>CM028136.1:47105000-49505000 GCA_016271365.2 Neoceratodus forsteri | reverse complement strand
AGGCCTTAAGATTGAGAGATTTGAGATTCGGATACCAAACCTCCCCCTGCGCACAGGTTAACAGGTTGTAATTCCTGGGAAGAAACAGGGGAAGGTGGACTGCTAAGGACAACAGGAGAGGGTACCAGGGCTGTCTTGCCCAGTCTGGAGCAATCAGAATCACTTTGCAGGGTGGAGGCCTGATTTTGAGTAACACCTTGAACAGGAGAGGGAAGGGGGGAAAAACATACAGGAACTTCCCTTCCCAATTGAGAACTAGGGCATCCGGGGACTGAGCCCAACACTGGGGGCCTGCAGCAAAAGAGGGGAAGTTGGTGATTGTCTGGGGCTGCAAAAAGATCTATCTGTGGGGTGCCCCATCTGGAGAAGGTCACCTTCAGAACCAGGGGATCCAGGGACCATTCGTGATGGCCCTGAGATATCCTGCTGAGAGCATCTGCCAGAACATTGTCCTTGTCTGGCAGGTGTACTGCTGTAAGAGAGGTGTTCAGGGAATAGGCCAGAGACCATAACTTAATTGCTTCTGTGCACAAGGCCATAGACCGAGTGCCCCCTTGCTTGTTGATATATCACACTGTGGTGGTATTGTTTGTCCTGATCTGAACTACTTTGTTCTGAACAGACTTGGAAAAAGCCTGAAGTGCTAGAAACCCTGCTCTGAGTTCTAATAGATTGATGTGAAGCAGAGATTCCTGAGGAGACCACAACCCTTGGGTGGTCAAGTCTCCCAAGTGGGCTCCCCACTCCAAGAGGGAGGCATCTGTAGTAAGGATTAGAGAGTGAGACTGCGTGACAAAAGGAACTCCCTGTCTTAGATTGCCTTGATCCTGCCACCACTGCAATGCCTGGATCAGGGTTCGAGTCACTGGAATCAGTTTGGTCAGAGGGTTCTTTTTCTGAGACCAAAAGGCTCTCAAGTGGAACTGAATGTCCCTCATCTGATATCTTGCTCCCTGCACCACTACTGTAGAAGCAGCCATGTGCCCCAGGAGCTGTAGAAAATGCCTTGCTGGTCGAGACACCTGGAGGGTGAATGAAGAGGCCAGTGAAATAAGGGTCCTTGCCCTGTCCAGGGGAAGGAAGGCTCTTGCCTTTACTGTATCTAGTTCTGCGCCTATGAAAGTGAGAGCGGTACAGGTCTAGAACTGACTTTGAAAGATTCAGAAGGAAACCTAGAGAAGTAAGCAGTTGCTGAGTTATCTGTAGGTGTAACTTGACTTGGTCTGGGGACTGGCCTACTATGAGCCAGTCGTCCAGGTATGGGAAGATAGAAATCCTTTTCCTTTTTAGGAAGGCAACTACTACTGCCAGGCATTTTGTGAACACCCTTGGAGCAGAGGTTAGGCCAAAGGGCATTGCTCTGAATTGGTAATGGCCTGAGGGCAGCTCGAACCTGAGGTATTTTGATGGGAGCTTCTGATGAGAATATGGAAATAGGCATCCTTGAGGTCCAGGGAGACTAGCCAGTCCCCTGGCCTTAGAGAGGGTAAAATTATTCCCAGAGTCACCATTTTGAACTTTGGTTTTAAAAGGTGCTTGTTTAAATATCTGAGATCCAGGATGGGCCGCCATTCTCCTGTCTTTTTGGGGGTGAGGAAGTACCTGGAGTACAACCCTTTCCCTTTGTGTAGGGGTGGAACCCTTTCTATAGCTCTGAGAGCCAAGAGGGAAGAGACCTCTGTCTCTAGGGCAAGTGCCTTTGAAGGATTTGCAGGTGGAAAGGACCTGGTTCTCATCTTTGGAATTTTTTTTTGAAGCTGAGAACCAGTCCCTGGCTTACTACTTCCAGGACCCATTTTTCTGATGTTAAAGACATCCGGTCCAGGACAAAGTAAGCCAACCTGCCCCCTACAGGTAGTGGAGAATCGGCCCTGGCAAACCCATCAGGGCGCCTGTTTGGCAGGGGCTTTAGGCTGAAGGGTGGAAGCAGGCCTGCTTGTACCCAGTCTGCCTCTCCCTCTAAAGAACCCCCTATGAGCATAAGCAGAAGAGGAGGCCTGGGCTTGGTAGAAAGGCCTATGAAAAGGCCTGCCCCTGGGATGCTGCCTCTGAGGAGTGGCTTGCCTTTCCTTGGCCTGAGCACTCCTATAGGTGGTCCTGTACTCGTCCATTTTCTTTATGTAGTTCTCTGTTTGCTCTCCAAACAGAGAATTACCAATGACAGGGAAATCCATGGCCTTAGTCTGGGTATCCTGAGACAGGCTAGTACATCTGAGCCAAGCCATCCTACGAAGGGCCACAGATGTAGCCATGACTCTTGATGAAACATCATTGGAGTCCACTGCAGCATGAAATTGCACCTTGGATGCCTCAATACCATCAGCAGCTACCTGCTCCAGCTCCTTGGCAAGCTGACCAGGGACCTATTTTGCTAAAGCCATTACAGTGTTCCATCTAGATTTCTGATATCTAGCTGTATAGGCCATATAATTAGCCCGCCTGAGTCCCAGGGATGCTGTCATGTACTGTTTCTTTGCCATGGCATCAATCCTCCTAGAGTCCTTATCTGGGGTAAGCCAAGCGTATATTTGCCTTATCACAGGCTGCAGCCTGCACTACCCCAACACGGCTACATTGCTGGGTAAGGAACTCCGTATCTGAGCCTGAGAGAGTATACCTCTTGTCCATTCTTTTATCCACAGGAGATACAGAATTAGGAGTCTAAAATTTTTATTGTCTGTTTCCCAAAGGACTTATGAAGGGGAATAGACAGCCTCCTGGACTCTGGGATATCCATCATTTCAACATAGTCAGGCTCCTCCTGGTCATCCACAGCTTCTTCCATAGGAAGCTGAAGAGTTTCAACCACTTTCTTGTAAAACATGAAATGGGAAGGGGACTCAGAAAGCCTAGGAGGAGACACTCCTGAAGGTCTGTTTGGGGAGATGTCCGGGTCAATGGGCACATCCAGACTTTCCTAATCACACTCACTTTCCTCATACTCTCCTTCCTCCTCCTCCGGTTCATAAAATTCCTCTAAATCATAATCCGGAACCGGTGAAACCAGCCGAACCGAGCGCCTTCCTAATGGTGCCGGTTCGGCTGGAACCGGGGATAGCGACTGAACAATTTTTATCGTTTTGGCTGTTTCATCAGCGGTCGGAGAAAGAACTTTTGGATCTGCACCGGCTGATTTATCCCTTCTTGTTCTTAACGGAACCGACCCTCGGAATCGGTTCTCCTTTTGCCGAAGTTTACGCCCTGGTCAGAGGCATCCTTCTGTCCGTTGAACTGAACCTGGCTGGCCATCCGGGTCAGCGGACTTCTTGGCCTCCCTTTCCCTGAGCCTACCAACTCTTTTTTCCAGGGTAGCTGCAGGAAAATTTTTACAAATCTGGCAGTCTGAATCGAGGTGGTCAAACCCCAGACAATAAACACAGGTGGTGTGGGGATCAGCCTTAGCAAAGACTTACCCACACACACACTACAGTGTTGAAACCCAGTGGGCCCGGTTTTTCTTTTGGGTTTCTCAGACATGGCCAGTCCTAACAAAAACTTACCCTTTTTTTGGCAATCCACCAGACAAGACACCCTTATCGGTTCCTGACCGTGTTACGGGTCGGGGAAAAAAACGTAATATAGTCCGTTTTTTCAGAACCGATAAGAACCGGTAACCACACTCTAAAAGCAGAAATAAAGTTTTTAAAACAACCTGATCGGTTCAAACCGAATCGATCCCACGTTTACAAGTTCCACACAGAATAATAACAAAAATAAACCTATCTAGTACTCACAAAACCACAGAGACTGAACCGATAGGTTACGGTTTAAATTCGGTCAAAAACTGAGAAAAACGGTACTTTAACCAACAAATTGAACCGAGCAAAAGAGAAATCTCCGGAGCGACTGTTCAGTGAGGCGGAGTAAAGAATCTGACGGTTTGAGTTCAAACAGCAACAGACAGAGTCTCAACCGAGCTCGAGCTCAGCGTTCCATGCCTGGCATGGAAAGTTAACTCATCTCCGGGGCAGTTCGAAGGTTGGACCTCATTGCAATTTGTCAGAATACAGCAAGACTTCATGTTGTTTGAAAAACAGAGAGGGCTAGACTCCTAGCCCAAAGGGCTAGAAAAAGGATGTAGGATATAAAAATAACAACACAATAAAAACCTGACTACCAGCTTAGGAGAACTAAGAGTTGGGCCTAGAGGTGGCACAAGGGTAGCGGGTATGAGAGTCAGAGTCTGTATCAGCTAACTGGACAGAAAGGTAGAGACAGACGGCAAAAGCCCTGGCATATAGCTCTGACTAGTACACAGAGGCCTAGGAGACCTTTGTATAATTAGGATGACAGGATGCCAACCTAACAGTCTTTGTATTCCCTTGAAGACAATCATTTTAGTAGGGTAAGAACCCTTAAAAAATACTAACAATGAATAGCAGTTGCGATCAGATAAGAGTGCAGGAGCACAAATAGTATGTTCTTGCTGCTCCAAAAGAAGTGAAGAAAATGGATAAAGACTGTGAAAAATGTGTGCAGGATATAAACAACCAGTCAACAGGCTGAAGAGTATAGGGCAGAAAATCCTGCATCTGCCTCTCCCTGCCAAACACAAAAAAGGGTGAAAAGCTACGCACTGTCCCTGTGCCAGACACTGTCACATGGCTGAAGCTTAGAGGTGTGGACAAGGTGGACCCAATGTTGTAAAAGCCACAACAGGGACAGATCCTTAAAGATATCCCTTAGTCCGAAGAGAAGATGCGCTTAAGGGAAAAGGGAAAAAAAACTACACCACAAGGACATTTTGTTTTGTTGTAGGGAAAAAGGCATGGGGATCCAAGTCCTAACTTTGTCTTAATGAATAAAAAGAAGTTTTACCCTAAAGAGGGAAAGCACCTCCCAAGAGGGAGTGGCAGGAAGGATGCCAGTGTGCTGAGACACAAGAGGCTGAGCTGCCCAAAGGCCCTGGCTTTTACCTGAGTGGGGGATGGTGGACGGGCATGTGAATTAAGACATTCTGGAAGATTAACAATTACGATGAGTATGTGATTTTCATATCTTCAAGGAATCAGTCTTCACTATTCATAATGATGGGTCAGAGTACCAAGCTTCCCCCCAAAAAAGGGGACAAGCTGACTCACCCTGAAGGAAGATATCCCTCAACCCTCTGTGTGTGGGAGAACCAACTGAGGGCAGGGACTCTTTACAAGTCTGGCAGGACTCTAGACTGGTGAGGTGCAGGAAGTGGCTCCCATGGCCTGGGAGCAGAAGGAAGTCCTGACACCTCACACCTGACCCTGCGGGAAAATAAACGAATCTTCTGAAAATGCCAGTTGAGCATTTTACATTGAGCCAGAGATACCAACGAGGAAAGGCCATCCACCGAAGAGAGACTTCTGTTCCTACCAACCTGGAAGTTATCTCACTGGTGTTGTATGACATCCCTAACTAGTGCCTCACTAGCTCCAGGCCCTGGGCAGAAAGGCAAATGGCCTGCCTGGTTGTCTCACAGTCAGGAACTTAAGTTAGGATTTGATGCAGCTTTGACCACAGATGCTTGCTGTAAGCCAACAAGTCCAAGGAGTCAGGCACTCAAGAGAACCCAGAGCAGCAAAATAGCAAGAAGTTCAAAAGCAAGAGGCTAGAAGTTGGCAAGTAATCCAAACAGTAGTTTATTACTGCTCTGGTGCACACTGTAAATGAGTCAGTAGAACTTGGCAACAAGACGCCCCTCAGCCATAATATGTGGCGGAAGACTAAGGACCAAGCCCTGGGGTGTCTTGAGGCTAAGTTCTACTGACTCAATCACTTTGTACACCATGGAATTAACAAACTACTTTTTGGATTGCTTAACAGCATTGAGCATCTTACGTCTGAATTTCTTGCTGTTTTGCTGCTCTGGGTTCTCCTCGAGTGCTTGACTCCTTGGACTTTTTGTACTTGTTTGGGGGCTAGCAACCCTTTGTCAGGCACCAGACTCCAGCCACCACCGTGCACACCTTCTCTTGGTTTGGCCTGCTGTAAGCTGCCTGATGTGCAGCAATGCACATGATGGTACATATCACAGCAAAAACCCTCCTCCTCCAAGCACCTACCTCAGCAGAGTCAACCTCAGGAGGTAGGTCTTGCACAAGGTGTTCAGGCCCAGTGGAGGTCTACAGGATCAAAATCGCATTAGTGGGATGAGGTACAGCTCCTGCATACTCCGTAGGAATACAATAAGTATGCTAGGCATCTTTAGGGGCTGAAGAAGGGCCAAAAGGATGGAGCCAGACATTCCTGATTGCCTCCTGAAAGGCCTAAGGAAAGTGGGATGAAAAAGGAGTCATCACTGAAAACCCCAAGGAATATCATGAGACAGGGTAGCAGGACTCGACCAACAAAAGACCCTACGTTCTGCTCCTTCAGCATTTCTGTGAGGAACTGCTTATATACAGAGTGCTCTGTATCCATGGACATGTTCCATGGCATCAGTGTCAGTGGCTCAGCAGGTTGCACACTTGCCTCTGAGGCCAGAAGAACAAAAGGTTGTGGGTTCTAGTCCCACACCAGGCACTTGGGGTAAATCCTAATACTGACACTGTAGGGCATCAAGAGGGGGATGCTGCACGCCTGAGGTGCTGCCTTTCAGATGAGACATTAAACCAAAGTTCCATCTGCCTGTTCTGATGGACATCAAAAAGCCCATGGCATTTCTCAAAAAGAATAAGGGAATTTCCCCGTGTCCTTAACAAATTTCCCCCATTCACTAAAAATATACCACCAACTATTTAATCTGGTTAAGTTTCAGTTTGTTACCATCCGTATCCCCCGTCATCCCTGAAAAAGGGACTTCTAGTCTCAGTGGGCCTACCTGGTCAACAAAATTCAATAAATAAGCATGTAAACGGAAAAGTCCTCTTCTTCAGAGGAGGAAGTAGGAGAGGAGGAGGAGGAGGAGGACTCTAAAAACAGTGGTGCCAGGCCACAGACCTGAACCGGGCCCAGTTAGACTAAATGTGGTATCAGTGGAAGGCACCAGCCGTTTTACCACACTGATGTCAGGTCATGGTCCCAAGAGGACCTATAATACCTGGCAGTTCAGGGAGAGGTAGCAGAGCACTGGGAGGGATGATGAAGCCAGAGGCTCTAGGTTCTCTGCTAGGGCTGTGAGTGTGCTCAGGGGACCTAGCAAACTCATCCGAGTGGAGCTGACCCATCTCAGAGGCTTGACTCAGATGGTGGGGGGGAGAACAGAGCCATACACGTCCCACAGGGTAGCCCTGATCCACACCAGTGACAGCATCAGCCAGTTCTGGAGAGAAACAAGCCACCAGTCTAGTGCTGAAACCCTGGCCAGTGCTGCCGCCAGCACTGGTCACAGGGTCAGTAACAGGCCCAGTGGCATGCGTCTTCCTCTCACCACAATCAACGCTGTCCCCCAAGCCAAGCCCTGTTCCAGAGACAGCATCACCCTAGAACCACCCCATGCCCAGATCCGTGTCACCAGGACCAGTTCAGCACCATGAGCAGCACTGAAACTGGACCCAGCGCTCTGGGTGGTACTGAGAAAAGACCCAGCATCACACTCAGAGTCAGGCCTAGAGACAACACTAGGGGTGACATTGTCTCTGCTGTTGAGCCCAGAACCAGGCACAGGGTCAGTTCCATCATCATTGTCCCTGTCCTTGAACCGAAGGCTGACATCCTCATCCTAACCCAGGCCACTAGGGTGCTCACAGGAGCAGATGACCACCACCTCAGACTCCAGGTCAGAGTTAACTCTGGAACTGCCACTTCTGCTGGTGCCACGAACAGTGGCAGAAGGGAACCCAGCCTCATAGCTGGCACTGCCCCACTCACAGGTACCGGGGGTGGTGCCAGGAGCTGAGATGGCATCAGGCTGCTACACTGGGGAAGTGCAGACCTCCGTGTGAATAAGGCCACTTACTGATCACTTAGTAGACAAAACATTTTTTTTATCCACAGAGTAATTGGCATAGTAAATATATAAATAAAGTGTTACAGTGGTTGGATCATAGTTAGGGAGTCCAATTTTTACCGTTTTATATTTTATTTTAATGTTGGTCACTCTGTGCACTTTATTTTATATTAATGTGCCTTTAAGATCTCAGTGTTTAAGAAGGGGACAGTAGGGGGCTATACATTGTTAAGAAAAGCACCAGGGAGTTGTAGGCATGAAACGTTGAGCCTCCTGTGGGTCCTTCTGTGGGCTCACAATTGCATTTGCACTGTAGTACATTGCTATCTTTGTTCTGAACATGGCAAAAGTGAAGTATGTGCCTCTTAGCAGGAGCTGAGTGCCGGATCTTTGGGCTTTCGTATCACATTGAGGTGCCCACCAGTGTAGACTAAGTGTATAGCTTCAGCCTCACCACCGACTGGAGGGAGCTGACTGTCCACCAGACTCCCCCCACGGACCTCTGTTTTGGTGAGCATGGGAGGGAGAGTAGGGGAAGTCCCGGAGACCTCACCTTGGCATCTCTGGTGAGACACTGGCCTCCAAAACTGGGGGGGGGACAACCCCACTTTAACATGCAGATTTCCAAGGTTCGCTTGTCCACTGAGAAGCAGGCATCACACCTATCTATGTCATGGGTCAGTCCAAGGCAGGTCCGGCACTTTGGATGCCGGTCCGATGCTATGAGGGGCACCGACGCATTGGGCACAGCCTTTCTTCTTCCCCCTCGAACTTGGCACTGTGACTAATCAAAATAATAAAATGAGAAGAAAAGAACTTGGCTCCAACCTAAGAGAAATCGGTACGAAGGAAAAAAGGTATCATAAAACAGTGCCAGGAGGTGCTTGACCTCGAAAAAAAAGTAAGCAGCGCTGAACGAAGGAGAAAAAACACTGACAGTATAGTTAAATTGAACTTGCTCCCACAGTGCACACTCGATGGCAGGAAAGAGAGAACTGAAGAGAGGACCCGGTGACAGTTATTGGCTGGCTCACGTGCATGACGTCAGTAGGCCGGCTTCATGGGCGACACCAGCATCAAAGTCAGTCACCTCCCTAAACTGTAAAAAACTTTGCTTCCATGGGGTCCTAGCGCCTCCAGCTTAGACCCATCAACGTGAATGAATGGTGAAGACCGATTCTTGGAAGATCTATATATTTGGAAATCACAGGTTCATATCCCACCACTATCACAGTGACCATTAGCAACCTACATGACCTCCCAGTGCTTCACTCTATCCCAGCTATAAAACTGTGTCAAGCAGGAGATGATTCAATGCTGCTGCCCCTTCCCCTCCCATTTAAACTAGAGGAAGGGGCAGCAGCAACAGTTGCATCATATGAGCTTACGAATGCCCCTCCCCCAGCTAAGGAAAATCGACTGGAACCAAAGCAGGGCATCACAAATACCACATGCATCACAACTCCACATGAGCGTTCAAAAAATTATAGGGATGTTCAAAACATTAGGGACACAAACCACAAGCGGAGAAATCACGCAGCAAGCAGGACAAACCCAAGACTGGAAGGCAATGTGTGTCAATGCCCGTAGCCTTCCAAACAAAATCACAAATCTCACAGCCAAGATGGCTGAGGCCACCCTCAACTGGGTTGCTGTCACGGAGACTTGGTTCACAGAGAACCATACTTGAGAAGTCGCCATTCCTGGTTATACTCTCTTCAGGAGAGATCGCATAGGTAAGAAGGGGGGGGGGGGGGTTTGCTATTTATATCGGGAAAGGGATAAATGCTACTGAGACCCAGGGAACACAAGGCAAGACGGTGGACCTCTGGATACATAGATGTTGTCGGCAGATAAGGGCCTTGTGGCCCATCCAGTCTGCCCTATCCCAGGTTGCTCGATTTCAGGAAAGCAGATTTCCTGAAAATGAGGGAAAGGATCAAGCCCCTGCTGGCACCAGATACTACATGGAATGTGGAGGACAAATGGACAGAGCTGAAAGATGCTATAGCGTCAGTCACAGCACTATGCACTAAACAAATCAGAAAGTCCAAAAGCCAAGGAACACCCTCTGGTTCTCCTGAGAGGTAGCTACAATAGTAAAGGAAAAAAGAAAACCTTTTCGGAAGTACAAGGTAACCAAGTCTGAAAAGGATACAGAAACCACTCAAGGAAGCCGGGAATACTATAAGGGTGGCAAAGGCCCAGACTGAAGAAAAACTGGCTCAAAAAGTGAAAAGGGGGGACAAAATACTTTCTTGATACATTCGAGAAAAAAGAAAGAGCAAAGGAGGAATAACACGTCTGGCAACCAAAGTAGGACACCTGGTGGAAAATGACAAAGACAAGGCAGAAGTTCTCAATGAATTCTTCTGCTGTCTTCACACAGGAAGACACTGGGTTCAGCACCAGCCAGGACACTTCCCCTATACCAGGGGAGCTGACATATCCCCCTTTACAAAAGAAAGGGTCCTTGAGGAGTTGTCTAAAATGGACAAGGCAATGGGCCCTGACGGAATACACCCAAATGTTATAAAAGAACTTGGGGATGAACTTGCCGCCCCACTTACTGAACTGTTTAACAGTTCACTGGAACAGGGGATGGACTGGACAAGGGCCACGGTTGTACCACTGCACAACAGAGGTGGCAGGAAACTATCACCCAGTAAATCTGACCTCAGTGGTGGGTAAAATAATGGGGACATTGCTTGAGGAAAGGGTAATGAACTACCTGAAAGCAAGTGGGCAACTTGACCCAAAGCAGCATGGCTTCACATCAGGACGCTCAGGCCAAACAAATTGGATAGAATTCTTCGACTGGGTTAAAAGAGAAGTAGACCAGGGGGGCAGCAGTGGGCGTGGTGTATCTGGACTTTAGTAAAGCCTTTGATATAGTCCCACACAGAAGGCTAGCCAACAAACTAGAGCAAGCTGGCATCGGTCACAAAGTAGTTAAATGGATCATAAGCTGGCTACAAGGCAGGAGACAGAGGGTTATGGTAAATGGCACCTTGCCCCAAGAGGGGAAGGTATCAAATGTCGTGCCGCAACGGTCAGTACTAGGCCCCATCCTTGTCAACATATTCATCAGCGACATCGCTACGGAACTGAAAGGGAACGCCTGTCTCTTTGCAGACGATATGAAGCTCTGGAACAGGGTGAACATACAGGAAGGGAATCGCAGAAATGGAGGCAGATCTCAGGATGCTAGAGGAATGGTCCAGGAACTGGCAGTTGAGATTCAACACCTAAAATGTAAAGTTATGCACTTGGGTAGAAGGAACATATGTATGAAGTACATCCTGGAGGGGCAGCTAGTAGAAGAAACAAAGCTGAAACGAAGAGCTTGGTGTCATGATCTCAAATGATTTAAAGGTAGGGAAGCAATGCGAAAAAGCGTCACTAAAGGCAAGCAGCATCCTCGAATGTATTGGTAGGGGTATGACAAGTAGGAAGCATGATGTAATCCTCCCGCTGCTTAAGTCCCTGGTGAGACCTCACTTGGAGTAGTGTGTGCAGTTCTGGAGACCTCACCTAAAAAAGGACATAGACCATCTGGAAACCATGCAGAGACATGACACCAAAATGGTGCAGGGTCTGCACCACAAAACGTACGAAGCTAGGCTCAGCAGCTAAATGTATTCTCCCTCGAGCAGAGGAGACACAACTGAGACATTTAAATTTGTTAAAGGGAGCAACACAGTACAAACCAGAAACCTCTTCCGGGAAAACAGGGCTGCATGCACTGGAGGATACAACATGAGCCTGGTGGGGGCTAAATTCAAAACAAATGTCAGGAAGTACTTTTTCACAGAGAGGGTGGTGGACCCTTGGAACAGCCTGCCACCGGAGGTAGTGGCAACCAAGACGGTCAGTGAATTCAAACAGGCATGGGAAAGACAGTATAGTCACCTTAACAAGACAAATTGATTGGGGGGGGGGGGGTTAGAAAACCAGAGCAGACTAGATGGACCACACAGTCTCCTTCTGCCGGCAAATTCTTATGTTCTTATGAAAAATGACATGCTGTATTCTAACTGGACTAGCCAGGGTAAATAGAACATTTTTTTTACAGCTGCAGTCACTCATTAACGAACTCAGTTATTAGCAGATCATTTTATTACTTGTACCTTTCGATATGAATGAAGTCCTGCATTGTGACCTGTAGGAGTGAGCTGTCATTTACACAAGACAGACTTAATTAGTTCATTTTGGGTCTTTAGCAGGTGACTGGAATGTTGTTTATACGATTACGATCACAGTGCACCACAGGGGTTACAATAACTTTTTAAATTATTTCCTTACGAGTTGGAAAGCTGAAAAGAAATGTGTACTGTGTTTTTTTTTTTTCTGGAGTGCCACATAAACAATGCACACGACAGTCACACACACAGGGTTACAAGAGAGAAAGTGTGAGAGAGAGACAGAGACAGATTCAGAGAGAGAGAGGAGGAAGGCAGCCTAATAAAACTGATACAATATCTTTAGATGCAGTCATCCTGATGTTTCAGGCACACAAGTAGACTTACTTTTTTGACTACTAGACTTAAAATCTTATCTGAGAGCGAGTGTTTTTTTTTTGTAAATATATTTTTTTATCACGTTTCACAATAAAATCAAGTTGCACTGGATAATACTGACATGCAGGTACTGTACAAGTTTCAAAAGACAAATCTTTAAAGGAGAGCTGCATGTATCAAAGAGCCCCAGCACCTCCATTAGCAGTTTAAATCATAAAATGTTTTCCAGTACATTAAAAGCCTGTTTTTCAGAAAGCCTGGTGGTGCTGAGGGTTGGGGCACTATATGCCAAACCTTGCGCTATGCCGGCGACCCAGGTTCAGGAACGATCTTGGGTTGCTGGGGTGCCAGCATGGGGTAGGGTCGGAGCATGATCGAGCGTTGGCTCTCCTCTCCTGGGAAGGGGTCGCCCGTCCATAGTCCCGCCGCCACCGGATGGCAGTCTGGTGGCTGGCGCAGATGGTAATGGAGCGACTGGTAGGGTGGGGCGTCCCACAAGGCGCGATGTGCATGTGCCTCTACAGACGTGCGTTGCATCGGGGATGCATGGGTAGGGACCGGACAAAAAAGTACAATCTGAATAAAGTACCCAAGGAAAAAAAAAAAGCCAGTTTTTCATGTTTGTAAAAGCGCTCCTTTTCCAAACACTGCCCTCCAACCATCTTCTAAATAGTGGCTTGCTTTGGTCAGATGCTCTGTGCTACTGTGCCCTGGTAGACATGCCTTTTACTAGAAACAGTTGTAAAATTGTTGTAATTATTGATAGTTTTCAAAAAGGCAAAGCTCTCATGTCGCAGAACTACGAGAGATAAAGGTGGCACCAGAACTCTTCAGTGTTAATTAGTCTGGCACACAAGCAGCTGGTCTAGAATCCTGAGCAAGTGATGATTTCAATCTCCAGAGGAACTAGGCTGCTGGAAGAACTGGGTGAAAGGCACGGGGCAGGAGTACGAGACATGACAGAAAATTCTGAACATCTGGAAGCCTGACACATGCACAAGACATAGCTACTAAGGGGGTGGACAATTTTTGGTTCCTTGCAGCCCCAGCTCTGAAAAATAAGTCCGCATTCATTTCACTGACTAGATAAGAGAATATGCAATGCCAGACTCAACAATATAGGCTACTCACCAGTAATCATAGTTCAACTAGTAGTATGTGGTTCATATGCATACTCTAGCAGTTCTGCTGGAGACAGCCAAGTTATCAGAAGTCTTCAAGCTAAGCTCTTCCATCAGTGAGGCTGTAAATCCTCCGGCTCTGCCCGTGGCATCAGATATGACAATTACATACTCATCATAATTCTTGATCTTCCAAAATATAGAAACATAGAAGTTGACGCCAGATAAGGACCGCAAGACCCATCCAGTCTGCCCATTTCTTTTTCTACCTTATAAATGTGCCATCGGCCTTGCTCTGTCAGTGACCTATCTATTCATAGTCATTCGTATTGCCCCTTATGCCTATCCCATGCCTGTTTGAAGCCCTGCACTGTATTCATAGCCACCACTTCTTGTGGTAAGCTATTCCATGCATCTACCACCCTTTCTGTGAAAAAGAATTTCCTCACATTCCCCTTAATCGGCCTCCTTCTAATCTCATGCTGTGTCCTCTTGTCCTGCTATTTTCTTATATTTAAACATATTAGACTCTTTCCCTCGCTTATGCCCTTAAGGTGTTTAAATGTCTCGATCATATCACCTCTCTCCCTCCTTGCTCAAGGGTATACATATTGAGCTCCGTTAATCTGTCCTCATATGTCTTCTGATGCAGTCCCTGCACCATTTTGGTTGCCCTTCTCTGGACTGCCTCAATTTGTTAATGTCCTTGTGAAGGTGTGGCCTCCAATACCTGCACGAGTACTCCAGATGGGGCCTAACCAATGTCTTGTACAGAGGGATTATTACCTCCCTCTTCACGACTTGTGATACCCCTACTAATACACCCTAACACCCCTAGCCTTACCTACTGCTTTAGAGGTCTGCTTGGATGATTTTAGGTCATCAGTGATGATGATGCCCAAGTCTCTTTCTTCCTTTGTGACTGCTAGCAACTCCTCCCAGCCTATAAGTGGCTTCAGGGTTTCTCTTCCCTATGTGCATGATTTTGCACTTCTTTGCATTAAATCCCAGTTGCCACTCTTCTGACCATTTTGCTAGTTTATCCAGATCTCTTCTCATTCTGCCCACCCCATCTGGATCATCTACTCTGTTGCAGATCTTGGTGTCATCTGCAAACAGACAAGCCTTACCCTCTAGTCCATCTGCAAGGTCACTAATGAAGATGTTGAATAGGACTGGCCCCAGGACTGATCCCTGAGGTACCCACTTGTGACTTGCATCTCTTCTGACTGTATACCATTTACCACCACTCTCTGTTTTCTGCCAGTCAACCAGTTTGCCACCCAGTTGACCAACTTCTGACCCACCCGAGCCTACCTAGCTTATTTATCAATCTTCTATGTGGAACAGTGTCAAAAGCTTTGCTGAAGTCAAGGTAGCGACATCAACTGCTCCCTTGGTCCACCACTCTGGTTACCCAGTCAAAGAAATCTATGAGATTAGTTTGACAGGACCTTCCTTTGTAAACCCATGCTGTCTTGGATCCTGTGCCCTATGGATTCCAGGTGTTGCACTATCCTTTCCTTAAGGAGTGCCTCCATAATCTTGCCCACTACTGAGGTAAGACTGACTGGTCTGTAGTTCCCCGCCTCCTCCCTGCTACCACTCTTGTGGAGCGGGATCACATGAGCCCTTCTCCAGTCTTCTGGGACCTCTCCTGTGCTCAGAGACTCACTAAACAATTCTGCTAATGGCTCTGCTAGTTCCTCCTTTAGCTCCTTAAGTACCCTGGGATGTATGCCATTAGGTCCCATTGCCTTATCCACCCTGAGCTTAGCAAGCTCTTGTAGGACCCTTTCTTTTGTGAAGGGAGTAGTGCTCACCTCCCTCCCCCCTGTGTCCATGATGCTGAGCTGTGGGCCCTGCCCTACCTTCTCTTCGGTAAATACTGAGCAAAAGTATCTATTTAGGATAGATGCCTTTACAGGGTTCTCCTCCTCACATGCTCCCTTTTCTCCATTAATGCTTAGCAATACCCCTCTGGACTTTCTCCTTTCACTAATGTATCTATAGAAAGTCTTGTCACCTTTTTTACTGTTCGTGCTAGTGTTTCCTCAGTTTGGGACTTTGCCTGCCTTACTGCCTTACCTGCCCTTAGGGCAGTTTGGTATGCCTCCCTATCTTCATCCCGCTGTGTTCCCTTATATTTCCTGAAGGCCAGCCTTTTGGCTCTGACCTTTTCTGCTACTGTATTTGAGAACCAAAGTGGTTTCCTCTTCTTTTGCACTTCCTTTTCTGTCTAACACAATGGGATGTTGCTTCAAGTATTGTATCCTTAATGCTTGCCCACTTTGCCTGTACTCTCACCTGTGTTTCTTTTGCCAGGGCTAGCTTAACTCTGTTGGCCATCTTATCAAAGTCAGCTCCTCTGAAGTCCCATATTTTTGCCTTGGAATGGGATGATTTAGATGTAGTAGCCAAACTGAACCATACCATGTGATGGTCACTGGCCCCCAGGTGACCTTCTACCTGGAGATCTGTGATCCCTTCTTTGTTAGTCAGTACTAGATCTAGGATAGCCCTGTCTCTTGTGGGTTGCTGTACCAGTTGTTTGAGGTCCTCCCCCTGCAGGGAATCCACTATGAGTCTAATTCTGGCGGATGTTCCTGCTGGTATTGACCAATCTGTATCTGGCATGTTGAAGTCTCCCATTATCAGAACCTCCCCTTTAGCTGTCATGTTTTGTATATCTTCTAACAGTAATGTGTCTATGTCCTCCCTCTGGTCTGGGGGCCTGTAGACAACCCCAGTTCTTATGGCTGTCCCATTTCCTGTTTCCAGGGTGACCCACAGTTCTTCTGGCTCCTTATGTGTATTCTGAATTTCTGTAGCTTTGATATTTTCATTAACATACAGGGCCACTCCTCCCCCCCTTTTTGCACCTCGGTCTCTTCTGAACAATACATAGCCAGGTACTGAAGTCTCCCAAGTGTGGTTACTGGTAAACCACGTCTCACTAATTGCTACTATGTCCAGTTTAGCCTCTGACATTATTGCCTGCAGGTCTGGGATCTTATTTCCCAGGCTGTGAGCATTTGTGTACATGATTTTCCATTGGCCAGATTTTGGTGTGTTAGTTGTTGGGTGAAGTTTGGCATTACCCTGTGCATCGTATGGGGAGACAAACCTTTTTCTTACCTGGTGATGCAAATGAGCGGCAAACACGCTGAATTCCTGTTTGACCACTAGCTGAGGGAGGGTGTTCTTCCCATTCGACGTATGGGGTGCTGCACCCTCCCCATTTGCTAGTTTAAATATTCTGCAAAGACGTCAAACTTCTGCCCCAATGCACTGACTCCCCTTTAGTCAGATGCAGTCCATCAAATTTAAAGAACTTTCGCCTCCCAGAACTGTTGCCAGTTCCCTACAAATCTGTGTCCTTTTTCCTGGCACCAGTCCTTGAGCCACGTGTTTAGCTCCCCTATCTCCCCTTCTCTGACCTTCCGTCCATCTGCTCCCTTCTCCCAGACTGGCAGGATCTCAGAGAAGGAGATGCCGGATGAAATAGATGATAGTTTGTCACCCAGCTTAGTCAGGTGTTCCTTGGTCTCCACAACTGACCGGCTGGCGAGATCATTAGTCCCTATGTGTACTAGGACATCAATGTTTTCTCCTGCTTTGTGAACAATTTTAGCAATGCGGTCAGTGTCTCTCCATGCTGATGTACCTGGAGACATCTGACCATCACCCTGGCTGGAGATGGGTATCAACTCCCGAATCATGGAGTCTCCTATGATCAGAAGTTTTTGGATTTCCTTTGTGCTTGTTTAGTTTTGTTCCTGATTTGGGTGGAGTATTGTTGTGTTAGCTCCTGTGCCGCAGTGTCCTGCTCTGCAGTGTCTTCTGCCTCTTTATTTGATTTCAGAGATAGAGGCAGATACCTGTTTGTAGTGTTTATATGGTTTTGGAGGTCATGTGTTGGACAGCAGAGAGTGATGGGCACCTGATTTGTTCCTCCTAACCACCTGCCAACCTCCTGGACCAACTACCCTCTGCGGTCGAGGTTTTCTGTTGGATGCTGGGGAAATGGCGGGTGGTTCTTATATATGTCTCTCTTCAATATGAAATTTGAGGCATGCAATCTCTGCCCATGCTGCCCGGAGCTGAGACCTAAGATCTCCAAAGGCTCAGCATGTAGGACAGTGTCCTAAATCCTGTAAGACTGTCCTTCTGAAAATTGTTCCACAGTACCTGCAGTTAATGAAATCCATTCCAAATAAGTTGCTGGGTTTGTAACCTAGTCAGAGTAATTAGAAGGAAAAAAAAGGAAAAAATGCAAGTAATGGTTTAATTGTGCTTTGTTTAACTTGTTATAACAAGTTAAATTACTAGTGCCCTGTAAATGAGATCACCTTGTGGAGGCCCCACTGATCCGCCCTTCCTGCTGTGTCAACAACTGTGGGTGCCCTATAAAAGGAGTGTAGCGTGGGTGGGTTGTAGATGGGGGTGGGTGGCTGGGCCCTTCCCCGCCTAAAAGAAGAACCACGGATGAAAGAACAAGGAGGTAAGAGCAGAAACAATCAGTCAACAACAAATGCAGTAACCCTGAAAGCTTATCCTAATGTTAGATAAAACTGTAAAACCTGTAAAGCACCACCTGTAATAATTTCAGAGAAGATAAACCCTGTAAGAAACACTTTGCTCCAGAGAAAAATAAAGCAGTAACAGAAGATATACCTTGCAAAAGACAATTTGAATCAGAAGATTACAGCAGTAATCTGTTAGCACACACCTGTAGGCACACCTTGTAATAATGCAGAAGAAGGTACACCAGCAACAACAATTTGAATCAGAGAAAAAATAAAGCAATGAAATGTTAGCAACAAACAGTAGCAATCCCTGTGAGTAAAAAATAAAAACACCACCACACAGTAAATCTGCTTAGCCAAACTAAGTCTTAATCCTTCTCCCTTGCTCTGGTAAGTTTCTCTACTCTGCCTTTCAAGCAGTCTTAGAAGGAAAGAGCTCAGGTGAAGCTAGGTGCCTTGGCCAGCAAACCAAGTCTTCTACCATTCATCATAGGTAGGAGTATACCCCCGAGGCTGGACTGCAAACTGGAGCATATAGCTTTAAAATTTTAAAAGAGGGAGTCGATGTAAGGGACAGCACCGCCCATGAGGCCTACGCATGACGTGGCACTTGCAGAATGGACAGTAAACGATGCTCACTCCCTCTCCTCAGTTCTGGCTGCAGGAGAGGAAAACAGGGATAGAGAAGAAGAGAGGGAGGGATGGGGCAAGGGAGCCCAAGGTAGAGAAAAAGAAAAGGAAGCAAAAACTGAGCCATAAGCCAACCAGAGAGGAGAAAGTAGTAGAGAAAGGGATCTGAAAAATGACTTTTAGGGTCAGAAATGACCAGAGTCTCTGGGCTGGTCTATGGTTAAAAAGAGGACAGACAGGTAGAAGATAGATAAACAAGGAGTAGCAGGGTCCCTTCCTGGTCCTGCAAGAGGGGAGAGTCTCTCCCAGTTCAAAAGAAGCTCAGTGAGGAAGAATGCCAACAGGCAGATGCAGACGTCCCTTAAAGGAAAGACTTGGAGATCACCCAAGATCAAGGAGGGCCTCAGGGAAAAGCTCGAGCAAACTTACACTTGAAAGTATAGGCGTAGAAACAGATTGGAGTTCAAAGGAGGGGAGACTCACTCGCCCAGACCAAGAAGGAATCCCACAAGGATAGGGAAGGGGACAGCTCCCAGAACTGCTGAGGGAGGAAGTGGCCAAGGAGGGCTAGCTGTGCTCACCAGAGAGGTGCAGAGCCTTCAGCTATGTAGATCACTTCCCTGACTGAAAGGGAGACAAGAGGACCCAATGTCCCCCCACAGCCAGCAATGTTAAGAGAGTCCCTTTCACCCAACAGGATTTTATTAAAGGCAGTCTGTCCAGCAAGGATTCCCACAGAGGAAATCTGTACGTGCTGAAGAAGAGGGAGGTTCCTCTGAAGAACTAGCCTGGAGGTACCTCCTAGAAGGAATCACAATCAAGAAGCAAAGCAGAGCCGTTGTCCACCCCCCAAGGGAAGGAGCGGAGGGGGCAGGACTAATCGCCTATAGGACAGAGTTCCCCCAGAGGAGACTACCACTGTCCAAACCCTCCTGAAGAGGACAACGGGAACAGGGAGGAGGTACTGCCCAGAGACCTGGTCATATGGGGAAGAAGGTGGGCAGGAAGCTGTGATGAATGGTGAAGATATCTTGGAAGATCAATAACTATGGTGAGTACGTAATTTTCATATCTTCCATAGATCAATCTTTTCCGTTCATCACAGGTGGGAGAGTACCAGGCCCGCCACCAAAGGTGGTGTTGTCAACCCTGAGGGAAATGGTTACGTTCTCTCAGCCTCCTGTGGGGGAGAACACAAAGAGGTGGAGGCCCCTTACAGGTCCAGTGGGACCAAAGATTGGTCAGGGGCAGGCAGAGACTCCCTTGACTTGGGAGATGGAAGGTGCCCCACTAGCTTACGCCTGAACCTAGGGGAGAAAAAACAGACCCACTGGAAACTTGAGGCAGTCACCCTACACCAGGCCAACGGTGACAACCGGGAAAGGCAAAGCCATGCCATCCGCCTAATGCAGTCTGCTGATCCCACTAGTCTGGAGGCCACCTCGGTGTCATAAGATGCTGTTGCCTGGTGTCTCGCTAGCTCCAAATCCCGTGAAGAAAGGCAAATGGCTTGCCTGGTTGTCTCACAGTCCAGCAAGGATGCTAGAAGCTGCCCTAGCATCATCCACAGGCACCTGTCATAGGTAGCCATGTGGGCCTTGTGTGCAGCAATGCACGAGAGAGCACACTGCCGAAAAGACTCTGCAGCCTCAATGGTCGAACTCAGCTGAATCAGGGGGGCAATCGCGCTCTGGGCGATGGTACCTGGATCGGGTGTCCAGGAGCTCCACACTGGGCTCCTGGAGAACCCAGGGGAACGCAATACTGGCGCTGGATGTACCTAGGCGCTGGACAAGGGGCAGAGGGACAGCACCAGACAGCCCGCGATTCCACCATAAATGGCCGAGGCCACGGAGAAATGACTGTGGAGTCAGAACAGTGCTCTCCCAGGAGAGACCGCATCGGCTGGGCAGGACTATGTGCAGTAAAATTATCTACATGCAGGTTACTCAGCATCCCCGAGAGGAAGCGCTGATAAAAAACAACATCAGCATCAGAGGAAAGGTGGACCAAAGAATCTTCTTCCTCGGCCAAGGAAGACGGGATGATAATGAGCTGCTTGCAGAGATGGGCGGTGCAGGGGTCTCTAACTGTAAAATGACCTGGTCCATTGTCCTAAAGTGCTGGAGGAATGCACTAGCCGATGCTCTGAACTGTTCCCAGGTAAGAGGCCCCAAAGGGTGCAAAATACCAGGAAGAGGTGAAGGATGAGGCAAAGGAGGAGGAGTATGTGGCAAACGATGGAAGGTGCTATGCCAGGGTTTCTAGATCGGGCAAGGGATCCCTCCCTGGGAGGGATCTGCGAATCTTGGCCACCACAGGATTCCCAACTGGGGAGGCGTGGATAGGGTGGTGCCCTTGAGGGGATTTCCCCTAGTGAGGAAGCCGGAGCTGTGTAGGACCTGAAGGGCGGCCCCTATCCCCACCAGATGGCTTAGATGGCTCAGGGGAAGAAAGAGAGCAGGACACACTGCTCCTGTTCCTGGCAGGTCGAGCTCTGGTACAGGGCACTGATCCTGACCCTCTGACTCCCACCCCACCAGAAGAGAACCTGGCCCTCTAAGGAGACCCAGCCGGTGTCTGGGTAACCGAAAAAGAGGTGACGACAACGCTAGCGGCACTGGCTGCTCCCTCAGGACTGCCAATGGTGCCAGAATCAATCCCGGCATCGCCCCCAATGCCAGAGCCCACAACGACACCGGAGGCAGTGCTGCCTTCCAGGATGGTGCCAGCTACAGCATT
This sequence comes from Neoceratodus forsteri, assembly GCA_016271365.2. NCBI lineage: Eukaryota > Metazoa > Chordata > Ceratodontiformes > Ceratodontidae > Neoceratodus > Neoceratodus forsteri. The sequence continues at coordinate 49,483,597 of CM028136.1, read as the reverse complement.
GCAAACCTCCCTAACATTAAGATTGGCACCAGAAGAATCTCTGGCACCACCCACGGCACAGAGAGAGAAAGGAGGTACAGCACCGCGTGGAGAGCTCTCTGGTCCCCCAACACAGAAGGTCTTGAACTAGGCCTAGAAGAGCCTTGGGACTCTGCGGAGTCAGGGAGCCAATCATGATCACCCTAATCCTCCCCTTCTGAAGAAGAGGGATCAGAGAGCTCTTTAATGAGGTGACCCCCAAGACCCTTTCTCTTCTTGGGCTGCTAGCGGCAACAGAAGGGGACCCAACCGCATGGTCAGCGCCGCCTTGCTCATTTGCCACAACTAATGAGCTGGGAGCCAAAGAAGCACACAACTGCTGCGTTGAGGGGACCACTGGCACGGTCCGAGCATGTAGCTGCAATGCCGTCACTGGGGGTGAACGGACCTCCAAGGAAAATGGTGACCTTAATGAAAAGCCCCCCCTCCCCCACGCTGGAAGACTAAATGATGCGTGCTGAGCTAGGTTCACTAAATCAGAGAACCACGGTCTTCTGGGCCACTCAAAGCTATTAGAAGAAAGCTTCCTTTTGAGTGCCTTACCTTGCATATGAGATAGAGGAGAGGCAAAGGACGGAAGGCATATGGCTCTGCCGCGAAGCTCCACTCCTGTGACAGAACATCCACTGCTTCCAGCTGTTGACACCAGTAGCGGCTGAAGAACTGTCGAACTTAAGCACTGTGGCTGGAGGCGAACAGATTGATCTGAGGATGACTGAACCTTTGACACAGAAGGTCTAACACCTCCAGGTTCAACATCCACTTTCCTGGATGAACATTTTCACAGCTTAGCCAACTGGCCAGATCATTCAACTCCCCCGCCAAGTGGACTGCTGACAGAAAAAGAAGATTCTACTCTGCCCACAGTAGGAGATCGGGGGGTTCTTTTAGCATCTCCCTGCTCCTTGTGCCCCCTTGACTGTTTATGTACGCCACCATCACATCGTCTTACCTTATTTTTATGGTTTTTGACTGCATCAGACTTTGAAATCTAAGGAGAGCGAGGCAGACCTCCCTCACCTCCGGGAACATTTATATGTGGGTGCTGTTCCTGCACTGACCAAGTCTCTTGAATGGGCACGTGGTTCAGGACTACGCCCCAACACGACAGGCAGGCATCGGATGTCAGAATCAACTCTGAGGGGACTTTCAAGGGGACCCTTTGCTCAGATTCTGGAAACTTGGTCCTCACTTTCTACCACCAAATGGCTTAAGCTAATATTTTCCTTGTTAAGGTTTAGGGCGTATGTCTATGATTTTGTAACTGAGCACTAATACCTGCACGTGCAAATGTAACTGAATAAATATCAACATATTGTTATATATGTAAAATGATATATGTATATAGATATATTAGGATGGCAAGTACTGCCTGGCTAGCCCACAAAATGTTGTATTGCCTAATGTATTTGTACAGACCTAACTCTATGTATACTTTTTATTGTGTGTCTGTATTCATTATTGTATCCCCTCCTCCCCTTCTGCCAGGGCGCATCTGGAACTGAGCTACTGTAATCCAGTATGCCTTTCCTGGTGAAACTTTTCAAATAAATAAACTCACCCAACTTGGAGACTGTTTCAGGTGTGGTGAGAGTGGTATCCTGGCCTGATAATCTTCCGATGTCAGATTCCAGGCTGAGAGCAACTCCATCTGAAGGGACCGCATGGGAAGGCGAGCCCACAGGACTAGTTATTGGCTGCCGTCATAAGGCCCAGAATCCAAAGCAGACTGTAAGCTGAAGTCAACACTTGGCTCCTCAGCCACTGGACCTCTATCAATAAGGTCTCCTTCCTGGCTGGCGAGAGGAAGACCTTTTCCTGGTCCATCTTGAACACTGCCGCCGGGTGCTCCAGGGTCTGTGATGGCTCCAGAGAGGCTTCCTCTCAATTTACCACACAGCTGAAAGTCTCCAACACCTCCAGAGTCCTGGTCATGTACTTCCTTGCTAATGGTGCAGAAACAGCTTGCATGAGCAAATCATCCAGGTAAGGATAGTCATGATGCTCTCTTGTAAGAGCTGAGCTACCAGGACTATGAGCACCTTCGAGAAAACCCTGGGGGCTGTTGTCAGCCCAAATGGGAGCACCGTGTACTGAAAAAGCTGTCCCAGGAGTGAGAACCTAAGGAACCTCTGATGAGACTGTTGGATGAGGATTTGGAGATGCGCATCCCTCAGACCTATGAATGCTAGGAAATCACCTGGCTGGACAGCTCCAATGATTGAATGCAGAGATTCCATCTTGAAGGCTGTTTGATGCACAAAATTGTTTAGGTGTTTCAGATTCAAAATGAGACAGAAAATCTCTAGCTTCTTGGGAACTATGAAGCAGATCAAGTAGAATCCCTGACCTGCCAGTGACACTAGAGATTGAGGCACTGGTCGCTACCCCTCGTGCCACGCCGGTGACCAGGTTCGGGAACGAGCTCAGGCCACTGGGCGTCAGCAGGAGGAGAGAGGACTAAGCGTCCGGAGGACTGCTCTCCTCTCCTCTCCTCTCCTCTCTTGGGGGAGGGAGACTAGTCATCCCACTCACTGACTGCCCTGTGGAGGTGGCTGGAGGGCAGTACGAGTCGGCAGGCTGGAAGCCGACGTCCTTGAGTCGGAAAGGGGGGCAGGCGAAAATGGAAAATTGAGCCTGGCAAGCTTGATGATGGCCTGTCGCTCCTGGGAGCGGTCCCCGGATTCTGGACTAGGTCTCCGGGGTGAGGGAGAAACCAGCAACCTCCTCCTGGCCTCGCCATGGGGGGCAATCCACGGAGGAATTTCTGGGGCTGCTTAGCACAGAAGCGGTGGAGCCAGAGAGAGAGAGTCCCTCCATTTGGAGGGTCAAAGCCACCTGCCAGGGCTCTGGGCGGATAAAAGACTTACCGGGAAGGGGAGAAAAGAATCCCTGGCTTTGCTCACTGTGGGGACTGGCACAATCACCTGCCTCTTCACGGGGTCCTTCGGAACAGGGGACAGCAAAAAATACCCCTTCGAGGGAATTTTTGAAAATTCTACTGCATGACCTAAAGACAGAATTTCCAAAACCCTAACATCTGAAGTTATTTGGGACCATCTTGTGTAAGAATTGCGCAGCCTGTCACCAAGGGAAGGGAGGAAGAGATGGGCCAGAGAACCCTCACTGTGAGATGCTCACTCTTCACCCTGTGCCTGCGTTGAGTCTTCAAGCAAGTGCCCTTCTCTTATTATTGCTCTTATAAGCCGAATAGGCTCCTTTACTTCTTTAGTTCCCAAAATTCTGAAGGGAATGAAAACTCCCTTGAAACTGTCTTTGTCGGCCACCTCCTTGACCTTTTGAGGTTGACGCAGCCTTCTACTGTTGCTTGGATACTGGAAGGTGGCCTTTTTATCCAGGATATACTTCAGAATCTTATCCAGGCCAGAACCGAACAACAAACCTTCCCTTAAAGGGTATGTTGAACAGTTTGGACTCCGTCTTTAATGCCTGGTGCTGCATATAAGCTTGTCAGTTCCCACAAAGAGAATCAGCTCGCTTCATATCATAATCTTGTACCTCAGAGCTCAGTGCTCACCTATATAGATACGCTTCATCAAGTGGCACTGTTAAATTATGCCTCCCAAATCACTCTCCGGTCCCCTTTCATCAGTGTTTCACTTCTGCTCCCACAATACACATTTGGTGGGTCATTACCCTTTTTCACAATGAAAGCAGTATGTACAGTCCCCCTGTTTTGTTTTTCTGCCTCATTAACCAACAACCAAGTATTCCTGGAGTGCCAAGCAATAACCACCGGGACATACCAGAAAAATACAGGTTACTCACCTGTAACAGGAGTTCTAGGAATGGTATATGTTGTTCATCCACACTCATTGGCAGTATCCTTGCCGCTTTAAATCTTGCCGGAAGGTCTTCAAGCTTGCTCCTCCCACCCACCCGGGTGGTATAACTCGGCTCCGCCCCTTGGCCAGATCTTGGCCGCTGGAAGCTCAGGTTGTGCGTCGAGAGCCGAGGAGGTCGGGTGCAGGTCGTGGATGAACAACATATACCATTCCTAGAACTCCTGTTACAGGTGAGTAACCTCTATTTCTAGGACATGGATATGTTGTTCATCCACACTCATTGGCAGACTCCTAGCAGTTCTCCGGGAGGAGGAGGCAAGACGACACCCCCATAAACTTACTTGGGAAAGAGAGACTGAGAACCGAGGCCCCAAAACCAGCATCCCGGCGTGACTCAAGGTCGATGTGGTAGTGGGTAATGAAGGTGTTTGCTGACTCCAGGTAGCAGCCCTGCAGATTTCCTGGATAGGGCGTCCTGGGAGCAGCCACCGTTGCAGCAGTATGGCGGGAGTAGAATGAGCTCTTATCCTCTGGGAGGCTCCATGCCCGCCAACTTATAGCAGAGATCTATGCAGGAGGTTACCCACCTGCTTATCGTCCGCTGGCTGCAGGTCTGCCAGATGCGGCTTCAGCGTGGTGACAAACAGCTGGTGAACCTCTCCCGAATTTCAGCCGTGCGCTCCTTATAATAGCGAGCACCCTTCTAGGGTCCAGAGTATGGAGCCTATATTACGGCCTCCGAGGGTGGTGGGGGGGGTAGAACACCGGCAGAGTCAACACCTGGTTAGGGTGAAACTCCGACACCACCTTCGGAAGGAATTTGGTGTGGGCGCAGGACAACCTTGTCCCTGTGGAAGACCAGGTAAGGAGACGTGGAAAGCGCCTGGAGTTCTCCCATCCTTCTGGCTGACGATAGCCACCAAGAAGGCGGTCTTCCACGACAGGTGAGAGCACACCTGTGCATAGGTTCGAATGGCTTGCCCATGAGCTTTGCCAGTACCAGCAGTAGATCCCACGGAGGTGGGGTTCCGCACTGGAGGGAAATGTGATCAAGGCCTTTGAAAAGCGCCACACCACCTTCCTCCTGCGCCACCGACTGCTTCCCGGCCGCGCCCGTAAGCAGAGATGGCTGCCAGGTGCACCCTTAGGGTCACACCTAAGCCCTTGACTAGAAAGGACCATAAATAGTCCAAGATGCTTGCCAAGGAACAGGAGGAAGGGTCCAAGCCCTTGTTCTGACACCAAATGGAAAACCTTTTCCATTTGAAGGCATAGCATTTTCTGGTCGACTTTACGGACGCCTCAACTACATTGAGGACCTCACGGAAAGACCAAGGCCTGGAACTCTAGCCGCCAGGAACCAGGCGCCAGGTGCAGGGATTGAAGGTCCGGATGGAACACCTTCCCTGATTGACTGAGAGCAGGTCCGGCGAGCTGGAAGCTGCCGCGAGTCCTGGAGCTGAGACTGAGGAGATCTGGGTACCAGAACTGGCGAGGCCAGTCTGGGGCTATCAGAATCACCTGCGCCTTGTCCCTCCTCGCCTTGAGAAGCACCTTGTGATCAAGGGAAATGGGGAAAGGCGTAAAGAGGCCGGGGTCCATTGCCTCGAGAAGGCATCCCTGCAGCGAGCCCTGCTGAGGGGGCGGGCATGGAACAGACTCTCAGCTGCCTCCGTGGAGGCAAACAGGTCCACCTGAGGTGTGCCCCAAAGGGAGAACAGATGCTGTACTACCTCCGCAGGAGAGACCACTGTGGGATGCAGCCCCATCCGGCTCAGGGCATCGGGCCAGGGTGTTGGAGGCTCCTGCCACGTGAATGGCTAGGGAGATCCGCCTCCAGGCTGCGCACGAGTGACCAAATGCGGAGAGCTTCCTTGCATAGAAGCATGGAGCGCTGGGCCCCGCTTCTGGCGGTTCAGATAGTACATGGTCGTGGTATTGTCCGCCTGGACTCGGACCACTTGACCCCGGAGGAACGGAGCAAAGGCGGTGAGAGCTAGGCGGACCGCCTGGAGCTCCAGCAGGTTGATGTGGCATCGGGACTCCCGGGACCAGAGGCCATGAGCCCGTGTTCCCCAGATGGGCACCCCAACCCATCAGAGAGGCATCGGTCGATAGAGAGACCGCCGGCTCGGGCGGACGAACGGGATGCCCTCCTGCAAATGATCTGAACGTCCACCACTGGAGAGCTGCTCCACATCCCTGTGTCACCGCTACAAGCTGGTCCAAGGGATCGCAGGGCAGTGACCACTGGCTGGCCAGTCCCCACTGAAGGGGACGATGTTCCAGCGGCCCAACGGACCACGCTGGTGCAGGCCGCCATGAGACCCAGGAGGCGAGGAAGTCCCGGCAGGGCTTAATTGCCCAACCAGAAATGATCGGGAAAAGGAGGAAAGAACCTCGGCCCTGTCCGCCGGGGCGCTCTGGCTCGAGAGAGTCGAGGCTCGCCCGATGAATAGAATCACCTGCTTGCTCGAGTCTCCTTGGCTTCCTGATAAGGAGGCCCAGTTGAGAGCAGACCTGGAGGGCCAGATCTCTGACCACTCCGCCTCCTCCTGGAGGGAGCTGCTATCAGCCAGTCGCCCAGGTAAGGGTACACCCGACCCCTCGGCACAAGAGGAATGCTGTCACCACTGCCATGCATTTGGTGAAGACCCTGGGAGCTGGAGACAAGCCGAAGGGCATGGCTTGAACTCAAGAGGGATCCTTCCGCTCGAAGCGTAAGGAATCTCTGGTGAGACGGACAGATAGGGACGTGAAAAACGCGTCCCTGCAAGTCCAGAGAGCAGAACCACACGCGCGCTCCAAGGATGGTATTATCTGAGCCAGAGTGACCATCCTGAAGGTTCGAGACCTTAGGAACTTGTTTAGGTCGTAGGTCGGAGAATGGGCGCCAGCCCCGTCTGCTTCGGAACCAGGAAGTACCTGGACACAAACCCTGGGTCTGAAGGAGGGTCCACCACCTCTTACCACCTCCTTCTGGAGGAGGAGAGCGATGTCGGCCCCGACGAGCCGCCAGTGAGGCTGGGGATCCCGGAGCCCCCCCCGAGGGGCGACGGCTCTGAAGGGTGGTGCCTGCTCGAATTCCAGAGGCAGGCCTCTTCCCACCACTCTCCAAGACCCACCTGTCCATGGTAACAGCGGACCAGGCGGAACGGAAGTGCTGGAGCCGTCCCTCACGGGGACCAGGGTAAGTGACGGGATGAGGGCGACACCCCTCAGCCCGCCACTGGCAGGCTTGGAGGAGGGACCGCCGAGGGACCTCCTGGGCCTTTCCTCCCTGCCTCCTGTTAGAGGAAGCCGGCGGTTGGGTTTGGGATGCCAAGGTCGAGCCTGCTGGCCCTGACGTTGTTGGCCGCTGGCCAGAGGCAGAAGGACAAAGGGCTTAGGGCTGTGGTTTGCGGCCTTGTCCTCTGAGCGGAAGAGACCGAGTCCAAGGTGGCATTGGACTCTCGATCCTCTGCAGGTGACCTTCCACCCCAGGGTCGAAGAGGTCAGTCCCAAAAGGGAACATCCAACTTGTGCTGGGTATCTGAAGTAAAGGTGGATATCCTCAGCCAAGCCTCGCCGACGATAGCCACTGCGGCCGCCACCGATCTGGCACATGAGTCCCCTATATCCAAAGCAGTCTGGAGCTGCTGTTTGGCCACTGCCCTGCCCTGGTCCGCACCTGCTTAACCGTAGTCTGCAGATCGGGCGGAAGATGAGGATGACCTCATCCAGGAGCCCAACAGGGCATGAGAAAATGTGCCATGAGGACGGCCGAACTGGCCTGACGAAGCCGAGAGAGGACGCAGCGTGAGACTTTTCGCCCGACATAGTCCAATTCTTGGACCTTGTCAGGAGGTTTGTCCACATCCCTGGCGCTGCCGGCGCCCGAAAACGCTGTCGGTAACCAACCCTCAGCAGAGGGTGTTCAAAACCGGACAAGGAACCGTGGGACCTGTGATACTTCCTGGCCATCCTGGCCGGAGGCGAGGGCAGGAAGCAGGGCGCTGCCAAAGTTCCAGTGCCGGACCCACTATGGCCTCGCCACCGGAAAGGCCTCCGCCGGAGAATCCCCTCGTCCAGAATCTCCGTGAGGGGATACCTGGCCCGCTTGGAACGGGTTCGAGCTCCATCCCGTAGACTCGAGATGAGCCAAGAGTCCTAGGAAGGACGACGGCTATCGTCCATTGACTGACCTCCTGAAGACTCCAAGTCCAGTCGCTTGGAGAAGAAGGAGGAATCATCTTCGACTCGGAAGAGTCCTCGAGAGCTGCCTCTGGCCTGAGCCACCCTTCACCTGCCGAGGTCGGTCGGGAGTGAGGGTAACTGACAGCCGATGGGGTAAACCCTTAGCCGATCGAGAATCTTGGTCGGAGCCCCACTGGTGGCTGTGGAGGCGGAGGTTCCACCGAATCGTGGAGAGCTGGTTTGGCCAACAACCGCCTGGTATAGGCCTCGACAAGTCGAGGGGTTGTGTCGGCCGCTCGGTGACAGCGACTTAATGGCCGGGAAGGCGACGGAGTCGGGCTTATTCCCCGGCCAGGAGGAGCTGCTGCAACATAAGGTCTCGTGACCGCCGACGAATTACGCCGCTTCCTCATCCGAGGAGGAGGACGAGGACGAGCGCGACGCTGGCCATCAGCTGTGCCGAGACCGAGACCGCCTATGACGGTGGGATCGGCTGGACCGGCTAAGAGGTCCGAGGACCAGAGTCCCGAATTTCCGAGGTCGGTGCGGGAGGTGTCGGCCGGAACCGCACTCCTTCGCTCGGATGGTCCATCCGAGGGCTCCGGAACCGGAGGCACAGGCGAGCCCACGGGATCCTCAACTCCTCCCGGGGGAACCGGGGAGAGGGGAATCTCGGCTGCTAAAGGCGACAGCCCGTCCAATGGGTCGAGAAAAATCTCGACTTCATCGGTGGGAGTCTCGGTCAACTGACCTGACGGGACACCGTGAGGCCAGTGGCCGGGCCGAGCGGTCGATCGAGCCGACGGTCGACGGCCCGGGAGAGGGACCTTTCCCGCTCCCAAGAGCGCCGACGGAGGGATCTTACTCTGTCCTCTCTTGACCGAGAATAAGGTCCAGCAGACGCAGGCCCTTCTCCTTTAGTGGAGAGGACAGACAAAGCTCCTTAAAGAAGCCGTGTAGGAAGAACCCAGAGAGAGCGGATAAATGCCGCGCCGAGGAAGATACGCCTCTACGCCTCTCTTCGAGGGCGACCATCCGCTCGAGCTGATCCGCCGAGCCGCCGCAGACACGCTAACCGGGCCTCCTTGGACTTCACCGGAGGGAACGCTCGACGGCCCAGTTGCACCGGGCAGCACAGTCTTCGAGGACGTAGGCCGAGAAAGATGAGCACAGGTCGCAAGCCTGCGGGTCGTGCTCAAGGCCTAAGCAGTATACACACGTGGAGTGAGGATCCGTCCGAGACATCTTCTGCCCGCATGGGCATCTCCGAAATCCGGGAGTCGATTTGTCCATCGCAGCCGCGAGGGATAGAAGACTGAAGTCTTTTTGCAAAATTTTATTTTTAAATCAGCAAACGGAGAAATAGGAACCAGTCGCAAACGCAGAGCGTTATGAGGGAACCTGAGCCTGCGTAAGGAAGATCTGGCGTCATGGGGCGGAGCCGAGAGTTATACCACCCGGGTGGGTGGGAGGAGTAAGCTTGAAGACCTTCCGGCAAGATTTAAAGCGGCAAGGATACTGCCAATGAGTGTGGATGAACAACATATCCATGTCCCTAGAAACTGCTGTTCATACCCTCATATGGGCTGGATTTACTATGGATAACAATGTTATTAGGCAGGGGAGGCAAACTAATGCCTTGAGTGGATCCACACAACTTCCAGTTTTGCTCTACACCCTTAACTGTGATCAGCGGAACCCTGCAGGATAGTCCTCAGCAATCCTTCTCCATGCCCTCTTCCATAATGCTAGTTGGCTGGCTCACCACTCTTCCAAATCCTAAATGTGGTATATACAGCACCCCCCCAAATACTGCTCAACAAACCTCCTGAAGGTAATCTCCATATACTGAATCAAGGTACCAATTCAGGTGCCGCCCTGCCACTCCGAGTATTTGTCATCGCTGTCTGTTCTCATCCATGGTCTGGCAGCCCCATATCTCAAATATCACAATGATCTACTCACCTTCCCCTCTCCTGTCTTCATCCATTCCTATCTTTGATTAGGCCATTCCTGCAGGGTACAATTATATTCAGGATAGAGGGAAGACAGGAGGAGGAAAACTAAGCAGATTATTGTGAGATCTGAGATGTGGAGCTGCCTGCACTGTGGTTACTGCCTAACTATGGATGAGATCAGGCAGAGATGACAAATAATCAGAGTGGCAGGGCAGCACCTAAATTGTGACCTGGAATCAGTTTAGGGAGACTCCTCGGGGTGGAGGGCCACGAGGTTATTGAGGTATTGAAGGGACTGTGAATTCGAATAGCAGGAGCCACGACTCACATTGTGGAGGACGGCACAGAAAAGGACTGGAGGAGGATTGTTGAGGACTGTCTCATGCGGCCAAGTGAGATCACAGATAAGGGAGTAGACCAACACTGGAGGTTAGGTGGATTCGCTCAAGGCATCAGTACGCCTTCCCTGTCTAATAACTTTGTTAGCCATAGTAAGTCTAGTCCCTATGAGGGTATGAAAAGCAATTTTTCAGATATCTCCTGGTGCTTATTGTTTGGCCCTCGTGGAAGACTTGGTTGTTGTTTAACGAGGTGGGGTTCAAAACAAAATAGGGGAAATGCACATGCTGCCTTCATTCTGCAGAAGGGTGGTGATCCGCGCAATGTTAATTGTAGGAACAGAAGTAAAACACCAATGAAAGAGGACCAGAGAATGATTTGGGAGGCATTATTTAACAGTGCCAGCCAATGAAGCGTGTCAGTATAGATGTGTGCTACTCTCTGAGGTACAAGATTATGATCTGAAGTGTGGTAATTCTCTTCATGGGATAGCAAGCTCATGCGGCCCCAGGCAGTACTGAGGATGGAGCGTGGACAGTAGATTGTGAGACAGGTGGCTGGCTTGCTGCAAGAGGGACATATGGAAAATGATATCTACAAGACCAGCATATTTTTGGATTACAAAGAAAGCATGAGCTTTGGCATTGGACCAGACCAGAATTCATTACAAACATTGAGACATCACATAACCACTAAAGCACCACGTATCCGAGAAGATTTTTATTGTACTGCAGTTTGCTTACTTAATCTATTCTGTGTAGCTAAATGTACACGATTTTAATATCCTACAATATTTGACGGTATGATAAATATTGCATTTGTTGGTAGCTCTCTGCATGAATCAATTCTACTGTAAGCTTAGTATACAAATACCTGTGCCACTCCTTGCCTTTTATTAAGTTTTTATCTCTTAGCCAGTGATTGAAAACTGTTTTCTAACTGTACGTTACTATGTGAATTGTCTCTTTACCTATGGTACATAACCTGTACTAACCAAGACCTCCTTGTAAATGAGCTTTGCTCAATGAAACTTTCCTGGAAAAATAAATACAAAAAAAATCTGTTGGATTACAACACAATTTTGTCACGTTAAAGTAGACGAAAATGAACGAAACCACAGCCCAACATGTGTATTGATCAAAATAATACATATGTTAAATCCTGAGTTTTGATCAGTTTGGTGAAACAGTTCTAAACAAAGGGGAAAGAGTTAGTTAGCGCTAGAGAGAGCCATGTAGCTCTTTCCCTCTAGCTCTAGTGATGTAATCCCTTAACACATTTGGCAGCCATTTTGGAGAGCAGGCAGAGCAGTTTATTTATTTATTTTTTTTTGCATGCTATGTTTATCGCCTCCCGGTGCCACACTGGCCCCCACTCCTTCGGGCTCCTCAAGCTCCTCGACCCCACTGGCCTTTATCCAGCCCCCCTCAGGTCCTCATATTGTAGCCGATCCCCCGGGACATCTCGGTGTATCCCTATCACCGGGCGGGTCACCCTCCTCCGAGGGGGAAGGGCACCGGAAGGGAGGATCCCCGGTACACACTTATACTAGGGCCCGGGGGATGCCGCTGAGGAGCAGGAGGCCCTGGACAGGCATTGGAGGTACCCGAGAGAGTGGGGAGCCGTCATCTAGGCGGCCAGTGGGCAATTTTCCGGTTTTCTGTGGGGGAGGCAGCGTGGTGACGACAAGGCGTACGCTGGCGTCTGCTCCTCCCCCAAGTAACTGGGCCGTATTTGTCTGTCCTGCTCCCAGCCTCCGCTAGGAGCCAGCAAGACACCGGACCTGTCCCCTGCCCTCCCCCCAGAGAAGGAGAGCTGTCGCTGGACGCTCAATCCTTCCCTACAGTTTATTTTTTAATTAGAAGGCTGTTTACATTTTTCAGATGCAATGAAATTGCATTTATTTACAGAAATTCAGTTTTAGCATCAATGTAGACAGCAGCCTTTCCCTTATCTCTTTATGAAACCAGATTTTTAAAGTGTTTCTTGCAAAAGTTGGTGGTTTAGCTGTCCTTTAATTAACTTATGTGTGGCAACTAGCAATCTCCTTGAAGGTGCTATCCCCACCATATCCATGAATTCAGCATCTTTTTTATCGTCTCAGTTTCCTGAGGAGGAATCTTGAGGGTATCAAACATCTGTCTGACAAATGAAGTAAAGGAAGTACAACCCTCATTATGCCTTGGGAGAGCCAAAGTCTTGATCAGTTGCACACACTGATTCTATGGAGTCATCTTCCTCTTCCTGTAGATAGTACTCCTCTTCCTCCTCTGCAGGCAGATAAGTTGGTGCTTGAGCCTGGGAATGGGGGTGGCATTTATATTATTTAAAAATTCCCATAGTTTGGAAAAAATTGCCACCGTTGATATATCTTCAGATGAGGGCATTTTTTTCTATGTCACCTGCCTGTGCCTTTCTCCATTCAGGAGGCATGGCAGAGACATTTTTTGTATGATTATGGGTCTGGTTAGAAAGTCTCTTACAACTGTTGCCTCACATATTCTTAGGACCAGAGGACTGCAAACCGAAGGTGAACAGAAAGTGGAGCTAGAAGTATGAATCGACAGATACTGTTATAGGCAGTACTGAGATGGGCAAGTTGACGAGAGAAGGTTTGAGATATTATGGGGGAGCCGTAGTGTAGTAGAGGGAGAAGCATGCCCTGCCTGATTGCTAGGCACACCTCTGGGGTCAGGAAGTGTTTCAGGTGATAGCAGACACTGATCTGTTGATTGATCCTTCTTACAATCATCCTGATGTGATTTTGGAACACAAGAGAGGGATCCTAGGTAACTCTTAGGTACTTGTAGCTAGCTACTTGCTCAAGGATGGTTCTGTCTAGGGCTTGGATGTGAAGGGAGTTAGCCTGGCCCCTGAAGCTTTTAGCAAGTTTATGTTTAGATCCAAAACACCATGGTCTTTGTTTGTTTTTGTATTGCCCAGGAGTCTCTTGACTGTGAACTAGTAATGGGGAAGTGTGAAATCCTTAGCAAGGGAGACTGATAAACTATGAGGACTGTGGTCACACTTGTAAAGAATCAGGTCATCCACATACATGATCTTCTGGCATTCCGGACTGACAATGAGTAAATTGTTTGCAAACAGGAAGAAGAGGATGGGGTCCAGTATGGACCCCCTGTGGGACATCTCTACACACTTCTAGAGGACCGGATGCTACTCCTCTGATGCAGACACTTTGTGATATATTAGAAAATAGTGCTGAAACCATTCAGAGGTGCTGGAGGAAAAGCTGTAGGATGTCAGTGTATATAAGAGGAGATCATGGTCTATGAGATAAAATGCTTTCGAGAGGTCAATGAAAACAGCCCCTGTGAGCATCCCCTCATCAACTGATCTAAGTACATAGTTGGTGAAATAGGCAAGAGCTGAGGTAGTGCTAAACCCTTGTGGAAGCCATGCTGAAAGAGGGAGAGCGACCTGTGCTTGGTGATATGGTCTAGCAAAGTACATCCAGAGTCAGGTGGGTTCCCTTCAAAAGTTCAAATGAATGCGATGTTGTCTGACATTTGCAGGAATACGATCTTCTCAAGGATTGTGCGGAGGTGTGAAAGAAAGGAGACAGGTCTGTAGTTGTCCATGAACTATGGAGACCAGTCTGTAGTTGTCCATGAGCTTGGGGTCCCCAGATTTAAATATGGGAACTACTCTGGCCTGTTTCCAGAGTTGGGTGAATAAGGAGGTAGACAAGGACACGTTAAATAAAAAGGTCAGAGCCTTCACAATGAAGATGACAGATAAGCTTAAGAAACCAGGCACAAAGGCCACCACTCACTGCATTGCTGGAGATGGGGAGAGCCTTGATGAGGTGATAGACCTCTCTTGGGGAGGTGACTTTGAAGTATAAGGTGAGGCAGCCCAGCGCTTTGGGATCAGTGGTATCAGGGATGGAGGAAGTGGTCTTGGATGGGAGTTTGGCCAAGCATGCTCGAAGTTTGGTGAATTTGAGGTTTAGGGCTTCTGCTATATGAGACGGCTCAGTTAGGAGTCCAGTGCTTGTGATCAAGTTGATGGTACTCTGCTTGGTATCTGGATTAAAGAGTTGAGCAAGGACCAAGACTTTCTGGGGTCACCCAGGCTGCAGGTTGCCTGCTGACATGGAAACAAAACAAAATTTATAAGATATGAGGGTGTCATTTTCAATTAATTAAGGTGAAAGGGCACAGGCAGAACTGGGAAGTAAATGCGCTTGCACTTTCTGTACAGTATGACTGGAAAAAAAATGGAACCACTTACCAAAAGAAAAAAAATAAGTGATTAAATTAATAAAAACAGCTAATAAAAACGTAGCCACAGGGTGGTCTCCAGTTCCCAGGAATCAAAATGGGAGCCGGAAGTACCAAATGATTAAAACGAAATACCCTAATACAGAGTAATAAAAGAATTAACTTAAAATATTTAAATATGAAAGCTAAATACTTTTTAAAACCAAAAAATAGGCCCGGTGGGGCTGAGGATTGAGGCGCTGGACACCACACCTCACGTCATGCCGGCGACCCGAGTTCGGGAACAGACTCAGGGCACCGGGGGCTGGCAGAGGAGAGGAAGGATTGAGTGTCCCAGGACTGCTCTCCTTCCTCTGGGGTGGGTACGGGTATGTGGCGCGCTGCAGTGGTGCCTAGCGGAGGCTGGGCGCACTGTCAGTAGCATGCATTCCAAGGGAGGGAGTGTGGCAGATGTCTGCACGTAAGGTGCAGCAGACATCATTGCACATCCAGCTCCCTAGGGGAAAGTAATGGCAGAAAACTGTGGGGTGACTGCGGTGGCTTATGGCCATGCCCGGAGCCCCCGGACATGAGAGGCGTGGCCACCTGATTCCCGGTCACGTTAAATTCATCGGGACCTGTGTGTCAGGAGCCATAGTGTATGCTAGACCTGGTCTGGGGGTTCGGGTACCGGCGGCTGTTGAGGCCCACTCACAAGGAGGAAAAAATAAATAATATAAAAAAAAAATTATCAGAGACCCCGTAATACTGGAGCTTGATCTGTGGCAACTGTTTCCTCCAGGTGGAGAAACTAATCTGGCAACTGACAGAGTGAAGTGTGGCTGCAGAGTTTATGAGTCAATATTCTAAATTCTACTAATCAGAATTAAGTTTTGTCTCTGGAGCATCTCTCTCCTAGGATACAATACTTGCAGTGTAACCATTAAGTGAGGGATTCCTGGAGTTAGAAATGATGCCATGACTTATAACTAACACAAAGCATACTTACATATGAACATACAAAATTGCCAGCAGAAACAGGCCATAATGGTCTATCTAGTCTGCTCGAGCGTGCAGCTCAGTTTAGATCCCGGGAGGTTGAGCCAAGGGTCCCTTCTGAACACAAATTATTACGGTATATGTTAAAATTATTATCCCTCTGTGTACTTATCCCTGGGAGGACAGCAGGCCCAACAGATCAGAACTTATAAAAACTAACATGCACTACAGGCTACTGAATGTCTCACTGCTGCAGCCCAGCTCTGATGTCAGTTGCAAGGGATTCTGGGATTGCTAGTTACAACAAATGTCAGCTTGGAGTTAGCAAGATCAGCCAGATACAATCTAATATGCTACATTAACAGTGAACAACAAAAATGCTTCTGTACAGAAAGTGCAAATTAGAACAGCCCCCACCCACTTGGATGTGAGGTTCTCCGTGCTGATTGTTCCTCTTTAAACAGTGCGGCACAGCCTTCTGTTCCATTCCTAGAGTATATCATCTACTGAAACACTCCGTTCTAGCCTTTGCTCCTTACATCCCCAATTCAGGGCAGAAAACTGCATCTCAAGGGCCCAATTTTCAAAAGAGCTTTTCCCATTTTGTGTCTATGACAAGTATTATTAAAAAAAAAAAACAAGCAAACAGGACCTAGAATATTTAATGAGATTTCAGTCAAAATAAAAATAAAGAACTCAAATAGCATGACAAAACTACAACCTACTACTGAGCAAGTAAACATGCTGGGGTGGGGGAGGAAGTTTTCAATGCAACTGAACAGGATACCTGTATTTCAATGTTAAAAAAACAATATCCCTTTTTTAATTAAACATTTTTAGAAACTTTAGGTTTCTTAAATGAAACCAACATATATTCTGTGTAGCAAACCACTGCCACCCCTTAGTTTAAAAGGGACAAAACTATGTTCACTGAGGAACAAACAAAACTTGTACTGAACACGCTGGAACACACTGGATGCCCTGTCTCCAATGTATGTATTCCCCACCCTCCTCCAGCAGTAGCTGGAATCAATCCTAGTTATTCAACTCTGTATATCTGAAGGGGCCTCGGCCCAATCTTACAAGGTGCATATAAGTCTGATTAGACAACACCTCTCTCCTGAATACTGATGTAGAGAACAAAATTCGTTTTTTTGAATGACTGTATTATGTGCTGCACTATTGTTGTTCTGCAGTGTTCTGTTTGTTTTCCTGTTGAAAACTCAGTAAAGAATATTATCTGGAAAAGGGCCAAAACCACTGGGCAGGCTGCTGAAACCGTTTCTTAGAAAAGATAAAACAGACATATTTTTTAAACTTGGCTGAATGTATCTACATTGTTTTAAAAACAGGCCCATTAACTCTACTGTTTTAAAACAGGCCCATTCAGAGACTGCAACCATGTGAAAGAGAGTGGGTACAGCAACAGTGGAATCTACCTAATTAAACCAGAGGGCAGCCAAGGCCTGATGCAGGTGTGGTGCGAGCACAGCCTGGATATTGGCGGCTGGACTGTCATTCAGCGCAGAGTCGATGGGTCGATCAACTTCTTTAGAAACTGGGACAATTACAAGGTAAACATATCACAATCCTCACTTTTCAATCAGAGCAAACATACAACACAGACACGTGTGTGTATTTGGGGAGGGGGTTGTTACTAAGGCCAGGACTTTCTAGAGCTCAACCACAGCAGGATACATCTTGTTTTTGAAGAATGTTTCAAGTTTTCCTAAACTGATGCAATTTGCAGTAGTTTCTGTGCTTCAGAGATGCCAATGAGAAAAGAAAGTTACTGAGTTGAAGGCAGTATAGAGCTGTGGTTTAGGGCACTGAGCTGCAAACCTGGAGACCTGGGTTTGAATCCCACAGCCCCCCACTTGCTAATGTGTGACCCTGTGAAAGCACCTTAACTTCCTTGTGCTCCCAGGTAACACCTAGAAATAAGCTTCGGCTCAGTGTGCTTTTCCTGGTTAAACAATTTCCCCTCTCCCTTTCCCTTACTGTAACTCTAGATTTTCAAGAATATCTTCTGAATACAACCAGACTCTTGTCTTAAAGCCAAAAGCGACAGGACCACATAGGAACCAGAACTTTTGGGTCCAGAATTGCTGATGAATGTGACAGGGAGATCCTGCCACTCTTGAGGACCAACCTTTTCTTAAATCTGTTGCAACAGTTCTGCTGTTTCTTAGACTAAACTATCCTTTACATAGAAACACAGAAGTTGACAGCAGATAAGGACCGCAAGGCCCATCCAGTCTGCCCATTTCTTTGGCCTATTACGATGGCCTTTACAATTTCTAGTCCATAAGGTTGGCCATCCCTTTCCTGTCTATGCTATAGTGCCCTCTTTAATTCTCCTTTTCCCTCTCAAGTCCTCGTACAGGGAGGTTATTGTGGTGATGTCTAAGATGATGTAAAACAACAGGCTGTGTTCCTCATTGTTGGCTTTAATATACAATAGCACTATGTCATAAAATACCTTGATGTGTATGCCTTATGTGTATGGAACCTTTCTGTTGAAAATACCATGGCACTAGGTGTTTTTGATAAAGGTAAAAAGTTACTAGGGGACTGCATTATACAAATTAAGTTACTGGGGTGGTGATATCAGAAAATCCCCATTGTGTTATTTAAAATGCATGTAAATTACAGATTGAGGGGCCCTTTGGCACCATGCATTCCTTCTTTAAGCTGAACCAACCTAGAATTTCATGGTGATTTGCATATACATCCCATGATGCGTTGCATTATGGGGTATATGTGATGATGTGCTTTTTTTAAACCTGGCTTTATTGCCAGTGCCCTTTGGGATAACCCTTGCTTAGTGCTTCTGCACTGAGGTTCTTTGTCTTTAGCTTGTTTTGGGATTTTTCTTTTTTGAGCTTCCCATCACCCAAACACACAAGGTCAACATAGGGAATTAAATAATTTTCACTAAAGCAACAGATCAGTGGGTGCTGATTAAGTGCAGAGGAAAGACATGCATAGTCTGTTGCTGCAAAATGATGTACTGAAGATGGGATATGCCATTGCCTAAGGTTATCCTATGTTTAAAATAAACATCACCCAGGGATTGTGTGTTGAACCTGAAGGTCTGTGTCTGGTCCATCTGTTATTCCACAACCCCCTCCACAGACAAGTACAGACACATGGCATCATCCGGGTGCCAGCCCCAAAAACCAAACCCCCCCCCCTTTTTTCTACATCGAGGAGAGTGAAAAAAGGAAAGTTACTTATAACTTCAAATCTTCAAGAATATCTTCTCCATAGAGCAGCACTCAATGGTCTTAGGCTTGAGGTGCAAAGACATGTGGGAGAAACATTTTTGTCAGGGCCTCAGCAAAGGCATCAGTGCATGCAAGACACCACGTGCCATGTCCAATAACCACTGCCAATCCGCTTAACAAGTTCAGTTTTTACCGCAGAAATTGAAAAGCCTGTCAGACAAGCATGTGCTTGTAATAGGAGAAAAAAAAGAAAAAGAATTCAGACAGTGAAAATGCACAACTAAGTCTTATCAACTACAAACATCGCAGAACACAAGCGATTCCTTCCCTAAGAGGTGTACTCTGAAGAGGACAGCAGGTAGCAATAAAAAGGTATTGCAGATAATCTGAGCCAGGGCTACTGCTGGCAAACAGCCCTGAGAAAAAGGATGAGGGTAAGGTAGAGTTTCCAGGCAGCTGCCCTCAACATACTCTGCATCCAGGTGCAAGTCCCAGCATATGAACGTACAAAGAATGCCAGCAGATACAGGCCTGATGGCCTATCTAATCTGCTCAAGTATGAAGTGAACAGTCTGTTACACTGCAGCTGCCCCCACACCTGCATATCCAATTTCATGCCTGTACTAGCTGTTACCCTCCCCAGTGCCTCACTGATGACCTTCCCCCTGACTTTGTCCCATCCCCTCTTAAAACTGCCCACCGTCTTCAAGGATACTGCCTCCTCAGGCAGTGCATTCCATCGTCACCACTCTCTCCATGAAATAGTGCTTTCTCATTTCCCTTCTGAATCTACCACCCTCCAACTTTGGATTGTGCCGCCTAGTGTCCCTCCCTCTCCTTAATCTTAAAATTACCTCTGCACCATCTTTATTTATGCCTTTCATATATTTAAAGGTTTCTATCATGTCCCTTCTATCCTTCAGGGACTTAATGTTGAGCTCACTCAGTCTTTCCTCATAGGGTTTGTCCTCCATACCGAGGATCATCCTGGTTGCTCTGTGTTGGACCCCCTCCAGTTATTTAACTTTCTTTAAATAAGGGTACCAGAACTGCACACAGAACTCCAAGTGCAGCCTCACCAATGACCTGTACAATGGCAAGATGACCTCCCCTCTCCTGGACATGATTCCTCTGGTAATACACCTCAGCATCTTATTAGCCTTAGATGCCACTTTTCTGCACTGTGCTGAATGGTTAATGTGCCATGTTATTATAACGTACTAACATATTAAAAGCCAGCAGAATAGGCCGGACGGTCTGTCATGTCTGCTCAGTAGCCAGCCTCCTAATGGGTGCTCGCTATGCCAGCCCCCAGCTCCTGGTTGCCCTCCTCTGAACCCTCTCCAGCAGTGCTATGCCCTTCCTGAGGTGAGGTTTCCAGAACTGCACACAGTACTCGAGATGCGGTGAGACCAAGGCATTATACAGAGAGAGGATCACCTCCTCCTGGACGTAATCCCCCAGGCTATGCAGCCCAGTATCCAGTTTGCTTTTGCCACCGTCCTTCTGCAATTTTCAGTGTTATTCATTTTGATGTCCACCACCAGCCCTAGGTCCTTCTTGCTCGATGTGGCTTATAGTGTGACCCCAAGGGCGTACACATGGCCCAGGTTTCTGGCCCCCAGGTGCAGCACCCTACACATCCCTGCATTAAACCACAATCCCCACCTCTTTGACCACCCCTCCAGGGTATCCAGGTCCCTCTGGACTGTGTCTCTCGCTTCGTCCCCGTCCACCGGCGCTCCCAGTTTTAAATCATCCGCAAAGAGACTGATCCTACTCCTAACCCCCCTCCCCATATCCGTGACATAGGCACTGAACAGGAGTGGCCCCAAAACCAAACCCTGGGAGACCCCACTGTTGACCTTCCTGGTAGAGGAGGCTATCCCACCAACCACTACCCTCTGTATCTGCCCCGTTAGCCAATTTTCAACCCATCTGAGTAACTGCCCTTCCACCCCATCCCCCCAGCTTTGTTAGCAGACCATTGTGCGGTACCGAATCAAACACTTTGCTGAAATCCAAGTATAGAATGTCCACCGGCCTATGTCGGTCCACAGCCCCCGTCACCCAGTCATAAAACTCTATGAGGTTGGTCGGACACAATCTCCCTGGGACAAAACCGTACTGTTTGTCATTCAGGTGCCCCAACCTTTCCAGCTGCCCCCCGAGCCTCTCTTTGATAATGCCCTCCATTACTCTGCCTACCACAGACGTTAGGCTGACAGGCCTATAATCCCCTTTCTCCTCTCTAGACCCCCTTTGTGTATAGGCACCACATGAGCCACCCTCCAATCTTGAGGCACCCATCCTGTCTGCAGAGAGGTGTTAAAGAGTGCAGCCAGTGGAGCAGCTAGCTCATCCGCCAGTTCCTTCATAATCCTCGGGTGCAACCCATCCGGCCCCGGCACCTTATCAGTTTTTTAGTGTCCGAAGGGCCTCCCTCACCCTATTCACTGTGATTTCTCCTTCCTAGCCCACCCCTTCATTTAACCATCCATCCCCCTCTAGACTAGTCCCAGCCTGTACCCTAGCCTCTTTCGGTCCTCTAGACTCCGTTTGACCTCTCAACTCTGTTGGCTCCCCTTCTCACTCATCTTGCTGACCCCTCAACTCTGCTGGCTCCCCTTCCCACTAGTCAGGCTGGAGGGATCCCCCACCTCCCTCTGTAACTATCGAGACAAAGTACTCATTCAGCACCCTCTGCCTACTCCCTGCCTCCTGAGCCCATCCCTCCCCAGTCCTAATCCTGCTGATCTGTGCACTCCCTTTTCTCTTCTCCCCTATATATCTATAGAATCCCTTTCCCCCCTCCGGATATCCCTAGACAGGTTTTGCTCCATCCTTGCCTTGACTCCTCTCACCACTCTGGGAACCCTCCTGGGCATCAACTCGTACTCCTCCCTCTCTCTATTACCCCTAAAGTGCTTAAAACATGCACAGGCAGCCTTTTTATCCCTCACCACCTCCTGCATCTCCCTGGTCCACCAACATGGCTTGCTGGCTCTACCTTGCTTACGCTTTATTTTTGTACAGGACCTAGTAGCCTCCTGCACCCCCATCTTAATGGTCTCCCACAAGCTACCTGCATCCATATCCGGCCTAATCTTGTCCAAGCACCCCTGTAGAATCCTTCCCATGTCCACAAAGTCTGCTCCCCTTAAGTCTACTACTATGGTATTAGTGCAGTTATCCTCCCCCTAGATGCAGCAGAAACCAGACCGTGGCATGGTCGCCACCTGTCAGTGAGCTGCACACCTCCAGTCCCTTTATCTGGTCATTGTCTGCTAGAAAAACATGGGGGGGTGTAGCTGTAACAGGAAAACAAAGAACATATAGTCCACACTTGAGAATGAGCCTTGGAGTCAGTTACTCTGGCTGTATCTGTTTGGGGGTGGGGAGGAGGGCAGTGGGCGGGTGCATGGCACCCCAAGATCTTTTTCTTTGTAGGGGAGAACTGCACCCCCCAGTTGGTACTGATTCCTTGGGTTTCTTGCTCTTAAGTGCATGATTTTGCACTTCTTTGCACTGAACCCCAGCTGCCACATTTCTGACCAGTGCTAGTCTAGCCAGATCATCCTATAGCCCTGCCACCCACCCTTACGTGTCGTCCACCACTACCCCTTACTTCGTGTCATCTGCAAAAAGACTGATCTCATTCTTAATCCCATGTGAGATGTCAGCAATGAAAATGCCAAACAACACTGGACCCAGTACCGAACCCTGTGGTACCGCACTGGTTACGGCTCTTGTGAGTTGAGAGCATGTCAGTTGCAGGCTGTGTATGCCCAGCATCAAAATAGACTTAGTGGAGAAATATCTGTCAGTAAAGAGCGGCAGTCTGGAAACTAGAGAGCAAAGTAAGCAATTCAAGTACTCATTTCCAAAAATTACAAAAAAGGGAATAGAAGCCTCAGCTGTAGAAATTGTGCCACTAGTGATAGAAGATATGCAAACAAATTCCTGCCAATAAACCCCTTGCAGCTAATACTCCTTGTAAGAAAAAAAAAAAAAAGGATTAAAATAAATCGTGGGGCTGGAAAACAGTCCAATTGGATAGAAATCTTATGCTTGTTTAGAGCAAAAAGAAAATCTATATGTTACAGTCATTGAATCAAAGAATTTCAGGGGCACAAAAGTGTTGCCATGCTTAATGGTGTATGGTATTTGAAATATCTTAGTATCTTTTCCTGAAGAAAGAAAGAGAACTCCGGTATATCCCTGGACTGGGACACTCGTACAGTAACTGGCTTTTTTCTTTGGACAGAGGATCCTCTCATTAATGGCAGAGAAGACAACCTAAAGGTTGGCACACCATGACAGCCACATTGCTGTTTCTATCATTTGGTAATACCAATTGTGGCAGAAGAAAAAGAAATCAACATTTTTTTAATACAATTGTTTTGGCTTTCTGCCCTTAGGGGGTATTCAAGGACAAAATTGCATGCGTGTGGGGGGGACGGGGGTAGCTGTAACACGAAAACAAAGAACACATAGTCCACACTTTAGAATGAGCCCTGGAGTCAGTTATCTGGCTGTATCTGTTCGCGGGTTGGGGGCAGTGGGCAGGTGCATGGCACACTAAGAAGAATATGTTTTGAAGACCTGGAATTATGGTAAGTAAGAAAAAATTACTCACCTTAGTAATGTTGTTTCTTCTAATGGAGTCTTGCTATATTATGACAATTGCAGTTTGTCCCAGCCTTAGAACTGCTCCGGAGGTGAAAGAGTTGACTTCCATGCCAGGCATGGAACTTGGAACGCGAGCTCGGTTAGAAAAGCTCTGTCTGTATAATTTCAAACTGAAACTGTCAGATCTTTACGAGCAAAACTCACTAAGGTTCTGTGTGGAAGCTGTAAACCTACACTAGCCAACTGGCTACTTAAATATTAACACATTTTCCTGGTCCCAACACCAAGACTCAAGTCAGGGGACCAGAAAATAAGATAAAATAAAACACAACACCCAAACACCCCAAAAAGAAGGGGTGGAAAACACAAGATGGGCATCAATAAGTGTCAACACTGGACTGCCCACCCCATCCCCAGAGTAGAGGTTCTGAGAGGGGCAGGCTGGGGGGGAGGTCATAATATAGCAAGACTCCATTAGAAGAAACATTATTAAAGTGAGTAATTTTTTTTAAAACAACATGAAGTCTTGCTATATTATGACAATTGCAGACTACACAGCAGCACCTCCATGGAGGAGGGACAGAACCTACTTAGGAAATAGGCTCTGAAGCACAGCTGTGCCAAATCAAGTATCCCTCCTGGCCTGGATGTCCAGGGAGTAATGCTTAGTGAAAGTATGTACTGTTTTCCAAGTAGCTGCTTGACATATCTCTAAGATAGGGATGTCCCTGGCCGCAGCTAGGGACGCAGCTGTACCTCTGGTAGAGTGAGCCCTCAGGCCTGAAGGGGGAACCTTACCCAGTTTTTGATAGCAAAATTGGATACAAGAGACAATCCACCTGGCAATGGATCTCTTAGTGGCAGGTTTCCCTTTCCCAACCTCACCATAAGTGAGAAAGAGTTGGAGGGAGTCAAACCTGTAACCCTTAGTACGCTCTATGTAGTAACTAAGGGCCCTCTTTAACATCTAAGCTGTGCAGCCTCCTCTCGCCAGAGGAGGAATGGTCAGTGAAGAACACTGGAAGAGAAATAGATTGATTAAGGTGGAAATCTGAAACCACCTTAGGCAAAAACTTCCTGTTAGTCCTGAGGACTACCTTATCCCTGTGAAAGGAGATCAAGTCAGTCTCCACTGACAAAGCTTGTAACTCACTTATGCGCCTGGCAGAAGTGATAGCTACTAGAAACACAGTTTTCCAAGTCAAGTACTTAAGCTCTGCCGAAGACAGAGGTTCAAAGGGGGGTTGCATCAGCTGAGCAATGCAAACATTAAGATCCCAAGCAGGGGCAGAGTCCCTGAATGGCGGATTGGTATGAAGCAATCCCTTGAAAAACTTGGAAAATACAGGGTGAGCAGAAAGAGCAGAGGGCTTCCCTGCTGAAATAAAAGCAGAGACAGCTGCCGAATGCACTTTCAGGGTAGCTGGTCTCAGTCCCAAAGAATTAAGATGGACCATATAGTCCAAGACAGTGGGCAAATCAGCAGATTCCAGGGAAATATGCTTCCCAGAGCACCATATGGAAAACCTTTTCCATTTAGAGTTATAAGTAGCCCTGGTGGAAGGCTTCCTAGAGGCTTTCAAAATTTCGAGAACACCTTGAGAAAGGTGTAGGTCAGCAAACTAACTCCTCAAGAGCCAGGCCTTGAGGTTGAGGGATTTGAGACTCGGATACCAAACTCTCCCCTGGGCACAGGTTAACAAATTGTGGTTCCTGGGGAGGCACAGGGGAAGATGGACTGCTAAGGACAGAAGAAGTGGGTACCAGGGCTGTCTGGCCCAATGTGGAGCAATCAGAATCATCTTGCAGGGTCGAGATCTGATTTTGACTAGCACCTTGAACAGGAGAGGGAAGGGGGAAGGCATAGAGGAACTTCCCTTCCCAATCGAGAAGGAAGGCATCCAGGGGGACTGAGCCCAACACTGGGGCCTGCAACAAAAAGTGGAAGTTGATGATTGTCTGGGGCTGCAAAAGATCTATCTGAGGGGTGCCCCACCTGGCAAAAACTATCCCCAGTACTCGGGGATCTAGTGACCATTCGTGATGGCCCTGGGAAATCCTGCTGAGAGCATTTGCCAGGACATTGTCCTTGCCTGGGAGGTGAACTGCTATGAGGGAGGTGTTCTAGGAATAAGCCAGAGACCACAACTTCATTGCCTCGGTGCACAAGGCAAGACAAGTGCCCCTTGTTTGCTGATGTACCACATTGTAGTGGTGTTGTCTGTTCTGACCTGTACCACTTTGTTCTGAACAGGCATAGAAAAACCTGAAGTGCTAGAAAAACAGCTCTGAGTTCCAACAGATTGATGTGGAGCAGAGATTCCTGAGGGACCACAATCCCGGGTGGAGAGGTCGCCCATGTGAGCTCCCCATCCCAAAAGGGACGATGTGTAGTAAGGGTCAAGGAGTGAGATAGAGGATGAAAGGAACCCTTGTCTCAGATTGCTCTGATCCTGCCACCACTGAAGGGCCTGGATCAGGGTTCGAGTTACTGGGATCAACTTTGATAGGGGGTCTCTTCTTTGAGACCAAAAGGCTCTCAAATGGAACTGAATGTCCATCATCTGAAATCTTGCTCCTTGCACTACAGCTGTGGAAGCAGCCATGTGTCTTAGGAGCTGTAGAAAATGCCTTGTTGGTCGAGAGACCTGCAGGGTGAAGGAAGAGGCCAGGGCCACCAGGGTCCTTACCCTTTCTAGGGGAAGGAAGGCTCTAGCCTGCTTTGTGTCCAGTTCTGCGCCTATGAAGGTGAGTATCTGGACAGGTTCTAAAACTGACTTTGGAAGATTGAGAAGAAAGCCTAGAGAGGTAAGCAGCTGCTGGGTAACCTGCAGGTGTGATTTGACCTGGACTGGAGACTGACCCACAATGAGCCAGTCGTCTAGGTAGGGAAAGATGGCAATCTTTTGCCTTCTTAAATGAGCAACTGCTACCACCAGGCATTTTGTGAATACCCTTGGGGCAGAGGTAAGGCCGAAGGGCATTGCTCTGAACTGATAATGGCCTGAGGGCAGTTCGAATCTGAGGTACTTTCGTTGGGAGCTTCTGATAAGAACATGGAAGTAGGCATCCTTGAGGTCCAGGGAAGCTAGCCAGTCCCTGGCCTTAGGGAGGGTAAAATCATTCCCAGAGTCACCATTTTGAATTTTGGTTTTAAAAGGTGCTTGTTCAGATATCTTAGGTCCAGGATGGGCTGCCATTCTCCTGTCTTTTTTGGGGTAAGGAAGTACCTGGAGTACAGTCCCTTGCCCTGGTGTAGGGTAGAAACCCTTTCTACAGCTCTGAGAGCCAGGAGGGTTGAGACTTCTGTTTCCAAAGCAGGAGCCTCTAGAGGATTTGCAGGTGGAAAAGATCGGATTCTCATCTTTGGAAATTTTTTGAAGCTGAGAACCAGACCCTGGCTTACTACTTCCAGGACCCACTTGTCTGATGTTAAAGACTCCCAGTCCTGGACGAAATAAGCCAGTATGCCCCCTACAGGTAATGGAGAATCGGCCCTGGGCATCCCATCAGGGTGCCTGTTTGGCAGGGGCTTTAGGCTGAGGGGTGGGAGCAGGCCTGCTCGTACCCCGTCTGCCTCTCCCTCTGAAGAACCCCCTCTGAACGTAAGCTGAAGAGGAGGCCTGGGTTTGGTAAAAAGGCCTGTGAAAAGGCCTGCCTCTACCCCTGGAGGGCTGCCTCTGAGGAGTGGCTTGCCTTTCCTTGGCTTGTGCACTCCTATAAGTGGTTCTATATTCATCCATTTTCTTCATATAATTCTCTGTCTGCTCCCCAAACAGAGAATTTCCCACCACAGGAAAATCCATGGCCTTAGCCTGGGTATCCTGTGACAGACTAGTACACCTGAGCCAAGCCAATCTCACGAAAAGCCACAGATGTAGCCATGACTCTTGAGGATACATCATTAGAATCCACTGCAGCATGGAATTGCACCTAGATGCCTCACACATCAGCAGCCACCTGTTCCAGCTCCTGGCAAGCTGGCCAGGGGCCTGTTTAGCTAAAGCCATGACAGTATCCCATCTGGATTTCTGGTATCTTGCAACATAGGCCATATAATTTGCCTGTCTGAGTCCCAAGGATGCTGCCATGTATTGTTTTTTAGCCATGGCATCAATCTTCCTGGAGTCCCTGTCAGGAGGATGTGAAGCCAAGGGAATATTAGCCTTATCACAGGCTGCAGCCTGAACTACCCCAACATGGCTGCATTGCTGTGAAAGAAACTCTGTATCAGCACCTGACAAGGTGTACCTCCTGTCCATCTTTTTATCCACAGGAGGCACAGAATTAGGAGCTTTTAAAATTGTTATTGTTTGTTTCCTAAACGATTTATGTAAAGGAATAGACAATCTCCTGGACTCTGGGATATCCATCATCTCCACAAAGTCAGGCTCATCCACAGCTTCCTCCAAAGGGAGCTGGAGGGTTTCAGAAACTTTTTTATAAAACAGAAAATGAGAAGGGGACTCAGAAAGCCTAGGGGGAGACTCTCCTAAAGGTCTGTCTGGGGAGATGTCCGGTTCAATGGGCACATCCAGACTTTCAAAATCACATTCACACTGTTCATAATCATCCTCCCCCTCCTCTGGTTCATAAAACTCCTCTATATCATATTCTTGAACCGGTGGAACCGGCCGAGCCGACCTTTTGCCAGATAGTGGCGGTTCGGACAGAACCGGGGAAAGCGACTGGACAATTTGGATCGCTTTGGCTATCTCTGCAGCAGTTGGAGAAGGAATTTTTGACTCCACACCTGCTGATTTTCTAGTTCTCTGCTGGAACTGGCTCCTCTGAGTCAGCTTTTCGTTGGCCCGAGGAAGTCTCGTCCTGGTCAGAGGGCACTCCCTCCGGTTCGACTGGCACCGAACCGGGCTGGCCATTCGGGTCAGCGGACTTTTTGGCCTCGCGTTCCCTGAGCCTACCAACTCTCTTATCTAGGGTAGCTGCAGGGAAATTCTTGCAAATCTGGCAGTCTGCATTGAGGTGGTCAAACCCCAGACAATAAACACATGCGGTGTGTGGGTCAGCCTTGGCAAAGGCTTCCCCACAGACACTACAGTGTTGAAACCCAGTGGGCCTGGTTTTTCTTTTGGGTTTCTCAGACATAATGCCAGCCTAACCAAAAACTTGCCCTTTTCCGGCAAATGCCAGGCAAGACACCCTTATCGGTTCCCAACCGTGTCACGGGTCGTGGAAAAAACCGTAATGAAATCCGTTTTTTTTAGAACCGATAAGAACCGGGAACCGCACTCTAAATAGCTTTAAATGATTTTAGAAAAAGTTTTAAAGCAACCTGATCGGTTCGAACCGATAAACATTTACAAGTTCCAACAGAAATAAAACCTGTCTATTACTTACAATACCACAGACAGAGCTTGAACCAATCGGTTTGCGGTTAAAATAATTATAATCGCGGTTGAATTTAACCGAGAAAAACACTTTTAAACTGAGAAATGAACCGAGCAGTAGGAGGAATCTCCGGAGCGACTGTTCAGTGAGGTGGAGTAAAGAATCTGACAGTTTCAGTTTGAAATTATACAGACAGAGCTTTTCTAACCGAGCTCGCCCTCCAAGTTCCATGCCTAGCATGGAAGTTAACTCTTTCACCTCCGGAGCAGTTCTAAGGCTGGGATAAACTGCAATTGTCATAATATAGCAAGACTTCATGTTGTTTGAACCATAGTTCTAGGAGTGGTATATGGTTTACATTCACACTTCTGGCAGTCACCCCCCTTTTTTTTGTTTCATATGTTTAATAACATTTTTAAACATTATAACCAAAGCAATATACAGACATACAAACACATCAAACACAACCATAATTGTTGACAAAAGAAGCATCCAAACCCATATTAAATGATACAGGAAGGCAGTGACACATTTGATAACCAGTGAATCCAAGTAAATAAGGACACACACACACATAAATTACGTATAATAACTAATTAAACAAACAGTACAGATGGCTGACCAATGGTCCCCTTGCCGACCGTTCCTTAAATTCTTCACTGTGTATATACCAAAAATAATGATGGTATATCAAGGAATGCCCCTGTGTCCACTCCTCACACCACAAGGAAAGCCATAAGTTCTGGGTCCCTCCGGTCATCACCGTCCCCCCTCTTAAATTAAGCCCTGTCCCACCACAGCCACCTCCATCACCGGAAGAGCATCAATATAATCTTTCCAGGGCCAAAGTTTGCATCACCGGAGCATTCCACTAGCCTAGTGCGGGTTTAACATGGGAAACCCAAGTATTCTGTATACATTGCCAAGCAAACACCATTAACAGTCTAATAGGTCTAAGGTACAGTGGCCACCCCTCCTCCCCCAAGTCTTCCATCCCAAAAAGCAGGGAAAGTGATTTATCCGTCAGCTGTATAGCGAAGATCTAGGAGATCTCCTGTGCTACTGACGACCAAAATGGCCTAATGCTTGGGCATTCCCAGAAGTAATGTATGTAGGTGCCAAGTGCACTGTTACAGCAGTCACAAGTGGGGGATACCGCCTGGTGGAATTTATGGACTACAGCTTGTGGACAGTAAAACTTATGTAACAATTTAAACTGCGATTCTTTAATTTTATTACAGATTGAGTCCCATATGTGATTTAAATGCTGTCCCCCAGTTATCATCTGCTATCATGACCTCCAAGACCCTTTTCCCTTAAACATTTAACTCTCACTGAAAGATGCGGGAATGTATCCCTGTCCTGTTATGCCATCTGCGCAATTAAGCCTTGGGGGTTAGTACAGGCTCGGAAGACAGCCTGCTCCGAGGAATACAAGGTCGACCCTTCCAGCAGCTCCCTTCGTCTACTCCATCTAAATGCTCACACATGGATTCCTTATACCTGTGAGTCAATGGGATCCCTATGTTGTGTTTGTAGTTCCTCCAGGGAGTTAATCCTCTCATTAGTAAAGAGGTCCCCCACACACCAGACTCCCATTTCATCCCAAAGATGTAAATCAGGATCATGCAGGCCCGGCAAAAACAATGGTTACCTGCTACCAGGACCAAGAGGGAGAAGTTGTCCATTGCACCCTGACCCACGTTTCCTGACTTGCTCCCAAGCCTCCAGAGCTACACCCACCAATGGATTCCCATGCTCAGCGTTACTGTATGCTCATCCACCTTCCAGATCCAAGCAGGCAGCCAACCCCACCAGGGCTCCTCCCTCCTCCAACTCAACCAAGCTAGCAGTCTCTCCCGTCAACCCAGTCTTGAATGCATCTATGCTGTTTAGACAGAAAATACCCCTTAAGGTTTGGGAAATTCAATCCCTTCCCCCTATCCGTCCTATCCTTTATATGTTTCAAGTTCATCCTAGGAAGCTTATTTTGCCAGATGAAATGGCTAAATTCCCATTCCAGCTTTATAATATCCTTCCCCGTGAGCCCCATTGGGAGTATTTGTCGGACATACAGAAGGCAATGCAACACATTCATCTTTATAAGATTAATGCAGCCCATCCAAAGGATGGGCAAGACTAGCCAACATTCCAAGTCAGCTATAATGTTCCACACCAAAGATCAATAATTGAGATTATAAAGGCTCTCTAGAGCCTTACCCACTTTAATACCCAGGTACATAAAATAATTCTCCACTTCCTTAAGTCCCCACTTGGTGTTGGCTCCTGCTCCCCTCCTTCTCAAGACCCTAAGCAGTTGCTGGCCCTGTGGCATGGAGGGTTAAGGTGCTGGATGCCACACCTCATGCCATGCCAGTGACCCGTGCTCGGGAAACAGCGCAGGCCACTGGGGGCCAGCAGGGATGGAGAAGGATCAAGCATCCCAAGGACTGCTGCTCTTCTCCAGGGAAGGGAGCATGCAAGCAGTCAGCCAACACTTGCCCCCTAGCAGAGGTTGGGGGGCAGCTCACTGATGCTGAAGATGTGGGTGAGGGATGGAGCAGATGCCTGGAGAAGCAAGCACGAGAGCGTGCCTGCTGCCATCATTGCACGCTCCATTCCCAGAGAGAAGGAGAAAATGGGAAAAGCAAGGGAGTCCTTGGCCCCAGAAGGATGACGACTGCCCCCCTTCCCCCACAGCACCACCCGGGAAGACGCCGCCTCGAAAAACTGGATCTGGTCTGGTGGGTCAAGAGGTCTCCCAACCCCCTGCCACAAAGAGTACGTCATGGGGGTTAAAGGGGAAGGGGACTGACCCGATTCTCGTTGCGGGGGAGGGATGTCAGAGGCAGCCCAACAGAGGACCCTGGGGTGAAAAAGCACCAAAAAAAAAAAACCCTAAGCAGCTCAGACTTTGACACATTCCACTTGCAACCCAAGGTGGTCGCAAAGTTCACCACCACCTGTAATTGTACCAGGACTGTTTTCTCCAGTTCCATGACATATAAAAAAAGATCGTCAGCATACAAGCAAGTTTATGCTCCCAACCAGAACTGCCCTCCAGCCCCGATTCTCCGCTCTGTCCTCATACGGATAGCCAATGGCTCAATGGCCAAAGCAAACAGTAACAGGGAAAGGAGGTATCCCTACCTTGTCCCTCTCTGCAAAACAAAATCTTGTGACATTTCCCCATTTACCAAATTCTGCACATAAGGATGCTGGTAAAGGAGTCTCACCATGACTATGTATGCATCATCCAGCCCAAATCTCCTCAGAGTCTCAAACAGATACTGCCACTCAATGCGATCAAATGCCCTCTCGGTGTCCACGAACAGCACCACCACTTGTACTGGATGCCGAGAATCCCACTGTATCACATTTAGTAGGTGCCACGTGTTGTGGTAGGATAAGTGTCTTCTGATTTACCCGGTTTGATTCGAGTGCACTAGGAGAGGGAGAAAGGTCTCCAACCTCTGGACCAGTACATTGGTGAAGACTTTCAAGTCACAGTTAAGAAGAGAAATGGGCTGGTATGAGAGGCACACTCCAGGTGATCTTTATCCAGTTTCGGCACTAGTGTCAGTGGCTCAGTAGGTAGCACACTCACCTCTGAGGCCGGAAGATCAGAGGGCTGTGGGTTCAGTTCCCACATCTGGCACTTGGGTTAATATCCCAGTGCTGACACTGTAGTGCAGCATGAGAGGGGTGCTTCACTTCTGAGGTGCCATCTTTCGGATAAGATGTTAAACCAAGGTTCCCATCTGCCTGGATTGGTGGTAGTTCAGGTGGATGTTAAAGATCCCACAGCACTTATCGAAAAGAATAGGGGAATTTTTTTATTAAAACAAAACTTATACACAGATATATTCCTGTAAACAAAATTGTAATACAAAAGCAACCAGATACAAAAAAAAATAAGAATTACATCATACATTCATCACAAAATCTCAATTTCTAAATCCCCAAAACTAATTGATAAATACTACCCCCCAAAGAAGTTGGGGGAGTTTTTTTTTTAAAAAAAACATAAGGAGAATTCGAAAATAATAAAAAATTATACAAATCAATAACCCAACCCACAAATCATAAATGAAGTAATGCTTAAAGCAAAAATAAGTATTTCATACAATATAATTTGTAAAAAAATTAAAGAATGAAGAATCAGATACAATTTCCAACTGAAATTACAATTCATGCAAAACGAAACATAAGAATTGTGTTCAATGTATAACCTCTATCATTCCAATTCTTAGAAGAAATCATATTGTATTAACCTGATCACAGGCATAACAGTAAAACCTCTAGACCATCAATAAAACTAAATTTAAATAAAAGCAAAATCATTCCACAACTCTTTCCATTTTTGCTGAGAAAAACATTAACGTTCTTCAAGTTTCAAAGATCGCAAATCAGACACAACCATATGAACCAAATTTGTTTCAGGGATATCCTGCTGTTGTAATACTAAATGTCATCTGCTAAGCCAGAGCCAATATAAAAAACATACACGTACAATTTGTAAAGTACTTAAACAAATTCCCTCCTTCAGCACTGGATAAATACCATAATATAACGATTCAGATAGAGGAGGGATCGTTAACCAACTCATAGGGTTCCACCATCTATCTTTTAAAGCATCCTAAAATCTAACCGCATACGGACATTTGAAATACAAATGATTCGTTTCTAATTTGCCCAAACAATCCATCCTTGGGCAATATCGTTCCTGCAATACCTTGTGTTTTTGATTACTTTTAACATTAACCTTATTATGGCTCCCCAATCAGGCAGTGTCCCACATGTGGGCTGGAATTCTATCATTAGTAATATAAGTAGAAATCTGCTTCTGATGAACTATCGAAAAATTTGAAAAAGAACAATCTGCAAACTATGTACTCATTATCTCCTCATACAATACTTTCCTTGGTACTCCTAATACATTAGCATAACTAACATTCCATAATTTGATTTTATCAAAAACAGTTTCCCAAATTGCTAACAATCTGGGATTTCTCTTATTTTTATGTAAAAGTTTGGCATCTCTACATTCGCTTAAAACACCTTTAACCTTTGAAATCCCACACGCTATCCGCCATTTAGATTCCTGCTTAAGGAGAGGAATCACATTATTAGAAAAAGAAAATCGTGACAAAGAATACTACCGGATTAATCATATCTAATCCTCCCTTCTACAACTGCTTTATACAATATATTTCGCCTAACCGGATTTAGTCTACTTCCCCAAATACAAATGAAAAAAACTCTTAATAACTGTTTCTAATTGTTTCTTTAATGGAAAAAATTGCACTTAAATAAACATTGGTATCAAAAAATTCTTAACATAATAAACTCTTCTTTTTTGCTACTTTCCAATGATTCCAAATCTCCACTTTCCCCTTTGCTACCTCCAATGCTCGTTCCCAATTAAAAAGAGACATGTCCTCACCACCCCAATAGATTCCCAAAATTTTACAAGGTTGTTGCACCACTGGAAACCCTCCCACATACTGGGGAATTTCGGGAAACCCAGCTAGATCCAGAATTTCCATTTTTTTAAGGTTTAAAGTTGCCCCTGTTGTTTTCCCCATACCCTGGATCAATTCACTAGCTAAACAAAATGAATTTTCATTACCTAAAAGCAGACACACATCATCAGCATAAGCTACTACTTTGCAATTACAACCTAACGGTTGATCTATCCCTTTAATTAGTGGGGAGTTATTCAAAATTCTCAGTAAAGGGTCCAAAACAAAAACATACAAAAGGGGACTCAAAGGACATCCCTGTCGTAAACCAGTATATATTAAATGGGTACCTGCTTTCCATCTATTTTCGTAAGGAATTACAAACGTCAAAGCATAACATAGTTTAATCCAACCTATAAACTCTACTGGTAAACCAAAAGCTGACAAACAGTCCTACAAAAAAAAAAAAGTGCGAGACTGTGCTGAACGCCTTGGCTTGATCCAAACTTATCAAATAACCATGATCTCTTGAAGATCCATCCTTTACTGCAGAAAGTTCGATAATTTCTCTTAAAAGTAATAAAGCATTGGAAATATTCCTCCCAGGGACCACGCAAAATCTAACTAATCAAGGAGGGCATTACCTCCGCTAATCTATTCCCTAATAACTTTGCAAAGATCTTAAAATCAACATTTAACAATGTCAAAGGTCTCCAATTATTTAAATCCTTAAAGTCCCCAGTTTTATATACAAATACTAACAAACCTTCATACATCTGTGTTAGCAAAGTATTCTCTTCCAAAAAATAATTATAAATATGAAGTAGAATGGCAGGTACCATAATCCATAAAACTTTTAAAAGTTCATTTGACAACCCATCAGAACCTGGTGCAATATTACTATGCAACAAATCTATTACCCTACTCAATTCTTGAGTAGTGAATGGATGTACCAAAAGAGAATTCTGGAAATGTGAAGTCTGCGAAAGTGTTGCCATCTGTAAAATTACGTTAGCTTGTGGATCAAAAGCTTGCATTGTCCCAAACCTTTTAATAATATAATCTTCAACTACCTCCATTATACATTTATTATCATAATGTTCCACCCCAAAAGAATCCACTAAAGCCGTAAAGTCCTGTTTATTCTTTCTTATTTTACTAGCTAAAAGAGGATTTACCTGTTCTATTTCCCTTGGGTGCCAAACATTTGTTCTTTATGTAAAGACTTAATTCGAGAACACTGAAATTCCTCCATATTATATCTCTCTGTAGATATACGATCAGATAAATCAATTCCTTCCATTACTTGTCTAGATAATAATAATCTTAATTCACGTCTGTAGTCCAAATATATCTCCTTATGGGTTTTCGCTCTATGAGTACTCACCATTTTAAAATACCAAGACAAACATACTTTCAAATCAGACCACCACTGGCCTATATTATCATAAAGCCCCAACGTAGATAATTTATCTTGTATAACACCTTGTAATTCCTGAAGAATATTCTCATCTGTCAACAAAGAAACATTTAATCTCCAAATACCTTTCCCTGCCACATGCCTTGGGGAATCAAACCGTAAACCTAGTAAGCAATGATCTGAAGTTTCATGGGAATTAATTCTGGAGAGGAAACCTGAAAAGAGTAACAAAAAAAAGTCTATACAAGAGGAAAGGATACCCTTAAAAAAAGTAGGTTTCTTAAGCAATGGTGCGTTTACAAAAGCATTTTTTAAATCAGCCTGGGACACCACTTGTTTTAAAAAGTTTTTATCACAATACTGCTTTTCACCCTCTCATTTTTCCTTGAAGTTAATATTAAGGTCACCCCCAAAAATTGACGTTTGGTATATAAAAAGGGCTATATCTTTATTTTAACAGATCAATACATGTAGATTTCACCTCGGGGTTATAAATATTTATCAAATGCAATGGAACACTGTGAATTTCAATATCTAACATAAAGGCCCTACTAGGCTCAATATCTACCAATTTATGGACAAGTAAATCTGAAGTTTGGAAACAAAACCCCACCCCGCTACAGGGATCTGTTCCTGAAGACCAATAAGAACCCCCCATCCCCAATCTCTAGTGGCCTGCTGAATATCAACTGCAGACTGCAATCTTACATCTTGTAAAAAACACAAAAATGTCATAACTCAAAGAATAAAGAATACTAAACGTAGTAAAGCGACGTTTCCTGTTCTTAATGCGGTTTACATTCAAACTAGCTACTGAAAGTGTTAACATTTAAGGAGGTGTTTTTTTTTTGTTTTCCACTCGATCTCGTAACCCGTTTAGAAGTAGGTGGTAAACGTGCCCCCTCAACAGATAAAACTACCTCTCCATCCTTTCTCTGTGATTGAGTAGGCATATCCTCAGCCCCCTCCAAATCAATAGGATGGTCCTGATCCATCTGTTCACTCCAGGAAGGCAAGGAAGAATCTCTGTTAGAAAGTGGCACTGAGGGTGGGCTAGAAGCAACACTCAAAATTTTAACACTCCTTTTTTTACTAACATAAAGGGATCCTCCATCCTTAAAGATTTAGAAATATCTAAATTGTCTAAAGGATTTATCATATCTTGAACATCCATTTGCATACTATTTAGGGAACCGCTAGATAAAACTGTCTGAGGTCTAACTGGGGATCCCTGGGGAGTAACAAAAGGAGTATCTTTCTCTACAACCTGAGTCTGCTCCAGAACTACCTCCGGGGTATCTATATTATCTGAACTTAACTGTGTATTAACATGAGAGGAAACAGACCTCCTATTCACTCCTCTCGCAACCCCCCTCCCCCTACATCTCTCGGACATATGATATTCCGTACTCAGAATAGTGTGAGGGAGTTTAGCTTAATACACAAAGTATGCCTGATCAGAAGCCTCATCCAGATCATCTGTACCCCATGGACATTCCTCAAAAACATGTTCTGAATCCCCACATAGATTACATAGAGGGGAAGCATCGCAAGCTGTTCCCATATGCCCAAGAACTCCACAAGAAAAACATTTAACCTTGTCACAATCTGTGTTCAGATGGTCAAAAGAACCACATTTATAGCAGCTTTTAGTCTGACCAGCATAAAAAAATTGTTCCCCTATCCCTTCCTAAAAAAAAAAAAAATTAACTGGGTAAATGCTGTATCCCAGAGTCATCATGAGATAACTGAACACGGAATGTCCAAACACTGGTCCAGAACCCATCATCGTCGATTATAGGTCTAGGGTTGTCCATTATCTTACAACACTGTTCAAGTCAGTACTCAACGTTAGCCACATTTACCCCTTCATTATGGAAGAGGACAGTTACTATTTTAATCGTTGATTTGGTAACAGGAATCGCCAAAAAATCCTTCCATATATCCTGATCTTTCTCCTCATAGTAACGTTTCCAAAATCTGTCCAATAAGTGCATAGAACGAAAGCTCACATCATATTGAGAGTTCCCTGGTGAAGGTATAAATGCATAGACATCAAAAGGTACAAACCCCAAACTCAAGTAAAAGTGATTTCCCCACCCATATTCTGTCCGGGACAAGCGGGGCTAAACCTCTGTAACGTAATCTGACCCGAAATCTTCATTGTGCTTCTTGTGCAGGACGCCAAAATAACCCAGTAAAGGATTTCTTTTTCCCTGCGTTTATGTTACCTGGAGAGACACTATCATTCTCTCTTCGTATACTAGGGCTCCCAACATCATTGTCACAGTCATTTATATCCAGAGACTTAGTACCAGAGATTGAGGACGGCTCCCCATTCTTCTGGCTAGTGTCTGACACAGCGTCTGGCGTTGTTTTGTTCACAGTAGCCTCTCCCTTGGCCAACACTTGCACACTAGTGGAATTCTGAGACTTTGCTATTTCTGGCTGGCGTAGAGGATTTACCAGAGGAGTTTGATCATGAACTAAAATCTTGGATGCCCCAGAAAAGGGAATATTTGGGTCAGGGACCCAGATCCCAGTTTGTCGAATCCAACCCGCTCTAAGTAGAACCTCATTAGTTGACCGCTTATCATCTTCTCCCACAAACGGGAGCGTAACATCATGCTGTGCCTCACGTACCTCGGTCTCTGCCAATAAAACAGGTGATGCTTCAGATAAAGTAGTAATAGGTAGTATTTTATTACCTGTAGACAGAGGACTAGCAATTGAGCATTTTTTTCTCCTCATCGGGTCTTTTTTTTTTTTTACAAAAATCCATGATCTCTTTCAGCCATTTGTATCAACTACAATAATTGATTTTTCTTCATCTCTATTTTTTCTTGTAACATGTCTTCTTCATGCTCAAACTCTGACAACTCCAACAATATATCCTGGTCTCCTAACTGAGGAGCAATTTCTTGGGCTACAAGGCTTACTTCATCCTCTGCAGCTTGTGTAGAATCTACCAAGAGCTCCAGAGCCCAAACCTTCCTCCTCCACAACCTCCTTCGAACTGTGGGTCTCCATCCATGCAGACCGATGGACAGCACCACCTGCCTACAGAGTAGGGGAATTTCCCGTGTCCTGGCCAAATTTCATTCATTCACTGAAAATACCACCAACAGCTTAATCTGGTTCAAGGTCAGTTGGCATTCATCTGTATCCCCCTCCCCCGGGTCGTGCCTGAAAATAGGCAGGATTTGTCTAGTGCACTTGCCCAGTCAACATAAAATGAATAAAATAAAATATACAAGACAGGGTTTGCAAACATGAGGGAGGTAGCCCATACTCTTCTGCTGCCTCCCCCAGCATTGCTGCTAAAGGACCCACCAGGTCTGCCTGAAGTTCCTTATAATACTCCGTAAAAAAAAAAATCCAAACCTTTAGCTTTGGCCTTCTTTATTGCCCAATGGCTCTCCTCTGGTGTCACCCTGCCCTTAAGGTGACTTGCTGGTCCTCACGGAGGGTTGGGATCTGCATCCTATCCAAAAATGAAGAAGCCTGAGGTTCAGTCCCAAGACATTCAGCTTGTTACAGTTTTTGGTAAAAGGTGTGAAATATTTCTCGAATGGCCTCGCCATTATTTTCTACCTTTCCAGCAGCCCCTCCCACAGGCCAGAACTGTGGATGATCCCTTCCTGCCCTATGTAACCCTCTCAAGAAGGCCCCCTGGTTTGTTCCCCCATTCGTATATTCACTGCCTAGCATAAAACAATGAGGTGATCGCCTCCCCCATGAGTAGTAAATTAAGAGAACCCCGTGCTGCTGACATCTCTCTCTCTCTCTGCAGGGCTTCAGATGGAAATGATCTTCCTGGATATCTTCACCATTACTTGTGGGTTACTAGCCGGAGGTGCTGGGACCCCACAGGAACTTATAGCTCTAAGAATTTTGAGGCGAAGAACCTACACCAGGAGCACCGCCATCATCGAGAGCAAGTCGGTATGTGGCACTTGCAGACTGGCCAGTAACCAACACCAACTCCCCAGCCTCCTGGTTCTGCTCACGAGAGGAGCAAGCAGGTGCCACAGAAACTAAGATGAAGGGAGGGGCAGCAAAAGGAAAGGATGCAAACTAAAAATAAAAGCCAGAGACAGAGAGAGAGAGAGACAAGGGCTCTACAAATCTTTGGCAGGGAAACCCAGACTACTGGGGAGATGACCATCTTCCAAGGGCCAAAAACAGAATGAGCTCAAGGTGTAGAGGTAGGAAAACAGGCCTATAAACCTGGAGGTTTCAAGAGAAAGAGGTTAGGAAAAGCTGAGCAGAGCTTGAAGTACTCTGAGGCAAAGCAAGGAGATGGGATAAAAACCCACCACTGCTGGTGAAAGGATGCCAGAGCAGGCTCCCTTCTACACACTGTGTTCTCCTCCTGCCACCTCTGCTCCGTCTTCTCTTTGTTTTTCAGCAAGGTCTGAAAAGAAATTGGAGTTGATAGCACCTTCCTCCCTCCAAGAGAGGGGAAAACCTCTTGGTATAATTCTCTAGGAGAGTGGAGATGAAACTAGGTGAATGGGTAGGCTGTCCTCCAGGCATAAGGACTTGTAGGTTTCTAAACGCAGTCACCTGTCAAAAAGAGAGGTGATCCGAGCATTCAAACTTGAAAAATTGCCTTCCACTACAATTTACCCAGAAACTGGTAATGGAGGCATAGTCAAAAATAAGAAATAAAGGATTACAAAGTGGTAAAGAGAGAACCCCCAAGGCTCAAGAAGCTGCAAGAGAGAGAGAGAGAGAGAGAGAGCGCAACTCCAACTGGCGATAAAAGGCAACTTTAAAGTTGTTTGCAATAAAGAGGTCCAGAGCTTGAAAGCTTAGGCCACCTCAGCTTATTACAACTGGATTAGTGGTTTAGAAAGGCAAACTCAAGGAAAGTGGAGTTCCTCATGTCTCGGATAACCCAAGTCTTGGGGAGGTTAAGAGTCCCTGCTTGCCTTCTCCCTACAGATGGCACCCTAGTACTTCAAGAAAAAGATTTAGGGGGCCTGGAGGTGCCAGCAAGATACCACCTACAACTGGCCTCGGAGAGAGAGAGATAGAGAGAGAGAGAATGCAAACAGGGAGGACGCCCTTCCCAAGTGACTGGCCATGAGGGGATGGTGGGCAGGAAGCAGTAATGAATGGTGAAGATATCCAGGAAGATCAAGAATTATGGTAGGTATGTAATTTTCATGTCCTACCTGGATCAGTCTCCACCATTCAGTACTAGTCGATGAGTACCAAGAACCACAAAGTGGTGTTGGTCTCTCCCTGAGGGAAAAATCACTCTCAGCCTCCTGTGTGGAACACACAAGAGGAGGGTGTCCCCACAGACCTGGCTAGGCCTGTGATTGGTCAGGGTCTGGCTGAGACTGCTGACGCGCAAGAGAAGGAGGGTGTCCTGACAGTTCTCACCTGGCCCTACAGGAGAAGAATCAGGCCCCTCAGAAGGGTAAGGTAATCACCCTACACCAGGCCAAGGGTGATAACCAGGATAGCTGGAATCATGCCATCCACCTAATGCAGACTGCTGTTCCTACCTGCCTGGAGGCTACCACACTGACATCATAAGAGTCACTCGCTTGGTGTCTCACCAGCTCCAAGCCATGTACAGAAATGGCAAAGACCTGTCTGGTTGCCTTGCTGTCAGGAATGGCTGCCAGGATCTGCCCCAGCAAAGCTTGCAGGCGCCTTGCTTAGGCTACCTGGGGCACCTGGTGTGAGGAGATAGATAGCAAGAGACACACGGAGAGAGAAAACCCTTCTGCCCCAGTGATCAAACTCTGCAGAGTCAACCTCTGGGGGGGCGAGTGGTCTCTCAAAGGATGATGACACCCCAAGAGGGTATCCAGCCACGTCAGTCCAAACATAGGGTGGGGCATAGCTCCTGGAGACCGGAGGGTGCAATACCTATGCTGGCACTCCAGAGCGGCTGGGACAGAGGAGGTGGGAAACTGCCAGACACCGTGCGACTCCTCCATGGAGTGATGGGGCAATGGAGGGATCACAGAGGATTCTAAGCTGTACTCCCCAAGGAAGGACAGCATCGCATGCACAGGATTAAAGCCTACAGATGGGGGCAGATGGAGTTCCTCCAACACTGCTGCGAGGAACCGCTGATAGTTAGTGTAATCAGCGCCAGAGAAGAAGTGTGTGGAGGTGTCCTCTTCCTCAGAGGACGAATCAGACTGAGGTGGGAGGACTCTGTACAGGGGGAAGCAGTGCATGGAAAGGAGGTGGAAAAATCATCTCATCCACGGACCTAAAGTAAATGGGAAACGCACTCGTCATTGCCCTGTACTGTTCCAACACAAGGGGACCCAGGGGACCGAAGAGTTCCAGGAGGAGGGGGCAGAGAAGAAGGAGGGGGACAGTGGTCCCGAGAGACTGAAGGCTCTCTGCCCGGGCTGTGGAAGCAAGAAGGGGATGCCTCCTGAGGGAAGAAGCTGCACTGCCCAGCCAACTGAGGCAGTATAGCGCAGTGGTCTAAGGCACTGAGCTGCAATCTGGTGACATCCAGCAGACCAGACCTGGGTTTGAATCCTACAGCTTCCACTTGTGTACTGTGTGACCCTGAGTAAGTCACTTAACCTCCTTGTGCTCCCAGGTCATTCCTGTAAAAAAGCTTTCAGCTTAGTGTGCTATACCTGGTTAAACAACTAAATAAATAAAAATAAAACTGTCGCTCAACCTGCCCATAAGTGAACGGGGTGGTGCCCCAGTGGGGGAAGACCCCTGGTGAAGAAGCCAGAGCCATACAGGCCCTGAAGGGCAAACCCTGCCCCCACCATAAGCAGATCTCTGACCCCCTAGTAGAAGAGCTCGCATTAGCACTCTAGCTCTGCCCCAGGGTGGCAGAAGCCACAGGGACAGACCGGGACACCAGACGGGGCCCTGCCAGACTTGAACCAGAAGACCGAGACCTGCACCTCAAAAGAGGCTCCACCTTAGCCACTGCCTTCAGAGAGGGAAGAAGGGGAGAAACTGGCACCAATGTCGGCCTCAAATTCTTCCTCAGCACTAGCATCGGTGTTGACAGTCAAAGTGGCACCGAGGGCAGCGCTGGCAACAAACACGGCCCCGGAGGTGGCATCGTCACCAGAAGTGGAATTGACTGCAGCGCCATCTTCAGAAGCGGCACCAATCACTGTGCCATCCCCAGAAGCGCCACCGACTGAACACGGCACTGCCCTTCAGCCCAACACCGGAATCGGCACCACAGGTAGCACCAGCGGAGGGAGAGGTAGCACTGTGGATGACACCGGCCAGAGAAGAGTGCAAAAGGGAGGACCGCGGACTGTGCCTAGAAAGTGCCCAGAGCTC
The DNA here is from genome assembly GCA_016271365.2 of Neoceratodus forsteri. Taxonomy (NCBI): domain Eukaryota; kingdom Metazoa; phylum Chordata; order Ceratodontiformes; family Ceratodontidae; genus Neoceratodus; species Neoceratodus forsteri. The sequence goes on along the minus strand of CM028136.1, from coordinate 49,440,656 downwards.
CGGAGAGCTGGGTTACCAATTGGGATCATCCTCCAATTCTGGGGAGGAGACCACAGAAATCCCCCAGAGAGGTGACCCTGGACACTCTAACTGTCCAGACACTGAGGACACCATTGGGAGGGGACCCAGAGGCAACAACGGCTCCACCTTGCTCATCGGCACCAGGGTTGGTGTCAGAAGCCAAGAACATGCCAGCTGAAGCCACTGAGGGAGCTGCCGCTGTAAGCCCATGCATATATATATTTTTTTAATTTATTGCAGTTTGGGATTAAAACCTTTGAGCCAAAAGCTTGTTTACAAAGGCTCCAAGTCACACATAGTACAGAACAGAACAATCAACAGTAAATATACAGAAATACATAAGCGTACATAGCAGAACATGAATTCACTGTTACATAATATACATAAAACAATAAATAATTGTGCTTAATTGTCAAGTTACATTTTGATTGCAGATTGTCAAGAAATTGAAATATAAATTTCCCTGTCAGGCCTACATAAATAGCCTGAGTCAGCAGGAGAATTCCAGTGAGCTAGTGCTTGGGTGAGGCAAGGCCACCAGAATGTGAGGTTTTGCTGAAGCTGTAAATGAATGGCAGCCTGAGAGGGCTTGGTCATTGAGGGTCAGAGGCAAGGGATAGGGGATGGGGACAAAACTGGAGTAGGGCAGTCAAGGGGTGTGGGTAGTGAAGGGGAAGGTAGTAGTGCAGAGGGGTGGGGACAAGGATATGGGTGAGGTGGAGGAGACATAAGAAGAAATTACTCACCTTAGTAATGTTGTTTCTTCTAATGGAGTCTTTCTATATTATGACATATGCAGTATAACCCCAGGTTAGAACTGCTCCGGAGGTGAAAGAGTTAACTTCCATGCAGAGCATGGAATCTTGAGCTCGAGCTCGGTTGGACACTCTGTCTGTTGAAGCTCAAACTTAAACTGTCAGATCTTTTCGAGCAAAAACTCACTAAGGTTCTGTGTGGAAGCAGTAAACCTACACTAGCCGTTGGCTACTAACTACAAAAACACCTTTTTGATCTTGATCCAAAAACAAAGACTCAAGTTGGGGGATTCAAGAAGAAACTTAAGCATAACACCTAAACACCCTAGAAGGGTGAAATAAAGTGGGCATCAAAGAAGTGCCAACATTGCATTGCATTGCATTGCCCACACACCTCCCAAAAACAGAGGTTCTGAGAGGGGCAGGCTGGGAGGTCATAATATAGCAAGACTCCATTAGAAGAAACAACATTACTAAGGTGAGTAATTTTTTCTTCAAACAACATGAAGTCTTGCTATATTATATTTATGTCAGACTATACAGCAGTACCTCCATGGAGGAGGGACAGAACCTACTTGGGAAATAGGCTCTGAAGCACAGCTGTGCCAAATCGAGCATCACTCCTAGCCTGGATATCCAAGGAGTAATGCTTAGTAAAAGTATGAACTGTTTTCCAGGTAGCTGCTTGACATATCTCTAGGATAGGAATGTCCTGGCAGCAGCCAGGAGCAGCTGTACCTCTGGTAGAGGAGCCCTCAGGCCTGAGGAGGAACCTTACCCAGTTTTTCGTGAACAGAATTGGATACAAGAGACAATCCACCTGGCAATGGATCTTTAGTGGCAGGTTTCCTTTACCAACCTCACCATAAGTGAGGAACAATTGGAGGGATTCGAACCTGTGACCCTTGGTACGTTCTATATAGTAACTAAGGGCCCTTTTGACATCTAAACTGTGCAATCTCCTCTCACCAGAGGAGGAATGGTCAGTGAAGTACACAGGAAGAGACATGGATTGATTAAGGTGAAAGTCTGAAACTACCTTAGGCAAAAACTTCCTGTTAGTCCTGAGGACTACCTTATCTCTATGAAAGGAGATAAAATCAGGCTCCACTGACAAGGCTTGTAGCTCACTTATGCGCCTGGCAGAGGTGATGGCTACCAGAAACACAGTTTTCCAAGTCAAGTTCTTCAGCTCTGCTGAAGACAATGGCTCAAAAGGGGGTTGCATAAGCTGAGCGATGCAAATATTAAGATCCCAAGCAGGGGCAGGATCCCTGAACAGGGGATTGGTGTGAAGCAACCCTTTAAAAAAACTTAGAGAACACAGGATGAGCTGATAAAGAAGAGGGCTTACCTGCTGACAAGAAGACAGACAGCTGCCAAGTGCACCTTTAGGGTAGCTGGCCTCAGCCCCAAGGAATTCAAATGCACCAAATAATCCAGGATCGTGGGCACACCAGCAGATTCTGGGGAAATATGTTTACCAGCACACCATATGGAAAATCTCTTCCATTTTGAATTATAGGTAGCCCTGGTGGAAGGCTTCCTAGAGGCCTTCAAGATATCCAATACACCTTGAGAAAGGTGTAGGTCAGCAAACTAACTCTTTAAGAGCCAAGCCTTGAGATTGAGAGATTTGAGGTTCGGATACCAAACTCTCCCCTGGGCACAGGTTAACATGTTGTGATTCCTGGGAAGGCATAGGGGAGGATGGACTGCTAAGGACATGAGGAGTGGGTACCAGGGCTGCCTGGCCCAATCTGGAGCGATCAGGATCATCTTGCAGGATTGAGATCTGATTCTGACTAGCACTTTGAAAAGAAGGGGAAGGGGAAAAGCATAGAGAAACTTCCCTTCCCAACTGAGAAGGAAGGCATCCAGAGGGACTGAGCCCAACACTGGGGGCCTGCAACAAAAAAGGGGAAGTTGGTGATTGTCTGGGGCTGCAAAGAGATCTATTTGCAGAGTGCCCCATCTGGCAAATATTACCTCCAGTACTAGGGGATCCAGTGCCCATTCGTGATGGCCCTGGGAAATCCTGCTGAGAGCATCCGCTAGGACATTGTCCTTGCCTGGGAGGTGAACTGCTGTAAGGGAGGCGTTCAGAGAATATGCCAGAGACCACAACTTCATTGCTTCGGTGCACAAGGCCGTAGACCGAGTGCCCCCTTGCTTGTTGATGTACCACATTGTAGTGGTATTGTCTGTTCTGACCTGAACTACCTTGTTCTGGACAGCTGTGGAGAAAACCTGAAGTGCTAGAAAAACTGCTCTGAGCTCCAGCAAATTGATGTGGAGCAGAGATTCCTGAGGGGACCACATCCCTTGGGTGGAAAGGTCGCCCATGTGAGCTCCCCACCCCAAGAGGGATGCATCTGTAGTAAGGGTCAAGGAATGAGACTCGGAAGTGAAGGGAACCCCCTGTCTCAGATTGTCCTGATCCTGCCACCACTGGAGGGCCTGGATCAGCGTTCGAGTCACTGGAATCAATTTGGCTAGGGGATTTGTCCTTTGAGACCAAAAGGCTCTCAAATGGAACTGAATGTCCCTCATCTGAAATCTCGCTCCCTGCACTACTGCTGTAGAAGCAGCCATGTGCCCCAGGAGCTGTAGAAAATGCCTTGCTGGTCGAGAGACCTGCAGAGGTGAAAGAGGAGGCCAGAGACACCAGGGTCCTTGCTCTCCCAGAGGAAGGAAGGCTCTGGCTTCTTTTGTGTTCAGTTCTGCGCCTATAAAGGTGAGAAGCTGGACAGGCTCCAGAACTGACTTTGGAAGATTGAGAAGGAAACCTAGAGATGTAAGCAGGTGCTGAGTTACTTGTAAATGAAGTTTGACCTGTTCTGGAGACTGGCCTACAATGAGCCAGTCGTCCAGATAAGGAAAGATGGCAATCTTTTGCCTTCTTAAATGAGCAACTGCTACTGCCAGGCATTTTGTGAACACCCTTGGAGCCGAGGAGAGGCCGAAGGGCATTGCTATGAACTGATAATGGCCTGAGGGCAGTTAGAAGCTGAGGTACTTTCGATGGGAGCTTCTGATGAGAACATGGAAGTAGGCATCTTTGAGGTCCAGGGAGGCTAGCCAGTCCCCTGGCCTTAGAGAGGGTAAAATAATCCCCAGGGTCACCATTTTGAACTTTGGTTTTAAAAGGTGCTTGTTTAGATACCTGAGATCCAGAATGGGCCGCCATTCTCCTGTCTTCTTTGGGGTAAGGAAGTACCTGGAGTACAACCCTTTGCCCTGGTGTATGGGTAGAACCCTTTCCATGGCTCTGAGAGCCAGGAGGGCAGAAACTTCTGCTTCCAGGGCAAGTGCCTCTGATGGGTTTGCAGGTGGAAAAGATCTGGCTCTCATCTTCGGAAATTTTTTGAAGCCGAGAACCAGTCCCTGGCTTACTACTTCCAGGACCCACTTGTCTGATGTTAAAGACTGCCAGTCCTGGACAAAGTAAGCCAGCCTGCCACCTACCGGTAGTAGAGAATCGGCTCTGGCTACCCGATCAGGGAGCCTGTTTTGCAGGGGCTTTGGGTTGAGGTGTAGAAGCAGGCTTACTAGAGCCCCTTCCTCTAAAGAACCCCCTCTGGGCATAAGCAGAAGAGGAGGCCTGGGCTTGGTAAAACGGCCCATGAAAAGGCCTGCCCGTGCCCCTGACATGCTACCTTTGAGGAGTGACTTGCGTTTCTTTGACCTGTGCACTCCTATAGGTGGTCCTATACTCATCCATTTTCTTCATGTAATTCTCTGTCTGCTCCCCAAACAGAGAATTTCCCACAACAGGAAAATCCATAGCCTTAAACTGGGTATCCTGTGACAGGGCAGTACATCTGAGCCAGGTCATTCTGCGAAGAGACACAGATGTAGCCATAACTCTAGACGAAACATCATTAGAGTCTACAGCAGCATGAAATTGCACCTGGATGCCTCAATACCATCCGCAGCCACCTGCTCCAGCTCCTGGCAAGCTGTTCAGGGGACTGTTTTGCTAGGACCAGGACAGTATCCCACCTGGTTTCTGGTACCTAGCTGCGTAAGCCATATAATTTGCCTGTCTGAGTCCCAAAGATGCTGCCATGTACTGCTTTTTTGCCATGGCATCCATCCTCCTGGAATCCTTTTCAGGAGGGTGAGAAGCTAGAGGAATATTAGCCTTGTCACAGGCTGCAGCCTGCACTACCCCCACATGGCTGCACTGCTGAGATAGGAACTCTATATCAGAGCCTGATAAAGCATACCTCTTGTCCATCCTTTTATCCACAGGGAGGATAGAATGAGAAGTTTTCGGAATTTTTACTGTCTGTTTCCTACAAGATTTATGCAAGGGAATAGACAGTCTCCTAGACTCTGGAATATCCATAATTTCCACAAAATCAGGCTCTTCTTGATCATCAACAGCTTCCTCAACAGGGAGTTGCAGCGTGTCAGCAACTTTCTTGTAAAACAAAAAATGAGAAGGGGACTCAGATAGCCTGGGAGGGGATACTCCTAAGGGTCTGTCTGGAGAGATGTCCGGTTCAATGGGCACATCCAGACTGTCAAAATCACACTCACTCTCCTCGTACCCCTCCTCCCCTTCCCTGGTTCATAAAAATCTTCAAAATCATAATCTTAAACCAAGGGAACCGACTGAACCAGGCGCTTGCCCAATGGTGCCGGTTCGGACGGAACTGGGGAAAGAGACTGGACAATTTGGATAGCTTTGGCTATTTCCTCAGCGGTTGGAGAAATAACTTTTGGCCCAAAACTAGCTGACCTTCTAGCCCTTTTAGTTGGAACCAGCTCCTCAGAGCTGGCTCTTCGTTTGCCCGAGGAAGCATCGCTCTGGTCAGAGGGCACTCCCTCAGGTTCGGTTGGAACCGAACCGGGCTGGCCATCCGGGTCAGCGGACTTTTTGGCCTCCCTTTCCCTGAGCCTAGTAACTCTTTTTTCCACGGTGGCAGCAGGAAAATTCTTACAAATCTGGCAGTCTGCATTGAGGTGGTCAAACCCCAGACAATATACACAAATGGTGTGTGGGTCAGCCTTGGCAAAGGCTTCCCCACAGAGGCCACAGTGCTGAAACCCAGTGGGTCCGGTTTTTCTTTTGGGTTTCTCAGACATAGTGCCAGCCTAACCAAAACTTGCCCGTTAATGGCAATCCACCAAGCAAGACTCTCTTATCGGTTCCCAACCGTGTCACAGATCGTGGAAAAACCTGTAATAAAATCCGTTTTTTTTAGAACCGATAAGAACTGGGAACCGCACTCAAGGGCTAGAAAGTAATTTTTAAACCCCTCTGATCGGTTCAAACCAAACCGAAAAAGACGTTTACAAGTTCCATACAGAACAAAAAATAATAAATAAGCCTCTCTATTACTTACAACACCACAGACAGAGCTTGAACCGACGATTACGGTTAAATTTCGGTAAAATAAACCGAGAATTACACTGTGAAACCGACAAACAAACCGAGCAGCAGGAGGAATCTCCGGAGCGACTGTTCAGTGAGGCAGAGTAAAGAATCTGCCAGTTTAAGTTTGAGCTTCAACAGACAGAGTGTCCAACCGAGCTCGCGCTCAAGATTCCATGCTCTGCATGGAAGTTAACTTTCACCTCCGGAGCAGTTCTAACCTGGGGTTATACTGCATATGTCATAATATAGCAAGACTACATGTTGTTTGAAGGAGATGGGACCATGGTGGTGGGCAGGAGGTGGATAAAGGCAGATTATAATGGGGGTGTGAGGGAATGCTATAGATAGTCCAAGTGCTTGTATTAGAGTGTTCAGGGCTCTCTTAAAATGTTGGAAAAGGGGTTAGGTTGTGTTAGGGCACTTACGCATACAGTCGAGAGTTAAGAGTGCTTTGACACCAGAGTGGCACGGTCCCCTGAAGGGGAACTAGGCTGCAAGGGGTATGCAACCCCCCCCGGAGACCGAATGTCCACCCGACCCCACACCTAGGCCTCCGGACTCTGCTGGACCCGAGACAGAAGAGGCCTGTTCTCCCCCAGTGCGTATAGCAGTGGGGGAAGGCCCAGGGGAAGGGCCTAGAGACCTTACCTTGGCAGCCCTCGTATGACGCCGACCACTGAAAGCTGGGGGGAGGTCTCTCCCTACCCTCACCGTGTGGTTAACCAGGTTGCGGAAGCCCATCGGAAAAACAGGCATTGCACGAATCCATGTTATGGTATGGCCCCAGGTAAGTGAAACACCGATCATGTGGGTCCATCATGAGACTACCACAGGAGCACTGATACACAGGGATAGCCCTTGCCCTTGAAGAACACTTGTGCCCCGAACTGGACATGATCGGCTGCAAAAAAAAAAAAAACTATAGGAAAAGACTCTATGCAGCAAAACTTCAAAATAAGAAAAAGGGTCGGTGCTGAAACTGGCGATAAACTGGCGGCATCAAGAAACAGTTTGGCGGATTAACAGAACCTTCTCGAACAAAGTACTGCTGTGCTGCTCACACTAAGTCCTCAGCTCCTGCCTCGATGGCAGGAAAAACAGAACTGAAAAGGCTGGGGAGTCGGCGCTGGTTACTGGCCAATCCGTGAGCACATTCCAACTCACGTTCGAGGACAGTGCCGCCCCTGACACCAGCTCCTTGCCTCAAAATTCTTAGACCTATGAGCTCCCGTGAGATCCCAGCACCTCCAGCTAGGAACCCACCAGTAATGAATGGTGAAGACTGATCCAGGTACAGTAGATCAACCAAGACCTTTATCTCCAAATTCTTTAGTCACTGCTCCTGAGCTTGCAGTTTTTCCCTCTTCTTTTTTTCTATAACTCACCATGTAACTCACGAGCAGGCCCCCATATGCACGTACCAGCTTCCCAAAACATGGAATGAGATGGGACTGTAGCTTGACTAAGTGTCCTATTGCTCTTTTATGTAATTCCAAAACTGCTCACTGACTATAAGGTTAGGTAAGGAATATACATCCCTGAGTTTACCCTGGGATCCCTGTCTAAAAAAGTGTGAGGATAACCACAGTATGATCTAACACATGAATGGAGCTATGCAAAACATACCATACCTGGGCATACTGCTTATGGGGCATATAAATGTAGTCCAGCATGGATCATGTCCTGTGGGGATTAGAATAAAATGTAAACTCTTTAGCTCCCTGATTAGCTGCCCTCCAAGCGTTGAAGAGGTCCAAATCCAGTATCCCCTCTTTCCATTCCCGCATTTAACCTTCATTCAACCAATCCCCTCCAAGTGGTCCAGGCTGACTCCATCACCTAGTTTAAGTCTCCCCCCAAGATAAGGTTTGAAAACTGTTCCTTATACAGACTATCCAGCAACCCCTGAAAAAAAACACCGTCAAATGAGGGGGGTGCACAGACACTAGCGTATATCACAGGGGTTTTGTACACTGTGCCCTGCACAAACACATATCTACTCTCCCGGGGATCTGCAACTAACCTCTCCGCCTTCAAGGGAAAATTCTTATGATCTAAAATGTCCCCCTCCCGTGCTTATGGGAGTTATATGCAGCGGCATAACAAGAGCCCACCCAACCCCTACCAGTTCCTTATGCTCCTCTTTTGATAAATGTGTTTCTTGGAGTAGGGTCACCTGAACCGCCCTACACTTTAAAGCTGTCAGGACCTTTTTGTATTTGATTGGATCTGAAAATCCTTGGACATTCCACAAAATAACGTGGTGGTTAAAGCCCATGGCTCATAGAATATATCCTAGTTGCAGACACACAGAGCCCACCCCACCCCCCACTCCACCATCCAAGTACTCATTAAGAGATTCCACTGGTCATCTACAAACAAACCAAAACATAAAAAAGGAAGGACACAGAAATAACATGAATACACAGTCCACTGGCCCTCTGCAACCGGCAGAGGGATCTTGCACCCCCGCGACCAGCTAAGGGTGCAGCAAACAATCCATCTTCTCCCCTCCATGCCATTAAGGCGACAAATATCCATTAGATAAGACAGAAATAGTATACAAGAAAACATCCCTTCTCTTGCTGTGTCCATTCCCTCCCCCCAGTCCCATTCATCCAATACCGCCTGCTAAAATCTTAATTAAGTTATATCAGTGTTAAAAGTTGCTCTCTCCTCGGTTTGGAGGGAATATGCCTGGAAAGGTCATTACATACATTTTAGACCACCAGCTGTTCTTATTAAATATATACCTCCATCTGGAGTGTGCTGGAGAGGTTGTAAATGCCAAACAGCCGATTTGGGGCATTTACTATTGCCTTAATGGTGTACTTTACAGGCTGAACTACAGGAATGCTTGGAGGAAACAATCAATCACTTTATTTAACCAGGCATAAACACCATTGAGCAAGCTCATTTTCAAGGTGGTCCTGGGCATTACTACAATACAGTACACTTCATAAGATTACAATTACGGTGGACAGCGGTGCAAAAAAGCAACAATTGAATTGACAGCTGAGATGGTACTGTTATCTACTGTATTATGCCTAGCTATAGGCCTGCATGGGGTTGTACATTACTACCCATATATTTGGTGGCAGCTAAAAACGCTAATACACGGAGATGGATGACTACAGTGGTTCCCTCTGTGGCTGACTGAAGAATTACTGTAATGAATAGTTATCATTTAGAAAAAGTGACTGCGAACCTTCATGAAAGGGTAGAATCCTTTAAAGGGGCACTGTCAGCTTTGCAAGTCATTCTGCAAGAAACTCTAATCATTGTGCTGTACATTTGCCTATAAGGAAGCGGCCCATGTATCTGAATTGCAAAACTGAGCACTAGTATTTGCACAAAATGCATTTCAAAACGGCTTCTGAAATCACATGGATGTGGAAGAACTGGTGCCGAACTCCCGGGCAGGCGCAAGACTGTGCAGTTTTGGCACATGCGCGGAATTTCTGCTCCAACAGCTCTTCCGCATGCGCACGATTTCTGAAGCCATTATAGGCAAATGTACAGCGTTAACTTAGTTTTTTGACTGGCATGTAAAAAAAGTACACTTCAGGACTGTGCTCCTGAGCACATGCGTATTCCTCCAGTGGCTATGCTTCCAATGACTGCAGACTTTAGTTCAGGACGAATGTAAAGAAAATAAGGCTTAAATTCACGGAATCAGATGCAAAACATTTGTGGGGGCTACACAGGGGCATTCTATGGTAACTGCTGCACACTTATGTGCCTAGAGGCATAATTATTACAGTTACATGCCAAATGACTTGCAAAGCTGACAGTGCCCCTTTAATGTTAAGTGGCAAAGGTGGGTGTGGTATATGGCTCAGATTAATGTGGATTTTTCAGCAGTTCTCCAGGAGGAGGGGGCAAGGCGTGCACCCCTATTTGCTGAACAAGAACTGCAGAAAAAAGGTCCAAAAAGCAGCATCCTGACATGACTCAAGGCCAAAATTACAATGGAAGATGAAGGTGTGTGCTGCCTTCCAAGTAGTGGCCCTACAGATCTCCTGTATGGTGACCTTTAAAGTTGCCAGCAAAAAATGGGCCCACACTGGCCACCAACACAGGCACAGCAGTCATCCAGGAAGGAGGAAAGCACAATCTGGCACAAACTACAGGCAGCAACGGCATGCTGTTTGTTGAGGCAGTAGATGCATGACATGTCGATCCGGACACATTTTCTGGATGCACTGGATACATCGCTTAATACCAGGAACCAGCTCAGAACTCTTGCAATCCATAATGTTGACATTGGAAACAGTGATGGAACTGGGGATATACTTTTTAAGCAAAGAATAGAAAAAATTAGCCAAATGGTACATCTGAAATAATTGGGGCCTACACCGTGTGCAGAGCTGCAAAGAAGATGACCTGCCTCTTCCAGCAGAAAGGAAGATCTGACATCACAAGCTGGAGCTGAGGGATATACAACCCAGATGGTGGGAGGAGATTAAGCTTCAAGACTCTCCAGCAAGAAAAGCTGTTAAAGGGAGATTGCCAGAAGTGTGGATAAGTGAACAATATCCACATCCCTAGAACTGTCCTGTCTTCTAAGAGCTCTGCTCTTTGGTTGAGTAGCAAGCTTTTCTATTTAAAGGAAGGAGCGTGCTCAATCCTAAGACCATAGGCTTCATCCCTCAATGAGGGAGAACTGATGGAGGACCATCATCAGTCACCTTCAAACCAGCGACAACAGGTGAAGATGGAAAAGATAGATTCTTGAAAGATCTGGTCCTGGACTTACACTGTTGCTTTTTCTGTTTCTGTGAGGATGAGATCAAGTGGTCCCAGGAACACAACACTGAGGATATTTGGGACAGACTGCGCATCCACCAGTTCAAGACACTATTGAGTACCAGAATATCTGTATGGAGAGGAGCAGTGGGGTCTAAACAGATTTATTATCAGAGCAAACTGCCTACTCAGGCGCCCTACCAGCCACAATGTTTTTTGAATGTTGTTAAATAATGAAGGACTGAGAGAAAACTGATCAATAAACGTTACACCAAGGTTGTTAAAAACAAACTTGGTTAAAGAATGATATAGTACTGTGATGGACTAGACTAAAATTTTATTTCTACACCAACTGGAGTTATGCACCCAACGAACGTGCTACACTTCAACGGCAGGAAAAAAGTAACCGAGGCACTTGGATCTGGCACCACTAGATTTATGGATTTATTTAAAGTTGGTGACGGGAGAGGCACACTGAGACGAGGCTTGTTTCCAGGTGTGACCAGGGGGAATGGGAGAAAAAGCAATACACAGGCATTATTCTGGCAATACACACAGAAAAATTTACAACAAATTGTTTTACAGGTATATAATCGTTAGGTACACGATAATGCAATTATGTTGGCATACAAAGTGAAACAACAGCGATACTTAAAGATTTATTTTTTGATAAGGAGAGAAAGTGAGGCTTGGAGGTAGAAAGAGGAGACGGCAATAGGCAAGGACCTATCATGAGCAGGTGCCAGTGAAAGGAGAGTGTTCTGCGAAGGTTCTTTTGAGGACAGGAGAGAAGGGGGAGAAATTAATTTGGAGAGGAAGGGAATTCAAGAGCGAGGGGAGCCTAAAGGTGAAGGCAGCAGTGCCTGTGCAAGACAAGAGGCGAGGAGGGGAGAAAGTGTGAGAATCCCTGGACCAGAGGGGATATGACAGCTCAAGTGCTGGGCAGAGGAGTGGTAAGAAGGAGGAAAGCCAAACCAGTATTTGGAGATGAACAGAGGGGAGTATATTCAGCATACTATATACCCAGCAGGCACACGGAAATTGCATTATGTCACTGCCAGGCTCCAGCACCGCCAGCCCCTTAAGTTCTGGTTTCCTTGGGATTCTATCATCTCCAGCACTAAAGACCAGAGAGAAACTTTATGGAGAGAAGACTGATCTTTGAAGATGCACTTTTATGCAACTGAATGAAAAAGGCACTGATGGCAGATGTGCTCAGTAAGGATGTTGCAGTGTCTAGATTCACATTATACCAGGGTTCTGGAAGTCCCTCATGTGCAAACCGAATCTTAAATTCTCACAATTCTGCACCCCAATCAGTGACTGTTTCTGACATGAGAAATTCCTACATACTTACCATAATTTCCTTTTCTGCTGGCTCCAACATGGAGCAATACAGAAACCACAGTATTACCTTTCACACTTATAACAGGTTTCCAAAAATCAGCTCACAATTTTTTTGGGTTATCTAATAAAATAGAATATTCTTACATCACAGATTTTATTTAACCGTTTATCTACTCACATCTATTACGCATTATATATATGCACGCATATTTATATATACACACACACACACAGTTATTTTTCCTTTAGCTGGACAGGAATCAAAGTAGTAAACCAAAAAACATCCTAACAAGCAGGCTGTTTCTGCAATGGGGCTTTGAAGAGTTCAGAGGAGACAAATCAGGAAAATTAAAAAAGAAAATGCAGGACTGAGAGTAACTCATGTGAGAGTTGCAATGGAAAATATTAAAAATATAATGTCTCTGATCTGCTACTAATTATTTACCTTGTGAATTCTTATTGAAACACGACCTGGAACACAGAAGTTTGGGTTCAGGAAATTAAAGTGGTTTGCTCTAATTAGGCTATAGTCATAACATTTCCATTAACGTATTAAGTGCTGCCAAAGTCATACTGTTGTTGAAAATCTGTCTCTTATGAGCTACCATTTACAGAATGGTACTATGACAGGGTAGAATAGGACCCTGTCCCATTTGTTATGGAGAAAGTGTTTAAATTCAAGAATTTGTTCTTTTCTGTCTCTTGTCTGGTTGCGCAACCCAATTTTCCTGTGAGACTTCGGATTTGATCACCTCGACAATCTCGCAATTCTTTGCATCTCACTGTCTCAGGTTTCTGTTTTTCCTCCCTTCCATATCTGCTGATATAAAAATATGTGCAGACCACTGAAAGAAAATGTAACTGATAATGAGATCACTTTTGTTTAGAAAATATATAGTGTTACTGTTGAAATATATATAATTATATTCTGAGATGACTGCAGAAAGCTAATGTAAACTCTAAAAGTTACTTGAGTGCAAATCTTCCAGCCTTTTGCAAAAGTTGCAAACAGGGGCCTCTCAGCTCAAGCACAGTGTGTTCTAGCAACCCTGCCTGATATTTACAAAACAGGATGCTTGCTAAGAGTGGGAGTTAAAAGGACTCAAAGGCGCTAAGCTGCAACTGCAAAAAAGATTAAGAAAAAACACAAGAGACAAAGAAAAAACTAATTATTTTCATCTCTGTAAATAGTTATACTGAACAAGTTTATTTTATGCTACTGCTAGTGTAACTAAATAATTTTTGGTGAATTCTACAACTATTCCTGGTTTTCCTATGCTCCCTGACCTGTGCCTCGATGACAGGTACACTTACCACTGCCAAGCAGGCTGCCCACTGTTGTTAGGTAGCACCACACCCCACAGCACTACTCCTGTGCTTTCAAAACATGTTGGTCAGAGGTATAAACAGGGACCATCTAATGCCCTCTCTCTTTTTCTTCACTCCTTTATTTGTATTTCTTAACTGCTAAACAGGCACTAAAAAAAGCAGAGATTCTGACTGAAACATTCCAGGTCTCTGCATGGAGTAGGAGGCACTTGCTATTTCCATCTTTTGTGGAAATGAAACTTTGCATGATCAACTTGGGACATTTTACAGCTGCATTCCACTGAAAACAAAAAGCTAAAATGATGGGGTATGCCACTCCTGTGGCCTAGCAGTCAACATCAAGGTGCCCGCCTACCACTCAGGGGATCGCAGTTTCACGTCTTCAACTTGTGATCCCAGTCAACTATGGCCAAAGCTGGAGAAGTAGTCTGACGGATATGCTCTCTATTCCAGAGAGGGTTTCCTGCTGTACTCAACTGCTGCTCAGTAAAGGTCAGGGTTGAAGGGACCGGCTCCGTTGCCAGAGACAAACAAGCAAGACACTGCACCCACTGCTCCATAAGAGCTGCCCAATGGTGGAACTACCCACTGGAGTCACTACTAACAGAGAAGGACTTCAGGCCCAAGACCTCGACCTCTTAGAACTAGAGGCCTCTGGTGACACAGAGTGCCAGTGAGAGCCTCTGACTCTGGGAGACTAAGGATTCCATGGCAGACCTCGCAGAAGGCGACCTTGAGCAGTATCGATTCTTCCCCTTCTGACAGGACGAGGAAGAACTCTAGGCCAAGCAGTGCCGAGGACCCAATCAGGATCAGGCCTGCTTCTTTTTGTGCTTCAGGGAGGACTGTCCTTCCACCCAAGTGCAGAACCACCAGTCGTCAGAACCCTTCCCCACTGGGGAAAGTGGAAAACTGGACCAGAGATGGCCCCAATGTTGCAGCAACTTGCCTGAGAAGGCTCCCTACTGTCACTGTCCATGGCCATGAACCACTAACTTGGTAAAGCTATGATAGACTGAGAGAAAATAAGTTAAAAAAAAAAAACAACAAACCACTAAACTGACACAGAAATAATGAACTCTAGCTTTAAACACTAAAAACTGAGAAGAACTGAACACTAGTCATATGGACGGTGAAGTTCTGACTCCTGCTGGGCATGCAACATCACTGATGCACAGTCGATGGCAGGAAAATAGTAAATGAGGCAGCTGAAGGCCAGTGCCGAGATAAGCCATGCAATGCAAGTCAGTCTCGGGTGCCACACTTGCGCACAGCTTACCTCAGCATCAGCCCTCCTGAAAAGTTCCAGCTCCCTTGGGGTCATAGTGCCTCTGGCTCAGAACCATTAGTGTGAATCGATGGTGAAGATTAATTTCTAGAAGATCTGTAGAGTTTTGTGTGTTTAACTAAACTGACACAAAACCAGTAAACTCTACTGTATTTTAAACTAAAACCTAAGAACTGAACACTGTTGTACAGACTGGGAAGATTTGGCCTTGAACTGGACAGCACTGATGCTGCAGAGGCACAGTCAATGGGCAGGGAAAAAAGGAACTAAGCTGGTTGGAGACTGTGATGCTGTATACCAGAGGGCCCATGCAGTGACACACTCGCGGGGCCTTCTCAAGTCATCAGCACTCCAGAAAAGATCTGGCTCCCGTGGAGTCTGAGCACCTCCAACACAGACCCAATTGTGGAATTATCTTTAATGATCTGCACTCTTTGGAGCAGGCTGACTTGGGTGGTGGGGGAAATCACTGGTACTATAAAGTACAGTTACGTAAGAACGTACCGTAACAGTAGATCTTCGAGAGAGGCTCTTGCAGTAGGTAATTACATATAGGACTGATGCCAGTGGGTGTCAGGACCCCACGGAAAAATTTCTAGCTAGCAGTATCTGGCGGGGGACTGTCCCCACATCAGGTGACCGATGTCATGTGATGTCAGTATAAAGGGGCGGCCCCCCACGCCCGCCTTCTAGTTCTTTCCCGCCAAAGGCCAAAAGGCAAGACGAGAGGGAAGCGGATATTTCCATCCTGGAAAAGGAGTTGAAAAAGCTTAGGGGGATGGAGGGCGGGAAGGTATTACCTACTGCAAGAGCCTCTCTCAAAGATCTACTGTTACGGTAACTTCTTACGTAACTGTACTATCCTACTTTGAGAGGGCTCTTGCAGTAGGTAATTACATATAAGACTGAGTCCCAAGCAGTCTGGAATAAGAAGAAGCAAACGGGAGGAGGAAAGCTACTCAGGAGTAGACCCTCTGGCTGTGAAGGTCTTAGGAAAAGAGACCTTGTAGAACAGCCAACCCGAAGCCTGCTATACGTCGAGAGGCAATGTCCAAACTGTAATGCTTTGTAAAGGTATGGACAGAAGTCCAAGTGGTGGCTGCACAGATGTCAGCTGCAGACACATTCTTGAAACTAGCCGCAGAGGCAGCGACCCTTCTAGTGGAGTGGCCTCTGACCTGACCCGGCAGGGTTTTGTTGTACTTTTCGTAACAGAAAGTGATACACTGAGCCAACCATTTTGATAGGCATTGCTTGGAAACAGCATTGCCCTCTCTTTTAGGAGCAAAAGAGACAAACAGTTGATCAGTCTTTCTGAGATCCTGCGTCCTGTTGGTGTAATATCTCAGAATCCAGTGAACATCCAAAGTATGTAGGAGGTACTCTCCATGATTAGAGTGCTGCGTAAAGAAGGCAGGCAACTCTATGGATTGATTCAGTGTCAATTCCGCTACCAACTTAGGGAGAAACTTAGGGTTGGTACACAGAGCCACACGTTCCTTGTGAAAAATCAGATACGGGATTTTACACATCAGGGCCTGGAACTCGGAAATCCTTCAAGCCAAAGTAATGGCCACTAGGAAGAGAGTCTTCCAAGAGAGTAACTTTAGGTCTGCTGAGGCTGTCGGCTCAAAAGGGGGCACAGGAAGCTTCTCGAGAATAAAATTCAGATCCCAAGGAGGGGCAGGAACCTGGATAGAGGGTAGCAAGTGGACGACCCCTCGAAGAAAGGTCTTGGAGACCTCCAGCTGACCAAGCGTCCTGTCTACAAAAGGGACATGGTAGGCCGAAATGGTCACCATGTGCACCTTTAAGGATGAATGACAGAGACCCAGATCAAAGAGGTGTCACAGGTAATCCAGAAGCCGCTCAACAGAGCACGAGAAAGGCTCGAAATCTTTGGAGGCGGCCCAAATACTGAACCGTTTCCATTTCATAGCATAAGTCAATCTGGTGGAGGGTTTCCTGGCCTCCACCAGGATCTCAGTTACTTGGGGGGAACCCCGAATCGGGCTTGAGCTATGTCTGCAGAAGCCACGCGTGCAACTGAAGGGACTTGAGGCCTGGATGGACCAGGGTCCCCTGATCCTGGGTCAGCAAAAATAGCGACAGAGGAAGAGGAAGTTCCTCTGAGAACTGTTGCAGAAGAGAGAACCAAACTTGCCTGGGCCAGAAAGGAGAGATCAGAATCATTCGAGCTCCTTATGAACTGAGTTTCTGTAAGACCCTTGGAATCAATAGGATCGAGGAAAGCACAGACGAATCTGCCCTTCCCATCTGGAGACAGAGCATCTCTCCAAAAAATGCCGCACCCTGGAGTGAGCGAGCAGAAGTCAAGAAGTTTTGCGTTTTGAGGGGATGCAAACAGGTCAACCTGTGGTACTCCCCAATGTAGGAAGATATCGTCTAAGACCCCCTGATCCAGTTCCCACTCGTGAGCGTGAGCAGACGACTGACTGAGTCTGTCTGCCAAGGTGTTCTCGACCCCCGGGACGTGAATTGCCATGAGGTGAAGGTTGTGCTGTACTGCCCAATCCCAAACTCGCATCGCCTCCCTGCAAAGAGGGTAGGAACGAGTTCCTCCCCGCTTGTTGATGTACCAGACCACACACATATTGTCTGTACAGCCAAGTGACCGGAAAGCAGATGCAGATGTAGAGCCTGAAGAGCATACAGCACTGCCTGAAGCTTGAGCACATTGATGTGAAGAGATTTCTCGAGCTCGGACCAGGAGCCCTGGGTCCTGTGAGGCCCGAGATGGGTTCCCCAACCCTCGCCCGAGGCGTCCGTAGTCAGCGTGGGGAAGGGGGGAGAGAGACAGAAGGGAACTCCCCAGCAAAGGTTCTCCTGAACCATCCACCACTGCAAGTCCCGAGCCATAGGAGTGGAGACCAGAACAAGCTGATCTAGGTTGTCCACCAACTAATCCCACTGAGACCGAAGTGTCCACTGAGAGATCCTCACGTGGAGCCGAGCGCGAGGGACTGCCGGAATCGCAGCCGCCATGAGCCTGAGGAAGCGAAGAACCGACCTGGCGTCGACCCACCTGCAGCTGGACAACAGGCTGACCTGTGCCTGGAGTGTGGCCGCCCTTGCTGGTGGTAGGAAGGCCCTGCCGGAGGTCGTGTCCAGGATGACCCCGATAAACTGCAGCCACTGGGACGGGATCAAGTGGGACTTGGAGTGGTTGATGGTAATACCCAGACAGGTAAAAACCCCCTGGGTAAGGGAAAGGCAGTGCAGGAGTTCCTCCCTGGACGGGGCCGCCAGGAGCCAATTGTCCAGGTACTGGAAAACTTGCACCCCCTGGGTATGCAGGTAGGCCGCTACCACTGAAAGGCATTTGGTGAACACTCGGGGTGCCGAGGAAAGACCAAAGGGGAAGGCCTTGAACTGGCAGTGGTCCCCCTGGAATGCAAAACGCAGGTATTTGCAGTGGGAAGGGCGGATAGGGATGTGCAGGTAAGCATCCTGCATATCCAGAGTGCACAGCCACTGTCCTGGCTGAAGAAGGGGCAGCAGGCCCTGTAGAGAGAGCATTCTGAACCTCTTATACTCCACAAACAAGTTCAGAGAACTGAGGTCGAGAATCGGCCTTACGTCCCCTGACTTCTTCAGGACCAGAAAGAAGTGTGAATAGTAACCAATTCCCTGAAGAGGAACGGGAACAGACTCGATCGCTTCCATCAGCAGAAGTGCTGAAATTTCTTCCTGAACCAGAAGAAGATGCTCCCGAGAGTACGACGACCTGGGAGGGGGGTTTCGAGGGAGTTCCCGAAAAAACTCTATTGAGTGTCCTTCTGCAATAAGCTGGAGCACCCAGGAATCTGAAGTTATCCTCTCCCAAACAGGGAGGTGGAGGAAAAACCTCCCACCTACCGGTTCCTCTGGTGACCCCAGAGGCTGTGGGACAGGAAAGGAGTCAGGTGGTGTGGGGCAGCATCACGGCTGAAGTCCCCGCTGCTTTTTTGGGCGGTGGGGGCTTGGCAGCTGGAGGGGCCTGCCATTTATTGGCCCATTTTCCCTGGTGTTTCGTTTTTTGCCGATTCCGATTGCAAAAGGGACGATGCTGCGTTTGAGGGGGATTGTACAGGGAGTCCACACACTTCAGCGCAGTCCCCTTCTCCTGCAGATCGGGGATAATGTCCTTGACATCACCGCCAAACAGCACCAAACCCTGGAAGGACGCTTCCTGAATAGCGGACTGCACTTCCGGGACCAACCTTGACACATGGAGCCAGGCATGACGCCATAAACCTACGGCGAAAGCCGAGCTCCTACTAGCAGTGTCCACTGCATCGTACGTGGTACGAAGCATGTGCCAACTGGCCAAACGTGCAGGGCAGATGAGGTCAGCCACTTCCTGTTTAACCTGAGAATCCGGAAGGGAGTCCAATTTGGATTCCACCTCACTAAGAATCGCTTTCTGGTAATACCCCATGTGACCGACATAGTTCAGGGCTCTAATACCCACAGTGGAAGAAGCAAAGATCTTCTTACCATACTTGTCCAGAAGACGGGATTCTTTGTCAGATGGAGATGAGCTCAAATGCTTCAGGTTAGCTGACCGACCGTGAACGGCGCTAATCACGACAGTCAGCTCGAGGGTAAGAATCAAGAAAGTCAACACCCTCGGGACCTTGATATAGCCTGTTCGACTTCCAAGGAAGAGGGGCTAAAGCCAATGGCTGCTTCCAAATAGTGGAAACAAGAGCTGCATGAGGCTCAATCCAGGGTGGCACCAAGGTCAGAGGGGTCTCGGGTACATCCAGGAGCTCAGCGACTTTTTTACGCTGTGGATCTGGCTCCAAGGAACGCCACTTATGTACCTCCTAGATTTTGTGTAGCAATTCCGTGAAGAGGAGACTCTGGAGGAGTCCTAGGCCTGGGCTTGGTCGGAGAGCGTGGCCCGTTGTCCGGGTCAGAAGAAAAAATTACTCACCGTAGTAATGTTGTTTCTTCTAATGGAGTCTTGCTATATTCTGACATATGCAGTGAGTCCCAACCTTCGAACTGCTCCGGAGGTGAAAGAGTTAACTTTCCATGCCAGGCATGGAACGCCGAGCTCGAGCTTGGTTGAAACTCTGTCTGTTCTTCAAACTCAAACCGTCAGATCTTTACGAGCTAAACTCACTGAGGTCCTGTGTGGAAGCTGTAAACCTACACTAGCCAACTGGCTACTAAACATAAGAACACATTTTTTGGTCCCAAAACAAAGACTCAAGTCAGGAGACCCCCAAAAAATGAAAAACACAACACCAAGTCACCCCAAGAAAGGAGGGGTGAAAAAATAACAAGGTGGGCACCTACTAAGTGCCAACACTGCACTGCCAACCCACATCCCAAAAATAGAGGTTCTGAGAGGGGCAGGCGGGGAGGTCAGAATATAGCAAGACTCCATTAGAAGAAACAACATTACTAAGGTGAGTAATTTTTTCTTCAAACAACATGAAGTCTTGCTATATTCTGACATATGCAGACTACAAAGCAGTACCTCCATGGAGGAGGGACAGAACCTACTTAGGAAATAGGCTCTGAAGCACAGCTGTGCCAAACCGAGCATCACTCCTAGCCTGGATGTCCAGGGAGTAATGCTTGGTAAAAGTGTGAACTGTCTTCCAGGTAGCTGCTTGACATATCTCTAGAATAGGGATGTCCCTGGCAGCAGCCAGAGAAGCAGCTGTACCTCTGGTAGAGTGAGCCCTCAGGCCTGAGGGAGGAACCTTACCCAGTTTTTCATAGCAAAATTGGATACAAGAGACAATCCACCTGGCAATGGATCTTTTAGTGTCAGGTTTCCCTTTACCAACCTCACCATAAGTGAGGAACATACTAACATACTATTTGCCAGCAGATTAGGCCTTACGGTCTATCGAGTCTGCTCGAACCAAGATCCTTAGTTGGGTGCCGAGACCCTCCCATCCCTTGTGCTCCAGAAACCCCTATCATCCATCCCCCGGGACAGGCCATCATCTGATACATCCACTTTCTGTGTCTGTCCCACCCTCTCTTGAAGCCCTCCACTGTGGATCTCTGAACCAGCTCACCAGGCAGTGCATTCCAAGGGTCCACCACCCTCTCAGTGAAAAACCTCCTCCTCTTTTCCCCCTCACCCTTCTAACTTCAAACCATGCCCTCTGGTGATACCTCCCTGCTTTAGTCTAAAGATCCCCTCCATGTTTACCCTATTTATTCCCTTGAGGTACTTGAAGACCTCAATCATGTCCCCCGTCTCTCCTCTCCTCCAATGAAAACAGGCAGAGCTCCTCAAGTCTGTCCTCATACATCAAATCCCCTAGCCCTTGTATCATCTTTGTTGCCCTCCTCTGTACCCTCTCCAGGAGCTATATATGTCCCTCTTCAAGTGTCGTCTCAGTACTGTACACAGTACTCAAGATGTGGTCTAACCAGTCCATTGTACAGCTGGCAGAATCACTTCCTTGCTCCTAGAGGTGATCCTCCTTACGATGCATCCCAACATCCTGTTTGCCTTGCTAGCTGCTCTCCTGCACTGCTCAGAGTTATTCATACATGTATCCACCATGACCCCTAGGTCTTTTCCCTATTGAGGCCTCCAGCGCCTCCCCTCCCAGGGTGTACCTGTGTTTAGGGTTTCCCCGACCAAGATGCAACACCTTGCACTTGGTGATATTGAAATTTAGTTTCCATGTGTGAGCCCAGCTTTCCAGGGTGTCCAGGTCCCTTGCAGGGCCAACCTCCCCTCTCCTCCCTCAACTACTGCTCCCATCTTGGAGTCATCCTCGAAGAGACTCATTTCACACCCTATACCCTCCCTGATGTCCAATATGTATGCATTAAACAGGATCGGACCCAGGACCAAGCCCTGTGGTACCCCACTACCAACCTCTCTAGGGTTCGAGAAGCTCCCCACAGACCACTACTCTCTGAGTGCATCCAGCTAGCCAGTTTTCAATCCGTCTGACCATCAAAGGGCCTACTCCTAACCCCATCAGTTTCTCCACCAGACCACTGTGGGGGACAGAGTCAAACGCCTTGCTGAAGTCCAAGAATAATACATCCACAGGCTTACCCCTGTCCAGTTCTGATGTTACCCATTCATAGAACTCCACAAGGTTGGTTTGACAAGATCTACCTGGCACAAACCCATGTTGCCGAACAGTTGGAGGGAGTCAAACCTGTGACCCTTGGTACACTCTATGTAGTAACTAAGGACTCTCTTCACATCTAAGCTGTGCAGCCTCCTCTCGCCAGAGGAGGAATGGTCCGTGAAGTACACTGGAAGAGATATAGATTGATTAAGGTGGAAATCTGAAACCACCTTAGGCAAGAACTTCCTGATATTCCTGAGGACCACCTTATCTCTATGAAAGGAGATAAAATCAGGCCCCACTGACAAAGCTTGCAATTCACTTATGCGTCTGGCAGAAGTGATGGCTACCAGAAACACAGTCTTCCAAGTCAAGTACTTAAGCTCTGCTGAAGACAAAGGTTGAAAAGGGGGGTTGCATAAGCTGAGCAATGCAAACATTAAGATCCCAGGTGGGGGCAGGGTCCCTGAATGGAGGGTTGGTGTGAAGCAATCCCTTGAAAAACTTGAAGAATACAGGGTCAGCTGAAAGAGAAGAGGGCTTACCTGCTGAAATAAAAGCAGACACAGCTGCCAGATGCACTTTTAGGGTAGCTGGCCTCAGCCCCAAGGTATTTAAGTGGACCATATAATCCAGGACTGTGGGTAAATCAGCAGATTATGGTGAAATATGCTTTCCAGAGCACCATATGGAAAATCTCTTCCATTTGGAATTATAAGTAGCCCTGGTGGAAGGTTTTCTAGAAGCCTTCAGGATATCCATTACACCTTGGGAGAGGTGTAGATCAGCAAACTCTAACTCTTCAAGAGCCAGGCCTTGAGATTGAGAGATTTGAGGTTCGGGTACCAAACCCTCCCCTGAGCACAGGTTAACAGGTTGTGATTCCTGGGAAGACACAGGGGAAGATGGACTGCTAAGGACAGTAGGAGTGGATACCAGGGTTGTCTGGCCCAATCTGGAGCAATCAGGATCATCTTGCAGGGTTGAGATCTGATTTTGACTAGCACTTTGAACAGGAGAGGAAGGGGGGAAGCATAGAGAAACTTCCCTTCCCAATTGAGAACTAAGGCATCCAGAGGGACTGAGCCCAACACTGGGGGCCTGCAGCAAAAAAGGGGAAGTTGGTGATTGTCTGGGGCTGCAAAAAGATCCATCTGCGGGGTACCACATCTGGCAAATATCACCTCCAAGCATACCTCTCAACTATCCCTGATTTTCAGCGACGTCCCTGATTTTGCCTCAAAATTTTACTCTGACCCTCCTAAAAATTGTGTTTCCGTGACCAAACAGTGGAATTTATAAGCACAAAATAATGTCAAACATTAAAGTTGCAGACTTTTTCCTCCTTAGAAAAGGCATTTTACACTAAGCCCCTTATTCTACCAGCTTCCTGAGTTGATATCTCCAATTTTGAAGATGTGTCCCTGATTTTGGTCCTTTGTCCCTCATTTTTTAAGCCTTGTCCCTGATTTATGAGGCAGGAGGTTGAGAGGTATGCCTCCAAGACAAGGGGGTCCAGTGACCATTCGTGATGGCCCTGGGAAATCCTGCTGAGAGCATCTGCCAGGACATTGTCCTTGCCTGGGAGGTGAACTGCTGTAAGGGAGGTGTTCAGGGAGTAAGCCAGAGACCACAACTTCATTGCTTCGGTGCACAAGGCCATAGACCGAGTGCCCCCCTGCTTGTTGATGTACCACATTGTGGTGCTGTTGTCTGTTCTGACCAGTACGACTTTGTTCTGAACCGATTTGGAAAAAGCTTGAAGTGCTAGAAAAACTGCTCTGAGTTCCAACAGATTGATGTGGAGCAGAGATTCCTGAGGGGACCACAACCCCTGGGTGGTGAGGTGGCCCATGTGAGCTCCCCACCCCAAGAGGAATGCATCTGTAGTAAGGATTAAGGAGTGAGACTGAGTAACAAAAGGAACCCCTTGTCTCAAATTGCTCTGATCCTGCCACCACTGTAGGGCCTGGATCAGGGTTCGAGTCACTGGGATCAATTTGGTTAGAGGGTCTTTCCTTTGAGACCAAAAGGCTCTCAAATGGAACTGAATATCCCTCATCTGAAATCTTGCTCCCTGCTCTACTGCTGTAGAGGCAGCCATGTGCCCCAGGAGCTGTAGAAAATGCCTTGCTGGTCAAGACACCTGCAGGGTGAATGAGGAGGCCAGAGAGACCAGGGTCCTTGCCCTGTCCAAAGGAAGGAAGGCTCTGGCTTTCTCTGTGTTCAGCTCTGCGCCTATGAAGGTGAGGAGCTGGACAGGCTTTAGACCTGACTTTGAAAGATTCAGAAGGAAACCTAGAGAGGTGAGCAGTTGCTGAGTTATCTGTAGGTGTAACTTGACTTGGTCTGGGGACTGGCCTACTATGAGCCAATCGTCCAGATAAGGAAAGATGGCAATTTTTTGCCTTCTTAGATAAGCAACTGCTACTGCCAGGCATTTTGTGAATAACCTTGGAGCAGAGGTGAGGCCAAAGGGCATTGCTCTGAACTGGTAATGGCCTGAGGGCAGCTCGAACCTGAGGTACTTTCGGTGGGAGCTTCTGATGAGAATATGGAAGTAGGCATCCTTGAGGTCCAGGGACACTAGCCAGTCCCCTGGCCTTAGAGAGGGAAAATTCCCAGAGTCACCATTTTGAATTTTGGTTTTAAAAGGTGCTTGTTTAGGTATCTGAGATCCAGGATGGGCCGCCATTCTCCTGTCTTTTTTGGGGTAAGGAAGTACCTGGAGTACAACCCTTTGCCCTGGTGTAGGGGTGGAACCCTTTCCACAGCTCTGAGAGCCAGGAGGGTAGAAACTTCTGTTTCTAGGGCAAGTGCCTCTGATGGATTTGCAGGTGGAAATGACCTGGCTCTCATCTTTGGAAATTTTTTGAAGCTGAGAACCAGTCCCTGGCTTACTACTTCCAGGACCCACTTGTCTGATGTTAAAGACTTCCAGTCCTGGACAAAGTAAGCCAGCCTGCCCTCCACAGGTAGTAGAGAATCGGCCCTGGCCACCCCATCAGGGTGCCTGCTTGGCAGGGGCTTTGGGCTGAGGGGTGGAAGTAGGCTTGCTTGTACCCATGACCCTTGATGACACATCATTAGAGTCTACTGCAGCATGAAATTGCACCTTGGATGCCTCAATATCATCTGCAGCCACCTGTTCCAGCTCCCTGGCAAGCTGGTCAGGGACCTGTTTTGCCAGGGCCAGCACAGTATCCCATCTGGATTTCTAGTACCTAGCAGCATAAGCCATATAATTTGCCTGTCTGAGTCCCAAAGATGCTTCCATCTACTGTTTCTTTGCCATGGCATCAATCCTCCTGGAGTCCTTTTCAGCGGGGTGCGAAGCTAGAGGAATATTTGCCTTGTCACAGGCTGCAGCCTGCACTACCCCCACATGGCTACATTGCTCAGTGAGGAACTCCATATCAGAGCCTGATACTGTATACCTCTTGTCCATCCTTTTATCAACAGGAGGTATAGTGTGAGGAGTTTTTAGAATTTTTACTGTCTGTTTCCGAAAAGATTTATGCAAAGGAATAGACAGTCTCCTAGACTCTGGAATATCCATCATTTCTACATAATCAGGCTCCTCTTGGTCATCAACAGCTTCCTCAACAGGGAGCTGGAGAGTTTCAGCAACTTTCTTATAGAACATAAAATGAGAAGGGGACTCAGATAGCCTGGGAGGAGAAACCCTGACGGTCTGTCTGGAGAGATGTCAGTTCAATGGGCACATCCAGACTTTCAAAACCATTCACTCTCCTCATACTCCTCTTCCCCTCCTCCGGTTCATAAAAATCCTCAAAATCATAATCTTGAACGGTGGAACCGCTTGAACCGGCGCTTCCCTGATGGTGTCGGTTCGGTCGGAACCGGGGAAAGTGACTGGACAATTTGAATTGTTTTAGCTATTTCCTCAGCGGTTGGAGAAAGAACTTTTGGCTCCACACTAGCTGACTTTCTAGTCCTTTTAGTTGGAACCAGCTCCTCAGAGCTGGCTCTTCATTTGCCCGAGGAAGTATCGCCCTGGTCAGAGGGCACTCCCTCCGGTTCGGTTGGAACCGAACCGGGCTGGCCATCAGGTCAGCGGACTTTTGGGCCTCCCTTTCCCTGAGCCTACCAACTCTTTTTTCTATGGTGGCAGCAGGAAAATTCTTACAAATCTGGCAGTCTGCATTGAGGTGGTCAAACCCCAGACAGTACACACAGGTGGTGTGTGGGTCAGCCTTAGCAAAGGCTTCCCCAAAAACACTACAATGCCGAAACCCAATGGGCCCGGTTTTTCTTTTGGGTTTCTCAGACATAGTGCCAGCCTAACCAAACTTGCCGTTTATGGCAATCCGTAACCAAGACTCTTATCAGTTCCCAACCATGTCACTGGTCGTGGAAAAAACCGTAATGAAATCCGTTTTTTTTAGAACCGATAAGAACCGGGAACCGCACTCCAAATAAGGACTAGTAAAGTTTGAGAATAACCTGATCGGTTCAAATCGAACCGAAAAGCGTTTACAAGTTCCACACAGAATAAAATAAATGCAAGCCTATCTATTACTTACAATACCACAGACAGAGCTTGAACCGACCGGTTGCGGTTTAATTTCGGTCAAAAACCGATAAAATAACACTTTTAACCGACAAAGCAGACTGAGCAGAAGGAGAAATCTCCGGGCGACTGTTCAGTGAGACGGAGTAAAGAATCTGACAGTTTGAGTTTGAAGAACAACAGACAGAGTTTTCAACCGAGCTTGTGCCAAGGTTCCATGCCTGGCATGGAAAGTTAACTCTTTCACCTCCGGAGCAGTTCGAAGGTTGGGACTCACTGCATATGTCATAATATAGCAAGACTTCATGTTGTTTGAATCATCCATTTTCTTCATGTAATTCTCTGTCTGCTCCCCAAACAGGAATTACCCACAACAGGAAAATCCATGGCCTTAGACTGAGGTACCTGTGACAGGTTAGTACATCTGAGCCAAGCCATTCTGCGAAGTGCCACAGATGTAGCCATGACTCTTGATGACACATCATTTGAGTCCACTGCAGCATGGAATTGCACCTTGGATGCCTCAATACCATCAGCAGCCACTTGCTCCAGCTACTTGGCAAGCTGGCCAGGGACCTGTTTTCTTAGAGCCATGACAGTGTCCTATCTGGATTTCTGATATCTAACAACATAAGCCATATAATTTGCCAGAGTCCCAAGGATGCTGCCATGTACTGTTTCTTTGCCATGGCATCAATCCTCCTGCAGACCTTGTCAGGGGGGTGTGAAGCCAAGGGAATATTTGCCTTGTCACAGGCTGCAGCCTGCACTACCCCAACATGGCTACATTGTTGTGTAAGGAACTCCATATCAGAGCCTGACAATGTGTACCTCTTGTCCATTCTCTTATCCACAGGAGGTATAGTGCGAGGAGTTTTTAGAATTTTAAATGTCTGTTTCCCAAAAGTTTTATGCAACGGAATAGACAGTCTCCTAGACTCTGGGATGTCCATCATTTCCACATAGTCAGGCTCCTCTTGATCATCCACAGCTTCCTCCATAGGGAGCTGGAGGGTTTCAGCCACTTTTTTACCAAACATAAAATGAGAAGGGGACTCAGAAAGCCTAGGAGAAGACACTCCTGAAGGTCTGTCTGGGGAGATATCCGGGTCAATGGGCACATCCAGACTTTCAAATCCACATTCACTCTCCTCATACTCCTCTTCCCCCTCCTCTGGTTCATAATACTCCTCTATATCATACTCTTGAACCGGAGGAACTGGCCGAACCGGCCGCTTACCTGTCGGTGCCAGTTCGGTCGGAACCGGGGAAAGCGACTGGACAATTTTGATCGCTTTTGCTATGTCTTCAGCAGTTGGAGAGGAAAGTTTTGGCTCCACACCAGCTCATTTCCGAGTCCTTTTTGCTGGAACTGACTCCTCAGAGTCGGATCTCCTTTTGCCCAAAGAAGTCTCACCCTGGTCAGAGGGCACTCCCTCTGGTTCGGTTGGAACCGAACCGGGCTGGCCATCCGGTTCAGCGGACTTTTTGGCCTCCCTTTCCCTGAGCCCACCAACTCTCTTTTCCAGGGTAGCTGCAGGAAAAGTTTTACAAATCTGGCAGTCTGCATTGAGATGGTCAAACCCCAGACAATAAACACAGGTGGTGTGGGGGTAAGACTTGGCAAAGACTTCCCCACACACACTGCAGTGCTGAAACCCAGTGGGCCCGGTTTTTCTTTTGGGTTTCTCAGACATAGTGCCAGTCCTATCCAAACTTCCAGGAGAGGGATGTCGCCCGGCGTCGGCAAGACCGGCAACGGGGCCGGCGTCCGGGGAACCGATGTCAGGTTGTCCGGCCCAGTGGGAAGAAGGCCTGATGGGGGCGCAGCAGGAACCTTGGCATCGCCCGGGGATGGAAGGGAAAATAATCACTGGGGCCAGGCTGAGGGACCCAGGGTCCCCAGAGAACTCAGCGAGGCTACGAGGGCGAGGCGGCGGGCGTGAGAGGGTCCAGCGTTGGCTCAGCCATGCGTGAGCATCGGGCAAGCCAACGTCCGACTTATCAGTGGAGTCCGGGCGGACATCGGAGGAGCCAACGTCTGACTTAGCGGACCCATCGCCCAAGGCAGGTCGCGCAGGAGGAGCGGCCTGGTCGGATGGAAGAGTGGCCGTGCGCCACCCCGAAGGGACGGGCGACTTATTGACTGTCTCTGTGCAGGCAGAGGAGCTGATGTCCGGCTTACCGGAGCCACTCAAACCAGTAGGCTGCCCGGTGACGGTTTTACCGGGAGCGGATGCCTCTAATAGCCTAGAGGCGCTCGAAGGGGTCTTGAAAGACAGCCAGATGGGCGGCCAACGATGACTTGGAAGCCTCCAGATAGCCGCTGAGCGGTGCCCTGAGGATGCTGCCTGGAGCACGCGACTCCAGCCAAGTCACAGTGGATGAGAAGCCCGGTCCGGTGCTTCTCCTTGTCTCTTGTGATGGCTTTCAGGGGAAGTGGACGCCTGCCAGAGCTTTTTCAACTCCTTTTCCATGGAGCACATTTTCTTCTTGAGGATATGGGCCTCCAGGGACTGCTGCCTCTGTCTGTGGGTGGCGGCACTGAATTTAAGGCAGTGCTGGCACTTCTCCACCTGATGGTCCGGGCCTAGGACAGAAGAGGCACTGGGAATGGCCGTCCTTGTGCGTGAGCTGGGCACCGCACGAGTCGCACTTATTTTTGTGCTCGGATGGTGTAGGGGACAACATACACCAACGAAAACCTGACAACCTGGTCGAATAAATCGAAAAAACGACGGTAAAAACTACCCACGACAGAGCTGACGAGCGAGGAACTTTACTGCGAGGCACTGACACGAGCTAATGGCGGGAAGGAACTGGAAGTCGGGCATGGGGGACCACCCCTTTATACTGATGTCACATGATGTCGGTCACCTGACATGGGGGCGGTCCCCCGCCAGAGACTGCTAGCTAGACATTTTTCCATGGGGTCCCGATGCCCGCCGACGTCAGTCCTATATGTAATTACCTACTGCAAGAGCCCTCTCGAAGTAAGATCTGTTTTATTCTTTCAGAAGTGTCCCTGCCAGAACAAACTCAAGACTTCTAAACCACATATTTCCTGGCACTAAAAACATACAAGTGGGTTCCAGGCCTTTCACGTCTTAACAGCACTGGACAATCACACTGCATACAACAGTTCCATACACTCTCCCTTGGCTCTCTCCTCCTGTGGCTAGCCCAGGGGAGACCAGAGGCAAACTCATGGTATGAAGGTTGTATATCTGCACATAAAAATCTGCAAAGGCTACAAATCATTTCTGCCTGCAAAATCGGCACTTTCAATTGTGCAGTCTTGTCTTTTGGCTTTTCCTTGTGGCGGCAGCAGTCTTCCTTTGCAGGCTTGTTCCTAAACCCAGGTCCCCCGCATGTCCAGTAGCATACTGCTGCTGTGCAGACAGGTCACCCATCAAGAACCTTTTTAAATAATGTCATGCTATAAGTCTTCACTAGACTGTCATACAGGACCATTGAAAATGAAAAAAAAAATGGCAAGAAACATCCAAGAATGTTGCATATTTTGTATTTCCAACTTTACTGTTGTCCAGCTTCTTAACTCTTCTATTGTCCACTCTCACTATGCCTCACAGTGCTTGCCTCAACACAGGCTGCTCCAACAAGTGCCATCGCATGGGGAAAGCAACCCCCGCCCCCCCCCACACACACACACTGGGCCCAGAGGCGAAGACTGTGCTGCAACTCTCATTCAATACAGTTTAAGGAGTTGGGGCAAGATAATGGGGTGGTGATGTGGGGCCAGCAGCTGCGCAGTCCACCAATCTGGGCATTTTCCCATGTTTCTGTTCATCCCTCCTCCCACGAGCCATTCCTTGCAATGACATAGGGGAGGCCCATGGACGTTCAGTGACCAACTATGGTGTCCAATTCCATTCCAAAACAGCTCCAGCTTAGCTGGACTGTGCAGTTATTCTTCAGGGATTCAAAGGTGCAGAGTGTTTATTTACTTTAGAGACCAAACTCTCCAACCCTGTCTCTCTCTCTCTCTCTGTATCTCCCCCATGCTATCAAGCTGCAAATCCACATTAGCCACCTCCCTAATAATCCTGCATGAGCAACAGGAAAGCAAAACAGGCTTTTATTTAACTCTAAAAATTGATTAGCGTTTTGCTCATAAAAGTTCTAAAACATTGTGAAAATGCATAGCACTTGCCTCACTGTGTTTAACAAACATAACATTTCTAGAAAACCTATATAAATGCTTTCTGTACAGTTAGTATTGTCCCAAGAAAAAAACTGCTAATCAATTATTTAAAACCCTGCAAAATCATTTTTATTACCTCAGCAGTTTCCTGGCACACACTGTCTGCTATCCTTGGGGATCGTACTGTCTGGAAATTAATATAGAACTTTTTCTCTCCTTTTGATGTGCTGTCTCACATAAGGGATTTATAGCTGGCCTGCACCGTTTGAGGGGCAGCCAACAAAGCAAAATGGAGTCTCGTAAACTGGACTTGGGGTCTCTGGCATTGAATGTGACAGCTGTCCTCTATAAACAACAAATTGTGATGTAACTAGAACTCACCGAAGGTTTCTCTCTTCTCTCAAAAAGCAAACTGCAAATTCCTCCTTTAGTAATAGACTGACACATAAGAATGATTAAAACTGCCCAGCTCAGTGGTACGTCAAAGTGCTGCGAGCTCCAATGTGGGTGACCACTCAGTGGAGCTTACCATGGGGACACTGTGGAGGCAGCAATCTTAGGCTACAGGAGAGTGGTGGTGTCTCTGCAAACACAGCGCTTCCTTCAGGTGACTGGGAGGCATGGAAGTCACAAGTGGACATGCAACATCCACCCCCCATATAATCTGATGTGACAAAATTCGGAAGGTTGCGGGAGGTGAGTTATCAAAGGGAAGGAAAAAAGTGCCACCACTTGCTCAGATGACATCTACACATCCCCATGCCACTAGCAGCAGGGTCATCACAGGCTCCTCCCAACCTAAGAGGCAAACTAGCAAGTGAAAGCCTGAGGGCCCATACCACACACTGGGGTGGGGGACAGCATTTCCTGGGGTGTCTATTGGTAGGCAAAACTGGCACAGAGATGGTCCTGAAGCCCTATGAAGCTGGCGGGAAGGATGCAGGCTAGCAGGCATCTTAAGTGTAGGACTCCTCAGGTAAGCAGTGTGGCAGCAGGGAAGAAACAGTAACCAAAAAAAGGAATGAGTACAACAAATTAGAATGCACGTGGTAATGGGTGTTTCACCACACTCTGGCTCCTATTAGTGCACCTGCTGGCAAATGCCAAGCAGCAGCCCATCCTGCCCTAACAGACAACCACCCTGGAATGTCCCCTACCCTTGACTGCAGTGTTTGGCTGGTGGAACAGCTTGATACCACCTTCGCAGCACACCCACAGGGCACCTCCTGTCCCCTGCTGCCTCATACAGGAATCTTTCAGCAACACAGCCAGGGATTCAATGCTGCTTCCCCCCTCCAAAGCTATTAGGGGTGGGTGAGCAGCAGTCCCTCCCCAATGAGGGAGTGTTCCCCAGGGAAGATATGCAGATTTCGGAAGTCTAAGGCTGAACATTTCTGATGGCCAAGGCTACAAACTAATCATAAACACTTGATTCCCTATTTACAGAAAGGCTTCGGTAACATTGATGGAGAGTACTGGTTGGGACTGGAAAATATTTACTTACTGGCCAAACAAGGGAATTACAAACTACTGATCGAGCTGGAGGACTGGAGTGACAAGAAAGTGTATGCTGAGTACAGCAGTTTCCGACTGGAGCCCGAGAGCGATTACTACAGACTGCGCCTGGGGACTTACCAAGGAAATGCTGGAGACTCAATGATTTGGCTCAACGGAAAGCAGTTCACCACGCTTGACCGAGACAGAGACATGTTCACAGGTAAAAGAAACTTTTAAGTCACCACAGACTCAGTATAAAGCGTAACCAATGACAAGATTTCAAAAGAAAAACTTGGTAGCAGTGTACACTCCTGCTGTGCAGCAGGTTCGAGTGTGACCTCAAACTCGCAGTCCCCGAGGCCTGCGGAAACTGGGCATATCTCAAGCGTGGTGTGCTCATTATGCCTGTGGGGAGGAGAAGCTTAGTACACATTGTCATTCAGCACCCCCTAGTGGCTAGTCCATGAGTAGGAACGAGCATGGACTGTGGAGAATCAGCCATGAAGTGATGGTGGCTAAGTGGCTTAAAAGGAGCAAGCACAGGACAAGGATTTCAGGGTAAATCAAAGGACTCTCCCTCCAAAAGGAAGAGTTAGGGACGTCCACTTTGCATGCCACAGGAGAGGGACCACAAAAATGAATATAATTTGAAGTTTATTAGAGATCAATTTGTATGCACTAAAAGAAACCACCCCAATATTAAACACTAAAGCAGAAAGAGTAGGTGGCACAATGCAGAAGGGAAAACCCTAAGTGCTGCCACAGAAAGAGGGAGTTCGTACTTCAGCAAAGGTACAAAACTCAACAACACACTTTCCTCCAACTCCTGAAGACTAACTTTCAGCATTTGATTATTTTTATGAAATGGCTACTGAAACGCTGATATGTTCATGTCTGTTTCTTGTTAACTGAGGGCCCAGTAATATGTGTAAGTATTGGGACTCCTGGCTAATACAGTTACAGAGTCCACATTAACTACAGAGTACATCCCAGCGTTTTGGTGCAGTGTAAGGGCCCAGCAATGTTAGGGTGGTTGATACAGGCTCAACATGCAACACCAGACTACATCCCAGCGTTCTTTAGCAGTGTAAAGGCTCAGCAAGGTTAATGTGGCTGATATGGGTTTCACATGTAACAGCACAGTACATCCCAGCGTTCTGTAGCAGTATAAGGGTACAGCAAGGTTAGTGTGACTGATAAAGGTTCCACATTTGACATCAAGGTAAATCCCAGCGTATTGTAGCAGTACAAGGGCTCAGCAAGGTTAGAGTGACTGATACAGGTTCCATATGTGACACCAGAGTACATCCTAGCGTTCTGTAACAGTATAAGCGCAAAGCAAAGTTAAAGTGTCTGATACAGGTTCCACACATGACACCAGAGTACATCCCAGTGTTCTGTAGCAGTATAAGGGCTCAGCATGGTTAGTGAGGCTAATACAAGTTCCACATGTACAACAAGAGTACAACTCATCTTTCTGTAGTGGTATAAGGGCTAAGCACGGTTAGTGTGGCTGATACAGGTTCCACATGTGACACCAAGGTACATCCTAGTTATTGTAGCAGTAAAAGGACTCAGCAAGGTTAATGTGGCTGATGCAGGTTCCACATGTAACAACACAGTACATCCCAGAGTTCTGCAGCAGTATAAGGGTACAGCAAGGTTAGTGTGGCTGATGCAGGTTCCACATGTAACAGCACAGTACATCCCAGCATTCTGTAGCAGTATTAAGGTACAGCAAGGTTAGTACGGCTCATGTAGTGACAATACATCCCAGCATTCTGTAGCAGTATAAGGGCAAAGCAAGGTTAGTGTGGCTGATGCAGGTTCCACATGTGACACCAAGGTATATCCCAGCGTATTGTGGCAGTACAAGAACTCAGCAAGGTTAGAGTGGCTGATACAGGTTCCACATGTGACACCATGGTACATCCCAGTATATTGTAGCAGTATGAGAGAGCAGCAAGGTTAGTGTGGCTGATACAGGTTCCACATGTGACACCAAGGTACATCCCAGAGTATTGTGGCAGTACAAGGACTCAGCAAGGTTAGTGTGGCTGATACAGGTTCCACATGTGACACCATGGTACATCCCAGTATACTGTAGCAGTATGAGAGAGCAGCAAGGTTAGTGTGGCTGTTGCAGGTTCCACATGTAACACCAGAGTACATCCCAGCGTTCTTTAGCAGTGTAAGGGCTCAGCAAGGTTAATGTGGCTGATATGGGTTCCACATGTAGCAGCACAGTACATCCCAGTGTACTGTATCAGTATAAGGGTACAGCAAGGTTAGTGTGGCTCATACAGTGACAATACATTTCAGAGTTCAGTAGCTGTAGAAGGGTATAGCAAGGTCAGTGTGGCAGATACAGGTTCCACATGTGACACCATGGTACATCCCAGCATATTGTAGCAGTACAAGGGCTCAGCAAGGTTAGAGTGACTGATACAAGTTCCACGTGACACCAGAGTACATCCCAGCAATCTGTAGCAACATAAGGGCTAAGCAAAGTTAAGAGTGGCTGATACAGGTTCCACATGTAACACCAGAGTATATCCAGCATTCTGTAGCAGTACAAGGGCTCATCAAGGTTAGAGTGACTGATACAGGTTCCACATGTGACACCAGAGTACAATCAATCAATCAAAATCTTTATTTAACCAGGCGAACATCATTGAGCAAAGCTCATTTTCAAGATGGACCTGGACAGTAAACAGCAAAACATTATAGGACACATGAGATTACAGCAATACCAGCCAGTGCAAATTGAGCCGGAGACAACACAAGTAACAGTAAGATTAACAGTCACAGACAAGACAGCATAGAACATCATATACAAAAAAATGTAAGTACTTCCATAGATATAGACAATATTTACACACTAAACCTGAGGTGGACCAAGGGTCAGAATGAGCGGATCCATGAATTAGATGTTGGAATACTGTAGAATAGGAAAATAATGCGTCAGTTAGTTAGCGCTAGCCACAAAGTGGCGATATTTGTGTAAATTTATTTTCACTCTAAACTAAAAGTCTTCCATTCACCTTAATGGAAAAAGTGCAAATTAGTGTAATTTTATTTGTACGCTTCTGAGCACTTCAGTGAATATAGTAAAAATTTAGGTACAGTGAATATTTTCTATTCTACAGTAGGTTGATTATACAGGAGGGAGGGAGGGAGGGAAGAGGGAAGTTGAGAAGAATGAGAAGAGAGAACTCAAAAGAGTGAGGAGTCCCCATGTGTACCCATGGGATATTGCGGCCTGAAAGTAAATCATTGTGGATAGCGTGCAGTCTTCATGGTGGGGGTAGTAAAGGTCATTTAATAGCAGGTGGGCCCAACGTGCAAGCAACAATCTCATTGCCAAGATCAATACGACTAGCTAGAACGAATTAAGTGTACTAAGAAGAGGCAGGACTAGGTAGAGGAGTGGACAGGATTATAAGAAGGTAGCAAGGGAAGACTTAATTACGGGGCAGAAGGCGAGTATCAAGAGGACACAGTTACCTAGAAGAATAAGTGGTGAAACAAGGTAGCGGAGGGGACAGCAAAAGGAAGAATTAAATTCCAGTGCATAAGGCGAGGATCAAGGAGGACACATTTAACTAGGGAGACAGCAAATATCAAGGGAAGCAGTTACAAGAATCCTTGAAGGAGTGATTATAACTTGATTTTAATGTTGCTAAACTGATGGGATGAAGCAGTTTCAGAGTTTTTGCAACTTATTCCAAAGTAGTGGTAGCATGCAATTTATGGATGTCCTGCCAAAGCGCAATCTGACCTTGGGCACAGTTAGATGTACGAGGCATTTCTCAGCCCATACTTGCCTACCGTGCTTAACGGTTAACAATCAGAAACATAATAAGGCAGCTTCTGAGTGATGGCTCTATAGGTCTAGAGGGCAGTGTTTCTCTGCCGTCTATAGATTAGGGAAGACCAGCCCACAGCTGTATATAGAAAGCAATGATGCGTAGAGTAAAGGAGACCACTGATAAACCTTAAGGCTCGGTGGTAGAGTGTATCCAGTTTAGCAAGCACAGCAGCAGGACCCTGACTATAGAGGAAGTACACATAATCTA
This sequence comes from Neoceratodus forsteri, assembly GCA_016271365.2. NCBI lineage: Eukaryota > Metazoa > Chordata > Ceratodontiformes > Ceratodontidae > Neoceratodus > Neoceratodus forsteri. The sequence goes on along the minus strand of CM028136.1, from coordinate 49,404,433 downwards.
GCAAGAAAAGGAAGGTGGTTTGCACCAGTCCTTCTTTGAATCCTTTGTAAGGAGGTGCTTAATCCCAGCAGTTTGTAGCGTACAAGGGCTACCACAGTATATCCCAACATTCTGTAGCAGTATAAGGGTTCCGCAAGGTTAGTGTGACTGACACAGGCTCCACATGGAACACCAGAGCACATCCCAGCATTCGGTAGCAGTATCAGGGCTAAGGAAGGTTAGTGTGACTGACACAGGCTCCACGTGGAACACCAGAGCACATCCCAGCATTCGGTAGCAGTATCAGGGCTAAGCAAGGTTAGTGTGGCTGACACAGGCTCCACATGGAACACCAGAGCACATCACAGCATTCAGTAGCAGTATCAGGGCTAAACAAGGTTAGTGTGACTGACACAGGTTCCACATGGAACACCAGAGCACATCCCAGCATTCGGTAGCAGCAGCAGCAGAACTCAACAAGGGCAATGTAGCTAACTCAACTACAATTAACTCACTTAAGACACCTAAATGAAATATGAAAAGAAAAGCAATTAGAGAAAGGACTATTTCCCATAAATTTCTACATTGGATTTGAGCTTGATTAGATTGTCAAAAAAAAATGAAAATTACGTACTCAACATAATTGTTAGTCTTCCAGAATATCTTCACCACTGAGTCACACTTTTGGGTCTAAGCTGGAGGCACGAAGACCCAGCAGGAGCAAAGACTTTTGCAGCCTAGACCGACCTCAATGCTGGTGCTGCCCATGAGGCAGACGAAGTGACGTCACATATGTAGGATGGCCAGGAACTGACACTTGCCCCCTCCCTTCCTAAGTTCTGTTTTATAGGAGAGAAAACAAATGGGAGAGCAAAATGAGAAAGTGCTGTAGACTCCTAGCCCAAAGGCATAGGTACAGGATATAGATGATAAAACCCAACAATCAACTTGGAGATCTAAGGGCTGGGCCTAAGTGGCACAGTGGAAGCGGGTGTAACTGCCAGAGCCTACTTCGGCCACCTGGACAGGAAGCTAGATGGAGGGGAGCTGCCCTTATTTGCAGCTCTGGCTGGTACAGGAGAGACTCTGGTGAATCTCAAGGTTAGGATGGCAGAAGCCAATCTGGAGGGATCTTGTGCTCAACGAGGACAAGAGCTATAGGATAATTTAACAGAACTCCAAGGAATAAGCAGTATAAGAGACTGGACAAGTAGAAGAGCACAACTACTATCTTCTTGCCACTCCAAATGAATGAAAAAGAAAAAGAAACAGAACAATATGGGATATGACATGGGTGAGAGGGATAGCAGAAATATCTCCACAACAAGTTGCCACTGAACTCTTGATATCCCACAAGTGGCAAAGCCAAAGGTGGGATAATTATAGTGCAATGACAGCAAGTGGAGCTATTTCTGCTATCTCACTGCCACCCATGTCATATTCGATTTATACAACCATTGTGGGTCTCTCTTTTTTCAGTTTTAAAGTTATTCACATTTATTTGTTGCAAAAAGTGAAAAAAAATGGACTTTGTGCTGTTTTTTGCTAATTATAAAAAACAAAGATATCTATAAATGAAACACCACTTATTTTATAGATATTTTTGTGCTGAAAACCTTTTGTGCACACAGTACAATGCTATCATTTTTCATTTTAAAGTCATTTGCATTTGACTATGGTTAGTACTGTTACTGAGGCTGAACATTCTAAAGGAGTTCCAAACCTTTTGTGACATACCCAACTGGCCAAGATATCCATTGAGACATACCCAACTGTGAAGATAAAAAGTGATATCTCACACGTGATCAGTGAGATATCTCTTATCTTCCTGAAAAGAGGCACACACATGTATAAAGAGAGAGTTCCAGCATGTACGTATGGGATAGCATAAGCTATCAGTTCCAGTGGCTCAGCAGGTAGCACACTCACCTCTGGAGGTCAGAGGGCTGTGGGTTCAATTCCCACACCTAGCACTTGGGTTAATATCCCAATACTGACACTGTCAGCGCAGCATGAGGGGGTGCTGCACTTCTGAGGTGCTGTCTTTCTGATAAGACGTTAAATCGAGGTCCCATCTGCCTGTTCTAGTGGTAGTTCAGGTGGATGTTAAAGGACCCATGGCACTTATCGAAAAGCGTAGCAGAATTTCCCTGGTGTCTTCGCCAAATTTCCCCCATTCACTGTAAATACCATCAACAGCTTTATCTGGTTCAAGGTCAGTTGGCACTAATCTGTGTGTGTGGTTGGAGGGTCAAGCGGGGAAGGGGCAGCTGCAAGTGGGGTGCTAGCTGCACACTCGAGCAGACTTGATAGACCATGTGGCTCGTTCTGCTGGCAAGTAGTAAGTAAATAAGTAAGCATTATAGCATAATAAACCCCTTAGCATCTGCCTCTCCTTGACACTGGAGGTGGAGTCTGCACCTTGTTGCCAGGCAAAGTTGCTAGCTGGCAGAGGCTGGGAAACATTCAAGGTGGAGGCTGAAATGCCAGCAGCTCTAGGATATTACCAGAGACTTCCTAGCAGAAGAGAGTGAGCAGAGCTAGAAAAGCAAAATACAAAAAAAAAAACACAACAAAGAGAGCTTTTTCTTTTTTTTGCAACAAGGAAAATTAGGTGGTTGGAAAGGGTGAGAGGGCCCAATTCCAAGTGAATGAAAAAGAGCCAACTCTCTATAAGGGGGAGAGATCCCTGAGGAGTGGCAAGTAGATGCCGTGTATGCAGCATCACATGGTGAGCTACCCACAGTCCCTGGCTCACTCTAGTGGGGGATGGTGGACATATGTGTGAATGAATGGTGAAGATATTCTGGAAGATTAACAATTACGGTAAATACAGGTTACTCACCTGTAACAGGAGTTCTAGGAATGGTATATGTTGTTCATCCACACTCTCTGGCAGGTATCCTTGCTGCTTTAAATCTTGCCGGAAGGTCTTCAAGCTGGCTCCTCCCACCCACCCGGGTGGTAAAACTCTCGGCTCCGCCCCATGACGCCAGATCTGGCCCGTTGGAAGCTCAGGTTGTGCGTCGAAGCCGGGGAGGTCAGGTAGGTCGTGTGGATGAACAACATATACCATTCCTAGAACTCCTGTTACAGGTGAGTAACCTGTATTTCTAGGGACATGGATATGTTGTTCATCCACACTGTCTGGCAGACTCCTAGCAGTTCTCCGGGAGGAGGGAGGCAAGGCGCACACCCCCAATACTTACTTGGGAAAGAGAGATTGGAGAACTGAGGCCCCAAAACCAGCATCCCGGCGTGACTCGAGGTCGATGTGGTAGTGGGTAATAAAGGTATGTGCCCACTTCCAGCAGCAGCCCTGCAGATATCCTGGATAGGGCGTCCCTGGAAGCAGCTACCGATGCAGGCGTGGCGGGTAGAATGAGCCTTATCCCTCTCTGGGAGGCTCCATGCCCCGCCAACCCAGGCAGAGCTCTATGCAGGAGGTGATCCACCTGCCTATCGTCCGCTTTGCTGCAGGTCTGCCAGGTCTGACTTCAGCGTAGGTGACAAACAGCTGGCGAACCTCTCCCGAGCGTCAGCCATCCGCTCCCTTATAATAGCGAGCGCTTGTCTAGGAGTCCAGTATGGAGCATATACTCGGCCTCCGAGTGTGATTGGGGTAGAACACCGCAGAGTCAACACCTGGTTATGGTGAAACTCGACACCACCTTCGGAAGGAATTTCGGTGGGGGCGCAGGACAACCTTGTCCCTGTGGAAGACCAGGTAGGGAGGCTCGATGGAAAGCACCTGGAGCTCTCCCATCCTTCTGGCTGACGTGATAGCCACCAAGAAGGCAGTCTTCCACGACAGGTGTGAAAGATCACACCTGTGCATTGGTTCGAATGGCTTGCCCGTGAGCTTGGCCAATACCAGCAGTAGATCCCACAGAGGTGGAGGTTCTTGCACCGGAGGGGAAATGTGGTCAAGGCCTTTGAAAAAGCACCCGACCATCTTCTCCTGTGCCACCGACTGCTTTCCGGCCCACGCCCGGTAAGCAGAGATGGCTCCCAGGTGCACCTTAAGGGTCGTCGACCGAAGCCCTTGCTGAAAAAGGGACCACAGATAGTCCAGAATGCTTGCCAAGGGGCAGTCGGAAGGGTCCAAGCCATTCCCCTGACACCAAATGGAAAACCTCTTCCATTTGAAGGCATAGCATTTCCTGGTCGACTCCTTATGGGATGCCTCAACGACGTTGAGGACCTCGTCAGAAAGACCCAGAGCCTGGAATTCTAGCCGCTCAGGAACCAGGCTGTCAGGTGCAGGGATTGAAGGTCCGGATGGAATACCTTCCCCTGACTGACTGAGATCAGGTCCGGGCGGGCTGGAAGCCGCCTCGGGAGCCTGGAGCTGAGGCTGAGGAGATGTGGATACCAGAACTGGCGGGGCTAGTCTGGGGCTACCAGAATCACCTGCGCCTCGTCCCTCCTCGCCTTGAGAAGCACCTTGTGGATCAAGGGAAATGGGGGAAAGGAGTAGAAGAGGCCCGGGGTCCACGGCCTCAAGAAGGCATCCCCCTGCAGTGAGCCCTGCTGAGGGGGGCGGGCATGGAACAGACTCAGCTTCGCATTCTCCCTGGAGGCAAACAGGTCCACCTGAGCCGTGCCCCAGTGAGAGAAGAGATCTTGTACTACCTCCAGCACGAGAGACCACTCGTGAGACGCAGCCCCTATCCGGCTTAGGGCATCGGCCAGGGTGTTGGAGGCTCCTGCCACGTGAATGGCTAGGAGATCCGCCTCCAGGCTTCGCACTAGGGACCAAATGCGGAGGCTTCCTTGCATAACAGCAAGTGCGTCCCGCCCTGGCCGGTTCAGATAGTACATGGTCGTGGTGTTGTCCGTCTGGACCTGAACCACTTGACCCCCGAGAAACGGAGCAAAGGCGGTGAGAGCTAGACGGACCACCGGAGCTCCAGCAGACTGATGTGGCATCGGGACTCCCGAGGGGACCAGAGGCCGTGCGCTCGGTGTTCCCCCAGATGGGCACCCCAACCCATCAGAGATGCGCGGTCGAGAGAGAGAGAGAGACCGTCGGCTCGGGGCGGACGAACGGGATACCCTCCTGCAGATGTGCTGGAATGATCCACCATTGGAGAGCGTTCCACATCTCCTGGGTCATTGTCACGGGCCGGTCCAATGGATCGCAGCGTTGTGACCATTGGCTGGCCAGTCCCCATTGAAGGGGCATGTACTGCAGACCCAGCGGACCACGCTGGTGCAGGCCGCCATGAGGCCCAGGAGGCGCAGGAAGTCCGGGCAGGCGAATTGCCCAAACAGAAATGATTGGGCAAAGGAGGAAAGAACCTTGGCCCTGTCCGGGAGCCGTGGTTTGGCTCTGCAGAAAGTTGAGCTCTGCCCCGATGAACAGAATCACCTGCTTTGGCACGAGTTCCGACTTGGCCTCATTGATGAGGAGGCCAACCTGAGAGCAAACCTGGAGGGCCAGATCTCTGGACCGCTCCGCCTCCAGTCTGGAGGGGGCTGCTATCAGCCAATCGTCCAGGTAAGGGTACACCCGGACCCCTCGGCGCCGCAGGAATGCTGTCACCACTGCCATGCATTTGGTGAAGACCCTGGGAGCTAGGGAGAGGCCGAAGGGCATGGCTCGGAACTCGTATAGGGATCCCTCCGCTCTGAAGCGGAGGAACCTCTGATGGGACAGACGGATTGGAACGTGAAAGAACGTGTCCTGGAGGTCCAGGGAGCAGAACCACACACCTCGTTCCAAGGATGGGATTATCTGAGCCAGAGTGACCATCTTGAAGTTCCGAGACCTTAGGAACTTGTTCGGGTCGTGCAGGTCGAGAATGGGGTGCCAGCCCCCCGTCCATTTTGGGATCTGGAAGTACCTGGACACAAACCCCGGGTCTGGAGGAGGATCCGCCACCTTCCTGATTACCTCTTTTTTGAGGAGCAGGGCAATATCGGCCTGGCAGGCTGACAGCGAGGCTGCGGACCCCGTGGCCCCCCCGAGGGGCGACGGCTCGAAAAGGCGGAACCTGCTCGAACTCCAGAGGCAGGCCTTTTCCTACTACCTCCAACACCCAGCGGTCCATGGTGATAGCGGACCAGGTGGAAAGGAAGTGGCGGAGCTGTCCCCACACAGGGGGGAACCCAGGGAGTGACGAGGTTGGGGAGGCACCCCTCAACCCGTCACTGGGCAGGCTTGGAGGAAGAACCGGCAGAGGGACCTCCTGGGCCTTTACCTCCTTGCTTCCTGTTGGAGGAAGCCGTTGGCATGGGCTTGGGACGCCAAGCGCGAGCCTGCTGGCCCTATTGCTGGTGCTGCTGGGCGGTCGAGAAGCAGGGACGAGGGGCGAAAGGACTTCTGCTGCTGATGGCGGCCTTTGTCCCTCTGGGCGGAGGTGACCAAGTCCAGAGTGGCACTGGACTTCTCGATCCGCTGGAGGTGTCCCTCCACTCCAGGGCCGAAGAGGTCAGTCCCCAAGAAGGGGACGTCCGCCAACTTGTGCTGGGTATCCGCCGTGAAGGTGGATATCATCAGCCACGCCCTGCGTCGCATGGCCACTGCGGCCGCTACTGACCTGGCACAGGAATCACCTATGTCCAGAGCAGTCTGGAGCTGCTGCTTCGCCACCGCCCTACCCTGGTCCCGCACCTGGCGGACTGTGGTCTGCAGGTCAGGCGGGAGATGAGGAACAACTTCATCCAGGGAGCCCATGAGGGCGTGGGAGAAGTGTGCCATCAGCACGGCCGAGCTGGCCTGTCGGAGGCCGAGGGAGGACGCAGCGTACACCTTGCGCCTGGCAAAGTCCAGCTTTTTGGACTCTTTGTCGGGGGGGCTTGTCCACATCCCGAGCGCTACTGGAACGCCGGAAAACGCTGTCAGTGACTAACCCCACAGCAGAGGGGTGTTCAGAGATACTGGGCAAAGAGCCGGTAGGGACTGCATACTTCCTGGCCATCCTGGCCGAGGGCGCAGGACAGGAAGCAGGCCGCTGCCAAAGCTCCAAGGCTGGGCCGACAATGGCCTCAGCCACTGGAAAGGCCTCCGTGGGAGAATCCCCGCGGTCCAGAATCTCCATCAGGGGATACTTGGCCCGTTTGGACACGGGCTCGAGCTGCATCCTGTTGGACTCCGAGATGAGTCGAAGCAGATCCAAGAAGGACAATGGGCTATCGTCCATTGACTGGCCCCCGGAGGACTCCAGATCGCACTGCCTGGAGAACAGGGAGGAATTGTCGTCGGATTCTGAAGAGTCTGCGAAGAGCTGCCTCAGCCCTGAGCCCCCCTCCACCTGCTGAGGATGGTCAGGAGTGAGGGTGACCGACAACCTGTGGGGCAGGCCATGACCCGACTGAGAATTCTTGGTCGGTGCCCCAGATTTTGGTTGTGGAGGCGGAGGTTCCACCACAATCGGTGGACCAGCTGGTTTTCGGCTTAGCAACCGGCCCTGGGGCAGGCAACTCGACTGGAATGAGTGGTTGCTTCAGCCGTTCAGGCGACAGCCACTTGATGGCCGGAGTCGGCTTAGGCCCAGATAACAGCAACTGCTGCCACATAAGATCCTCGTAGCGCCAGCGCAACTTGCGCCGTAGCCTCTCCTCACCCGAAGAGGAGGACGAGGAAGAACGGCGTCGTCACTTACTTCGGTAATGAGACCGAGACTGCTGATGTCAGCGGGAACGGCTGGACCGAGAAGAGGTCCGAGACTGAGACCCCCGGGGGGACTGAGGGTGGGTCTGGGAAGGGGTGGGGGATACAGGCTCTTCCCTCGGCTCGGGAACTTTAACCGGGGACTGCGGTCCCGAAGGAGCAGGCAGATCCTCGGTATCCACTGGGGGAACCGGTGAAATAGGGTTGTCGGCTTCTCCAGTAGACAGCCCGTCTAACGGATCGAGAAAAATCTCGACTTCGTCGACGGGAGTCTTGGCAGGTTGGCCTGATGGGGGCACCATGAAGCCAGTGGCCTCAGCCGCAACCTCGACCAAAGTCGACGGTCGGCTGCCCGGGGAGAGGGATCCAGTCTAAAACGCAGAGCACTAAGGAGGGAACCTGAGCTTCCAAGCGGTACGGAAGATCTGGCGTCATGGGGCCGCGCCGAAAGTTTTACCACCTGGGTGGGTGGGAGGAGCCAGCTTGAAGACCTTCTAGCAAGAATTAAAGTGGCAAGGATACCTGCCAGAGAGTGTGGATGAACAACATATCCATGTCCCTAGAAGTATATAATTTCCATACCTTCCAAGAATCAATCTTCACCATTCATTCCCACTTATGCCGTCAGAGTACCAAGGTTTCCCAAACAGGGGAAGAGTTTGCTCACCCTGAGCGAAAAAAAATCATCTCTCAGGCCTCTGGTGGGGGATAACCACAGGAATGCAGGGACTTTTCACTGGTCCAGTGGGACCTGAGAATGGTTAGGGGCAGGTGGAGGCTCCTGTGGCCTGGAGGAAGAAGGTGACCCGACAACTCATGCCTGATCCTGTGGGAGAAAAAACTGAGTCTCATGGAAATGTGGGTGAAGCACCTTACACCAGCAAAGGAGTGCCGACCAGAAGAGGCGAAGTCATGCCATCTGCCAAATGCAGACTGCTGTTCCCACTAGCCTGGAAGCAACCTCGCTGTCATCATAAGACACCCTTGCTTGGTGCCTTGCCAGCTCCAGGCCCTTGGTAGAAAAGCGAATGGCCTGCCTGCTTGACTCACAATCCAGCATGGATACAAAGAGCTGACTTAAAGCTGCCTGCTGTGCAGAAATGCAGATTACAGTGCATGCTGCCAGAAAAACTCTCCTGCCCCATGCATCGATCTCCGTAAAGTCGGTGTCGGAGGGTCATGCATTGGTCACTAGGCCCAGAGGGGATCTGCAGAACCAAAATCCCAGAGGTGGGATGAAGGACTGCACCTGGAGACTCCACAGGAGTGCAATATCTGCACTGGATGTCCCTAGGAGCTCAAGAAGGGGCAAGGGGACAGAGCCAGACATGCCTGGATGTCTCCAAAAAAGGCCAGGGTCACAGAGGGATGACAAAAGTGTCACTGCTGTAATCACCAAGGAATGACAGTGCCAGGATAGCAGTACTGTGACCTACAGAGGGACATAAACTCAGCTCCTGCATCATCTCCAACAGGAACCACTGCTATCGGGAGTATTCAGCATCAGAAGAAAGATGGACTGAAAAAAATCTTCTTTCTCAGGAAAGGAAGTAGGAAAGGAGGATCTGGATTCAGGCAATGCCAATTCAGAATCTTCAGGCCTAAAAACAGGGTGATCTACTGTGATGTGGTACTGGTGGAACAAACCAGCCATTGACCTGAACTGAACCCAGGTCGTGGGCCCTCAGGGACTCAAAATATCTGGAAGTACAGGGAAGGGGGCATAGGAGGGGGAGAAGGAAGTGGGTCATGGATGAGTAGGCCAGGTCCTCTGTCAGGGCTGCAAGAATGCTCAGGAGGCCTCACCAGAGGGACTGCCTGACAAACAGTCAACATTAGGGGGCCGGTCCAGATGGTGCCGGGAGAGAATACCCCAGGAGGGGAAAATAAAGCTGCACAGGACAGCCCCAATCCCAGGCCAGAGAGTTCTGGAGAGAAAACAAGGACCCAGGCACTAGTGCTGCAACCCCTACCAGGGCTATCACCATCTCCAGGCAATGGGTGACCTGCAGGCCCGGCGTCCCACCTCAGCTCCTCACCAGGGATGCCCTGCCCCCAGGCCAAGTGCAGTCTCTAGGCCACAGCCACTTCCAGAGTTGAAACTGGAATCAGACACAGAACCACAAACTGCATTAGAATCAGACCAGGCATCGAAAACAGCACCAGAACCTGAACTGGCACCAAAAGGGGTCCCAGTGCCATGCCTGGTGCCAGTCTGAGGAGCATGAACCATGCCCAAGAAGGCCACCATTCTCATCAGCTCCATCCCCAGGTCCAAGGTCAGCATCATCCTCCTCCCTCCCAGGCCACTACAGTGCTCAGGGGAAGAGACAACAATGACTTCCGGGTTCCAGACAGGGCTGGACCTGGAACCCTGAAGGGGGCCTGACTTTGTGACCTGTGCCACCCTGATCAGTACCAGCCTTAGTACCAGGAGACGGGGTGGCACCAGGCGCATCGCCGGGGTGCCCACCAGTGTCGACTGAGCGTACAGCTTTGGCTTCACCACCAAGGACATCCACTGCCCCAAAGGGCCAACGGATTGAAGGGTGTGCTTATCAAGGCACCCCCCCAGAAGGAGCCAACTATCCATCAAACTGCCCAACAGGCCTCTGAAGTCTTGGCGTGAGAGTGCAAGGAATGCCTTGGACTTCCTCAGTGTGTGTAGTACTTGTAATGGGCATAGGGGAAGAGCCCAGGGACCTTACCTTGGAGTCCCTGGTACGATGCCTGACTCCAAAGGTAGAAAGATCATGGCATCACTTCAACAAACATTTTTCAAGAGTGCGGCAGTCCACGAAGGAGGAGTCGCTGCACCTGCTCATGTCATGGTCAGCATCAAGGCAGGCCCAGCAGTCCTCATATCAGTCCTGGATGGCAATATGACCCCACAGGGGCACAGACACATGGGGGGTCAACATTGCTGTTGTTCTTAGGCTTCTTGCACTCCACAGGACCTGACAGGAAAACTCAGAAAAAAAAAATGAGAAAGGAAAAGCGTTCAATGCCAAACTGTCGATTAAAACAAATAATGGCACTGAGAAACGTGGTGCTGAGGAAAAGCAGTGTCAAACTGAGGTGGCGATGAACTGGGAAGTGTTGTGATGCAGTTTCAGTGACTGTAGAAGCTCCCACAGTGAGCACTCTGGCATGGTAAACAGAGCTGAGGATTGGGGAGGGCGGCACTGGTTAGCGGCCAGCCTACTACATCTGACTCGTGGGCAGCACCAGCATGGATGTCAGTCCCCTGGGCTGCAAAAGACTTTGCTCCCACTGGGTCCTAGTGTCTTCAGCTTAAACTCATAAGTGGGAATGAAAGGAGAAGATTGATACCTGGAAGATCACAGGTATATAAAATGTGCTGGCAGTAAGACACCAATGGTCCATTGAGTCTGCCCATAGTATATTACTTCACCTCCTGACCTAGTGTCCTGGGGGAGTCCTCCCCCAGCACTCCCTGCGGGATTATGAGTCTTCTTTTTTTGGACTAGTCTTCCCTCCCATTACTGCTGGCTGGGGCCTTTCAGTCAACCTTACCTGATCCCCTCCTACCTGAAATTCTCCCAACTGTGAACAAGTCCTCGGCACACCTGCGACACGCTACATGGAGCAATCCCTCCAAAATCCCCCCAGAGTGGGGCCGTCTTCTGTTCCTTGGCACATTCTTCCAGTGCTTCCATGGGTGGAGGTGATGCCGAGACAAGCCCCACAGTGGGCAATGATCTGGTGCTGGGGGTAGGCAACGTCTACCTCCCAGCCAATGGGTGTTTTCCCTGTTCTTGAGCTCCCCCCAGGAGCCCAGACGTGCAATGTAGTCCAGTGAGGCTGGGCGTGGTCCCGTACCCAGCCCGCGGATGTCAACCGAGGCTCCTCCCCTTACGTTTGCGTGATCCCTGGAGTGTAGCTCTACCAGCCTCCGCTGGGAGTTGCTCATGCCGGGGAGTCATCCACTCACCCTCCCCAAGAGAGAAGAGCAGTCCTCCGGACGCTCACTCCTCTCCCTCCCTGCCAAACCAAGCTCGCTCCCGAACCCGGGTCACCAGTGTGGTGCGAGGTGTGGCGTCCAGAGCCTCAACCTCGGCACCACTGGGCCGGCTACTATGAGTCTTCTTGCTGTTCCAGCTGTGTCTGAACCCCTTTAGGATACCAGTCCCCACTGCTTTCACCGGCATTCTGTTTCACAGCTCCACCACCTTTCACAGTGAAGTATCACTTCCTCATATTCCTCCTAAATTTACTCTCCAGCAGCCTCCAATCATGCCGTCTAATCGGGTAGCAGGGAGCAATATGCAGACAGGCTTAAAAGAACAGGAAGACAGAAATATGAAAATTATGTACCTACCGTAATTCTTGGTGATCTTGTAGATCTTCACCATTCGTCACTGGTGAGGTTATACGCCAGAGGCGCTACGACCCTGTGGGAGTTTTCAGCCTACAAATTGTTTTCCCAGGGGAGGAGCCAGCATCATGGACAGTGCTGCCCACAAGGACAATGCACAGCGTGCTGCTTGAGCATCAGCCAGTAACTGGTGCAGACTCCACCCTCACCTCAGTTCCGTCTGCCAGAGAGAGTGAAAACTAGATATAGAGAAAAGAGAGGCCGGGGCACGGGAGCCCGAGAAATAGCAAAAGGAAAGGATATAAACAGAAAGGAGAAAAAAGGCAACCGAAGAGGAGAGGGAGGCTACCTGAGGGTGTGGCATAGGGAGGGAGCCCCAACCACTAGGCAGTCCTAAGGGACAGAGAAGTGGGGAAGGGTTAGGGAAAATTCAAGAGAAGAAGTAGGTATAGAAAAGAATTATGAGACACCCTATGGTACCCCACTCCCCCCCCAGGGAGACAGGATGACGATGTCAAGGGTGGCTTCCACCTCTACATTCTCCAGACACTTTCACATGAAGGAGAGCCTGGACTGTCTCCTCTTTGGGACGAATCTAGTTATTTGAGCTAACAGACAGCCCTGAGAAAAAAACCCTGAGGTTGAAGCAGGAGGGAACATCCATTAGGTTTGTGAGGAGTAGGATGCTGGGGTCTCTACAGGTTGTCCAAGGACGGAGAGGTGAGGACAGGATCCACCCCGGGGAAGGACCCCTCACAGTCATTCCACATCCAGGTGTTGTTACTTCCTGTAACTCATCCCAAGCCAGTGGCAAGGGAAGAGAAACCGTGGAAAGAGGGAAACTGCCCCAGGTTAACCTGATTACTTAAAGAGAAAAAGACAAGGGGAGGGGTCCCCCAGAGTCCACCTGGATACAAAAAAGGTCCCGAAAGAGGACCAAACTCCAGCCCTGCTAGAAGGCAAAGACAGATCAGGAAGGAACCCGAGGAGCCCTCCTTATATGGGGACCAAGGCACAGCTAGTCCTCCCCCTTAAAGGAGAACTGCTAACATCCTGGAGAAACAGGAGCAGAGAAGCCAGAAGGCTTACCCCACAAGGATATCCATAGAGGGGAGAGTAAGCAGGGAGGAGGCACTGCTCAGCGATTGAGGCACCAGAGGGGATGGTGGGTGGGAAGCAGTGATGAATGGTGTATATATAAAAAGATCAAGAATTACGGTAGGTTTGCAATTTTCATATCTTTCTGTGTGTATCTTCATGAGTCATCTCTGGTGGATGAGTACCAAGCCCCCAACCCCCGAGGGGGATCTTGCACTTCCCTGAGGGTAGAACTTCCTTCAGCCCCTTGTGGGGAAGAATCACAGGGGCAGAAGCCCCATGACTGATCAGGGTGAGATGGGGACTCCCATGACCTGAGAGAAGGAAGGTGCCCTGCTAATTCCCATCACACCCTGTGGGAGAAAAAATTGGCTCCTTGGAAGTGGGAGGCAATCACCCTACACTGGGCCAAGGGCAATAACCTGGAAAGGCAAATCCATGCTGCCTGTCTTATACAGACTGCAGATCCTGCTAACCTAGAAGCTACCTCATTAGTGTGGTATGACGCCCTTGAAAGATGCCTCGCTAGCTCTAGGCCAGAAGCAGAAAGGCAGATGGCCTGCCTGTTTGTCTCCAAGTCAGGCAAAGTGGCTAGCAGCTGTCCTAACACCATCCATAAGTGTCTAGCATAGACAGCCATATGGGCCTGATGGGCTGAAATACATAGGAGACGCGCAGAGGGAAAATCCTTCTCACCCAGCAGCTGAACTCAGCTGAGTCAAACTCTGGGGGACGGTCGTATCTCAGGTGGCGATGCCCAGAGAGGGTATCCAAAAGCTCTATCCCCGATGTGGGGTGAGGCATGAAACCTGGAGACCCCTGAGGGACATGATACCTGTCCTGACAGTCCCTCGGAGCAGGAGAGGAGGCATAAGGAGTCTGCCAGACCTGACAGGATGCTTCCTGAAAAGGAAGAGGCCATGAAGGAATGACCAAATTCTCCAAGGAGAACTCTCCTAGGAGACCACGCGTCACATGAGCAGGATCATGACAAGCAAAATGAGAAATGTGGAGCTACTCCAACAGCCTCGACAAGAACTGCTGATTGCTGGTGATATCAGCATCCAAGGACAGGTGGACCAAACAGTCTTCTTCCCCAAGGTTGAAAAACAAGGAGACAGAGGAGCTCAATTCAGATTGGACGCAGCGGGTGTTTCTGGTCTAAAAATGACCTGGTCCAGAGCTCTTACATACCGAGGGAAAGCTGCAGTCGAGCCTCTGAACTGGTCCCAAGACAGGGGCCCCATAGAACCCAAAATGCACGGGAGAGCAGAAAGGCGAGGCAGAGGATCTGAAAAAGGAGAAGACTGGCAAGCCAGTGGAGGATCCCTGCTAGGGCTTCGGGAACATTCACGCTACTACTCCAGAAGGATGGGTCTGCGCAAAGAATCCACAAGAGGCATGACCATACAAGTGCGGCCTAGGTGGTGCCCCAAAGAAGAAGTCCCACAGTGAGGAGACTGGGGCTGGTCTGGCCCTTGCAGGTGGCCGCTTACCCCACCTGATGCAGACCCCCCTGCTGAGGAGAGTGAAAATGTGAGAGGTCAGCACTACGGCTCCTCCCAGAGCCACCAGCAGTCCCGGAAGAAAACCCCCAAGCCACCCCCGGCGTTCTCAAGCCCATCCCCCTCAGAGAGGGAGACATGCCCCTTGTCCGTCCCTGAAGCATCAAGGTGGGCAACACTGGAAGAGCCACAGGCGTCTGCAAGCCTGCCACGGCAACCCCCAAGTTAGCCCCTGATTCGGGAACAGAAGTAGCACCACTCCCAGCATCAGCACTGGATTCGTCCTCCACAGAGGTGCCGACCTCTGACTCTGCATCGGGTGCAGCACCGTTCCCAGACCCAGCACCATTTCCCGGCCCTGCTCCATCCTCGGCGCCATCCCTCTCCACAGCACTGGGTCCTGCGCCGTGAGAGTCCCTGGCACCAATGGCGCCAGAAGACGCTGAGAAGGTGGCCCCAGAGACAGAGCCAGTCAGGGAGGTAGACAATACCACCAGAATTTTGCAGTTAAGCCTTGTATGGCAGCAAGACTCCTTGGAGCCTGAGAGCTCCTCAGAGTAGGGCCATCATTCTGGGTCAGACCCGCCATCCTCCTCTGAAGAGGAAGACAGCAAGTTGACCAGGAGAGAGGCCACTCCATGCACCCTTCTGTATCTGTCCCTGCACGTGGCACCAAAGGCTGCGCCACAACCTTGGCACCACCCTGTTCACCGGCCCTGGAGATGGGGCCAAGAGCTCGAGTGGAGTCGGCGGATGGAGTTGAGGGCCCCACCAGTTCAGAACTAGCGTATAGCTCTGACTGTGACACCGGGAGTGGTCATGATCCCAAGGACGCCGACCAAGAGGGGTGCTCAACTGACCCCCTGGAGGAGGCGGACTGTCCACTCAACCCCTCTAGCAAGCCGGAAGCACCAGCAAGGCCAGCACCACCGATGGCTCATGGCCCTCTGGTACATATAATAACAGAGGGAGACACAGGGGAAGGGTCTGAAGTTCTTGCCATGGCATCCCTGGACCGACGCCGTCCTCCAAAGTTAGGAGGTTTATGATCTACCTTAAACGCACGTGTTTCAAGGACCCGATGGTCCATGGAGAAGCACGCATCACAGTTGTTCATGTCATGCTGTAGGCCCAGGCAAGAGAGACACTGATCATGGCGATCCATTACGGAGATGGAGTTGCCACAGTGGCACCAACACATGGGGGCACATCCCACCTTAGACCTCGACCCCAAATCGTACATGATCTACCGCACACAAAATAAATTTAAAATACAGAGAAGACTTGGTGCTGTAGAAACAATAAAACAAGAATATAATTAAAAAAGGGAATGGTCTCACCCATTTGCAGCTCTACGATGTCGAGTAAATGAACAGAACTTCAGCGACTTTGAAACAAATGACGTACTGTGCAATTCAGCTCTTCAGCTCCCACGAGGTGCACTCTCAACGACAGGCAGAACAAAACAGAACTGAGGGAGGAGCCGATGTCGGTTACTGGCTGACGCTCGAGCAGGACACTGTGTGTCATCCTCATGGGTGGCGCCATCCACAATGCCGCCTCCTCCCCCGGGAAAAAAATTTGTAAGCTGAAAGCTCCCGCGGAGTCATAGTGCCTCCGGTGTATAAACCCATCCGTGATGAATGACGAAGATACATACAGGAAGAACAATACGGTAAGCAGATACAGAAAAATAAAATCTGGCGACAGACAAGGACTGCTTGGCCCACCTAGTCTGCCCATTGTCCCTACCTACTCTAACACTACAGACCATACTTGATCTCAGCTTGGCCCTCCCTTTCCTAATGACTAAGGTTCCTTTATGTCTATTCCATGTGTTCTTGAATCTCACTACAGTTTTGGCCCCCACCACCCCAACTGGAAGGCTGTTCACATGAACTGGGAATGTTGAAATGCTTGCCATCCCCTCTGAAGAATAGCTGGTTGGCTTCTACTAAAGACCTTGAGTTCCTGGTCTGTGTGACTTTTTTGTTGTTTTTTTTGTTTCACCAGGTAACTGTGCCCACTTTCACAAAGGTGGCTGGTGGTATAACGCCTGTTCCCACTCGAACCTGAATGGAGTGTGGTATCGAGGAGGTCACTACCGCAGCAAATACCAGGATGGAATATACTGGTCAGAGTACAGGGGTGGCTCCTATTCCCTGAGAGCAGTGAAGATGATGATACGGCCAATCGACTAAGCAGGAGCATATGCCTAAAGGAACATGGCAGAGCAGAAATCAAATGTTAATGGCACCAGACAAGGACACACCTCCTCATTTTAATAGGGTTACTCCTTCAGATAGCTTTGTACAGTATATCAGGACGCTGTGAGTGTCACTGTTTCTCACTGTGACAGTAAAATATTTTATATATAGTATGTATTTTTTTTTTTTTTTAACTTTACTTAACCTCAAATAGAAATCAAATGAAGCAGGGTTTACATGTCTCCAAATGATAAAAACTAGTTTCAGCTTCCTTGTCCGGAATCTACGCATCCACTGGTATTGAACTCCAACCATTATGTAATAAGTATGTTGTAACAGTATTTATCGTACTGGCATTTTGAAGTGTAAATATGAGTAGCAATTTTGTAAAACATAATTTATCATTATTTGTTTCCTCTGTTATTTTTGTATGCAACCAAAACCAGCTATCCCGTTATTTAACAGTTTGCTGGCTTATTTATAAACCATGTGGGGGGGGGGGGGTCTATATGGCACGCTGTCCCTCGCTAAGCAGGAACCGTGCTAAATTGAGATTGCTCAGGTTCCTGGAACTGAAAGGGAACAGGAGAAAACTGCTAATTATAAACAAAAAATAAAAAAAGCACCCCCAAACTATCGCAGAGTATTAAGAACTAAAATAATACAATACTTAAAGTTGCAAGATTGTCATAGCAAATGGGAACAGTAACCTGTAGGTGTTGTGAATCAGTCTCCTACCATTCAAACTGCCAAACAGTGCTGTTTTCCATGAAAAAAAAAATATTTTGTGCTCTGCTTCATTTGCATAACCCACCCCTTTTTTCTCAGTGCTGCGACCCCCAACTGTGACATCATACCAGGGGAAACAGTTATTAAAGGAACACTGTCAATTTTTCGTTTTAGATAGACAAATCAGCTATGTACTGTACCCACAATGCCTCACTATGTAAATCTGTATACAGGCTATTATATGTCTGTGCTCACTGCAGAAATAGGAGACTACATCTCTCAGTATAGAAGTCTTATAGCTAGATACAGTATGCACAATGTGTTGTGAAAAACAAACATACAAAAGCTTATATTGTTGACACCACTACAGAAATGAGACAGCATCTCACAGTAAGGAAATCAGAAAACAGCTTATTTTACCCACAATACCTTACTATGGACAACTACATATTCGGTGCTATACTGCAGTCACCGCTACTAACATATGAGACTGCACTGCTGAGTAACGCACATTTAAGTCAACGTTATAAATTACCCAGAATTCCTTGTTGCTGTATGTAAAGCAATGACAGCTCCCTGGTATGATGATATTCAGTGGGTGTGGCCACACAGAAAACTGGAGGACAATGCACTGATATAACATAAAAAAAAAAGACTGACAGATTTTGTTACAAAACAAATTACAACTTCAACATCTGAAGCATGTCTGGTAATGGCATACTATGTGTAAAAGGCATTTGGGGAACCTTCAACAATCACTTTAAAAACAAATGCAATTTAACTATAATAAAATATATAAATCTGACCCACAGGACTGGAATAGAACTCCTGGAGAACTGCTCTCTTTTATAAGTAAACGGCTGTTCACAGATGTCTCTTAGCAGATCAAGGGTGTCGTCTTATGACAGCTTAGAGATTCCAGAACTGCACAGTGAAGCTGAATGATTCTGGAACCCTAAGGTGCCATGAGACAATTTTCTAGATCAACCAAGAGACATCTGTAAACAGCCATTACATTTTTATAAAGCAGATCTTTTCGTAGATTTTTTTTTGTGGGTAATCAGTGAATACCAGTCTAATTAGACAGATTGCTGAACAGCAGTCCTAAAACTATCTCCTTTTTAATCACGTGAAATTGGCCACAGCTGACCAGGCAGGAATAAGATCAAAATTATTTGGAATTTACGGAGTAAAAAGATCATAATGAAAAAACAGATTGGTGCAGGAAGCTGAAACACAAAAACAAAATGCAGTTACCATTGCCATTTCTATCCACGGTGATGAGATGTGTGGTCAGGAGAGCTAAACAGAAGACTGGCATTTTGAAATTGTGGAACCATTTCACTTTGGAACTTTTCAACATACAGACTGCCGCACATGAAGACCTTTTGGCTGTATAAGAGGGGTCTTCACATGATGCAACCTCTCCAATTCACTTGAATGCCGAGGAAAAAAAAAAAAGAACTGCTTTATAAAGTGGAGAAACAAATTTGGTGTTTGAACACCAAAGGGAAAGTGACCACAGTGCAGAGTTTGAACAGAATTATAATTCCTCTAGCATCCAGTCCCACTCTCATGGGGAACACATCTCTGGATGGAGATGATGCTGTTTTGTAGAACATCTGTTGGATTCCTGTTTCAGAAAGACCCCGAAACCAAAGAAAAGCAAACTGTAAGGTCCAGTAACAAATCCAGCTAGCAAAGAAAAAAAGGGTAACTGCTCATCTGAAAATGAAGTTTCCACAGAGCATTTCATATTTTTCGATCTGACCGTGCATACACATACATGGCAGGCTACCGAATTCTCCCACTGCTGCAGCCTAGCTCTAATGTCACCTTCAGCGGATTCTGAGTCTTTAACATCATTTTTTGTTTTAACATTTCATCAATTTTGTTTTAACATACAGAATAAGAGAAATATTAACATATTTAATTGAATATTAAAATAAAATGCAATTTGTCTATTACAATCTTATACAGTGCAGTAAACTAAAAATGTTTTTGTACACAGAGTGCAAATTGGGACTAGCTCCACATCTGGGTGTGGGCTCTTAATGCTGACTATTCCCCTTTAAATCCTTCTCATCTTAAATCAAGGAAAAGTCATTTCATGGAACCATGAGACAGAAAGAGACTTCAGGTTTGGGCAAGCTGTGATTAGCAACATACAGCTTGCCCAACGGTGACACCACTTTCTGACGCACGTTCTCATGAAATGGCTGCTCCCATGATTTAAGATAGGGCATATTTAGACAGGGCTATCTCTGGGCTTGACATTTACAGGTAAACCTAATACCTAACTGGAACAAGCCTTTCATGGGCTTTCAGATCGAGTGAACAAGCTGCATATCTACAGTACATTTACTTTAAGGAATGTTTAAGGAGATTAAGCACAAAATGGGGTGTGAGAGAGCAAGAAGAAGAAGTGGAGGTTAAGCACAAGGGTGACTTGCTCAAGCTCACACAATGAGTTAGTGGATGGGCAGGATTCAAACCTGAGTCGCCCACTTATCACCTTTTACGATAACCACCAAGTCACACCACCTGCATATTTTAGATGCAAATTGTTTTGGGCCAAAGTAGAAGAATTTGAACAAGATGTATACTTCATATTCACCCAGTGCTATGCAACAGCAGATACATTAAAATGACTGGCAGAAGGAGGAAACCACATTTCTTTTGTTAACAAAAACAGAATTCTGCCCCTCCCCACACTACTGTGTCTACAAGCTACCATCCCCATTATTGCTGTATCTGCCTTTGTAAAGTAAAGCCTGGTATTAAAATGAGTTCAAAGCTGATGCTGATACTACAAAAAAAAACTTCCTTCATCAATAGAAAACATTGACCTGAGAGAAGTTTCAACTTTAAATAACTCTTTCCCTGTCCTTCCAACTAAGAATGTTTATTGTTAGCCTGTCACCAAAGTGGTATGATTACCGTTCGCGATGCCAGTGACCAGGGTCTTGGGAACAAGCCATGCTCCTCGGGGGCCGAGGGGGAAAAAGAGGATCCAGCATCCCAGATGACACTTTCCTCCTCCCATTCCGGGGTGAGGGGGGGGGGTAGTATGTCCTGTTGCACTATGGCCACCTGCTGGTGGTGCATGCTGAAGCCTCAATGTGGTGGGCAGGGACACCGCAACGTTCATGCATGCATGCTTTGCATGCGGGCGCCACGCAGCTCCTCGCCAGTCGTGTCCCTGAGGGCTGGTGATGGAAAAATGAAAACAGCCCTGGCTGTGCAGCACGAAGCCGAGATCCTCCCACAGGTTCACACTGCCAAGTGTGGCCTTCCCCCCTCCCCACCAAAAAAAAAACACACAGAGGGGCTAGGAGGGCGCACCAATGGCCTTGTCTTGGTTACAAGCCAAGGAGTCCAGAAGAAAGGAGTAGATTCCCATGGAAGCCAAGTAATGAGGATGGGGAAGAGTCAGCAGCAGGGGCCAGGCCAGTTAAGGAGGAGAAAAATAGAAAAAAAGAACGGTAATTGTTTTTGCTACAGTAGTCTAAGTACTGCATAATACTTGACTTAAGCAGTCAAGCCAAAAAGTATTTTGTTTTTGTCACCTATCTTTGACATAAATGTCTGCAACAATGTTCTAATCAACTTTACAGAGTTTTAGGGATTAACATTTTACAAAGAATCCACATTTTCAAAAGACTACCTCTTAAATTATCAATTTTGCTGCATTAAAAAAACAGAACCGGTTTTAAACTCAAAACTCATACTGGGATTTCGGGGCCTTGAACCAACCTTTCTATCTGTTAATACCAGCATCAGAAGCGGATGTGTCAGAATTCCAAAAATTAAAACATTTCGTCTATGATTCACAAGCTGCTGCATTCATGTGCATTTTCTTTAATTTGATTTATTTTTTATTAATCAGGAAAAGCAAGGCTTGTCTACAACAACCAGATCAAAAAAATAAATATTTCCTAAATCAAAAGGTGTCCCAGTTTGTCTTCTTGAATGCTCTGAAGGAGAAGATTCAGATTCCCATTTATAGATTAGGATTGGAATCTTTGGCAGATCATTCCAACAGCAGCTGTTGGGTAAATGAAATGAATAAAAGTACAAAACAAAAAAAGGAAACAGAGACCAAACCTCTTGATATACTAGCAAGTTTTAACTGCCTACCTACAGTGGATTCAGCTCACCGTCCACATGTAGGCAGTTTCCAGTGAGTATGCTCAGTGGGAGGTGAACCGCATTCCAGAAGTACAGAGGAGAGCACCTTACCTGTAACTTCTAATCTTTTACATCTCCTCAAAATACCCACTTTTTGGTCTTAGGGCTAGAAATACTAGAACCCCCCAGGAACCAGATCACTTGGAGCTTATGACATCTACGTGATACGCCAGAAAGCTACGTCAACGTATGCCTCTGGCTGCAATTAAGTGACATCAGCTCCAACCTCCTCGGCTCCATGTTTGCCAAGAAGGAATTAAAAAGGAGAGAAACAAAGAGTAAAGAGAGAAGGAAAAGATTCCAAAATTATCACAAGTTATAACTCTGAAGCAACTCAATCCAGCAGACCAATTGCTACTGTAACACTATACACTGAGGGATTCCTGGGGTTAGAAAAGCAAAATGAACTATATTTATTCATGTTAAAGTTCTTCCTTTTCTCTTTTTTAATTGTTTGCATCACATTGCCGTGAAGCAGTATTAAGTATATATGTTTGTACACGACAAGATCCTGGAAAGATACTATTTATAAAAATGATACAATTCTTAGAATCAATCTTCATAGAGCCCCACTCTTTGGTCTTACACTGGAGATGCTACAACTCAGCGGGTGTAAAAAATTTCAGGCAGGGCACCAGTCAACCATTGCTAGCACTGACACAAATCAGCACTGCATGCTAAATCCATAACCACTGACGATGCCATAACTGCCTGAAGAGAAGCCCTGTCCGACTGCTTGCTCCCTGGTTTATAATTGTTGGGCTACATTTGCAAGAATCAGTCCACCCATCTGATGAAGGCTGTATGGGTAGCTAATTTCTACATCTTATGGGGCAGCAGAGAGTGTTTTATCACCGCTGTTTGATCCACAATATTTCCTCCTGGTTATGCACTCTCCCAGAAATGGAAATTACGTACTCACTGTAATTCTTTATCTTCTTGGACAAGTTTTCATCACCATTTATTCATACTGCTGGGTTCAAGCCACAGGTGCCCGGAACCCTGCAGGAGGCAAAAATCTACACGAGGGCCAGCATCGAGATAGGACTGCGCATGCGTAGCGCCACGAGACTGGCTTGCACTATATAGGTTATGTCAGCATCGACCCCCAACTGCCTCAGTACCTTTTTCACCAAAGAGGTGCAGCATGTGCTAACTAGAGAACACTTAACCTAACTAGGACATAAGATAGTCCTTCTGACCCATGTAGGAAGGGTCAACTAATAACAGTGTCTTCACGGCCCAAACAGAAACAAATGCAAAGGCAAGGCAAATGTTATTTTTCAGGCGCCCAATCCCAGAGGGTCTGGGCACTAAACAACAACAGCAATCCATCATAAAATTACAAAAACATAAAAACTTTGAATCTACAAATTATCACTTGTATATATTAAAATCAGTAAGACCAAAAAAGGATAAAAGGGAGGACAGGAAAGATCCTGCTCAACTCAGTCTGGGGGCAGACCAGAACAGATTGCGTGAGCTCAGGGGATGGCGGGGTGGGATTATGAATAAATGGTGAAGACTTGTCCAAGAAGATCAAGAAATACAGTGAGTACGTAATTTCCATATCTTCGAGGATATAAAATATTTACCATTTATTCATACTGATGGGTTAGAGTACCAAGCTGAAATCAATCCCCCAAACACGGGGTTAGGAGACGACACTCACTCAAGACAGACGTTCATTAAGGATTGTCCTTCCAAAAAAACCATACTGTCTGGCATGGACATCCAGAGCATAGTGCTTAATGAAAGTATGCACTGAGCTCCAAGTAGCCGCCTTGGAAATGTCCGTAATGGAAATAGAGCGGATCTCTGCCAAAGACGCAGCCACAGCTGTGGTCAAGTGAGCACGCACATGGCCTTTCAACTTGACTTGTGCCATAGAGTAACAGTGGCGAAGGCAAGCCACTACCCCAAGCAGAAATAAACTTAATGGAAACTGGCTGACCAAGCGCTGAAGAACACAAAGAGCTGCTTGGAATGATGGATGTCCTTGGTTCTAGCGATGCAGAACTGAAGAGCTTTCTTGATGTCCAGGGAGTGAAAGGTGCATTCCCCTTCATTCTGGAAGTTAGAAAAATAAGTTGGCAGAACCAAAGGCTGGTTGATGTGGAACTCCAAAACCACTTTAGGTAGGAACTTAGGTTGAGTACAGAAAACCACCCCGTCTTTGTGAAAGACGGTGTATATGGAGGGTCTGTGACCAAAGCATGCATCTCAGAGGCAGTATAGCACAGTGGTTTAAAACTCTGAGATGCAAACCTGGAGACCTGGGTTTGAATCCCACAGCCACCACTTGCATACTATGTGACCCTGAGCAAGTCACTTAACTTCCTCGTGCTCCCAGGTCGCATCTAGAAACAAGCTTTGGCTTAGTGTGCCTCTCCTGGTTAAACAATTCCCCCTTCCCTTCCAGACCCTATGAGCCAAGGTAATGGCCACCAGGAAAGCATTTTTCCAGGTGAGGAACTTGAGATCACACGTCACTAGAGGCTCAAAAGTATTTTTTTTTTTTTTTTTATCCAGGAGAGAGACACTAAGCCGAAAGCTTATTTACAGGTGCAACTTGGGAGCACAAGGAAATTAAGTGACTTGCTCAGGGTCACACAGTATTTGCAGCTCAGAGTCTTGAACCACTGTGCTACACTGCCTCCTAAGTGAGCATGTCTAGTATAAGGTTAAAATCCCAGGGGGTAACCAATTTTCTGACAAGAGGCCTTCTATGTAGAATACCCTTGAGGAATCTTTTTAACAAAAGCATCTGGGCCACAGTTATGTTCTGGACTGGCTCATGATAGGCAGAGTGTGAACAGAGATGAACCTTTATGGGCGAGTATTGGAGTCCTGCTTCTGAGAGGTCTAGCAAGTATTCTAATACTTTGTCTGGAGGACACTGGAATGGGTCTCTGGGCATATTAGCACACCATTCAGAGAAATATTTCCATTTTGCTATGTAAGTCTCAACTAGTGGACTGCTTGCATGCAGCTAGGAGGTTCGCTGAGACTCTTTGACACCTCAGACCTGCCCACTTCTATATCTTCAGGAGTCAGGCGTGGAGATGAAGGGAGTGCAGGTTGGGATGGATCAGGGATCCTTGCGTCTGCAGGTCTATCCCAAAGAGGCAGCTGCCTCCAGAGGTACCATTGATAACTTGTTGTTCAAGGGAAACCATATCTGCGGAGGCCGGAATGGCGCAATGATAATGTGCCTTCCGAATATCAAGGCGCATTCCAATAAAATGAGATAAACTACAGTATACGAAAACAGAGATACAAAAGAAATGTTATGAAACACACACAACAATTAATAATCAGTCAAACCATATGCCCTTTCCCATAAAAAGGATTTAAGAGCCTGTTTGAAACTCACCACGGTCGTACACTCCCTTATCCGACAGGGTAGAGAATTCCAAAGGAAAGGGGCCGCAAACAAGAAAGCCCGGGCCTCTGCTGATTTTAATATTACCCTTGGAATCTCTAGCAACCCCTCGTCGGCTGAGCGGAGCGATCTCACAGGGCGGTAAGGTGCAATGAGAATCATGTTGCCTCCGTGTGTTTCCAACCTGAGCAGGACCCTCTGAACTAAAGGAAGAGGAGGAAATGCGTATAGAAAGTGATCTGTCCACTGCAGTCTGAATGCATTCTGACAGAAAACACCATATTCTGGATTTTTGGAGCAGAATTGAGGCAGATTTGTGTTGAGTGGGGGTGCATAAAGATCCAGGTCTGGAGTATCCCACTTGCTGAAGAGCAACTATACGACATCTAGGGCCAAGGATCACTCATGAGCATCCACTTCCATTCTGCTGAGATGGTCTATGCTGAATCAGAGCACTGTGGTCGGGGCATCATTCTCATACCCTCTCTGCAGAGAGGGCAGGAGTGCACCACTTCTTGCTTGCTGATGTAGTACATAATTGCCTTGTTCTCCATCTGAAGGAGAATCACCTTGTGACTGACAATAGCCTCTAGAGCTTGAAGGGCACAAAGGACCATCCTCATTTCTAGAATATTGATGTGAAGGTGTAATTCCGCCTTGGTCCAAAGCCCTAAGTGCGATGGCCCTGGCAGTGGGCTCCCCAGCCGAGAAGAGATGCATCTGTTGTGATTGTTATCTGAGATTCCGGTGGAGAAAAGGGAAGAGTGTCCAGCATGTCAGTTAGTGACACAGAAGTTCTGTCACTTTGATGGGGTAGGACTGAGAATGAGTTGTGGGGGAACACTGTGTGCTGGGCATCCACTGAGTGGTTCTCATGTGTAGTTGGATCAGAGGCACTGTGAAGACAGAAGAGGCCATGAGGCCCAACATCCACTGCGTGGAGTGAGCCTGTACAGGATTGTTCTCTGTGATGAAGTGAGCCATCTGAAGAATGTTGTTTCTGCTGTCCTCCGGGAGAAAGGCCCTTGCCTTTGTGGTGTCCAATAGGGCCCCTATGAAGAAGCGCTGCTGTGAAGGTTGTAGCTGCGACTTTTCCAAATTCAGCAGCACTCCCATGGAAGTCAGAAACAGAGAGACCATGTTGAACTTCTTGCAGTACAAGTACTTGTTCAACTTTATGAAGTTGAGAATGGGGCGCATACCCTGTCTTTTTTGGAACCAGAAAGTAACAGGAGTAGAACCCCCTGTTTTGCTCTGCCTGGGGAACTACTTCCACTGCCCTGTTTCTGAGAAGGCCCATAAACTCTGAGGTGAGATGGTCTGACTGAGTGGCAGACAGCAATTGTTGCCGCTTGTGTGGAAGATCTGGGGGAATCTCCACAAAAACTGCAAGTACCCCCCTCTCAGCTATCCTTGGAACCTACTTGTCTGTGGTGACAGCCTTCCACAGGCTGTAAAATTGAGTCAGACGGCCTCCCACCACCGAGGAGAGGTCAACCTTGGGCAGCTGAGGCGGAATGCGGGCCAGGTTCTCAAATGCTGGCACTGGGTGCTTTCAGGCCCTGTGCCTTCTACTGCGGTTTCTTTTGCAGTTGCGCAGACTGGTGTTTGTTCGTAGCTCCTCTGCCCCTTCCTTTAAAAGGGCTGCCGAGGGGGGTGGGGGGCGCTGTGGAGCAGCATCATGGAGGCAGCAATTTGAGATGGCTCAGAGCCTCTATTTTCTTTAAACTAATTTCTCGTGCAGCTAGAGAAGTGCAAAAATGTCTATTACCCAGCGGAAACCCCTACTGCTTACGATGGGGCCAAAAAAGGATAGCAAGCATCATGGACAGAACCTCTATCTTTATCTTTCTCCCTCAGGCTCATCAAAAGGATTGAGGCCTACAGTACCTGCAAACCTAGTGGTACCGGACCTGCATTCTGCCCAAATCATGGTGATTTTAGCCAAAATACAAGCCACCAGAGAAGACACTAACAAGCAGCTTGCTGTGGTGGAGACAAAGCTGTTATCTGACAAACAAATTAAGGAGAACTCTGTGGCAATTAAGGATCCTCTCCGATGCGCAAGTACGACAAACAAACTGCAATACCACCATAGTGCGTGGTGTCTCCTACCTGAGAGCTAAAATTGAATCCCTGGAGAACGCACAGCAGCAGGCCAATGTCAGGATCTTGGGGTCCCCCCATGATTCGCCCGGAAAGCTAATAATACTGGACTCAGTAATAAAAATTATATTCAACGATCTCCAACTCCTGCCTTAAGACTCCGTAACCAGAGTCCTGAAAGTGTTTGCGATTCTGCAGGGGCCGTGCTCCCGTGCAGACCCAACACAAAGGCTTCTAACTGCGATTGTCACCTTGTCACCTCCAGAGGCAAGAACTGCTCAACAGGCCGCACTATCTAAGGGAGTCATCTGGGAAGGCAGCCATATTGCCTTTTTCCTCCGACTTAGCAGCAGGCACTCAGAGTCGGAAAAAGGAGCTCCAAGCCATAAAAAAGAACTTCTTAAAAATGGCATCCAAGCGCAGCAAAATAACCCGGTGAAGCTCCAAGTGTGCCATGAATCCAGGACACATCTATTCACCGACCCAACAGCAGCAGCAGCCTTTGCGGAGAAGCTTTTCGCTAAGTTGAATCCTCCTGAACATTCATTGGGAGATGAATGGTGAAAAGAACTGTGCTTTCCCCGTAACATTTAAATAAATCTAACTAATATACTGTGCGGGGCTGCTTATTCCCATATGGGGAAGGGTGGGTACTGTTAGTAGCTGCATGGGACATATAATACCCAAGGGCTTTATACTCCTCTTACTGTAGTGTTATCTAGTAGCTCACAGAACGTTACTGTTAGTTTTAAAATGCTGATGTAAAATGTTAATGTTACTCCAAAGTTCTACTGATGTTTTTCTATTCTAAAGTAATCATTTTTTTGTGGATGTAAAACAGAGGGCGACTATGTTTGCCTCTTGGTTCGTGAACTTGAATCAGATTCTGTTAAAAATGCTGAACTGCCGACACGTTGGCACAGCGGTTGGATTTCCACTTACAATGCCAGCAAACCGGGTTCGGGAACAGACTCGGGTGCTGGAGGGCCGGCCGGGGAGAGAGGGCTCGAGCGTCAGCTGACTGCTTGCCTTCTCTCGGGAGGGCGGACACGACCTGGTGCTTGCTGACCCATAGCGGAGGCAGGAGGCACGGCAATGCATGGGGTCCCATTCACTAAGGAGGTGTGGTGAACGTTGACGTCAGCCTTACACTGTGGCATACCACGCCCCCCGGGCAGCAAACGGGAAAAAGAGCCCCGTAGCTGACCAGATGACTGTCGCCAGCTCCCGTTGCTGTGAGTCCAAGGACAGTGCTTGCACCATTCCCAGTAGCACCCCGGAGCAGGTTTGGTGCTGGTCGCCCCCAGCGGTGCCGTCCCCCTCAGAGGAGGGGGACCCACCCGATGAAGAGGTACGTCCGGGGTTACCGGGGTTCTATATGGGGTGAAGAAAAATTACTCACCTTAGTAATGTTGTTTCTTCTAATGGAGTCTTGCTATATTATGACAATTGCAGTTTGTCCCAGTCTTAGAACTGCTCCGGAGGTGAAAGAGTTAACTTCCATGCCAGGCATGGAACTTAGAGCTCGAGCTCGGTTGAAAATTCTATCTGTTGTTCTTCAAATTTAAACTGTCAGATCTTTACAAGCAAAAACTCACTAAGACTCTGTGTGGAAGCTGTAAACCTACACTAGCCAACCAGCTACTTAATTAAATAAACACATTTTTTGGTGCCACAAAGAAGACTCAAGTCAGGAGACCCAAAAAATGACAACACAACAAAGATCACCCCAAAAGGAGGGGTGAAAAACAAGGTGGGCATCTAAAGAGTGCCAACGCTGCCCTGCCCACCCACATCCCCAAGAGTAAGGTTCTGAGAGGGGCAGGAAGCGGGGAGTCATAATATAGCAAGACTCCATTAGAAGAAACAACATTACTAAGGTGAGTAATTTTTCTTCAAACAACATGAAGTCTTGCTATATTATGACTATATGCAGACTACACAGCAGTACCTCCATGGAGGAGGGACAGAACCTACTTAGAAATAGGCTCTGAAGCACAGCTGTGCCAAAACGACCATCACCTCTAGCCTGGATGTCCAGGGAGTAATGCTTAGTAAAAGTGTGCACCATTTTCCAGGCAGCTGCTTGACATATCTCTAGGATAGAGATGTCCCTGGCAGCAGCCAGAGACGCAGCTGTATCTCTGGTGGAGTGAGCCCTCAGGCCTGAGGGAGGAACTTTACCCAGTTTTTCATAGCAGAATTGGACACAAGAGACGATCCACCTGGCAATGGATCTTTTAGTGGCAGGTTTCCCTTTGCCAATCTCACCATAAGTGAGGAACAGTTGGAGGAGTTAAACCTGTGACCTTTGGTAACGATCTATGTAGTAGCTAAGTGATCTTTTGACATCTAAACTGTGCAACCTCCTCTCACCAGAAGAGGAATGGCCAGTGAAGTACACAGGAGAGATATAGATTGATTAAGGTGAAATCTGAGACCACCTTAGGCAAGAACTTTCAGTTAGTCCTGAGGCCTACCTTATCTCTGTGAAGGAGATAAAATCAGGCTCCACTGACAATGCTTGTAACTCACTTATGCGCCTGGCAGAAGTGATGGCTACCAAAAACACAGTTTTCCAAGTCAAGTACTTGAGCTCTGCTGAGGACAAGGGCTCAAAGGATCCCTAAATGGGGGGTTGGTGTGAAGCAACCCTTTGAAAAACTTGGAAAATACAGGGTGAGCTGAAAGAGAAGAGGGCTTGCCTGCTGACAAGAAAGCAGACACGGCTGCCAAGTGCACTTTTAGGATAGCTGGTCTCAGCCCTAAAGTATTTAAATGAACCATATAATCCAGGACTGCGGGTAAGTCAGCAGATTCTGGGGAAATATGCTTCCCAGAGCACCATATGGAAAAATCTCTTCCATTTGGAATTATAAGTAGTTTGCTGGAAGGCTTCCTAGAAGCTTTCAGAATATCCAATACACCTTGGGAAAGGTGTAGGTCAGCAACTCTAACTCTTCAAGAGCCAGGCCTTGAGATTGAGAGATTTGAGGTTCGGGTACCCAAACCCTCTCCTGAGCACAGGATAACAGATTGTGATTTCTGGGAGACACAGGGGACGGTGGACTGCTAAGGACATAAGGAGTGGGTACCAGGGCTGCCTGGCCCAGTCTGGAGCAATCAGAAACATCTTGCAGGATTGAGACCTGATTTTAACTAGCACTTTGAACAGGAGAGGGAAGGCCGGAAAGGCATAGAGAAACTTCCCTTCCCAACTCAGAAGGAAGGCACCCAGGGGGACTGAGCCCAACACTGGGGGCCTGCAACAAAAAAGAGGAAGTTGGTGATTGTCTGGGGCTGCAAAAAGATCTATCTGGGGTGTGCCCCATCTGGCAATACCACCTCCAGAACTAGGGGATCCAGAGTCCATTCGTGATGGCCTTGGGAAATCCTGCTGAGAGCATCTGCCAGGACACTGCCCTTGCCTGGGAGGTGAACTACTACCAGGGAGGTGTTCAGGGAGTAAGCCAGAGACCACAACTTCGTTGCTTCGGTGCACAAGGCCATAGACCGAGTGCCCCCTTGCTTGTTGATGTACCACACTGTGGTGGTATTGTCTGTTCTGACTTGAATAATCTTGTTCTGAACAGATTTGGAAAAAACTTGAAGTGCTAGAAAAACTGCTCTGAGTTCCAACAGATTGATGTGGAGCAGAGATTCCCGAGGGGACCCCAATCCCTGGGTGGTGAGGTCGCCAATGTGAGCTCCCCACCCCAATAGGGATGCATCTGTAGTAAGGATTAAGGAGTGAGACTGAGGGGTAAGGGGAACCCCCTGTCTCAAATTGCCCTGGTCCTGTCTCCACTGAAGGGCCTGGATCAGGGTTCGAGGCACTGGAATTAATTTGGTTAGAGGGTCCTTTCTTTGAGACCAAAAGGTTCTCAAATGGAACTGGATGTCCCTCATTTGAAATCTGGCTCCCTGCACTACTGCTGTCGAAGCAGCCATGTGTGCCAGGAGCTGTAGAAAGTGCCTTGCTGGTCGAGAGACCCGCAGGGTGAAGGAGGAAGCCAGAGAAATCAGGGTACTTGCCCTTTCCAGAGGAAGGAAGGCTCTGGCTTCTTTTGTGTTCAGTTCTGCACCTATGAAGGTGAGAAGCTGGACTGAAAGAACTCTTAAAACTGAAGGTGGACAAAGCAATGGGGCCTGATGGGATTCATCCCAGAATTCTAAAAGAACTAAGGGTAGAACTAGTGACACCACTGACTACCCTCTTTAACAAATCATGGGAGGATGGGGTGGTACCCGAGGACTGGAGGAGGGCAGATGTGATTCCCCTTCACAAAAGTGGGAGCAAGGCAGAAGCAGGAAACTATAGACCTGTTAGTTTAACTTCAGTGATAGGAAAATGATGGAATCACTTCTAAAGGAAAGAACTGTCGAGTATCTAGAGGCCAGAGGGCACAGGACCCAAGGCAGCATGGATTCACAGCGGGAAAGTCATGCCAGACGAATCTGATAGATTTCTTTGACTGGGTGACCAAAGTAGTAGATCAGGGAGGGGCTGTGGACATGGCCTACCTAGACTTTAGCAAGGCATTTGACACAGTCCCACACAAAAGATTAATATATAAGTTAGCCAGCCTGGGAGTGGGTCCCAAGATGACAGCCTGGGTAAAGAACTGGCTGGAGAATAGGACACAGAGCGTAATAGTAAATGGAGTCCACTCAGAAGAAAGGAGGGTTACTAGCGGGTACCGCAGGGTTCAGATTAGACCAGTCCTGTTCAATGTCTTTATAGCGACATTGCAGAAGGACTGGAAGGAAAGTATGTCTCTTTGCAGATGACACTAAGATCTGCAACAGAGTTGATGCACAGGGTGGGGTGGAAAGGATGAGAAGGGACTTGGCAAGGTTAGAGGAATGGTCAAATGTATGGCAGCTTAGATTCAGTGCTAAGAAGTGCAGGTAATGCACCTGGAAACAAAACCCAGGGAAGAGTACACAATAGGGGTGAGATACTAACAACAACAAAAATGGAAAGGACCTGAGGTAGTCATATCAGATGACCTAAAGGTGGGCAAGCAATGTGAGAAGGCAGCAAGGAGGGCTGGGAGGATACTGGGATGCATAGGGAGAGGCATCACCACTAGAAAACAGGAAGTTATTATCCTCTGTACAGACAGCTGGTGAGACCCCATCTGGAGTACTGTGTGCAGTTCTGGAGACCCAATCTCCGAAAGACATAGACAGGATGGAAGCTGTCCAGAGGAGTGCATAAAATGGTGCAGGGTCTGCACGGAGGACATATGAAGAGAGACTTAAGGAGCTTAATATGTATAGCCTCGAGGAAAGGAGGGAGAGGGGGGACATGATAGAAACTTTCAAGTACCTCAAGGGAATCAACAAAGTCCAAGAGGGTAGCATCTTTCAAAAAAAAAGAGGTGTGCAAGAACAAGAGGGCACAATTTGAAGATGGGGGGCGGCTCAGAGGTAATTTAAGGAAGTATTTTTTCACAGAGAGGGTTGTGGATGCATGGAATGGCCTTCCGGAGGAGGTTGTGGAGTCAAAATCAGTGGTGGAATTCAAGCATGCATGGGATAGTCATAAGGTAATTCTGGGGGTTGGAAGAAGTAGGCTGCTGGTTAACTAGGATCTGCAGCTTATCCAGTAGGTAGGGAAATGGGTAGACTGGGTGGGCCAAGCGGTCCTTATCTGCCGTCAAATTCTATGTTTCTATGACAGGCTCTAGGACTGACTTTGGAAGATTGAGAAGGAAACCTAGAGAAGTTAGCAGTTGCTGAGTTACTTGAAGGTGTAACCTGACTTGGTCTGTGGACTGGCCTACTATGAGCCAGTCGTCCAAGTAAGGAAAGATGGCAATTTTTTGCCTTCTTAAGTGGGCAACTGCTACTGCCAGGCATTTTGTGAATACCCTTGGGGCAGATGTAAGGCCGAAGGGCATTGCTCTGAACTGGTAATGACCTGAGGGCAGTTCGACTGAGGTACTTTCAATGGGAGCTTCTGATGAGAACATGGAAATAGGCATCCTTGAGGTCCAGGGACACTAGCCAGTCCCTGGCCTTAAAGAGGGTAAAATAATTCCCAGAGTCACCATTTTGAATTTTGGTTTTAAAGGTGTTGTTTAGATACCGAGATCCAGGATGGGCCGCCATTCTCCTGTCTTTTGGGGTAAGGAAGTACCTGGAGTACAACCCTTTGCCTTGGTGTAGGGGTGGAACCCTTTCCACAGCTCTGAGAGCCAGGAGGGTAGAGACTTCTGCCTCCAGGGCAAGAGCCTCTGAAGGATTTGCAGGTGGAGAGGATCTGATTCTCATCTTTGGAAATTTTTTGAAGCTGAGAACCAGTCCCTGGCTTACTACTTCCAGGACCCACTTGTCTGACGTTAGAGACTCCCAGTCCTGGACAAAGTAAGCCAGCCTGCCCCCTACAGGTAGTGTGGAGAATCGGCCCTGGGCGCCCCATCAGTGTGCCTGTTTGGCAGGGGCTTTAGGCTGAGGGGTGGAAGCAGGCCTGCCTGCACCCTGTCTGCCTCTCCCTCTAAAGAACCCCTTCTGTGCAAAAGCTGAAGAGGAATCCTGGGCTTGGTAAAAAGGCCTATGAAAAGGCATACTCCTGCCCTTGGGAGGCTGCCTTTGGAAAGTGACTTGCCTTTCCTTGGCCTGTGCACTCCTATAGGTGGTCCTATATTCATCCATTTTCTTCATGTAATTCTCTGTTTGTTCCCCAAACAGAGAGTTGCCCACCACAGGGAAATCCATGGCCTTAGTCTGGGTATCCTGTGACAGGCTAGTACCTCCGAGCCAAGCCATTCTATGGAGAGCCACAGATGTAGCCATGACTCTGGATGATACATCATTAGAGTCCACTGCAGTATGGAATTACACCTTGGATGCCTCAATACCATCAGGGGCCACCTGCTCCAGCTCTTCTGCCAGCTGGCCAGAAACCTGCTTTGCTAGAGCTAAAACAGTATCCCATCTGGATTTTTGATATCTAGCAACATAAGCCATATAATTAGCCTGTCTGAGTCCTAAGGAAGCTGCCATGTACTGTTTCTTTGCCATGGCATCTATCTTTCTGGAGTCCTTGTCAGGGGGGTGAGAGGCTAAGGGAACATTTGCCTTGTCACAGGCTGCAGCCTGCACCACCCCCACGTGGCTGCATTGTTGTGTAAGGAACTCCGTATCAGAGCCTGATAATGCATACCTTTTGTCCATTCTTTTATCAACAGGAGGTATGGTGTGAGGAGCTTTTAAAATCTTTACTGTCTGTTTCCAAAAAGATTTATGCAGAGGAATAGACAGTCTCCTAGACTCTGGGATATCCATCATTTCTACAAAATCAGGCTCCTTCTGATCATCCACAGCTTCCTCCATAGGGAGCTGGAGGGTTTCAGCCACTTTTTTTTTTTTGTTTTTTTTTTTTAAACATGAAGTGAGAAGGGGACTCAGAAAGCCTAGGGGGAGACACTCCTGAAGGTCTGTCTGGAGAGATGTCCGGTTCAATGGGCACATCCAGACTTTCAAAACCACATTCACTCTCCTCATACTCCTCTCCCCCCTCCTCTGATTCATAAAATTCCCTTAAATAATACTTCTGAACCAGAGGAACCGACCGAACCGAGCGCTTACCTGATGATGCCGGTTCGGTCGGAACCAGGAGACTGAACAATTTTATTGCTTTTAGCTATTTCTTCAGTGGTTGGAGAGGAAGTTTTGACTCACACCAGCTGATTTTCTAGATTTCTTTGTTGGAACCGACTCCTCAGAGTCGGCTCTCCTTTTGCCCGAGGAAGTATCGCCCTGGTCAGAGGGCACTCCCTCCGGTTTGGTTAAAACCGAACCGGGCTGGCCATCTGGGTCAGTGGACTTTATGGCCTCCCGTTCCCTGAGTCTACCAACTCTCTTATCCAGGGTAGCTGCAGGAAAACTCATGCAAATCTGGCAGTCTGAATTGAGATGGTCAACCCCAGACAATAAACACATGTGGTGCGGGGGTCAGCCTTGGCAAAGGCTTCCCCACATACAACACAGTGCTGAAACCCAGTGGGCCCGGTTTTTCTTTTGGGTTTCTCAGACATAGTGCCAGCCTAACCAAAAACATGCCCTTTTACGGCAATCTGCCAAGCAAGACTCCCTTATCGGTTCCCAACCGTGTCACGGGTCGTGGAAAAAAACGTAATTAAATCCGTTTTTTTTTTAGAACCGATAAGAACCGGGAACCGCACTTCTAAAAGACTGTAATGTAATAGAAGTAACTTGATCAGTTCAAACAGAACCGACAAAAAATGTTTACAAGTTCCACACAGAAAAATAAATGTAAAACCTATCTAGTACTTACAATACCACAGAGCTTGAACCGACCAGTTGCGGTTTAATTTCGGTTAAAAAAACGAAAACTTTTATACTTTAACCGACAAAATGAACCGTGCAGAAGGAGGAATCTCCGGAGCGACTGTTCAGTGAGGCGGAGTAAAGAATCTGACAGTTTAAGTTTGAAGAACAACAGATAGAATTTTCAACCGAGCTCGAGCTCTAAGTTCCATGCCTGGCATGGAAGTTAACTCTTTCACCTCCGGAGCAGTTCTAAGGCTGGGACAAACTGCAATTGTCATAATATAGCAAGACTTCATGTTGTTTGAACAGGTGGCTAATCCGAGGCAGTGCGGCTCGGAGGGCATAGGTGGCCTGAAGGAGAGGCCTGCCCGAAGCTGGGAGGAAGCAAAAAAAAAAAAATATGCTGAACTCCCACAAGATAGGTTGCCTTGCTTTACCCAGAAATGTGTGACCGAATCAATAGCTTAACCGAGACCAGGACATCATGAGAAAGTTTATTCATAAATCAATAATCAGCCCCTCCACAGCCTAGAAGTTCTACGAAGGGTTTGATATATTGGTGATTTCAATCTACTGTTCTCTTAGGTGGTGAGAGCATCAAAGCTCTACATCATAATCAGACTGGACTTTACTCCATTTTATTACTAATTAATGGCAGTACCTGCACTGTATTGACACATTTATAGGGCTTATACCCAACTGGGTATTTTGATAACAGAACTACCCTGTACATTGTGGAAACCTGTGAGTCCCAACACCAGTATTTTTATTAAGTATTGCAGTCTTGACTGTTATATTCATAAAATCCATAAAAAAAAAAAAAAAAAAAAAGAGGGTCTCATTGTTACGAAAGAACTGATGGTTCCAGCCTCTCGGAGGGGCTGGAGTACTTGGTCTGGCCGTCTTGCTGGATGACCTGGTTTTCTAGGAGGTCTCTAGGGCTTGCTACTCTTGCTAGCCAAACAAATAAGCACAATCAAAGGGAACATTCATAACTTGTTGGGCATCAGAGGAAATCCCTGATGTCCACAGCCAGAAATGTCTCCCAAAACAGATTCCAGTGGCGGCTGCACTGGAAGTGGTGTCGAAAGCATCCATAGCTGCTTTAAGCTAATGGCTATAGGATTCTACAGCACGGGTTATGGTTTGGAGGATCTTGGACTTGGAGTCAGACTCTGGAAGACACTCTGCCAACAACTTTAGAGAGGACCAGAGAACATACTTGTATTGAGAAAAGTGTCCTTGACAGCTGGCTATTTGCATGCTCAGTGTAGCTGTTACGAAAGCCCTCTTTCCCATATTGTTTATCTTGCGAAGATTCCTTATTAATAGGGCGTGCTGTCACTTCCTTCGGTAAGACAGCTTTGTCATTCTCTGCTAGTACAACCAAGGCATCTGCCACTGGCTGCGAGGCTAGGATGGGTCTCTCTAAAGTATTTACGATTCATGGACTTGCACACAGAGGGAATAGAGGCAGGCCTGTCCCACACAGCTTCAGACAGAGTCTCAATGACTGGGGGGATGGGAGGCATCAGATTCACAGAGATGTTGGGAACATGGAGCCACTCCAGATGCATGAGAATTCTTGGGTCCAAGGAAGAAGTCTGACGAGTCAAGGTTGTCTGCGTATTCCTTTACAAGGCATCCTCTTGTGGGACAGAAGCAGGTAGAACTGGCTTATTATTTAGGCCGTACAGAGTCATCATCCCCTTTCTCAGAAATTATAAGGTCATGGTCAGACTCATCCTGTTCCACATCCATCTCAGAGGGTGGGGGAGGAAGTGTAGTGGAGCCCAAAAGACCAAGTTTAGGTCTGGGAACAGGAAAAACAGGCAACACCGGCACTGGTGCTGGGGTCGGCCCTGAATCTGGCACCGGCCCTTGGGGAGCCGGCTCCAGGCATGGTGCTGAGTGAGGAGACGGCACTGTCCTAGAACCCAAACCAACCCTGAGGGAAGAAGGAGCAGGGGTGGTACCTGTGCCCATCCCTGAGGAGAAGAAGAAGAAGTGTGAGGGGGTAGGCATGTGGAACCAGCGTAGGCAGCACAGACACTGGCAAGGGAGAAATGTCAGTTGCCGGCGCCAAATGCACCACTTGACCCGTAGGCCACAACCACAAGTCCGAAGCACCTAGGCCCAAAGGCCCTGGATCCGCATGGGGCAGACGGGCCAGATGCTGTACCCACTGCTCCATAAGAGCAGCCCAAAGGTGAAACTGCCCACCAGAAACCCCACAAGAGGACAGAGAAGGGCTCCGATGTTGGGATTCCGAGCAACTGCAGTTGAAGGCCATCGGGGAACTGGACAGAGTCAG
This sequence comes from Neoceratodus forsteri, assembly GCA_016271365.2. Taxonomy (NCBI): domain Eukaryota; kingdom Metazoa; phylum Chordata; order Ceratodontiformes; family Ceratodontidae; genus Neoceratodus; species Neoceratodus forsteri. The sequence goes on along the minus strand of CM028136.1, from coordinate 49,366,658 downwards.
GGAAGTCCTCCCACCCACGGATGCAGAGGATCTCTTGGCCAACATACCAGAGGGCCACCACGAGCAGTACCGTTTCTTCCCCTTCAGATGGGAAGAGGAAGGATTCGAGGCACAGAGGTGCCGGGTTCCTGATTGGGAACAGGCCCGCTTCTTTTTGAGTTTGTGGGAGGACTGTCCTCCCTCCCGAACACCAGACTGCCTGCGATAGGACACTCCCCCTCCCCCCGCCCCGAGAGCGCAGCGGACTGGACACAGCCTAGCTGCCAGTTGGTAAGGTTGAGAAAAAAAAATAAACTTTTTTCCCAGAAAAGAATAAAGGCTAAACTGAATAAACTAAACACTGTTGTATAAACGTCAAGATCTGTCTCCCGTTGGTGGAGTGACGTCATCACTGATCTGCACTTGATGGCAGGAAAAAAAAGGAACTGAGGCGGCAGGAGGGTTGACGATGAGATAGCCTATATGGCACAAGCCAGTCTCACGGGAGCGTGACATTACATTCCTGTCATTTGGCTCCTGTCATTTCGCTCCCTACATCTTGTTACCGCTCCAATTCACTGTGTTATTTCGTTCCCGATAATTATGCTCCTGCTTCCTGCGTGTTCCTATCTAGGTGCCGACCCTCCTGAAGATTTTAGGCTCCCACAGGGTCCCAACACCTCCGGCTTGAACCCAGCAGTATGAATAAATGCTTAAGTCCAAGAAGATCTTCTAAAAGAAACGTGCAGAAGCACTTAAAGGTCAAAGGTCAGTGGAGATATCGTATTTTTCTTACACGTCAAAATGATTTAATGCAAAAATTTTTTTTTTAATATATATAATTTGTTCCCTATTGCCACCTCCCTCCTTCTGGTGACGGGGACACACAGGATTTTACCCCCGATTTTCTCCTCACCCAAGGTCCGGCACACAGCCATGCGTGCGCGTGGAGGCACACATGCACAGTATGGCGCCAGCTCAGCCCCTTCCACCCACCTGTAGTACTACCGCCTCTCCTGCCCATGCTACCCACCAGACCTCCACCTGGTTGGAGCAGAACTAAGTGGGGGAGACAACCCACCCCCACCACCCCTGGTAGAGGACAGCTGCCTACCAGCTTCCTTGATCCCGCTCCTCTCTCCCCAAGCAAGCACCCTGACGACCCGAGGTCATTTCCAAACCTGGGTCACCAGCGTAGCATGAGGTAAGGCAACCAACGCCTCAGCCCTCTACGCCACTGGGCCAGCATGTAAAACTTTTTCAAGGCCATGGTGGCACTAAATCAGGCAAAAAACTGGAACCACTCTTTTTTGTGGCACGGCTGTTTCAAGAAACAGAGAGTAGGGCCAGCTCAATGCTGAATCAGCAGCAATGCTTCACACTGCCACCTGCCTTTACATGGGGAATTGTGTGGCCCACTCGGAGACTGAGGGCAATCAAATTGCATAGGTAAGGTGTTCAGCCCGAGGAAGGAAAGCATGAAGATACAAGTTACCCAGCTTTACTGAACACCCTGAAAAACTGACAACAAGGCTGAACTGGCATTGACTTGCAAGATAACCACCCACTCCCTTGGCAGAAGATCAAGTAACCCCGCTGGCGCAGCGGCAGGATCTCCGCTCGTGACGCCAATGTCCCATGTTCAGGAATGGACGTGGGAGCCGGAGGGCTGGCCAGTCGTAGAAAAACTGAGTGTCCTAGTGACTGCTCTCCTTCTCCTGAGGAAGGGTGGGTTGTGTGTAAGGCATCATGCTGACCTCTAGCAGAGGCTGGGGCTTCAACAACTCAACCGGCACCTGACGTGCTGAGAGGTGGAACAGACGTTGACGTCATTGCATGTTCCGCCTCTCCGGGGATACTTCCTTACGAAAAAATGCTGCTGCCTCCCTCTATGACGCTCTGCCCTCCGTGTTCTGTCCACTCTCCATGGCCCCTGCTCAGCAACTGAGCGACTTGTCTCCACTGGTGCGCTCCGGTCCTGTGGCCTCACCTGGGGGGGGGGGTAAGCCAGGGGGTTCCTCCGATGGAGACGCCTGCCGGAGTCCTGACTTCAAGACCATGGGTCCCGAACCGACCAATGACCCCACCCAGTAAGCGGTAAGCTTGGGATCAGGATCACCGATACAGGTAAGCCCTGAGGATGGAAGGAGCTTGACGCAGCGGCAATATCTGAAAGCATACTAAAGTGTTAATAAAAAAAAAAAAAGATCAAGCAACACCAGGGGAGCCTACCCAAAAGCAAAGGGGCAGGTACAATATGGGCAACCTAAGTTCAAGTCAAATGCCCAAGACGTCTCTAACTCCCCATAGAGAGTCTATCCTTCTTGGCGACTTTAATCTAAACTGGCTGAGCTGCCACCAGCCTGACCATGTATCCCTGTTAAAGCAGCACAACCTGGTGCAGGCGATTACTCTCCCCACCAGACCTGATCCACGCTCGGCCACCCAGACTCTACTAGTCTGGATCCTCATAAACAGGGAGGACCGAGCATTACACGCTGGCACCATGGCTGACTCTATAAGCGATCACTCACCGACCTATCTCCTCTGATCTTCCAAACTAAAGTGCCCCCCACTCAAATACCTATCTCTCAGAAATTTCAGCTTCCCAGTCTCCACAAATCTCCTCGAGGAGGCCCAGTCCTTGGACTGGTCCATGCTTTTTTTCCCTTTCCAATGCAGCCACGGCAGTTTCCACAATTACCCGGACTCTACTAACACACCAGGACCGCTTTTTCCCTGTCACCACCAGACAGGTCAGAGGCGGGTGCTCACGTTGGGTCTCTAAAGACCTCCTAACCCTTAAGAAGGCCAGAGACCGTGCCTGGTCCACTTTCAAAGTAACCCCCTCTCCTGCCCTCTGGAGTGCTTACAGGCGCATGAGGAACAAATGTAAACAGGCCAAATTTTTGAAACAGACCCACTTCCGCAGTCTGCAAAAGGCCAACCTTGGAGACCCTAGAAAATTTTAGAACTCAATCAGCTCCCTCCTAAACCCTCGCCCCTGCTACGCTACACCACATCTCAACTCCCAGGACGGGCTGCTGATCGACCCTCACGATGTGGCCAGTGTCTTCAACTGTAAGTTCACCAGCTTATCCATGTACCTAAATAAGCTGCCAACAGCCCAACCTCAAAGCTCAGCCCTAATACCTGATACACTTCCATCCTCCTCCAGCTCTGCCACTCACCCGCAAATACCCCCATTCTATTTTAAAGCCTTCTCCATACACGACACAGTGAAGCTACTCAAAAGTCTACCTAACCACGGCTTCTCCGGATCTGATGGGCTATCTCCAGTCTTCCTTAAGCTGATCTCTCCAGCAATTGCCAGGCCACTCACCTTTGTCTTTAACCTTGCCCTTTCCACCTCCACCATGCCTGACCCATGGAAGATAGCTAAGGTTATCCCCATTCTTAAATCTGGTGATCCCAAATCCTCCGACAATTACTATCCGATATCCATCCTCCCTCATCTCAGTAAACTACTCGAGAAAGCAGTCCACAATCAGCTCACTGAGTACATAGGCAAATACACCCTCCTATGCAACCACCAGCACTGCTTTCGCAAGAATCATTCCACTGCCACTGCCCTTGCCCTTCTGACTGACCATATCCTCTCTAACATGGATAATGGTAAAGCCACCGGGGCCGTCTCCATGGACCTTTCAAAGGCTTTTGACATGGTTAACCATGCTCTCCTTACCTCCAAGCTTAGCTTCCTTGGTTGTTCTCAGAAAGTCACAAGCTGGTTAACTAACTACCTTACCGATCGCTCACAATTCGTGTGTATTGGTCAAACCTGCTCCCCCACCCTGCCTGTCTCTGTGGGGGTCGCTCAAGGTTCAATCCTGGGTCCCCTCCTTTTCTCCTTATTCGTTAACGCGCTTCCCTTCGACTGCCTCAACTGTCACTCTCTCCTGTATGCCGATGACCTTGTCCTCTTCCACAGTGACAAATCCACGGCCGCAATCTCCTCAGATCTCTCGCACAACTATGCTGCGGCCCACAGCTGGTTCTCAAGAAATCTCCTCTTAGTAAATGCCAAAAAAACCCGAAATCTATGCTGTTCAGATCTAAGCCCTTTCTGGCCAAAAATAAAAACTATGCCCCCTTACGCATTCCTACCCCAGATGGCCCAGCCCTGGAGGATGTCAACACCTACAGATACTTGGGAGTACTGCTCGACCCCTCCCTCACTTTCAATGAGCATGCAAATTCCCTTGTCAGAAGGTTCCATCAAAAGTTAGGTGCTGCCTATAGATTCAGGCAATACCTTACCCCTGAAGCCAGACTAGCCATTGTGCAGGGTAATCTTCTCCCTATTCTTGACTACTGCTCCCCTATTTATGCCAGGACCTCAGCTACAGCCATGGCTAAACTCTCCGCTGCCTACAACAGCGCCTGTCGCTTTGCTTTATTGGCCCCATTCTCCACCCACCACTGTACCCTCTATAATACCCCTGGATGGCGACCACTACAAGGTCTCTTTGACCTAGCCCTCTGCTGCATGGTAGACAATGTCATCCACATGGCTCCAGAATCCCCACTAACTGTCCTTCTGAAAACCAGAACGCTCCTCCGCAACCTCCGCTCTAATGGCACTCCAGCTCTAGTTGTTCCTAGGGTATCCACCAACATGGGTAGCAGAGTTTGGTCTGCAGCTGCCCCTTTGCAGTGGAAAAAACTACTGGCTGAACTCCATTCCATTGACACTCACTCCAGTATCAAGTCCCGCCTTAGAGTTTGGTTCCTGGCAAACTCATCTTGCCGCTGCTCCCTGGGGTTTGACACCAACCCACACTAGTCAACTCCCCAGTGCAGGGTTTACCCACCAACCCACACTAGTCAACTCCCCTGCCTACAATTGTTATATCGTATTTTTCACAGTAATATTTGACTTCCTTGCCTGTACGTATTGTATATACTGTATATTTTTTACTGAGTATTCTGTGTATTACTTGCTCCCTGGACGATGCAGTCACACATTATACACTGTGCCTACGATTTGTTTGTTTTGTACCAAATCTCCTCATGTCCAATATTGAAACCTTGTATTCACTGTTCTCAAATGGACCTATGCATCAAACCTGCATAATGTGCTTACTATTGTTGCTTGTATCAAATCTGTTTCATGTGTATTACTGTTACCTTGTACTCCACTGTCACCCTGCGCAATGTCTTATGGCCCGGGTCGTGCCTGAAAACGGTCCCTGGGATCAGTGCACTCACCTGGTTATCAAAGTCATAAACAAATAAAATAAATAAAACGCGGCTATGGGCTGGCAGAAGGACTGATCATCAAAGAGTACACTTTCCTCAAAGCAGATTGGCTGGCATCTTTTGCTGTTACACGGTTACCCGAGTCAGCACAGGTGGGGCTGTAGTTGGGAGCACAGGTGGGGAGGGGAGGACACATGCAGAGCAGCATAAGGGATGCTGGCACCAGCAACGTCTCTGCAACCTCTTGGGAGGGACCAGTAAATGAGAAGGCAGGAAGAGGAAATGAGGGCTGACTGAGAACACCCCCCCGGCAGATGACAATGCCCCCCCATGACGAAACCATGGGTGCCACCTGCCTAGGTACTGTTAGAAAGACACGCAACCTGGATGAAGGGGAGAGAAAAAAAAACACACAAGGTAAATGGATGGTGGGCTGTAGTGCAACTTCCTGAGATCTCCTTGGGGAGGGGCCTATAACAGTATGGGGAAAATAACTTAATATAGTGGCTCTTTCAGACAGGAACAAGGCAGTGGCCTGGAGGAAGCCCAGCAGAGACAAGAGGATAAAAAGAAATAGAAAAGTAACTGGTGCGGCTTGTATATTAAGGTGGGAACAAAGGGAATCGCAGAGTATTTACTACAACCATTAAAAAAATATACTGCCAACAACCAAAAACCAAGGCTTGAAACTATAAGCCCCTCCACAACATAACACTGGTCCTCTGTGTAATAAATAACCCAACTGTTACAGTAGTACGTCACTGCAGACAAGGATCCGGAAAAATAAACCACATTCCTGCCAACAGCACATTTACTAATTCACAGTTTCCTTGAATGTCTCATCTGTTACACTATACAGTTCCCAATTAACAGCCATTAGTAAACTTATATTGTGTGTGTTGAAGGACACATCCTGTGTCTAGTGCCAAGTTTGGTGCAGCAGTGTGCAATATGTTTTAACATAGCCCAGGCATGATTAACAAGAATGCCATAAAAGCCTTTCACAAACCTTTCGTTTACATGTTTAAGGTGAGTTTGTAACAAAAGCATTTGGTTGCAATATAATCCTGTTTATTCCTTACTCAAGACTAAATTTTTAATGCTGCCCTTTCCCCTCCCAATATTCATATTTAAATTAGTCTGGGTGTGCACTATGAATTGCCACCATCGCCAATGGCGAAATTAAACTGAATTTGGCTATTTTATGGTCCCCACTGCCACCTTAGCTAAGATATATGGGCATTATGAATTTTTACTATTTTGTTAACCTGATACAGTGACTAATTCAGATTACATGTGGCTAAAAATGTTTGGTGCATTTCAGCCATTATGGCTAAGAGTTTTCACTCAGCTTATGAGTTTTGGAACCTAATGACATCAGTTGAGGGGAAGCCCTGCAAAGAAAGCTTCACTCTAGCACCAGCTCAACTGGTGTCACCAGTTTCTGGAACTACTATAAAATGAATAGTGGGTAGGAAAAAAGCAGCATTAACAATGGACCCAATAAGCAGGAACGTAACACCAAAAATAAGATTATTTCAAAACAAACACATGAAATGACACACCGGTTATATCAACAGACTTCAGACATGCCCAAATTTCCAACTGCATTAAGTAAAAAAAAAAAAAAGATTATGTTCCCTTTCAAGTGTATGCACGACGAACGTGAGAGTTTCTGATTACAGGTGACGCAGTGCTTGAAACTGAAACTGGGAATGAGACCATACCGCGTTCTTCACAATCTGTGATGATACAGAATCGAAGTTGACAAAAATCTAGCAAATCAAAGACGAAGTAAAGTAAAAACTTTAGCGCCTGCACCGCACATAGAGCTGCAAAGGACTCTTCCAGTGGAATGGAAGATCTGACGTCACGGGGCAGAGTCGAGAAAATACACCACTTGAGTAGGTGGGAGGACTTAGCTTGAAGACATCTGAGTTGGTTTTAAAGGGAAAGTAAGACTGCCTTTGTGTGGATACTACACCATATCCACGGCCCTAGAACACAGAGAGACAGCCCATCTACACAACTGATGAAAAATTGTTTTATTTATTTTATTTTATTTATTTAGTTTTTGTTGACCGGGTAAGTGCACTAGACAAATCCTGCCTATTTTCAGGCACGACCCAGGGAAGGGGATACAGATGAATGCCAACTGACCTTGAACCAGATTAAGCTGTTACTTGCAGTTAGCCAAGATCCTTTACCAGAACGTACATTTGCGCCTCTAGCGTTTTACTTGGTACTCGAAGCACAATTTCCTGCCTACTAAACACAGGGATAAACCCCTCCCCCCATTATGAAGAATAATTCTATTGATAGTACCCTATAGGTGCTTTACCTGATGGGAGTACGATTCTGAGTAATAAAATTCAAAATGAATAAACATTTTTCACTGCCATTGCTGCTTCTTTTATTAAAATAACATAATAAAAGGTGGAAAATAAATTAAGGACTAGTGCTGAATCACGCATTAGAGGTCAACTGGAGTTGAGCATCTACTGGAAGAGAGGTGCACAAGTCTTAGTGAGGGAAGTCACAGGCTGACTGACAATTGTGCAGCCTCCAGTAGTTCACTAAAGAGCGGAATTGACTTTTAGCCACTCACTCGCACTCCCAGACACAGGAAGGTACATGTGATAACCCACATACCTGGAGAGCGGGAAGAAAAAGAATATTTGCTACAATATTTTAATTTTGTTGGGGACCCGATAGGTCAGGACAGTGGCAGTAACAAAAAAAAAAAAAAATCACATTGGTACAACTGCATGGTAAATGCAGCCATATATATTTCTAAATAATCTTTAAAAAAAAAAAAAAAAACTAGTATATGTATTACTAGTTTATACTACCATACCAGCAATATAAAACTACAGATATTTTAAGAGAACAGTGATCTTTAAATACTGTTGCCTATGTGGTTTGACTGCTGTAAGATTTTGCAGACTTTCTGCAGGTTTTCAGCAGGGGGACTTTAAACCACCTGGAAGCCTCCTGTAAGGGTTTGACATGAATCTGACAGATTGATGAGAGACTGCATAGAAACATAGAAACATAGAAGTTGACGGCAGATAAGGACCGCAAGGCCCATCCAGTCTGCCCATTTCTTTTTCTACCTTATAAATGTGCCATCGGCCTTTGCTCTGTCAGTGACCTATCTATTCATAGTCATTTGTATTGCTCCCTTATGCCTATCCCATGCCTGTTTGAAGCCCTGCACTGTATTCATAGCCACCACTTCTTGTGGTAAGCCATTCCAGTATCTACCACCCTTTCTGTGAAAAAGAATTTCTCACATTCCCCTTAATCGGCCTCCCTCTAATCTCATGCTGTGTCCTCTTGTCCTGCTATTTTTCTTATATTTAAACATGTTGGACTCATTCACCTTGTTTATGCCCTTAAGGTGTTTAAATGTCTCGATCATATCACCTCTCCTCCTTTGCTCAAGGGTATACATATTGAGCTCCGTTAATCTGTCCTCATATGTCTTCTGATGCAGTCCCTGCACCATTTTGGTTGCCCTTCTGGACTGCCTCAATTTGGTTAATGTCCTTGTGAAGGTGTGGCCTCAATACTGCACGCGGTACTCCAGATGGGGCCTAACCAATGTCTTGTACAGAGGGATTATTACCTCCCTCTTCGACTTGTGATGCCCTACTATACACCCTACACACCCCTAGCCTTACCTACTGCTTTAGAGGTCTGCTTTGATGATTTTAGGTCATCAGTGATGATGATGCCAAGTCTCTTTTCCCTTTGTGACTGCTAGCAACTCCCTCCCAGCCTATAAGTGGCTTCAGGGTTTCTCTTCCTATGTGCATGATTTTGCACTTCTTTGCATTAAATCCCAGTTGCCACTCTTCTGACCATTCTGCTAGTTTATCCAGATCTCTTCTCATTTTGCCCACCCCATCTGGATCATCTACTCTGTTGCAGATCTTGGTGTCATCTGCAAACAGACAAGCCTTACCCTCTAGTCCATCTGCGAGGTCACTAATGAAGATGTTGAATAGGACTGGCCCCAGGACTGATCCCTGAGGTACCCCACTTGTGACTTGCATCTCTTCTGACTGTATACCATTTACCACCACTCTCTGTTTTCTGCCAGTCAACCAGTTTGCCACCCAGTTGACCAACTTCGACCCACCCGAGCCTACCTAGCTTATTTATCAATCTTCTATGTGGAACAGTGTCAAAAGCTTTGCTGAAGTCAAGGTAGGCGACATCAACTGCTCCCCTTGTCCACCACTCTGGTTACCCAGTCAAAGAAATCTATGAGATTAGTTTGACAGGACCTTCCTTTGTAAACCCATGCTGTCTTGGATCCTGTGCTCCTATGGATTCCAGGTGTTGCACTATCCTTTCCTTAAGGAGTGCCTCCATAATCTTGCCCACTACTGAGGTAAGACTGACGGTCTGTAGTTCCCGCCTCCTCCCTGCTACCACTCTTGTGGAGTGGGATCACATGAGCCCTTCTCCAGTCTTCTGGGACCTCTCCTGTGCTCAGAGACTCACTAAACAATTCTGCTAATGGCTCTGCTAGTTCCTCCTTTAGCTCCTTAAGTACCCTGGGATGTATGCCATCAGGTCCCATTGCCTTATCCACCCTGAGCTTAGCAAGCTCTTGTAGGACCCTTTCTTTGTGAAGGGAGTAGCTCACCTCCCTCCCCTGTGTCCATGATGCTGAACTGTGGCCCTGCCCTACCTTCTCTTCAGTAAATACTGAGCAAAAGTATCTATTTAGGATAGATGCCTTTACGGGTCCTCCTCCTCACATGCTCCTTTTCTCCATTAAGCTTAGCAATACCCACTCTGGACTTTCTCCTTTCACTAATGTATCTATAGAAAGTCTTGTCACCTTCTTTTACTGTTCGTGCTAGTGTTTCCTCAGTTTGGGACTTTGCCTGCCTTACTGTCTTACCTGCTTCCCTTAGGGCAGTTTGGTATGCCTCCTATCTTCATCCGCTGTGTTCCCTTATATTTTCTGAAGGCCAGCCTTTTGGCTCTGACCTTTCTGCTACTGTATTTGAGAACCAAAGTGGTTTCTTCTTCTTTGCACTTCCTTTTCTGTCTAACACAATGGGATGTTGCTTCAAGTATTGTATCCTAATGCTTGCCCACTTTGCCTGTACCTCCTCACCTGTGTTTCTTTTTGCCAGGGCTAGCTTAACTCTGTTGGCCATCTTATCAAAGTCAGCTCCTCTGAAGTCCCATATTTTTGCCTTGGAATGGGATGATTTAGATGTAGTAGCCAAATTGAACCATACCATGTGATGGTCACTGGCCCCCAGGTGACCTTCTACCTGGAGATCTGTGATCCCTTCTTTGTTAGTCAGTACTAGATCTAGGATAGCCCTGTCTCTTGTGGGTTGCTGTACCAGTTGTTTGAGGCCCTCCCCTGCAGGAATCCACTATGTGTCTAGTTCTGGCGATGTTCCTGCTGGTATTGACCAATCTGTATCTGGCATGTTGAAGTCTCCCATTATCAGAACCTCCCTTTAGCTGTCATGTTTTGTATATCTTCTAACAGTAATGTGTCTATGTCCTCCCTCTGGTCTGGGGCCTGTAGACAACCCCAGTTCTTATGGCTGTCCCATTTCCTGTTTCAGGTGACCCACAGTTCTTCTGGCCCTTATGTGTATTCTGAATTTCTGTAGCTTTGATATTTTCATTAACATACAGGGCCACCCTCCCCCTTTTGCACCTCGGTCTCTTCTGAACAATACATAGCCAGGTACTGAAGTCTCCCAAGTGTGGTTACTGGTAAACCACGTCTCACTAATTGCTACTATGTCCAGTTTAGCCTCTGACATTATTGCCTGCAGGTCTGGATCTTATTTCCCAGGCTGTGAGCATTTGTGTACATGATTTTCCATTGGCCAGATTTTGGTGTGTTAGTTGTTGGGTGAAGTTTGGCATTACCCTGTGCATCTGTGGGAGACAAACCTTTTTCTTACCTGGTGATGCAAATGAGCGGCAAACATGCTGAATTCCTGTTTGACCACTAGCTGAGGGGAGGGTGTTCTTCCCATTCGACGTATGGGGTGCTGCACCCTCTCCCCATTTGCTAGTTTAAATATTCTGCAAAGACGTCAAACTTCTGCCCCAATGCACTGACTCCCTCTTTAGTCAGATGCAGTCCATCAAATTTAAAGAACTTTCGCTCCCAGAACTGTTGCCAGTTCCCTACAAATCTGTGTCCTTTTTCTGGCACCAGTCCTTGAGCCACGTGTTTAGCTCCCCTATCTCCCCTTCTCTGACCTTCCGTCCATCTGCTCCCTTCTCCCAGACTGGCAGGATCTCAGAGAAGGAGATGCCGGACGAAATAGATGATAGTTTGTCACCCAGCCTAGTCAGGTGTTCCTTGGTCTCCACAACTGACCGGCTGGCGAGATCATTAGTCCCTGTGTGTACTAGGACATCAATGTTTTCTCCTGCTTTGTGAACAATTTTAGCAATGCGGTCAGTGTCTCTCCATGCTGATGTACCTGGGAGACATCTGACCATCACCCCTGGCTGGAGATGGGTATCAACTCCCCGAATCATGGAGTCTCCTATGATCAGAAGTTTTTTGGATTTCCTTTGTGCTTGTTTAGTTTTGGTTCCTGATTTGGGTGAGTATTGTTGTGCCAGCTCCTGTGCCTCTAGTGTCCTGCTCTCAGTGTCTTCTGCCTCTTTATTTGATTTCAGATAGGAGGCAGATACCTGTTTGTAGTGTTTATATGGTTTTGGAGGTAATGTGTTGAGAGCAGAGAGTGATGGGGCACCTGATTTGCTCCTCCTAACCACCTGCCAACCTCCTGGACCAACTACCCTCTGCGGTCGAGGTTTTTCTGTTGGATGCTGGGGAAATGGCGGGTGGTTCTTATAATGTATTTCCTCTTCAATATGAAATTTGAGGCGTGCAATCTCTGCCCATGCTGCCCGGAGCTGAGACCTAAGATCTCCAAAGGCCCAGCATGTAGGACAGTCACTTCCACTTAAGACTGAGACATCCTGACAGTTTTCTGGGCTAGCAGATACTTGTTTTCAGTAGAAAGGAAAAAGAAATAAAGCCCAGTTCGTAAACCAAGGGAAGGTTTTTCTGAGGGAAGAAACGCCATTTGCTTTGGACTGACGCACAGCTTTGTTGCTAGCAGAGTAAAACTTGGACAGCACGGTCAGAAATCAGTTCCAGAAGAGCTGAGATGAAACTGCTAGGCATTAGAGACTGGCTGAGCAAAGGGCATGAGCATGACAGCCAGCTCATTCCTGAGGCAGGAAAACTCCCTCAATATGGCAGCTTGGAAGCATGAAGCAAAATCGCATTTGCATCCCACGACTTCCGCCCTCATATGGCACCATTCTCCTGTGCTGCCAAGAGGAAGAAGGCATGCCAAATAATCAGTTAAAAGTCTTCTCATCTGTGGAGCTTTTCCCACTGAACAAGAGTGGTGTATCAAAAGGCAGCCATTTTCCTCAGACTGTCATTAGAAGAAAATGCAAAGCTAATCCAACAACAGCAAATCTTGAACAAAAAAAAAAGTGCTGCCTTGCAATTTAAATAATTACATATAACTGTTTCTTAGATTATCAGTAGAGTGACTCTGTGCACTAGAACCCTCTACATGCAACTGCTGCCATGTCAAAATTCAAATCAACAAGCAGAAGGTCTGGGAATTTAATCCCCATAGGTTTCCTGACCCAACAGTGTTTCAAACAATTTCAGGTGGCGGTGGGGAGCAAAGGGGAGAAAACAATTTGATAACACTAAACTTAGCAAATGGTACAACTGAATAGAGATGGCCAGCTATTAGGACACTGTAGGAACAGAGATGGTGGAGCAGCCAAGGAACAGTAATCATAGGGCAATAAATGAAAATTACGTACCTTCCGGAATTCTTGATCTTTCTGTGTATCTTCACCATTCATCACTGGTGGGTTCTGGCCAGTGAAGCAGGACACCGCTGGAGCATTTATTTATTTTTTGTAAAGGGAGGAGTCGGCGCCACCAAGCCAAAGCACTGCGTGGTCTCGTGGGTTGACCAGTAACCAATGCCGACTCCTCCTCCATCCCAGTTCTGCCTGCCGGAGAGCAACATTAGTAAAGAGAAAAGGAGAAGAGCAGGGCAAGGGAGACCGAGAGGAAAAGAAAAGGATATCAACAGAAGAAGGAATAAAGTCGACTGAGAGGACAGAAAAGGTAACTCAGGGTCTGGAACAGGGGGTCCCAAACCTCTGAGCAGGCCAGGACGGATAGAGAACAGGAAGGAAAAGAAGAAAGAGAGGAGAGGGAAACAGTGCGCCACCCCTGGGGAGGTCCTGAGAACTAACCAGACTTTGGAAAAAGTGCTGCTGTCTTCAGCCATTTTATTCCTTAACCCCTACCGAAGAGGAGCAAGGAGACCCTTGGGTCGAGAAGCAACCCCCAAGGAGACCATCTGGGAACAGCCTAGAAGACAAGTCCAGTCCAGATCAGATAGAAAAGCCCTCTCTGCCAGAGTAATAGAGAAAACACAGAGGGGGCGAGTGTCTCCTGCTCCTAGCAAAACAAATCCCACAAGCGAGGGAGAGCCGCGCCTCTGCATGGCCCCCCAGAAGAGGGAGTCCAGTAAGAAAAAGGAGGGACAGCTCAACCCCCTGATCCAAGGGGAAAAGACGCCTGGGGAAACCTCTAAGGAATGGATCATACCCCAAACGACCCGGCAGAGGGACAGCGCTGGCTGCAACCAGACGGAAAAGGAGGAGCAACCACTCCAAAAGAAAATCTGAAGAGTCGCCCGGGTCCTCAAGAAACATGTCTCAAAAGACCTCACAGAGCATTAATGAGTTGGCATTCGAGCACCAGAGACTTGAACACCTAAGGGAGTGATCCCAGTAGGGATGCAAGGAAAATCCAGGTGAGTCCTTACTTGACAGGACAAGCGCCCCGCTTGTTCTCTCCCAACAATGAACCTCTGTTACCCGAAAGGAGGAGCAGAGGGTTCGGAGATACCAGTAGGAATAGCCTACAAGGTCTGAATTGGGGAAAAATAAGCAGGGAGGAGGAAATGCCCAGAGACTGAGGCCCCAGTGGGGAAGGAGTGCAGAAAGCAGTGATGAACGGTGAAGATACACAGAAAGATCAAGAATTACGGCAGGTACACAATTTTCACATCTTATCTGTGTCAATCTTCACCATTCATCACTGGTGGGTGATTACCAAGCCCCCCACAGGGGACCTGGTACCTCCTTGAGGGAAGACAGTCCCTCAGCCTCCTGTGTGGGAGACATAGGAGTGGGGAGCCCCACACAGGCCTAATGAGGCCTGAGACTGATCTGGGAGAAGGAATTCGCCCCTGACATTCCCATCTCACTCTTGGGGAAAAGAGGTGGGTTCCCCGACAGTGGGAGGCAATCACCCTTTGCCGGGCCACGAGCGATAACCAGGATAGACAAAGCCATGCCTTCCGCCTTACACAGATTGCTGTCCCCTCTAGCCTGGATGCCACCTCACTGGCATTGTGCGATGCCCTTGCTTGGTGCCTTGTAAGCTCCAGGTCTTGTGCGGAGAGGGCAATGGCTTGCCTGGTTGCCTCCGTATCAGGCATGGATGCTAGGATTTGTCATAGCAAAGACCATAAGTGCCTGTTGTAGGCAGCATGATAGGCCTGATGTACTACTACTGAAAGAGAGAGACGTGCCAAAGAAAACACTCTCCTCATCCAGAAGTCAAACTCCACAGAGTACACATCCGGGGGCCGGTCACGTCTTGGGTGTCTATGCCCAGGAAGAGTGTCCAGGATCATCATTCCAGAAGAGGGGTGAGGTAAAGCTCCTGGAGATCCTAGGGGTGCACAATACCTGTGCCGGCAGTTCATTGGGGCTGGAGAGGGGGCTGAAGGATACCTTCAAGTGTGATACGATGCCTCCCTAAAGGGGGAGGGCCATGTAGGTACCACCAGGTTGCCCGCACTGAACTCGCCTAAGAAAGCGCAGGTCGCCTGCTCAGGATTGCGACTTGCTAGTTTGGTTAAGTGGAATCTGTCTACTAACCCTGAGAGGAAACGCTGATAACTGGTCTGGTCAGTGTCTGAGAAAAGGTGGACAGAAGGATCCTCTCCTTCAAGTGAGGAAGGCGACGAGTCCAAAGAGTCACGAGACCGGCTGCCCAGGGGGAGAGTGGTGAAACACCTGCTCGTCCATGAAACTTATGTAGGTTGGGAAAAGGGCAGCCATGGCTCTAAACTGTTGCCAGGTCAGAGGCCCCATAGGACCAGACTGGTCCAGGAGAAGGGGAGGGATTGGTGGAGTGGCCACACGTCTCTCTGAGGAAGAGAATGACCTCTGCCAGGGCTCAGGGACTGAACAGGCGAACCAACACCTCAGGAGGATCCATCGGTCAAGGCAGTCAGCGGCCATCCAACCAGACTGGAACAGTCGGGAATGAGCCCTGAAGGGAATTCCCCCCCTGCAAGGAGACTGGGGCTGCGTGAGCCCAGAAGGGCAGCCCCTAACCTCGAAATATGAGATCCCTCATGGGGAGACCCCGGGGGAGAAGACAGGGCTGGCGCTGCGGCTCCTACCTGAACCCGTGCAGGCTACTAGAGAAAGACACTGCCCCTGCCCCTTCAACCCCTCAGACTCAGAGAAGGACCTCTTCCACAAGACCAACCTTAGAAGTTCAACTTCACCCGACTCCTGAGAGACGGTAGAAAAATGAACATTCTGCCCTGCTCCAGACACCCTAGCAGACCCAGAAATGGGTCCAGTCTGGGCAACCAAAACAGGGGGTTCACTTCCTCTGAGCTCAGGATCACCACCGGCTCCAGAAGACCCTCCGGTGCTGCCCTCAGCACTGGAAGATCTGATGGAGCCACAAGGGGCTCAGACACCAACACTGGTAGAAACTGCAGGACCCAAAGGAGGGAGTTGGTCAGGTGCCGAAGTGTGTGTGTGTGAGTGTAGTCAGAGGATTCAGAAGAATCAGGAAGCCAGTCTGGATCCGCCTCCAAATTGTCATTCTCCCTGGAGGAGGCACGAATCCAGAACACTTCACAAACACCCCACCACCACTCGCGGCATCGAGAGTCAGCCCCACTCTGCCCATGGCACCGCGTGGGGCGCTCCGAGGTGGCATCAATGGGTGGCGCTGAGGAAACTGCCAGGCTGGGCCCGACAGACACAGGCCACGATGCCGGGGGAGCCTTCACCTCCAAAGAGGCGACTGCCAGAACAGTGCCTCCAGCCCGACTCCTGGAGGAATCAGACCGGGTCTCCTGCTACCTCTGGCTAAAAGCTGCAACACTGGACTTAGGATTTGCAAGAAAGCGAGTTGTGCTCACAACAGAGGGAGGTGAACTTTACAATTTACAATTGTCTTTGGTTTATAGCAGATTCATTAGGAAAGTTAATATTCTTCAGGTGGAGGCTACTTCTAACCGAAAGGTGAAATAAGGAACTTAGAATTATCAGAAAAGGCAGTCTTTCAATCAACAGACAGAGGTGGACCTTGCTTTACTTTTGTTACAATTGTTAAGATTTTCAGTGCAGGAAGAGTTTAAACCCAGAAGGATTGTATACTGTTTACTGTGTCTGTCCTTGTGCACAGCTGACTTGTTTTGGGGCTGACTGCTTTCAGAGCACAAGTCACCAGGCTGTTTTGGGGCTGGGGAGGTTTACCTGTGTCTGACTTGGATGTTTGGATTTTTCTCTGTTTGATTAGCAGGGTATTTTCTCTGTCAAACTGTCGTGTAGGGCATCTTGCTGACAGGAAAGCACTCATCGCAGCGGTAGGTCAGAGCTTTTAGCTGATTGTTTCGTGAGGGCACAGTTTAGGCCAACCCTTCCCACCCTCACCCCTGGAAATAGTTCCTTTATACCTGGGGTTCTGACATCATTTCCTCAAGAGGGCAAGGTGCATATCACTGTCATATCCTCTATAGCACACTGCATTGACAATATAAGCATACACATTATATAATACATATATTTCTATATAACAAACCAATCACACACACAAAAAACAAAACAAACAAAAAAAAATAAACAAGAAGGTAGACAGACATGTGGGGAGGAGTGCAGTGTAATGGCTGTGGGGCAGCAGTCTTCCGGGAGGCTTTCTGGAGGCTGAGATGCTGCCCTGTTTGCAGACAACTCTCTGCCCTGAGGGAGGAAGCTGCCCATCTTCAGGCCACACTGGACAGTAGTAAAGGAACCTCCCCCATCCAGGGACCACCAGAGCTACCACCACTACCACAGAGGATGCGAAGAAAGCACAGCAGTTGGACCACAGTGGGCTCAGGCAGGTGGAACAGAGGCACACCCAGTCAGTTGTTCCACTCCACAATCCATACACCATTCTGGCGGAGCACAGTTCCCCTATGGATGCACCCACAGAGGAGACTAAGGAGGTTGCAGACAACTGTCACAAGGGAGGCCTTCAGGAAGGAGGCAGAGGACACCACAGGGAAAGGAAGCAGCTCCTGGTGGGGGACTCAATTATAAGGGGGATAGAACTGGGGATAGCAGGAAAAACTGAAGGTGCTTGCCTAGTGCCATGGCTTGGAGGGACAGGAGGTGCATCCTTAGGATCACGAGAACAGTTGCACGGGAGTCTGAGCTGGACGTCATTGTCCACCTAGGGATGAATGACTTGGCTCATGATGAGATTAGAGCAGTGCAGAAGGACTTTGTAGAGTTGGGGAGGGGCCTAAGACAAGTAGCACACACAGTATCCTTCTCAGAGGTGCTGCCTGTCAGTGGCATGAGTGAGGCGAGGGTACTTTGCACCATGCAGTTTAACGATTGGTTGAAAAAATGGTGTGGAGCACAGGGGTCTGGCTTCATTGGGGACTGGTGTTCCACCTGGAGGGACACCAGCCTATACTGGCAGGATGGTCTGCATCGGTCCAGGAAGGAAATATGTCTTTTGGGCAATCGGTTTAAATGCTTCATTGGCAAGCTTTTAAACTAGTCAAGGGGGGAGGCACTCATAAGTAGCAGGAAAATCCCAGCCTCCCCCTACAAAACAGGGTACTAAATGAGAAAAAGACCAAGGTAGAAAGGTCAGTGGAGGATGCTGCTACAGAAGGTAAAGCCATCAAAAATTGGAGAGCAATGAGTACAAATGCCCGTAGTCTGGGTAACAAGCTTCCTGAATTAGTGGTCTTGATGGAGGAGGAACATCTGGATATCGTGGCAGTCACAGAAACATGGTACACACAGAACCGTGACTGGGACGTAAACATACCAGGATACACTATCTACAGGAGGGACAGGGAGGGTAAAAGAGGAGGAGGAGTAGCTCTCTACATAAGGGAAGGAATCAAAGCAACAGAACTAAAGGGTAAACGGGAGGAGAAGAAGCACTGTGGGTCAATTTGGAGGCAGGCAATGGCACCACAATCCGCAGAGGGGTTGTATACAGACCCCCCTCTCAGGGAGAGGAAATGGACAAGGAAATGATAGAAAGCATACTTAGAATGGCAGAAAAAGGGGAGATATTGCTGATGAGTGATCTGAATATGCCAGATGTTAACTGGAGTGCAGTTGCAGCAGCCACTTCTAAGAGTGGGGTTATTCTAGATGCCCTACAGGGGCATGTCTTGGACAACTAGTATTGGAACCCACTCGGAAGGGAGCAATCTTATACCTGGTTCTCTCAAATGGAGATGGAGAGAGGATCACAGATGTAGAAGTGGGTAGCCATCTGGAAACTAGCGACCACCAACAGTATGGTTCACAATAAATACAGCAATAGAGTCAAGCCATACAAAGGCAAAAGTACTGGACTTCAGGAGGGCTGACTTTGCAAATGGGTGAGTGCCTAAGGAATGCACTAGCAAATGGGCAGGAAGGAGGGTGGAAGAACAATGGAGAATAATAAAACTGCCATCACAGAGGTAACAAGCCTTTTGTGAAGCAAAAACACAAAACAAAATGATGTAAGAAACCACTATGGTTCTCAAAGGAGGTGGCAGTGAAGGTTCAAGAGGAAAAGAAAGCATTCATGAAGTACAAGGAATCACAGAAGGAGCAGGACAGAGAATTGTATCAGGTAAAGCAAAAGGAAGCTGGGACGGCAGTCAGAACAGCAAAGGCCAGAACCGAGGAAAAGACAGCCAACTCAGTTAAGAAGGGGGATACAACCTTTTTTAGGTACATCAGGGAGCGAAACAAGACCAACGGAGGGATAGTGAGGCTTAATAAAGGGGAGGGGGGTGGGCAGAGGGTGACTGTGAAAAGGCAGAGATACTATACATATTTTGCTCAGTATTTACAAACGAAGAGGGGGAGGTACCTAAAACAAATAGAAACACTCTGGATACAGAAGTTGATACCAGCCCATTTACAGAAAGAACTCTTAAAACTGAAGGTGGACAAAGCAATGGGGCCTGATGGGATTCATCCCAGAATTCTAAAAGAACTAAGGGTAGAATTAGTGACACCACTGACTACCCTCTTTAACAAATCATGGGAGGATGAGGTGGTACCTGAGGACTGGAGGAGGGCAGATGTGATTCCCCTTCACAAAAGTGGGAGCAGGGCAGACGCAGGAAACTACAGACCTGTTAGTTTAACCTCAGTGATAGGGAAAATGATGGAATCACTTCTGAAGAAAAGAATTGTCGAGTACCTAGATGCCAGAGGGGCACAGGACTCAAAGCAGCATGGATTCACAGTGGGAAGGTCATGCCAGACGAATCTAATAAATTTCTTTGACTGGGTGACCAAAGTAGTAGATCAGGGAGGGGCTGTCGACATGGTCTACCTAGACTTTAGCAAGGCATTTAACAAAGTTCCACACAAAAGATTAATATACAAGTTAGCCAGCCTGGGAGTGGGTCCCAAGATGATAGCATGGGTAAAGAATTGGCTGGAGAATAGGACACATAGGGTAATAGTAAATGGAGTCCACTCTGAAGAAAGGGGGTTATTAGTGGGGTACCGCAGGGTTCAGTATTAGGACCGGTCCTCTTCAATGTCTTTACAAGTGACATTGCAGAGGGACTGGAAGGAAAAGTATGTCTCTCTGCAGATGACACAAAGATCTGCAACAGAGTTGATGCACAAGGTGGGGTGGAAAGGATGAGAAGGGATGTGGCAAGGTTAGAGGAATGGTCAATGTATGGCAGCTTAGATTCAATGCTACAGTGCAGGTAATGTACCTGGGAAACAAAACCCAGGGAAGAGTAACAATGAGGGTGAGATACTAACAACAACAAAATGGAAAGGACCAGGGGTAGTCATATCAGATGACTTAAAGGTGGGCAAGCAATGTGAGAGGGCAGTAAGGAGGGCTGGGGGAATACTGGGATGCGTAGGGAGAGGCATCACCAGTAGAAAACAGGAAGTTGTTATCCCTCTGTACAGACAGCTGGTGAGACCCCATCTGGGGTACTGCGTGCAGTTCTGGAGACCCAAGCTCTGCAAGGACACAAACAGGATGGAAGCTGTCCAGAGGAGGGCAACCAAAATGGTGCAGGGTCTGCACCGGAAGACCTATGAAGAGAGGCTAAAGGAGCTTAATATGTATAGCCTCGAGGAAAGGAGGGCGAGGCGGGACATGATAGAAACTTTCAAGTACCTCAAGGGAATCAAAGTCCAAGAGGGTAGCATCTTTCAAAAAAAGAGGTGTGCAAGAACAAGGGAGCACAATTTGAAGGGGGGGGGGCAGCTCAGAGGTAATGTAAGAAAATACAGGTTACTCACCTGTAACAGGAGTTCTAGGAATGGTATATGTTGTTCATCCACACCGTCTGGCAGGTATCCTTGCCGCTTTAAATCTTGCCGGAAGGTCTTCAAGCTGGCTCCTCCCACCCACCCGGTGGTAAACTTCGGCTCCGCCCCATGACGCCAGATCTGGCCCTGGAAGCTCAGGTTAGGCCAAAGCCGGGAGGTTGTAGGGACAGGGATGAACAACATATACCATTCCTAGAACTCCTGTTACAGGTAAGTAACCTGTATTTCTAGGGACATGGATATGTTGTTCATCCACACTGTCTGGCAGACTCCTAGCAGTTCTCCGGGAGGCGGGAGGCAAGACGCACACCCCCAATACTTACTTGGGAAAGAGACTGGAGAACCGAGGCCCCAAAACCAGCATCTCGGCGTGACTCAAGGTCGATGTGGTAATGGGTGATGAAGGTGTGTGCTGACTTCCAGGTAGCAGCCCTGCAGATTTCCTGGATAGGGACGTCCCTGGAAGCAGCCACCGATGAGCAATATGGCGGGAAGAATGAGCCTTATCCCTCTGGGAGGCTCCATGCCCGCCAACTTATAGCAGAGATCTATGCAGGAGGTGACCCACCTGCCTATCGTCCGCTTGGCTGCAGGTCTGCCAGATGCAGCTTCAGCAGGTGACAAACAGCTGGCTAACCTCCCCGACTTCCCGCCGTGGCGCCTTATAGCAAGCGAGCGCCTCTAGGGTCCAAAGTATGGAGCCTTATTCGGCCTCCGAGGTGTGACTGGGGTAGAACACCAGCAGAGTCAGCACCTGGTTAGGTGAAACTCGCGACCACCTTCGGAAGGAATTTCGGTGGGGGGCAGGACAACCTTGTCCCTGTGGAAGACCAGGTAAGGAGACTCGATGGAAAGCGCCTGGAGCTCTCCCATCCTTCTGGCTGACGTGATAGCCACCAAGAAGGCGGTCTTCCACGACAGGTGAGAGTTCACACCTGTGCATTGGTTCGAATGGCTTGCCCATCAGCTTTGCCAGTACCAGCAGTAGATCCCACGGAGGTGGAGGTTCTTGCACCGGAGGGGAAATATGATCAAGGCCTTTAAAAAAGCACCCGACCACCTTCTCCTGCGCCACAGACTGCTTCCCAGCCCGCGCCCGGTAAGCAGAGATGGCTGCCAGGTGCACCTTAAGGGTCGTCGACCTAAGCCCTTGCTGAGAAAGGGACCACAGGTAGCCCAATATGCTTGCCAGGGAACAGGAGGAAGGGTCCAGGCCCTTGCCCTGACACCAAATGGAAAACCTTTTCCATTTGAAGGTGCAGCATTTTCTGGTCGACTCTTAACGGGACGCCTCAACTACGTTGAGGACCTCGTCGGAAAGACCCAAGGCCTGGAACTCTAGCCGCTCAGGAACCAGGCCGTCAGGTGCAGGGATTGAAGGTCCGATGGAATACCTTCCCCTGACTGAGAGCAGGTCCGGCAAGCTGGAAGCTGCCTCGAAGCCTGGAGCTGAGGCTGAGGAGATCTGGGTACCAGTACTGGCGGGGCCAGTCTGGGGCTATCAGAATCACCTGCACCTTGTCCCTCCTTGCTTTGAGCAGCACCTTGTGCATCAAGGGGAACGGGGGAAAGGCGTAGAAGAGGCCCGGGGTCCAAGGCCTTGAGAAGGTATCCCCCTGCAGAGAGCCCTGCTGAGGGGGCCGGGCATGGAACAGCCTCAACTTCGCATTCTCCCTGGAGGCAAACAGGTCCACCTGAGGTGTGCCCCAATGGGAGAATAGATCTCATACTACCTCCGGCAGAAGAGACCACTCGTGGGAGACAGCCCCTATCTGGCTTAGGGCATCGGCCAGGGTGTTGGAGGCTCCTGCCACATGAATGGCTAGGAGATCTGCCTCCAGGCTGCATGACGAATGACCAGATGCGGAGAGCCTTGCATAGGAGCATGGAGCGGGGCCCCGCCTCTGGCGGTTTAGATAGTACATGGTCGTGGTATTGTCCGTCTGGACCCGGACCACTTGACCCCAAAGAAACGGAGCAAAGGCGGTGAGAGCTAGGCGGACCACTCGGAGCTCCAGCAGGTTGATGTGGCATCGGGACTCCCGCGGGGACCAGAGGCTGTGCGCCCGGTGTTCCCCCAGATGGGCACCCCAACCCATCAGAGAGGCATCGGTCGATAGAGAGACCGTCGGCTCGGGGCGGACGAATGGGATGCCCTCCTGCAGATGAACTGGAATGGTCCACCACTGGAGAACGTTCCACATCCCCTGGGTCACCGTCACTAGCTGGTCCAATGGATCGCAGCGTTGGGACCACTGGCTGGCCAGCCCCCACTGAAGGGGGCGCATGTTCCAGCGGGTCCAACAGACCACGCTGGTACAGGCCGCCATGAGACCCAGGAGGCACAGGAAGTCCCGGGCAGGGCGCAATTGCCCAACCAGAAATGACTGGGCAAAGGAGGAGAGAACCTCGGCCCTGTCCGCCGGGAGCCGTGCTCTGGCTCAAAGAGAGTCGAGCTCTGCCCCGATGAAAAGAATCACCTGCTTCGGCTCGAGTTCCGACTTGGCCTCATTGATGAGGAGGCCGACCTGAGAGCAAACCTGGAGGGCCGGGTCTCTGGACCGCTCCACCTCCTGTCTGGAGGGGGCTGCTAACAGCCAATCATCCAGGTAAGGGTAAACCTGGACCCCTCGGTGCCGCAGGAATGCTGTCACCACTGCCATGCATTTGGTGAAGACCCTGGGAGCTGGAGATAAGCCGAAGGGCATGGCTTGGAACTCGAAAAGGGAACCTTCCGCTCGAAAGCGAAGGAACCTTTGATGGGACGGACGGATAGGGACGTGAAAGAACGCGTCCTGTAGGTCCAGAGAGCAGAACCACACACCATGTTCCAAGGATGGGATTATCTGAGCCAGAGTGGCCATCCTGAAGGTTCGAGACCTTAGGAACTTGTTCAGGTCGTGTAGGTCGAGAATGGGGCACCAGCCCCCCGTCCGTTTCGGAACCAGGAAGTACCTGGACATGAACCCCGGGTTTGAGGGAGGGTCCACCATCTCTCTTATCACCTACTTCTCGAGGAGAGCGATGTTGGCTCGGCGAGCTGACAGCGAGGCTTCGGACCCCGAGGCCCCACGAGGTGCGACGGCTCTGAAGGGTGGGGCCTGGTCGAACTCCAGAGGCAGGCCCTTTCCTATCACCTCCAACACCCACCTGTCTGTGGTAATAGCAGACCAGGCGGAAAGGAAGTACCGGAGCCGTCCCCCCACGGGGGGAACCTGGGTGAGGTGGACGAGGTTGGGCGACACCCTCAACCCGTCACTCAGTGCAGGCTTGGAGGAGGAACCGCCGAGGAACCTCCTGGGCCTTTACCTCCCTGCTTCCTGGAGGAGGAAGCCGCAGGCTTGGGTTTGGGATGCTAAGCGCGAGCCTGCTGGCCCTGGTGTTGCTGGGCCGGGCATGCTGGGGGCACAGACGGACGAAAGGGCTTGGGTTGAGGTCTGCGGCCCTTGTCCCTCTGAGCGGATGATACCGAGTCCAATGTGGCATTGGACTTTTCGATCCTCTGGAGGTGGCCTTCCACTCCAGGGTCGAAGAGGTCGGTTCCCAAGAAGGGGACATCCGCCAATTTGTGCTGGGTATCCGCTGTGAAGGTGGATATCCTCCGCCATGCCCGACGGCGCATAGCCACTGCAGCCGCTACTGACCTGGCGCATGAATCACCGATGTCCAAAGCAGTCTGAAGCTGCTGCTTGGCCACTGCCCGGCCCTGGTCCTGCACCTGCTTGACCGTGGTCTGCAGGTCAGCCGGGAGATGAGGGACAACCTCATCCAGGGAGCCCAACAGGGCGTAAGAAAATGCGCCATCAGTACGGCCGAGCTGGCTCTGATGAAGGCAAGGAGGACGAAGTGAGACTTTTCGCCCGCATAATCCAATTTCGACCTCTTTGTCGGAGGTTTGTCCACGCCCCTAGTGTTTTCCGGCATTGAAAACGCTGTCGGTAACTAACCCTCGGCCGAGGGATGTTCCAGAAACCGACAGGGAACCGGTAGGGATCGGATACTTCCTGGCCATCCTGGCAAGGCGCAGGGCAGGAAGCAGGGACGCTGCCAGAGCTCCAAGGCCGGCCCACAATGGCCTCAGCCACAGGGAAGGCCTCTGTAGGAATCCCCCGGTCCAATATCTCCGTGAGGGATACTTGGCCCGCTTGACACGGGTTCGAGCTGCATCCCGGTGGATTCCGAGATGAGTCTGAGCAACCCCAGGAAGGACGAAGGGCTGTCGTCCAGCGACTGACCTCCACAGGACTCCAAGTCCACTCGCTTGGAGAAGAAGGAGGAATCGTCATCAGACTTGGAAGAGTCCGCAAAGAGCTGCCTCGGGCCTGAGCCACCCTCCACCTGCCGAGGGCGATCGGGAGTGAGGGTGACCGACAGCCTATGGGGCAGACCCTGAGCTGACCGAGAATTCTTGGTAGGAGCCCCAAACCGCGGCTGTGGAGGCGGAGGTTCCACCAGAATCGGTGGAGCAGCTGGTTTCGGCCAAACAACCGGCCTGACAACAGGCTCCTCGGGTAAAACGGGGGTTGTTTCGGTCGCCCGGTGACCAACCATCGCAATAGCGGAAAGCTGACGGCGCGGCTTATTCCCGGTCAAAAGGAGCTGTTGCCACATGAGGTCCTTGTATCATCGACGCAACTTGCGTCGAAGCCTCCCCTCATCCGAGGAGGAGGAAGAGGACGAGCGGCGGCGCCGCTTACCGCGGTGCCGAGACCGCCTGTGATGGTGGGATCGGCTGGACCGCAAAGAAGTCCAAGACCAAGACCGAGAACCTCGGCTTTTCCGAGGATGGTGCGGAGAGGGGACGGGTGGAACCGGCTCCTCCCTCGGCTCGGAGGGAACACCCAAGGGCTCCGGAACCGGAGGCATTGGCAAGCCCACAAGATCCTCAACTCCCACCGGGGGAACCGGGGAGAGGGAATTTTCGGCTTCGCCGGTCGACAACCCGTCCAACGGGTCGAGAAGGATCTCGACTGCGTCGATGGGATTCTCGGTCAACTGACCTGACGGGGACACCGTGAGACCACTGGCCGAAGCTGAAAGATCGACCGAAGTCGATGGCCGACAACTCGGGGAGAGGGACCTTACCCGCTCCCAAGAGCGTCGACGAAGAGACTTACCCTTGTCTTTCTTCTTGGACTGAGAAGAAGAAGGTCCAGCAGACGTTGGTCCCTCTCCCCTAGTGGAGAGGGACAGACAAAGCTCCTTAAAAGAAGCTGTGTAAGAGGAACACAGGGAAAGTGGAATAAAAGCCGCGGTTGAGGAAGATGCGGCCCGCGCCGCCTCCTCTTCGAGGGCGATCATCTGCTCTAGCTGATCCGCCGAGCCCGCTGCGGAAACCGCCGACCGGGCCTCCTTGACTTAACCGTGAAATGTCTTCGGGCGCCCAGTTGTAAACAGGCGGCACGGGTCTTCGAGGACGAGGCTGAGAAGCAAGAGCACAGGTCGCAAGCCTGCGGGTCGTGCTCGAGGCCTAAACAGTACACACATGTGGAGTGCGGATCCGTCCGAGACATCTTCTGCCCACAAGGGCACCACCGAAAACCGGGAGTCGATTTGTCCACCGCAGCCACGAGGGATAGAAGACCGAAGTCTATTAAGCAAAAACCTTTTAAATTTGGAAAACCGAAGAATTAGGAACCAGTCTTATACGCAGAGCGTTAAGGAGGGAACCTGAGCTTCCAAGCGGTAAGGAAGATCTGGCATCATGGGGCGGAGCCGAGAGTTTTACCACCCGGGTGAGTGGGAGGAGCCAGCTTGAAGACCTTCCGGCAAGATTTAAAGCAGCAAGGATACTGCCAGACAGTGTGGATGAACAACATATCCATGTCCCTAGAAGTATTTTTTCACAGACAGGGTTGTGGATGCATGGAACGGCCTTCCGGAGGAGGTTGTGGAGTCAAAAACAGTGGTTGAATTCAAGCATGCATGAGACAGTCACAAGGCAATTCTAGGGGATGGGGGTAGAAAGAAGTAGGCTGCTGGTTAACTAGGATCTGCAGCTTAACCATTAAGTAGGGAAATGGGCAGACTGGGTGGGCCAAGCAGTCCTTATCTGCTGTCAAATTCTATGTTTCTATGTTTAACGTGACTTTAAATATGCAGACTTCTAAAACTCTTCGATCCATCGAAAAACAGGTGTCACAACGGTCCGTATCATGGTTAGGACCCCGGCAGGTCAAACACTGATCATGCTGGTCTGAGACAGAGTAAAGCCAGCCACAGGAACACCGCTGCATCGGGGACTAGCCCATCTCTGAAGACTTCTTCTTGTCCCCTGGATGAGACATGACTGGACGAAAAACAAACAGCAAAATAGGTCTCGGCATCATCGAAACGAAAAGGAAAGGTCTTACCGGGTCGACGACGAGAACGTTGAGGCTTTCAGCAAAACTAGGATGGAAACTTGCGATGGACTAGGCCCAATGACGCAGTAATAAAACACACTACACACACAAGGTCGTACTTGCTCGATGGCGGGAGAAGCAGAACTGGCATGGAGGAGTCGATGTCGGTTATTAGCCAACCCACAAGCGCCACGCAGTGTGTCGGCCTCGAGGATGGTGCCGCCTCCTCCCCATACAAAAGAAAATAAAAAATGCTCCCGCGGGGTCCTGCTCCTTTGGCCAGAACCCATCAGTGATGAATGGTGAAGGCTGACACAGATAAGATGGAACATAACAAGACAAGGAAAAGGAGAAGTACTAGATTATTAATGGCTGAGAAGGTATGGCAGGCTTCTTGGTGCAATGGTGGAATTGCTGCTTGCAACACCTGTGACCCAGGTTCATGTCCTGTGTGTCTGAGGTTCTGCTGTAGGAGAAGTGAATACCCCAAAGGGCCCACTTCCCCTACAGGAACAGAGGGTGACGAACTCTGCCGGGTGACTGCCACTCTGGGTGGTAAGCAGCTGTGAGAGTGGCTTCAGAGGGAGGGCACAGACCGGCTCTGTTACAGCACACATTGTGTGCACACACTCAGGAGCTCCCGCCACTGGCATCCTATGTGGAGAGAGGAAACAAGGAAAGCATCTGCCTGGCAGGACAGCTGGGGTATTCTCAGGCAACATACATCTGCCTGAAATACGTACAGATTTGTTTTGCTCCTTCCTGGGCTTTTGCAGCCACACTCCTTCAGGCTCTCATGCCAGCCTCCTGACCCGCCAGACAACACCCACTGCTGTGTATCATCCCATAGAGCTCAACAGAGCTACTGACTCGTCAGGCACAGCTCACGCCAACAGCACGGGTTTGTCAAATGGGGGAGGGGCAGGACTGGTGTGCTGCACAGCCAGGTTGTGTAGGGAGCCTACCTGAGGTCATCATCTGGAGCTGCGTTAAACTCCTCCACAGAGTCACTGCCAGGAGCCACTGTTTCAGCGGCAAACAGCAACCCATTAAGTGTTCAAAGGATGCCATTAGCTCACTCCCTGCTGGCTTCCACTTCTGTTGTTCGGCATCAGAGTGCAATCCCAGATTGCCAGCGTGACAGAATGAAACATACATGTTGCTGGCAGACAAGGACCACTTGGCTAACCTAGTCTGCCCATTTTTCCCTGCCTATAGTATCACCATACATCCTATTTAATCTCTAGCCCATTCACCCCCCCCTTCCCCAAGATTCTCTTATGTCTATCCATGCATTCCTAAAACCCACCACTACTGGAAGGCTGTTCTAGGAATCCACCATTCTTTCTGATTCTTTCTGTGAAAAAGTACTTTATCACATCTCTCCTGAATCTACCCCCTTACAGTTTCTTATCATGCCCCCTCATCCCGGAGTACTTTTTTCTTTTTTTTTTTTTACCGAAAAGTACTTTCCCCTCCTGCACCTTGTTTACCCCCCGAGAAGTATTTAAAGGGCTCTATCATATCCCACCTCTCTCTCTCTCTCTCCTCTCTTCCAAGGAGTACATATTAAGGTCCTTTAATATCTCCTCACAGGGCTTTAGATGCAAACCCTGCACCATTTTAGTTGTCCTCCTCTGGACCCCTTCCACTCTGTTTATGTCTCTTCTGAGATGTAGTCTCCAGAACTGGAGACAATACTCTAGGTAGGGTCTTACCAGTGATCTATACAGGGGCAACACTACCTCCCTCTTTCCTGCTAGTGATGCCCCTCCTTATGCACCCAGCATCCCACTTGCCTTCCCCACTGCCTGACAACTCACCTGATAACGATCACCCCCAGGGTCACTTCACTGTTTAGTGATCATCAGTACCACCACCACCCCCATTTCATATTCCACCTCTGAGTTTCTGAGCCCCAAGTGCATTTTGAACTTTTTGCATCAAAACCCAGCTGTCATACCCTTGACAACAGTTGAGTCTTCTCAGGTTGTTGCTCATTTCCACCCCTCACCCACCTCCTAAGTGTCCACCTTACTGCAGAGTTTAGTGCAATCTACAAAGAGGCAGACCTTACTTCTAGCTCCTCTGCACGTCACTTACAAAGACATTAAAGAGGACCAGTCCCAGCACTAAACCCTGAGGCACCCCCATTCGTCCTCTCTTCCTCTGAGTGAACTGTTTCTCACCACCCTCTGTCATCTACCCTTAACCAATTTCTTCACTAGTTTACCACCTATGGAGTCACTCCTAAGCTACC
The DNA here is from genome assembly GCA_016271365.2 of Neoceratodus forsteri. NCBI lineage: Eukaryota > Metazoa > Chordata > Ceratodontiformes > Ceratodontidae > Neoceratodus > Neoceratodus forsteri. The sequence continues at coordinate 49,337,150 of CM028136.1, read as the reverse complement.
CAGCTTCCTTACTAGTCTTCAATGTAGAACAGTGTGGAATGCCTTACCGAAATCTAGGTAGGCCATGTCCACCGCTACACCCTGATCTAGTTCCTTTGTCACCCAAAGAACTCTGTCAGATACATTTGACATGACCCCCCCCCCAATGAATCCATGCTGCCTTGGGTCTTGCAACCCACTGTATTCAATATATTCCACAATCCTTTCTTTCAGTAGTAATTTCAATAACTTTACGACCACCAAAGTCAGGTTGACTGGCCTATAATTGCTCGACTCTTCCCTGCAACTACTTTTGTGACGTGACACTACATCTGCCTTCCTCCAGTTCTCAAGGACCACTCCTGTTTCCAATGAACTGTTAAATAGGGCCATCAGATGAGCAGCCAATACCTCCCTGAGCTCCTTTAATATTCTTGGGTAGTCCCCTTCTGGCCCCATTGCTTTGTCCACTTTCAGGTTTGCGGGTCCCTTCAAGGCTCTCTTCTCCAAAAAAGACTTGTGTCCACCTTTCTCGAATGCTGTCATGTTTTTGTGGCCTCTCCCTGTCTCTTTTCTCTGCGAACACTGGACAAAAGTATTTGTTCAGGATGTCTGTCTTTTCCTGTTCCCCTTCTTCACAGTCCCCCCTCCCTTTCCCTACTTAAACTTACAATCCAGACCCTGGCCTTCCTTTTTTTGTTTACATTATTTAAAAAATGTCTTGTCCCTCTTGGTTACTGCCTTGGCTATTCTCTCTTCAGTTTACACCTTTGCAGTTTTTACTGCTCTCCCGGTTTCCCATGATACACCTCCCCATCTGCCTTCCTCTCCACTTCCTTGTACCTTCTGATTGCTACTCTCTTAGCTTTTACGTTTTCTGCCACCTCATTCGAGAACCATAACAAACTCTTTTACCTCCTCCTTTTGCTCCCTTCCCTGACTCAGAGGTTTCTTGCCTTTACTATGGCTCTTTTTTGTTCCTCCTCCCCACCCAGTTCATCCCCCTGACAAGTCTTCCCTGAGGCATTCACTCATCTTTTTAAAATATGCCCTCCTGAAGTCCAGGGCCCTCACCCCTGTGTGCTTTGATTCCACAGCTGCCCTCATATTAAACCACTCTGTAAAATAATCGCTGGTCCCAGGTGGGCCCCTCATCTTGACGTCTGCAACACTGTTCTTGTTGGAGAGTACCAGGTCCAGTATTGCTCCATGATGTGTGGGTTCAATGAGTAGTTGCCTGAGGAACACCCCCTGCAGGGAGTCAAACATTTCCCTGCTTCTAGCTGAAGCTGTGCTGGGAGGCTTCAATCTACATCAGACAGATATGATCCCCACAAACAGCACATCCTCCTTTTCTGCCATCTTGCCAATGGCTTCCATCAGTACCTTATCTAACCCCTTCCCCCATCTGGAGTTCTGGAGATCACACCAGTGCGAATAGAGGCTCCACTCCCTGCCTCTAGGGAGATCCACAGTGCCTCTGCCCACGTCTACCCTGTATCTCCACTGCTTTAGTGCCTTCCCTCAGATTATGTATCACACCCTTTTCTTCCTATCCTGTCCTTCCTGAACAGAGTATAGCCTGGTATGGCTATGTGCTAGTCATAATTTTCAGCGCACCATGACTCGGTAATACTCGGGTCAGCCTCTGCATTATGGCCTTTAGGTCTGGCATTTTATCTCCTAGACTTCTAGCATTCACACACATGACTTTCCAGGTTTTACTACAGTTTGTTACCCCTCTTTTCTCCATTTTGCTTTCCTTCCCCACTCTCTTTCTAATGCACCCACTCCCACTCCCCTTCATTTCTTTCACCCTGCCTCCTGTATTAATTTGTATCCCAGGAAATCCACTCCTCTTGGGTTCTCCCTACTATTAATTTGCATCTCAGGTTCTCCTGGGATCACTGAATTCAGTCTCCAAATGGAGAAAATCAGGGGCTTCAGGATGTCCTGCCACTGGGCACGAACCGTGGGAACAGCCCCAGGTACAGTGATATTGGGGCTGAACTGTCACCAATATTCAGCAGGAAGTGCAAATCAAAAGCACGGGGACATAAGCAGAAGCTGATGGGGGGGAATGATCCAAAAAGGATGTGAGAAAAATAAAAATGACCTACATCACTGTAATTCTTGATCTTCCCAATTATCTTCACCATTGATGACTGGTGGGTCTTAGCCAGAGGTGCAGGACCCTCACGGGAGCATTTAGCTTTAAGAATTTCAGAGTGGGGGAGCAGACGTCAGAGACGGCGCCACCCATGAGGCAGACATACTACGTGGCACTCGTGGACTGGCCAGTAACCAACGCAGGCTCCCCCTCTCCTCAGTTCTGCCCAGCTGGGGAGGAAGAAAAAAGTTTAGAGGACAAGGAGGGAGGGGGCAAGGGAGCCCAAGGGACAGAAAAAAAGAAATGCATGTAAGCAAATGAATAAAAACCCAATTAAAAAAAGAGAGAAGTAGGCCATCGAGTGAGGGGGACTTGGTTGGTCTGGGGAGGCCAGACCAACTGGGTCGGCCAAGGAAAGAGACAGCGAGAAAGGGGGGCATCCTGTATCTCTGTCAGGGAGAAAGGCTGAAAAAGAGAGAAGAGGGGTTAGTCTCCTCAGCCGAGGAACTAAAAACAAAGGAGACTCAAAGGAAGAGAACCACTACAACCACTTTACAGAATAGGCTAGGTTGACACTCCCCTACCGATGGCTGCCATAATGTAGATTGTACATCTTTTTGTCTTCCCCTGCCCTTTTTTGTTATAAAGGAAATTGAAGAAATAAGGTTTAGGGCAGCAGCTCTGAGACGTCATTTATTTTATTTATTTATTCTAGGATTACAAGTTCCTTTGAGCCAAGGCTCTTTTACAAAGGTTCCACGTCATCTGGGGAAACAATACAAACATGAAAAAATCTGAAACAGACAATTCAAGCAGTTGAATATATACATTTAGGGGAAGGAGGTGCAGGACAGAAAATTGTATAAACAACGCAGAGCACAGGATTCTAAACCGTCTCAAGCAGTTGAATACAGACAGTTGAGGGAGGGAGGGAGGTACCAGGGCAGGGCAGAGTTAACAGGGAAAGTTGAGGGATTGAGGGGACAACAGAAAGGAGGAGCAGCCGTAGGCACTGTCAGGCTTCGAGAAAGTGCTACAGCCAGGGAGGGAGGGGGAAGGGGGAGAGGGAAGTGCTAGAAAGGATAGCAGATTAGGAGCGACAGTCACAGGAGCTGGAGGTAGAGAAGTGGGGTGAAGGCTGGTTTTGAACTCGCCAAGCTCTTGCAGAGAGGTGATGTCTTTGTTGAGTCCATTAAACCTGTAGGGTGCACGGTAAGCAAAGGACCTTTGTCCCTGTTCATGCTTCATGTTTTCCCTTCCAAGAGACATGAGGTCTAGAAAAAGGTCATCCCAGGTTTGCCCACCTGAGACCGGTTCCTAAAAGAGTAATTTAGTTAGACAGAAGGCTTAAAGAAAGGGAGGAGGCACTGCCCAAAGCTTGACCTTGATAGGAAGCTGGGTGGGTAGCAGTCCTTAATGGTGAAGAAATTCAGGAAGATCAAACATTATGGTGAGTACATAAATGTTATACATTACCTGAATTCATTTTCACCATTCATGACTGGTGGGTCAGAGTGCCAAGCTGCCACCCTTGGTGGCACTGGTAAACCCTGAGGGGTAAAAGTCCCTCAGCCTCCTGTGGGGGAAACACAAGGAGGTGGGTCCCCCTCACAGGTCCAGCAGAACCGAAGACTGGTCAGGGGCAGGCGGAAGTTCCCCAGGCCTGGCACAGGGAAGTCGCACCACTCTCGCCTGACCCCAGGGGAGAAAACGTGGGCCCCCTGGTATGGTGAAGCAATCGCCCTACGCTGTACAAGAAGTGACAACCTGATAAGACGGTGACACGTTGTCTGCCAGATGCAGACCACTGTTCCCACAAGCCTGGAAGCCATGTCATTGGTGCCATAAGACGCCCTTGACTGGTTTCTTGCTATCTCCAGGCCATGGGTGGAAAGGACGATGGCCCATCTGGTTGTCCATTAAGCATGGATTCCAGGAGCTGACCTAGCATCGCCCACAGGTACCTGGCATAGGCACTCTGTAGTGCTTGGTGCGCTGAGACGCACAAGAGGAGGCACGCTGCTGAGAACATCCTTCTACCCCAGCATAGAAACATAGACTTTGACGGCAGATAAGGACCGCTTGGCCCACCCAGTCTGCCCACTTCCTTACCTATTGAATAAGCTAGGGATCCTAGTTAACCAACAATTTACTTCCCCCAAACCTCGACTATAATTGCCTTGCGTCTGTCCCATGCATTCTTGAACTGCCTCACTGTTTTTGACCGCACAACCTCCCCAGGGAGACCGTTCCATGCGTCCACCATCCTCTCTGTAAAAAAATACTTCCTCATGTTGCCCCTGAGCTGTCCCCCTCTAGCTTCAGATTGTGCCCCCTTGATCTTGCACATCTCTTTTTCTGAAAGATGCTACCCTCTTGGACTTTCTTGATTCCCTTGAGGTACCTGAAAGTTTCTATCATGTCCCTCCTTTCCTCGAGGGTATACATATTAAGCTTCTTTAGTCTCTCTTCGTATGGTTCCTGGTGCAGACCTTGCACCATTTTAGTTGCCCCTCTGGACTGCCTCCATCGTGTCTGTGTCCTTACAGAGATGGGGTCTCCAGAACTGCACGCAGTACTCCAGATCGGGTCTCATCAACTGTTCGTACAGAGGGATGACAACTTCCTGTTTTCTACTGGTGATGCCTCTCCCTATGCATCCCAGTATCCCCACAGCCCTCCTTACTGCCTTCTCACACTGCCTGTCTACCTTTAGGTCAGCTGATATGACTACCCCCAGGTCCCCTTCCATTTTGTTGTTGTTGGTAACTCCCCCAATTGTATACCTTTCCTCTGGGTTTTTGTTTCTCCAAGTGGATTACTCTGCACTTCTTTACATAGTATCTAAGCTGACATACATTTGACCATTCCTCCAACCTTGCCAAGTCCCATCTCATCCTTTCCACCCCACCTGGTGTATCAACTTTGTTGCAGATCTTTGTGTCATCTGCAAAGAGGCATATTTTTCCTTCTAGTCCCTCTGCAACTTCACTTATAGAGACATTAAAGAGGACCGGCCTCAGTACTGAACCCTGAGGTACCCCACTAGTAACCCCCCTTTCTTCACTGTGGACTCTGTTTACTATTACCCTCTGTGTCCTGTTGTCCAGCCAATTTCTTTACCCCAGTTACCACCCTGGGATCCACTCCCAGGCTGGCTAATTTGTTTTTTTAATCTTTTGTGTGGAACTGCGTCAAATGCCTTGTTAAAGTCTAGGTAGGCCATGTCCACAGCCCCTCCCTGGTCTACCCAGTCAATGAAATCTATTACATTCGTCTGACATGACCTTCACGCTGTGAATCCATGCTGCATTGGGTCATGTGCCCTGCTGGCCTCAGTGGTCAAACTCAGTCAAGTCAGACCCTGGGGGGAGCGGTCGTACCTATGGCATGGATGCCGAGAAGCTCCATCCTAAGGTGCTATGTGAGCATAACACCTGGAGAACTCAGAGGTGTGCAGTACCTGTGCTGACAGTCCCGCGTGGCTGTTACAGGGTTGAAGGGGTTTCTGCCAAACAATCCTGTGTCTCCGGCTAAGACCCACCAGTCATGAATGGTGAAGACCGATTCAGACAACACTGAAAATTGCATACTCCCTGTACGAAAAAAAATTACTCACCTGTAGTAGTCGTGTCTCTTTCAAACAGATCCACTAATATTATTACTCTTGCAGTGCTCCCTTAAACCAGCACTGCCCCAGACAGAATAGAATGGTATGCTAATCATGGAATGTTTGGCTCATGCATCTATTTTCAAACTGCCCAGTGTCAACTGCCTACATTCTACCTCAGATTTCTTAGAAGCCTGCAAAGAGGCCATAACAACATGTGAACAACATGTGAATCACTATTTAAATAATTATAGAAAAATAATATCCTACTGGACAAATAACATTAACCAAATGACTAGTATAAACAAATGTCGCCGTTTTTTTCTTTTTGAAGTCAGATATGCTTTTAGAAAAGATCCTATAAGTTAAGACATTACTAGAAGGTGCCAGCAGGTGGCATGCCACTCCAACTATGCATCTCATCAGCTGTGGAGAGGATTTTTCTTGTTACTGATTCTGAAAGAGGAGACAAGAGCAGGGAGTAATAATATTAGTGGATCCCTTTGGAAGAAACAAGATTACTACAGGTGAGCAATTTTTTCTTCTAACCCCAGAAATCCACCAATATTAATACTCTTGCAGATTATGCAGCAGTACCTCAAGGAGGTGGGCCAGAATCTACTTAGGAAAAAGACTCTGCAGGACTGCAGTGCCTAATCTGGCATCACTCCTGGACTAGGTGCCCAGGCTATAATGCTTACTGAAGGTGTGGACTGACCTCCAGGTAGCTGCTTTACATATTTCCATTAGAGGTACCTCTTGGACAGCTATAACAGCTTAATCTGGTTCAAAGTCAGTTGGCATTCATCTGTATCCCCTTCCCCCGGGTCGTGCCTGAAAATAGGCAAGATTTGTCTAGTGCACTTACCCGGTCAACAAAAACGAAATAAATAAATAATAGTGGCAGCTGTGCCCCTTGAAGAGTGGGCCCTAAGACCAGAGGGAGGAACCTTGCCTGCCTTTGAGTAGCAAAACCGAATACACTGGACTATTCATCGAGAGATGGTCCTCTTTGAAGCAGGAGTACCTTCACCTACTTCCCCATGGATGAGGAACAGTTGTCTGTCCTGCCTATGATCTTTGGTATGAGTCATGTCATAACTCAGTGCTCTTTCTACATTCAAGCTGTGCAATCTACGCTCACCTGAGCTAGAGCGTTCAGTAAAGAAAACTGCAATGTTACAGACTGGTTCAAATGGAAGTCAGAAACCACCTTGGGGAGGAACTTCCTATTAGTTCTCAACACTACCTTGTCCCTGTGGAAAGAAACATAGTCCTTTTCCACACAGAGGCTCTGTAGCTCACTTATCCTTCTGACAAAAGTGACTGCTACCAGAAAAACTACCTTCCAGGTAAGACGTTTAAGCTCTGCAGATGCCATAGGCTCAAAGGGCGGAAGCATAAGCAGGGCAAGGCAAATATTAAGATCCCATGCACTGGTCCCCTGTTAAGGGGAAACAAATGAGAGCCCTTTAAAGAATCTTTTGAATACAGGGTTTGATGCCAGGGAGGTATCCTTTCTAGCTAAAAGGGTATGCTGAAACTGAAGCCAGGTGCACCTTCAGAGTTGAGTGCTGCAACCCCAGGGAGTGCAGCTGAGACAAATAATCAAGAAGGGTTGGGATCCTGGCCTGGGCTGGGACTATACCTTTGCCACTGCACCAAATGGAAAATCTTTCTCATTTTGAGGCATAGGTTTTCTTGGTGGAAGGCTTCCTGTAACCCTTAATGACTTCTAAAACTGCTTCAGAGAATTGGCAATCTGCATATTCTAAGTCCTCAACAGCCCAGGCCTTGAGCTTGAGAGACCCAAGATTGGGGTACACTACCCTTCCCCTCTGAGGGAGGTGAATCGGTTTACTCACAGACATTGAGAGCAGCAGGGAGTACCAAGGCTGTCTTGCCCAATCCGGGGATACCAGAATCATCGAAACTGGTTGTGACCTGAGCTTGATGAGCACCTTGGAAAGGCATAGAGGTACCTGCCTGTCCAATCCAGAATCAGGGCATTCATTGAAACTGTCCCCTTCACTGGGGCCCTGCAGCAATAAAGAGGTAAGTGGTGATTTAGGTAGGAAGCAAAAAGGTCTATTTCTGGGGTCCCCACCTCCTGAAGAGCAGTCACCACTTGCTTGTTCAATGCTCGTTCGTGATGGGCCTGGTTTATCCTGCTCAAGGCATCTGCCAAGGTGTTGTCTGTGCCTAGCAGATGAATTGACTGTAGAGAGGCATTTAGAGAGTAAGCGAGGCTCCATATCTTCATTGCCTCTGTACAAAGAGGAGTGGACCTTGTCCCTGTTTGTTTGTTGATGCAATACATTGTTGTAGTATTGTCTGTTTTGACTTGTACCTTTCCATGTATGAGATGAGAGAAACCCTGAAGGGCCAGATAAACAGCTCTTAACTCCAACAGGTTTATGTGCAAGAGTGAGTCTGCACTCTCCCAAGTACCATGGATGGTGTGATCCCCTAAGTAAGCACCCCAACCAAGCAGGGAAGCAACGATTGTGAGAACCAGGAAGGTAGGCTCCTGCAGAAATGGAACCCCTTCCCTTAAATTTTCCTGTTCCCTCCACCACTGGAGGGCCTGTAGTAATGTTTGAGTGACTGGTACTGGCTTTGAGAGGGGGTCCCGCCTTTGGTACCAGTGTGCTTTGAGGTGGAACTGAATCTCTCTCATCTGAAACTTGCCACCTATGACTGTGCTTGTTGCTGCAGCACTGTGCCCTAACAGTTGAAGAAACTGTTTTGCTGTTTTTGGCCTGCCCAAGGCAAATGAGCCTGCCAGAAGCTGACTGCTTTCTGCACTCTCATGAGGGAGAAAAGCTCTTCCCACTACTGTATTCAGTTCTGCACCTATGAGCTGCAGAACCTGTACAGGGGTCAGGAGTGACTTTTTGGTACTGAGAAGGAATCCCAGGGAGAGCAGCATATCCTGGGTTACCTGAAGGTGGTTTGACACCTGTTAGTGGGATTTCCCTATTAGCCAATCGTCCAGATAAGGAAAAATTATGACACCCAGTCTTCTGAGGTGTGCCACTACTACTGCTATGCACTTGGTAAAGACCCTTGTTACAGAGGTGAGGCCGAAGGGAAGTGTTGAGAACTGGTAGTGACCTGAGGGGAGTCTGAATCAGAGATACTCTCTGTGCGACTCCCTTATGGTAATTTGGAAATATGCGTCCTTTAGATCCAAGGAGGCTAGCCAGTCCCCTTTTTGCATAGTTGGCAAAATCAAGGCCATTGTGACCGTTTTGAACCTGGGCTTTACCAGGTACCTGTTTAGCAGTCTGAGGTCCAGTATAGGCCGCCACTATCCATTCTTTTTTGTTGTTAGGGAATATCTGAAATTGATTCCTTGCCCTCTTTGGTTGGGGCGGGAAGACAGGCTCCACTGCTTTTGTTTTGCCAACAGTAGGGCCTGTACCTCCTGCTCCAGTAGTTTTCTTTCTGAGAAAGGAGATGGTGCAAAATGTTTTAACCTTGGAGGAAGAAGGGACTGGAAGCAAAGGGAGAGATCCTGACTCACTATTTTCAGGACCCACTTGTCTGCGGTCATTTTTAACCATTCCTGGAAACAGTGATGGAGTCTGACCTCTACAGGATGTGGAGAGGCAGCCTGAAGGGAAAAGTCAGGGGTTCTGTTTTGCTTGCTGCTGAGGCTGAGCAGATTGGGATCTCTCTGAGAACCCCTTCTACCTCTAGCTCTATAAAATCCAGTCTGCTGTGGTTGGTACTGCTGCTAGGAAACAGCATGTATCTGAAAGAAAGCCCTCCTAAAAGAGGACCTGCCCCTGCCTCCTCTAGAATAAGACGAAGCTGAAGTAGAGGACCTGTCTCTGGTTGAGTTGCTCCTAAAAGTAGCTTTATATTTATCTACTTTTTTCATATATGGCTCAGTCTGGGCACCAAAAAGAGAACGGCCTTCGACAGGAAAGTCCATTGCCTTAGTTTGAGTGTCCTGGGTGAGGTTGGTAGCCCTCAGCCAGACAAATCTGCTTAGAGTAATGGTACCAGCCATCCACACTGCAGCTGTATCATTGCTGTCAGCTGCCATCTGAAATTGGTATCTGGAAGCCTCCAAGCCCAATTTTGCTGTGTCTAGCAGCTCTGACACTGTTAGAGAGGTTAGCCTCAGTATTGTCCATCACTGACTGCCAGAGAGCTTTTTGATAAAGGGCTGCATAGGCCTGGTAGCTGGCTGGACGAATTGCCCGGGATGCCAAAAGGTACCGCTTTTGTCATGCTGTCCACCTTTCTTGAATCTTTCTCGGGGGGGGGCGGGGGTGAGAGGATAAGTGAGTTTTGGCTTAGTCACAGGCACCCTGCTGTACAATACCCTGGTGGTCTGGGTGACTAATAAGAAACTCAGCACCAGATCTTTCTAACTGATGCTTCTTGTCACACCTTTTGTCCGTGGGTGTGACTGTATTGGGAGCCTTTAGGATTTCTAAAACATCCTTCTTAAAGTATTTGTAGATAGGCAGAAAGAGCCTTTTTGAGGGTGCCAGCTCCATAAGCTCCATCTATTCTGCCTCCTTTTTATCCCGGATCTCTTCAGCTGTTTGGAGATCCAGGTTCTCTACCATTTTCTTAACAAAAAATAAAATGGGAAGAGAAATCCTCTGAGGGTCTGGGAGGGGAGCCAAAATTCTGTTCTGGTGATAACTCAGGTTCAATTCCCTCTTCATCTTGATCATCCTCCTCATATGTCACTGTAGCAATAGGCAAAAGAGGGGAACCGTTGCTTTTTCAGCAGCAATAATCACAGGCTGCTGAGGGGATAATAAACCCTGCAGCACCTGGAGTAAGGCAAAAGCCTGTGACAATCCAGCAGGAGAAGGAGCATTAATAGGCACCTGAGGGGACCCCTTGAGGCGTTTCAGCCAGGGTGTCAGTGTGTTTGGTTTTCTTTAATTTTTTTGGCAGGCACCGGGGAGTCAGCTGGTTGATTGCTTCTCTTGCCAGAGCCCTCACCTGTATCAGGGGTGGATTTAGAGGCTCTGGAGGGAACTGCCAGTCTTAGAGGGGATGGACTGGTTAGAGCCCATGGGCCCCTCCTCTAGTTTTCTTTTAAGTCTCTCCCTGCGTTTTTTCACTGTCTTAACAGGGAAAGACTTACAGATACAAAAGTCTTCACTGAAGTGCTGTTGCCCAAAGCAGATGAAGCAAAGATCATGCTGGTCTGCCTTGGCAAACACCTCTGCACACTTTAAGCAATTCTTGAACCCAGGGGGTCCTGTTTTCTTTTTAGGCTTGTCTGGCATTATAGAAAACAGGAACCACTAACCGACCAAAAAATAGACTAAATTTAAATATCTGCAGTCAGTTTCAATAGAATAACGGTCGGTTCAGGAACCGATAAAGTGAGAAAACTATTGGATCCGGAACCGAGAAACCACTGAGGAAAACCAATAGACCCTGGTTCAAAAGCGGTTAAAATTAAATAAAATTAAAGAATAAAATAACCAGAACCCTCTAAAAAGGTTACGATTAAATAAAAAAATAAAGTTGGTTGCCCCTCAGTTCAAAGGAACCACGAGGAACCGATAAACAAGTTTAAATTTAAAACTAATGAGGTATAAAACACGACAGAACAATGACACTAGGCAGTAGTGAAAACTGAAACAAAAATACTTATTTTTTTTGCTCTATGCACTACAGGAATCTGTCTTGATTGAGTGTGATCTCCAGGGCATCTGAACTTTGCAGCAGAGAGAAGAAATCTGAGGCAGAATGTAGGCAGTTGATACTGGGCAGTTTGAAAATAGATGCACAAGCTAAACATTCCATGATTAGCATAGCATTCTATTCTCTCTGGGGTAGTGCTGACTTAAGGGAGCACTGTAAGAGTAATATCAGTGGATTCCTGGGGTTAGAAATGAAAATGATATATTCACCATAATTCTTAACCTTCAAAGAATACCTTCACCATTGATTCACACTAATGGGTCTGGGTCAAAGGCACTAAGACCCTGCGGGAGCCAGAACATTTCAGGAGGGCTGGCGCCGAGGCAAGCTGTGCACATGCATGGCACCACAAGAGTGGCTTTCGACGCCAGGCTTACATCGGCACCAGCCCTAACCACCTCGCTACCTTTTTTACCGCAGAGGTGCAGCATAATCCAACTAGTACTTATGCACTAAACCTAAGGGCATAAGAAAGCTCTGGTGACCAATATAAGAAGGGTCAACAAAACAGTAATAAAGTGTCTTCCTGGGACAAGCCAAGAACAAGGGGTGAAGACCAATAAACATACTGAAGTGAGCCCGGGAGATCTGTGGGTGGGCATGTGAATCAATGGTGAAGATATTCCTAAAAGATCAAGAATTATGGCGAATACGTAATTTTCATATCTTCCAGGAATGAATCTTCACCACTGATTCACACTAATAGGTCACAGTACGAAGCTCAGACAAAAAAACCCTTGACTATAGTAGTAGGAGCCAAAGGCTCGCTCAGGACTGAAGTCCATTCAGGATAGCCCTGCCAAAGGCAGTGTGCTGCCTGGAAGGGACATCCAGGACCTACTGCATAAGAAAACTATACACTGTGGTCTAGGATACAGCTCTACAAAAGATCACCGACAAGCACACAGCGCATCTCTGCCAAGGGCATAACAACTGCGCTAGTGGACTGGGCACATGCCTGACCTTTCATCATGACCCACGTCATGGCACAGCAGTGGCGCAGATAGCTAACAGTGTAGGCCAAAATGTACTAGACTGTAACAGGCTGCCCCTTTGAACAGGGCAGAAAAGAGATCAAAAGCTGTTTGGATTGCCTGAAATCCTAATTCCATACAGGCAAAACATGAGGATGCTTAGAATCTCCAAAGAAAGGAGAGTATGCTCTCCTTCATTCTAGCAGCTGACAAAGCAAGTAGACAGCACAGTGGCTGATTTAGATGCAACTCAGACACCACTTTAGGAATGAACGCAGGATGTGTACGGATCACTATCTTGCCCCTATAGGAAGCGATGTATGGGGATCTGTGACTAACGCATGGATTTCAGACACTCTGCAAGCAGAGAATTGGCAACTAGAAAGCTGCTTTCCAAGTAAAAAGTTAGCTCACATGTCACAAGAGGCTCAAAGGGCTTGCGGGTGAGCATGTCCAACACAACGCTGATATTCCTAGCAACTAACAGCTTCTGGGTAAGGGGCCTTAGTTGCAAAATGCCTTTAAAGAACCTCCTAAACAGAGGTAACTGAGCCAGGTAGAGGGTACCAATGAGCTCATGGTATGCAGATCTAACACACAAGGGACACTGACTGTGGAATACTGCAAACCAGCATCAGGAAGGTCAAAGTAAGTACTCCATAACCTTGTCAAGTGGGCACCGAAAGGGGTCCACACAGGTTTTGGAGCACCAGATGGAAAACCTTTTCCATTAGGCTGTGTAAGCCTTTCCTAGTGGAAGGACATGGGCAGCCGAAAGTATTCCAGAGACCTTCTGAGATGTCCTGTATGTATTCCCTTCCATCTCTTCAGGAGCCAGGCCTGAAGGTGAAGGGAGCGCAGGATAGGATGGACTAGAAGACCTTGAATCAACATGTCCAGCCTGAGTGGAAGAATCCTCTGTTTCCTGACTGACAGCCTATTCAACCAAGGAAATCATATCTGTTGAGGCGAGCAGGGTGCAATCAGAATGATCCTGCCCCGATGCACCTTCAACCTGAGCAATATCTTCTGCACTAGGTGGGATTGGAGGGAATGCACACAGGAAAAGATTCTGCCATAGCAGTCAAAATGCATCTTGACAGAAAATGCTATTTCCTGGCCTTCTGAAGCAGAATCGATGCAGTTTGACATTCATTTGGTATGCAAAAGCGGTCCACATCTGAGGAGCACCATTTATACAACAGTGACCTCATAAAGTAATTAGTGAGGAGGGGCCTAAGTTCGCCTGCCAGCGTGTTCTAAACTCCTGGTAAATAAATGGCCTGGAGTAGGATCCTCTGCTTCAGGCACCCTTCCCACACTAGCATAGCTTCTCTGCAGACAAGGAAAGGTATGCTGTTTACTCGTGTAATACAGTACAGACTGTTGTCTGTCTGGAAGAGGACTGTTTTGTAGTTGACAAGATCCACTAGGGCTCACAGGCCATACAAAAAGAAATCGCATCTCCAACACACTGATGTGGAGATGAGGTTCTGACAGGTTCCAGAAGTGACATGTTTGGAGCTCTGACAGTGGGCTACCCACTTCAACAGGCCGGTATCATAGTGAGTGTCATCAGAGGCTTCGACTGGGAGAAAAGAAACTTGGAAGAAGACTGTCTTCCACTGTCCATCATGTGAGTGATAGAACCAGGGGCTTGATCACCAGTTATTAGACCTAGCATGCGTTGCTTGGAGTGGGCAGATAAAGATTTGCATAACATAATGTAACACGCTGTCTGCAGGATCACCTGCTTTCTGCCCTCTTGAGGCCTTGATCATAACTGGAAAGGCTCCTATAGACAGCAACTGCTGAGAGCGGTCAGAGCCGAGACTTCTAAATTCAGCAGAACTCCAAAGGAGGGAGGGAACTTAGAGGCTGTAGCCACTACTTGTTCTGCTTTGTGGCTGGAAACATGGTACTCACACAAAGTAGGACACGGCATAGGGGCCAGCACCGTAAGGGACAGCACCAGGAATGGACTGAATGTGTTGCCAGGAGATTCCCAGCATCAACACAATACTGGAACCAGCACTGCCAGGGGCAGCTCCAGGAAAGGAGCCATTCCAGCACCAAGAGATCCCTGGTGCAGAGAACCCCTTGAGCTGACCCAGGATTGACAAATTAACTGGTGCCCGACCAGGCCCCAAATTCTAGAGAGCACTGAATACGGCACAAGGAGATCCCAGCAACCTGATGCCAGCATGGTGCTGACATGACGCTGACATGGTGTCAACTCAGTGTCGGAAACAACACTAGAAGCGATGCCAGGTCAGGCCTTGAAAGACCACACACCAGCACCAATGCCAGAAGCAGACCTAGAACGAGCAACCCAGCCAGTACTTAAGTGACTGGCAATGGTACCCAGCTGGTCCAACCTCGTGAAACAAGGCAGGGGTGCATCCAGTGGGGCAGTAGTCAGAGATGACGTTATCAGCAAGGGCAGAAGGCTGTTGCTTGGGCCAAATTCTCTACCTGGCTTGAGAGTCCTGCCTGCGGGTCCAGTGCCACCAACCCCAAAGGGCCAAGGACCGGATCCGCAGAGACACCCAAGCCAGAAGCTGCACCCACTGCTCCAAGGAGCTGCCCTGGGGTGGAACTGTCCACCAGGGTCTCCACTTAACTCATTACTTCCAACAGCTTCATATGAAGTCCAAACTATCCATTGTTTACCCGACACAAAAAGACCGCCCAGTAGGACAGAGGCAGATTCCGAGCCAGAGACCTCAATACCCCAGTATCAGAGGCCCCTGGCGATGCAGATAGTGTTGATGAAGGCATAGGGCCCCAGGAGACTAAGGGTTTCATGCCAAACCTCCCAGAGGCAACCTTCAGTGGTACCATTTCTTTCCCTTCTAAAGGAAAGAACTACTCAAGGCCAAGCGGCACCAAGAACCAGACTAGAATCGGGAACAGGCCCACCTGTTTGTGTTTCTAAGGACTGTACTTCTTGCCAGGTACAGGACCGCCCATGGCCAGAACCCTTCCCCAATAGGAAAGTGGACCAGACACAGCCCCACTGCCAAAGCAGTCTGCCTGAAAGGCTTACTACTGTCATCTTGCACAGCTGATGAACACAACTGACAGAAACGTTTACATACAATCAGTGAACGGACACAAATATCAAACTCTAACTTCAAAAACTAAAATTGAGAAGAACCGAATGCAGCTGTAATACAGATGTGAAGTTCTGACTCCCAGTGGGTGACTGACGTCACTATTCAAGTGCACTCGACAGCGAGAAAAAAGGAACTAAAGCAGTTGAGGGCTGGTGCAGAGATAAACCTGGCACTCACGAGCCACTGCAGTGCCGTGCTATCTTGCCTGACACTCTGCTCTAGACAGCCCTCCTGAAGTTCTGGCTCCTACAGGGTTCTAGTGCCTCCAACACAGACCCATTAGTGTGACTCAATAGTGAAGATGCATTCCTGGAAGATCTCTTGATCTTCAAGGACTTTCTTCACCATTGATTCACACTGATGGGTCTGAGTCAAATGCACTAGGGACCCTGTGGGAGCCAGAACATTTCAGAAGGGCTGGTGCCAAGGTAAGCTGCGTTCACACATGGCACCATGAGACTGGCTCGCAAATACGTCGGCACCAGCCCTCAATCACCGTAGTACTTTTTTTTTTAAACCGAGGAGGCATGCAACATAACATAACTAGCAATTATAAACTAATCCTAAGGGCATAAGATAGCACTAATGACCCATGTAAGAAGGATCAACAAACCAGAAACACAGCATCTTCACAGCCCAAAGCAAGAGCTGAAGACCAATAAACAGACTGGAGTGAGCCCGGGGGATAGCAGAAGGGAGTATCAAACAATGGTGAAGATACTCCAAGAATATCAAGAATTATGGTGCACACGTAATTTTCATATCTTCCAGAAATCAGTTTTCATCACTGATTCACATAGATGGTTCAGTGTACTGAGATAAAATTCCCTGGACTAGGGCAGAAAGAGCCGAGGGATCATTCAGGAACAGTCCAGCCAAAAGTAGCACGCTGCCTGGCATGGACATTCATGTATAGTGCTTAACAAAAATGTACACTGTGGTCCAAGTTGCAGCTCTGCAAATACTGTATCACTGGCAGGCACACCGCGAATCTGCCAAGGACGTGGCAACTACTCTGCTGGAGTGGGCAAGTACCAAACTTTCGAACTTAACCTGCACAATGGCATAGCAGTGGTGCAGTTCATAATACAGGCAGAAATGCACTTGATTGTAATTGCCTGTCCCTTTCGATTGTGATCAAATGAGACAAACAGCTATTTGGATTGCCTAAAGTCCTTAGTTCTGTCCAGGTAAAACTTAAGGACCCTCTTAATGTCCAGAGAATAGCAAGTTCATTTTTCTTCATTATGGGGGTTAGTAAAACAGGAAGGCAGCAAATGTGGCTGATTCAGATGGAACTTGGACACCAATTTGGGAAGGAACATAGAGTGCGTGCAGAGAACGACCTTGTCCTTGTGGAAAACAGTATACGGAGGATCAGTGACCAAGGTATGGATTTCAGACACTCTGCGAGCAGAGGTGATGCCCACTAGAAAAGCTGCTTTCCAAGTAAAGCAGCTCAACTCAAATATTGCAAGGGGCTCAAAAGACTTGTGAGCATATCCACCACGAGGCTGACATCTCAGGGAGCCACCGATTTCCTGATGGGGGGCCTTGTGTGTAAAATGCCCTTAAAGAACCTCTTGAAGAGTGGCAGCTGTGCCATGTAGAGAGCACAGATGGGCTTGTGGTACACAGAAATAGCACACAAGAGAAGCATGACTTGTGGAATACTGCAAGTCAGCATCAGAAAGGTCCAGCAAGTACTCCAGAACCTTGTCAGGTGAGCACAGAAAGGGGTTCATGTAGGCTTTGGAGCATCACATGGGAAACAGTTTCCTTCTGACTGCGTAAGTCTTCCTACTGGAAGGTTTTTGGGCAGCCAAAAGTATTTTTAGACACCCTGTGAGATACCTTGCATCTGTTCACTTCTATCTCTTCAGGAAATGGGCCTGAACATGAAGAGAACAAAGGCTGGGATGGACTAGGTGACCCTAAGTCATTACGTCTGTCTTGAGTGAAAGGATCCTTGGTTTGCTGATAGTCTATTCAACAGATGAAACCATATCTGTCGAGGCCAGCGGGGGTACCAGTATCATCTTGCCCCTGTGTGCCTCCAATTTGAGCAATATCCTTTGTACTAGAACTAGATGGACTGGAGGGAATGCATAATGAAACAGATTTTGCCACTGCAGTCTGAACAAGTCCTGACAAACACCAGGTCCTGGATTTCTGGAGCAGAATCAAGGTAGTTTGGAATTGAACAGGGACACAAAAATGTCCACATCCAGGGTTCCCCACTCATTGAATGGCAATCTCATGATGTCTGGAGCTAGGGACCACTCATTAGGATTGGCCACTGTTTGACTGAGATAGTCTGCCAAAGTGTTCTCATCTCCTGGGAAATGAATGACCTGGAGCAGGATCCCTTGCTTCAGACACCACTCCCACACTTTCATTCCTTTCCCTCAAAGAGGGCAACAGAATACTTCTCCTTCCTTGCTGATGTAATACATCACAGATTTGTCTGTCTGATGGAGAAGGACGGTTTGTGGCTGACAAGATCAACCAGATTTCGTAGACAATACAGAGCACCTTGCATCTGACACACTGATATGGAGGTAAGTCTCCGACAGGTCCCAGACACCTTGTGTTTGGATGCCCTAGCAGTTGGTGCCCCACCCCAACAGGGAGGTACCCATGCTGAGAGTAACCTGAGGCTCCAGTTAGAAACAGGGAAAGCCTTGGAGAAGACAGTCCTCCACTGACCATCATGTGAGTGACCAACCCTATCATATGGGGTAGGTCTGAGGATGCAATGCTTGTGACCATTGTGCACTGAGCATCTAGACGGATTCTCAAATGCAGACATGCCAGGGGCACTAAGAACACTTAGGAGGCTATTAGATCCAGCATGCGTTGTATGATGTGGGTCTGAACAGATGTGTACTCCATTATGTAGCATGCCATCTGCAGGATTGCCTGCATTGTACTTTCTGGAAGGAAGGCCAGGGTCCTGGTCATATACAGTAAAGCCCCTATGAACAGCAGTTGCTATGAGGGCTGGAGCTGCGTCTTATCCAGATTCAGAAGAACCTTCATGGAGGTAAGGAACTGAAAGGCTGTGACCACTGCCTGTTCTGCCTCCTGCCTACATGGACTGGCTATGAGCCTATTATCCAGGTATGGGTAAACTTGGGAGTCCTTGTTTTCTGAGGTGTGCTACGAGTACTCTGAAGCACTTTATAAAAATCTGAGGTGCAGTGGACAGCCCAAAAGGCAGGACGAATGCCTCTTGAATTCTTTGAAAGAAGGAAGCAGTGGGAGTAGAAGTCTCAAAGAGCTAGTGACCGAGGAGGGGCAGAGTCAGACTTCCTGGAGGTGGAGGCCTTACCCTAGTGCGGGGAACATGACTGTGAGTATGACCTGGACCTGTCCATATCTTTCTTATGCTGCTTCCCCGAATGCTTCTTCTCCTTGAGGGAGGCGTTGTGAGCAGAGGACAAGGAGGATCTGTGCCCGGAGTGTGACTTATGCATAGCGACCATTTGTTCCAGGAGGCAGGCCTTAAGAGTCTTCAGGCGGAAGATGCAGGTATGCTGGTTGAAGCTTTGGCAGTGCAGGCAGTCATCGATCTTGTGCTCTTGACCCAGGCACAAGACACAGGCCGAACTGCCGTCTTTAGCTGGAATTTGCTTGCTGCACACACACTTAGCTTTACACCATGTTGTAAGTGTGTTAGACTCGGCAGACAAAGAAGCGCTTGAAATACCTGGGAGAAACTGAACTGCGCAGAGCGTCAAAAAAATGGCGGTCGACGGGAAGCAGGAGGCGCCCATAGAGCTGAGATGCTGGGTCAGCATAGAAACATATAAGTTGACAGCAGATAAGGACTGCAAGGCGCATCCAGTCTACCCATTTGTTCTACCTTATGAATGTGCCATAGGCCTTTACTCTGTCAATGGCCTATCTTTTATACTCATCTGCATTGCTCCTTTATGCCTATCCCATGCCTGTTTGAAGCCCTGCACTGTATTCATATCCACCACTTCCTGAGGTAGGCTGTTCCATGTATCCACCACCCTTTCTGTGAAAAAGAACTTCCTCACATTACCCCTTAATCGGCCTCCCTCTAATCTCATGCTGTGTACTCTTGTCCTGCTGTTTTTTTATATTGAAACATATGAAGACTCTTTCACCTTGTTAATGCCCCAAGATGTATGAATGTTTCGATCAGATCACTTCTCTCCCTCCTTTGCTCTAGGTATACATATCATGCTCTGTTGATCTATCCTCTGTTATAACAAGTTAAATTACTTGTGTCCTGTAAATGAGGTCACTGTGTGGATATCGCTCTGATCCTCCCCTTCCTGCTTTGCTACAGGAAATGTCACAACTGTGCTACACTATAAAAGGAGTGTAGCATGGGGTGGTTGGGGATGGGAGTGGGTGGCTGGGCCCTTCCCCTGCCGAAAAAGGAGAACCACAGATGAAAGAAACAAGGAGGTAAGAGCAGAAACAATCAGCCAACAACAAATGATAAAAACTCACAAAAATCTAAGCACCACCTGTAATAATTTCACAGTATACCTTGTAAAAAACACTTCGCTAGAGAGAAAAATTAAGCAGTAACAGAAAATATACCTCGCAAAAAAAAAATCAATTTGAATCAGAAGATTACAGCAGTAATCTGTAAGCATAAACCTGTAGGCACACCCTGTAATGCAGTAGAAAGTATACCCTGCAACAATGTGAATCAGAGAAAAATAAAGCAGTAAAATGTTAACAAACAGTAACAACCTGTGAGTACAAAAGAAAATAACACACAGTAAATCTGCCTAACCAAAAGAAGCCTTACTCTTTTTCCTTGCTTTGATAAGGTTCCTTGCTCTGTCTTTAAAAGCAACCTAGAAGAAAAGAGCTCGGGTGAAGCTAGGCGCCTTTGCCAGCAAACCTAGTCTTCCACCTTCGACAGTGGGAAAAGAACTGTGGTGGCGCCGGGGGAATGTACAGTTACGTAAGAACTTACCGTAACAGTAGATCTTCGAGAACAGCTCTTGCAGCAGGTTACACCATTAGGACTGAAGCCGTCAGGCGTCAGGACCCCACGGAAATTTTCTAGCTAGCAGTCTTCAGCGGGGACCGCCTCCGATGTCGGTCCCGCCCCCGACGTCAGATGTAGTACATAAGGAGGCGGTCCCCCCACAATCCCCAGTTCTCCCGGAGACTCCTGGCCGCTGGATGACATCAGAAGAGGAGACCGAGGATCCGCCATCAGATGGCCAAGACTAAGACAAATTGTCCCATCTCGTAAGATGGATGTTAGACTATGACCTACCTCCTCAAGAAGGGGGATGGTGGGCGGGAAGGTACCTGCTGCAAGAGCTGTTCTCGAAGATCTACTGTTACAGTAAGTTCTTACGTAACTGTACTATCTTACTTCGAGAGGGCTCTTACAGTAGGTAATTACATATAGGACCTAGTCCCAAGCAGTCTGGAACAAAGAGAAACACACGGGAGGAGGAAACTACTCATACAGAGATCCTCTGGCTGAAGAGGGCTCAAGAAAGGAGCCCTTGCAGAACAGCCAACACGAAGCCGGCTCCACGGTGAGATGCAATGTCCAAACTGTAGTGATTCGTAAAGGTATGGACAGAAGTCCAAACTGCGGCTGCGCAAATGTCAGCCGCTGACACATTCTTGAAACAAGCTGCAGAGGCCGCAACACCTCTGGTGGAGTGACCCCTGACCTGACCTAGCAAGGTCTTGTGATACTTGTCATAGCAGAAAGTGATGCAATGAGCCAACCGTTTGGACAAACACTGTTTGGAAACAGCGTTGCCCTCTCTTTTGCTGGCAAAAGAAACAAATAGTTGGTCAGTCTTTCTGAGATCCTTCATCCTGTCGGTGTAGTATCTCAGAATCTGAAGAACGTCCACAGTATGTAAAATATACTCCCCATGATTGGAGTGCTGTGTGAAAAACGCAGGCAGTTCAATGGACTGGTTCAACGCAGATTCTGCTACCACCTTAGGGAGAAACTTAGGATTGGTGCACAGAGCCACACGTTCCTTATGAAAAATCAAATATTGAATTTTGCACATCAAGGCCTGAAGCTTGGAAATTCTTCGAGCGGAAGTTATGGCCACTAGGAAGAGAGTCTTCCACAAGAGGAACTTAAGGTTTGCTGAGGCTGCTGGCTCAAAGGGAGTCAGCGTAAGCTTCTGGAGAAAGAAATTCAAATCCCAAGGGGGGGGGCAGGAACCCAAATGGGGGGTCTCAGATGGAGAACCCCTCGAAGGAAGGTCTTCACGACCTCCGACTGAGCGAAAGTTCTGTCCCCAAAGCGAATATAAGTGGCAAGAGCCGCCATGTGAATTTTCAAAGAGGAATGACTGAGACCCAGGTCGAAGAGATAATGCATGTAGTCCAGTAGCCACCCAACAGGAAAGGAGAAAGGCTCTAGGTCTTTGGACGAAGCCCAAATGGAGAACTGTTTCCATTTCATGGCATAAGTGGAACGAGTGGATGGCTTCCACCAAAATCTCTGCCACTTGTGGAGAAACCCCAAAGCGAGCTTGTGCTACGTCTGTAGGAGCCAAGCATGCAGCTGAAGGGACTTGAGGCTGGGATGGACCAGAGATGCCCGATCCTGGGTCAACAGTAATCATGAGAGTGGAAGAGGAATCGGAGGTTCCTCTGAGTACTGTTGCAGAAGACAGAACCAAACTTGCCTGGGCCAGAAGGGAGCGATAAGAATCATATGGGCCTCCTCTGAACTGACCTTGGGCAGGATCCTCGAAATCAGCGGAATTGGTGGGAAAAGCACAGACGAATCTGCCCTTCCAGTCGAGAGACAGAGCGTCTCTCCAGAGTCGCCCCAGTGCCCTGGGACGAGCGAGAAAATGGTGGGCAGTTTTGCGTTTAGAGGGGACGTGAACAGGTTGACCTGAGAGGTTCCCCAACGTAGGAAAATGTCTGCTATTTCCTGATCCAATTCCCACTCGTGAAGTTGTGCTGAGGATCGGCTCAAGTTATCTGGCAACAAATTCTCTACCCCCGGGACGTGGACTGCCATGAGTTGAAGGTTGAGGAGGGTCGCACATTCCCAGACCCACATCGCTTCCCGACAAAGAAGGTAAGAACGGGTCACCCAGTTTGTTGAGGTACCAGACTACACTCATGTTGTCGGTCTGGACTGCCAGATGACCAGGAAGCAGAAAAGGGTGCAGTGCTTGAAGGGCATACAACACTGCTCTGAGCTCGAGCACGTTGATGTGAAGCGTCTGCTTGAGTTTGGACCAAGAGCCCCAGGTCCACTGGGATCCCAAATGGGCTCCCCAACGCTCGCCCGAGGCGTCCATTGTCAGCGTTTGGGAGGGAGAAGGAAGGCAGAAGGGAACTCCCCGACAAAGGTTCTCCTGAACCAACCAACAGTGCAAATCCCAAAGCATCGGGGTCGAGACTAGCACCTCTTGGTCCAGGTCGTCAACCAACCGAGTCCACTGAGAGATTCTCATGTGGAGCCGCGCGTGTGGAATTGTTGGAATTGCAATCGCCATGAGCCCCAGGAGGCAAAGAACTGACCTGGCGGTAACCCACCTGTGGGAGGACAAGTAGCTTGCCTGAGCCTGGAGGGTGGCCACCCTGTCCGGAGGCAGAAAAGCCACGCCAGTGGTCATGTCCAGAATTGCCTCGATAAACTAGAGGTGTTGCAATGGGATCAAATGGGATTTTGCCTGGTTAACGGTAATACCCAGGCTGGTAAAAACCTGCCTGGTAAGACAAAGGGAACGCAGAAGTTCCTCCCTGGGCGGAGCCGACAGGAGCCAATCGTCCAGGTATGGGAAAACCTGAACTCCCTGAGTACGCAGGTGGGCCACCACCACAGACAGGCATTTGGTGAATACTCGGGGAGCCGAGGAAAGACCAAATGGGAGGGCCTTGAACTGGTAGTGGTCCTCCTGGAAAGCAAACCGGAGGTATCTGTGGTGGGAAGGGCAGATAAGGATATGCAGGTACGCGTCCTGCATGTCCAGAGCACACAGCCACTGTCCCGGCCGAAGGAGGGGCAGGAGACTCTGCAGGGAGAGCATCCTGAACCTTTTGTACTCCACAAACTGATTCAGGGAGCTGAGGTCTAGAATGGGCCTCATGTCTCCTGTCTTCTTGGGGACCAGGAAGAAATGGGAGTAGAAACCCGTCCCCCAAAGAAGGGAAGGGACGGGTTCTATTGCTTCTTTCAACAGAAGGGAGGAGATTTCTTCCTGAACCCTGAGACGGTGTTCTGGGGAGTAAGATGACCAGGGGGCGGTTTCTGGGAGGTTTCTGAAGAAACTCGATGGTGTGGCCCTCTGCTATGAGCTGGAGGATCCAAGAGTCGGAAGCGATCCTCTCCCAACTCAGCAGATGCAGGGAGAATCTCCTGCCTACCAGTTCCTCTAGATCGGCCAGAGACTGTGGGAGAGGGAGGGAGTCAGGAGGTGTGAGGCAGTGCCATGGCTGGAGGTCCCGCAGCCCGTTTGGGTGGGGGGATGTCTCGCAACCAGAGGGGCCCGGCATTTGTTGGCCCACTTTCCTTGTGGTTTCACCTTAGGCCATGCACGACGGTGAAAGGAACAACGCTGTGCTTGAGGGGCTCTGTACATGGAGTCAACCTCCTTGAGAGCAGTGTCCTTCTCTCGCAGTCCAGTAATGATGTCCTTGACATCACCACCGAGCAACACCGAACCTCAGAAGGGGACGTCCTGGATGGCGGATTGTACTTCCGAGGCTAAACCCGACACCCGAAGCCAGGCACATCGCCGCAGACTCACGGCGAATGCTGAGCTTCATCCAGAAGCGTCCACCACATCCCAAGTAGCGTGCAGCATGTGCCTACTGGCCGAATGTGCGGAGTGGACCAGGTCTGCCACTTCCTGTTTAGTCTGTGACTAAGGAAGGGAGTCCAACTTGACTTCCACTTCACTTAGGATGGCCTTCTGATAATCCCCCATGTGAGCCACATAGTTCAAGGCTCTGATGCCCAGAAGAAGAATAGACCTTCTTGACATACTGGTCCAGAAGGTGGGATTCCTTATCGGTTGGGAACGAGCTCAGGTGTTTCGGGTTAGCTGAACGGCCGTGTGCGACGCTGATCATGACTGAATCAGCCTTGTGGTATAACATAAGAAAGTCAACCCCCTCAGGAGCCTGATACAGCCTATCTGCCTTCCGAGGAAGGGGGCGCTAAAGCAGACGGTTGTTTCCAGATAGTGGAAATGAGGTTAGCATGAGGCTCGATCCAGGGTGGAACTAACATGGGAGCGACCTCGGGCAAATCCAAATGGGCAGCTACCTTCTGCCTCTGTGGATCCTGCTCCAGAGGTTTCTACTGATGAAGAGCCTGAATTTTTCTTAGCAACTTCATAACGAGGGATCCTCGAGGGGACTTCGGAGGAGTCCTGGGACTAAGCTTGTCAGGAGTGCGAGGCTGGTCCGGATCGGAGATGTCATCCGAGTCCTCCAATGCGTCCGAAGAAGGAGACGAAGACCCCTCCCCACTCAGGGAGGAACATGGACCCTAGGGGGCAAGGTGCCACCCCCAGCCTTAGACCCCGTAGCAGTGTCTCTGGGGTTGGGGAGGAGGAGGGGTCTATTGCCCCTGGCGACGGGGATCCGGGACCGAGTCAGTCACCAGGAGATGGCTTAAACCTCCCTGGTGAGTTGAGCCTTGGCCTCAGCCCACCAAGAAGCCAGAGTCTCCCTCAGATCCACCGGCGGCTGAGGGGCAGTGGAGGCGAAGGGGATATGGATACTGGGGGTATCCGTAGGGCGAGTATCCGTAGCCTGATGGCGGGAAGCCCGGCGTCGGGTACCGAGGCACTGGCTTCTGCGGCGTCGGATAGTGCGGTGCCAGATACGGCGGAGCAGTGTCTCTGGGGTTAGGGGGGAGGAGGGGTCTCTTGCCCCTGGCGACGGGGATCCGGGATCGGGTCAGTCACCGGGAGACGGCTTTCCACCTCCCTGGTGAGCTGAGCCTTGGCCTCAGCCCACTAAGAAGCCAGAGTCTCCCTCAGATCCACCGGCGGCTGAGTGGGCAGTGGAGTGGGGGGGGATACGGATACTGGGGGTATCTGTAGGGCGAGTATCCGTAGCCTGATGGCGGGAAGCCCGGTGTCTGGTACTGAGGCACTGGGTTCTGCGGCGTCGGATAGTGCGGTGCCAGTTACTGCGGAGCCAGATAAGACAGCGCTGGATATGACGGCATAAGATCCGGCACCAGGGGCTCTACCAAAGTAGAAGGTCCTGGAAGAGGCCCTGCAGGCGGGCCAGGGACAGGTGGCCCGGCGGGCGTTCGGGTGACATCCGGTAAGGGGACGCTGGCCGGCGATGGGACCGGCGTCGGAGAGCCGGACGTCAGGCCATCTGGACCTACAAGAGGGAGGCCTGAAGGAGCCGCCGAAGAGTCCCCAGCGGCGTCCGGGGGAGGGCTGGAGTGATCCTCCGGGTCCAGCTGGGGAGACGCAGGGGCCTCAGACAGCAGCGGAAAAGGCTGCGAGGAGCCAGCGGCGCCGGATAAGTTGTAAGATGCAGGCTCCGTTGCCAAGCAATCACCAGACGGGCCGGCGGGCATCTGACCGGCGGGATCCAGCACCCGAAGAAGGTCGCGCAGGGGAGGCAACCTTGATGGGCGGCTTGATGACGTGCGCTGCCCTCAAGAAGTCGGCGTTGAGCGGGTGGCTCAAGCGGACATCTGAGGAGCCCGCCTGACTTACCGGAGGTTTTAGACAGACACGCGTGGTGGGGCGGCCTTACTGGGAGCAGAAGCCTCCCTTGTCCCAGAGGCCCCGACTGGCCTGAGTGCAAACCAGCCGGGGGGGGGGGACGACGCAGTCTAAGACACCACCAAGACAGCCGAAGGGGCACGGTCCCCCGGATGGCGGTGACTCCAGCCGAAGTTGCCGCAGATGAGGAGTCCTGGTCCCGGTGCTTCTTCTTCTTCAGGCCCTTGGGGGAGGTGGAAGCCTGTTGGAGCTTTTTCAACTCCTTTTCCATGGAGAACATCTTCTTTAGGATGTGGGTCTCCAGGGACTGCTGCCTTCTAATGTGGGTAGCTGCACTGAACTTCAGGCAGTGCTGACAGGAATCCATAGGGTGGTCAGGGCCTAGGCAGATGAGACACAGAGAATGGCCGTCATGCGGAAGTTGGGCACCGCACGAGTTGCACTTGTTTTTGTGCTCACAGAAACATAGAATTTGATGGCAGATAAGGACCGCCTGGCCCACCCAGTCTGCCCATTTCCCTACCTAATGGATAAGTTGCAGATCCTAGTTAACCAGCAGCCTACTTCTTTCTATCCCAACCCCCTACAATTCCCTTATGACTGTCCCATGCATGCTTGAATTCAACCACTGTTTCTGACTCCACAACCTCCTCCGAAGGCCATTCCATGCATCCACAACCCTCTCTGTGAAAAAACACTTCCTTACATTACCTCTGAGCTGTCCCCCTCTATCTTCAAACTGTGTCCCTTGTTCTTGCATACCTCTTTTTGAAAGATACTACCTCTTGGACTTTGTTGACTCCTTGAGGTACTTGAAAGTTTCTATCATGTCCCCACTCCCTCCTTTCCTCGAGGCTATACATATTAAGCTCCTTTAGTCTCTTCATATGTCTTCCGGTGCAGACCCTGCACCATTTTAGTTGCCCTCCTCTGGACAGCTTCCATCCAGTCTATGTCCTTGCGGATACTGGGTCTCCAGAACTGCACACAGTACTCCAGATGGGGTCTCACAAGCTGTCTGTACAGAGGGATACTGCTCGGACGTGGTAGGAGACAACGTACACGAAAGGTAAAAGAATCCTGATGAATATATTAGAAAAACTGAAAAAAAACAACAGTATAACTACCAGCGACAGACTGACGAGTAGTGGAACTTAACTGTGAGGCGCTGTCGAAAGCAAACGGCGGGAAAGAACTGGAAGGCGGGCGTGGGGAACCGCCCCTTTATACAGACATCGCCTGATGCCAGTCACCTGACGTGGGGGCGGTCCCCCACCAAAAACTGCTAGCTAGAAATTTTTCCGTGGGGTCCTGACACCTGCCGGCTTCAGTCCTATATGTAATTACCTACTGCAAGAGCCCTCTCGAAGTAAGATCAGTAATTCTAGGAGTGGCATATGTTGTTCATCCAAACTCTTTGGCATGTCCCCCTCCACTTTAAAATCAGCCAGAAGTCTTCAAGTTGGCTCCTCCCACCCACCCGAGTGGTATACACCTTGGCTCTGCCCCATGATGCCAGATCTCTGCCTGCTGGAAGCCAGGTGTTGTGCGTCTGCAGCAGGGGAGGTTGGGTGGGTCCATGTGGATGAAAAACATATACCACTCCTAGAACAACTGTAACAGGTGAGTAACCTGTTTTTCTAGGATCGTGGATATGTTGTTCATCCACACTCTCTTGCAGACTCCTAGCAGTTCTCCGGGAAGAGGGAGGCAAGGCGCACACCCCCTACTTAGGGAACAGAGATTGGAGAACTGAGGCCCAAAACCAGCATCCCGGCGTGACTCAAGGTCGATGTAGTAGTGGGTGAGGAAGGTGTTTGCTGACTTCCAGGTAGCGGCCCGGCAGATTTCCTGAATAGAGATGTCCCTGGAAGCAGCCACCAATGCAGTGGTTTGGTAGGTAGAATGAGCTCTTATCCCTCTGGGAGGCTCCTTGCCCGCCACCTCGTAGCACAGACCTATGCATAATGTGATCTATCTTGCAACAGTCCATTTTACTGCAGATCTGCCAGAAGTGGCTTCAGCATAGGTGACAAACAGCTGGCGAACCTCTTCCCGAATTTCCACCATCCTCTCCTTATAACAGAAGAGGGCTCGTCTCAGGTCCAAAGAATGGAGCCTGTACTCAGCCTCCGAGGTGTAATTAGGGTAGTATACTGGCAGGGTTAACACCTGGTTAAGGTGAAACTCTGACACCACCTTCAGAAGGAATTTCGGGTGGGGGCGTAGGACAACCTTGTCCCTGTGGAAAACCAGATAAGAAGAGTCCACCGAAAGCGCCTGGAGCTCCCCTGTCCTTCTGGCAGACAAGATAGCCACAAGGAAGGCAGTCTTCCACGACAAGTGTGAGAGCTCACACTTGTGCATTGGTTCAAACGGCTTGCCAATGAGCTTTGCCAGTACCAGCAATAGATCCCACGGAGGTGGAGGTTCAACCACTGCAGGGGATATGTGATCCAGGCCTTTCAAAAAGCGCCCCACCACTGTCTCCTGTGCCAGCGCCGGCTGACCAGCCCGCACCCGGTAAGCAGAGATGGCTGCCAGGTGCACCCCAAGGGTCGATGACCACAGATCCCCTTTGGAGAGAGACCAAAGATAGTCGAGAATGTTAGCCACTGAACAGGATAGAGAGTCCAGACCCTTGCCCTGACACCAAATGGAAAACCTTTTCCATTTGAACGCATAACATTTCCTGGTCGATTCCTTTCTGGATGCCTCAACCACAGTGTAGACATCTTCGGAAAGATTCAAAGCCTGGAACTCTAGCCACTCATGTACCAGGCTGTGAGGTGCAGGGACTGAAGGCCCAGAAGGAATACCTTCCCCTGCTTGAGTGATATCAGCTCTGGGCGTGCTGGAAGCCGCTCCAGGTGCCTGCAGTTGAAGCTGAGGAGATTTGGATACCAGAACTGGCACGGCCAGTCTGAGGCTACCAGGATCACCTTCGCCTTGTCCCTCCTCACCTTGAGGAGCACCTTATGGATCAAGGGAAATGGAGGGAAGACGTAGAGGAGGCCTGGGGTCCATGGCCTTGAGAAGGCATCTCCCTGCAGTGAGCCCTGCTGAGGGGGGGGGTGGGCATGAAACAGCCTCAGCATGGTGTTTTCCCTGGAGGCAAAGGGGTCCACTATTGGTTCACCCCAGTGGGAGAACAGACTGTAAGCTACCTCTGGATGGAGAGAGCACTTTTGGGATATCTGGTCTAAGCGGCTGAGAGCATCCACCAGATGGTTTGAGGCTCCTGCCAAATGGATGGCTAGGAGATCTGCCTCTAATCGGCTCACGAGGGTCCAGATGCAGAGCACCTCCCTGCACAGCAGATGGGAGTGCGTGCCGCCCTGTTTGTTGAGGTAGTATATGGTCGTGGTCTTATCCGTCTGGACTTGAACCACTTGACCCCGGAGATGAGGAGTGAAAGCTGACAGTGCCAGCTCTGACTGCTCTGAGCTCCAACAGGTTGATGTGGCATCGGGGGTCCACAGCCCGTGGGCTCTTTTGTCCACCATGTGGGCTCCCCACCCCATGAGAGAGACATCGGTCGTAAGGACAACTGTTGGCTCAGGGCAGACAAATGGGGTCGACCAGTGGAGAGCGTCCCACATCTTCTGGGTTACAGTGATCAGCTGGTCGAAATGACTGTGGCGCTGAGTCCACTAGGCAGCCGACTGGGCTCAACAGACCAATGAGAGGCATGCTGCCATGCAACCCAAAAGGCACAGAAAGTCCTGGGCAGGGTGCATTTGCCCAACCAGAAATGACTGGGCAGAGGAAGAAAGAACCTCCACCCTGTCTACTGGAAGCCGAGCTCTGGCTTGACAAGAGTCGAGCTCTGCCCCGATGAAGCCCATCACCTGAGAAGGCATGAGTTTTGACTTCGCCTCGTTGATCAGGAGGCCGAGTGGGGAGCAGGTCTGGAGGGCCAGGTCCCTGGACCGCTCCACCTCCTGTTGGGTGGAACCTGCTAGGAGCCAATAGTCAAGGTAAGGATAAATCCTGACCCCCCCCCCCGACGCCTGAGATGGGCCGCCACCACTGCAATGCATTTGGTGAAGACCCGTGGGGCCGATGACAGGCTGAACGACACAGCTTGGAACTCGTACAGGGTCCCTTCAACCCAGACATGGAGGAACTGCTGCTGAGACAGACAGATTGGGACGTGAAAGAATGCATCCTGCAGATCCAGTAAACAGAACCACATGTTTCGCTCCAAGGATGGTATGATCTGGGACAGAGTGACCATCAGAAAGGTGCATGACCTGAGACACTGATTCAGGTTGTGCAGATCTAGAATGGGGCGCCAGCCTCCCATCCGCTTGGGCACCAGGAAGTACCTGGAGGCAAAGCCTGGGTCTGCTGGAGGATCCGCCACTGGAGCTACAGCCTCCTTGAAGAGGAGCTGAGCGATGTAGTCTCAGACAGCCGACTGAGTCTGAGCGGATACTCTTTCCTCTCGAGGGGTGCGGGCTCAGATTGGAGGGTACTGCTCGAATTCCAGAAGCAGTCCCTGACCAACCACTTCGAGAACCCACCTGTCCAAAGTGGCAATGGACCAGGCAGAAAGGAAATGACGGAGCCGGCCCCCCACGGGAGGACCCAGAGCTGAGGTGACGGGAGAGGGGTTGACAGCCCCGCCCTGTCACTGAGCAGGCTTGGAGGAGGAGGAGGCTCCAGGACCTGAACCTCGGCCTCATTTATGGGCCTGTTGGGGTCCAGGCTTGGTCCGGGAGCGCCAAGCTTGAGCCTGCTGCTGCTGTTGCTGCTGTCCACCTTGAAAGGAGGGCTGCTGAGCCGCAGGGGAAGAATGCCGAAAAGGCTTCTTTTTCTTCTGCTGGTTTTTGCCCGAAGAACCCTTGGCAAACGTAGCATCCAAGGTGGCACTGGACTGCTCAATGCGCTGAAGGTGACCAGCCACTCCTGGGATGAACAGGTCAGTTCCTAAGAAGGACACGTCAGCTAGTTTGTGCTGGGTATCCACTGGGAAGGAGAAGAGCCTCAGCCAAGCCCTGCGACGAGAGGCAACTGTGGCAGCCATCGAGCGGGCACAAGAATCCCCAATGTCCAGGGCCGTCTGAAGCTGTTGTCTGGCAACAGCTCAGCCCTGATCTCAGAGCTGCTTGACTGTGGTCTGCATGTCTGCAGGGAGATGTGGGAGGACTTCATCCAGAGATCCTAGGAGGGCATGCGAGAAGTGTGCCATGACAACGGCCGAACTTGCCTGACGAAGGCCCAAAGAGAAAGCCGCACAGACCTTCCTGGCTGAATGGTCCAAAAGCTTGGACTCATTATCAGGAGATCAGTCAGTGTTGGCAGAACTGCCAGTACGCCTGAACACAGAGGCGGTCACCAGACTCTCAGCCGAAGGGTGCTCTGTGAACCCCACAAGGGACCCCATAGGCACCGCATACTTGTAGGACATGCGGGCAGACAGAGCTGGACAAGAGGCAGGGTGCTGTCAAAGTTCTAGGGCCGGGCCAACAATAACCTCAGTCACAGGAAAGGCCTCCGTCAGGGTATCCCCACTCTTAAGGACGTCCGTAAGAGGGTACTCCGCCTTTTTCTGGATTGGCTCCAGGTGCATCCCTGTGGACTCAGAAATGAGGCGAAGAATGCCCTGAAAGGACGGGGGACCTTCCTCCGTTTCTAAGCCAATGGTTGATTCATCATCACCTGGATGAGAATGCAAGCTGGTGACGTCCAAATCAGAGGAATCTGGATAGAACAGCCAACCACCCAGGTCACCTTCGACTCGCCGAGGGCAGTCCAGGGTGACCGTGACTGACAAATGCCGGGGAAGCCCAGTGTCTGGTCTATCTTCCTTGGAAGGAGCTCCTCTCACAGGGTGTTTGGGCGGTGGTTCCACCACAATCGGTGGTGAGACCATTTTGTGCCAAACTGGAGGTTTTACCAGCTCCGTGGGCTGGGGAACCAACTTAATCTGCTCCAAAGGAGTTGGATACAGCCTAGGAGGCAAAAGCCAGGCAATGGTTGATGTGGAAGCTGGAACCGGCTTGTGCCTGGTCAAAATCAGCTGTTGCCACATGAGTTCCTCGTAGCGCCGGAGTTTCTGCTGGAGCCTCTCCTCATCCAAAGAGGATGAGGACAACCATCGGTGTTGCCTTTTTTTAGGGCATTTATGGCTGTCTGGCTTTCGGTCAAGGGGGTCCGAGACCTTGATTGAGATTGGACAGGCTGATTCGGTCACTCGGGAGACACCGGTGGGACCGGTGATTTCCCAGGATCAAGGACCATATTTTCAATGGGAATCCTAGCAGGCTGGGTCTCATCATCTGGGAAGACCAATTTAGGAGTTCGATTGAAGCAATCGTTGACTGGAGTCGGAGATGACAGATCGATCATGACCTCAACATCGTCAATCGACAGTACGGTTGACTGGCCAGACGGCAAAGTCGAGAAGCCAGTGTCCGAAGAAGCTATCTCGACCGAGGTTGAGACCGCATGTTCTTGGGACTGAGATCTCTCCCACTCCCAAGAACGTCTCCATCTTGACGAAGACATTCCCAGATCCTTCTCCTGCTTACGGGATCAAGAGGAGTGCAAGCCCACAAGCACCTCTCCCTTGGTCGGGAGAGACTGGCACAACTCTCGGAAGGAACCTGAGAAGGTGGAGCACAGGTTGGGCGGGACGAAGAAGGTCCAAGAAGTCTCTGCAGCACGAGCCGCTTCCTCCTCGAATGCTTGCATGCGTTCCAATTGCTCAGCGGATCCCGCAGCCGTGGAAACTGCCCAATGAGCCTCTTTGGATTTCATTGGAGGGTTCCGTTTCTTTGGCCTCCCCAGCTTCAGGTGTGTGAAACAGCCATCGAGGACGTTGGGATGAAAGGTGAGGCACATATCGCATTACGAAATGTCATGGTCAACACCGAGGCAACAGACGCACGTGATGTGGGGATCATGTGCGACATTTTCTGGCTGCAAGGGCACTGATGAAATTCAGGGAAAGACTTGTCTTCCATAATCTAAGCGGTAAACTTGTGATTGCTAACGTGAATGACGCAAATTTTCAGAATAACCAAAGGTTTGAAAGCCAGGGCCTACAAAATGTGTGAGCACGAGGGAGGCAACCTGAATCTTCCAGCAGAAAGGAAGATCTGGCGTCATAGGGCGGAGCAGAGATATATACCACCCGGGTGGGTGGGAGGAGCCAGCTTGAAGACTTCCGGCTGATCTTAAAGTGGAAGGGGACATGCCAAAGAATGTGTATGAACAACATATCCACGATCCTATAACACCCTTATCCATGATGGTGATCCAAGCACCGCACTTTCCAATACATGGTAAGAGATAACTTTCAAAACTTTTATCATTATACAACTGTTTTTGATTGTATTTTTGATACAAACATACGAATGTGCCAGCAGAAACAGACCACCCGGTCTAAGTCTGCTCGAGTGTGCAGCCAACACCCCTAGTTTGCAGCTGCCCCACACCCCTCCCCTTTGTCATCCCACTGCCACCCCTCACGTTCACTCTCCCCTGTTCCCTGTCCCATGCCCTTTTGAAGCTGTTCACAGATTTACATACCACCACCCATTCTGGTAGGGTATTCCATTTTGCTACCAACCTCTCTGTGAAATAGTGTCTCATTTCCTTCCTAAATCTTCCCCCCTCTATTCTTAGCCCGTGCCCCCTATTAACTTTTTGCTATCTATGCCGCACTCTCCATATGGGTTCTTATGCTCCTCCTCCCCGGCTGCCCTCTTCAGAGCGACCTCCCCAGCCTCGTCACCCTGGTATCACCAGGACTTACCTCCTACACCTGGTTGCTGGGTGCGGAGGGTCTGTCATCACCCACAGCCTGGGTGTTTTTCCATTTTTCTCCTGTTATTTCCCATACCTATTGCTGAGGCACACACAGCTAGATGTGCGTATGTGGAGGAGTGCACACGTCAGCAGAAGTTCCGCAGCACCCTCCCTTTTCCTGGTGTCCACAGACCCGTACTACCAGCAGGCTTCCACCCAGGGGTAGTCATTCGGTGGAGCGCCAGTCCTCCCTCCCCAGGACAGGAGAACTGTCCTCTGGACGCTCGATCCTCTCCCTCCCTCCCCAACTGACCCCTGCCGGCCCGCACGCATGAACACGGGTCACCGGCATGGCAGGAGGTAATCAACCCTCCATGGCACTGGGCCGGCTCTTCAGCGCACTCTCAAACAACACCATGAATGACTCAAATTCCTTTACAAACCTGGTGTGTCGGGTCTGTAAATGATGGATACTCACTACTTTCCCATAGTGTTGTTGCCTTTTCAGTAAGGCAACAAGGGAGGGTATGTTACACTTAGTCCCCACATCTATATTGGCAACCCACTGTGCACCACTGACAATTTCTATTATATTATATGCTATGTTGTGCATAATCAGTACTAACATACAGGGCGTTGGTACTTACCCTATAAGAGTAAGTTACGAGGGATATTATTACTGTGATCATTGCTAGTAACACACAAGTATTGTGCCAAGAATACATTTCTGTGCTGTTTATTCTTCTGAGAAGTCACTGTATTACCTACAATGCTATCATGCAGATTTATGTAGCACCGCACCTATATATTATATTCTGTATTTTATATGAGTCCTTTGTACGGATCTATTATGGAATCCCGAAATTCAAGTCCCTGAACTCCGCTAGACAGAGTCCAGGAGACTGAATTTCAGCATCCCGACATGGACTTAGGTTCAATGTGAGGGGATTTGCCCACCGCACCCCCACTAACCAAAGTGACTAACTTCGAGGGGGAGCGGACCACGGAGTTGGTAAATAAATGTTACGGGGGGTGAAACAGCAAGGAAGCTCAAATTGTAGCCACACTGGGAACAGAACCCGGGTCCACATGGCCTTGCTGGCCGAGCCACTCCTAACCCAGCATCCATGCCACAGGAGCAGCTCGGCCAGCACCTCCTTCCTCTTGCTACTCATGTAGCAAAACAGTGTTCTGCCCATGCGGAACCTTTCGCACATAATCTCGCCATGTGAAATTTCTTCGGGCATAGGTTTTTCAGGATACTGAAGCTGGTCCTATGAGTGTTGGGATTCCAGGCTTCAGTATCTTGAATGGATACCCTTTGTTCTCTTTTAGCTGATTTTACACTTTTTGTATATCTCCAGATACACTGTGGAACCACCTAACAATAGGGTTTCCTTTATATATCTAATATACCTACGAAAGTAATAGTTACCATGGGAATTATCACCGTAAATAAGCTGTTCTATTACGTTTTCCCACCAAGACTGTCTTCATACCTTGGGGTATTGGGAAAAGCACAGTTAAGTAAGAACTTACTGTAACAGTAGATCTTTGAGAGGAGCTCTTGCAGCAGGCTATCACAATAAGGACTATGCCGCAGGCACTAGGACCCACTGGAAAACTTCTCAGACAGCAATATCCAGCAGGGACCGCCTCGACATTGGCTCCACCCCGTCAGCCCTGGTACAAAAGTGGGCGGACCCAGCTCAACCTCAGTTCTCCCGCCAAGACCCGCGAACGAGCCCTGACAATAGAAGGAGGCGAGGCCTGAAGATGATCTACACACTTCATTTAGGGGGATGGAGAGCGGGAAAGCAATGCCTGCTGCAGAAGCTCCTCTCAAAGATCTACTGTTATGGTAAGTTCTTACGTAACTGTACTATCTTACTTCGAGTGGGAGCTCTTGCAGCAGGCTATCACAATAAGGACTGAATCCCAAGCAGTCCCTCGCCAAGGAGGTATCCAATCCCAGGAGGTGGAAGAGAAGAGGCTGGACACAGCAATCAAGACAAGAGTCCCTGAAGGACTGCCAGGCCAAAGCCGGCACAGCGTCTGGATGCAATGTCCAAGCTATAGTGCTTTACGAAGGTATGCACTGAATTCCAGGTAGCAGCTGAGCATATGTCCCTAATTGAGACATTCCGCAGAGTGGCAAAAGAAGCAAACACTCCTCTGGTGGAGTAAGCCCTAACTGGGCCCGGAAGGGGCTTATTGTGCTTCTCATAGCAGAAGGTAACACAGTGGACAATCCACTTGGAAATGGTCTGCTTGGACACCAGTTTACCCAAGTGTTGTGGCGCAAATGCAACAAACAGTTGCTCCGATTTATGGGGATTAGCCGTTCGCGTAAGGTAATACCTTAGCCTCCTGTGGACGTCCAAAGTGTGAAGGAGAGCTTCTCCTCTGTTAGAAGGAGAAGGGAAATAAACTGGAAGGTCAACTGATTGGTTGAGGGTCAACTCCAAGACCACCTTAGAAAGAAACTTAGGATTCGTTCTGAGGGGAAACCCTTTCCCCTGTGAAAAATTAAATATAGCTCTTTACACATCAAAGCCTGAAGCTCGGAAACTCTTCGAGTTGACGTAATGGCAACTAAAAAGCAAACCTTCCAGGAAAGATGACGCAGCTCGCAGTCTGCAGCAGGCTCAAATGGGGGAAGAGTAAGTTTCTCCAACACAAATAGGAGGTCCCAGGGTGGGATAGGATCCCGAATGGGAGGTCTCATGTGAAGAATCCCCCGTAAAAAGGTGCAGGCCACATTCAATTGGGCCAAGGTTCCATATCCCAAAAGGGCGTGATAAGCAGAAATGGCCCACATGTGCATCTTCATGGAGGAGTAGCTCAAGCCTTGTTGGTATAAGGAGAGGATATACTGCAATGCTGAGTTCACCGGACAGGTAATGGGATCCAGATGTTGAGACGACACCCATAAGCAAAACCGCTTCCACTTCACAGCATAAGTGCATCGCGTAGAGGGCTTCCTCGTTGAAACAAGCACATCTGCCACCTCTGGAGATACCCCATACCTGGACTTTTCTAGGTCCAAAGGAGCCACACGTGAAGGTGCGGAGATCGGGATGGACCAGTGAGCCCTGATCCTGGGACAGCAACTGCAAGCATATTGGCAGCGGTATTGGGAGGTTCCGTGGACAACCGCTAAAGTAGTGGGAATCAAATCTGCCGAGGTCACAGCAGGGCGATTAGAATTATCCGAGCCCTCTTGGCCTGTAACTTCAAAAGAACTCTCTGAACGAGCAGAAAGGGTGGGAAGGCGTAAAGAAACCTCCCTGCCCAACAAAGGGAAAACGCATCTGGCCAGAAAACACCACGCGCGGGCTCACGCCAGCAAAAAGCTGGCAGTCTGGCGTAGCGTGGAGACACAAAGAGGTCCAGCTCTGGACGACCCCAAGTGTCGAACAGCTGATCCGCTACTGACTGCAGTAACTCCCACTTGTGCACCTTGGACTGAGGAGGAGATTGCCCCTCTCTGGGGGTAGAAAAGCCATGCCCTGGTCTGAATCCAGGACCGCACCTATAAAGACGAGTCTTTGGTTGGGCTCTAGGGAACACTTTGGAAGATTCAGGGTGATCCCCAGATCTCGGAAAAGAGTATAGGTGTCTCTGAGAGCTTGAAGAAGATGCGAACTTGACAGGGCTGCAAGCAGCCAATCGTCCAGGTAAGGGAAGACACAATGTCCCTGGCGCTTTAGAGCCGCAGCCAGTACTGCCAGGCATTTTGTTAAGACTCGAGGAGCGGAGGAGAGGCCAAACGGAAGAACCCGAAACTGATAATGCTCCCCCTGGAAGTGGAACCTCAGGTACTTCCTGTGAGGGGGAAAGACCCTAATGTGCATGTACGCATCTTACATGTCGAGGGAACAGAGCCAGTCCCCCTGGTGCAGCAGAGGAAGCAGTCCTGGCAGAGTTACCATCTGGAACCTTCTGTACTGTATATAACAGTTTAAAGAGCTGAAGTCCAGAATGGGACGAAGGTATTGTCTTTTTTGGGACCAGGAAGAAGTGGGAATAATACCCTTTTCCCGTTGCTGCAGGAGGACTACTTCTATTGCCCTTTTTTGCAAGAGGGCCCTTATCTCTCCTTCTATGAGTAGAATGTGAGGAGGAGGATATCTGGAGGACCTTGGTGGGGTGTCTGGAGGAATCTCCGTGAACTCTTGAGTATGTCCTCACCTTATGATAGCGAGGACCCACTGGTCTGCAGTTATGGAGCTCCATCCCTTTAGATAAGGGGAGAAGCGATCCCCTACCGCCTCCCCTGGAACTCCTGCCCCAGGGGGGTCTGAAGGGAGTTACTGGGTGGAGCCGGGAGTGGGCAGAGAGGCTTGGGAGGACTTGGGGCCATGGGAAAGAGCGCCTCCAGGCTGCTGGTTGCCAGCTCTCCTCTGAAAGCCACCTCTCTGGCCCTGCTGGTTGCCATGGGCTTGGGCTCCTAAGGGCTTAAGAAATGGCCGTTTCCTTTGTCTCCTCTGGTCTCCACGGTACATCTGACGGACAGACCAGATGGATTTCCCTGACTTCTGGAGGCGAGAGATGAGTGACCGTCTCCTGCCCAAACAAAACATTACTCTAGAACGGAAGGTCCCGGATCCCGGACTGCAGATCTTGGTGAAAGCCAGAGACTCTCAATCAAGCATGGCGCCGGAGAGACCCCCGAAACTGCTGCCCTGGCTGCCGTATCTGCAGTATCATACGAGGCAAGCAAAACATGTGTACCTACGTCCAAGCCCGGTTTCAGAAGATCCAGAATCTCTATCGTCTTCTCGGAGTCTGGCAAGGCATTCACTAGCTCCTGTCCTCATTCCCAGAGCACATTCTCGTACTGGACCATATGCATCAGGAAATTCAGGGACCTAATGGAACAGGTGGAGGCAGAATATACACTCTTGCCCACCTGGTCTAAGTAGCGAGACTCAGGATCGAGAGGCTGTGAGCTAAAGTGCTTCGGCTGCTTGGATTTATCATGAGCAGCCATAATCATTGAAGAGTCTGCCTGAGGGTGTTCGGCCAGAAATGGTTTATCCCTCGGGGCCCTGTACAGCCTGTCCGATTTCTTTGGAACTGCCGGGAGTGAAGCCGGATGCTTTCAGGTAATTCAGGTGAGGTCCTGAAATGTGTTCACCAAAGGAAGCACCACAAGAGGTTTGGGCTAATTCTGCCTCAGGTACTTAGCCAATCAGTGGCGTTCCTGATCCAGGTCCTCCGTATCCCACTCACTGGAGACCTGAATATGCCTCATGACGTCCATGAAAGTCGGATCGTCAGGAGGTGAGCGGGGCTGGTCCTTCTCTCCTGGGGAACCCCACGATTCCCGAGATGGAAGAGGAGGACTGGCTACTGGGTGTTGAGTAGCCGGACCTAACCTTGTGACTAGCCCCACTTGAACGTCGGTGACTCACCGATGGACGACGGTCCGAAGACCGACATCGGTCATGGGAAAGACTACAGAGCAGAGAGAGACGATGGTCAGAAGACCAACGTCAGGAGCGATCCCGCCTAACAGATCGGGAATGGCTCCTAGTGTGACACCTGACCTGGCACCGGCTATCCGATCTTGAAGAGCGCCGGCGCCGATCCAAGGACCGTGAACGAACCTTGGGAGGAGGCGGCAGCGGCCACTCGGGGGTCTTCTGTGGCGAAGATGCACCTCCCGACTGTGGTTCACCCGAAGGGTCCGGTACAGGTGTCGGGACTGGCTTCGGGGGGGGGGGGGTCCAGTTCTGGACCTGCCCCCAACAGAAGGAAAAAAGATCCTGGAGCTTATCCTTCGAGAAGACTGAGGCCACTTCCCCCGGAAAGGGAATTTCCGGAACATCGGCCCCTGAAGGGGAGCCTCCTGGACAGCCCTGGAGGGAGGAGGACTTTGGGGATGGAGATGCGTGCCCCTCGCTGGCTGCATCAAAATCCGTCACCCCTTCAACCGGCGTTGGTGCAGGGACCAATGATGGTGCGGCGCCAGGGGGCGCTGGAGTGTCCTTCGACCCGAGGGCGTGCTCTTGTCGGGCAGTGCCGTGGCCTTGGAAGGTGGGGCTGAAGCTTGTGCCTCCGAGGACTTAACGGTGACACTTAGCGGAGTCAACTTAGGCTTTGCTGGCTTCTCCCCCGAAGGCTCAGCCTTAGCCTGTTTTTTTAGATTTGGTATGTTCACCTGAGCCCGGAGAAACGCAGGCTTTCTTCAGAGAGGGCCGCAAGCCGGAGCGAGACTGGGACCTGGACCGGTGCCGGGACCGACTATGGTCTTTGTCGCGGGACCACTCTTTTTTTGATTTTTCTTTGTACTTAGCCTTCTCCCCTGAGGTGTGCAGGTCCATCTTCTTTTCTAGGAGGTAAGTCTTCAGGGCCTTCAGGCGACGGATCCAAGTCCTACTCGTGAAACTCTGGCCGGAGGAACAGGCCACGGTGTCGTGGTCAGGCCCCATGCAGAAGATGCACTTGTTATGGCCGTCTTTGGATGGTATTTGATGGCCGCAACCGCACTTGTTAATATGGGGTCTCGACGAGGAGACCGAGGACGGGAAAGACATATGTCAGTAGACTTGAAAAACCGCCGAAAATTGTGGAGAGAAAAAACAGAGGAAAGGCAAAAAAAAAGAAAAAAGTTTTTTAGCTGGGCTGGCAAGCCAAGAACTGGAACTCTTCATGTGTGCGGGTTGCGGTGGGAAAAGAACTGAGGTGGAGCTGGGTCCGCCTCCTTTTATACCAGGGCTGACTGGGTGGAGCCAACATCGGGGCCGGTCCCTGCTGGGTATTGCTGGCTGAGAAGTTTTCCGGTGGATCCTAGTGCCTGCGGCATAGTCCTTATTGTGATAGCCTGCTGCAAAAGTTCCCATTCGAAGTAAGATCTCTGGCTCCCAGTGTCTATTTGGCAAGACCCGTTTTAGGGCATAAGTTGCTTGTTTGTTCTTTGTTTTGCTGGTTTATTACCACCAAGAACCTGAGGAGGGCTTAGACCCTGACATGAGGGTGAGTGCATCCTGGAACAGGAATCCCAGGCAGGGTGGCCTGCAATGAAACAGTGGTAAAGAACAGTTAAATAATTTCCTTAACAGTAGTTCTTCCAGACAATCTCTTCCCTTATGCCACACCTTTCGAACTATACCTGTGCCAGAGCTAGGATCACACGGAACGCTTTTCTATCAAGTGGCTGCCTACGATGACATCACGCTTTACCATCTACATAAACGTGGGCGGCCCAATCTTTTCTCAGTTCCCTGACAGAGAATGTACTTGGAAGACTCTCTTCTTGGGGAACCAGGAGATTATACCAGTGCTCTGGTATTAGGCAGATGCAAGCACTTAAGAAAACAGACATGAAAATTCTCAAGGCAGACTTGGAAGTCAAATTCCCCTACAGCTAATAAAAGGGGAAGGAGGGAAGGCCAGCATGGCCTCAGGGAAGGGATTCTCTTCATGAACTCCTGTTACGGTAAATATGAACCTATTCTATCATCTTCGAGAGTGTCTCTTACCTTAGACCACACTTTTGGAATGGGTCCCAAGCAGCCCCAAAAGCTAACTGGGAGGTTGGAGTAGTCTGTTCATGACAGAAGGTCCTATAGGACAGCAAGGCCAAAGCCTGCACGTCCACGAGAAACAATGTCAAGAAGAAGAGGAGGAGTTACCTAAACCAAACAATAAAAGCACTCTGGGTAGTGGGGTTGACGCCAGTCCATTTACAGCAGAAAGAGTCCTGAAAGAACTCCTAAAACTCAAGGTGGACAAAGCAATGGGGCCTGATGGGATTCACCCTAGAATCCTAAAAGAACTAAGGGAGGACCTAGTGACACCACTGACCACACTTTTTAACAAATCATGGGAGGATGGGGTGGTACCTGAGGACTGGAGGAGGGCAGATGTGATTCCCCTTCACAAAAGTGGGAGCAAGGCAAAAGCAGGAAACTACAGACCTGTTAGTTTGACCTCAGTGGTGGGGAAAATGATGGAATCACTTCTGAAAGAAACAATTGTTGAGTACCTAGAGGCCAGCGGGGCACAGGACCCAAAGCAGCATGGATTCACAGCAGGAAGGTCATGTCAGACGAATCTAATCGATTTCTTTGACTGGGTGACCAAAGTAATAGACCAGGGAGGGGCTGTGGATATGGCCTACCTAGACTTTAGCAAGGCATTTGACACAGTCCCGCACAAAAGATTAATATTCAAGCTAACCAGCCTGATGAAATATAGCTATGTAAGACCTCTTCACTATGAAATGCTTGTATGTATATAGCTACATGTGATGGAAATGATTTTACTCCCTGTATATGTGCCTAAATATGTAATAAACTTGAATTAAAAAAAAATGTTAGCCAGCCTGGGAGTGGGTCCCAGGGTGGTAGCCTGGGTAGCAAACTAGCTGCACAACAGGACACAGAAGGTAATAGTGAATGGAACACATTCCAAGGAAAGGGGGGTTACTAATGGAGTACCTCAGGGCTCAGTACTGGGTCCAGTCCTCTTTTACATTTTTATAGGTGACACTGCAGGGGGTCTGGAAGGAAAGGTATGCCTCTTTGCAGATGACACAAAGATCTGTAACAGAGTTGATACACAAGGAGGGTAGAAAGGATGAGAAGGGACTTGGCAAGGTTGGAGGAATGGTCAGACATATGGCAACTTAGATTCAATGCAAAGAATTGCAAAGTAATGCACCTGGGAAATGAAAATCCAGGAGAAGTGTACACAATAGCAGGGGAGGTACTAACAACAATAATGGAAAGGGACCTGGGGTTAGTCATATCAGATGACCTAAAGGTGGGCAAGCAATGTGAGAAGTCGGTAAGGAGAGCCAGGGGGATACTGGGATGCATAGGTAGGGGCATCACAAGTAGAAAAAGGGAAGTGGTTATCCCTCTATACAGACAGTTGGTGACACCCCATCTGGAGTACTGCGTGCAGTTTTGGAGACCTCATCTACGCAAGTACATAGACAGGATGGAAGCAGTCCAGAGGAGGGCAACTAAAATGGTGCAGGGTCTACATCAGAAACCATATGAAGAGAGACAGAGAGCTTAATATGTATACCCTTGATGAAAGGAGGGACGGGGGGACATGATAGAAACTTTTAAGTACCTCAAGGGAATCAACAAAGTCCAGGACGGTAGCATCTTTCAGAAAAAGAGATGTGTAAGAACAAGGGGGCACAATTTAAAGTTAGAGGGGGGACAGCTCAGGGGTAATGTGAGGAAATTCTTTTTCACAGAGAGAGTGGTGGACGCAAGCAACCGCCTTCCTGAAGAGGTTGTGGGGTCTAAAACAGTGGGGGAATTCAAACATGCATGGGACAGACATAAGGCAATTATAGCGGGGGGTTGCAGGAAGTAGGCTGTTGGTTAACTAGAATCTGCAGCTTATCCAATAGGTAGAGAAATGGGCAGACTGGGTGGGCCAAGTGGTCCTTATCTGCCGTCAAAGTCTATGTTTCTATGTAACCCTCAGCGCTACCAAGCTGGCTCAGTATTAGGTTTTTCAACATTTATCCAGAGATGTTGCTGGCTGTTCTAGGACTAATCACTGTTCAAACTCCCCAATTATAACATTCCATGTTACCACAAAAAACAAAGACAGTGCAAAAAAGAAAGGTGCTTGTTAAGAAGCTGTAACAGTGTTGTGGCAAATGAAAACTTTTGGGGGAACCCTCAGAAAAAACTCCAAAGTTCAATGGAACAAAACGTTGCTTTACTTGAGCACCACACAAGGGTTTAATGCAGCTTACTTTGGCAGAGCAAATACCAAACAAAATACTTTTTAGCCCGATTCAGATTTCCAGTTCACAGCAGTCCTGCTCTCTTTCTCTCTCTCTCTCTCTCTCTCTCAAGCCCCCAAATCCTCCTCCTCGCTCTGTCTGGTTTCCTTTTTATGCTTCCCAGCAAAGGCTCATTTGTGCTCATCCCCTGCAGGGAATTCCAGACCTGCATACAGCCAATGTATACTGCCTTTGAAGGGCCAGAAATCAGCAGGGCTGGGTCTCAATTCACCCTGTTCTCCTGCGAGTACCTTAGTGGAAAGGGGGTCCTGGGTGAAGGTTGTCTAGACTCATTCACAGATGCACACTAACCCCATGTCTACATCTGCTTCTAGCCAGATTTCTATCAGTGATGCGGTC
Organism: Neoceratodus forsteri; assembly: GCA_016271365.2. Lineage (NCBI taxonomy): Eukaryota > Metazoa > Chordata > Ceratodontiformes > Ceratodontidae > Neoceratodus > Neoceratodus forsteri. Next base: position 49,293,074 of record CM028136.1, on the reverse strand, counting down.
TGAGAAATCATTGATCAGTTGCTGGTAGGATGCCTGGATGACCTTAAGGCACTAAATCCATTGAATTTAAAATAAAAAACAAGGACTACAGAGGAAGAACATTTATCAGCTTGCCTCAGCACTGTGGAGCACACTTTTCCACTTCTCCCTACTGCTGAATGCTGAGCCAAATCTCTTGAAAGCTTCAAGACCCTGCTGCAATTTATGAAAAGAACAAATTACTATTTTTAATGACTTTCGGGTTTAAATTATAAACAATAATTCATAAGTGGCGTATTTTCCTTTACACATGCCAAACTAATGACACGCCCTCCCGATAAACATTTTATTTCCTGCCATTCTGCTGTGAAATTCCCTATTTGGATTCCCCAACAGTTGCCATAGTTCATTCTACATCAATGTTACAGCAATTAAAGGGACACCATCAAGTTTGAAGCTGATTTTATTGCCCCTGTATAGCAGTCACGTATAGGGAGCTGTGAGGTTACAGAAAACATTAATGCTGATCAATTGTGAAGTGCCTGCAAGATATGGCATTTTTTTAACCAAGTATATTAGAGATGGTCCGCTGTACATCCCCGATGCACGCTTCCGCATGCAGGAATGGCGCCGAGCCGTGGGTGAGCTCGTTCATGATCAAGCTTGAGATTTTTGTCATGTATTACAATGTTGAGAACATACTTCGATTCACAATGTTTTAATATAGCCAGAAACGAAGAGCTGATCTTGTGTTATTCACTTTATACATGGAATTTTTTTCAGACATGCGCATTTCAGTCAACTCTGATGCGCATGTCTGGAAGTGCAAGTTCCACATGTACAAAGTGAATAACACAAGATCGAGCACTTGGTTTGCTTTTTGAAACATATTAAAGGCATTTGTGGCTCAGGGGGTATGTTTCTCAACATTTGGCTAGTACATGATCCAAAACCACGAGCTCGATCATGAACGAGCTCACCCGCGGCTTGGCGCCATTCCTGCATGCGGAAGCGCGCATCGGGGCTGTATAGTGGACCGTCTCTAATATACTTGGTTACGAAAAAATGCTGTATCTTGCAGGCACTTCACAATTAATCAGCATTAATGTTTTCTGCGACCTCACAGCTCCCTATACGTGACTGCTATACAGGGGCAATAAAATCAGCTCCAATCTTGACAGTGTCCCTTTAAAACAGGGACATATATTTAAGAGGAGTGGAAAGCTAAAAGCAGAAGCTGTATAACAACCATTTGTCAATGATGATTGTTTGCTTGCTGGCATTAGCAGTGGAAGTGCAGGAGTTAGACAGATGCAGTATAGGAATGGCAGTGAAGTACTGGGCTGACGCCAGCTCCACCCCCACCCTGCAGCGATGGATAGGCATTGGGGTGTGGCTTTAGGTCATTGCCCATAACAGTCACATTTCACCTCACCCTATCCTGCAGACACTGACAAGTGTCGAGGTGTGCCTTGGGCTGTTTGGGCTTTATATTCACCTCATTCCATAAGGAAACACACTGAAATGGGTGCACTATTGGAGAATGGGGTGAACTCTGGGGCCAAAGGGTCCACGGCGCACCTCGATGTCTGTCACTGGCTGCAGGGTGGGGGTGGAATGGCATGGGCACTACTGTCGACAATCCCAAGTCACACCCCTGACGCCTGTCAGTCCCTACAGGGTAAGGCGTTATGGTCGAAAACCCTAATGCCCTAGGCGTTTCTTGGTATTTTTACTCGAAGTTTTCAACATGGGCTTTTTGTGATCCCACCGCATGAACAGTGACACTATCAATTCATTAGCCAAATGGTGATTTTGCACAGTGATCGTGCCATTTGGTGCCACAGGTGCGAACACGCATTTCAAACAGGATGCGAAAAATGACAGTTGTACTGTTCATGAGGAGGTGTAAAAAATGGCAATGTTGAGAATTTGGAGTGAAAATATAAAAAAACTTGTGAATTTCACTGTGATTTTCTTAATGTGTCCTGAACACTGATTTCCCACAGCGACCGCGCTATTCTGCCCCAGAAGTGCAAAAACACATTTCAACTAGGGTGTGAAAATTGACAGCTGTGCTGTTCATAAGGAGGTGTGGAAAAATACCAATGTTGAAAATCTGAACTGAAAATATTACAAATTCGCGAACTTACGAGGGTGCATGGAAACTGTGCAATGCACGCTCATAACACACTCATTTTATGGACTTCTGTCACCAGATTTTCAACTCAGCCATTTTAAGACCTCTGCTCATTAACAGTATCACTGCGATTTTCTCCATATGTCCTGAACATTGATTTTGCACACCGACCGTGCCATTGTGCACTACATGTGCGAAAACACATTTTGGGAGAGATGTGAACGACATCTGTACTGTTCATAAGGAGGTGTGGTAAAATGGCAATGTTGAAAATCTGGAGTAAAAATATTAAAAATTTCAGTTACGAAAGGCAGTAGGAACCGCTAACGCATCGCATAAAACATTTTTGGGAATTTTTCACCAAACTTTCAACCTAGGGTTTTGAGGCCCACCATGAACTGTGACACTGTCTTTTCGTTATCTGTCCTGAAAGGTGGTTCCGCGCAGTGACTGCAAAATCACCTTTCGGGACTGAATAACCAGATGACAGTGACCGAATTCATGAGATGGGGTCCCAAGAACCCCATGTTGAAACTTTGGTGCAAAAATTAAAAAAAAATTACCGAGATATGAACCAAAGTTGAAAAAAAACTTATTTATGCCATTATACAGCTTACCAGCATTTCTTCGGTTCGCGGTCAGCTTCGAAGAGTGCAGACGTGTTCCCAGTCCACCGAAGATCATGGCGCTTGGGCTCTGGAGGTGGCATGGGGTGAGGGAGGTGGGAGCTGGGGTGCGGAGAGGGTGGGGTGGGTTGGGGGACAATAGAGTCAACGAGGGACCATTTTCTTTTGTTATAGGTTTTTTTTTAAAAAAGACGACGTGGGACTTTTGCCACGCTGGGGTGGGCTCCCAGTGTGGCACTTGGAAGTTTGTTCGGGGGGAGAGTAGAGCCAATGGAGGATTGGGCACCCCTCTGCTGGCCATACAGTGTGTGGGGGAGCACATGACGATGCAGGGCTTTTGCCACACTGGGGTGGGTTCCCAGTGTGGCACCTTGAAGTTTGCTTTTTGGGGGGGCACTGGAGCCGACGGGGATTGGGCAGCCTGCTGGACATACAGTGTGCTTGAGGGGGGTGCATGTGCCGAGGGGGACTGGGCACCCCTCAGCACACAACAAATTGGGGGGCGCTTCATGTCGGGAGATGCAGTGACGTGAGCTAAAGAGAATGACTGCTAAGGTGGTGACGTGTAGGCAATTTGCATACTGCATGGCAGGTGCACCGCTTTTTTACCACCGCCGACTGTAGCGGCCCTTCTCTTTCAACTGTACGCCCCTGCATCTGAACTGCTGTCATAGACAGCTCGGACATTCATTGGTGCCCTGCTGCCATGCCTGCAAAAATGATCAGGGCATTGGAAGCGGGGATGCCACACCTACAAAAACTCATATGGTGGCACTATGTTTCTTGCACATGCGTGCAAGCAAACGTAAAAAGGAGCGTGATAGGTTTACTCTTCCCAACTGACTGCCTCTCATACATGTGTTTGTCTAAGTATTTCAGAAAATACCATATGGCTGGCTTCCAGCCATTTACAGAATTTCATTCAGAATCACGAAACCATAAAACAGCCAGTGCACACTCAGTACGAATGAATTTGTTTGTTCAGTTTGGTTTGTTTACTCTTTTGGCACATTCACACTTAAGACTAATTTTTGACAGCAGTTTGGCTCCCATGTCTGGTGTGTAGTGGTATAGCTGTTACAGGCACATCTGTACACGTAAGCCCTGTAACTGCTACAGGCATTTCTGCACATTTATTTAAAAAGTTTTACCAGGAAAGGCATACTGAGCTGAGTAGCGGCTTGTTTCCAGGAGGGGAAGGGGGACAAAGAAATATAAGTACAAAAACAGCAGGTATGAACACATAAAATTCAGGCCACACTCAATCACAATTGAAAACAAAGTAACAATATGTCAGGAGTTATTCATGTAGTAACAACAGAATGCAAAAACTTTGTAAAGAAAAGTGCCTTGAATTAAATTTGAAGGGGGGGCTGAACATTGTGGGTTTACATAGGAGAAAGGGGAGGGAAGGGAGATGAACAGATAGGAGGTGACAGTTGGGCGGCAGCCCATATACATACAGTGTATGAGAGAGTAGCACAGTAAGGTTCTTCGTGTGTTGCAGGGTACAGGAGATGTGATGGGGGATACCTGGGGCATTAAAGTCCGGTAGCTGTTACTGGCACATCTGCACATGCAAGCCCTGTAGCTCTTACAGGCACAAATGCACATGTGAGTCCTGTAACTGTTACAGGCACATCTGTACACATGATCCCTGTAGATGTTACAGGCACGTCTGCACATATGATCATTGTAGGTGTTACAGGCATGTCTGCACAAGTGAGCCCTGTAGCTGTTACAGGCACGAATGCACATGTGAGTCCTGTAGCCGTTATAGGCACATCTGTACACGTGAGTCCAGTAGCTGTTATAGTCACGTCTGCACACAAAAGCCCTGTAGCTGTTACTGGCATATCTGCACATGTGAACCCTATAACTGTTACACACACTTCTGTACACATGATCCATGTAGGTGTTACAGGCACATTTGCACACCTGAGCCCTGTAGCTGTTACAGGCACATTTAAACATGTGAGCCCTGTAGCTGCCAGTCACATCTGCACCTGCGAGCCCTGTAGGTGCCAGTCATGTCTGCACATCAGCCATGTAGCTGTTACAGGTATGTCTGTACACGTGATCCCTGTAGGTGTTAGAGGCACATCTGCACACCTGAGCCCGGCAGTTGTTACAGGCATGTCTGCACGCATGATCCCTGTAGCTGTTACAGGCACATCTCTACATGAGATCCCTCTAGGTATTACTAGCATGTCTGCATACATAAGCCCTGCAGGCATGCAATTGGGAAGGGTAACACACAGCGCAAATGCATCTCTGGAAATGGTACAGGCCATAGGGAGTACCTGCACAGGAGCAGAAAACTATTAAGAGTGCTTTGGCATCCCATTACTTGAGTGTCTCAGTACTGCCAAAACAGGTAGACTCAAGGCATGCTCAGATTCCTCCATCTGCAACAGAGGAAGTGCTGGACCCTGCTTAAGTGTAAACGTAGTGTGTGAATTGAATTTTTTTATTTAAAAATAAAGTCTTGAGGGTGTTCATAGTAAAGATGGGTGACCAGGTTCAGTATCGCATCCAAACAAGCAAACTCCTCTAGGCCAGGCTACCTCACATCATCCCAAGTATTTTGGTGGCAACCCAGATCAGAACCAGAGTATAATCATAGAATTATTCTAACATGTGGCCCACATTCACCCCAAACGCCCAAAATCAAAGCTTTTTCTCAAGATCAGGGCCACTCCCTACTGAATAGTGAGCAACCAAACCACTTGCAAAAACCTGTTTCCCAAAGAGGAAAGGTTACAGAAACTCCCAGCAGTCAGAAGTTGTCCATGACAAACTCTGCCCTATATTCATATTGCTACAAGTAAGTGACTGGGCCCTACTGTTAGTCACAAAGAAAGGATGGGTGCGGCAAAAAGATGCAAACCTTCCCCCCTTGCACCAGCAGCCATTTACACTATATATAAAAAACATTTGTAGCTGCAGGGGAAGAACTCCACACAAAATAAATCAGTTTTTCTTCCCCCATCAAGCTTTTTTCTCCAATACTGATGAATACCATGGTCGTTGGATCACTGCCCAGCAACTTCCCTGCCCTGGACACTATCCTATCAGGGTCACCAAGGCACAGGGACCCGTGACTGTCATAGGTATATCAGTGTGCTTACCCCCCTTTGATTCTCTCTCTTCTCAAAGACAGGACACACATCCACGGTTGAATGTACAAGCACTAGTGCCCCAATAGGAAAGCTAGCTCCCTAGCTAAACACCTGGGATTGCTGCACCAATGGTCAATCCCCCAAAAGGCAAGGAAGAGCTAGCAAGGGCAGTGCTAATTCCAGCCAGTTTCCCAACTGGCTGTGCCATGGGGTAGAACTCTTGTCTTCAATACACCATTCAACAACTCTACAATCTAGCTTTTTTCCCCTTCAATTCTAGTTCTGCACCAACTCTGGGAGAACCCTCTCCAGCATCCTCAGTGCCCAGTCTCTACCTCCCACCTGAGAAGCTATCTCTCTCTCTCTCTCCCTTGCACTAATCCGGCAAATCTTCTGGGTCTGAACCCCTTGGGGAGGGACCGCCCTATCCACCCAGGGCACTCTAAAGTGCAGCATGTCGGGCTGAGCGAACTGGAGAACAGAGAGGAGAGCGCCCAGCTTGGGAGTGTGGTCCGGTGTGGAGGTGCCTTTGCCTATCCCACAATGTTGTGGATTTTCTCATTTCCTCCCTGGAGTACAGCATGCAATGATGCCTGTGTATGGCCACCCTGCTGGCATCTGCTGCACCCCGCCCCTGCATCGACTGGTGAACCTGCAGTACACCTGATCTCCATCAGGGGCTTCCAGGACACCAGGAATACCTGGAACCCACCCCAGGGAGAAGAGAGCAGTCCTCTGTATGCTCAATCCGCTTCCGCTGACCACCTAAGTCCATCACCGAACACAGGTCGTTGACGTGACATGCGGTGTGGCATCCAGCACTTCAACCCTCAGTGCCACCAGGCCGGCTTACAAATACAGGTTACTAACCTGTAACAGGAGTTCTGGGAATGGTATATGTTGTTCATCCACACTGTCTGGCAGGTTCCTTGCCACTTTAAATCTTGCCGGAAGGTCTTCAAGCTGGCTCCTCCCACCCACCCGGGTGGTAAAACTCTTGGCTCCGCCCCATGACGCCAGATCTAGCCCGCTGGAAGCCAGGTTGTGCGGATGCCGGGGAGGCCAGGTAGGTAGATGAACAACATACCATTCCTAGAACTCCTGTTACAGGTGAGTAACCTGTATTTCTAGGGACATGGATATGTTGCTCATCCACACTGTCTGGCAGACTCCTAGCAGTTCTCCAGGAGGAGGGAGGCAAGGCGCACACCCCTACTTGGGAAATAAAGACTGAGAACTGAGGCCCCAAAACCAGCATCCTGGCGTGACTCAAGGTCGATGTGGTAGTGGGTGATGAAGGTGTGTGCAGACTTCCAGGTAGCAGCCCTGCAGATATCCTGGATAGGGACGTCCCTGGAAGCAACCACTGATGCAGCGGTATGGCGGGTAGAATGAGCTCTTATCCCTCTGGGAGGCTCCATGCCCGCAAACCTATATCAGAGATCTATGCAGGAGGTGACCCACCTGCCTATCGTCCATTGGCTGCAAGTCTGCCAGGTGCGGCTGTGAGGGTGACAAACAGCTGGCTTAACCTCTCCCCAAACTTCAGCCATCCGCCCTTGTAGTAAGCGAGTGCTCTTCTAGGGTCCAAAGTATGGAGCCTATATTCAGCCTCCGAGGTGTGATTGGGTAGAACACTGGCAGAGTCAACACCTGATTAAGGTAAAACTCTGACACCACCTTCGTAAAGAATTTCGGATGGGGGCGCAGGACAATCTTGTCCCTATGGAAGACCAGATAGGGAGACTTGATGGAAAGCGCCTGGAGTTCTCCCATCCTTCTGGTTGACGTGATATCCACCAAGAAGGCGGTCTTCCACGACAGGTGAGGGATGTCACACTTGTGCATCAGTTTGAATGGCTTGCCCATGAGCTTAGCCAATACTAGCAGTAGATCCCACAGAGGTGGAGGTTCTCGCACCGGAGGGGATATGTGATCAAGGCCTTTGAAAAAGCGCCCGACCACCTTCTCCTGTGCCACCAACTGCTTCCCGGCCCCGCCCGGTAAGCAGAGATGGCTGCCAGGTGCATCTTGAGGGTCGTCGACCGAAGCCCTTGCTGAGAAAGGGACCACAAGTAGTCCAGGATGCTTGCCAAGGAACAGGAGGAAGGGTCCAGGCCCTTGCCCTGACACCAAATGGAGAATCTCTTCCATTTGAAGGCGTAGCATTTTCTGGTCGACTCCTTACGGGACGCCTCAACAACGCTGAGGACCTCGTCGGAAAGACCCAAGGCCTAGAACTCTAGCCGCTCAGGAACCAGGCTGTCAAGTGCAGGGATTGAAGGTCCGGATGGAATATCTTCCCCTGACTGACTGAGATCAGGTCTGGGTGGGCTGAAAGCCGCCTCGGGAGCCTGGAGCTGAGACTGAGGAGATCTGGATACCAGAACTGGCGGGGCCAGTCTGGGGCTACCAGAATCACCTGCGCCTTGTCCCTCCTCGCCTTGAGGAGCACCTTGTGGCTCAAGGGAAATGGGGGAAAGGCGCAGAAGAGGCCCAGGGTCCACGGCTTCGAGAAGGCATCCCCCTGCAGCGGGCCCTGCTGAGGGGGGCGGGCATGAAACAGTCTCAGCTTTGCATTCTCCCTGGAGGCAAACAGATCCACCTGAGGCGTGCCCCAGTGGGAGAACAGATCTTATACTACCTCCAGCAGGAGAGACACTCGTGGGACGCAGCCCCTATCTGGCTTAGGGCATCGGCCAGGGTGTTGGAGGCTCCTGCCACATGGATGGCAAGGAGATCCGCCTCCAGGCTGCTCACGAGTGACCAAATGTGGAGAGCTTCCCTGCACAGAGGCATGGAGCGCATCCTGCCCTGGCGGTTTATGTAGTACATGGTCGTGGTATTGTCCGTCTGGACCTGAACCACTTGACCCCGTAGAAATGGAGCGAAGGCGGAGAGGGCTAGATGAACCGCTCGAAGCTCCAGCAGGTTGATGTGGCATCAGGACTCCCGAGGGGACCATAGGCCGTGCACTCTGTGCTCCCCCAGATGGGCACCCCAACCCATCAAAGAGACATCGGTTGATAGAGAGACCGTCGGCTCGGGGCGGACAAACGGGATGCCCTCCTGCAGATGTACTGGAACGGTCCACCACTGGAGAGCGTTCCACATCCCCTGGGTCACTGTCACTAGCTGATCCACCGGATTGAAGTGCTGTGACCATTGGTTGGCCAGCCCCCATTGGAGGGGACGCATGTACCAACGGGCCCAATGGACCACGCTGGTGCAGGCCGCCATGAGGCCCAGAAGGTCCCGGGCAGGGTGCAAATGCCCAACCTGAAATGACTGGGCAAAGGAGGAAAGAACCTCGGCCCTGTCCGCCGCGAGCCATGCTCTGGCTCGTAGAGAATCGAGCTTTGCCCCGATGAATTGGATCACCTGCTTTGGCACGAGTTCCAACTTGGCCTCGTTGATGAGGAGGCCAACCTGAGAGCAAATCTGGAGGGCCAGATCTCTGGACCGCTCCACCTCCATTCTGGAGGGGGCTGCAATCAGCCAGTCGTCCGGGTAGGGGTACACCCAGACCCTTCGGCGCAGCAGGAATGCTGTCATCACTGCTATGCATTTGGTGAAGACCCTGGGAGCTAGGGAAAGGCCGAAGGGCATGGCCCAGAACTCGTAGAGGGATCCCTCTGCCCTGAAGCAGAATAATCTCTGGTGGGACGGATGGATTGGGACGTGAAAGAACGCGTCCTGGAGGTCCAGAGAACAGAACCACATGCCTTGTTCCAAGGATGGGATTATCTGAGCCAGAGTGACCATCCTGAAGGTCCGAGACCATAGGATCAGGTCGTGCAGGTCGACAATGAGGCGCCAGCCCCCCCGTCCGTTTTGGGAACAAGAAGTACCTGGACACAAACCCTGGGTTTGGAGGATGATCTGCCACCGTTCTGATCACCCCTTTTTAGAGGAGCAGGGCGATATTGGCTCGGTGAGCCGACAGCGAGGCTGCGCCCGTGAGTCTTCCGAGGTGAGGACGGCTCGGAAGGGCGGGGCCTGCTCAACTCCAGGGCAGGCCCCTTTCCTACCACCTCCAACACCCAGCAGTCCGTGGTGATAGCAGACCAGGCGGAAAGGAAGTGGCGGAGCCATCCTCCCATGGGGGGAACCCAGGGGGGAGTGATGAGGCTGGGGGCAACACCCCTTAACCTGTCACTGGGCAGGCTTGGAGGAGGGACCAGCCGAGGGACCTCCTCGGCCTTTTCCTCCTTGCTTCCTATTAGAGGAAGCCGCAGGCTTGGCTTTGGGGTGCCAAGCGCGAGCCTGCTGGCCCTGGTGTTGGTGCTGTTGGGCGAGACGTGCCGCAGGCGCAGAAGGGTGAAAAGACTTATGCTGTTGTTGTCGACGGCCCTTGTCCTTCTGGGCGGAGGTGACAGAGTCCAGAGTGGCATTGGACTTTTCGATCCGCTGTAGGTGACGTTCCACTCTCCAATGTCCAGTGCCATTTGGAGCTGCTGTTTTGCCACTGCCCTTCCCTGGTCCCATACCTGCCTGACCATGGTCTGCAGGTTAGCCGGGAAATGAGGGATCACCTCATCCAGGGAGCCCATGAGGGCGTGGGAGAAGTGTGCCATCAGCACGGCTGAGCTGGCCTGGCGGAGGCCAAGGGAGGACGCAGCGTACACCTTAAGCCTGGCATAGTCCACCTTTTTGGACTCCTTGTCGTGGGGCTTATCCACATCCCTAGCATTCCCGGAACGCCGGAAAACGCTATCGGTAACCAACCCCCTCGGCAGAGGGGTGTTCTGAAAATCCAGACAAAGAGCTGGTAGGGACCGCATACTTCCTGGCCATCCTGGCCGAAGGCACAGGACAGGAAGCAGGCCGCTGCCAGAGCTCCAAGGCTGGGCCAACAATGGCTTCAGCCACCGGAAAGGCCTCCGTGGGTGAATCCCCTCGGTCCAATATCTCCGTTAGGGGATACTTGGCCTGCTTGGATACGGGCTTGAGCTGCATTCCGGTAGACTCCGAGATGAGCCGAAGCAGACCCATGAAGGACAATAGGCTTTCGTCCATCGACTGGCCCCCGGAGGACTCCAGGTCAATGGGCCTGAAGAACAGGGAGGAGTCTGCGAAGAGCTGCCTGGGGCCTGAGCAACCTTCCACCTGCCGGGGACGGTCGGGAGTGAGGGTGACAGACAACCTGTGGGGCAGGCCCTGACTCTACCGAGTCTCCTTGGTCGGCACCCCCGATTTTGGTTGTGGAGGCGGAGGTTCCACCACAATCAGTGGGGCAGCTGGTTTCGGCCAAACAACTGGCCCAGGCTTGGGCACCCCAACTACAGCGAGGGTTTTTTCGGCCGCTTGGGTGACAGCCACTTGATGGCCTGGGAAAGGCGACGGCGTCGGCTTGTTCCCAGACAGAAGTAACTGCTGCCACATCAGGTCCTCGTAGCATCAACACAATTTGCACCGAAGCCTCTCCTCTTCCAAGGAGGAAGACGAGGACAAGCGGCGGCACCGCTTACTTCGTTGCCGAGATCGGGATCGGCTGGACCGAGACGATGTCCGAGACCGAGAACCTCGGTGTTTCCGAGAACAGGTCTGGGAAGGGCCGGGGGACACCTGCTCTTCCCTCGGCTCAGAAGCCTTGACCGGGGACTCCGACACCGGAGGCGCAGGCAAGTCCTCGGACTCCACCGAAGGAACCGGTGAAGAAGGGTTGTCGGCTTCACCAGTCAACAACCCGTCTGATGGGTCGAGAAAAATCTCGACCGCGTAGACGGGTGTCTTGGCCGGCTGACCTGACGGGGACACCGTGAAGCCAGCGGCCTTAGCTGCAACCGCGACTGAACGGTGGGACTTACCTTTCGAGTCCTTTTTGGACCGAGAAGAATGTCCCGATGGCCCCTCTCCCTTTGTGGAAAGGGATTGGCAAAGCTCCTTAAAGGAAACTGAATAGAAAGTACCCAGAGAGAACGGGATAAATGCCGCGACCGAGGAAGAGGATGATGCGGCATGGGCTGCCTCCTCCTCCTTGAGGGCGATCATCTGCTCGAGTTGCTCAGCCGAGCCAGCCGCCGCGATAAATGCCCAACGGGCCTCCTTCGACTTCACTGGTGGGTAGCGCTTCTCAGGGCGCCCAAGCTGTAACCGAGCAGCGCGGTCTTCCAGGACGTTGGCCGAAAACGAACGGCATAACTCGCAGGCCTGCAGGTCATGGTCAAGGCTGAGGCAGTAGACGCACATGGAGTGCGGATCTGTCCTGGACATTTTCTGCCCACATGGGCACCGCCGAAATCTGGGAGTCGATTTGTCCATTGCAGCCACGAGGGAGTAATTTGACCGAAGTCTTGAAAATTTGAGAATAAGTTTCGGGCGAACCGAAGAATTAGAATCCAGGCTACATGCACAGCGTTAAGGAAGGGAACCTGAGCTTCCAAGTGGTAAGGAAGATCTGGTGTCATGGGGCGGAGCCGTGAGTTTTACCACCCGAGTGGGTGGGTGGGAGGAGCCAGCTTTAAGACCTTCTGGCAAGATTTAAAGCGGCAAGGAACCTGCCAGACAGTGTGGATGAACAACATATCCATGTCCCTAGAATCTGGCTTTACATAAAGCATTTAATACAGTTTGTGTCCCAAAGCACTTAAACCAATGAGTAAGACACAACTAGAGCTGTAACCACACACACAAAACCACCCAGCCTGCCCAATGCCAACCAGCAGGTGTTCAACTCAACAAATCCAATTAACCCATAAACAAAGGTAAACCAGCATATTCCCCTTAATATCTGAATACTGCTGAGCCGGCCGGTGGCACTGAGGGTTGAGGAGCTGGACGCCACACCGGCAACCTGAGTTCGGGAATGAGCTCTGGTGCCAGGGGTCGGCAGGGGAGGAAGCAGGATTGAGCATTTGATGGACTGCCCTCCTCTCCCTGGGGAGGGAGGGATCCAAGGTGTTTCTGCCGCAGTAGTGACCCCCGGTGGAGATCGGAGGCACAGCTAGCGCATGAAATGGTCAAGGGGAGGAGCGCAGCACATGCTTATGGCATTGCTATGTGGGCGTCGTTGCATGCCAGCGCTCCTAGGGGGCAACCAAGCTTGAAAAATCCTCTGATCCCAGGACAGGCGACAGCTCTCCTCCAAGCCGTGTCACAAGCCCAGCATCGGGCCCGGTCTCCGTTCCCCAGCCTGCTCCTCCACCGCCTCGGCTGGCACATTCAATTGCAGACAGAGTGCCAGAGTGGAAGCGGCCCTACCCCAGAGGGCTCAGAGCTAGCGAGTCTGCCAGCTGGAGGATAGCGGAGGGCAGCTGGAGACGGGGCGGTAGAGCGGTGTCAGGCCTGCAGGAGCAGCCTGAGAGAGTTCCTGGGATGGGGTGCATAAATAGAAGATGCAAAAAAAAAATTCTGAATACTGCCACAGGAATCTTTCACCTGAGAAACCACTAGAAAAGGGAAGAAGGAACCCAGATTTATTTATTTATTTATTAGCTTTTGGTAACCGGGTAAGTGCGCTAGGCAACAGACCTGCCTATTTTCAGGCACGACCCGGGAGAGCACAGGACATTGGTTACAATATGCAGAAATGCACAGACATAATATAGGTGTACAGGAGCAAAACAAGATATACATTGGGTAGCACAGTAATAGTTACATAAGGTACATTTTAGGCATAGATCATAATAAGGATGTAAATAAAGCAATTAGGGTAACCATAAGACAGCTGAGGACAGTAAAGACATCAAGGTTCATAGCCACCTAGACAAACGTATTGTATGGAAGAACATTAGTGTAGTACTCAGGGGTCAGACTCAACAGCCTGCAGTGGGACAAAGCAAATTAAGAGCATTTGCATTGGCCAGAGGCTAGGAGGTGGGTGAACAGCAGTTTTGAATTTCGATGGGAGGCTGAAGTTTTCACCATAAGGGGAGTGAGTTCCAGCATTTGGGAGCAAATGGGCAAATGCCTGTTCACCCATTTTGTCACGCAAGGTCTAGTGGAGAGCATGGGGACAGAGGAAGACCTGAGGGTATGCGGGTGTGTGAGGCAGGAGTCAGGAGGTTGGCAAGATAGACAGGGCCGAGAGGTCTAGACAGGAATCTATAAAGCAGCCCAGGAGTAGGCTCGAATATCCTTAGGTGACAGCCAATTTAAGCCGTAATAAAGGAGACAATGATGGGTAAGATGTGGGGCAGTTAAGGCGAATCTACAGATGTTGTTGTAGACAGTGTCCCATTTGTGGAGTGTAGCAGAGTTTGCAACAAAGAGGAGGGGCAGAGCATATTGGAGCTGGGGTAAGAGAATACCTCTCGCAACAGAAAGTCTAGCGGAAGGAGTGAGGGAGTGGCGCACGCGATAAGCTCCGCCAAATTTTAGCATTGACGGCACGGCACACCATATTGACATGTTGAGACAGGTCAAGTGGGATCAAACTGACCCAACGCACTTGAAGGACTCAGTGTTTGAGATGAGGGAGCCATCAAGGCATTGAACCCGGAGCCTGTTCGCAGGGGCAGACAATTTCTTAGAGGATTCGAATAGCACAGCACAGGTTTTTTCTAGGTTCAGGACTTGGTGGTTGCTAGAGAGCCAGGTCTGCAGGAATTGGAAGTCATTAGTGACAGTGGAGTTGATGGCAGCAACCGATTTTGACCCAGAGTAGAGAACAAGGTCATCTGCGTGCATAAGAGTGCAGCTATGCCGGGACATGGTGGGAATATCATTTAGGAAGAGGGAGAAGAGTAGAGGTCCAAGAGTGGATCCCTGGAGAACTCCACGGGAGATGTTTAGGGGGGAGGAAAGGGCTTTGTGAAATGCTACCGCCTGAGACCGATTGTCAAGATAGCTATGGAACCAGGAGAGGGCTTGGTCAGATGCTCCAATGGATTGGAGCTTCTTTAGCATGAGAGGATGGTGTACCATGTCGAAGGTTTTAGACAGGTCGATAAAGACGGCCCAGTGAGTAGGCCACGGTCCATATTATTTCTGATGTCATTTGTAAGTTGTGTAAGTGCAGAGGTGGTACTGTGACCGGGCCGGAAACCATGTTGGCATGGGGTTTGAAGATTAAACATGTCGAGGTGAGTAACAAGCTGGCGGTGGACTATTTTACTACAAGCAGCTTACTGAGTGGGCAGAAGAGATATAGGCGGTAGTTGGACATGAGTTTGACACACGCTTTTTGTGTATAGGGATGGTTCTGGCAGTTTTCCAGGTGGATAGGACAGTAGGCGTGCAGATCGAGAGGTTAAAAGCCATGTGATTGGTCTGGTCAGCCAAGGTGCATACTGCTTAAGTATGCAGGATGGATGCCCTCAGGCCCTTGACCCCAGCGTGCGGAAGGGGTTAGTAGCTTGCGAACTTCAAAGTCAGTGGTTGGAGCCAAACGAGGAGAGGGTGGGAGGCGAGGGAGGAGAAGAGGACAGTCAGGTTGTGGGCTAGTTAGAGTAGCGACTGGTGGAGAAGAAAAAGCGCATTGAAGGCGTTGGCAATGGTGTCATGGTTGGTGCAGTGAACACCTTGAATGTACATGTCAGCTCAAACCAACTGAAGGACAGCACCTCCAACATTTTATCACCCCCAGTACTGTAGTGCAGTGTTAACAGTGAGTGTCCCGGTAAAAGGACTGAGCCAACAACCTACATGTTCAGATGGGCAAGACCAAGTACTAAATCCTGCTTACACTGTACATAATGTGGGTTTCACATTGTTTTCCTCTACTGTACAACAGTGCTAAGTATTTGCCTGCATGCAAGGACTTCTTATAAAGGGCCACTGGAAAATTGCACCTGCAATTTTTTTGCAGAATCTGCAATTTTCACTATTCTCTGCAAAAACTGACATGTTCCACAAATTCTTGCAATTTTTGAGTTTTTACATTGAAGTATTAACATTTTTAATAAAACACTCTCAAATATATTGACAATTATGCAAGAAGATTTGGGTTTGGCAGAAACAATGCAGTGCAAAGTAGAGTAAGGGGTTTTTATGTGACACGGCTTTCTTTTGAAAGCTTGTCTTGTTTGGTTTCAAAATCCACTAGCCAAGCATAAGCACACTTAAACACTTAACACAGAAACATAGACATAGAAACATAGACTTTGACGGCAGATAAGGACCGCTAGGCCCATCTAGTCTGCCCATTTCCCTACCTACAGGATAGACTGCAGATCCTAGTTAACCAAGAGCCTATTTCTTCCTACCCCCCACAAGAATTGCCTTATGTCTGTCCCATGCATTCTTGAATTCTCCCACAGTTTTAGACCCCACAACCTCCTCAGGAAGGCTGTTCCATGCATCCACTACCCTCTCTGTGAAATAATACTTCCTCACATTGCCCCTGAACTGCCCTCCTATCTTTAAATTAGTCCCTTGTTCTTGCAAGTCTCTTTTTCTGAAAGATGCTACCTCTTGGACTTCGTTGATTCCACTGAGGTACTAAAGTTTCTATCATGTCCCCCCTCCCTTCTTTCCTCAAGGGTATACATATTAAGCTCCTTTAGTCTCTCCTCATATGGCTTCTCTTGTAGACCCTGCACCATTTTAGTTGCCCTCCTCTGGACTGCCTCTATCCTGTCTATGTCCTTGCGGAGATGGGGTCTCCAGAACTGGACACAGTACTCCAGATGGGGTCTCACCAACTGTCTGTACAGAGGGATAACAACTTCCTGTTTTCTGCTGATGATGCCTCTCTCTATACATCCCAGTATACCCCAGTCCTCCCTACTGCCTTCTCACATTGCTTGCTAACCTTAAGGTAATCTGATATGATTACCCCCAGGTCCTTTTCCTTTTTTGTTGTTGTTACTACCTCCCCACCCATTGTGTATTCTTCCCCTGGGTTCTTGTTTCCCAGGTGCATTATTTTGCACTTCTTTGCACTGAATCCAAGCTGCTATACTTCTGACCATTCCTCCAACCTTGCCAAGTCCCTTTTCATCCTTTCCACACCTCCTTGTGTATCAACCCTGTTGCAGATCTTTGTGTCATCTGCAAAAAGGCATACTTTTCCTTCCAGTCCCTCTGCAATGTCACTGATGAAGACATTAAAAAGGACTGGACCCAATACTGAACCCTGCAGTACCCCATTAGTAACCCCCCTTTCTTCAGAGTGGACTCCATTTACAATTACCTTCTGTGTCCTGTTGTCCAGCCAATGTTTTACCCAGGCTACCACCCTGGGTCCCACTCCCAGGCTGGCTAGTTTGACTATTAATCTTTTGTGTGGGACTGTGTCAAATGCCTCGCTAAAGTCTAGGTAAGCCATGTCCACAGCCCTTCCCTGGTCTACTACTTTGGTCACCCAGTCAAAGAAATCTATTAGATTCGTTTGACATGACCTTCCTGCTGTGAACCCATGCTGCCTTGGGTCCTGTGCTCCACTGGCCTCTAGGTACTCAACTATTCTTTCCTTCATAAGTGACTCCATCACTTTCCTACCACAGAGGTCAGACTGACAGGTCTGTAGTTTCTTGCCTCTGTCTTGGTCCCACTTTGTGAAGGGGAATCACATCCGCCTTCCTCCAGTCCTTGGGTACCACACCATCCTCCACATGATTTATTAAAAAGAGTAGCCAGTGGTTTCACTAGTTCCTCCCTTAATTCTTTTAGAATTCTGGGGTGAATTCCATCAGGACCCATTGCTTTGTCCACCCTCAGTTTTAGGAGTTCTTGCAGAACCCTTTCTTCTGTGAAAGGACTGGGATCGACCCCCCTATCAAGAGTGCTTCTGTTAATTGGATTAGGCACTTCCCCCTCCTCTTCTGTGAATACTGAGCAGAAATATTCATTCAGTATTCCTGCTTTTTCACTGTCCCCCTCTGCCCACCCACCGTTCATTCTATTCAGCCTCACTATCCCTCCCTTTGTCTTTCTACGCTCGCTGATGTACCTATAAAAGGTTTTATCCCCTTCTTAACTGAGTTGGCTATCTTTTCCTCAGTTTGGGCCTTTGCTATTCTGACTTCCCTCCTGCTTCCTTCTGCCTTAACTGGTACAGCTCTCTGTCCTGCTCTTCTGTTCCTTATACTTCCGAGATGCTATCTTTTTCTTCCTGACTTTCACAGCCACCTCTTTTGAGAACCATAGTGGCTTTGTCTTTCGTTTTGATTTGTTTATTTGCTTCACACAAAGGCTTGTTGCCTCTGTGATGGCAGTTTTGATAATTCCTCATTGTTGCTCCACATCTCCTTCTAGCCTGTTTGCTAGTGCTTTTCTGAGGCACTCTTCCATCTTGCCAAAGTCAGCCCTCCTAAAGTCCAGTACCCTCACTTTTGTATGGCTTGACTCTGCAGCTGAGTTTAACGTGAACCACACTGTTTGATGGTCACTTGTCCCCAGATGGCACCCACTTCTAGATCTGAGATCCTCTCACTGCCCCCGTTTGAGAGTATGAGATCTAAGATTGCTCCCTCACGAGTGGGTTCCGAAACTAGCTGTCTAATGCCTGCCACCTGTAGTGCATCAAGAATGGCCCTGCTCTTGGATGTGGCTGCAGCAAATGTGCTCCAGTTAACATCTGGCATATTTAGGTCTCCCATCAACAGTATCACCCCTTTCTCTGCCATTCTAAGAATGCCTTCTATCATATCCTTGCCCATTTCTTCCCCCTGACATGGGGG
This sequence comes from Neoceratodus forsteri, assembly GCA_016271365.2. Taxonomy (NCBI): domain Eukaryota; kingdom Metazoa; phylum Chordata; order Ceratodontiformes; family Ceratodontidae; genus Neoceratodus; species Neoceratodus forsteri. The sequence goes on along the minus strand of CM028136.1, from coordinate 49,274,641 downwards.
TCTGTACACAACCCCTGTGCAGATTGTGGTGCACTTTCCAGTCTCCAAGGTACCCACAGTGCCTCCTCTCCTCCTGTTTACTCTTTGTTCAGTTGCTTTTATCCCTTCCTTTACAGAGAGTTACTCCTCCCTCTTCTCCCTGCCTGTCTCTCTCCTGTAGGTTATGTATCCTGGTATGTTAACATCCCAGTCATGGTTCTCTGTGTACCATGTTTCTGTGACTGCTACGATATCCAGGCATCCTCTTCCATTAAGGCCATCAGCTCAGGAGCTTGTTGCCCAGACTACAGGCATTGGTACTCATTACCCTCCATTTCCGGATGGCCTTACTCCCTTTTGCCCCATCCTTGTCCTTCTTACCTTTGTCACTTTCTCCATTTACCCCTGCCCTTCTCTCTATTGACACCTCTATGTTGGTGTTTTCCGCACTTACTACCGTGATTATTTGGGGGGGGCTAGGATTTTCCTGCTCCTTTCCACTCCCCTTGGCTAGTTTAAAAGCTTGCCACGAAGCATTTAAACCGATCACCTAGGATCCTGGTTCCCCTACGGACAGATGCAGCCCATCATGCCAGTATAGGCTTGCAACACTCCAGGTGGACCCCAGTCCCCAATGAAGCCAAATCCCTGAGCTCCACCAGTTTTTCAACCACTGATTGAATCCCATGGTGCGGAACACCCTAGCCTCCTCATGCCATAGATGGGTAGCACCTCCCAGAAGGTTACCGTGCGTGCTACTTGACTAAGGCCCCTCCCCAATTCCACAAACTCTTCCTGCACTTCTTTAATCCCTTTCTTAGCCAGGTCATTTGTCCCTAGGTGGACAATGACATCCAGCTCCCTCCCCTGTGCAGCTGCTCCGGCAATCCTGAGGATTCACTCCCTGTCCCTCCAAGCCATGGCGCCAGACAGGCACCTTACCTCCCTCTCCTCTTCCTCCCCCAGTTCTACCTTCCTAACAATGGAGTCCCCTATCAGAAGTTGTTTCCTTCCCCTGCAGGGTCCCCTGCCACCCTCCTGTGGGTCTCCTTTGTGGAGGTTCCCAGCATCCTCCTTGGTCTCCATTGTGGGTGCCTCCATAGAGGAACCACACTTTGCCAGAATGGCATAGGAATTGTGGAGAGGTACAACTGGAGGAATGCGCCTCTGTTCCACCACCCTCACCCTCCCTGAGCCCACTGTGGTCCAACCGCTCCTCTTTCTTGGCAACCTCTGAGGCAACAGCAGTGGCACTGGTGGTCCCTGGATGGAAGAGGAGGTCCCACAAATCCTGGCCAACTCAGCCTGGAGATGAGCAACCTCCTCCTCCCTCAGCCCAGAGAGGTGCCTGCAGATGGGACAACACCGCATCCTCCAGAACATCTCCCGAAGACTGCTGCTCCACAGCCACTGCACTGCACTACTCCAATCATGTCTTATTTCTGGCCCCTTAACTGTTTGCAATCCTTACTCTTTCCTGTTTTTTTCTCTCTCTCTCTCTCTCTCTCCTTACTTTCTGCCTGTGTGCCCTTTAAGCTCCTGATTGTCCTGTTCTGAGATAAGAATATCCTATATTTCTCAGTAGACCACTTACTTGCTCTGAGGCAGACCTCCAGCAGCTAGAGGGGGCCAGAGAGCTACTCTTGCCCTTCTAGGATGGTGGGTCCTTGGTGGTTCTGTGATCACTTACTTCCTGCCCCTAAACAGGAAGTTCCTGTTGTCAGTCAAATCCTGTGCCTATAAAAATAGAACTAGCTTTGGGTGGGGGAGGGAAGGAGGGCAATATAGTCCCAGCAGAGAAGTTCAGTCACACAGCAGTCCTTTCTCCTGGTGTCTTCTGCCAAGCTACTAGTAGAAATTTTCTAAGGCAGTCTTTAAATGTAGCTTCCTTCTAGCTAAGCCACTCCCCCTACTTACCAGATCTTTCTACAAGTAATTTAAACCTCACAGCAGTTAAGTCCTTTCAGTCACCTGAGATTTACACCTAGATAACTCTTCAGATACCCATTCAGTTCAGTTAACCCAAACACACACTTTTTTTTGGTATGTTAGTTTTTTTTACCCTAAATTAAAGGTCCCAGTACAAAAGTTCTTCTACTTTAGTCCCAGCAGAGAAGTTTAGTCACACAGCAGTCCTTTCTCCTAGTGTCTTCTGCCAAGCTAACATTTGGTTTGTGTTGAAGCAGTCTATCAGAAAACGTTTTGTTGCCACAGAGACAAACAAAAGATGGAAGAAAAGGTGCAAATTATCCCATTCACCAAAATGAGGTGCTATGAAGCCTTTTTTAAGTGGTAGGACAGGTTTTTCCTTGTGAGCATACTTTCATTAAGACAGTTTTATTCAAACAGCTGAGAATTTTGGATGGCCCTGCTGATTATAAACTTGAATAAGCTAGTTAGCAACAGTAATCTTGCTCTCAGCAATCTATCACCCAGATGATCACATGCAAAGGCTACAAAAAGACCTAAATCTGAAAACAAGCTTATGAAACACATAAAATGTATTTGAACATTTATCTTTAAACAAAATCATTGCAGCCAAAGTAAAACAAAGGTAGATTACAGGATATCCCGATTACTGTATGATGCATTAAAAATATATTGCTGTTTTGTTATATATATTTTTTGGTAACTGTGTAAGGTCCACAAGGCACACGTACCCGTTTTCAGTGATAACCCAGGAACACTGAGGAGGTTAAGTGACTTGCTTAGAGTCCCACAATATGTAAGTGGAGGCTGTGGGAATCAAACCCAGGTCTGCTAGATGTCCCCAACTCATTCACAGTTAGTTACACTAACCTCTAGGATATACTGCCAGTCCCAATTACCCCCAGATTTAATGTTTAAATATGTGATTTCAAAAATAGTGCTCAGTACCTGCAGTGCAAATTATGAACATTAAACACTTTACTAAAACTCAATCATTCGCCACTGTATGTCTATTTTTTCTTATAACACGGATTACCTTAGGAAATCTTTCTAACTAATGAGAAGGTGTCAGGTGGGCATGGATTAAATTCCCTATTTAATCCATGGTTCACTTGCCAGATTGTGTTTTTTTAGTTGTCAGAGAACCTCTTCACACAGTGGAGGAATCTGTGAAGTGTCCCTGTTAATTCTCGGCAGTAACCGTTTGTCAAGTTTCTTAGCAAGACCACTGTTCTACTGTTTCCTTAAATGCAATGGATATTAATTTCTCCCTTTTGGGAGATACAAACGTTGAGCAGTGGCTGCAACACAAGTTTCCTAATGGAGAAGCTATCCCCTGAAGAGTTCCCAAAAGTGATGCCTCGCAAATGCACGCAATGGAAACTTGTCCAGCTAAGTCAGAAGGAGGAGATGTAATAACATGTGACTGACGTTGCAGCACTGGTGAGGAGTTCCGAAGTAATCCTGAGCCACTGCCTTTTTTGTGTCGATGGCTTTTACAGGAGCGGGCAATACGAGACAGCAATGTAATGAGGCGGAAAAGTAAAAAGAATGAGACGTCACCAGTGTGGCACTGTGACATATTTGTGACATCCAGTGCCGACAGAGTTGCGAAATGGCAGTTAACATACATATGTCCACAAGTCAGAGAAGAACAGTCCTTTATTTAGGTAGTGTTCATATCTCACTGTGCAGTACTGGAAGAACAGTATTCTGCTGCCAGAGCTTCACAGCCGTACAGATGTGGTCACATACTTTGTACTGTACAACTGTATGTGACATGGGTGATGCTGACGAAGGTAACAGTCCATGACATAGTTGTGACACAGATGGGAGACTCAAAGTGTAAGTATCGCAGTGACCAGTAATAACTGTATGTGTAACAAGTGAAAGTCTAGTAACAGCATACCAAGGGTGTTGTCCAGTACACTGTTATACAGTATATGCGCACATACTCTTCATATAAGAAAAATGACCAGTCTCACTTATTGTTTGTCCAATAGGTTAAAAATGTAGTAACAACCCTATGTCATTGACCTCCATCACAGCAGAATTGTAAAAGTTTAAGTCAGCGAAAGTCAGACCTCTCGTTTTCTCTCTGTGTCTTGTTTTGCTACTCACGATAACGGTATCTATTCATACACGCTACAGTGGAAAAGTAACCAATCAACAATCTTACAAACAAATATTACTGCACAGAGAAGCACAGCTGAGTATACGTACACTAATATGCATGTAGCAGTCAGGATAGTAGGAGCATAATGCAGAAGCTGTTTAATTTACACACGTAAGTCACAGCGAATTACCCATCTTCAGACATCCAGATATCTTTCTACAACACCATATTAGGCTGTGGCAACGTATACTACTTCAGTAAGCATAAAAAGCACAATAAAACACGATAGTTAACCTTTAGCATATAGAAACACAAACGAAAGACATTATTTCTAAGTGACTACTTTGTACGGCATAAGGATAATATTGTTTTTAGCCTGCAAAAAAAAGGAAAATAAATTATTTTTTTAGGGGTTTTGCAGTATGGGGGAAGTAACCCATGTTATAAGTGCAATAACCCACTCCAGGGTGTAGGGTTACAGGCATTTAATCCACGCCTGGGGCGCCGTGAGGACACTCAGCCTGCAGCCTCATGCCTCACAACGCACCCCAGGCATGGATTAAAATGCCTATAACCCCACACTCAGTTGTGGGTTATTGCTTACTTGTACCAAAGTGGTTGAATAGTTGACAGAGCATCAAAGTGGGTGAATAGTTAGAGCATTGTAAACAGCTGTTGATCAGACTTCATTATGCTACATCCACAAACAGAAAATTGTGTTTGTTCTGCATTTATTTAATATTGATTTGCTATGGCTCACTTATAGAATCAATTTATTACTGTATGAGGCGGATGTTTTTAAATTTTGGAAGATACACTAGGCAATGCTTACAACAGCTTATCAGTTTAGCATTAATTTTAGGAATATAAGCTTTCCTTTATCTTTAAAGCATATTTAAGCGGCAGTGTATTCATTAAGCAGTTTATACCGACTAATACATGCTGCAGAAAACTTTAAAATATTTAATGTGAAGCACTCAGGGTCTATAGTAGAACTCCTGCAAATTTTGCAAGAGCTCCGCAATCTAGGGTAACTTTTCCCGCAATTTTCCAGTGGCCCTGCAACTATAAGAAGGCCTCAAGTGCACAGTCTGATATAGTGGAATGTTCCACTTTTCAAACGGGGTGTCAATTTATTTTTTCATTTTCTTTTGTCTTAACAGATCTGATATAAAATACTGGGACAATCTTATACTTGTAAGTGTGTCAACTCTTGGCTCTCTAGAGTACAACAGCCAAGCCGGCCCCCACCAGTGCAATGGTAGAGTTACCACTCGCGATGTCGGCAAGCCGGGTTTAGGAATAAAGTCGTCAGAGGGCTGGGCAGAGGAGGTGAGCTGAGCATCCCAGGGGATGCTCTCCACTTCGCAGAGGGAGAGTGAGCAGCCTCTGCTGTGCTAATGCCATCTGGGTAACCTCAGGTGACAATGCAAGCAGTGCAGCAGAGTTGGGGGGATGCTGATGTGTAATGTACGCGCATACGTGCATGCACATCAAGGGCTCTTCTCTACATCCTACATGGGCTGGGCTAGAAAAAGGGAAAAATGGCAGATGTTGCAGGAGGATGTCTGCCCCTCACTGCAGACTCCCCGCTGCTGACCAAGTTGCTCCACTTCGAAGCACTGACTGAGGCTCCATCAGAGAACAGCCCCCTGACAGACCCCCATCCAGTGTTAGTAGGAAGAGAGGAAAGTCCCAGGTAAAGTGGGTGAAGGGGGCTGAGTGAGTGGCAGGGCTGATGTGGGCCAGTTGGCAAGATGAGAAAAAGTACACTAAATAAAAAATAGAGAGCCACAAACACTCACCATTAGTTTGCACTTTCCCTAAGATCGTGTAAGGAGACACTCTAATAACCATAAGAGACAGTCCTCATATACTATAAACATAACAGTAGATACTGGTTTTTTTTTTTTTTTTGAAATTATCCGCTAGCCTAGAAGGATATTACAGACATACTTAGTGTGCCAATTATTTATTGGAATTTTGGTAACCGGGTAGGCCCACCAAGACAGAGCAGTCCCTTTTTCAGGGGCGACCCGGGACAAAACAACAGCACATAAACATAATACATAATGATAAACAAGACTGAGATGTAGAAATACAATAACTTTCAAAACAGTGCTAACACACTGTAGGTGATTACAAGTTACGTCATGATGAATAAGGTTCCTACATTGTAAATATCATAAGGCTGCAAAAATATTCAAGACAATGGAGCAGAGAAGTACCTTTGTCAATGAAGTCATGGATTTCATGAATGTTCCCATTTTTATGAAAACTCCCAAGATTTCTGGCACTTTCCATGAAATGACATATCCCTAATTTTGCGCTTCACCACCACAATGCGCCAGGTCTCCAACTGGCCCTTGTACAGGAATCTAGGGTTTGCATGCAATCCCCTGTTCTTTAAGTCTGAAGCACAATGTGCTGAATTCTAGTACTGGACGAGCCTAACCATTAATTTTTTATTTGCTGATGTGCTTGTATAAACCTATGTCAGAGTAGGGGCCGGAGCTAGCTGGTAAACCGAGTAGACTACTTTTTTTTTTTAGAGCTCCTTAGCTGATTGCTATATTTCAGTAAAATGTCCCAGTTACTGAGCCTCCACAATATATATTTTTTTGTTTTGGTTTTACCTTTAATATCCTTCTGCCAACATGGGTCTCAAAAAGGTGGATAAATCTGATGAGTCTTCGAAATCAGTAGAAGAATTAATGTTTCCCAGATGATCGAGTACTTTACAAATGGCGCAGACAGCGTCTCCTATGGACCCAAGGATAGACAGAATTTTCGAAATACTGCAGAAAATGAAGTGAGCCAAGCAGACACTTTTTGTGAGTATGGATCAGAGGTTCAGCAACTGGAAAATGGGAAGAAAGCACCAAGGCCTTAGAGGATCTTCGACCCGCCAAGAATGCTTCACGATGGCCCAGGCTTAGGGCTTGAAATTTCTTGCAAATAAAGTTGAGACACTAGAAAATCAGATTTGGGCCGCTAATGTTAGGGTAGTGGGGCTTCCACTATGAAGCTAAGAATCTACAGAGAGTGCTAAAATCTACACTGATACAACTCTCTAGGGATAGCTGAGGACAGTGTCAACACTGTTCAGTCTTTTCGATTGCCACAACCGAGGAAATCAATGGAGGGAGTGGAGAGACTAGCTAGTGTTGATGACCGTAGGATCGGCAAAGGAATGATGGCAAGTGCTGGCTGCTGCATGGGACAAACGGGATATAATATATTAATTAGTCTAGTAAGCTGTCCTTTTTTCCAGATGTAGCATCGCGTACTCAAGTCTCGAAGGAAGGAGCTTTTAAAACTATGTCAGACCAGAGATAATTTGTTTAAAACACAATCTATCCATGACTTTTCATTACTTTCATAACAAGTGCATCAGAGACTGGGTCTTTTATTTAGAATATGTACTTTCTTGTTACCTGAATCTCACAGATTAACAGTTGCTTTTTTTTGCTTTGTATATTGGATTATGGGTTTACTATACATTCTGCAACCAGTGACAAGAGTCTTGAGTAAACTGTGTGTATAACACATACTAATGTTCTTAGATTTATGACTAACCTTCCGAGGAGAACACATCCCTGTATTTTGTATAAAACAGCAGGTTGCATTTCATTGGAAAATAGATGCAATTTAAAATTAGGTATAATGCTTCATAAAGGAATTATTGGTTTGTAATAACTGACATGTCTTTTCTCCCCTAGAAGGAGCAGGTTATAATTCGCCACCAGCACGACACCTGCTCCTTCCCCTGCCTCACACTGCACCTCAGCGTACACTCGCCAATCAAAATCGTTCAAAAAAAATCCTGTCAGAGCTCCGTCGCAGCACTCAAACAAATGGGTCCCAAAAAGCCTATTTTTATTATTTTTACAACTAAAGAGAGAATTCTCACTGAAAAACCTGCAGTAAAAAAATTACTCTCTCTCTCTCTCTCCACACAAACGAGCAGGATCCCTCACGTCTCCACGAAATCTGCATATCACTGAGGCAACCAATAGAAAGAATGCATACAAAATGAGGCTAAATCTGTGCATCTCCACAACAGTAGCCTCAATGAAAAAAAACAAGTAAACTTTCAACAAATGGACAAGAACCTAAACTGCATCGTTTCATGGACTTTTCTGGACTTGTTGTACAACTTGTAAATCAATATTAGTTTTAAAAAAGTTAACCGTTTAGCAGCTGTTTTCACTTCTCTGTTCCCATTTCAGATTCAGACAAATACATTGCACGTAAAAAAAAAAAAAAAAAAAACTGCATTAAAAACACTTTAATTACAGAAATATGCTGTTAAATTTGCAAGTAATTTTTTTCCACCTTCCATATGTTACAGTTCAGAAATCAATGCTTGAAAATTGTCCCATCTGTCTCAAATCTTCCTATCTCTATGTGGAAAGAAAAGACGTGTCAGCAATTACATAAAACAATTTATGGAACTGAGTGCGTAAATGAGAAATGAATGCCCACCCTCCGTGTGGGATGCTTTTATAAACCCCTCGGTGTAGCATCCCACACCTTGTGTGGGCATTCATTTCTCATTATGCACTCAACCCCATGAATTATTGTATATGTTATCACAGAAAGTTATGCAATTGTTTACTAGGGCTACCAACACACAGGGTACCAGGTCACAAAGCAAGTATGTTTTCAGAATTCCATTATTCAAACAATCAACATGACAAAAATTTGTATTGTATAGGGCTTCTACCTGATGCGATTCTCTACCTGATAACATTAATTGCACGTCAATCAAATCTTTTAAAGTTGGACTAAAACATGTTTTTTTATCAAAGAATTAATGTACTTGTGCTTAATGTTTAATTGTACAATTTATATTTATAATTGGTTTGTATTGTATTTATTCTACTTGTCGCTTGTGAAAATGGGCATTTTGCTTATCAGCTAACAAGTATAAAAATTAAAAATGAAATTAAGCTTACTGTTATTTCTATGATTTCTGTCTTTTTTGACAACGAAAATACCAAGATTTACTCAAAATATTTCCATGACTAAAACACAGCCCTTCTAATCATCAACTCTCAGGTATACAAAATCACACACACCCTCATCATTAAAAGCATCATGGACTGTATATGTAAATCACCACAAAATATTATGCTGGTTCTACTTTAAGCAAAAATGCATGGTACCAAAAGGCCTATCACAAAGTTTGCAAAGGGTGCCAACAGAAGACACAGACACGTGTTTCATCCTACCAGGACTCCTCAGCGTGCCTCATCTGTATGACACTCAAGTGGAATGAACCAGCTACCCTAGGTTGGTCTATCTAGGTTAGGTTTTGGTGAGCCCAACAAAACCAAAAAACAAGCTAAAAGACAAAGAATCTTAGTGTGCAAGTGGTGAGGCAAGGGTTACCCCAAAGGGCACTGGCCAGGAAGCCAAGTTTCAAATAAATACAAAATCACACACACACACACACACACACACCACATAATGCAAAGCATCATGGGCTGTATATGCAAATTACCACAAAATACTATGCTGGTTCAATTAAGCAAAAATGCATGGTGCCGAAAGGCCTCTCACACAGTCTGCAAAGGGTGCCAACATAAGACACAGACACATGTTTCGTCCTACCAGGACTCATCCGTGTGCCTCGTCTATGTGACATCCCAGTGGAATGAACCAGCTACCGTAAGTTGGTCCAGCTGGGTTAGGTTGTGGTGAGCCCAATAAAAACGAAAAACAAGCTAAAAGACAAAGAACCTTAGTGCTCAGGTATGTTTGGAAACCATTAGTTCTAACATTCTGGCTAATGTATACCAAAGGTAAAATGCTTTCATTGTACATTTATTAATAAATTAAAAGAAAAAAAAAAACTTTCTCTGTTTCCATTTCACTTGATAGCCTACTTCAGGCCCAAGGTCTGCTCCCCTGCCCCCCCCCCATTACTCTGGTGTTGGTATGCCCCATGGGAATCCAATCTACACGAGACAGGGACTCATTCTTATTAGTTTTCCCCTTGAAGCTGCTAGCACAGAGGTCATGTTGCGACACCATGACAGAGCTCCTTCCTCACCACTTTTGTGCCCTCCCACTGTCCATGCCATGAGACAAAGCCCAGCTTTTGCTGTCTGACCTTCCAGACTGAGCCAGGACACCTCTCAACCCTGATGGTGTGAAGGAAGACAGGGCACAGTCAGCTCATGATCTTGCTTGCAGCGACACCAGGACAGGAAATTCTTGCTTTCACAGCTCCCCCTCCTACCATTGCCATCAGAGAGGAGCCATGCACCAGCAGTGGCCTCCCACTCATCCCAAGACTGTGTGAAGTTGCTAGATGCATCTCCAGCCTGGGCCATACTGATATGGAGACCCAGTAGGGCTCCCAGAGCAAGCCATGCCTGAGCTTTAGAGGTAAACCAGGATCTCTGACAAGGGGAGAAATCACGCTCTCCACTAGGCCTGAGCAGTAGCGTTTTTAAACCAACCTGCAGGTGTCGTTTTGCATTTCAGTTTCAAAGTTCTCCTTAATGTACTGTAAACTTAGTTCAGTGTATAAATATTTTATCACATGCTGCAATTAACAGTAATTCACATTTTTACAAAAATATAATATGGACAGACTGTTGTGAGGTTGTTAAAGCCATTTTCCAGCACAACAAAATACACTGGGGACAGAGTTATCTGCCTGCAGGACTAGACGTGTTTAGACTGCTCTCCCCAGATGAACCTTGAAAAGAAGAGTTACATATTCACTGTAATAGTAGATCTTTTGATAGAATCTCTTTCATCTAGCCACACCTATGGAACTTATACCCACCAGGCACTAGTCTGCAAGCAGTCCACCAGGGGCCACCCATGACATCATCAAACGTTGGCTGCTACATAAACGTGGACAGCCCCTGCCCTCCTCAATTCCCAACTGGAGATCATGCTTAGGGTACCTACGTACAGGGAACCAGGAAAAAAACCTAGGGCTCTGCCAACCAGGCAAGGCGAAGAACAGCAGGTAGATCCTCATGGAGAAGGAGACATCACTCACTAGATTTGCAAGATCCAATAGGGGAAAGGAAGGTGGGATGGCATGGCTTGATTAAAGAAATTCCCGTGAAAATCTATGGTGAGTAAATAACTGTTCTGTCTTCTTCGAGAATATCTCTTTCATCAGGCCACACCCATGGAACAGGTACCAACCAGTACTGACCATAAACAGTCTGGGTTGCTGAAGCCTATAAGGCCTAAGAAAGCAGACCCTGAAGCACAGTTAGGCCAAAGCCAGCCCTTTTTCAAGGGACAATATCTAGACTGTAATGTTTAGTCAAAGTGTAGACAGTACTCCACTCCATTCTTGAAACTGGCAACAGACGTGACCATGCCTCTAGCTCTAGCAGAATGACCACGAACAACCCCAGGAAGTTCATTACCATAATTCTTATAACAGAAAGTAATACAGATTGCTAATTATTTGGACAGGTGCAGATTAGAAACTGGGGTGCCCTCTTTTCCAGGGGCGAACAAAACAAAAAGCTGTGAGGACTTTCTACAATCCGTTGTGCAGTGTATCTACTACTTGTGTACTCTATGCACATTTAGAATATAGAGCATTGCTTCCCCTGGTTTGGCATGCTCAGGAAAATAAACTGGCAGCTGGATGATTTGATTTAAATGCAGACACCACCTTTGGTAAAAACTTAAGATTAGTACAAAAAGACACCTGTCTTTGTGGAAAATCAAATAAGAAGGCGCATACGTTAGAGCCTATAACTCTAAAATCCTTCAAGCAGAAGTAATGGCAATCAAAACTGATGCTTTTTCCAAGAAGGAAAACGTAAGCCACAAGTCGCGGCTGGCTCAAAAGGTGCCAAGGTAAGCTTTTCCAAAACAAAATTTGGTCCCAAGCTGGGACTCGAGTGTGAATAGGAGGCTTCAAGTGTATAATGCCCCCTCAAGAACGTATAGACCACTTCCAGCTGGGCAACTGTATAACCTTCAACTGGCACGCTGAAAGCTGAAATGGCAGCCAAGTGCACCTTGAGAAATACTGTAGGCCTGTATCTGATAAGGACAGTAGATACCCTAGAACCTGATTAACTGGACAGATAAAGGTGATCTAAGTGATGAGATGCAGACCACAAAGCAAACTGCTTTCACTTTGTGGAGTAAGTGGATCTGTTGGAAGACTTTTTGGCAGCCACCAGGACATCTGCCACCTTTTGGTAAACTCCAAACCTGGCAGTAGTTATATTTTCAGGAGCCATGCATGAAGATGAAATGATCAGAGGTCCAGATGGACCAGGGTTCCCTATTCCTGTGACAGTAAGCCCTGGCATAAGGGCAGAGGTACTGGTGGTTCCATTGTCAACTGCTGCAATAGAGGAAACCAGATCTGAGAAGAACATAGGGAAGCAATAAGAATCAGAGTTGCCACCTCTATCTGGAGCTTGAGTAGCACTCCACGAGTTAGAGGGAAGGCATACAGGAACCTCCCATTGCAAGACAGAGACATGTCTCGTCAGAAAATTCCAGGCCCTGGAGCAAGCTGTGACCTGCTTAGCCTGTCTGCCAAGATGTTTTTGCCACCTGGAACATGTACTGGTGACAGTTCTAGACCATTTCCCAGAGCCCAGTACCAGACTCTCATCGCCTCCCTGCACAGAAGGTACGAGTCCCCTCTTACTTGTTGAGATAATGCATCATACGGACATTGTCCATCTGGACTAACAGAGGACTTGGGGACTGATAAGCCAGGAAGGCTCATAGGCCGTACAAGACAGCTCTCATTTCTAGAAATGAAAATTACGTACTCACAGTAATTCTTGATCTTCCGGAATATCTTCACCATTAATTACTGATAGGTCTATGCTGGGAAGCAACAGAACCCACGGGAGCATACACCTTTAAAGTTTTGGAGGCAAGGGAGTGACACTGGAGATGGTGCTGCCCACAATGACAGCCCCCAGGTTTTTCAGTTCTGTTCACCATTACAGAAAACAAAGGTTAAGGAAAAAAAAAGAAGGGTTGGGGCAAGGGAACCCAATGGATAGAAGAAAGGATATGAAATATAAAAGAAACAAAATAAAATGTGTCTATGAGAGGAGAGAAAGGAGGGGTTGAAAGGGAGGACCTTGGTAACATAGTTAAAGGATGAACAGGATAATTGGACAGAAAAGAAAGAGGGGGGAGAAAGCAGAGAGCGCAGCAGGGACCCTGAGCTCCCAAAAGGAGAACAGTGTTGTCAGAAGAGATGTCTTACCCCCAACTGCAGGGAAAAAAACTGCTTTTGCTCCCAACAGACTAAACAATGCTTAAGCGAAGTCCAAGGTCTGCTAAAATTCCATAGGACCAACAAAGGATGGGGTAAATTCCAGAGGAAGGATGCCCTTCCTTGAAGATGTAGAAACAGCAGTAGAGCTATAAGCCCTGAAACTGTTGCCAGTAAATGTTCTCCATCCGCAAGCGTAAAACCTACAGAGGGTCAGAGGCTCAGGGATCCCATATGACCAAAGTATAATATGGGAGTAAATTACTGAGAGCCCTAACCTCAAGAGGCCCCGCAATAGCAGAGCCAGGTCACATAAAACACACTACTAGCCAAGGTTTTTGAGTCAAAGAGAAGACACCGAGAAGCTCAAGAGGCAATGGAGCAACTACCTAGAGGGGAAAACAACTGAGAGAAGGGGATCCCTGCTAGAAGGACAGATGCCAAGTAAAGAGCAGAAACTGTACGAATCCCATACCACATATTCCCCATCTCTTATTGAAGATTATCACAGAGACAGAAGATGAATAGAAAGAGAAATGTACCCAACTACCTGGAAAGAAATGCAGGAGGCAAACTGAAAGCTGTACCAGGTAAAGAAGTTAGAGCTACAACTTCAAATATGTCTCCTGATCCTGCAAGCCTTTGCCTCAAGGGAAGAAAGGATGAAAATGGAAGCTTATCCAACAGCAAACTACAGACTCCTCTCTAAAACAGAGGGTTGGGTTGGGGCAAAAGGGCTTTCCCTGCTCAGTTTCTCCTCTTTTTTTTTTTTTTTTTAAAGGTTTTTTTTTTTTGTTTAAACAAGGGGAGGAACTAGAAAGAAGATGGATAAGACCCTCTATGGGGTTCTTTTATACATTTAACAACCATGGGAAGGGATCAGAGACATAAGGAGATAAAAATTACCTCAAAAAACTTTTGTTTTCTTTTTATTGAGGGCCACAATAAGGGCCATGAGAAAAGAACTATGTCCTCCATAGTGGTTTGCTCCCTACGTTCCTCCCTCTTTTTTTTTTTTTTGATAAGGAAAGCCTAAGAAGAGAGGCAAAAGTGAGAAGAAAAGGAAAAAAAACAGACAGACGCCGGGTCATTACATGGGAAGGTGGGTGGGTTGCAGTAATGAATGGTGAAGACATTCTGAAAGATCAAAAATTACAGTGAGTACCTAATTTTCATATCTTCCAAGAATCAATCTTCACCATTCATTACTGGTGGGTCTGAGTGCCAAGCTTACTATCAAGGGCAATGTTGGCAAATCCTGAGGAAAATGGTTGTTCCCTCAGCCTTCTGTGGGAGAAACATTGAGAGGCGGGGGCCCCTCATGGGCCTGGTAGGGCCAGAGACTGGTCAGGAGCATAGAAACATAGAATTTGACGGCAGATAAGGACCGCTTGGCCCACCCAGTCTGCCCATTTTCCTACCTAATGGATAAGCTGCAGATCCTAGTTAACTAGCAGTCTACTTCTTCCTACCCCCACCCCCTAGAATTGCCTTATGACTGTCCCATGCATGCTTGAATTCCACCACTGTTTTTGACTCCACAACCTCCTCCGGAAGGCCGTTCCATGCATCCACAACCCTCTCTGTGCAAAAATACTTCCTTAAATTACCTCTGAACCACCCCCCATCTTCAAATTGTGCCCCCTTGTTCTTGCACACCTCTTTTTTTGAAAGATGCTACCACTTGGACTTTGTTGATTCCCTTGAGGTACTTGAAAGTTTCTATCATGTCCCCCTTCTCCCTCCTTTCCTCGAGGGGCAGGCAGAGTCTCCCATGGCATGGGAGCAGGAATGCATCCTGCAAGCTCATGCCTGGCCCTGGAGGAGAAGTGGGCCCCCTGGAAGCATGAGGTGATCACCCTATGCTGCACCGGGGGAGGGGGGTAACCTGGAGAGATGCAGCCACATCTGTCTAATGCAGACTACAGTTCCCACTAACATGGAGGCTACTTCACTGGACGCCCTTGCTTGGTGTCTCGCCAGGTTCAGGCGCTCTGCAGAAACGTGTATGGCTTGTCTGGCTTGCTCACAGTCCAGCAAGGACACCAGCAGCTGTCCTAGGGTCATCCACAGGTGCCTGGGTATAGGACACCTGGTGTGCAGAAATAGATAACATGGTGTGCACCACCGAGAAGACTCTCTGACCCCAAGTGTCAAACTCAGTAGAGTCCAACTTTGGGGAATGGTCGAGCCCAGGCACCCATGCCCAAAGAGGGTTGTCCAGGAGCTGGACCCCAGAAGTGGGTGTGGCATGACTCCTGGAAACCTCAAAGGTGTGCAATACCTATGACGGATGTCCCTCAGTGCTGGAGTGGGGGCACAGGGATGGAGCCAGATGTCTCTCGATGCCTCTGCAAAACATCTGGCCCACGAAGGGATGACTGTATAGTCATGACTGCACTCCCCAAGGAAGGACAGTGTCAGACGTGCAGAACCGCGGCCAGAGAAATGGGACAGTTGCAGCTCCCTCATCATCTCTGAAAGGTACTGCTGGAGACCAGTGCACTCAGCGATGGAGGATAGCTGGTGAAAAGAGTCCTCTTCCTCAGAGAAGGAAGACGAAATGAGGAGGAACTGGACTCAGGGGGTGGCAGTGCTGGGGTTTTTGGCTTGAAAATAGCCTGGTCCGGTGCCCTCAGCTGATTCAAGAAGGCACTTGTCAAAACCCTGAATTGTTCCCAGGTCAATAGCACCGTAGGACCTGAAATGCCCGGGACAGCAGCAGGGATAGGTAGAAGAGGAACGAGGAGGCGGGTCATGGCGGACCAGGCCAGGTTCTCTGCCAGGGCTATGAGACTGAATAGGAGACCATGCCTGAGGGGAAGACCTGTGCATCTCATCCAATTGTGAACACCCAACCATTGAGGGGCAGTGTAGGTGGTGCCTTTGGGGGAATCCCCAGGTAGGAAGATTGGAGCCGTAAAGGTCCCAAAGGGTGGCCACTGTCCTCACCTACTGCAGGCCCAGATGGTTCTGGGGAGGCCAAAGGACCAGAGTCAACACCCAGATGCCTGCCACAGCCACTAACCACTCTGGGCGTGGAGAGCAGTGTTGACTGGGATCTACCATCTCCCACATCACCAGAATGGGTTCTGCCTCTTGGGCTAGGCCTAAGGACAGCACCAGCGGCTAGAACCTGAGCAAAGGGGGAGCCAGTGCTGCGAGCAGCAATGGAACACCTTTCGGCACCATGAGAGGTACCAGAGTCCGTTTTGGTGCCTGGGATGGCACAGAAACCCGACCCAGCATCAAGGGCAGTGCTGGTACCTAACCCAGCACTGCACCCAGTGCCGGCTTCTCTCCCGGTGCCAGAATTAGCACTGGGACCATCCCTGGCACCACAAGCGACACCCAAGACAGAAGAGAAGCAGCGCTGTGGCAGGGACAAAGCTGCAAATGCCAAAGGCCCAAGACTAGATCTAGAAAGGTCCCCTTCCTCACCGGAGCCTGGAAGTCAGTCGGGATCATCTCGGGTCCCCCAATCTCCCAGATCGTCTGACCACACAGGAGATGAGATCCAGAACATCTCCAATGGGCCAGTGACTCCAGAGAGTTTCCCTCTCCTAGTGCCGCAACCAGCATCAGGAGGGGATCTGGTGCCAGCCTCAATGCCAGGAGCCGAAGCGGCACCAGGCTGCAGCCCCAAGAGGCCCACCAGTGTAGGCCTAGCATATAGCTGTGACCTAGCCACTGGGGGCATCCGGACCCCTAAGGGGGTGCCAGGCATGCAGGGTGTGTGCAACTGGTCCCTTGGAGGGGACAGCTGTTCCACAGACCCTTGCCCAGGCTCCCTGTCTTGTTAAGACAAGGATAAGGAGAGGTCTGGTCTCTCTCGGTATGTGTCGTACTGGGGAGGGGCTCAGGGGAAGAGCCCAGGGACCTTACCTTGGAGTCCTGAGTGCAAATTCTGCCTCCAAAATTGGAGTGCGACCGACCCCACCTCATTGCACAGATCTCTAAAGTGCGGAAGCCCATAGAGAAGCAGGCATTGCAATGGTATAGATCATGTCCCACTCAAAGGCGGGTCCAGCAGCGGTTATGCCAGGTCCCAGATGGACATGTTTCTCACACAGAAACTGATGCATGGGGGAGGGAGAGACTGTCTTCTTGTTTGATGACTTCTTATGCCACTGAACCTAAACAATGATTGACTACAGAAAAGAATAAAAAAAAAAAAAAACAGCAGAAAGAGAGCTCAGCGCCGTAAAAACGAGACAGAAAATAAAGTGTGACAAAAAAAGCCAAAATAAGGGTTACGGCATTGAGCAAGTGGCAACGAACAGAACGAAGCAGAGTTGTGCAGTTGCAAATGGTGAACACTCCCAAGGAGCGTTACATTGACAGTGGGAAGAACAGAACAGAAGAAAGTAGGGGGCTGACATCAGTCCTCTGCCTCTAAAACTTTAAAAGTGTAAAGCCTCTGGCACAGACCCTCCCATAATGAATGGTGAAGATTGATTCTTGGAAGATCATTTATGTGCAGAGTGCTCTCCAATGTGGTCAATGTACCCTGCATCTGATGGGGCCGTAAATGTGCCCCCCAGTCCATCCCAGAGGCATCTGAGGTTAACATCTGGTGAGGAAAGGGGATCAGGAAGAGAGCCCCCTTTAACAGGTTGCTGAGTTTCATCCACTACTTGAGCATTTTGTGTACAGTAGTTAGCAGAACCCTTTTTCCAGATCATCTCTGAGTTATCCCACTAGACTCTTAGGGTCCACTGGGGGAGCCACATGTTCAGTTTGGCCAGGGGTACTGTAACAATGGCTACTGCCATAAGGCCCAGGAGTCGAAGAAATTTCCTGAATGAGACATACCAGCTGCTGTGGACTATTTGGGGCTGGGCAGTCAGATGTTTGGCCCTGTCCAGGGGCAGGAAGGCTGAACCTTGAGCTGTGTCTAAGTCTACTCCAATATACTGCAGGCACTGGCAAGGTGTCAAGACAGTTGATTTTTTTTTTTTGCTTCTTCCGGTGCCCCACTGGCTCACCACTCCTTCAGGCCACTCAAGTGTTGGCACCCCTGCCCACTGGCCATCCCCATTGTCATCTGTTCATCCTCTAGCAGGCCCAGCATCCTGGGAGACCCAGGGTAACCCTTCGGGGGGGGGGGCCCTTCCCCTCGGGCGCTACAGGAAGAGAGATTATTCCACTATCTTGACCGGGTGCTGGAAACAGGAGGATCGCAGGTCGCGACTGAGTGAGGCTACATGGCACAGGGGGAACAAGGCAGCCATCATTTGGGGAGCCCCTTCCATATTGTGTGGCCGCTGTGGCGTACTGGGGGCAGGGACAATCGGCAATGTGGGTGGTGCTGCACACTGCCTAGATTGCCTGCACTAACCACCACCAGGATCCGCCAGTCAAGCGAATCAACACTGCCCACCCCACAGGAGAGAACTCCCTTCCCTGTCAACTTCCACTCCTGTTGACTGGGCTCAGGGCGTGAACCCAGGTTGCCAGCATGCCAGAGTGATGCCCCATCACTCGGTGCCACAGAGCCAGCTTGACAGACTTGAGTTTGACAGTAACCCCTAGAGCATTGCATATCTGCCTCATTCGAGTTAAGGTGTGTAAGAGCTGATCCCTGGAGTGGGCTATCAAGAGACAGTCATCCAGGTAGGAAAAGACACAGAGGCCTTCCCTGCGAAGGGCTGAGTGGATGATCTGGAGGTGTGTCTAGAAGTTCCAGAGTATGACCTTATGCTATGATTTCTAGGACCCAGGAATCTGATGTCAGCTCCTTCCACTGATTTAGATAAAGGGTGAGAGGACCCCCCCCCCCCAAAATAACCACCACTGGAGGTAATGGTGGTTGAGGAGTGTACAAGAAGTCAGGCAGAGCCAGTTGTGGCAGCTCCTGCTGTGCCACCACCTCTTGGGGCTTCTGAATGTGCACCTGGAGTGGTGCCTGGGGTGGGCAAGAGTCCTGCTCCCTTACCATTACCTGGTTGTCTGGTGGTAGGACAGTGTCTAGCACCAGCCAGGCGAAAAGGTATTATCTGTCTACACCTGGACTGGGTATAGTAGAGGGACTGCATGGACTTCAGGGTCCTACCAGAAGCCTGAACAGCTGAGCCAAATAATCTGCATCCTCAAAAAGGGGCATTGAGAATGGACTGTTGTATGTCATTCGAAAACCCTGCCACCTTAAGAAAAAATTATTCACTTTAGTAATCTTGTTTCTTCCAATGTATTCTTTTATATTCATAACTCTCTGCAGTCTGCCTCCTAAGTAGAACTGCCTGGAGCAAATGGAACTTTAAGCAAATAATGGAACTATCATTGGCTCATAACACTTATTCAAACTGCTGCACTCATCTGCTGCAAAGTTCCATCAACGTCTCAGACTTCAAAGAAGCCTACAAGGCAATCTATGCTATACTACTGAACTACACCTATATAGTGAAACTAAAGCGGTCTAGGACAGCATAAACTATATAATAGCAACAACAATGATAATGATGACTTTAACTATATTAACAATATCCCTTTCTGAAGTGCCAGAATCACCTGGAAAAAGAAAGGACTATTCAATTTCCACCAGGATTAAAACATCTATGCCTGTGTTTGGGACTAGTAAACCAAAAAGACTCGAGTAGGAATGCAGAGGTTCTGGTTCTGGAAGGGGAGGGAGAGTTATGAATATAGAAGAATATTCTGGAAGAAACAAGATTACTAGGGTGAATATTTTTTTTCTTCTAACCCCATGAATTATTCTATATTCCTAACTCTCTGCAGATTTCAAAGCAGTACCTTTGGAGGTGGACAGAGAACCTATTTGGGAAAGAAGCTCCGTAGGACTGCTGTGCCAAAGCTGACATCACTTCTAGACTGTATGTCCAAACTGTAATGTTTAGTAAAGGTGTGTACTGTTCTCCAAGTAGCTTCATTACAGATCTCCACTAACGGAATATCTCTTGAGGCTGCTATAGAAGCAGCTGCACCACTAGCTGAATGGGCCCTCAGGCCTGCTGGGGCATGTTTTCCAGATTCTGAATAGCAAAACTGAACGCATTGGACAATCCAGCAAGAGACTGATCTGTTAGAAGCTGGGGTGCCTTTCTCCACATCCCCATAAGTGAGAAAAAGCTGTTGCTTATCACATCCATGGTCCTTGGAGTGGGTCACATAGTAGCTTAATACCCTTTTTACATCCAGACTACGGAGTCTGCACTCACCTGAGCTGGCATGTTCAGTAAAGAAAACTGGCAGTGTTATGGATTGATTTAAGTGGAAATCAGAAACCACCTTAGGAAGAAGCTTGTTTGTTCGAAGCACTACACTGTCATTATGAAAGGAAAAGTAGTCCTTCTCTACACATAATGCTTTTAGCTCACTTATCCTTCTGGCAGAAGTGATTGCAACCAGGAACACAGTTTTCCATGTGACATACTGTATATGAGCAGAAGACATAGGCTCAAAGGGAGGTTTCACGAGCTGAGCAATGCATATGTTCAGATCCCACACCGGGACTGGTTCCTTAACAGGAGGGTGCACATGGCACAAACCTTTGAAGAACTTTTTGAAAACGTGATTAGCTGCTATGGAAACATTTTTCCCAGCAGAAATGTAAGCTGAAATTGATGCCAAATGTACTTTTAAAGATGTGTATTTTAACACTTGGGAATATAGATATATGAAGCATTCCAATAACACTGGGATTTCTGCCAGAGAAGGAAGAAATCTGCTTGGCATCGCACCAAATAGAAAACTTTTTCTATTTTGTAGAATAGGTTTTCTTAGTGAAAGACTTTCTGTATCCTTTCAGGATATCCAGGACAGCTTGAGAGAGGTTTAGATTTGAAAATTCTAAGTTCTCAAGAACCTGGCCTTGAGCCTGAGAGACTTGAGGTTTGGGTATAAGATTTTCCCCTGGTGGAAGGTCAAGAGATTGTGCCTCCTAGGAAGATGTATTGGTTTGTACACAGACATGGATAGTAGTAGAGGGTACCATGGCTGTTGGCCCAGTCTGGTGCTATTAGGATCATAGATGCAGACTGTGACCCGAGCTTCGTCAGTACTCCGAAGATGACAGGAAAAGGAGGGAAGGCGTACAGGCGCCTTCCTGACCAGTCTAGAGCCAGGGCATTCAGTGGGATTGCACCTTTGGCTGGTTGTCTGTAACAGAACAGGGGCAGGATGTGGTTCTCATAGGAAGCAAAGAGCAAAGCACCTCTGAGGTGCCCTACCTTCTGAACACTGAGTTCAGTACCTGTCTGTTTATAGACCATTCATGATGTGCCTGGTTGATTCTGCTTAGAGCATCTACCAGGTTATTGTCTTTGCCTGGAACATGTATGGCCTGCAGGGAAGCCTTTAATGAGTGGGCCAACTCCCATATTTTTATGGCCTCTGTGCACAGAGGATCTGACCTTATTCCCCCGTTTATGTAGTACACTATGGTGGTGTCTGTTCTGACCTGCACCACTTTGCCCTGTACCAGATGAGAGAAAACCTTCAAAGCCAGAAATACTGCTGGGAGCTCCAACAAGTTTACATGGAGGAGTGACTCCGCACCTGACCAGGTGCCATGGACAGTGTGCTCTCCTAAGTCAGCACCCCATCCTAACAGAGAGGCATCTGTTGTAAGGGTGACTGATGGGTTTTCCCTCTGAAAGGGAACCTCTGCTCTTAGATTGTGTGCATCTATCCACCACTGTAGAGACTGAAGCACAGCTTTTGTTACTTGACTGAATTTTCACATTTTGTCTTTTCTTTAGCACCAGTGTGCTCTGAGATGAAACTGAATATCCCTCATTCGATATTTTGCTCCCAAGACAACACCTGTTGCTGCAGCCATGTGTCCCAATATCTGCAAGTATTGCCTTGCTGGACATGGCTTGCTCAACCTGAATGAGGTAATAAGTTGCAGGATGCTCTGGATCCTGTCCTTGGGAAGGAAGTCTCTTCCTTGTAAAGTGTCCAGTTCTGCTCCAATGAAGTGCAGGACCTGTACTGGATTAAGAATGGATTTTTCCTGATTTACCAAGAACCCCAGAGACTGTAATAGATTTTTTGTTATTGTCCGCCCGAGCCGATGGTTGTCCTTCAAAACAACCAACTTAGATAAGTTAGTGGATGTGGTTTAACTACACCTTGATAGACAGACGAAGTTACCCCTTCTTTAGAGGATGGATTATTTCTTGTATTATTGTACTTTCACTACTAGTCTATGTTAACCTGCTGTGGAACCTTTGTAAATGAGCTCTCAGCTCAAAGGTTGTAACCCTAGAGCGTAATAAATAAAGATGAAAATCCTCCCTAGACTACTATACCCCCTCTCAATGACAGATTTGGTCTAATCCATGCACTGGTTCCAAAAAATACAGACCCTTATATCTAGCTTTGGGTTCATAAGCATGCCAGACGAGCTCATGCTAAGCTCACAGATGGCAAATCAATGGAAGTCTGAAACTGCCCAACTTCTTACATTATTACTTGGTTACACACCTAAGTAAATACCTGCAGTGGTTTAAACCTGAAACCCAAGACACTGGATATGAGGCCTGATTAGTTGGACATCAAAAGGGAGTTATGCAGAGTCAACAGTACTGACCCCTTGCACTCGCACATTGTACATGGAAAGGACTCACCAAAGAACTGAGAAATACTCCCACGGGAGTATCACTTAAGGTCCACCAAGAGCTTTCCAGAACTCTGAACACATTCCCTCAAAGAGATCTCAACCAGCCAATTTGTAGGAACCCTAACTTCAAGACTGACAACTTGCCTATTAATTCCACCCCATGGGTAAAACTGGAATATCAAACTTGTAACACATATCACACTTGAGGGCAACCCCATGTCCTACAGATCTTTCAAATTTCATCCTGAATCCACAGGCAGCTTGGCCTTCCAAAACCTATAGTTAGTCCACTCAATAAGACAACACATGGAGCTGGGTCCCTAAAACAGTACACACCGCGACAAGCTACAGCAACTTAAAGAATTGGCAAATGGCCCCAATGCCATCTCCAAACTGTATACTGTGATCTCTACTATACGCTACCCTACTTCAAATCAAATCAAAATTTATTTATAAAGCGCTTTTCAGAAAATCAAAGCGCTAATACAAAACAGAGATAAAACATCAACACTAATAAGTAAAAGCATAAAACTATAATATATTCATTAAATAGACTAATCAAATGCCAGCATAAATAGATAACTTTTCAACGATCTCTTAAATGCTTCCACGGACAGGCACTCTCTAACCTGGCGGGTGAAAATTCCACAGGGTCGGGCAGTAAAAAGAAAAAGCCCAGCCCCAGATGATTTATGCAGACCCTGGGAATTCTAGCAAACCCTCGCTAGTGGAGCGGAGTGGGCGGAGAGGACGATAAGAACATAGGAGATCTTGCAGGTAGCCTGGTCCCTGGCCATGTAGGGTCTTATAGGTCAACAATGCGACCCTGAAGGTGATTCTCCATTGCCCTGGCAGCCAGTGCAGTTCATGCAGCACAGGTGTGACATGACAAGTTCTTGGTAGCCCTGTCAACAACCTAGCTGCCGCGTTCTGCACCAGCTGCAGGCGACGGAGATCTACCCCCGGCAACCCTAGATATAAAGCATTGCAGTAGTCAAGACGGAAGAAACAAAAGCGTGAACCAACACAGGCAGGTCATCTGTGGAATAAGGTGTTTTATCCGGCGATATTCCTCAGATGGTTAAAAGAAGATCTGACAGTGGCGACACCTGCATTTTTAGTGTCAGCGCACTGTCAAAATAACGCCAGATTTGCACCTGTTCAGAAGGTCTCAACTGGGTATCCCTAATAGAAGATCAGAGGGACCCAGGGTCAACTTCTTTACATAATGACCCGAGTCAACGACTAAAACCTCAGTCTTGTCCGGGTTTAACTTCAACCAGTTACGCACTCATCAATCTGAATTTCAGCAAGACAGTTGTTAAGAACCGAGACAGCATCATTTTGTTGGTGCAAAGGACATATAGAGCTGGTGTCATCTGCATAGCAGTGAAAACTCAGCCCATAACCTATATAATGTCTCCCAGCGGTAGCATGTACACCGTGAACAACATGGGAGAAAGCACAGAGCCCTCGGCACCCCACAAGACAGAGCAAAGGGGCAGAGGAAAAATCCTGAAACTACCTTTGACTTCCCTGTGAGGAAAGATTGGAACCATCTAAGAACTGTCCCAGATAATCCACAACGAGTCATAGGCGATCCAGCAACCTCCAATGATCCACGGTGTCGAATGCTGCAGAGATCAAGAAGAACCAAGATCGAACGCTCTTCTGATCTCTCGCCATTAGGAGATCATTAAGCACCGAACTAATGCAGTCTCGGTACTATGTCTTTTTCTGAAACCGGACTGGAGAGAATCATAGACTTCATGGGTGGTAAGAAAGTCATCAAGCTGTAACGCGACTACTTTCTCAATAACCTTAGCCAAAAAAGGCAGGTTAGAGATCGGTCTGTAGTTAGCAAGGCAGTCGGGGTCAAGGGAAGATTTCTTCAAAAGGGGTGTCACCACAGCCTCTTTCAGAGACTCCGGAAATACCCCTTGGTCCAAAGAACCCCAAACTATCCTCGCAAGGATTGGTCCGATCGTATCCAAGCAACCCACAAGGAGGCGCGTAGGACCAGGATCCAACCACAGCAAGTCGGTCGCAGACCTTGGACAATCTTCATGATATCCATGATTGCTGGCTGGTCAAGTCCACCCAGACAGGCCGCGACATGTAACCCCATGTTGGTCACCGCAATGCTCGCTTGAACGCATATCGTGGATCTCCTGTCTGACTGATCGACACCTTATCATCAAAGAACCAGCAACTCATCACACTGTATTTGTGAAAAAGCTCTCGATCTACGCAGACAGGCTGGATTGCACAGTCTGTCGACGGTCCGGAAGAGCTGAGCAGGTCGGTTTCTTGATGCAGTTATCTCCTGGACAGGAATTCTGCCTTCTTATGGGAGATCACTGATTGATAGTCCACATAATGGGCCATCAATCTAAACGCTAAATCTTCCAGGCCGATTTCCGCCAACAGCGTTCCAATCTTCGTCCCTTCCTCCTCAACTCCCTCAAAGTCCCATCAAACCAAAGGGATCGAGGGCGGAGGAGAGAAGCGAGCAATGGACAGGCCAATGGAATCCAGTGCTCTCAACACCATATTATTATAGTGCACTACTAAGGCATCTGGTTCCTTGCACTCCATCGGCCAACTCGATAGGTCCAGCACCGCCATCAGACCCTCTGGGGTAACTCCCTCAAAAGGTGTGGACCATCTCCAAAAGGTGGGTCTCATAAGGGGTCGTGAAATTGAACCCTACAGAGTAATGGTCAGACCACCCAACTGGTTCCACCACCAGTCCAGTGATCTCCATACCAAGGTGAACACTAAATCCAAAGAATGACCATGGATATGGGTAGCAGTGGTAACTACCTGTGAAGCCCAACAAACTCATGAGTTGGAGAAAGTCTTGACCCGAACTGCGAGAGTTCATCGTCGACCCAGGCATTAAAGTCCCCCCAGAACCAACCACCTGGAGGGCTCCAATACCAGATGCGACAATGAAGTCCACATGGAAACTGCTTACTGAAAAACTTTCTACATACCGGGTGGGCTGATAAGCGTGAGAATTCTGCAGCCCACACTGCTCCCATGTACACTCAAAGGATTTAGGGGACACCATTGGAACCTCTAAGGCCCAATTCCGATTTAAAACAAATAGCGACCCCCCACCCCTACGATCCAACCTCGGGCGATGTATTATCAGTACCCAGCTGGAACAGCTGACTCCAAAATGGGGCCAGCATTTTCGTCCAGCCAGGTCTCGGTAATGCATGTCAGGTCAGATGATTCCACAAAATCAGCAATAATTGCCGTTTTGTTTTTAATTGACCTGACATTACATAATAGTGCCCGGGCTGAAACAGAATATTATTGGCTCCAAAGTCTTCCCCACAAGAATGTTGAATGGAATTGGTCTCAGATCTGGGGGAATGAGTTCAAATATATAAAAGTGCAGAAACTACATCTGATGCAATTCAAAATACTGCATAACTTATATTTCTCACCCCAGAAGCTTAAAAGAATGGGAAAACTACACAGCACATTCCTTAGATGTAGGGTGGATAAGGGGACCCTGCTGCATGTGCCATGAGAATGTCCCAAAGTGAAACCCTTGTGGGACCAAATCAAAGAGAGGATCAACCCAATCCTAGGTCTGGAAAAAGTGTTATGCCAGAAATCAGTATAGTTGGTAAATATGGTAGACAACTGTTACCTTCTCAAAAATGGCACATTCCAATGATTGCCAACATCACCAAAAAAAGTTATCCTCAGACATCAGCCGAGTGATGATATATCCTCTAATAAGGAATGGCACTGTGAGATTCTGACAGCCCTAAGGCCTGATGAAATAACTGCAAGTACTAACAGTAAGTATTCTACTTACAGATGGAGGTGGTAAGTGTTGAGGCTGTGACCCATTAAAGGTACCCCCTAAAGGCATCCTAGTTGAAGGAGACAGAAAATGACTTTTACAAACTTAAAAACCCTTCCATCTTTCTTTCCTTGCCAGTTACATATTGATACGCTTTTATCAATTTTTGATAAATAATCTAGCTTTGTGGTGCCCTCACATCTCTATAGAGTTCCACGCTTCTCACCAGCTACTGCTTTCTTTTCACATTTGTAAGATATTCTATGACATCAGTAACACCATTCTATGCTAGCCATCCGAGTGAATGGTGTTACTGATGCCACCAGAATGTTTATGCAGTATGAAACGAGAGGCTGGCAACTGCCAAGAGGAATTTAGGGTAGTTACAAAGGAAACAAAATCAGATTGTTAATTTAACAGAAAAGGTCATAAATATAATATAATATTGGGCAAACGCAGAAGGGCAACAGGAGGGCATCTGGAGGTGTAAAAACTGTTTCCTATCACCTTTAAGCCTAGGGAAAGGGATTCAAAGAAAGTTAATGAAGAAGCAGGAACCCTGTTGCATGCCCTGGTCAACTGATGTAAATACCTCAAGGCAATACTTTACCATCGGGGGCAGCATGGGGTAACTGTATTGTTAGCCTAATGTGTACTGTTGGGTTACCTTATGCATTGTATGGTTTTCAGTTCTATCATTGTTAACATGCCAAAATACTCAATGCAGCAAAATAACATAAAAAAAAGTGTTGACAGGGAGAAACTCTTCAGATCATTATCAGGAAGCTAGCACACCTTATTTCTGCATCTAGGGAGCCACTCCTGCGGCCCCTGGTTTCCCTGGATGTGGAAAAAGCATTTGACAGTTTCTCCTGGCTTTATCTATTCAACGTACTTAAGAAACATGGGTTACTGGAAGCATATGTCAGGTGGATACGAGTACTGTGTATTAAAGGTGACAGGAAATTTGTGCCAACTGGCAGCTGTTTACGAAAAATCTTATTCTTAGAAATCACATGCATTCCCCTAAATTATCCATATTTAACTGTGCCTGATTAAAAAGCGATACCAACAAATGTATTTTGCATTGTTTTGTTTTTATGGGCAGCATTCTGTTAGTTATCTTTATGAAACCAGTTATTTTGAGTTTTAACTATGTCACAGTTTGTGTACAGACTGCTAATTATGAGCTGTTAACTAGATAGAGTTCTGTGCACAAACTGTGACATAGTTAAGGCTCCAAAGTACTGGTTCCATGAAGAGAACTGTAACAGAATGCTGCCCATAAAAAGAAAATGCAAAATACAGTTTTTGGTATCACTTTTTGTTCAGGTACGGTTAAATACAGATAATTAGGGGAATGCATAAAATTTCTGAGAATAAGCACTTTATAAACGGCTGCTGATTGGAAATAATTTCCTGTCCTCTTGAAACCCACAGTTGGGATTTATTGTAATGGAGTATTCTCACAACCAATCTTCAACGAGGAACCAGGCAAGGGTGTCCCCCTATCCTCATTGTTATCTAACCTATGCCTAGATCCCCTAACACACAAAATTAGTGAGTCGCAAAATGTGGTTGACATCCCAGTGAGGAGGGCTCAACACAAGTGTTTGCTTTATGCTGATATTTATTTGTATATAAGAGAACCAAGGACATTCCTGCCTGCAGTATTCAGCTAATTAAGTGTAACCCCTAGATGGCGCTATCCCAGGGGCTACTACCCCTGCCTGATTTGCCACTAACAGGTTGAGGGGCCTGGATCCAATGGCGGGTGCCTCCACCCAGAGGTCAGGGTTTGCAATAGTTAAACTAACTTGGTCACAGCCCTCTGGGACACTGCAACCCCCCTTTCTTCCCACTAGTGGCCCACACAATATATCAGAATTACCTTCACAGTATACACTTACCCCAGGTCTGGTTCCGGCACTGGGACCTCCTGTGAAATGAGATACAGTGCAACAATCACAGTACAGTACTTTAACATAGACAAATACCTCAGGCAGTATAACTTTGCTGAAACAAAGCAGCTCTGATTTATTTAGGGGATATAACAAGGACAGGGAAATCAGGTTAATTAGCTTATCACTCTAATAATCTACCTATGGCTCTGTGCACAGGCCTATCCTATCAGTTACTGTCCCTGGGTACCCAAGCCCTAGTGGCTAGTCAAACCGTGGCAGCTGGTAGGGGCCCTTTCACACGAGAAAGGAGAATTAAACAGTCAGCAGTACAGTAATTCCATTTGGATTTAATGTGGCAATTCAACAGGAGCAACCCTGAATTAGTACTACGACCTCCAAATAAGATAGGGTCCTTCAATGTCAGCAGGGCTCACTTGAGGTACACAAACCTCTTCACACATCCATATAAAAGAAAGTACTATACCAGGCAGGCTGCATCTGTATCCCGATCGCAATTACTGCACAATACCGGAGAACACACAGCAGATTCAGTTCCTGACAGACCGAGTGCAATTTTCAGCAATTCTTCCAGTCTTCTACAGGGTGAGCCTGGTTTCTACTCTTCAGAGATCCTTTGATTCTTTTCACAGGGATTCAGTCCTAACAAGCTGTTACACAAGCTGCAGACCGAATTCTGGGCCTTACACACGTTTTGACTAAAACTGCACACTGAAAAAGCACAGGGCTCCTTCCTTCTTCACTGCCAAAGCTCAACTGAAGCTCCAACCGACAAAACTGGGCACTTCCTTTGAGTTCCTCCCAGTTCTTGACTGGATTGGCTGTCACTCACAATAGACTGCTGCTGTTGGTCCAAAAAGGCACTGAAGTCTAAACTACATCTCCCAGAGTCACTGCCCATACAATCCTCTTGTGGCTGGCTCAGATTATGAGTCCAAGTTCTGATTCGTCCAAGGCACCATTTTAGAGCTAGCTTACCCCACACTGATTGGTCCAGTTCAGCAGTTCAAAACTAGAATGGGAACTAGCAGACACAGTTCTGACTGCAAAGAAAGCAGGTTAGACAAACTGTAATTTCATTATTACTCTAAATAATTTCTGGCAAACAGTTACATCTTTCAGATAGGTTCCTTTGCACTCCTAGTGACTGCAAAATGAAGTGAATTGGCAGCAGCTTGAGTGGTACTCAATCAAAGAAACACACAGTCCCCCATACAAACTAATTATGTCTGCAAGCAGACAGCTCTTAAAGAGACAGTACCAGAGGTTCTAAAAACACTCACTGATAAATGGCTTAAATGCCAAACACCATTCAGGCTTGGAGCATTCAAGCAAGCTCCTGGAAGTCTTTTGGGAACCCCCATTTGCAGGGGGGTTACATAAGGAATCAGGATAGATCTCTGCCTACAAACTGAATGTGTCTAAAACTTTGGTAATGCCCCTCGATACAGGAGTTGTGAAATCTGACATCACAGATTTGGTGCTACAATATTCACCTCATAAATTCAGGTACCTGAGTATCAATATAACTAAAGAGTTCTCCACATCCAAAAAAGATAATCTAGACAAACTGGTGGGAATGATAAAGACAGACCTGGAGAGATGGATGAAGCTGCCCCTATCACTGACTGGGAGAATAAGCATTAAGATGAATGTGTTGCCCCCCCCCCCACCCCCAACGACTAATCTGTTAATACTGCTAAATTGGTTTAATAAATTACATTTTGTGATTACCCAATTCATTTGGGCAGGGAAAGCTGTCGAGAGCGTACACAAACCTATCAGGTATTAAGAACACGGGGGGGGGGGGCGCTACAGCTATTGAACTTCTACTATTATCTGGCTGCCCATGTAGGTAATATTTTTAGTGGTACAAACCAAAGACCAACATCATAAGTGTAAACCCTTGTGGCCGAATGAGACCTTTGTGAAGCTGAGAATATAGATATAAAGGCCCTGCTTCACTGCCCTTGGGAAAAATTCCAAAAACATTGAAGGATATACCAACAGGCATCTCAGTCAGGCTGCACCTCCAGCTGTGTAATTCACTACAAATACAGCCACAGAGGGATCTAGAACAACCTATTATAAAAAACTCAAATTTCAAACTAGGAGGAAATTTGATGAATGCAAATCCATGGAGACTATGGAATGTCCAAACAGAACACAAAGCCATTAATGGTAAGCTACTACCCTACTACTCATCTGAAACTAGGCAAGGAGTAGGAGAAAACACGGCATTTCCATTCATGCAGCTCACACATGCTATAGCACAGCATATGGGACCCACGCCATGGATTAATAAACGGAAAGGGGAAATTGCTTAACCAGGAGAGGCACACTAAGCCAAAGCTTGTTTCCAGGTGTGACCTGGGAGCACAAGGAAGTTAAGTGACTTGCTCAGGATCATACAGTATGCAAGTGGGGGGGTGTGGGATTCAAACCCAGGCTTCCAAGTTTGTAGCTCAGAGCCTTAAACCACTGCGCTATACTGGATTAATGCACACAGAATAACCATAGTCTCTCAAA
This sequence comes from Neoceratodus forsteri, assembly GCA_016271365.2. Taxonomy (NCBI): domain Eukaryota; kingdom Metazoa; phylum Chordata; order Ceratodontiformes; family Ceratodontidae; genus Neoceratodus; species Neoceratodus forsteri. The sequence goes on along the minus strand of CM028136.1, from coordinate 49,243,504 downwards.
CATAACTAGTCTTGATAGGGTAGTGCTTTTATGGATCTGACTACCCTCTATCAGACAGTGCTGCTATCCGACCTAGTAACCAACCAAAGTCGGATTCCAGATCCACAGTCAGATAGCTGTGGATCTGAGATCAAATCCATTCGATCCAACCTTGGATAGTTGGATCCAATAGTCGAATCCACTGGATCCAGATTGGTCCACAGATACCTCGCATACTTAGTGTGGATCCTACAAGGTCAGATCCTTGGCCAGATGTCTATGCCATCTGAGGCCATCCAATATCCAAGCAAAATAATGGCATCCAATGGTATCCAACTTGGTAAGATACTATCCGAGCAGCACTAAACAGAACTTGTAAAAAGCTCAAATGCTGTCATTTCAAAGCTCTATACTTGCAGCTTACAAAAGTGTCACCCCACTGGTTTGGAGATTTGTAAATCATGGGCTCAAGCCTTTCCATCAGAAAGCGCCCAGTGGAAGTGGAAGGACATCTGGTATGACTTGCAGAAATGTATTAAAAATGAGAGCGCCTCTCTGCCTTATGCAATATAAAATCCTACACAATGTGTTTCACAACACACATGTTCTATAAAATGGGGACAATACTGTAGATCAAGACAACTGCAGAAGGTGTGAGGAGCAAAAAAGGCAATCCTCACCATATTTTATGGAAATGCTCAAAGGTCAAACCCCTCTGGGATGCAGTAAAAAACAGATTAGATCTTTTACTGAGTCTTGAAAAAACAGGTTACTCACCTGTAACAGTAGCTCTAGGAGTGGTATATGGTGTTCATCCACACTTCTTGGCATGTCCCTTTCCCCTTTAAATCTTGTCAGAAGTCTTCAAGCTGGCACCTCCCCCCTCCCACACGGGTGGTATATTCCTCGGCTCCGCCCCATGACGCCAGATCTTAGCATGCTGGAAGCCAGGTTGTGCGTCTGCAGCTGGGGAGGTCAGGTGGGTCCGTGTGAATGAACATATACCACTCCTAGAACTTCCATTACAAGTGAGTAACCTGTTTTTCTGGCAGTGTGAATATGTTGTTCTATCCACACTTCTTGGCAGACTCCAAGCAGTTCTCCGGGAGGAGGGAGGCAAGGCGCACACCCCCTACTTAGGGAACAGAGATTGGAGAACCGAGGCCCCAAAACAAGCATTCCGGTGTGACTCAAAATCAATGTGGTAGTGAGTAATGAAGGTGTTTGCTGACTTCTAGGTAGCAGCCCGACAGATCTCCTGGACAGGGATGTCCCTGTAAACAGCAACCGATAAAGCAGTATGGCAGAAAGAATGAGCTCTTATCCCTCTGGGAGGATCCTTGCCCGAAAGTTCGTAGCACAGACCTATGCACAATGTAATCCATCGTGCAATAGTCAGTTACGCTGCAGGTCTGCCAGAAGCGGCTTCAGCGTAGGTGACAAACAGCTGGCGAACGGCTCCACTAATTTCCGCCGTTCTCTCCTTATAATAGGAAGGGCATGTCTCAGGTCCAGGATATGGAGTCTGTACTCGGTGTCCGAGGTGTAATAAGGGTAATACACCGGCAGAGTCAACACCTGGTTAAGGTGAAACTCTGACACCACCTTTGGAAGGAATTTCAGGCGGGGGTGCAGGACAACTTTGTCCCTGTGGAAGACCAAATAAGGGCAGTCCACTGAAAACTCCTGGAGCTCCCCTGTCCTTCTGGCTTACGTGATAGCCACCAAGAAGGCCGTCTTCCACAAGTGTGACAATTCACACATGTGCATGGGTTCGAATGGCTTGCACGTGAGCTTAACCAGTACCAGCTGTAGATCCCATGTCACCAGTGTTGGTTGTCCGGGCTGCACCCGGTAAGCAGAGAAGGCTGCCAGGTGCACCCTAAGGGTTGATGACCGTAGACCCCCTCTGGAGAGAGACCAAAGGTAGTCAAGAAGGTCAGCCACAGAACAGGATAAGGGGTCCAGACCCTTACCCTGACACCAAATAGAAACCTTTTCCATTTGAAGGCATAACATTTCCTGGTCGATTCCTTGCGAGATGCCTCCACCACAGTGTAGACATCTTCGGAAAGACCCAAAGCCTGGAACTCTAGCCGCTCAGGTACCAGGCTGTGAGGTGCAGGGACTGAAGGTCCGGATGAAAGTCCTTCCCCTGGTTCAGAAATATCAGGTCAGGGTGTGTACAAAGCCGCTCCGGTGGCCTGAGGCTGAGGAGATCTGGATACCAGAACTGGCGCGGCCAGTCTGGGGCTACCAGAATCACCTTCGTCTTGTCCCTCCTCACCTTGAGCAACACCTTGTGGATCAAGAGAAATGGACGGAAGGTGTAGAGAAGGTCTGGGGTCCACAGCCTCAAGAAGGCATCCCCCTGCAGCAAGCCCTGCTGAGAGGGGGCGGGCATGAAACCGCCTCAGCTTGGTGTTTTCCCTGGAGGCAAACGGGTCCACCATCGGTTTGCCCCAACGGGAGAACAGACTGTAAGCTACCTCTGGATGGAGAAACCACTCGTGGGATGTCTGGCCTATGCGGCTGAGAGCATCCGCCAGCTGGTTCAAGACTCTTGCCATATGGATGGCTAGGAGGTCTGCCTCCAACTGGCTCAAGAGGGTCCAGATGCGGAGCGCTTCCTTGCATAGCACACAGGAGTGCGTGCCACCCTGTTTGTTGAGCTAGTACATGGTCGTGATTTTGTCCGTCTGTACTTGAACCATTTGACCCCGGAGCTGAGGAGCAAAAGCTGACAGTGCCAGTCTGACTGCTCTGAGCTCCAAAAGGTTGATGTGGCATCAGGACTCCACGGGGGTCCAGAACCCGTGGGTCCTGTTGTGCCTCATGTGGGCTCCCCAGCCCATGAGAGAGGCATCTGTAATGAGAACGACTGTCGACTTGGGGTGGACAAATGGGATCCCTTCCTGCAACCGTTCTGGGCCGGTCCACCATTGGAGAGCATCACACATCTTCTGGGTTACAGTGACCAGCTGGTCGAAATGACCGTGATGCTGGGTCCACTGGGCAGCCAACTCCCATCGGAGGGGACGCATGTGCAGCCAGGCCCAACAGACCACCGAGGTACACACCGCCATGTAACCCAGAAGGCGCAGAAAGTCCTGGTCATGGCGCAAGTGCCCAACCAGAAATGATTGGGCAAAGGAGGAAAGAACCTCCGCCCTGTCCGCCGGGAGCCGAGCTCTGGCTTGACAAGAGTCACGCTCTGTCCAGATGAAGCCCATCACCTGCGAGAATTTTAGTTTGGCTGTACTCGTTGTTCAGGAGCCAAGCTGGAGGCCAGATCCTGGACAACTCCACCTCCTGTTGGATGGAACCTGCAAGGAACCAATCATCGAGGTAGGAGTAAATTCTGACTCCCCGACGACGGAGATGGGCCGCCACCACTGCAATGCATTTGGTGAAGACACAAGGGGCCGATGACAGGCCGAACGGCATGGTTCGGAACTCGTACATGGCCCCTTCGACCCTGCAGTGGAGGAACCGCTGATGGGATGGATGGATTGGGACGTGAAAAAATGTGTCCTGCAGATCCAGTGAACAAAACCACATGTACAGAGTCACGGACACTTAGTGTCGGTGGCTCAGTAGGTAGCACACTCGTAGTGAGGGTCAAGGAATGAGACAGAGGGATGAAAGGGACCCCCAGTCTTAAATTGCTCTGATCCTGCCACCACTGAAGGGCCTGGATCAGGGTTCGAGTCACTGGGACCAACTTGGAAAGGGGATCTTTTCTCTGAGACCAAAAGGCTCTCAAGTGAAACTGAATGTCCCTCATCTGAAATCTTGCTCCTTGCACTACAGCTGTGGAAGCAGCCATGTGCCCTAGGAGCTGTAAGAAGTGCCTTGCTGGTCGAGAGACCTGCAGAGTGAAGGAGGAGGCCAGGGCCCAGGTTCCTTACCCTCTCTAGGGTAGGAAGGCTCTGGCCTGCTTTGTGTCCAATTCTGCACCTATGAAGGTGAGTACCTGAACAGGTTCCAGAACTGACTTTGGAAGATTGAGCAAGAAGCCCAGAGAGGTGAGCAGCTGCTGGGTAACATGCAGGTGTGATTTGACCTGTTCTGGAGACTGGCCCGCAATGAGCCAGTCATCTAGATAGGGAAAGACAGCAATCCTTTGCCTTCTTAAATAAGCAACTGCTACTGCCAGACATTTTGTGAATACCCTTGGGGCAGAGGTGAGGCCGAAGGGCATTGCTCTGAACTGGTAATGACCTGAGGGCAGTTCGAATCTGAGGTACTTTCGGTGGGAGCTTCTGATTAGAACATAGAAATAGGCATCCTTGAGGTCCAGGGAAGCTAGACAGTCCCCTGGCCTTAGAGAAGGTAAAATAATTGTCAGAGTCACCATTTTGAACTTTGGTTTCAAAAGGTGCTTGTTCAGATATCTTAGGTCTAAAAGGGGCCGCCATTCTCCTGTCTTTTTTGGGGTAAGGAAATATCTGGAGTACAGACCCTTGCCTTGGTGTAGGGGGGAAACCCTTTCCATAGCTCTGAGAGCTAGGAGGGTCGAGACTTCTGTTTCTAAGGTAAAGGTCTCTAGAGGGTTTGCAGGTGGAAAAAATCTGGCTCTCATCTTTGGAAATGTTTTGAAGCTGAGAACCAGACCCTGGCTTACTACTTCCAGGACCCATTTGTCTGATGTTAGAGACTCCCAGTCCTGCAGTAAGCCACCCCTACAGGTAGTGGAGGAACCGGCCCTGGGCACCCCATCAGGTGCCTGTTTGGCAGGGGCTTTAGGCTGAGGGTGGGAGCAGACCTACTTGCACCCGTCTGCCTCTGAAGAACCCCCTCTGAGTATAAGCAGAAGAAGCCTGGGTTTGGTAAAAGGCCTGTGAAAGGTACCTCTACCCCTGGGGTCTGCTTCTGAGGATGGCTTGCCACTCCTTGGCTTTGCACTCCTATAAGTTGTTCTGTATTCATCCATTTTCTTCATGTAATTCTCTGTTTGTTCCCCAAACAAAGGAATTCCCCACCACAGGAAAATCCATAGCCTTAGTCTGGGTATCCTGTGACAAGTTAGTACACCTGAGCCAAGCTAACCTCTGAAAGGCCACAGATGTAGCCATGACTCTAGAGGATACATCATTAGAATCCACAGCAGCATGGAATTGCACCTTGGAAGCCTCAATACCATCAGTAGCCACCTGCTCCAGCTCCTTGGCAAGCTGGCCAGGGGCCCTGTTTAGCCAAAGCCATGACAGTGTCCCATCTAGATTTTTGGTATCTTGCCACATAAGCCATGTAATTTGCTTGTCTGAGTCCCAAGAGCTGCCATGTATTGTTTTTAGCCATGGCATCAATCTTCCTGGAGTCCTTGTCAGGAGGATGTGAAGCCAGGGGAATGTTAGCTTTATCACAGGCTGCAGCCTGAACTACTCCAACATGACTGCACTGCTGTGAAAGAAAGTCTGTATCGGGACCTGACAAAGTGTACCTCTTGTCCATCTTTTTGTCAACAGGAGGCACAGAAGAAAAAATTACTCACCTTAGTAATGTTGTTTCTTCTAATGGAGTCTTGCTATATTATGACAGTAGCAGTTTGATCCAGCTCTAGAACTGCTCCGGAGGTGAAATGGTTAAAACCATTCCAAAATAGAATTTTGGCCACGAGCTCTAAGAAGCAGCTCTATCTGTGTTATTTCAAACCTGAACTGTCAGATCTTTACGAGCCAAACTCACTAAGGTCTGTGTGGAAGCTGTAACCTACAAGAGCCAAATGGCTACCTAAATAATAACAACCATTGTTGGTCCCAACACCCAAGACTCAAGTCAGGGGACCAGAAATACTAACACAATTCTAATCATATGAGAATAAAACATAAGTATAATAAAACACACACACACACACACACACACACACACACACACACACCCAAAGCCCCAAAAGGGGACAAAAATGCTAACAGGGCATAAAAAGGTGCCCACACCAAGTTGCCCGCACCCCACCCAAGTAGAGGTTCTGAGAGGGTCAGGTTGGGGGGGGGGTCATAATATGGCAAGACTCCATTAGAAGAAACAACATTACTAAGGTGAGTAATTTTTCTCAAACAACATGAAGTCTTGCTATATTATGTGACAGTAACAGAATACACAGCAGTACCTCCATGGAGGAGGGGCAGAAACTACTTAGGGAATAGGCTCTGAGGAACAGCTGTGCCAAACCGAGCATCTCTCCTGGCCTGGACATCCAGGGGTAATGCTTGAGTAAGGGTGTCAATACCGTTTTCCAAGTAGCAGCCTGGCAAATCTCTAATATAGGGATGTCTCTGGCAGCAGCTAGAGGCGCAGCTATACCCTGGTAGAATGAGCCCTCAAACCCTGGGGGCTCTGCTTTTTGATAACAAAATTGGATACAAGAGACAATCCACCTGGCAATTGATCTCTTAGTGGCAGGTTTGCCTTTCCCAACTTCACCATAGGTAAGGAAAAATTGGAGGATTCAGACCTGTGACCTTTGGTACGCTCTATATAGTAACTTAAGAGCTCTTAACATCCAGGCTGTGCAACCTCCTCACCAGAAGAGGAGTGATCAGTGAAAAATACTGGAAGGGAGATAGATTGATTAAGATGGAAATCTGAAACCACCGTGGCAAACTTTCCTATTAGTCCCTAAGGACTACCTTATCCCTGTGGAAAGAAATAAAGTCAGTTTCCACTGACAAGGCTTTCGTAACTCACTTATGGTCTGGCAGAAGTGATAGCCACTAGAAAACGGTTTTCCAAGTTAGGTACTTAAGCTCTGCAGAAGACAGAGAGGTTCAAAAGGGGTTGCATTAACTGGGCAATGCAAACATTAAGGTCCCAAGCAGGGGCGGTTCCCGAAAGGTGGATTAGTATGGAGTAATCCCTTAAAAACTTGGAAAACACAGGATGAGAGGAAAGAGGGATGACTTTCCTGTTGACACAAAAAGCAGATACAGCTGCCAAATGAACTCTCAGGGTAGCTGGTCTGAGACCCAAGGAATTAAGATGTACCATGTAATCTAACACAATGGGCAAATCAGCAGATTCTGGGAAATATTTTTCCCAGCACACCAAATGGAAAACCTTTTCCATTTAGAACTATAAGTAGCCCTAGTGGAAGGCTTTCTAGAAGCCTTTGGGATCTCAAGAACACCCTGAGAGGTGTCAATCAGCAAACTCTAACTCCTCAAGAGCCAGGCCTTGAGGTTGAGGATTTGAGGTCCGGATGCAAACCCTTCCCTGGGCACAAGTCAACAGGTTGTGATTCCTGGGGAGGCAAAGGGAAGATGGATTGTCAGTGACAGAAGGAGTGGGTACCAGGGCTGCCTGGCCCAATCCGGAGCAATCAGAATCACCCCAAAAGGCTGAGATCTGATTTTGACTAGTACTTTGAATAGGAGAGGGAAGGGGGAAAAGCATAGAGAAACTTCCTCCCAATCCAGAAGAAGGCATCCAGGGAACTGAGCCCAGCACTGGAGGTCTGCAACAGAACAGAGGAAGTTTGTGATTGTCTGGGGCTGCAAAAAGATCTATCTGAGGGGTGCCCCATCTGGCAAAGACTATCCCCAGCACTTGAGGATCCAGGGACCATTCGTGATGGCCCTGGGAAATCCTGCTGAGAGCATCTGCTAGGACATTGTCCTTTCCTGGAAGATGAACTGCTATGAGGGAAGTGTTCAGGAATAGGCCAGAGACCACAACTTCATTGCCTCAGTGCACAAGGGCCGAACCAGTGCCCCCTGTTGTTGATGTGCCACATTGTTGTGGTGTTGTCTGTTCTGACTTGTATCACTTTGTGGTGGACAGATGCAGAAAATGCTTGAAGAGCTAAAAAAGACAGCTCTGCGTTCAGCAAATTGATGTGGAGCAGAGATTCCTGGGGGGACCACACTCCCTGAGTGGAAAGGTCGCCCATGTGGGCTCCCCAACCCAGAAGGGAAGCATCTGTAGTGAGAGTCAAGTCGTGAGTGGGGGGAATGAAGGGGACCCCCAATCTTAAATTGCTCTGATCCTGCCACCACTGGAGGGCTAGGATCAAGGTTCGAGTCACTGGGACCAACTTGGAAAGGGGGTCTCTTCTCTGAAACCAATAGGTTCTCAAGTGAAACTGAATGTCTCTCATCTGAAATCTTGCTCCTGCACAACAGCTGTGGATGCAGCCATGTGCCCCAGGAGCTGCAGAAAGTGTCTTGCTGGTGAAAGACCTGCAGAGTGAAGGAGAGGCCAGAGCCACTAAATTCCTTACCCTTTCTAAGGAAGAAAGGCTCTGGCTAGCTTTGTCCAATTCTCTGCCCCTAAAGGTGAGTACCTGGACTGGTTCCAGAACCGAGCTTTGGTAGATTTAACAAGCCCAGGGAGGTGAGAAGCTGCTGGTGACCTGCAGGTGAGATTTTACCTGTTCTGGGGACTGGCCTACAATGAGCCAGTCGTCTAGATAGGGAAAACAGCAACCTTTGCCTCCTTAAGTGAGCCACTGCCACTGCTAGACACTTTGAATACCCTTGGGGGCGAGAGGTAAGGCCGAAGGGCATTGCTCTGAACTGGTAATGACCTGAGGGCAGTTCGAGATCTGAGGTACTTTCGATGGGAGCTTCTGATTGGGACATGGAAATAGGCATCCTTGAGGGTCAGGGAGGCTAGCCAGTCCCCTGGCCTTAGGGAGGTAAAATCATTGCCAGAGTTACCATTTTGAACTTTGGTTTCAAAAGATGCTTGTTCAGATATCTGAGATCTAATATGGGCCGCCATTCTCCTGTCTTTTTTGGGGTAAGGAAGTATCTGGAATACAGACCCTGCCCTGGTGCAGGGGAGGAACCCTTCACTGCTCTGAGAGCTAACAGGGGATGAGACCTCTGCTTCCAGAGCAAGGGGTCTCTGAAGCACTTGCAGGTAGAGAAAAAGTCTGCTTCTCAACTTGGGAAACTTTTTGAAGCTGAGAACCAGACCCTGGCCTACTACTTCCAGAACCCACTTGTCTGAGGTTAAAGAAGCCCAATTCTGGCTGAAGTAAGCCAGCCTGCCCCCTACCGGTACAGGAGAATCGGCCCTGGGCACCCCATCAGGGTGCCTGCTTAGCAGGAGCTTTAGGCTGGGGGGTGGGAGCAGGTCTGCCCACCCCTCGTCTGCCTCTGCCTCTGAAGAAGCCCCTCTGAGCATAGGCAGAGGAGGCCTGAGTTTGGTAAAAAGGCCTGTGAAAAGGCCTACCCCTACCCCTGGGGGTATGCCTTTGAGGAGTGGCTTGCTGCTCCTTAGCCTAGGCACTCTTGTAAGTAGTCCTATATTCATCCATCTTTTTCATGTAGTTTTCTGTCTGCTCCCCAAATAGAGAATTCCCCACCACAGGAAAATCCAAAGCCTTAGTCTGGGTATCCTGTGACAGACTAGTACACCTGAGCCAGGCCAACCTACGAAAAGCTACAGATGTGGCCATGACCCTAGAGGAAACATCATTAACATCCACAGCAGCATGAAACTGAACCTTAGAAGCCTCAATGCCATCAGCAGCCACCTGTTCTAGTTCACTAGCCAGCTGGCCAGGGGCTTGCTTGGCTAGTGCATCACAGTATCCCATCTAGATTTCTGATACCTAGCTACATAAGCCATATAATTTGCTTGCCTGAGTCCCAGAGAGGCTGCCATATACTGTTTTTTTGCCATGGCATCAATCTTCCTGGAATCCTTGTCAGGAGGATGTGAAGCCAGGGGAATATAAGCTTTATCACAGGCAGCAGCCTGAACTACTCCAACATGACTGCATTGCTGAGAAAGGAATTCTGTATCAGGACCTGACAATGTGTACCTTCTGTCCATCTTTTTATCTACAGGAGGCACAGAATTAGGAGTTTTTTAAATTTTTATTGTTTGCTTCCTAAAAGACTTATGTAAAGGAATAGACAATCTCTAGACTCTGGAATATCCATAATTTCTACAAATCAGGCTCCTCTTGCTCATCCACAGCTTCTTCTAAGGAAGCTGGAGGTTTCAACAACTTTTGTAAACATGAAATGAGATGGGGACTCAGACAGCATAGGGGAGATTCTAAAAGGCCTGTCTGGGAGATGTCGGTTCAATGGGCACACCCAGACCTTCCAGGCCACATTCATACTGTTCATAATCATCCTCCCCCTCCTCTGGTTCATAAAATTCCTCAATATCATATTCCTGAACCACTGGGACCGGACGAACCGACCTTTTGCCAGATAGTGGCGGTTCGGACGGACCCTGAGACAGTGACTGGACAATTTGTATGGCTTTGCTATCCCTGCAGCAGTTGGAGAAGGGGTTTGGACTCCAGACCTGCTGATTTTCTTGTTTTCTTTACTGGAATTGGTTCCTCAGAACCAGCTTTTCTTTGGCCCGAGGAAGTCTTGCCCTGGTCAGAGGGCACTCCCTCGGGTTCGGTTGGCACCGAACCGGGCTGGCCATCCGGGTCAGCTGACTTTCTGGCCTCTCGTTCCCTGAGCCTGCCCAATCTCTTTTCCAGGGTGGCTGCAGGGAAATTCTTACATATCTGGCAGTCTGACTGGAGGTGGTCAAACCCCAGACAATAAACACATGTGGTGTGTGGGTCAGCCTTGGCAAAGACTTCCCCACAAACATCACAGTGTTGAAACCCAGTGGGCCCGGTTTTTCTTTTGGGTTTCTCAGACATAATGCCAGCCTGACCAGAAAACTTGCCCTTTTAACGGCAGTGCCAGGCAAGACACCCTTATCGGTTCCTAACCGTGTCACGGGTATTGGAAAAAAACGTAATAAATCTGTTTTTTTTAGAACCGATAAGAACCGGGAACCGCACTCTAAAATATTAAATTTTAGTTTTAAATGAGTTTTAAACCCAACTGATCGGTTCAAAACCGAACCGATAACTTACAAGTTCCACACAGACAAAATCTTCAGTTTACTTACGGTTACCACAGATATAGCTTGAACCGAACGGTTTTGCGGTTAAAATAAAACTATTCTTGGTTGAATCCAACTGAGAAAACACTTTTTAAACCGAGAAATGAACTGAGCAGTAGGAGAAATCTCCGGAGCGACTGTTCACTGAGGTGGAGCAAAGAATCTGACAGTTCAGGTTTGAAATAACACAGATAGAGCTGCTTAGAGCTCGTGGCCAAAATTCTATTTTGGAATGGCTTTAACCATTTCACCTCCGGGAGCAGTTCTAGAGCTGGATCAAACTGCTACTGTCATAATATAGCAAGACTTCATGTTGTTTGAATTAGGGGCTTTTAGAATTGTTATTGTTTGCTTCCTAAAAGACTTATGTAAGGGGATAGATAATCTCCTAGACTCTGGGATATCCATCATTTCCACAAAATCAGGTTCCTCTTGCTCATCCACAGCTTCCTCTAATGGGAGCTGGAGGGTTTCAGCAACCTTTTTATAAAACAAAAAATGAGAAGGGGACTCAGAAAGCATAGGGGGAGATTCTAAAGGTCTGTCTGGGGAGATGTCCGGTTCAATGGGCACATCCAGACTCTCAAAGTCACATTCACACTGTTCATAATCCTCCTCCCCCTCCTCTGGTTCATAAAAATCTCCAATATCATATTCTTGGACCCGGTGGAACCGACCGAACCGACCTCCTACCAGACAGTGGCGGTTCGGACGGAACAGGAGAAAGTGACTGTACAATTTGTATAGCTTTTGCTATTTCTGCAGCAGTTGGAGAAGGAATGTTGGACTCCATACCTGCTGATTTTTTAGTTTTCTTTGCTGGAACTGGCTCCTCAGAGCCAGCTTTACGTTTGCCCAAGGAAGTCTCGCCCTGGTCAGAGGGCACTCCCTCCGGTTCGGTTGGCACCGAACCGGGCTGGCCATCCGGGTCAGCGGACTTTTTGGCCTCTCGTTCCCTGAGCCGGTGGCTGCAGGGAAATTCTTACAAATCTGGCAGTCTGAATTGAGGTGGTCAAACCCCAGACAATAAACACATGTAGTGTGTGGGTCAGCCTTGGCAAAGGCTTCCCCACAGACACTACAGTGCTGAAACCCAGTGGGCCCAGTTTTTCTTTTGGGTTTCTCAGACATGATGCCAGCCTAACCAACAAACTTGCCCTTTTAACGGCAGTGCCAGGCAAGACACCCTTATCGGTTCCCAACCGTGTCACGGGTCGTGGAAAAAACCATAATGAAATCCGTTTTTTTTAGAACCGATAAGAACTGGGAACTGCACTCTAAAAGCTTTAAAATGCTTATACTTTAGAGTTTTAAACAACCTGATCGGTTTGAACCAAACCGATAAACATTTACAAGTTCCACACAGAAATAAAAACCTGTCTATTACTTACAATACCACAGACAGAGCTTGAACGATCGGTTTCGCGGTTAAAATAATAATACTAGCGGTTGAATTTAACTGAGAAAATACTGTTAAACGAGAAATGAACCGAGCAGTAGGAGAAATCTCGGGCGACTGTTCAGTGAGGCGGAGTAAAGAGCTGACAGTTTCAGTTTGAAATTATCCAGACAGAGCTTCTCTAACCGAGCTCGCGCTCTAAACTCCATTCTTAGAATGGTAGTTAACCCTTTCACCTCCGGAGCAGTTCTAATGGTGGGACAAACTGCAATTGTCATAATATAGCAAGACTTCATGTTGTTTGAAGGTACGTGACCTGAGATACTGGTTCAGGTCGTGGAGATCTAGAAAGAGGCACCAGCCCACCATCCGCTTGGGCACCAAGAAGTACCTGGAGACAAAACCTGAATCTGCAGATGGTTCTGCTGCTAGAGCTACTGCCTCCTTGAGGAGGAGCCGAGCAATGTCATCTTGAAGAGCCAACTGGATGTATGCGGAAATCTGATCTTCCAGAGGAGAGTGGGCTCGGCTGGGAGGGTTCTGCTCGAATTCCAGAGGCAGTCCCTTACCGACCACTTCGAGAACCCACCTGTCCATAGTGATAGTAGACCAGGCGGAAAGGAAGTGGTGTAGCCAGCCCCCCATGGGAGGACCCAGAGCTGGCATGACAGGAATAGGAGTGGCCATCCCCATCCCATCACTGAGCAGGCTTGGAGGAGGACGAGGCAGCTCCAGAACCTGAGCCGCGGCCTCCTTTGCGAGCCTGTTGGGGTCCAGGCTTGGGCCGATGGCGCCAAGCTTGAGCCTGCTACTGCTGCTGTACTCCTTGACTGGAGGGCTGCCGGATCGCAGGGGAAGAGTGCTGAAAAGGCTTCTTCTTCTGCTGGTTCTTGCCCAAAGAACCCTTGGCAGATGTGGCGTCCAAGACGGCACTGGACTGCTCTATGCGCTGTAGGTGACCAGCCACTCCAGGACCAAACAAGTCTGTGCCCAGGAAAGGCACATCAGCTAACTTGTGATGAGTATCTGCCGGAAAGTAGAAAAGCCTCAGCCAAGCCCTGCGGCGAGAGGCCACTGCAGCGGCCATCGAGCGGGCACAAGAATCCCCGATGTCCAGGGCCGTCTGGAGCTGCTGTTTTGCAACAGCACGGCCCTGGTCACGGACCTGCTTGACTGTGGTCTGCATGTCTGTGGGGAGATGAGGGAGGACTTCGTCCAATGACCCAAGAAGGGCATGAGAGAAGTGTGCCATGATAATAGTCGAACTGGCCTGACGGAGGCCCAAAGAAGAGGCTGCATAGACCTTACGGTCAGTGTGGTCCATATTTTTGGACTCTTTATCCGGAGGTCGGTCAGTGTCGGACGAACTACCAGTACGCCTGAACACAGAGGCGGTCACCAGGCTCTCGTCCGAAGGGTGCTCTCTGAACCCTGCAAGGGACCCCATGGGTACCGCGTATTTGCAGACCATGCAGGCAGAAGGTGCTGGGTATGAGGCAAGGCGCTGCCAAAGTTAAAGGGTAGGGCCAACAATGGCTTCGGCCACTGGAAAAGCCTCCATCGGGGTATCCCCTCTCTTCAGAATGTCTGTGAGAGGGTACTCATTTTTTTGGATAGGTTCCAGGGGCATTCCCGTGGAGTCGGAAATGAGACAAAGAATCCCTTGGAAGGAGGAAGGACTTTCCTCCATCCCTGTGCCAACGGATGACTTGTCATCCCCCAGATGAGAGGGGAGCCCGGTGACATCAGAGTCCGAAGAGTCGTGATAGAGTGGTCTACCACCAAAATCACCCTCGATCCACTGAGGCAGGTCCGAGGTGACTGTTACCGACAGATGTCGGTGAAGTCCAGTGTCTAGCTGGCTCTCTTTCGAGGGAGCCTCTCCTGTAGGCTGCTTAGGTGGCGGTTCCACCATAATAGGTGGAGAAACCAAAATAGGCTGAACCGAAGGATGAGCCGGCCCCACTGGTGGAGGCACCAGAGACTTCGGTTCCAGAGGGTTAGGCTTCGGCCTAGGAGAAGACAGCCAAGTAATGGCCGGGGTAGGCAGCGGAGCCGGCTTCTGCTCAGTCAGGATAAGCTGTTGCCACATAAGGTCCTCATAGCACCGGTGGTGTTTCCATCGGAGCCTCTCTTCATCCGAGGAGGATGAGGACGACCTGTGGCATCGCCTCTTTTTCAAGCACTTATGGCTCTTCCTTGGATGTTTGGCTGAGGGGGGGGTCTTAGACCTCGACCGGGGAGGATGACTCGGTTGATCGGGAGACAAAGGAGGGATAGGTGAAACCCGAGGGTCTGGAACCGGGTCCTTGATGGGGACACCAGCAGGCTGGGTCTCCTCATTAGGAAATACCAGGACCGGAGTCCATTCTAATGAGTCGTCAGCCATGGCCGGCGAAAAAGGGTCGATCGGGTTAAGGATAATGTCGACCTCGATGGCCCCTTCCTTGGTCCCCTGGCCAGACAGGCGATCTGAGAAGCTGGCGGCCGAGGATGCGATCTCGACCGAGGTCAAGACGGCGTGTTCCTGGGATGCGGACCTTTCTCAGCCCCAAGAACATCTTCACAGAGACGAAGATGACGGGTCTTTATCTCTCTTCCAAGAGCGGGAGGAAGACTGGCACAAATCCTTAAAAGATCCCGTAAAGGTGGAGCCTAAGTTCAGAGGAACAAAGAAGCTTCAATTGGTCAAAGCACGAGCGGCTTCCTCCTTGAACGCCTTCATATGTTCCAGCTGTTCAGCGGAGCCCGCAGTCACAGAAACCGCCCACCTAGCCTCCTTTAACTTCACCGGAGGGTTCCTTTTTTCCTGTCTCCCCAGCTTCAGGCGTGCCTTGCCGTCATCCAGGACACTGGGATGGAAGGCCAAGCAAAAGCTACATAACGCAGTGTCATGGCCGACACCTAGGCAGTAGATGCACATGAGGTGGGGATCGGTGCGCAACATCTTTTGGCCGCAGGGACACCGATGAAATCTCAGGGAAGATTTCTCCTCCATGATCGATGCTGCAAAAGCGCGATCGCTAACTCGAATGAGTTTGAGCTTCGGTAAAACCGACAATTTGAAAGCCAGGGCCTACGAAATGCGAAAGCACGAAGGAGGCAACCTGCATCTTCCAGCGGAAAGGAAGATCTGGCGTCACGGGGTGGAGCCAAGGAATATACCACCTGGGTGGGTGGGAGGAGCCAGCTTGAAGACTTCTGGCAAGATTTAAAGGGGAAAGAGACATGCCAAGAAATGCGGATAGAACATAACCACACTCCTAGAACTGCTTTTACTCCTGAAATCTGCCTCACTGGACACTACAGCATGCAGCTTCTGTGCTTTAAAACAACCCTTAAAACCCATTTATTTAACCAAGCCTTTTCAGGTTCCAGAGGCCCATTTTAGTTTGCTGTTGATAAGGAAGAAAGGTATGTATCTGAATGTTATAAGTACTGTGAAAAATTCCACACTCATCAGCCCACAAGTAAGGATGCTCACCAAAAATATAGGATCAGTGCTTCAAATGAAGCACTGATGCTATATTTTTGGTGCGCATCCTCATTTATGGGTTGTTGAGTGTGGGATTTTTTACAGTGCTTCAATTATTGCTTTATCCCAGCACCTTCATGCATGTGCTGCTTTTTTCAGTTTGTTTTATCTGAATTTTATGTTTAATTTGTATAAGGATGCAGATTTTATGTATTTTAGAGATTGTAAGGGTGCCCTGAGCTCTGGAAGGGTACTTTTTAAAAATAAAAATATGATCCCAAAAATATCACACAGGCTTAATAACGGGTGGTAAAAAAAAATGATATTAAGACACTGACTAGATGATAAAGTATCTGCCTATTCGAAATGGCATAAAAAGATCTTGGCTGCTCTAAGAATAGAAAAACATCATAGCCAGCACTAACAGGAGGTTTGGCAGTCATCGAAAGAGATGGGAAAAGTTTCACACCTTATTATCCCTTGATAACGTGTCTATACAACAACAGGAAAAGGGAGAAGGCGAACGTGAAGGCACAAAAAAAGGGTAAGAGTAGAAGAGCCGGGCTGGACAGGTGGGACGGGGGGATTGAGTGAAAACTAAAGGGTGGAGGTGAACAGGTGGTGGGACCAGAGGAGGCAGAGAGTGGTACAGCCGCAGAAGCCAGTAAGGGAAGAAATGGAAGAAGAAACAGAGAGGAGCGACAATAAGGAGTTTCAAGTTAAGAACCATTCTCAGAGAGAGGAAGAGAAAGGAAGAATGGAAGAGTGAAGAAGGGCTGGCCTTGGGTGGGAGGGGGCGGGAGGAGTCGACACCTAAATGTAGATGGGTAAATACCTTCAATGGTGTTCAGCAGTCAGAAACCAGGCCAGTTACCTTATGGGGCTGCCCTCCGTCCACTCCCGTAGCTTGCTTGTTTGTGGAAGGAGGGGTTCCAAAGGGTTCCTTATGGGGCCACCCTCTGTCTGCTCCTGTAGCTTGCTTGTTTGTGCCACAGTAGCTTGCTGCCTCCTTCTCCCTAAACTATCCTAATGGACTACCTGTATTCACATGCACCTCCATTACCTTATGTCACAAATGGACAGTGTGCTACAATCACATATGTATATTTGCCCTATCTTGTAATCGACGCACCCATCACCGCTCCCTGTACAGCAAACTAGGATAGCCCTCCCCCACAGCCCTGCTTGACTCCTCTCTAGGCAAGCTGGTATATAACATTACCTCCACTCAAAAACCAAACTCCTTGGCCTCCCTCTTGGTAACTTGGTCACACCACTATGCCGTCAGATCCTCTGCTACTGTGCAATTGGCAATGCCTAGATCTCATACCAAATATGGCTCCATGACCTTTTCCACAGTCACTCCTATTCAGTGGAATGATCTTCCAGCAACCCTACGCATCTGCCAAAAACCTAGTACTGTCTAGAGACAGCTACAGTCCCTCCTGATGGACCGTTCCATATGTGCCTGTCCCAAGCCAGTTATCCAACATCCCTACCTTTCCCACTTTTTCCTTTTGCTACCATATTTAGTTGTATCTTTTAACTTCCTCCTTGTTTTTCACTTGTCTTCCCTTACACTATTATCTATCGGTCTATTGTTTCCTGACCATTGTATAATCAATTTATTTGCCAGTCACATGTAAAATCACTTTCTAATCAATGCATCATTGCTTCTGTTGCACTGCCTTCCATTGTATGACTGTGTTTCATATACTGTCCTATTATTCACTGTAATGTACTCATTGTACTTGATGTGTTCTATTTCTCCTGGGTTACACCTGAAAATAGGCATCTGTTTGCCTAGTGTACCTCACCCAGTAAACAAAAGCGAAATAAAAAATAAATAAATCTGTAAAAAGGCATACCTTCCCTTCTAGCTCCTCTGCAATGTCACTAATAAAAATATTAAAGAGGACTGGACCCAGTACTGATCCTAGTGACACCCTGCTGGTCACTCTCCCTGCCTCAGAGTGTACTCTGTTTACTGCCACCCTCTGTCAACTAACCCAACCAATTTCTTACCCAGTTTTCCACCTCTGAACCCACTCCAGGTTGCTCATCTTGCTTTTATGAGTTTCTATGTGAACTGTGTCGAAGGCCTTACTGAAATCTAAGTAGGCACCATCCATGGCTCCGCCCTGATCCACTTCCCTGGTCATCCAGTAAAATAAATCAGATCTGTTTGACATCTCTGTTGCCTCGGATATTCTAAGCAACTGGTTTCAAGATATTCCACAGTCCATTGCTTCAATAGTAATTCTACCGATTTCCCCACCACTGAAGTCAGGCTCACTGGCTTGTAATTTCTAGCCTTCTCCCTGCCTCCACCTTTGTAAAGTGGGACTACATGTGCCCACCTCCAGTCCTCTGGAACCACTCCTATATCCAGCAAGTGGTTAAACAGGACTGTCAGAGAAGCAGCCAGCACCTCCCTGAGCTCCTTCAATATCCTGGGACGTATCCCGCCTGGCCCCATTGAGTTGTCCGCTTTCAAATTTTGCAAGTTCCTTCACAACTCTCTCCATTATAACTGGACTTGTGTCCACCCCCCCTTCCCGCGATGCTCCTGCCCCAATCTGTGGTCCCTCACCTTCCCCTTCCAATGTGAACACTGAACAAAAGTATTTGTTCAGGATGTCTGCTTTTTCTAGGTTCCCTTCTACACAATCCCCCCTTAATCTTTCTATCCCTCCCCTTGTCTTTCTCTTTTTGCTTACATACCTAAACAATGTCTTGTCCCCTCTCCTAACTCTATGGGCTGTTTTCTTCTCCATGTGCGCTTCTGCGCACCTTAAGTGACACTGCAGAGGAGCTGAAAGAGAAGGTCTGTCTCTTTGCAGATGACATCAAACTCTGCACAGCGTGGACACTCTATGAAGAGTGGAAAGGATCAGCAGTTACCCAAGAAGACTCAAGAAGTGGTCAAGGGTATGGCAGCAATATTTCAATGCAAAAAAAAAAAAAGTGCAAAATGATGCATTTGGGGTACAGAAACTCAGGGGCAGAGTACAAAATGGAGGGGGTGGTACTGACAACCACCAAGCAAGAAAGAGATTTAGGGGAGATCATATTAGATGAATGACCTAAAGGTGGTCTGGCAGAGCTACAATGCATTTGGGAAGCCATGTGGGATGCTGGGGTGCAGATGGAGGAGTATCACCAGCAGAAAGAGGGAGGTGGTGGTGCCTCTGTATAGACTACTGGTAAGACCCCACCTGGAGCAGCATGTCCAGTTCTGGAAACATCTCAAAAAGGACACAAAGTGGAAGCAGTCCAGAGGAGGGCAACTAAAATGGTGCTGGGTCTACATCAGAAGCCCTATAATGAGAAACTTAAAGACCTGGAAGAAAAAGGGAGATATGACAGAGACCGTTAAACACCTCACAGGATAAATAAAGTACAAGAGGGAAGTATTTTTCAGACGAAAGTGCTCAAAAACAAGGGGGCATGATAAGCTAGAAGGGGACAGAGTCAGATGAGATGAGAGGAAGTACTTATTCACAGAAAGACTGGTGGATTCCTGAGTATTCCAGCAGAGGCAGTGGGCAAACATAAGAGTGCTGGGGGTTTAAGAATGCATGGTATAAGAATAAGGGAATATTAGGGGAAGGGAAGGGGTGGATGACTGGGTCGTCGAGCAAGCAGGGTCTGCGGAGACACTACAAGCAGGGAAAAATGGGCAGACTAGGTGGGCCAAGCAGTCCTTATCTGCTGGCAAATTCTATGGTTCCATACGGCTTAATCAGGACCTCTAGGTCCCAAACGATTACATCAGTAGCTGACAGTTCCATTTTAATGTAATTAGAAACACACAATACAAGCTGAAATTGGTAAAATTATGTTGTTTTTTTTTGGAGTTTCCCCATGGGTGTTAGGGAATTTTTAATGTTGCCAGACAGAGAAGAGCAGTGGACGCAATAGAGATGTACATAAAGTTGAGCTATGCAAAACACCCTGCAGAACAAAAGGAAATACCGACTGAAACCAGTACTAAATGTTTCTAAAGAGCAAAACACTGCTCTCCTTGGTACTTGTGTCCACAGTTCAAATCGGACAGACTGTTATGGCTACATACAATGGTCAACTAAGGCACAATTAATTGAATGATATTAAAAACACCAACCGCTCTCAAACAGGAATTAGGTACACAATATAATCTCTTTATTGACGTTTTGTCATACTACCATGACAAATGCAAATACAAACCCAGAGACAGACCATAGTTCCTAGGAACTTTCCCTGTCCTGCCAGGGAGACCTCCCTGTTCACATCATCATACAGAAAATAGGGTCCGTCCTTTATCAAGAGGATGGTAACCTAAGTTTACAACAATGGTCTCAGACACTCTTAGGCAGTGCAGCTAGTTGCCCTTGAAGTACACGTGAAATTTTAGTTCATATCTTTCATTTAACCTTGCATATTAAACTATGCTGAACTATTTTATGCACTGTATTCCACTATTTCATTCCCTTCTCATCTTCTCGTGGCATGCTAGATCCTTCCCTGTTCCATGATTTAGGTACAATGAAAAGTTAAACGGAGAATGTGAAAGCTGTAATCTTTATTCTTTGTAATAATACTGCTGTAACTGTGAAGCTCAATATCCACCACAAAATACACCAGAGAAGAGCTGATAAAAGTTGCAGGGCTCCCAAATCCACAGGGATTCTTGCATTTTACAGGACAACAGAGCAGTCTACTGGAAAACTATTACCATGGAATTAAAATGGTTATACAGGACAACAAAGCAATTCAGGTCTCATAGAAATAATGTAATTTACACGCAAATAAAAGAAAATCAGCATAGTGCGACAGAAAAAGTTTGCCTTCCAGAATGATAGGCCTGTCTTTCATCAATGGACAAGAGAACCTTGGCCAAATTACTGGAGAGTGCAGCTGACTCTGTGGACAACAGTTACAGTGGAGTACTACAGTTGAGTTACTGAATAGTTAACAGAGGCAAAGAAAATTCCAGGTCAGTGTCCCGGCATTTCTGGAACATGTAACTGAGCCTATGGAGTTCTAGTCTGGCATGTCAGCAATTTAGTTAATTTGGTTATTGTGCTGTTCATGTTCAGCTGAATGTTTGGTAGTTACTGCAAGGCCTTGCCAGCAGCACAGCAATATCTTAACTACTTATCCATGAATCATTTAATTCTTTGCAGCACACGGTAAGACCATCTCTCAGTCTGTCTGGCACATAAAGTGCACAGAATATTTAAACAGGCATACTATTATGCGTATTAGGAACCACATAAATAAGTGTTAAAAACTACTTCATCTACAGTTTTCAGACAAACAGTTGAATGAAACGAGAGCTGGCGATAGCTAGCTAGCTTGTGCAGTTGCATAGACTGAAGAAGCCACTGTAAGGAAGTAGGGAATATCATGAATTGTGATTTGGTATGTGGCCTGAATATCAAACTGTACCAAAACTCTGTACTATTCAATTCAGGAAGAGCTGAAAAAACTAACACAAAGCGTTTTCCAGCACCCCTTACTCCAGTGGCAGACACTCCAACTAAAAAAAAAAAAAGCCATACACATCAGTAACATCAGTATTTATTGCATCAGGCAGCAACATGCAATAACATACACACCCTACTGCCTACTGTTCTGTCATGAGTATGCTCTGTCTACTGTATCTGCCTTCTCCACTCAAACCAGAGATCTTAGCAGCCAGCCCCATGCTAAGTATGTCAATCATTTTGTTCTTTCTGCAACAGGTAGAGGACCACTCCTGAATTCTCATGGTAGGAATTAACCCACCGGCCCCAATGATTTTCTGTTGACGCGAACAGGAACCAGTGGACTAAATAAGAAATTCTGCCAAACTTACTGTAATTTCTTGTTTTTCTAACTCCAATCTAGTCAATGGGAATTACAACATGGGCAATGTGCCACCTAAACAGGAAATACCTTTTGTACTCATTTGGGGCTGGTATGACAAGGACCGATAACAAGGAGCATCATAAGTAATGCCCAGTGGCACTGAGGGTTGAGGTGCTGGATGCCACACCTCATGCCATGCCGGTGACCTGAGTTCGGTACCGACCTCGGGTGCTGGGGGTTGGTCGGGGAGGAGTAGGATTGAGCATCTGTCAGACTGCTCTCCTCTCCTGGGATGGAGGGGGGGTTCCTGTCCCCTGGCAGAGACTGGGGGGGCACTCAGCAGCTGAGGAGCCATGCAAGGGGGACATCAGGCGGCCGGAGTGGGCGAGAGCGCTCATGTCTCGTGCAGATGGCATTGCATATCCTGCATTGAGAACAAAAGAAAAACCCTGGGCTCCAGGGAGCTGAAGGTGGAGCCCTGTGGACATGCCCACACACCCAATTCCGGTCTGAACCTGATTCGGCTCTCCGTGGTCCTCCACCCCCCCGATGGGGCCGGGTTGGGGGGAGGACCCAGCATACCTGATTTCCCGGCAGGGAAAATATTCAGGTGGGCAGTGGAGGCATGTACCCTGTGGCTCACTGGAGAGATGCCTCAGTGTCCAGTGTCAGGAGTGAAAAATAGTTTGGAAAAAAAAATGAGTAATGCATACACTGCTCCTTCCAGTATTCAGAAAAAATGTAGCAACGATTGTTTTAGGAGCTATTTGGCTTGTATTTCAGTTTTTGTAATTATTTTTTATTTGTAGTTATTCTTAAATATGGAGTACATTTACATGAAAACAGGATTTTTGTGTCTCAAACTTGTGTCCTGCCTTTCCCACCACTGAAGTCTTTATTTAGCTGATATTATATTACCAGGCACTCATACAGAGTTGCATGATAAACTCTCTTACAGATGCAAGCGGGAGGAAGCGAAGCAAGATAGAGAAGTAAAGTTCTGTGAGATCATTCATTTCCACAGCAACAGATCATAATGTTACAAGCACAATTATGACCTCACTGGAGGGAAAAGCTGGCAGATGAGATGAAGTCTGAGACATAAAAAATTGTGGTTCATGCTGTCCTCCAATAAATAAAGAATGAGTGAGAACACATACAGTGCATTAATGAAACAAACCGAACTGCATCATATTATATTTTTAAAAAGTTTCTTGGATGTAAAAAAAAAAAAACCAAAACCTGCTACTCCGTTCTTCTAGCCATTCCTCATTAGTACAGCAGTAAGTATCCCCACCTGTCACACGTGAGGTTAGGGTTCCACTCCACATCAGGGAGTCCAATAAATGAAAATTATGTACTCACCGTAATTCTTGATCTTCTTGGACAAATCTTCATTTATTCATACTGCTGGGTTCTAGCAGGAGGCACTGGGCACCTGCCGGAGCCAAAAATCTTCAGGAGGGCCGGCGCCGAGATAGGACCGCGCATATGTGGCATCGCAAGAGTGGCCTGCACTGTGTACGCTATCTCGGTATCGACCCTCCAACTGCCTCAGTACTTTTACCACAGAGGTGCAGTGTATTCTAATGAAAGAAACACCTAAACAAACATAGGCATAAGATAGCCCTTCTGACCCATATAGGAAGGGTCAAATAAGTGACACACTGGCATTCTTTGATGTCTGAAATGTATTACTTGGAGCGATCCAATGCCATCCGAATGGACCGTACTACCCAATCTGAATTGGCATGAAGACCATGGGTTTTGTACATCTCTCCCTAGGATAATTCCTTTATCCCCTGAACCGGATCCTAGGGTACAAGACATAAGATATTGAAAGTAAAGGTCTTTTGATTATGATTACTTTGAAAATGTGGACACAATAATGATCAACATCTCTGTATGTATTCTAACCATATGAACATTATATTTATTGCAACAGCTGTAAAAGAGTATTCCTGCTGTAATGAACTGGAAAAAATAAAGAATATAGAAAAAAAAATAAGGGTCAAATAAGAACAATATCTTCACAGCTTAAACCGAACAAGGGAGGTGAAGACCAAGAACAAAGTGAGTGAGCTCGGGGGAGAGCGGGTGGGTGCATAAAAAAATGGGGAAGACTTGTTGAAGAAGATAAAGAACTACGTTGAGTACGCAATTTTCTTATCTTCCTGGACTTAAGTCTTCACCATTTATTCAGACTGCTGGGTAGAGTACCAAACTGAAACAAAATCCCTTGAGCAGGGCGGTGGGAGACAGGAGCTCACTCAGGACAGTAGTCCATTAAGGATTGTCTTGCCAAAAGAAGCATGCTGTCTGTCATCTAGAACATAGTGCTTTACGAAAGTATGCACTGAGCTCCAAGTAGCCGCTTTGCAAATGTCTGCAATGGGAATAGAGAAGATCTCTGCCAAGGACGCGACCAGTGGTCCAGTTAAGGGGCATATTGGCATATTTTACGCCAATTTTTGCCCTTTTTACACCCTGTGTAGAGTCCTGTGTAGTAGCATCACTACCAGGTGTTTCCACGGACTTCGCACATTCACACTTCAGTCCTCCAGAACAGTGCGACTGCGTCACAAAATACTACCTGGCATACCAAAATACTACCAGCTTGGAAAACTAGGAAGTTTTTACTTCCTGGCCTAAAAAGTTATCTGGAGCACTGCCTGCATCATAGAGTAACAGTGGCGAAGTCATGCCACTATCCAGGCAGAAATGCATACTGGCTGTCCTAGCCGGGGGCATTAAAGGACACAAAGAGTGGCTTGGGTTGACGGATGTCCTTGGTCCTATCAAAGTGAAAGTTGTACTCCCCTTCATTCTGGAAGTTAGGGAAATAGGTAGAACCAAAAGTTGGTTGAGGTGGAACTCTGAAACCATTTTAGGTAGAAACTTATGGTGTGTACAGAAAACTACCTTGCCTTTGTGAAAGATGGCATACAGAGGGTCTGTGACCAAATCATGCATTTCTGAGACCCTCCGAGCAAAAGTGATGGCCACCAGAAAGGCGGTTTTGCAAGTCAGAAACGAGATCACATGTAGCTAGAGGCTCAAAGGGTTTATGAGTGAGCATGTCTAGTACAAGGTTAATATCCCAGGGGGCAACCGGCTTCTTGACCGGGGGCCTCGTGTGTAGAATGCTCGTGGGGAATCTTCTGAATAGAGGTAGTTGAGCTAGGGTCATATTCTGGACTGGCTGATAAGTAGAGACTGCACAGAGATGTACTTTTGTAGATGAGTATTGTAGCCCTGTATCTTGATCCAGCAAGTATTCCAGCACCTAGTCTGAAGGATACCAGAATGGGTCTATATGGATCTTAGCACACCATTCTGAGAATCGGTTCCATTTGGCTGTGTAAGTTTTCCTAGTGGAAGGTTTACGTGCAGCCAGGAGAATCTCTGAGATTTTCTGAGAAATGTTAAACCTGCTCACTTCCATCTCCTCAGAAGCCAGGTGGGGAGATGAAGGGAGCATAGGTTGAGAAGGACCAGGGATCCCTGGGTCAGAAGGTCCATCCACGGAGGCAGTTGCCTCGGAGGGGCCACTGACAACTTGTTGTTCAAGGGAAACCAAATCTGTCAAGGCCAGTATGGTGCGATTAGAATCATTCTGCCCCCATATGTATCCAGTCTAAGTACCTTGTGAACCAGTGGAAGAGGAGGAAATGCATACAGAAAGCAAATTTGTCCACTACAGCCTGAATGCATCCTGAAAGAAAACGCCAGGTTCTGAATTTTTGGAGCAGATTAGAGGCAGTTTTGCATTGAGTGGGGAAGCAAAAAGGTCCAGGTTTGGAGTACCCCACTCGTCGAACAGCGACTGCATGATGTCTGTGTGGTAGAACTGTGCTCTACCCAGGAAATTGGAGTAGCAGTTAGGGACATTTTTCCATCTTCTCCCCTTTCCTCTGTACAATCTGTTACAACAGTATCTCTAGAAAACTGTCCTGTTCTTTTTCTAACACTGCAGTAGACTGGCCACCTATGGCAGTCTTTTTGTATCCTCCCTAAATTTCTTTTTTTCCTTTCTGTTTCTTATTAACCATTCTGTCCCTCACCAGAAGCCATATGCCTTTCTAAAGAAATAACAGATATGGAGCAAATACAGTAGCTGACTATATAGAGGAAGAAGGCTGGAACCTGAATAAATATGCATACCTTCATAAAATACGAAGCCCGCTTGCTGTTTAATAAAGTACATGTGCTTTATATGAAGAAAGACAAAGTGCTTAAGGTACTTTCAGACAAAGTGCTGGCAGTGCATTAATGAAATGCAAGATGCTTTATAAAATTAAACTTCATGTTATTTGAAAACAGTGCCCTACAAATTCTGCAAGGGAAGGGGTCTGCTATAGTTAAATCGCTACATAAAAAGAAACTGCTGCTGTTTAAACTATTGTCATTAAGTGCAGTCAGAAATAAAGTACAGCATGCCTAAAAGAAATGATTGGCACCATACATTCCTGCTTGAAGCTAAACCAGCCTAAAATGTCATGGTGATTTGAATATACATCCCATGACGCTTTGTATTATGGGGTATGTGATTTTGTATTTCTTTGAAACTTGGCTTCTTCTCAGTGCCCTTTGGGGCAACCCATGCAAGACCAACACAGAGGATAGTTCATTTCCACAGCAGAGATAGATCAGTGGGTTAGCAGGTGCTAACAAGTGCAGAGAAAGTACATGCACTGTCTGTTGCTGCAAACTGATGTACTGAAGAAGGGATATACCAATCTCCTGTGGTCACCAAGGAAAGTGAATTACCTGCAATTCTGTAAAGAATTTTGCTTTATTTATTTTGGAGTTAATAAAGTCACACTGCAGTGTGCTGCACTAATCTGCTGTTGTCTACGCTATCCTTCACCCACACCCGGCCACAGTCTGGTGCTAATGACCACTCGTGAGGATCCGCTTCTGTCCTGCTGAGTTGGTCTGCCAGATTGCTATAAGTCCCTGGCAGGTAAACTGCTTGAATTAGAGCACTGTGGTCGACGTACCACTCCCAGACCCTTATGGCTTCTCTACAGAGTGGGTAGGAGTGTGCTCTCCCTTGTTTGTTGATGTAATGCATTACCCCTTTGTTGTCCAGCTGAAAAAAGATTACCTTGTGACTGACATCTTCTAAGACTTGGGAGTGCGTAAAGGACTGCCCTCATCTCCAGACCGTTGATATGGAGGTGAGAGGCTGCATGGGTCCAAACTCCCCCGAGTATGATGACCCTGGCAGTGAGCTTCCCACCCGAGAAGAGATGCATCTGTGGTGATGGTTATCTGAGAATCCAGCGGTGCAAAGGGGAGACCCTGAAGAAGGTTATCCTCTTGTGTCCACCATGCAAGTGACTGGTGCAGGGGTTCTGTCACTTTGATGGGGTAGGATTGGGAATGTGTTGTTAGGGACCACTGTGTGCTAAGCATCCACTGTAAAGACTTGCGGCATCGAGGAGAGCCCAAGGGGCAGGACTCTGAATTCATAGTTCTGACCCAAGGCCACAAAGCAAAGGAACTTGTAGTAATTTGGGTGCACTGGTATATGCTGGTAGGCATCTTGCATGTCCAGGGATGCCAGCCAGTCATGTTGTTTGAGAAGTGGTAGAAGTGTCCCCAGGAAGACCATCTTGTACTTCTCACAGTACAAGAACTTGTTCAGCTTTCTGAGATCAAGAATGGGACACATGCCCCGTCTGTTTCAGAACCAGAAAGTAATGGGGATAGAAACCTGTGTTTCGTTCTGCCCAGGGAACTACTTCCACTGCCCTGTTTTTGAGAAGGCCTGCTATCTCTGAGACAAGGAGGTCTGACTGAGCGGCTGACACTGTGTGTTGCCGCTTGGGTGGAAAGTCTGGGGGAATCTCTGAAAAGCTGGGTGAGTACCCCTCTCAAACAGTCCTGATGACCCACTTGTCTGTGGTGATCGACTTCCACTGCCTGTAAAACTGTGTCAGACATCCTCCTACTGCCATGGAGAGGTTCACCTCAGGCAGCTGAGGTGGCACCAGGGCTGGGGACTCAGAGGGTGGCTTTGGAAGCTTTTGGGGCCAGTGCCTTCTGATGCATTTTCTTTTGCGGCTGAGGAAACTGGTGCTTGGCTAGAGCTCCTGTACCTCTCACATGAAAGGGCTGCCTGTTATGAAAGAACTGATGGTCTCTGCTTTTCTGAGGAGCTGAAAAAGTCGGTCTGGCTGTTTTGATGGCAGTCCTGGTCTTCTGAGAGGCCTCCAGGAATTGTTCCACCTACTGGCCGAAGAGATAGGTACTGTCAAAGGGGACATTCATAACCAGGTGCTGGGCATCAGAGGAAAAACCCTGATGTCCGGAGCCAGGAATACCTTCTAATACAGATTCCAGTAGCGGCCGCTCTGAAAGCAGTATCATATGCATCCATAGATGCTTTCCACTGATGGCTATTGCATTCTATTCCCCGGGTGACAGTCTAAAGAATCTTGTTTGTAATCAAGACTCCAGTAGATTCTCTGCAAGAGACATAAGCAAGGTACAGATAACATATTCATACTGGGAGAAGTGTCCCTGATAACTGGCTATATGCATGCCAAGACTGGCATCTGTGAAAACCCATTTTCCCATGGTATCGGTCTTGTGAAATTCCTTATTGATAGGACATGCTGCTACTTCCTGGGGAAAAACAGCTTTATCATTCTCTGCAAGAATAACCAACGCATCTGCAATGGGCTATAAAGCAAGAATAGTTCTCTCTTTAGGAGGGACATATTTTCGACCTGTGGACTTGCAGGCAGAATAAACAGAGGCAGGCCTAGCCAGACAGCTTCAAAGTCTTGAAGGCTTGGGGAACAGGAGGAGGAGGAGTAAGGTTCACTGAGATATTAATAACATGAAGCCATTCAAGGCGCATTAGCTTTCCTGGATCTAGAGAAGTCTGCAGAGCCAGGGCTGCCTGCATGTTCCTAAGTAAAGACTGGTCCTTTTGAGGAATGGAAGCTGGAACTGTCGGTTTATTGTCCAGGCTGTAGAAGGAATCTTCATCCTTCTCTTCAGAAATTAGGTCACGGTCAGACTCGTCTGGCTCCATATTCCCTTCAGAAGGGGAAGGTGGAAGAAGTGTAGAGCTCAAAAGGTCAAGACCAGGCCTAGGATGTGTAAGAACAGGCAACACTGGAACCGGTGCCGGAATCGACACCAGACCCTACGCTGGCCCAAGAGGAGCTGGCGATGGAGGCGGTGCCATCCCCAGAGGAGCCGGCAACTGCATTACCTGAAAACCCAAATCCAGCCTAGAAAAGGCAGGAGATGGTACCTGTGCTGATCCCATGCGAGGAAACAGAATGAGGGAGGCTGGCACGTGGAACTGGTGTCAGCAGTGTGGTCATCGGCAAGGGAAGAAATTCCACTGCAGGAGCAAAATGCTCTACCTGGCCCAAAGGTCCCAACTGCAGGTCCAAGGCCTCTGTACCAGTTCCACGGGAGGGGAAAATGGGCCAGACGCTGTATCCACTGATCCATAAGAGCAGCCCAGTGGTAAAACTGTCCACCGGAAACCCCCGAGGAGAACTGATAAGGGCTCTGATGTCACAATTCCAAGCAACCGTTGGCAGAGGCAGTCAGGGAACCAGACAGAGCTGGTGAAGGTCTCTTACTCACAGATGCCGAAAACCTCTTGCCATACGTACCAGAGGACAACCGTGAGTGGTACTATTTCTTCCCATTCCGGCAGGAAGAAGAAGAACTCAAGGCAGAGCGATGCTGGGTCCCTGACTTGGACTGGGGAACGGGCCCGCTTCTTTCTGTTGTTCACAAGAGGTCTGTTCTCCCTCCTGAACACTGGACTGCCCGTAGTCAGGGCCCCCCCCCCAGAGAGAATGGCAGACTGGACTCAGCCCAGCTGCCAGAGCAGCCTTCCAAAGGAGACTACCTACTGTCACTGTCCATGGCCAACTCCTTTGATTGGTAGAGCTGTCAAAAAAAAAAAAAGCACTTTATTTTACTAGAGAAAATCATAAAATAAGCTAAAACTAAACAAAACTGAATGCTGTTGTATAAGTGTGAAGGTCTGACTCCCAGAGGGTGAGCAACCTCGTCACTGAAGTGCACTCGACGGCCAGGAGAAAAAAGGAACCGAGGCAGTTGAGGGTCGATGCAGAGATAGCTCATAGCGAAAATACCTCGCAAGACAGATGTAAGGTCCTATCCCTGGTGCTGGCCCTCCCAGATTTTTGGCTCCCACAGGGTTTCCAGCACCTCCGGCTAGAACCTAGCAGTATGAATAAATGGTGAAGACTTAAGTCCAGGAAGATTTTTGGGAAGCAGTATAGCATAGTGGTTAAGAACACTGAGCTGCGAACCTGGAGGACTGGGTTTGAATCCCACAGCCACCACCTGCATACTGCGTGACCATGAGCAAGTCACTTAACTTCCCTGTACTACCAGGGTGCACCTGGAAACAAGTCCCAGCTTAGTGTGTCTTTCCAGTCCAAAAAGTTATAAACAAATCTAGGGAAACTGTTGCCAGGAAGCAGATGCTCACTCAGTACTACAGAATGTTAGCCAATTCATCAGTGTGTGAAGGCCACTGCATCAGTATAGCAGCACAGTGTTCCTAACTACTGCCAGTTTAAGGCAGTGAATGAGAAATGAACAAAATCAGAAAAACAGCTCTGAAACACAACTTACAAGAATTAAAAACAAAACTGAAGTGCCACTGTGTCCACAAAAATAAAGATTAGCTTACCTAAATAAGGAATACAAGGAGTCATCTTCAAGCTATTAATGTAATTTCTAAGCCTCTTGTAATTGTCTTCTTTACTCATTAGATACTCTAATTTTTCAAACGTCATCTTATCTTTCCGACTCAACAGCTGAAAAAGATGCAAACATAAAAAAAAATTAGATTCCACATATGTATATATATTTTTTTAAAAATCTAATCTTTAAGCCGGCCTGGTGGCACTGAGGATTGAGGTGCTGGACGCCGCACATCGTGCCATGCCGGCGACCCATGTTCGGAAACAAGAGCACACCACTGGGGATCAGCAGGGGAGGAGAATGATTGAGTGTCCCAGGGACTGCTCTTCTTCTCTGGGGAGGTGGGGCATCAGTAGTCAGTGAGCGCCTGGACCCTAGCGGAGGTTTGGGGGGCAGAATGCCGATGCTGACAAGATGGGTGGGGATGGGGTAGATGTCTGGAGGAGCGCACACCAGAGCATGCATGTTGCCTCTGCTGGCGTCACTGCATGCCCCCCCCCCCCGAAGGGAAAAGAACAGCGGAAATGCGGTTGCGCGGCTTGATGGCCACCCCAGGACGTGCTTGACTCTGAGGGTGTCGCCCCTGAAAGACTGGATCTGGACATGGCATTAAGTATGGGGGCTCACCGCCACCCCACCACAGGGGGCAAGCAGTGGGGGTATGACTGGGGTACTTAAAGGGAGTCAGGGTGCCAGGATGGTGGCCGGATGTGTGCTGACCGGGGGGGGGGGAATTACTCATCTTAGTAATTATGTTTCTTCTAATGGAGTCTTGCTGTATTCTGACTACTGCAGTTGGCCCCAGCCTTTAAACTGCCCAGGAGAACAAAGGGTTAACTTTCTATGCCGTGCATAGAATGCTGAGCTCGAGCTCAGTTGAGGTCTCTGTTTCCCTTTGAAACTCAATCGTCAGATTCATAAGAGCAAAAAACTCACTAACTATCCCATGTGGAAATTGTAAAATTTCTTACTAGCCAACTGGCAACAAGGAGTTTTGGATTTCCAAAAAGACTCAAGTTAGGAAACCCAAAACCAGAAACCCATCCCAATAAAGGATAACAACAACAAAAAAACACCCAAATAAAAAGAGGAGGGTGTGTAATAGGCACCTCTGGGGTGCAACACTGCACGTGCCCACCCACTTCCCAAAAACAGGTTCTGAGAGGGGAGGCAGGGAGGGAGGTCAGAATACAGCAAGACTCCATCAGAAGAAACATAATTACTAAGGCAATTTTTTCTTCAAACATGAAGTCTTGCTGTATTTTGACTGCTGCAGACTACCAAGCAGTACCTCCACGGAGGAGGGACAGAACCTACTTTGGGAATAGGCTCTGAAGTACTGCTGTGCCAAACCGAGCATCACTCCTAGCCTGGATATCCAGAGAGTAATGCTTGGTAAAGGTATGGACTGTTTTACAGGTGGCTGCTTGACAAATTTCTAAGAGAGGGATATCCCTGGCAGCAGCCAGGGAAGCAGCTATACCTCTTGTAGAGTGAGCCCTCAGGCCTGAGGGTGGAATCTTTCCTAATTTCTCATAGCAGAATTGTATACAAGACACAATCAACCTGACAATAGTTCCCTTAGTGGCAGGTTTGCCCTTTCCCACTTCCCCATAAGTGAGGAATAACTGGAGGGAATCAAACCTGTGACCCTTGGTACGCTCTATGTAGTAGCTAAGGGGTCTTTTAACATCCAGACTGTGTAGCCTTCTCTCTCCTGAGGAAGACTGATCAGTGAAGAAGACAGGGAGAGACATGGACTGATTCAAGTGGAAGTCTGAAACCACTTTAGGCAAGAACCTCCTACTGGTTCTAAGGACCACTTTCTTTTTTATGGAAAGAGATACAATCAGGTTCCACTGACAGGGCTTGCAGTTCACCGATATGTCTGGCAGAGGTAATGGCTACCAAAAACACAGTTTTCCAAGTCAAGTACTTAAGCTCTGCTGAGGACATAGGCTCAAAATGAGGTTGCATAAGTTGAGCAATGCAAATATTTAAGTCCCAGACAGGGGCAGGATCCCTAAAGGGAGGATTGGTATGAAGCAATCCATTGAAAAATTTACAGAACACAGGATGAGATGATAGTGAGGAAGACTTTCCCCGTTGACATAAAAGCAGACACAGCCGACAAGTGTACCTTGAGAGTAGCTGGTCTGAGACCTAGGCCATTAAGATGGACCATATAATCCAGAACTGTAGACAATTCAGCAGTGTCTGGAGGAATATGCTTCTTGGAGCACCAAATGCTGAATCTTTTCCATTTGGAGTTATAAATCTTTCTGGTGGAAGGCTTGCGAGAAGCTTTGAGAATATCCAGAACCCCCGAGACAGATGCAAATCTGCATACTCTAACTCTTCAAGAGCCATGCCTTGAGATTGAGCGACTGAAGATTGGGGTACCAAATCCTCCCCTGAGAGGAGGTTAACAGGTTGTAATTCCTGGGAAGAGACAGGGGAAGATGGACTGCTAGGGACAACAACAGGGGTACCAAGGCTGTCTGGCCCAGTCTGGAGCAATCAGAATCGCTTGCAAGGTTGTGACCTTATCTTGACTAGGACTTTAACAGTAGAGGAAAGGAAGGGAAGGCATACAGAAATTTCCCTTCCCAGTTCAAAAACAGAGCATCCAGAGGGACTGAACCCAAGACTGGGGGTCTGCAGCAAAACAGAGTAAGTTGGTGATTGTCTGGGGCTGCAGAGAGATCTATCTCTGGAGTGCCCCACCTTGAATAAATCACTTTCAAAACCAGAGGGTCCAGGGACCATTCCGTGATGGCCCTGGGAGAGCCTGCTCAGTGCATCTGCCAGCAAACTGTCCTTTCCTGGAAGGTGGGACTGCTATCAGAGAGGTCTGCAGGGAATAAGCCAGGGACCACAATTTCATGGCTTCCGTGCACAAGACCATAGACCGAGCACCTCCCTGCTTGTCGATGTACCACATGGTGGTGGTGTCTGTTCTGACCTGAACCACCTTGTTCTGCACCAACTGAGAGAAGGCTTGCAGGGCCTGAAAAACTGCAGAGTTCCAGGAGATTGATATGAAGGAGGGACTCCTGAGGGGACCACAGTCCTTGGGCTGTGAGATCCCCCAGATGAGCTCCCCCACCCCAAAAGAGAAGCATCCATGGTAAGGACCACCGAATGAGACTGAGTGACAATAGGGACCCCTTGCCTTAAATTGTCCTGATCCTGCCACCACTGAAGAGCTTGGATCAGTGTTCGAGTCACTGAAATCAGTTTGGTAAGAGGGTCCTTCCTTTAGGACCAAAAGGCCCTCAGATGGAACTGAATGTCCCTCATCTGAAATCTTGCCCCTTGGACCACTGCTGTAGAAGCTGCCATGTGGCCCAAAAGCTGAAGGAAGTGCCTTGCTGGTCGGGACACCTGAAGGCTGAAGGACGAAGCCAGTTCTGTAAGAACTCTTGCCCTTTCCAAGGGAAGAAAAGCTCTTGCTTTGACAGTATCCAGCTCTGCCTCTATAAAGGTAAGGAGCTGAACTAGTTCAAGAACTGATTTGGGGAGGCTGAGAAGAAATCCCAGAGAAGTGAGCACTTGCCGAGTCACTTGCAGGTCTGACTTGACTTGGTCTGGAGACTGACCCACTATGAGCCAATTGTCCAGGTATGGAAAAATGGAAATCTTCTGCCTTCTTAGAAAGGCAACTACTACTACCAGGCACTTTGTGAAGACCCTTGGAGCTGATGTTAGACCAAAGGGCATTGCTTTGAACTGATAATGGCCCGAGGGCAACTTGAACCTGAGGCACTTTCTGTGGGAGCACCTGATGGGAATATGAAAGTAGGCATCTTTGAGGTCCAGGGAGACTAGCCAGTCCTCTGGCCTCAGAGAGGGAAAAATTATTCCCAGAGTCACCATCTTGAAATTTGGTTTTAAAAGATGTTTGTTCAGGTATCTTAGATCTAGGATGGGTCGCCACTCCCCTGTCTTTTTTGGGGTAAGGAAGTATCTGGAGTACAGAACTTTGCCCCAGTGCAGGGTAGGAACTCTATGGCTCAAAGCCAGAAGAGACGAAACCTCTGCCTCTAGGGCAAGGGTCTCTGAGAGACCTGCAGGTGGAAAAGATCTGGTTCTCATCTTTGGAAATTTTTTGAAGCTGAGAACCAGTCCCTCGCTTACTACTTCCAGGACCCACTTGTCTGATGTAACAGACATCCAGTCCTGGACACAGTAAGCCAGCCTGCCCCCAACAGGGATAGGAGTCTCGACCCGGGCAGACCCATCAGGGCGTCTGCTTGGCAGGGGCCGTAGGCTGAGAAGTGGATGCAGCCCTGCTCATCCCCCTTCTGCCTCTCCCTCTGGAGAACCCCCTCTGTGAAAAGGGAGAAGAGGCCTGTGCTTGGTAAAAAGGCCTGCCCATGCCCCTATATTGCTGCCTTTGAGGAGTTGCTTGCCTCTCCTTGGCCCGAGCACTCCTATAAGTGGTCCTGTACTCATCCATTTTCTTCATGTAATTCTCTGTCAGCTCCCCAGAGAATTACCCACCACAGGAAAATCCATGGCCTTAGGCTGGGTGTCCTATGAGAGGCTAGTACATCTGAGCCAAGCCATCCTCTGAAGAGCCACAGATGTAGCCATGACTCTTGATGACACATCATTGGAGTCCACAGCAGCATGAAATTGTACCTTCGATGCCTCAATCCCATCAGCAGCCACCTCCTCTAGCTCCTTGGCCAGCTGGGGGGAGTCCTGTTTAGCCAGTGCCAGTACAGTGTCCCACCTGGACTTCTGGTACCTGGCTGTATAGGCCATGTAGTTTGCCTGCCTGAATCCCAAGGAAGATGCCATGTACTGCTTCTTTGCCATAGCATCCATATTCCTGGAGTCTTTGTATGGTGGTGGTGGTGGGGGGTTGTGAAGCCAAGTGAATGTTTGCCTTGTCACAGACAGCAGCCTGCACTACCTCAACATGGCTGCATTACCGGTATGAAAACTCCATATCTGAGTCTGATAGTGTGCACCTCTTGTCCATCCTTCTGTCAACAGAAGGTACAGAATTGGGAGACATTAGGATTTTTTCTGTCTGCTTCCCAAAGGATTTGTGAAGGGGAATAGACAGTCTCCTGGACTCTGGGATGTCCATCATTTCTACATAATCAGGCTCCTCTTGATCCTCCATTGCCTCCTCCATAGGAAGCTGGAGGGTTTCAGCCACTTTTCTGTAAAACAGAAAGTGGGAAGGGGACTCAGAAAGCCTAGGAGGGGATACACCAGAAGGTCTGTCTGGGGAGATATCCGGTTCCACAGGCACATCCAGACTTTCACCATCATCATCATCATCATCATCTTCAAACTCCCCCTCCTCCTGAAACTCCGGTCCACAAAAATCTTCAGGGATATAATCTTGAACTGGGGGAACCAACCGAACTGAACCCCTGCCAAAAGGTGCCGGATTGGTCGGAACCGTGCGAAGCGATTCCACAATCCGAATCGCTCTGGCTATTTCCTCGGTGGTTGGAACATGAACCTCTGGATCCGAACCGGTCAATTTTTCTTTGCGTTTCCTTTTTGTAGGAACTGACCTCTCAGGATCGGCTCTCCTCTTGCCCGAAGAAGTATTGCCCCGATCAGAGGGCACTCCTTCTGGTTCGGTCGGAACCGAACTGGGCTGGCCATCCAGGTCAGCTGACTTCTCGGCCTCCTTTTCCCTCAGTCTACCTAATCTCTTTTCAAGGGTAAATTTAGGAAAATTTTTTACAAATTTGGCAGTCTGTATCGAGGTATTCAAACCCCAGACAATAAACACAGGTGGTGTGGGGATCGGCCTTAGCAAAGACCTCCCCACACTCACTGCAGTGTTGAAACCCAGTGGGCTCGGTTTTTTTCTTGGGTTTCTCAGACATGGCCAACCTAACCAAACTTACCCTTTTATGGCAACTGCCAGGCAAAACTCCCTTATCGGTTCCTAACTGTGTCACGGGTATTGTTAAAAAAAAAAAAAAAAATGTTCAAAACACTTTTTTTTTTTTTTTTAAGAACCGATAAGGACCGGTAACCACACAACTACAAGGGATCGGTTCAGCCGAACCAATCTAACACTTTACAATTTCCACACAGAAAATCAGAACAAAACCTATCTACTACTCACCGAACCTCAGACAGAGACTGAACCAACTATGTGGAAATAAATTCGGTTTAAAACCAACAACTTATCTGAGACTTTAACAGACTTTCGAACCGAGCTGAAGGAGAAATCTCCGGAGTGACTGTTCAGTGAGGTGAAGTAAAGAATCTGACGGTTGAGTTTCAAAGGGAAATAGACAGAGACCTCAACCGAGCTCAAGCTCAACATTCTATGCACTGCAGAGAAAGTTAACCCTTTGTTCTCCTGGGCAGTTTAAAGGCTGGAGCTAACTGCAATAGTCAGAATACAGCAAGACTTCATGTTGTTTGAAAACAAAAATCTGATCTTTAAATTTCAGGTTTTCTCACCTGCTTGTTTACTAAGGCCTCTCCGCAGAAAACTACTGTCCAACTGTGGTATATTATGAAGCACCACAAGTTTCTTTATTTTGTGGGTGGGGGCGGGATTAGGAAAAAACACTTTCCAACTACGGAGAACCATTTAAAACAAATTTTTAAAAAATAATTTTACTTTCTCCCCTCAAGTTACAGTGTAAAATGCTATAGTCCTATTGTACCAAGTCATTACACGCTCAAAAGGTCCATACGGCAGTGGCAGTAACCTCGCTACAGAGGTTGCTATCACTTAGGTTGTTTGCAAACCATTTTCTTGGCATTTTGGAAAAAAGTTTTAACATTTTATGCTTTGAAAGAGTGAACAGCAGAGCTGCAGGCTGTTGGACACAAGTAGGAGACATGACAGCCGGAGTGGGGAATCAGGCACCATCTCTAAGGATTATAAGAGGACCTCTGGTTCTGCAATGTGATTGGTTAAAAGTCTTGCAGCGCTTCATAGTCAGAATTGCATAATATTTTAAAACATTCAGCTTATCTTCCATATATTTTCTGTAGTTGGCGACTTTTTTGTTTTGCTTTTTTTACTGTGCACTGGACGCCAGGCAGTTTGCTAGAGGGACAGGGACAGATACCAGGATCAGTGATATTGATAGATTTGGTAAGGGAGTTAATACTACACCCAGGGAAGCAACATTATTATTACGGACAGTGGGATTACAGCAAGTGCTAGGGAATATATCATATTATCGACGAGTCAAGAAGGGGCATTGCCACTAGAGCCTGGGATTGGTCCTGGAAGATGCCAGGGAGCAACAGAAGCATCAGCAGTTACAGAAACGATATGGCATATTAAACAGAGGTACTGACCATTCAGGTACTCAATGATATAGTAAGCAGCTCCACCCTCCACATTTTGAGTAGGATCACTAACATATTCCTGAATATCACATCTTAGTAATAATAAAACTTTATTTGTAAGGCGCCTTTCCAAGACCAGGGTGCCAAACAGGTTTAAAAACAATCAACATGTTTACACATTGCAGCAAATCAGTTGGTACACAGACATCCAAAACATTAAAATTAAGACAGTCAGTCACCAAATGCCTGGTTCCATAAATGGGTTTTTAAGGCCAGTTGAAAACCGTCCACAGTTGTGCACTCACGTAACTGGTGGGGTAGAGAATTCCAAAGAGAAGGGTCTGCATGCATAAATGTCCGGGCCCCAGAAGATGTCAAACTCTTGGAATCTCTAGCAACCCCATGCCAGCTGAGCGGAGTAATTGCCCGGGGCAGTAAGGAATCAGAAGTTCTTTCAGGTAGTCAGGGCCCTGAGCATGTAGGGCTTTATAAGTCAACAAACAGACTTTAAAGGTGATTCGCCATTGTACTGGCAGCCAGTGCAGACCACGCAGCACCAGAGAAATATGACAGAAACGAGAAGTACCTGTCAAAAACCGGGCTGCTGCGTTCTGCACTAGCTGCAACCGGCGAATTTCAACCCCTGAAAGCCCTAGATACAGGGAGTTACAGTAATCCAAGCGGGAGGACACAAAGGCGTGAACCAGCGTGGGAAGGTCGCTGGACGGAACAAGGTGCCTAATCCTGGCAATATTCCTCAGATGATAAAAAAGAGGTCTTGACGACGGCTGACACCTGTGAATGCAGGGTCAGACCCTCATTAAAGATCACCCCCCAGGTTATGCACCTGTTCAGAGGCCAGGAGTGGTTGACCCCCCAGGAATAATCCTGAGGGGGAACCTACCCCCTATCCGGCGTCCTGGGTCCACAACCAGTACTTCAGTCTTTCCAGAGCTCAACTTCAGCCAGCTCGAATACATCCACTCCTGGATTTCTACCAAGCACTTATTAAAGACCGAGCGAGCTCCATTCTGGTCGGGTGCGAAAGAAAGGTATAGCTAGGTATCATCAGCATAGCAGTGAAACCTCAGCCCGTACCTCCTTACAATGTCTCCGAGGGGCAGCATATACACTGTGGACAACATTGGGGGAAAAAAAAACAAACAATCCCTGAGAAA
Source organism: Neoceratodus forsteri (assembly GCA_016271365.2). Lineage (NCBI taxonomy): Eukaryota > Metazoa > Chordata > Ceratodontiformes > Ceratodontidae > Neoceratodus > Neoceratodus forsteri. The sequence goes on along the minus strand of CM028136.1, from coordinate 49,204,743 downwards.
CCCCACAAGACAGAGGAACTGGGTCCGAAGAATAAATCCCGGACACCACCTCAGAGTTCTTCCAGTGAGGAAAGATGTAAACCACCTGAGGACTGTACCTGACAGGCCACAGATGAACCTCAGATGGTCAAGCAAAACCCCATGGTCCACAGTATCAAATGCTGATGAGAGATCAAGAAGAACCAAAATGGAGAGGTTCTTCCGATCTCTAGCCATCAGGAGATCATTGAGCACTGGAACCATCGCTGTCTCGGTACTATGCTTTTTCCGAAAACCGGACTGGAGGGGTTCATAGATGTCATGGATGGTCAAATGGCTCTCCAGTTACACAGGCACTAACTTTTCAATCACCTTCCTTAAAAAGGGAAGGTTAGAGATAGGTCTGTAGTTTGCATGGCAGTTTGGGTCCAAAGAAGCCTTTTTCAGAAGGGGTGCTATCACCTCCTCCTTCAGGGAGCTAGGAAACTCACCTGTTTCCAAGGAGCACCAAACTATCCGTGCAAGGACCAGGTCGATGGAATCAATACAACCCATAATCATGGAAGTTGGTCCAGGGTCCAAACTACAGTATGTAGGGCGTGCATCTTGGACAATCCTCGTGACATCCATGAACTCCGGGCAGTCGAAGGTACTCCAGGAAAGCTTAAGGCCAGTGGCCAAGCGCTGATCACCAGCAACTCCCATAGACTGTACGGGCTGGAGAGCTGCCCTGATGTCTGCCACCTTAGTTGCAAAGAACCAAGCAAGCTCATTGCACTCTATTTGTGAAAATACTTTCCGAACTCGTAGACAAGCTGGGTTGCACAGCCTGTCCACAGTTCAGAAAAGCTGAGCTGGTCGGTTCTGAGCAACTGCAATCTCCCTGGACAAGAACTCTGATTTCTTACGGGAGATTGCAGATTGATAGACTTAATGATCCATCAAGCTAAGGTGATCGGCATCAAGGGCAGATCTCTGCCAACAACGCTCTAACCTTCGTCCTTGTCGCCGCATCTCTCTCAAAGTCCCATCAAACCACAGAGACCGAGGGCGAAGGGAGAGAGGGCGAACACGGACAGGAGCAACGACATCCAGGACCGCCACAATGGCCATATTGTAGGCCACGAGGTCCTCTGGATCACTGTTTGCAACTGGAATGGATGATAGGTCAAGCACTGCCATAAGGCCATCAGAGTTAATATCTTGTAAGGGCAGTATTTGACCATCTCCACAGGGGTAGGCCTTTGAGGAGGGGTGCTAAAATTGAACCCCACAGTGTAGTGATCGGACCATCCTACTGGGCCCACCCTCAAATCAGAAGTTTCGATCCCCAGGAGGAAAACTAAGTCAAGGGCATGACCATATTTATGGGTAGCAGAGGTAACTACCTGTGTAAGGCCCAGAGATGTCATCAACTGGAGGAAGTGTTGTCCAAACTGTGAGAGTTCGTCATCGACCCAGGCAATGAAGTCGCCCAGGACCATCAACCTGGGAGAATCAAATGCCATGTCTCCCTTAAGAAGACAGAGTTCTTGTCCAGGGACAGCCCGCAACCCCACCCGTGATTCAATCTCGAGCAGTGCATCGCCGAGTAACCTGCTGGAATTGCGGGCCTCTAAAATAGGGCCAGAGTTCTCATCCAGCCAAGTCTCGGTGATGCAGGCCAGATCCACCGAATTTACAATATCTGCAATAATTGCTGTCTTGTTTTTGATTAATCTGGCATTGCATAACATCGCTCGGGTTAGATGAACTTCCGGTGCCACCCGAACTACATGCCCACCCAATTTGGTGGTGCACATGGGTATGGAAACCAGACTCTGAAAACTGCCATCCAGATTCCATTTTGCCCCAGGGTGTCCTCTGGACCTTACAACCCCGATGCGATGGCCCCGCTCATTCCTCTTCCGCTCTACGCACCCCCAACCCCTCCCCTCCCCCGACGTACAATGCCCAATGTTCTACAATGCTGGTAAGTAGAAAAGTGCAGTGGGGGGGGAGACGAAAAGGCGGAGGGAGCAGAGGATCAGTAGCGCATGACCGTGGGGGCAGGCCTCCAGCAGATCTTGAACACTGAATTTAATAAAACCTAAAACAATATAAATTTAACATAAAATAAATAAACACACCCCGCAACTAAACATAAGTAAAAATAAATTTAATCCAATCTTTTAAATCCAAATTGACAATTAAATAACAACAGCCACCCAAAACAAAAAAAAAATCCTCAAAATTACAAAAACTTTACTGGTGGCTAAACAGAAAATTCTCAGAATTGTTGGTGCCAAGCAGAAAGTCCTCAGAGTTGCAGAAGATCACAGTAATAGGGGAAAGATACTCAAGTTTTCAGTCTCCATTGGATCTCTCACCTCTAAGGAGACATGTAAAAACCCCAAGAACTCATATCCAAGGTAAAGCAGATGTGAAAACTTAATGGGCTCTTCAAACCCCCCCCCCGGTCACTCTCACCGACAGGAAAGTTGAAACAATGAACCAAAATCCAAATTATTCCCAGTCCACAGGTACTCTCACTGCCCAAAGTTTGTAAAGTAACAAGACACTCTCACTGCCTTCTTAAAATCAGGGAAAATCCTCTTCAGTGAGTCACTGGCAGCTCTGAGGGTAACGTAGGCCGAGCAAAATCCACCAATGGGGGTCGAATGCGGAGTACACAGCCAGTTCTACGGGTCTCCGCCATGGTCCCCCAAACAGCGAGTCCAGCGGAAAAACCCTAGGGAGCACCCATCCAAAACCGTTGGCTATCCAACGGAATAAAGCCGAAGCCCCCCCCCCCCGTCCAGCTGCATACCCACAGTCCAACCCACCACATGGATCAGACCAAACAGTTACTCTCAAATCAAACTGCTATTACCCACCAACCTGAGTACCACTGCAGGGAACCAACAGGATGCTGACACTCTGCGCACTCTTCAAACAGTTAAAAGATTGTTCCACAAGTTCATTCCTCCTTAAGGCTTGGACTCCTCTCCGGTTGACAGTTCAACAAAAACACCGGCAGCAAATTAAAGCCATAGGCAATGTCGTTGCAGGTCCCACAGCAGAGTAATCCCCACACAATAAATCCAAGTCGTGAGTGTGCAAGAATAATGGTAGACAGATGTCACAGCTGATTAACTCTGGCAGACACACATGGAAATCCACCTTGCAGCGGGTCGGAGGCACTCCCAGTCACAGCGCACACGACTGCAGCTGGCTTACAAAAAAAACACACAAGGAGAGCTTCAGGAAAAGAGTGTCAGATCGAATATCCCGGAAGCTACCCTCCAGTAAACAGTCAGTAGACATCCACAGTACTCCCGGGAGGATTCCAGACAGGGAAGCCAGACAGAATGAAACAAACACAATACAAAATAGTGCTTGGGACTCAGTGAAATAAAACGCAAACGTAAACAAATTAAACAAAATAAAAATGGACTAAAAAACTAAACGAATAAGCAAATTAAACAGATTAAAACCCCTACTGAGTTGCTGCAACAACCGACAGCACGCCCAGCCCGGCAGGCATCTTCCATATCTTACTGCTTATGCACAATGTCGGCTGTACTATGCAAACTGTCTTCTACAAGGTGGTTAGACCGAAGTACCATGGATTTCATTTTGCGCCCAGGAAAGTATCAGGGCAGTGCTTTGGAGTATGCTGGCAGGAAGTATACTGAAAACCTCTTTGTGCAGTGCAGAAGATTCAGCAAAGTTTTCCATATACCTCCCATTGTGCCTCGGGCTAATTAGCATGATCACACAAACCTTTGCGCGCTGCTTAGTGCGAGTTCTGAATATGAGGCCCTGTGTTTCTCAAGTCAATTTTGGCCCATGCTGCTGACATAGAGGTTCATTCACATGCACTGGTTCCCCACTCTCTGGCACTGAGCTCATAGTTTTCTCCACTGTTAAAACTCTTGAAAGTTGTGATGTGTTGTATTTTTTATCCTATGTTTTTCCAAAGTTTCCCCTGAAATATCAGATGCTCTTTAACGTCAAAACTGTATAATATATTATTTATTGGGTTAATGGCCGTGCCAAGAAAGGTTGATCCTTGGGATATGCCTCTCTATACTGTATATAATTTATGGTACTTTGAATCTTTTGCAATAATATTTAAAGGATTATCATCTTTCTGAGCTCCACATCCCCCCCATTGCTACAATATTGTTTATTCATAATATTCTTTTTAAACTTGTTTTTAATTTCCTTTAGTTTTAATGCATTTTGCAACTTCTAAAAGAAAATTCAGAAGTGTTTTTGTGTTAAAAGCAGTTCTGTCACCTGTTTATTTTCTCGGCGAAACCTGGTCCAAGCTGCAATCTCACTGCATCTGCTCCAGCGCTATTTCTAATGATGTTGGAGGATACAGAAATGGAAATTACTAACAATCCCTATCACCTAAATCAGAAGGACACCAAAAGATCTAGGAAAGAAGCAGGAATAATGGTGGACAACCTGTCACTTCTAAAGAGATTTCTGCAGTCCCAACAGCCCATCTCAACAAACTGTCAATGCAAATGAACTCTCTACGTGCTACCATGTCTGGTTTGCTTTCTGTTTTGAAGGATTTAAGAGAAGATGTCAAAGAGAACAAAAATATCATTTCTGACACTAAGGCAAGAAAATCTAGCATCGAGGATCGAATTGCTGAACACACTACAGCCTTTTTTTTTTTTTTTAATTCTCTCGGGATAGCAAAACTGGAAGACAGAATTGAGGATTAGGAGGCAAGTAATCACAGGAACAATTTAAGAATTACTGGGATACTTAAGGGTTGGGAAGGGTCTAACGCAATCAGTTTTATAATCTCCTAATTCACCTTGCTGCCCTCCACCTGATAGTGAACATTACATACTGGAAAGGGTACACAGGTCACTTAAACCTAATTCCTCTAAAGGCGAGAAGTCCAGACCTATAATCATAAGGTTTCTTAATTTTCAACAAAAAGTCTATTTCCAGAAGTCTGTCAGAGACGTGCCTTTCCTTGAATCAGATGGTGTTCAGCTTAAGTGTTTTGGCGACTTGCCCTATGATTTACCAAAAAAAAAAAGCTCGCCGGCCCAGTGGCACTAAGGATTGAGGCGCTGGACGCCACACCTCACGCCATGCCAGCGACCCGTGTTTGGGAGTGAGCAGGGGTCACCGTGGGTCGGAAGGGGGAGTTGGACTGAGCATCCGACGAACTGTTCTCCATCTCCGGGGACGGGGACGACCTTGGTTGCTGCGCGCCTGACTCCTAGTGGAGGCTGAGGGTCGTCGACATGGTACCATGATTGGAAGGGGGTGGGAGTGCGGCAGACACTTGATGTGGCACACACGGGAGCATGTGCAACCACGTTGCAGGCATCATGGCACACAGTGTCCCATAAAGGGGAGAAAATCAGAAATATGGCATCCTTAGCCACTGCGGCTTGATGGCTGTCCCATGGGCGCCCCAGCTTCACAGGCATCACTGGAACTGGATCAGGACTAGGCAGGTGACATGGGGGTTCCCCGTCACGGGAGAAGGTGGTGAGGGCCTCATAAGAAACTGGGGACTGACTGGACAGTGGCCGGATATGAGTGGGATGCACGGACGAAAGGTGCCGACCAAGAAGCCAGTAGAAAGAAGCAAAAAAAAAAAAAAGAGCTTTTTATCCCATCAGAAAACTCAGAGACTGTGGTTTAAAGTACAGCCTGCAACATTCAACACTTCTGAAAGTATGGCCTCCAGATGGGGTTAAATCTTATTCTACCTGGCAGGCTGTTAAACAGGGACTTGGACATTCCTGTCCTTTTTCAAAATGTTGATTTTGGCAGAAACTGCCTGTGACTACTAGAACCAGCATGACAGGATACAGTAAATAAGGATCCTTGTAAGTAGCAACTCTCAGTACTGACACTGACCCTCGTACAGCCCCTTAAGCTTACAACTGTCAACTCGTTTGGTAATGCAAAGTGAGCAGCATCTCCATAATCTCCGATTTATGTTTTCAATCTCATTTAATGAGCTAATAAATGTGGATTGTGTGTGAAGCTTCAGGAAATTACTGTTTCTTGACTTCTGTTTGTCAAAAAGAAGGGAAAGTGTCAGGGGTTCTGTGGCCAGGACCCAGTTCATAGTGCAGAAGCATGGGTTTTCCCCAATCGGCAGACTACCGTCAGGTGCTCGTCCACTGTCCTATCATCACCTCCTTAGCCATCCCAGATTTACACTCTGTAGGCACAGTATTATTTGCAGGGAGCTCCGCAAAGACCACACATCCCTGGCATTCTTTTTCTTACAATACCTTGTTTTGAGTTGCTTACTCTATAATGAGAGAAGAAATATTAATCTTTGCATTATTATTAAGATATGGGTTGGGCAGTAGTCATGTAAGTCCTCACTATGGCAGCTATGTTTTAAATGGTGTATGGCTTTAGCCTTCTATGCCTTGTCAATATTAAGCTGCAGAGGGATTTACAATTTTTTTCATGGAAAATGCATAACCACTTTGGAATTCTCTTAAACTAGTTTTCTCCTGGTTGACTTTGTGCTTAGATTTATTCATTTATTTCTCTGCTTGCGGCATCGTTATCTGCTTTATCTATTTTGGCCCTGTCACCTGTCCCAAGGTAAACTTTGAGTCAGTGCAGGGTAGGTCCACACAGAAAAATTCATTTTCCACCATGTTTTTAATTGCTGCAATTTTATTTACTTTTCAAAATATGCCTCAAAGTATTATGTCAAAGGTTGCCTTGTAGTACTGCGTGCGTGCCTCTGCAATCTTACTGAAGGTTGATTTCTCGCTCTGCAGCATGGGTTAGGTCCCACTGCACATGTGCAGCAGCCTGTAATGGGAGACAACTGCAGTGTTAGCAGAGACCTCTATTTTTATCTACTTTTTATTAAAATTATATGTATGTCACCACTCACTTTTATTATGGTTTAGTATGTTTTAGGAACAGTTTACTACGTTCTGGGCAAAGTTAATCTTTTAATCTCACTCTTTTCATCTCACTCTTTTCAAGGTACCATGTATATAGCCTCTGGGGAGCTAGTTGGAGACAGCATAAACAGATAATAATAGTTATTCATTGCAAATCTATACCGTTTTATACTTAGTGTTTTACTGTTTAACGGCTTAATTCAGGCAAGGTTTATTTCCTGCAGTTACTTATTGAAGTCTTATTAGAAGGTATTAAGGCACAGTCTGCTTTCCTCTATTTGATTCTAAGATGAGCTGACATCTCTTTAAATCTTAAATCTTAACAAATGGGGGAAAAGGGAAAAAATGAGTAAGCAGATAATGTGGTTTGTTTTTAAAAATAACAATTAACCAGTTTATTTATCCAGAAGCTAAACTAGCCTATAGGGGTTATAACTGCTTTTCCATTTATTTTTTACAGAAAGAACAGTCATGTAAAAACTTACCATAACAGTAGATCTCTGAGGGGTTCTCAGTCACCAGGTCACACATATGGAAATTCACTATCGGTGAAGCAGGATCCACAAGGAAGATTTTCAGCAGTACAACCTGGACCGCACAAGCCATCATCTGCCAACATCACCAACCCAATAAAGGCATGAGCAGCCCCGCTACCTCTTCAGTTCCTTCCCTCGGAGACTCAGGGAGCAATGCTTGTGCCATGGGGGACTGAGATGAAAGAGAGGTGCCAAGGCCTAAATAAAAGGCTGGATACACCAGATAGCCAGTTCTGAGAAGAAGTCCCAAGAAGGGGGCTTGTGGGAGGGAAGGCAGACCTTATGACCAAGATCCCCTCGAAGATTGACTGTTACGTTAAGTTCTTACGTAACTGTTCTATCTTCATTGGTGGCATCTCAGTCATCAGGTCACACTTACAGAATGAGTCCCAAGCAGTTACAGATGCACAGAAACAGTCCGGGAAGAAGGCCATCCCTAAACTTAAGACACAGCCCTGCCAAAACCTGCACGGACCCTAGAGGCAATGTCCAGACTGCAGGGCTTGGCGAAAGTATGGATTGTGTTCCAAGTGGCAGCAGCACAAATGTCAATGGCTGAGACCCCTTTGAAACAGGCCACAAAGGTAGACATGCCCCTCGTGGAATGGACTTTAACTGTCCCTTGACAACTGTTTGCCATGCTTATTCTAGCAAAACACAATACAATGAACCAACCATTTAGAGAAACATTGTTTGGAAACCTGAACAGCTGTTTCAACTTTCTGCATTCCTTAGTTCAGAGCAGATAATACTTCAAGAGTCTGCGCATCCTCAGGAACATAATCAGGTAGGTGGACAGACTGGTTCACGGAAAACTCAAGACACCACCTTAGGAAGAAACTTAGGATTCGTGCACAGACACACCCTCATCTGTGAAAAATCAAATAAGGCTCCTCGTCCCAGAGGGTCTGAAGCTCGAAAATCCTTCAAGCAGAAGTAATAGCAACCAAAAATAATGCTTTTCAGGAAAGAAAGTGTAGCTCACAAGTCGTGGCTAGCTCATAAGGAGACAGGGTCAACTTCTCCAAAACAAAATTCAAATCCCAAGCCAGGACAGGGAAACCGATTGGAGGTTTCAGGTGCATGATGTCCCTAAGAAAGGTATGGGAGACATCCAATTGGGCCATGGTGTGGCCGCCCACAGGGTCATGAAAGGAAAAAAAGATGGCCGAAAGGTGCACCTTGAGGGAGGAGTGCTGGAGGCCTGAATCAGACAGACATCAGGTAATCCAGGATCTGCCTCACTGGACAAGTGAAAGGGTCCAGATGATGCTTGGCAGCCCATATGGCAAACCTCTTCCACTTCATGGCATAGGTGGCCCGAGTGGAGGGTTTCCGAGCAGCCACGAGGACACCTGCCACCTTCTGGGATACCCCAAACTGGGTGATGGATAGGTACTTAGGAGCCAGGCATACAGAGGAAAGAACTTGAGGTTGGGATGGACCAGTGTCCCCGGAGCCTGCGTTAACAGATCCCTGCAGAGGGACCAGAGGTTCCTCCACTAACTGTTGCAGTAATGGAAACCATATCTGCAGAAGGGGCGCTAGAGAACCGATCTCCTGTCAGGAAGCATTTAACAGACCTGCACTTCAGCTCTACTAAATTGCTAACTTTTGCAAGCTAAGTTAACGGAATCCAAAAACTTTTGCTAGAACTATTTTCCTGAAGTAAAAAGCTACCAGACAAACTAAAACTTATAATGGGAAAACAAAATAAATCTGATGTCAGTGGCTTCCAAACCCACTACAGCCAAAACGGTAAAGGCCACGGAAATCACAAGCTCTAAAGTGAAGAACGCAGCAGAAAATTCAGCAACCCCGCCCTGGCATCAGATACTGGCTACGATGAAATCGATGGATGCCAAAATGGAAAAAAGCCTAGCCCGGTTAGACAAACATGATGCAGCACTCATTAAACTGTCCAATACTGTGGCTGAAAGTGGTAAGCATTCGATTACCACACAGGCAGCAGTCGCCACGCTTACTCAAGAAAATGTAGAGCTCTGAGGTAGGCTCGAGGCCTTAGAGAATGATGTTCGGGAAGGTAACGTTGGACTGGTTGGAGTACCAGAAGGTGCAGAAGGTTTAAATCTACTGATCTCTTTGAAGGACTGAATGCAAACTTCGATCCCTGTGCAGGAGGACTTTGAATGGAGATCACTGCAACGAGCCTGCAGAATCAACTCTAGATGAACAACTCAGAGACTTGTAGGAGGACAGCAGCAAAGGCAAACAGGATGCTTAGATGCATTGCTAGAGGGCTCACCTCCAGACGGAGGGAAGTGATACTCCCACTGTATAACTGCTTGGTGAGGCCACACCTCGAGTACTGCATACAGTTTTGGAGGCCACATTTAAAGAGGGACACTGAACTCCTGGAGAGGGTCCAGAGGAGGGCAACCAAAATGATTTGGGGCTTGGGGGATAGGACCTGTGGGGAGAGGCTCGAAGAGCTAAATATGTACACATTGGAAGAGAGAAGGACTGGGGGGACATGATAGGAGGCTCCTCAGGTACATGAAGGGTAACAGGGAGGAGCACTTAGGGTGCTCAGAAGGAAGGGGCAACTAGAGGGCATGGGGTGGAAGCTGGAGGGGAGATTCAGGGAGAAGGGAGGAGGTGCTACTTCACTGAGAGGGTGGTGGAGCCATGAAATTGCTGCCCAGGGGGCTGGTGGAGGCAGAACCGGTGGAAGGGTTCAAGAGGGGTTGGGACAGGTACAGGGGAAGGGTTCTGGAAGCAAAAACCAGTGCAGCAAGAATATCCGGGACTGGGAAGGGAGCAGCAATGTCAGCTCCCAGGGTGGGGGCTGACCAAACGAGCAGACACTGCTGGCATTTTAGTATGTTAGAGTGCGGCCCACCAACACATATTTATCCTGCACTGTTCTTCTGCGGACTTCAGGAGTAGATGTTCGGGACATACTAATATCCGTGGCACGGGTGGGCTACCTACTAGCTATAAATTATTTCAATGTGAAACTCTTCCCGGATCTCTTTCCCGACCCACTCCCATCGCAAGAGATCTGAGAGTACAACACAGGCTTCGGATAGTGGCAGTGGTGCATTCATTTTAACTGCCAGCTCGGCTTAGGATCATATATAGCAGCAAGTTGTGGCACTTCAGACCCTAAAGATGCAGGATGACAGCTGGAGAAAATGGAGGGAATTTTCCACCAGAGACAGCGTTTTAGTGGAGGAAAAAGCCGTAGAAGAGGAGCAGGTGGCTATTTGAACACCGTTTTCCCTTTTCTATACAGCCTGTAGCCATCAATCGGAATGACATGGGACACTGATCCTACTTGTATGTGTATTTGGGAGTAGTTAATGCCACCAGTTGTAATGTGTCCTCATTAAGCTGACTGCCCTCACTATAAGTCTGGTAGAGAAAATTGTTGAAATTATTGGGGAATAGATCTGTCCATTGGCCGTTCAGATTCAAGAGATGGTTTGCTCTGTTTAATCATTTTTTTCTTTCTTTGCTATCCTCCAACAGGGGCTGATGCATAAAGTTCAACATTAATGTGTAATGCATTCTGTACCGGTCTGATTTACTGATCGAGCTATAATTTAATTTCTTGGCTCTAACTTGACAAATGTTAGTTATAAAGGGCTAAGTCTCAGACTACTGTTCTGAGCAGGAAGTTAAAAAAAAGCACAATTCTTACTGTTTTTTTTCTATTACATCTGTAGAAATGGACAAATAGCAATCCTATGTGATTGTCTCTGATATTCCTCTGTAAATTCTAGTCGACTCTGGACATTCCAAGGCTGCTGAAATAGCTAGCACTGATGGATAATTAATAGTGAAACTTTGGGACCCCCCCCCACTCCTACTGTAACACAGCACAAGGGCTAAACATGAATGTCAACATTATGATGTTACTGTTGTACTTACTAGGGTCCTGTATGAGGAAATGTGTATAGGTTTCACAACAAACACAAAGTTAAAAAAACAAACAAAAAAAACAACCACATATGCTGTGGCCAGAGAGTGCTACCAGATTCATGCTGGTCCCCTCCTCCACCTGCAGTTTGATGAGCACCCTCTGAATCAGAGAAAATGGAGAGAAGGCATAAAGGAAACACCAACTCCAGGTGAGGGATGCCGCCTCTCACCAGGAAAATCCAGGCCCTGGATCTGGTGAGCAGAAAGTGAAAATAACGTACCTACCGTAATTCTTGATCTTCCTATGTATTGTCACCATTCATCACTGTTGGGTGACTGGCCGCAGACAGGCACCCTGTGGGAGTTTTATTTTTTTAAGGAGCCAGCGCCATTGGTGCCACCCATGAGGCTGACCCATTGCGTGGCGCTCACGGGTTGGCCAGTAGTGGCCGTTGCATCCTCCTCCACTTCAGTTCTGCACGCCAGGGAGACAGAAGGAAAAAGAAGGTATAGAGAAAATAAGAGCGGGGCAAGGGAGCCCGAGAGACAGCAAAACACGAAAATGATGTACCTACTGTAATTCTTGATCTTTCTGTGTATCTTCACTGGCGGGTGTCTGCTGCAGACAGGCACCAAGCAGGAGACTTTTTTTGGAGGAGGAACCCGACGCCATCGGCGCTGCCCACGAGGCAGATGTATTACGTGGCACTCATGGGTTGGCCAGTAATGGCTGTTAGGTGGTCCTCCACCTCAGTTCTGCGCGATGGAGAGAGAGCAGAAATAAGTAAAGAGAAAGGTCGGGGCAAGGGAGCCCAAGAGACAGTAAAGGAAAGGAATAAACTGAAAAAAGAATATGCTTACGAGAGGACAGGAAAGAGAAGGAGGGGCCTGAAGGTTGTGGGCCAGGAGGCCCCAGTTCCTGAGTAACCAAGGGAGGAGAAAGGAGAGAGGAAATAGAGAGAAAAAAGAGAGAAGAATGTAGGTATGGAATGAGGGAGGAGGGGTGGCCTGGCCCCCAAACAACCAAAAGGTGGATCTGAGATGGAACACCTGGGCACGAACCCTGGTCAGAAGAGCTTCAACCTGAAGGTCCAAGTGCCCAGATTTATCAGGGAATGCAGAAGAGCTGCAAGAGTTCTACTGCTGTGCCCCAAGACTTAGGCAGACCCAGCACTGCTCATAGAAACACAGAATTTGGCTTGATGGCAGATAAGGACCGCTTGGCCCACCTAGTCTGCCCATTTCCCTACCTAATGGATAAGCTGTAGATCCTAGTTAACCAACAGACTGCTTCCTCTTACCCCCCCTCCAACTAGCACTGCTTTATGTCTGTCCCATGCATTCTTGAATTCCCCCACTGTTTTTGACATCACAACCGCCTCAGGAAGGCTGTTCCATGCATCCACAACCCTCTCCATGAAAAAAATACTTCCTCACATTACCTCTGAGCCACCCCCCTCCCATCTTCAAATTGTGGCCCCTTGTTATTGCACATCTCTTTTTGTGAAATATGCTACCCTCTTGGACTTTGTTGATTCCCTTGAGGTACTTGAAAGTTTCTATCATGTCTCCCCTCTCCCTCCTTTCCTCGAGGGTATACATATTAAGCTCCTTTACTCTCTCTTCGTATGTCTTCTGGTGCACACCCTGCACCATTTTGGTTGCCCTGTTCTGGACAGCCTCCACCCTATGTATTTGCGGAGATGGGGTCTCCAGAACTGCATGAAGTACTCCAGATGGGGTCTCACCAACTGTCTGTACAGAGGGATAGCAACTTCCTGTTTTCTACTGGTGATGCCTCTCACTATGGATCTCAGTATCCCCCCAGCCTTCTTTACTGCCTTCTCACATTGCTTGCCCACATTCAGGTCGTCTGATATAACTACCTCCAGGTCCCTTTCCATTTTTGTTGTCGTCAGTATCTCACTCCCCACTGTGTACTCTTCCCCTGGGTTTTTGTTTCCCAAGTGCATTACCTTGCACTTTATTGCACTGAATCTAAGCTGCCATTTATGTGACCAGTCTCGCACAAAAGATTAATAATCAAGTTAGCCAGCCTGGGAGTGGGTCCCAGGGTGGTAGCCTGGGTTGCAAACTGGCTGCACAACAGGACACAGAAGGTAATAGTGAGCGGAACACATTCCGAAGAAAGGGGGGTCACTAGTGGAGTACCTCAGGGCTCAGTACTGGGTCCAGTCCTCTTTAACATCTTTATAGGTGACATTGCAGAGGGTCTGGAGGGAAAGGTATGCCTCTTTGCAGATGATACAAAGATCTGTAACAGAGCTGATACACAAGGGGGGTAGAAAGGATGAGAAGGGACTTGGCAAGGTTGGAAGAATGGTCAGACATATGGCAACTTAGATTCAATGCAAAGAAGTGCAAAGTAATGCACCTGGGAAACAAAAACCCAGGAGAAGAGTACACAACAGCAGGGGAGGTACTAACAGCGACAAAAATGGAACAGGACTTGGGGGTAGTCATATCAGATGATCTAAAGGTTGGTAAGCAATGTGAGAAGTCAGTAAGGAGAGCCAGGGGGATACTGGGATGCATAGGTAGGGGCATCACAAGTAGAAAAAGGGGAAGTGGTTATTCCCTCTGTACAGACAATTGGTAAGACCCCATCTGGAGTACTGTGTGCAGTTTTGGAGACCTCATCTACGCAAGGACATAGACAGGATGGAAGCAGTCCAGAGGAGGGTAACTAAAATGGTGTAGGGTCTGCATCAGAAATCATATTGAGACAGAGAGCTTAATATGTATACCCTTGATGAAAGGAGGGACATGATAGAAACGTTCAAGTACCTCAAGGGAATCAACAAAGTCCAGGAGGGTAGCATCTTTCAGAAAAAGAGATGTGTAAGAACAAGGGGACACAATTTAAAGATAGAGGGGGAGACGTCTCAGGGGTAATGTGAGGAATTTTTTTTTCACAGAGAGTGGTGGACGCATGGAACTGCCTTCTTGAGGAGGTTGTCGGGGCTAAAACAGTGGGGAAATTCAAACATGCATGGGACAGACACAAGGCAATTGTAGTGGGAGGTGGAAGGAAGTAGGCTGTTGGTTAACTAGAATCTGCAGCTTATCCAGTAGGAAGGGAAATGGGCAGACTGGGTGGGCCAAGTGGTCCTTATCTGCAGTCAAAGTCTGTTTCTATGTTTCACTCCACCAACCTTGTCAAGTCACTTCTCATCCTTTCCACCCCACCCTGTGCATCAACCCTGTTGCAGATCTTTGTGTCGTCTGCAGAGAGACATACTTTTCCTTCCAGTCCCTTTGCAATGTCACTTATAAAGACATTAAAAAGGACCGGACCCAGTACTGAACCCTGCAGTACCCCACTAGTAACCCCCCCCTTCTTCACTGTGGACTCAGTTTATTATCCTCTGTGTCCTCTTCTCCAGCCAATGTTTTACCCAGGCTACCACCCTGGGACCCATTCCCAGGCTGACTAATTTGTTTACTAATCTTTTGTGCGGGACTGTGTCAAATGCCTTGCTAAAGTCTAGGTAGGCCATGTCCACAGCCCCTCCCTGGTCTACTACTTTGGTCACCCAGTCAAAGAATCTATCAGATTCTTCAGACATGACCTTCTCACTGTGAATCCATGCTGCCTTGGGTCCTGTGCCCCTCTGGCCTCTAGGTACTCAACAATTCTTTCCTTCAGAAGTGATTCCATCGTTTTCCTTACCAATGAGGTCAAACTGACAGGTCTGTAGTTTATTGCCTATGTCTTGTTCCCACTTTTGTGAAGGGGATTCACATCCGGCCTCCTCCAGTCCTCAGGTACCACACCATCCTCCCATGATTTGCTAAAAAGGGTAGTCAATGGTGTTACTAGTTCTCCCCTTAGTTCTTTTAAAATTCTGGGATGAATCCTATCAGGCCCCATTGCTTTGTCCACCTTCTGTTTTAGGAGTTCTTTTAGAACCCTTTCTTCTGTGAAAGGACTGATATCGAGCCCCCCTATCGAGAGTGCTTCTATTGACTGGATTAGTTATCTCCCCCTCCTCTTTCTTTGCGAATACTGAGCAGACATATTCATTCAGTATCCCTGTTTTTTCACTGTCCCTCTCTGCCCACCCACCCTCCTCTTTATTCAGCCTCATTATCCCCTCCCTTTGTCTTTCTTCGCTCCCTAATGTACCTATAAAAGATTTCATTCCCCTTCTTAACTGAGTTGGCTATCTTTTCCTCGGTTTTGGCCTTTGCTATTCTGACTGCCTTCCCCACTTCCTTCTGCTTTAACTGGTACAGTTCTCTGTCCTGCTCCGTGCTTCTTTATACTTCTTGAATGCTATATTTTTCTCCTTAACCTTCCCCGCCACCTCTTTTGAGAACCACAGTGTTTTTTTTTATTCTGATTTGTTTATTTGTTTCATGCAAAGACTTGTTGCCTCTGTGATTGCAGTTTTGATGTTTCCCCATTGTTGCTCCACCCCTCCTTCTTGCCTGTTTTTTAGTGCTTTTCTGAGGCACTCTCCCATTTTGACAAAATCAGCCCTCAAGTCCAGTACCTTCACTTTTGTATGGCTTGACTCTACAGCTGAATTTATCGTGAACCACACTGGTAGTCATTTGTTCCCAGATGGCTACCCACTTCTAGATCTGAGATCCTCTCTCTGTCCCCATTTGAGAGTACCAGGTCTAAGACTGCTCCCTCCCGAGTGGGTTCCAACACTAGCTGTCTGAGGCATGCCCCCTGTAGGGCACCGAGAATGACCCTGCTCTTGGATGTAGCTGCAGCAAAGGTACTCCAGTTAACATCTGGCATATTCAGGTCCCCCATCAGCAATATCTCCCCTTTCTCTGCCATCCTAAGGATGCTTTCTATCATTTCCTTGTCCATTTCCTTCCACTGAGACTGAGGTCTGTATACAACCCCTGTGCGGATTGTGGTGCTATTTCCAGTCTCCAGGGTGACCCACAGTGCCTCCGCTCCTCCCTGTTTAACCTTTAGTTCCATTGCTGTGATCCCTTCCCTTACATAGAGAGCTACTTCTCCTCCTCTTCTACCGTCCCTGTCCCTCCTGTTATTGCGTACCCTTTTATGTTGACATCCCAGTCACGGTTCTCTATGTACCATGTCTCTGTGACTGCCACGATATCCAGGCATCCCTCTTCCATCAAGGCCACCAGTTCATGGAGTTTGTTAAATAGACTATGGGCACTGGTACTCATTACCCTCCATTTTTTGATGGCCTTACCCCTTTCTGTCCCATCCCTGTCCTTACTGCCTTTGTCTTTTTCTCCATTTACTCCTGCTTCTCCCCATCTTGGTGTTTACCTCACTACCTACCCGGATTTTTTTTTTTGGGAGAGGGCTAGAATTTCTCTTCTCCTTTTCAGTGCCTCCCCCCTTGGCTAGTTTAAATGCTTGCCAATTAAGCATTTAAATCTATCACCTATGATCCTGGCTCCCCTCCTGGACACATGCAGACCATCGCGCCAGTATAGGCCTGAATCCCTCCAGGTGGACCCCCAGACCCAATGAAGACAAAACCCTGAGCTCTGCACCAGTTTTTCAACCACTGATTGAATCCCATGGTGTGGAGCACCCTAGCCTCACCCATGCCATAGACAGGCAGCACCTCCGAGAAGCTTACCGTGCGTGCTACTTGTCTAAAGCCCCTCCCTAGCTCCACAAACTCCTAGCTCAGAGGTTGAAGAGGGAGCGCAAAGGACCAAGTGAGGTTGCACCACAGAGTTTGGAGGGAGGCCACCCCCAAGTCCCAATCCCAACTGTCTGAGGAATCGTCACAGTTCTCGACCACCCCCATCCCTGAAAACAACAACAGGGTTAAGAGGGGGAGAAAAAAACAACACTATGAAGCATGTCTTCCTAAAGGGGGGGAGGGTAAGAGTGTCCTGGGAGGCCCAAGGCACCTCCCCCTGAAAGGAACAGACCCAGAAAGTGGGTCAAGAAAGGGGTCCAGTAGAGGAGGGGGCCCCCAAGAGACCCAAAGTAAACCCCTCAAGGGTCAGAGCGTCTTGCTCTGAACCCTGCCCTGCCCCACACAGACTCCTGGCCAGGAGTGGAAAACTCCAGGAGGGGGATCTGGCAGAAGGGATGTGGCATGTCTCAGAGACTGAGGCCTTGAGAGAGGAAGGTGGGAGGAATTCGGTGAAGATACACAAGAAGATCAAGAATTACGGTAAGTATGACATTTTCATATCTTACCTGTGTCAGTCTTCAGCATGGGGGCCCAATAATCGAGGGAAAAACATCCGTCCGCCTCCCCTCCCCCGGGGGGAGAACGGGGACCCTCCACTAGCTGGATTAAGGCTGGGACTTAGAGTGAGACAGGGTCCCCTGAAGCTCCCATCTTGCCCTGCGGGAAAACAGATGAGTCCCCTGGAAGGGGGAGGCCAATAACCTGCACCGGGCCAAAGGTGACAGCAATCGGCAGGCGGATTACACCATCCGCCTAATGCAGATCGCTGTCCCTGCAAGCGAAGTGACCTCACTGGCGCGACAGTGCCTCGACCGATGTATTGCCAACTAGATGTACGTTAATCGATGTAGGCCATGCCAGGAATGACAGCGAAACGGTGGACAGTCTGTTCTGAAATATGCTAGAAGGGTAGGGACAAGCCTCATTTAATTATACATCTTGGGACAAACGACCTGGCTGACAAGACAGTAGATACAGTCCAGAGGAGGTTTGAGGAACTAGCACAATTATGAGGGGCAGGAAGATCAGTAACTTTTTTCAGAGATACTTCCCATGCCAAAGGGAAGCACAACAAGAAAGCTGAGAATAGAGGAATTTAACGGATGGCTAAGAACCCGTGTTGTGCTAAAGGGTATGGGCTGTTGGGGGGGTAGGAGGGACCTGGAGAGGACAGTAGTCCTATGCCAAGGACAGACTACACTTGAGTGAGGAGGGAAAGAAAGTGTTGAAACAGAGGATGGAGGAGTACATAGAGGAAGTTGGGAATTTAAACTAGGAGTGGGGGGTAGCAGTTGGGGAAGAGATATGCAGAGACCACAGGTTGGGAAATCATATGAGCTTAACCCCCGTAACAGTGACAAAGGACAAATGGCAAGTACTGTTGGTGATGCTAGGAAAGGAGGGCAGGATGGGAGGGGGGAAAGGGTGGAAGGTGGTTACCCTTAATGCTAGGAGCCTTGGGAGGAAAACTGCAGAGTTACAGGTTCCCATGGCAGAGGGAGAGGTGGACATTGCAGCCATCACAGAAACATGGGCCACCCAATACAATGACTGGGACCTGTCTGTACCAGGGTACAGGTTATTTCGTAGGGACAGGGTGATTGGGAAAGGGGGGGGTGGCACTATATGTGAAGGAAGAACTGAAGTGTGTAAGGAGGAAGGGAGGAGGATAGCACGGAGTCACTTTGGATGCAATCCAGGATTCCAAGAATAGGATTCTTAGAATGGGAGTGGGTACAGGCCACCATCTCAGATGGAGGAGTTAGACAGGAACTGAAGGGACAGACCAGGAGGACCCAAGAGAAGGGTGTAGTGTGGTGATTGTGGGGACGCCAACATGCCAGGAGTGGATTGGAGCACCCCAACAACCAGGAACAGAAGGGAGCAGGTACTGCTGGATGCCTTCCAGGACAGCTTCCTGCTGCAAATGGTCAGTGAACCAACCAGGTTAGGGAATACCCTTGACCTTGTGCTGGCAAGTGGGGATTTTGTGAGAGAACTTACAGTGGAGGAACCGCTGTCAGGGAGTGACCACCACTCAGTATGGCTCACATTGGACATGGGCAAGGAAGGAGTGGAATCTGCACAATAGTGCTGGACTTCAGGAGGGCCGACTTTGGGAGGATGGGGAAGTGGTAAAAGGGTACCTGGCCAGAATTCAATCTAGTATGGACACCAACCAGAGGTGGGAGCTCATAAAGCTGGGGCTAGTGGAGGCAACCAAAACCTGCTGCAAAGCCCAGAGCAAGAAGGCTAGGCTAAGAAACGGATCTGGTTGAGCAAGGAGGTCATGGAAAAGGTAAGGAGGAAAAGAGCTGCCTTTTAGAAGTACAAGAAACAGGGAGGGGAGGACAGGGAGAGTATTCTTGACAGAACTCAAGGAGGTGACAAGGGCAGTATGGAGCCAAAGCATCTACAGAACTCAGGCTGGCACAAGGCATTAAGAAGGGAGAAGGACTCTTTAAGTACATCAGGGAGAAAAAGGAGCTGTAGGGACCACATAGTAAGGATTAGGAAGGAGAGGGTTGGGTGGAAGCAGGGATGGAAGGCAGAAGCACTGAATGAGTACTTCTGCTCAGTATTTACTAAAGAGAAGAGGGGTGACACCCAAGGTGGGAGAATGGAGAAGCAGGTGGGAATGGTGACAGATGGGGAAACATGAGAGCAGAGTCTGAGAGGGTTTGAAGGCACTGAGGGTGGACAAGGCGCCAGGCCCAGATGGCATCCACCCCAGGGTACTGAAGGAGTTGGCAGAGGTCCTGCAGGACCTTTATAAGACTTATTTAATGCCTCACTACATCTGGGTGTGTACCCTTAGACTGAAGGATGGCTCATGTGGTGCCTCCACAAGAGTGGCCCCAAGGATGAACCGGAAACCACAGACCAGTGAGCTCACATCCATCGTGGGTAAGCTAATGGAGACTATCCTGAAGGAGAGGCTGGTGGCTCTCCTAGAGGCCAAAGGACTACAGGACAGCAGACAGCATGGCTTCATACGTGGCAGATCCTGCCAAACCAACCTGGTTGAGTTCTATGGCTGGGTAACTAGGCAACTGGACAGGGGCCATGCACTGGATGTCCTGTATCTGGACTTCAGTAAGGCATTCGACTCAGTGCCACATGGAAGGCTGGGAAGGAAGTTAGTAGGCACAGGGGCGGTGCAAAGCTGGTGAGATGGGTAGGAAACTGGCTGCAGGAAGGCAACAGAGGGTGGGGTGGTGGGGAGCCTCACACCCAAGGACAGTGACGAGGTGTTCCACAGGACTTGGTGTTGGGACCAGTGTTGTTTGGGATATTCACTGCAGAAATATCATGGGACATCAAGAGCAAGATCAGTCTGTTTGCTGATGATACCAAGGTAGGCACGGTGGTGGATGACCTAGGGGGATGGCAGGGGTTGCAGGATGATCTGGCAAAGCTTGAAACCTGGTCAGACACCTGGCAACTGGGCTTTAATGCCAAAAAGTGCAAGGTGCTGCATTTTGGGATGAAGAACCCAAGGAGGAGTTACCAGCTTGGGGGAGTGCAGCTAGCCCAGACAGAGGAGGAGAAGGATCTGGGTGTGCTCATTACAGGGTCAATGAACAACTCGCACAATGTAGGAAGGCAGCTGCAAAGGCCAACAAAATGCTGGGTTGTATTGGTAAGGGTATATCCGAGGAGGGAGGAGGTGATTCTGCCACTGTATAGGCTCATTAGTTAGACCACACCTGGAGTACTGCGTGCAGTACTGGCGTCCGTGATCTGAAGAGGGACATTGGGTTACTTGGAGGGGGGTGAAGCAGAGCCGACAAAGATGATCAAGGGCTGGGGGACTTATTATACGAGAGGAGGTTGAAGGAGTTGAACATGTACTCACTGGAGGAGAGGAGAGACAGGGGTGACATGATTGAAACCTTTAAATACATGAAAGGAATAAACAAGACGGGTACAGAGGGGCTGTTTAAAGTAAGGGAGGGGAGGGCCACCAGGGCCAATGATATGGAGACTGGAGCGAGGAAGGTCCAGGAGGGAGATGAGGAGACACTTTTAGAGAGGGTGGTGGCTGGGGAATGCTACCTGCTGAAGTGGTATGTAGTAGAACAGTGGACTGCTTCAAACGAGGATGGGACAGGACAAGGCGGAGGGTTAATGAAGGGGAAGGGTGGAAGGGAGGGGCAGCTGCAGAATAAGGGGTGCTAGCTGCACATTCAAGCAGACTTGATAGACCTCTAGGCCTTTATCTGCTGGCAGATTTCGTATGTTCGTAACTACAGGCCTATAGCGGAGAGGGCTATGGCTTGCCGGGTAGCCTCTGAATCTGGTAGTGATGCTACAGCTTGCCCTAACATCGCCCACAGATGCCCGCTGTAGGCAGCGTGGTGCACCTGATGTGATATGATCGCCAACAGGCACCGAGCTGAAGAAAAGACCCTTTGTCCCATCCGATCCAACTCTTGAGAGTCAGTCTCGGGGGGGGGCAGGGGCGGGGCCTATTGTGGACCGGGCATCGAAGCCCGAAAGGGGTGTCCGGCCGCGTCAGTCCAGAAGTTGGATGAGGCAAGGCGCCTGGAGACCCACAGGTTGCCCAACACCTCCTATGGCAGTCCATAGGGGCTGGCTCCCGGGAATATGGATGCTGCCAAGCACTGTACAATGCTTGCTGGAAGGGAACCAGCCACGACGGGACTACCAAATGGTGTACTCTGTATTCTCCTAGGAAGGCCTGCGTTGCATGCTCAGTATTGTCCCTAGTGTAACGAAAGACGTGCAAGTTCCTAACCAACCTCGACAGGAAGTGCTGATACTGGGCTGATCAGTGTCTGAGGACAGGTGGACTGAAGGTTCCTCTTCCTCAGTGGATGATGATGAGAAGGTCGAGGAGCTTGATGAATCAGACTCTGGCTGCAGGGGGAATTGGTTGGAAGACCTGCTCGTCCAGGGCCCTAATGTACTGAGGGAATGCCGCCGCCCGAGACCTGAACTGATCCCAGGTCAAAGGTCCAATGTGGTCTGGAAAAAGTGAAGCTGGGCACAGAGGCACGGGCGAGCCTGTCACCTGATATGAAGTGCCTCTGCCAGGGCTGGCAAAATCCACAGGAGAGCCTGGCATCAGAGGAAAATTGCAGGTCTGCAGATTCATTGTCCTATCCTGAAAATCAAAATGGTGAGGGCTTACCCCTGTAGGGTGAGCTACCCTATGAGGGGACCGGGTCATATGGGTCCACAAGGGTGGACTCCAGCCCCTCCCAGAGGGACCTTCGTGGGAGAACCCAAGGGGAGAACAAAGGGCTCAGCACTACGGCTCCTTTCCCAACCCCGGAGGATCATGGAAGTGTGCCGCAGTCCAGTGACAGCGCTAAGGGTTTTAAAACATGGGTCAAATTAGACCCATAGGTGTAAAAAATGTGGGTCAAAATGAGAAACAACTGGGTCCAAACCTAATCGTAAGTAGAAGTTTCATTAGTACAGAAGCTTAAATTTGTTGAGTGAAAATACTTTTCTATTGTTTAGTTTTCCATCTTTCAGCTATTGTTAGAGACAGGTGCACCACTTTGGACCCACTGTCCTGGGGAAAGTGGGTCATTTCTGGGCAAGCTGCAACTTTTTCCCTTTTTGCCCTATCTAGCGCTGTCTCTGCCGCAGTCCCTCCTTGCCCCTCAGGACTCGACCCTGAGGACTCCGAGAGAGGCCTCTTCCTCGACTCGAAAGGCCCCCCCCCGGGAAAGCCTCAGGAGGAGGGGGCTTAATCTTGATCCTGAGAAGGGGAATGGCACTGGGAACGGCAGCTACCCCCTCACTCAAGAACCCGATCACTACACCAGCAGCAGAGGGACCGGAAGGTTGCAGCTGGCCGCCCGAGCCAGGGGTGGCTGGGAGATCAGCACAAGCCGCAGTCACCCCAGCTGCTGGAGGCACCTGGGGAGACGCAAGGGTGCTGGGTTGTGGGGACCCCTCTGACTCCAAAGAATCAGGCAGCCAATCCAGATCCACTTCAGAATCATCTGTCTCTGAGGAGGAGACACTTATGAAGGGCTCCGGATCGGCGACCCCGAGGGATCCCAGACAGCACAGAGGAATGCCCCACGCCAGCACCCGTAGCTGACGGCCCCGACAATGGGATAGCCTGCACCTCCAAGGTGATGACTGCCAAGGTGGTGCTCCTGGCCCTGAACAGAGCCAGACTGGCCTTCCAGCACCGCAGTAGGAACCTCCTCTATGGCAAGGCTGGAAGAAGAAGCCACCCCCTCTTCACCAGACCATATAGGCCTGGGAAGGGACCCAGAGATAAGGCAGAGAGTCCTGAACTTGGACCTGCGTGAGCGACGTCACCCTCCAAAAGTCGGTAGGGACTTGCCAACCTTTAACGCGTAGTGCTCTAAATCTCAACAGTTCACCGAGAAGCAGGCATCGCAAGAATCCATATCGTTCTGGGGTACAAGACAGGAGAAGCACGCATCATGTCAGTTGGTCACGGAAATCTGTCAGCCACAGGGACATCAACGTGCATGGGGCAGACCCGTTTTCTTGGATAGCTTTTTGTCCCGACGACCAGACATGATGGATCAGCAACAAAATCTAAAATAAGTAAAGACTCAAAGCCGCACACAAAATAAAAGTAAAGATCTTGTCGGTCTGGAGTGGCGTCGAGTAGCAGAACTGAGGCAGTCTCGAAAGTTTAACGGCGTTGAATGGCGTCAAACAATGGCATCATAGAATTTACTAGGTCGCAATAAGTCTCGAGTTGGCTGAGGTGCTGTCTCGACTGAGGGAGAAGCAGAACTGAGGTGGAGGAGGACCCAATGGCAGTTACTGGCCAACCCACGAGCACCACATAATACGTCAGCCTCATGGGTGGCAGCAACTGCGTCGGGCCTTTCCTCAAAAAAAAAAAAAAAAGTCTCCCACTTGGTGCCAGTCTCCAGCAGTGATGAATGGTGAAGACTGACAAAGGTAAGATAAAAGGAAGTAACTGAAAAATAATTAGCTGACCAGAGGACAGAGAAGGAGAGGGACCTTGGAGGTTATGGGTCAAGAAACGTCCCAGTCCCTGGATGGCCAAAGGGCAGGAAGGGAGGTAAGAGGTAGAGAAAAAATTTGAGGGGAACCAGGAAGAGAGATGGAGGACAAAATCCATCAAGGATTAAAGCTGATCAGATCATCATTTAAGGGAGATTCCAAGGATTCGGAGAATCCTGAAAATGGCCCCCCTCTCTCGGGTCCCAATTCCCTAGGGGAATTTCCCAATCTCCCCCCACCATAGTTACTGCAAGGAAAAAAACAAAGATTTTCGGGGAGAAGGAACACTGAAATAAAGAATTCTAACCCAACGGGGGAAGGTAAGTAAAGGAAAGAATGACAAAGGGCAAGGGAGTTATGGTCAGCCCCAGAACATCCTCATTCCAGAGGACTCAGGGTTGGAAAACTCATAGGATAGCTTGAACCCACAGAGCAGCTCAGGACGAGGGAGGGGCCCACCAGAAGACCCAATGAAGCCCCGGCGGGGTCCCACTCGCCCCCCTCTAATACCTCCTCGGATGCCTCTTGGCAGGCCTGCCAGAGAGTAGGGAGAAATTATTTATTTATTGAATTTTGATGACCGGATAGGCCCACTGGGCCCCGAAGGTCCCTTTTTCAGGGGCGACCCGGGAATAACAGTACACGAATAATTAAACAGTTGAACATAAGCAAATACAGGTTATCATGGGTATACAGTATTCGGCTGTGTACACATAGCAGTTGTTATAGTGGTTTCATACATCTAGTTGATAAGTTGTTATTTCATTACATTCTTCTTTGTCCTACCTATTAGCGAGGCAGTACTGGAGATTCATTAGGTATAATAGTTCTAGAGCATCAGGATGGTTCAGAGAGGGGGGGGGAGTTAGTGCTACCTTGTTAGAGGGGGTTAGAGATTTTAGTTTGGTAAGCAGACAAGTTGTGGTCGTTGTAGTAGTGTCAGGTGCGGTGGCACTGGCATACGCTTGTTGTCATAAGATCGGTCTTGAGTCTTGAGCGAAAGCACGGCACCGATTGGGTTTCTCTTACCTCCAGAGGAAGGTTGTTCCACAAGGCAGGGGCAGCATGCGTGAAAGATTTCTGTCCTGCCTTAGTCCTAGCCTTGGGGACCTCTAGTAACGTTAGGCCCGAGGACCTAAGGCTGCGCTGGTTTCTTTTTACTGTGAGAGTCCCCAAGACTCAGGGGAGTGGGGCTAATTATCTTCTTCAGTCAGACAGAGTACAGGGTAACTGGAGGCGGCTTCAAGGATGGCCAGTTGCTTGGGCCAACGCCACAGTGGTGACTCCTGGAGGGGATAAGGTGGCAAAGGCCACCTTGTTGTATAGAGTCTGTAATTTACTGTACTCCAGCTTTGTAATACCCTGAATGACTGGGGCAGCATATATTAGTGTTGGAAGTAGGACACTGGCTGCAATAGCAGTCCTGGCTTCTGGGGTTAACTTTCCTTGATCCAGACAGTAATCCGAGTTTTGTGTGGATTACTTTAGTGGCTTGTTCCACATGTTGTTTGAACGTGGACCTTGGTCGATGGTGAGGCCGAGGTACTTGTCGAGGGGACAACTTCCAGCTCATGTTCTCCAGGGATGAAAGTTGGAGTAGTTGTGATCTATCTTGTCCAAGGGCTCTTGGTCCGAACAGCATGGCTTTGGTTTTGTCGGTATTAGGACCATTTTGTTCTTGATGAGCCACCTCTCATGGCGGAATATCCTCTTGAGAGAAATGCGGAGGTCATCCAGGTTGTCCGAGGTTTGTAGATAACAGCATCATCCGTATATTGGATTATGTTGCTGCTTCCACAGTGTTTGTGCAGTTCATTTACGAACAACGAGAACATAAGAGGCCCAAGTATGGACCCTTGGGGTACTCCATCCATTAGGGACTGTGGTTTGGAGAGTTTATCCTGCCACCTAACCCTCTGTGTGGGATCAGAGAGGTAGCTTTCCACCCATTTGAGGGTGTGGGCATCGAGGCCTGTGTGGAGGAGTTTTTGGAGGAGTAATCTGTGATCCACCCGGTCGAAGGCCTTGGAGAGGTCTATAAAAACCGCCCCTGTATTGGATCCAGAGTCTAGGTCTCTGAGTACGTCAGAGGAGAATCTGGTCAGGGCAGTGTCTGTCCGTGTTTGGCTCACTAAAGCCATGTTGGAAGGAGATAACAGCATGTGTGCTCAGGTATTCCTAAGTTGGGCATAGATGAGTTTCTCCTGTATTTTTGCCAGGGTACACAGCAGGGAGATAGGCCTGTAGTTTTCAATTGGTTCTGCAGGCCCTCCCTTATGAATCGGTACCACATGCGCCTGCTTCCACGGCTCTGGGACAGATCCTTCAAGTAAGGACCTATTGATCAGCCAGGTGAGTGGCCGCGCGAGTGCCGTGGCCCCATCTTTTAGCAATCTAGCTTTGAGTCCATCCGGGCCTCCTGAACCTCTTGTTTTCAGGGTTTTCAGGATGGCCAGGACCTCTTTTATTTTTGCCAGTCTCAGGTGAAAGGGTGGGTGGTAGAGAGTACAGGGATCCAGCGGAGCGGACTGGTTGTTGGGTACCAATGACCCTGCCTGATGTTTATCAGGGTTTGAGAAGTATGTATTGAGGGACTCGGCAATTAGTGCCTCATCATGTAGTGCCTGTCCATTAGCTGTGATAGGGCCCGTGGCTGTCTTTTTTTTCCCCCTTAATCAGTTCATTGATATGGGACCAGAAAGTCCTTGGGTTGCCAAGGTTTGCTTTCTGGAGGTGGATGAAATACTCCTTTTGCTAATTTGGTGGCCTGTTTACATTGGTTTCAGAGGGTTCTATAGATGACCGGTCTACTTGGAGAGCCGTGTCCTTGAACTTTTCCAGGCTTTGTCCGCTCGTCATCAGGGCCTTTGGGGGTAATCCACTTGTAGCAGTGGCCATTTACCCGGTAGGTTTTATTTAGGGCCAGGAGATCAGCGCCCACATGATAGACCTGTTAAAGTAGTCAACCGCCTTCCAAGGTAGGGAGACTTCTTATCGGGCTCCAATCCAAGTTGCCTAGGAGAGTGTTGTAGTGCTCCAGGGAGAATTTTGAGTAGTCCCTGGAAGTGAGTATTCTGGGTGGGACCTTAACCGCCCTGTTTTTCCAAACACAGAAAGTGGACGAGTGGTCGCTGAGAGCATCCGCCATGGTGCCAGCCGATTGCACGTTTTTTGGGTTGGACACCAGTACCCAGTCAATGATTGAGTGGCTACCCGTTTTGTAGTTCAACCTTGTGGGTAGGGTGATTATCTGGGAAAGGTTTGCCTCTTGTAGCATACCTATTATTGAGGGCCTGGCCTCTTTGGCCCAGTTCATTTGAAGTCTCCAAGGATGATATGTTCAGATGCAAACTCAACTGTTAGGTTTTTTGTGAGAGTATCGAGGGATAGGAGAGCATCCTTTGGTGGACTATATACACACCCCACGTTAAGGTGTTTGACACCACCGAGGGTGATACGTACAAAGATAGCTTCGATTTCAGGGGCAGTGTTGCTTGCAGGTTATTACGAGCAGAGATCAGGTAGCCTTCACATAAATGAGAACTCAACCCCCCTTTGTGGATTCTATCCTTCCGGAAACAGACATATCCTGGGGCGGCAAATCCGTGGTCTAGGAAATAAATCCATTGGAGAGAAGGGGGGGCGAGTAGACGGCTCAGGGACTGAGGCCTTGTGAGGGAAAGGTGGAAGGGATTCAGCGATGAATGCTGAAGATACACAGGAAGATCAAGAACTACAGTAGGTACGTAATTTTCATATCTTCCCTGTATCAATCTTCATCATTCATCACTGTTGGGTGAGTACCGAGCTCCCCCGAAGTGGGCCCAGGAATCCCTGAGAGAATAACATCCTTCAGCCACCTCAGGGGAAAAAACAGAGGAGGGAGAACCCTTCATTAGCCAGTGAGACCTGGGACTGGTCAGGATGAGGTGGGGTCCCTGACCCCTACAGGAAGGAAGGCACCCCTGTAGTTCCCATCTGGCCCTGTGGGAGAAGAGACTGGTCCCCTGGAAGGAGGAGGCCAGTAACCTATGCCAGGCCAAAGGTAACAACCTCAAAAGGCGAAGCCATGCCATCTGCCTAATGCAGATCGCTGTCCCTGCAAGCCATGAAACGACTTCACTGGCATTGTAAGATGCCCCTGACTGGTGCCTTGCCAACTCCAGACCTATCGCAGGGAGGGCTATGGCTTGCTGGGTAGCCTCTGAATCGGGCAGCAATGCCAGCGCCTGGCCCAGCATCGCCCACAGATGCCTGTTATAGGCAGCATGGTGTGCCTGACATGAAATAATAGTAAGCATCATCCGCACACAGGAGAAAATTCTCTGCCCCAGCAGATTGAACTCCACAGAGTCAGGATCAGGGTGCTGGTCACGGACCGGACGTGTATGTCCGGAAGGGTTGTCCAGATGCGTCAGTGCTGAAGTGGGATGAGGCAGAGAGCCTGGAGACCCCCGGGTTGCACAACACCATTTCCGGCAGTCCATGGGGCTGGTTCTGAGGAATACTGATGCTGCCAGGCGCTGTACCAGGAACTGGCCAGGATGGGACCACCAAATGGTGTGCCCTGAATTCACCTAAGAAGGCTTGTGTCGCATGTGCGGTATTGTCTTGGGCATAATGGGAAATGTGCAAGTCACTGACCACCCTCGTTAGGAAGTGCTGATATGGAGCCTGAGCAGCATCTGAGAACAAATGGACAGAGGGATCCTCTTCCCCTGTGGAGGAAGATGAGGAGGCTAAGGAACTTGTAGAGTCAGAGTCTGGCTGCGGAGGGGGAACCGGTTGAAAGACCTGCTTGTCCATGGCCCTAACATACTGGGGGAAATCAACAGTCTGAGATCTGAACTGTTCCTAGGTCAAAGGTCCCAGAGGACCCACATGGCCTGGGAGAAGGGAGCTAGATGCAGAGGAACGGATGAACCTGTCACCAGATGTGATGCGTCTCTGCCAGGACTAGAAAAATCTACAGGCAAACCTGGCATGAGCGGGAATCCACAGGTCTGTAGATTCACCAACCTGTTAAGGAACACAAATCAGTCACGACTTAACCCTGTAGGGTGAGCTACCCTATGAGGGGACCGAGGCCTCCCTCAAGATCCTGACAGCCACTCCCACAGCAGCGGGACCGGCAGCCCGCAGCCAACCCACTGAGCCGCCATCAGCTTGAGAGTCAGCGTGAGCCACAGTCACCAGGGCTGCTAGATGGGGTACTATGCTGTGGAGAATCCAGACTCTGAAGAGTCAGGCCTTCAGTCCAGATCAGCTTCTGAATCATCCAGTTCCGAAAAAAGAGACGATCCAGAGGAGCTCTGGACCGGCACCCCCGGGGGGCTCTCCCACTCACGGCACCACAAGCCAACCATGAACCCCTCGCGGGGCCACCCCAATCACCAGAGCCGCAAACGGCCCCACGATCTGAAACAGCATTGTCAGGCGGTGCCAAGGAACACCTCACGCCTGAACCTGCAGCCATGGGCCCCAACAATGGGAGAAGACTTCACCTCCAAAGAGGTGACTGCCAGAGCAGAGTTCCCGGTCCCGAATGGAGCCAGACCACCGACACCGCAGTAGGAACCTCCTCTATGGCAAGGCACGAAGAAGAGGAAGCCCTCTCTTCACCGGACCATGTAGGCATGGGAAGGGACCCAGAGGAAGGGCCAAGAGTCCTTCAAGTGGATAAACACGAGCGACACCGCCCCCAAAAGTCATCGGAGGCCTGCTGACTTTTAACGCACGGTGTTCCAGAACATGGCGGGTCCACAGAGAAGCAGGTGTCACAGGAATCCATGCTGTGCTGAGGTCCAAGGCAGGTGAGGCAAATGTCATGCTGGTCGGTAATGGAAATCTGTCAGCTGCAGGGACACGGACACATGGGAAGCCGACTCGTTTTCTTCTACCGTTTCTTGTCCTGAGGACCAGGAATGACGCGTACAGCCAACTAAAACACAAAAGATTCGACAACGCTTAATAAAAGGAAAGATCTTACCGGACTGTAAACGATGCCAAGTAGGCTGCAGAACGAGGTAGAGTCGTGGTGGAGAAGCTGAGGCACGGCGTTGAACGGCCCCGAGGAACACGGCTCAGAAGGCGTCGATGTCGAACTAGGCTCTGTAGAGTGTAATTCAAGTGAGGTGCTGTCTCAATGGTGGGAGAAGCAGAACTGAGGTGGAGAAGGATCCAACAGCTGTTACTAGCCAACCCGCGAATGTCACACACTGAGTTGACCTCGTAGACGGTGCCAATGGCGCCAGCTCCTCCTTCCAAAAAAAAAAGATATAAGAACATTTTAAATATCTCCTGCAGGGTGCCTGTCTCCAGCCAGTCACCCGACAATGGTGAATGGTGAAGACTGACACAGGGAAGATCTGGGCAGTTTTGCAGAGAGTGGGAATGCAAAAAGGTCCAACTCTGGATGACCTCATCTGGTGAACAGATTCTGTGATGGATAAGAAAGGTTCCTATTTGTGCATGCTGGACTGAAACTGTCCGCCAGGGTGCTCACCACACCTGGGACATGGACTGCATACAAAACCAGACTGTGGTCTAGTGCCCAGCACCAAACTCTCATGACCTCCCTGCATAGGGAATATGAATATGCCCCCCCACACCCCGTTGCTACAGTAGACTACACTGAGGCTGTCGGAGTGAATGAACAGCTGACCTGAGAGAACATGGTTCTGAAAGGCCTGCATTGCATAACGAACCACCCACATCTCCGGGATGTTGATATGCAGGAAGATTTTGATCCAAGACCAAGAACTCAGAGTGTGGAAGAGACCCAGATGTGCTCTCCCTCCAGCCCAAGCCAGAGGCATCCGTAGTAGAGGATCTGCTGGGGAGAGATCTGAAATGGAACCATCCACCACAGGAAGAATTGAATAAAACCTCTGTTACTTTGGCGCCTGGACACTAGCTCGATAGCCTCTCTGCATGGAAGGGACTGTACTTTCTCCCAGAGAACAGATGAGTTGGGTGTAGGTGGAAGGTATTTGACAAGTCTCTGGTGGCATCTCGAGGAATTCCAAAGTGTGATCTCTCTCTATGATCCGAAGAATCCAGGCATCTGAAGTAATGGTTCTCCACTGATTGAGATGGAGGGAGAACTGACCTCTGACAATCACCTCTTGGGGGCCAGAAAGGGGGGGGTTCTGGCAAAGAGTTAAGCAGAGGCTGATCCAGCAGCTGGGGCCGATCCAGCAACCCTAAGGTGCTTTGCTGCAGCACCAGAGGAGGAGGGGGTGGGCAAGGCAGAAGAGGCTCTTCTCTTGCTTTGGGGTTGGGAGGCCCCTCCAGACTTGTGGCACACATTTCAAGAAGGAGGGTGCTGCCTGCTCTTAGGTGGAGTATGACGGAGCGAGTGGACAGACTTAATAGCCCTACCAGATGCCTGTAGCTTATTTATGATGTGCAGCACATCTAGTCCAAACAGCCTGGAGCTATTAAAAGGGGCACTGAGCACCTTTTGCTGGACATCAGCTGGAAAAACTGAGACCCTCAACCAGGAGTGCCTACAAAGGTAAATAATACCTGTGGCAACAGCCCTGACACCTGTATCCGAAATATCATAGAGGGCCCTCAGGAGGTGCTTGCTAATATCCTCAGCACTCTGCAAAAATTTGAGAACCTCCTCCTTTTGGGAACAATCAGGAAGGGCCTGGGCCACAGCCTTGCCCTTCTTCCAGATAGTGTTTTGGAACTTGACAATGTGGGAGAGATAACTGGCAATCCCCAGCCCAACTCAAAAGGCAGGAAGGTTAGATTGGGCATAGTGTACAGGCCACTCTCTCAAAATGAGGATACTGACAGGGAGTTGGGGGAGCGAATAAGGAGGTTTAGTGGTAAGAGCAATACTGTGATAGGGGATTACAATCTGCCATGGGTAGACTGGAGCACCCCAGCTACTGCGAGTGCCTGGGAACAGGTTCTCCTGGAGGCCTTCCAGCTTCCTGATGCAGTGGGTAATGGAGCAAACCAGGGAGGGAAAAATACTGGACCTTGTGTTGATGAACTGGGAGCATGTCCAGGACATTGGGGGTGGAAGACCCCTGGCAGGAAGTGACCACCGCACAGTGTCGTTCTTCCTTAATCTACGTAAAGAGGCGGCCAAAAACAAGACAAAGGTAGTAGACTTTAAAGAGCAAATTTTGGCAGGATGGGAGGCATACTGGAAGGGCACCTCGCTAACATCCGCCCAGACAAGTTGCCGACCAGAATGGGCCATCATCAACCTGGGTCTGGCAGAGGCCACTAACTCATGTACAAAGATCCAAAGTAAGAAGGCCAGAATCAAAAAAACAAGCAGCTTGAGCAGGAAGGTAGTAGAGAGGGCGAGGGAGAAAGCTGCCTTCAGAAGCTATTAGAGATCCAAAAGAGAGGAGGACAGGGAGGAGTTTGTGAGGAAATCCAGAGAGGTCAGAAGAGTAATCAGGGTAGTCAAGGCTTCAAGGGAGCAAAGGCTCCCTTGAAGACTGGCACAGGGAATCAAGGGGGACCAGGTTCCTAAATGAAAGGTTTGAATGTTTCATTGGCATTCATTTAAACTAGCCAAGGAGGGAGGAGGAAATATGGAGGAAGACCTCAACTGAACTGCCCCCAAAAAAAAAAAAAGAAAAACCAAACAGGTTAAGGTAGTCAGACAAGAGGATACTAGGGACAGGAAAAAACAACAGACTGAAATAGGAGATAATCTCAGGGGAGGCACAGGGGGAAGGGATAGGAGGGGAACAAGTAGGGTCGAAGCCATCAAAACATGGAGGCCATGTGTACAAATGCCTGCAGCCTGGGTAACAAGATCCCTGACCTGCTGGCTTTGATGGCAGAGGGAGATCTGGATGTTGTGGCAGTCACTGAAACGTGGTACACAGTATTCAGGAAAGACAGGGAGGTCAAAAAGGAAAGGGGAAGGGGAAATTGTTTAACCAGGAAAGGCACACTAAGTCAAAGCTTGTTTCCAGGTGTGATCAGGGAGCACAAGGAAGTTAAGCGACTTGTTCAAGGTCACACAGTATGCAAGTGAGGGCTGTGGGATTCAAACCCAGGTCTCCAGGTTTGCAGCTCAAAGGGAGGAAGGGTAGCGATCTACATCAAAGAGGAGATCAAAGCAACTGAAATAAAGGGAAAGCAGGGAGGAGAGAAGGCACTGTGGGTCACCTTGGAATCAGGAAAGGGCAACACTATCTGCACGAGGGTTACATACAGACCTCCAGTGCAAGGGGAGGAAATAGATAGGCAAATGGTAGATAACATCCATAAAATGACAGAAAAAGGGGGAAGTGTTGTTGGTACGGGACCTAAATATACCTGATGTTAACTAAATATCTATGCTATGGCCACATCCAAGAGCAGGGTCATCCTGGATGCCCTCCAGGGAACGCAGCCACACAAAAGCAAGAGTCCTAGACTTTAAAAGGGCCGACTTTGCTAAAATGGGACAATGCCTCAAGAAAACATTGGCAAAGGGTGAGGGAGGGGGAGCAGAGGTACAGTGGGAGAACCTCAAGAGAGACATTAACAGGGGCAACAAGCCTTTGTGTGAAGCAACGTAAAGCAAGAAGACAAAGAAAACCATTATAGTTTTCAAAAGAAGTGGCAGGGACAGTCAGAGAGAAAAAACTAGCATTCAGGAAATATAAGGAAACGCAGAGGGAGGAAGACAGGGAACTGTATCACACTAAGCAGAGGGAGTTGGTAAAAGCAGTCATATGTGCAAAGGCACAGAGGAAAGGATAGCCCAGACAGTGAAGGGGGAAGACAAAGGCTTTTTCAGATACATAAGGGAAAGAAAAAATGTCAAGGGAGGGATTGTGAGGCTAAGTAAAGGAGGGAGGAGTGGGCAGTGGGAGACCTGGAAAAAACTGAGATACTGAATGAATACTTTTGCTCAGTATTCACGAAAGAAAGGGAGGCAGAGGGACTGGAATTATCCAGCAGACACGCACAGGGAAGCGGGGTGGACACCAGACCATTCACAGAAGAAAGTCCTAAAGGAACTCTTGAAACTGAAGGTGAACAAGGCAATGGGGTGGGACAGGATATATCCCAGAATACTAAAAGAACTCGGAGAGGTGCTACTGACACCACTGACAGCCCTATTTAACAAATAATTGGAGGAGGGAGTACTATCAGAGGACTGGAGCAGGGCAAACATGATACCCCTTCACAAAACTGGAAGCAAGGTAGAAGCAGGAAACTACAGACTGGTCAGTTTGACCTCAGTGGTGGGATTCTGGGAAAGATGATGGAATCATTGTTAAAGGAAAGGACTGTGGAATATCTAGAAGCCAGTGGGGCACTGGACCCAAGGCAACATGGATTCACAACAGGAAAGTTTTGTCAAATGGATGTGATAGATTTTTTTGACTAGGTGACAAGGGTAGCAGATCAGGGAGGGGCAGTGGACATGGCCTACCTATATTTTAGCAAGGCATTTCACACTGTCCCACACAAGAGGTTAGTAAACAAGTTGGGCAGTCTGGGAGTGGGTCAAAAGGGGGTAAACTGGGTCAGAAATTGGCATAGCAATAGGACAGAGAGGGTGGTTGTAAATGGAGTTCAGTCTGAAGAAAGGGGAGTAACCAGCGAGGTGCCATAGGGTTCAGTACTGGAGACAGCCCTTTTTAATGTCTTTATTAGCAACATTGTGGAGGGACTTGAAGAAAGGTATGCCTCTTTGCAGATGACACTAAGATCTGCAATAGGGTTGACACTCCAGTGGAGGTGGAGAAGATGAGGAGAGACTTAGTCAAGTTGGAGGAGTAGTCAAGAGTGTGGCAGCACAGATTCAATGCCAAGAAGTGCAAAATCATGCACTTGGGGAACAAAAACCCACAGGAGGAATACACAATGGGGAATGTACTAACAACAACCAAACCAGAAATGGACCTAGGTGTAGTCATAACAGATGATCTAAAAGTAGCCAAACAATGTGAGAAGGCGGTGAGGAAAGCTGGGGGATGCTGGGGTGCATAGAAAGAGGCATTACCAGTAGAAAACAGGACATGGTGATGCCGTTGTACTGGCAGTTGGTGAGGCCTCATCTGGAGTACCGTGTGGAGTTCTAAAAACCTCATCTCCAAAAGGCCACTGACAGGGTGGAGGCAGTCCAGAGAAGGGCAACGGAAATGGTGCACGGGCTACACCAGAAACTATACAAGGAGAGACTGAGGGAACTCAATATGTATAGACTGGAGGAAAGGAGGGAGAAGGGGATATGACAGATGCATTCAAATATCTCAAGGGGATTAATAGAGTTCAAGAGGGCAGTATCTTTCAGAAAAGACTACATTCAACAACAAGGAGTCACAATATGAGACTGGGGGGCGGGGAGAGACTCAGAGGCAACGTGAGGAAATACAGGTTACTCACCTGTAACAGGAGTTCTAGGAGTGGTATATGTTGTTCATCCACACTTATTGGCAGGTTCTTTGCCGCTTTAAATCTTGCCGGAAGGTCTTCAAGCTGACTCCTCCCACCCACCTGGGTGGTAAAACTCTCAGCTCCGCCCCATGACGTCAGATCAAGCCCACTGGAAGCCAGGCTGCCGCTCAAAGCTGGAGTCCGGGTGGGTTAGGTGGATGAACAACATACACCATTCCTAGAACTCCTGTTACAGGTGAGTAACCTGTATTTCTAGGGACATGGATATGTTGTTCATCCACACTGTCTGGCAGACTCCTAGCAGTTCTCCAGGAGGAGGGAGGCAAGGCGCGCACCCCCTACTTAGGGAATAAAGACTTCAGAACCGAGATCCCAAAATCAGCATCCTGGTGTGACTCTAGGTTGATGTGGTAATGGGTAATGAAGATGTGTGCTGACTTCCAGGTAGCAGCCCTGCAGCTTTCCTGGATAGGGACGTCCCTGGAAGCAGCCACCGAAGCAGCGGTATGGCGGGTAGAATGAGCTCTTATCCCTTTGGGAGGCTCCATGCCCGCCAACCTATAGCAGACATCTATGCAGGAGGTGACCCACCTGCATATCGTCCGCTTGGCTGCAGGTCTGCCAGGTGCGGCTTCAGCGTAGGTGACAAGCAGCTGGTGAACCTCTCCCCGTACTTTAGCTGTCCCCTCCTTATAAGACAGAGCTCTTCTAGGGTCCAGAGTATGGAGCCTATATTCGGCCTCCAAGGTGTGATTAGTGTAGAACACCGGCAGAGTCAACACCTGGTTAAGGTGAAACTCTGACACCACCTTCGGAAGGAATTTCGTGTGGGGGCGAAGGACAACCTTGTCCCTGTGGAAGACCAGATAAGGAGACTCGATGGAAAGCGCCTAGAGCTCTCCCATCCTTCTGGCTGACATGATAGCCACTAAGAAGGCTGTCTTCCATGACAGGTGAGAGATATCACACCTGTGCATCGGTTCGAATGGCTTGCCCATGAGCTTAGCCAGTACCAGCAGTAGATCCCACGGAGGTGGAGGTTCTCGACTGAGGATATGTGATCAAGGCCTTGAGAAAGTGCCTCACCACTTTCTCCTCACCTAACTGCTTTCGGCCCAGCCCGGTGAAAGATGGCTGCCAGGTGCACTTATTAAGGTCGCACCTAAGCCCTAGCTGAGAAAGGTACCAGGTAGTCCAAAATGCTAGCCAAAGAACAGGAGAAATGGTCCAACCCCTTATCCTGACACCAAATGGAGAATCTCTTCCATTTGAAGGCATAGCATTTTCTGGTCGACTCCTTACAGGATGCCTCAACAACGTTGAGGACCTCGTCGGAAAGACCCAAGGCCTGGAACTCTAGCTGCTCAGGAACCAGGCCATCAAGTGCAGGGATTGAAGGTCTGGGTGGAGTACCTTCCCATGGTTGACTGAGATCAGGTACAGGCGGGCTGAAAGCTGCCTCGGGAGCCCGGAGCTGAGGCTGAGGAGATCTGGATACCAGAACTGATGGGGCCAGTCTTGAGCTACCAGAATCACCTGCGCCTTGTCCCTCTTCGCCTTGAGAAGCACCTTCTGGATCAAGGGAAATGGAGGGAAGGCGTAGAAGAGGTCCAGGGTCCATGGCCTTGAGAAGGCAACCCCCGCAGCGAGCCCTGCTGAGGGAGGGCGGGCATGAAACAGCCTCAGCTTCGCATTCTCCCTGGAGGCAAACAGGTCTACCTGAGGGGTGCCCCAGTGGGAGAACAGCTCTTGTACTACCTCCGGCAGGAGAGACCACTCGTGAGATGCAGCGCCTATCCGGCTGAGGGCATCAGCCAGACTGTTGGAGGCTCCTGCCACATGGATGGCTAGGAGATCCGCCTCCAGGCTGATCACGAGAGACCAAGTGCAGAGAGCCTCCTTGCACAGAGGCAAGGAGTGCATCCCACCCTGTCGGTTTAGGTAGTACATGGTCATGGTGTTGTCCGTCTGGACCTAGACCACTTGACCCCGTACAAACGGAGCAAAGGTGGTGAGGGCTAGTCGCACCGCCCGAAGCTCCAGCAGGTTGATATGGCATTGAGACTCCCGAGGGGACCAGATGGACACCCCAACCCATCAGAGGCGCATCGGTCATCAGAATGACCGTTGGCTCGGGGCGGACAAACGGGATTCCCTCCTGCAGATGAGCTGGAACGAGCCACCACTGGAGGCCATTCCACATCTCCTGGGTCCCTGTCACTGGCTGGTC
This sequence comes from Neoceratodus forsteri, assembly GCA_016271365.2. Classification (NCBI taxonomy): domain Eukaryota; kingdom Metazoa; phylum Chordata; order Ceratodontiformes; family Ceratodontidae; genus Neoceratodus; species Neoceratodus forsteri. The sequence continues at coordinate 49,167,143 of CM028136.1, read as the reverse complement.
CAGAGGACCATAGTGCTGTGACCACTGGCGGGCCAGCCCCCATTGCAGAAGGCGCATATGCCAGTGGGCCCAATGGACCACACTGGTGCAGGCCGCTATGAGGCCCAGAAGGCACAGGAAGTCCTGGGCAGGGTGCAACTGCCCAACCAGAAATGATTGGACAAAGGAGGAAAGGACCTCGGCCCTGTCTGCCGGGAGCCGTGCTCTGGCTCGAAGAGAGTCAAGCTCTGCCCCAATGGACTGAATTACCTGCAATGGCACGAGTTCTGATGTGGCCTCGTTGATGAGGAGGCCAATCTGAGAGCAGATCTGGAGGCCAGATCAGCCTACCACTTCCAACACCCAGTGGTCCGTGGTGATAATGGACCAGGCGGAAAGGAAGTAGCAAAGCCGTCTCCCCACGGGGGGAACCTGGGGAGGAGTGACGAGGTTGGGGGTGACACCCTTCAACCTGTCACTGGGCAGGCTTGGAGAAAGGGCCGGCCGAGGAGCCGCCTGGACCTTCCCCTCCCAGCTTCCTGCTGGAAGAAGCAGCAGTCTTGGTTTTGGGGTGCCAAGTGCGAGCCTGCTGGCCCTGATGCTGGTGTTGCTGGGCCGGACGTGCCGCAGAGGCTGAAGGACAAAAGGGCTTACACTGCTGCTGGCGGCCTTTGTCCTTCTGGGCAGACGTGACCGACTCCAAGGTGGTGTTGGACTTCTCGATCCATTGGAGATGACCCTCCACCCTGGGACCGAACAAGTCGGCACCCACAAAGGGAACATCTGCCAGCTTGTGCTGGGTATTTGCCGTAACGGTGAAGATCCGCAGCCAAGCTCTACAGCACATGGCCACCGCGGCGCTGATTGGGCATATGAGTCAGTTGGCGTCCAAAGAAGTTTGAGCTGCGCGTTTGGCTACCGCCTCTTCCTGATCCCCGAAAACTGCTTGACCATTGTTTGAAGGTCAGCCAGGAGATGAGGGATCACCTAATCCAGGGAGCCCAAAGGGCGGTGAGTGCGCCATAAGGACGGCCAAGCTAGCCTGACGAAGGCCTAGAGAGGAAGAAGCATAGACTTTCTGCCCAGAGTAGTCCAATTTCTTGGACTACTGATCGGGTGGCTTGTCCACATCCCGAGCGTTCCCGGAACGCTGGAAAACGCTGGTCACCAACCCTCTGCAGAGGGGTGCTCCAGAAACCGGAGAGGAACCGTAGGACAGCACACTTCCGAGCCATCCTGGCCGAAGGTGCTGGATAAGAAGCTGGCCGCTGCCACAACTCCACAAAGGCCAACAATGGCTTGGCCACCAGGAAGGCCTCCGGGGAATCACTTTGGTCCAGCATTCCATGAGGGATACTTGGGCCCATTTTGAAACAGGTTCGAGCTTCATCCCAGTAGATTCTGAGATGAGTCGAAGCATTCTGAAGAACGAGGATAGGCTCTCGTCCACCAACTGGCCCACAGTGGGCTCCAAGTCAAGCAGCCTGGAGAACAAGGAGTCGCAATCGTCAGACTCCGAGGAGTCTGTGAACAGCTGCCGAGCGCCTGAGCCACCCTCCACATGCCGAGGTCGATCAGGGAGTGAGGGTGACCGACAACCTATGGGGCAATCCCTGACCAGACTGAGAATCCTTGGTCGGGGCCCCCAGTCTTCCATTGTGGAGGCGGAGGTTCCACCACAATGGGTGACGCAGCCGGTTTTGGCAGAACAACCAGTGCCAGCTTCAGCTCCTCAGCCACTATGAGGGGTTGCTTCTGCCGCTCCGGTGACAGCCACTTAATGGGTGGAGAAGGCGATGGAGTCGGCTTATTCCCGGACAATAAGAGCTGCTGCCACATTAAATCCTTGTAGTGCCGACGCAACTTGCGCTGGAGCCTATCCTCTGAAGAGGACGACGAAGATGAGTGGCGCCACCGCTTTCCAGGGTGCTGAGACCGAGACTGATGACGGCGGGACCGGCTGGACCTGGAAGAGGTCCGAGACCAAGACCTTTGGGGATTCCGAGGGTGGGTCAGAGAGGGGCCGGGGGAAACCCGCTCCTCCCTCGGTTCAGGGACCTTAACTGGGGACTCTGGCACAGGAAGCACAGGCAAGTCCTCAGTTTCCACCAGGGGAATCAGTGAGAAGGGCTGTCATTTCTCCGGTCGAAAACCATCCGACGGGTAGAGAAAATTCACCGACTGACGACGGGTGTCTTGGCTGGCTGACCTGACATGGACACTGGTAGTGCGTCTAGCCGCAACCACAATGAAGTAAACTGTTGACTATCCGGGAAGGGACTCTCTCACCCCATGAACGTCAACGGTGGGACTTACCTTTGGAGTCCTTCTTTTTGGACCAAGAGGAATGTCCCAATGGCCCTTCTCCCTTGGTGGAGAGGGACTGGCAAAGCTCCTTAAAAGAAGCTGTATAGGAAGAGCCCAAGGACAGCAGGATAAATGCCGTGACCGAGGATGATGATGCGGCCTGGGCCACCTCCTCCTCGAGGGCGATCATCTGCTCTAGTTCTACCGAGCCCGCTGCCATGGACACCGCCTAATGGGCCTCCTTCAACTTGACTGGAGGATAATGTTTTTCAGGTCGCCCCAAGAGCAATCGAGCAGCACGGTCCTCCAAGACCGAAGCCGAAAAGGATTTGCATAACTCACAAGCCTGTGAGTCATGGCTGAGTCCAAGGCAGTAAATGCACGTGGAGTGCAGATCAGTCCGGGACATCTTCTGCCCATGGGGCACTGACAAAATCCGGGAGTCGATTTGTCCATCGTAGCGCTAGGGAAAAGAAGATCAAGTCTTTTAAACTTTAGAATGAGCTCTGCTTAACTCCCAAGAGTGTGGATCCAGGCCTAAAACGCAGAGCTAAGGAGGGAAACCTGAGTTCCTAGTGGTAAGGAAGATCTGGAGTCATGGGGTGGAGCCGAGAGTTTTACCACCCAGGTGGGTGTGGGGAGCCAGCTTGAAGACCTTGCGCAAGATTTTTTTTTTTTTGCTTTATTTCTTTATTCTCCTTCCTGTCCCGTGTCCCCCTCCTTCCGACTGCATATATCCCGGGCCCCCCCTTTCAGGATCTGCCCCTAGAGTGCCATTACCTCTCCTTCTCCTGCACAGTGGGGTCTGTCCTAGGTGGACTCTCTGGATGGGGCAGTCTTCATCTAGGAACACCGAGGACTACCAATTTCCGCTTTTCTCCCCACCTCCCCGCCTCCTGGGCGCCGGCACACAAGGACGTCTCGTCCCTAGAGGGGCGACGGCTGACGCACGCCTCCCTCAAGCGCCTAACGACGCCCCTCCCCGACTCCAGTAACGAGCTTCAACCCCTGAGCCGGGTGCTCCCACCGGCATTCTCAGGGTTGAGAATCTCTGAGGGAGGAGAGCATCCGGGATGCTCAATCCTCCTCCCCAGGCCGACCTCCGACGGACCCGAGTCCGTCCTCAACCCGGTCGCCAGCGTGTACGAGGTGTGGCGTCTCAGCTACCAACCCCTCAGCGCCACCGGCCGCCTTCGGGCAAGATTTAAAGCGGCAAGGAACCTGCCAATAAATGTGGATTGAACAACATATCCACATCCCTAGAAGTATTTTTTTTTTTTTACAGAAAGAGTGGTGGGTGCATGGAACAGCCTCCCTGAGGGGGCAACAATGGTAATCGAATTCAAGAATGAATGAGACAGGCAGAAGGCAACACTAGAGGCGGGAAGGAGGATGCAGACGGCTGATCAAGTAGAATCTGGTGTTTATACAGCAGGTAGGCATATAGGCAGATTAGGTGGCCCACACAGTCAAATTCTATATTTATATGTGCAGTATGTTTCTATGAGTGTAGTTATCCACTTCAGTGGAGGAGAAGGATCTGGAGGTATTAGTCACAAGGGACATGAATCAGTGCACTGTAGGAAAGTGACAGGAAAGGCTAATAAGATGCTGGGGTGCACTGCCAGGGGAATCACCTCAAGGAGAGAGGAAGTCATTCTGCCGCTGTACAGATTGCTGGTGAGATCTCACGGAGTACTGTGTGCAGTTCTGGTACCCCTATGTAAAGAAGGGCATCAAACTACTGGAGAGGGTCCAGCGCAGGACGACAAAAATGATCCTTGGGCTGGGGGACAAACCATATGAGGAAAGACTGGGGGAGCTCAATATGTATTCCCAGGAGGATATAAAGGAGAGAGGGAATATGACTGAGACCTTCAAAATACTTAAAGGGCATGAATAGGGTTAGTACTGAGGGCATGTTTAGACTGGGGGAAGAGACACACAAGGGAACACAGTCTGAAACTGAAGGGTGGAAGATTCAGGAGGGAAATAAGGCGGCACTACTTCATGGAAAGGGTGGCAGCAAGATGGAACTCACTGCCAGAGGAGGTAATATCACTGAAATCTGTGGGCAGCTTTAGGAGGGGTGGAACAAGGTCAAAAGAAAGTCAAAACTGGGGAGGGGTGCCGGGAGCGGGGGGAGTCAGCAGTCAGCAGAAGGGGGTGATAAATCAGATGGACGGGCAAGGTGTGGAAGGCAGCTGCAGTAAATTAAACTTGGAGCTGCACACTTGAGTGGACTTGATAGACTGTAAGACCTGTATCTGCCAGCATTTTCGTATGTTCATATGTTCGCATGTTCCCACAGGGGCACCGGCACATTGGGGGGGGGATCAGTTCCTCTTCCAGACTTCTTAGGCCCCAGACCGGACATGATCGAGCAATAAGCTATTATGGAAAGTAACAAAAATCAGCCAAAAAAGGCATACAGTGTCGTACTAAGGGAGAAAAGAAATAAGATGGTGAGGCGTCGAGTAAAGTGGGACAGCATCGAGTGAAAGCAATGAACAGTGACGCAGTTTACAGGAGAACGCTCCCATGGAGATGCAGCCTCTACAGCGGGAAAAACAGAACTGAGGTGAAGAAGTAGCTGTCATTGGTTACTGACCAGTTCATGTGATACGTCCACCTTGCAGGCGGCGCCATCCCTGTCGGCTCCCTTCGACCAAAAGGTTCTTGAAGGCATGTGCTCCCTCAAGGTCCTAGTGCCTACAGCAAAGACCCACCAGTGATGAATGGTGAAGACCGATTCTTGAGAGATCTATTAGCGCTCAGACTCGGATCCTCCAATAATCCAGCTAATACAGTTAGTATCAAAGATCATCATTCAGGTAAGTTAATGACAGATACCAGTAAAATCAACAAGGTCTTTAAGAAATGTTATGTGAATTTATATAATGAACAAGATGTCTCGATATCTGAAGATGCTCTCCAAAAATGTTTCGAAAATATCCCACTCCCCAGGGTAACTGGAAATTCTTCTGCTGATTGGAAGAGCAACTCTGCACTTCGGCATTTGATTTCACAAATAAGACGCTTCAGCTGTTGCAGTTTACTACAGAATACATTTTCTCCATGATCAATATTCCTTTCCAAGAATTGTAGCACATCTTGGTAGTCCATCTAAAATACCTATATAGACAACACTTGAAAACGCCAGCCTCTCCATTGTTAACCTCACAGTACCTTTGTTGACGACAACTGTAGTGCTCACCATGACGACAGATTGTGATGTCACAAACAGCAATTGTGTGGTCAGCAGGGCAGAGCCAGATACATTTGGAAAGACTCAGTGAAATAAGTACTGCACTGTCTACAATATTTAGTAGCCCAACAGCAGGTGAAAGTAAAAACAAACAAGAAACAAGAAAACAAAGTCAAAACATAAATGGTGTAGATCTAGTGTTTGTAGGTTTTTTAAACTAATAGTTCCTCTTTAACCAAGCAACTTACCACGCCAGAAGTATCTGAAGCAATCAACTCCCTTAGTAAGAATAAATCGCCAGGGCCAGCCAGCTTCCCAATAATTTATCAAAAATTTGTTAAAGAAACTGCTGTCTTATGTGATTTATAAGTATAACAAGGAATTTTCAGAAGCATGGCAGAACGGTAAGCTCCCTCAATCTATGGACAAAGGTTTGATTACTATTCTGCATAAAAAAGGGTAAGACCCCGAGCAGTGTGCTAATTACAGACCCACTTCTTTGATCAATTCAGATACCAAACTTTTAGTTAACATTATTTCAAATACGTTAAACAAGGTCATAAAACATTTAACAGCCGCCCACCTGGTTGGTTTCCTAAAAGGAAGACATGCAGCAGACAATGTTGGGAAAATACTTCAGATCATTAACTTGGAGGAAATTTTTAGGACTCCTATCTATGGTGCTTCTCTCTCTAGATGCTGAGAAAGGGTTTTATAAGAGAGAATTGGCATTATCTCTTCAGAATTTTAAAAGCTTTTAATTTTCCAGAAAATGTTATTAGATGGACGAAACTGTTATATACTTCTTCTCAATCTGCTGCTTTAACAAATGGTTTGATCTTTCCCTACTTCAACATAACTAAGAGAACTAAACAAAGGTGCCCACTCTCTCTGAGTTCATTTATGCTCTTATTAGAACCTTTGCTACTTAAATAAAAATGTGATCCTAACTTGTTAGGGGTAGATTTAAAGGGTAAGAAATATATAACATCTGCCTAAGCAGATAATATTCTGCTGTCTGTTTCTGACCAGTTAGTTTCAATACCCAGAATTCATAAATGTTCTTAAAGAATCTGGAGCTCTATTAGGTGATAAGATAAATAAAAGCAAATCTCATTTGTTCTCACAAAGGCAGATATAAAAGAAGTTGGCCTAGAATTCGCTAAAGATAGTATACATTATTTAGGGATTAAACTTAAGTCGTATAGAAGTTTTGCAACGCAGAAAATTTCTCTGGTAAAACAGACTGTTGAGTCCGATTAACGTAGGTGTAATAGGTTACCCATAAACCTCTGGGGAAGGACAGACTCTGTCAAGATGACCTTATTTCCCCAAGAACCTATACCAATTTATGCTTATGACAAATATCCCCAAGCACTGGATTCTGTCAATTCAGAATACAACAAACACATTTCTACACAAAAGGCCAGGATAGGCTTACTTCAAGAGCTAAACAGAAAAAGGGTTTAAAACATTCAGATTTCTACTTTTATTACTCATCTTGTAGGCCAATGCAGTATAGCAGGTGACTTGGAATAAAATCCCCTGATCTATATATTCCTGATTGGTTTGATATAGAAACTGACATAGTAAACAACTACAACAAACATTAACTCCCTTCTATTTTGTAATCCGAAACACAATACATTTCTTGTTAAAAAACAGATTATTTTAGATTCTATCAAGCAACTGGGGAAGACCACAGCTTTGTTATAATTAAATCTCAATAAGCCTCCACAACCTTTATGGGGCAACCTGAACATTAAAATTGGAATCCTGACAAATTTTGTGACCATCTAGACGAGCTGGGACTTAAAAAGGTACATGGTTTTATGATAGCTAACGTGAAGACACTTGAGTAATTTGCAAAATAATTTCAAATCTGAGTCAAGATGACGAGGTTCTTGAATCTACATTAAGGAATGTTATTCTGAAGTTACTAAATAGAAATGAAACTGCATTATCCACTAATGAAAATACTAGGGAGTTTTCTTACGTAAATCTAAACCTACCATCGCAGCTTTTTACTCGCTTTTATTAAGTATCTCAAGGGACAGGTGACAATCTATTAACTACTGGTAAATGGCTCATAATGAAGAAGTAGATAACTGGAACTGGAATGCAATATGATCCTTTCCCTACGAAACCTTCTCATTATCAAACTATGAACTACTTTAATGTAAGAGACTCAATCTTTTTTATATGCCTGTACACATGAAACAAATGGGTTTGCACAAACTGACAATTACCTCAAATGCAATTCCAGGGAAGCGGATTTGAAACACTTGGGTTTGGAAATGTCCAATTATACAGACTTTCTGGTCACAAATTCATCACTATGTAAGAGGATTACACTCAGTATATTCAAACTTCGACATAGGTGGAGAACATCAGACCAGAATCGTATCTGGTCCATGAATACCAATTCTGCATAAGAGTTTGCATAGCGCAAGGACGTCACATCTGAACGTGATCAGTTACACCATCAATGAATAGCAGAGTGACTTCTAACAAGTAAAGCGTGTCAACAGGCATCCTATACTGTATCAATTAAGCAAATAACCAAGACCCACAGTAAATGGAAATTACGTACCTACCGTAATTCTTGATCTTCTTGGATGAAGTCTTCACCACTCATTCACACTAATGGGACTACACCAGAGGCACTATAACCCAGTGGGAGCCAAAAATCTTCAGGAGGGCTGGTGCCGAGATAGGACTGTGCATGAGTGGCACTGCAAGACTGCCTCACGCCCTTATAGCCCATCTCAGCGTCAACCCTCCGACCGCCTCAGTACCTTTCTGACCGAGGAAGTGCAGCATTACTAACCTAGGAAACTAGCCTAAACTGGGCATATGATAGCCTGGATGACCAGTGTAAGAAGGGTCAACTCAACAACGTCTTCACAGCCTAAGTCAACAAGGAGTGAATACCAGAAACAGGAGGAATGAGCTCAGGGGATGGTGGTTTGGTGTGTGAATGAGTGGTGAAGACTTCATCCAAGAAGATCAAGAATTACGGTAGGTACATAATTTCCAAATCTTCCTGGATTAAAAGTCTTCACCACTCATTCACACTAATGGGAGAGACCAGAGCTAAAAGCCAATCCTCCGAGCAGGGCAGCAGGAAACAGTGCTCACTCAGGAGAGAAATCCATTAAGGACTGTCCTGCCGAAGTAAGTGTGCTGTCTGGCATGGACATCCAGAGCGTAGTGCTTCACAAAGGTATGCACCGAATTCCAAGTTGCCGCTCTGCAAATATGTGCCATGGATACGTTATGAATCTCCGCCAGGGATGCTGCAACCGCTTTGGTAGAGAGGGTGTGAACCTGGCCTTCCAACTTGACCTGTGCCATCGAGTAGCAGTGATGAAGACATGCCACCAACCATGCAGAAATGCATCTAATGGCAACAGACTGACCCAGCTGGGCCATGCTGAAAGATATGAAACGTTGCTTGGATTTGCGAATCTCTTTAGTTCTGTTGATGTAGAATCGCAGAACCCTTCTGACATCCAAAGAGTGAAGGGTGCATTACCCTTTTTTCCGGAAGTTGGCAAAATAAGTAGGAAGAACCAAAGGCTGGTTAAGGTGAAATTCTGAAACCAACTTGGGAAGGAATTTAGGGCAAGTACAAAGTACCACCTTGTCCTTGTGAAATGCAGTGTAAGGAGGGTCTGTGACCAAGGTATGTATTTCAGAGACTCTGTGAGCGGAAGTAATGGCCACCAGGAAGGCAGCCTTCCAGGTCAGGAACTTCAAGTCGAAGGTGGCTAAAGACTCAAAGGGCTTACAGGTGAGCATGTCTAGCACAAGGTTGATAACCCACGCAGCCACCGGTTTTCTGATCAGGGGTCTTGTGTATAGGATGCCCTTCAAGAATCTCGACTAGTGGTAACTGAGCCGTGACATGTTCTGTACTGGCTCATGGTAAGTGGAACTCGTGCAGAGGTGTACCTTCACTGTTGAATATTGCAGTCCTGCATTTGACAGGTCTAAGAGGTACTCCAACACTTTATTCGGTGGGCAACAAAATGGGTCCAGGACGGAGTTTGCGCACCAAACGGAAAACCGCTTCCACTTCACTGTGTAAGTTTTCCTAGTGGAGGGCTTACACGCCGCTAAGAGAATTTCTGAGATTCCTTGAGAGACCTTAAACCTACCCACTTCTACCTCCCCAGGAGCCAGGCGTGGAGATGAAGGGAGCGCAGGCTGGGATGGACCACAGGTCCATATCAGTAGGTCCGTTCGTAGAGGAAGTTGCCTTGGAGGGACTTTTGACAACCTGTTGATCAATGGAAACCAATTCTGCCGAGGCTGGTATGGGACGATGAGAATCATCCTGCCCCCCCCCCGTGCCTTCAGTTTGAGCAGCACCCTCTGAATTAATGGAAGAGGAGGAAATGTGTACAGAAAGCATCTTGTCCACTGCAGTCTGAATGCATACTGACAGAAAACACCAGGTTCTGGATTTCTGGAGCAGAATCGAGGCAGTTTTACGTTGAGCTGGGATGCAAAAAGGTCCAGGCCTGAACTGCCCTGCACATTGAATAGAGACTGCACGATGTTGAGCGAGCGAGCGACCATTCGTATGGCTCTATCTCCATCTTGCTGAGGCGATCTGATAGGTCGTTCTCGGTTGCCAGCAGGTAGACTGCCTGACTCAGAGTATTGTGCTCGAGGCACCACTCCCATACCCTCATGGTCTCTCTCTGCACAGTGGGTAGGAGTGCACTCCACCCTGCTTGTTGATGTAATACATCACAGCCTTATTGTCTGTCTGAAAGAGAACTATTTTGGAACAGAGCACATCAAGGGTAGAACTTGAAGAAGCTTGTCTTCCTGTGTCCACTATGCAAGCGATCTTGTCAGAGGCTCCATTACTTATGTAGAAGGACTGCGGATGCATGGTTGGTGACCACTGTGTGCTGAGCATCCACTGCGTGATCTTCACATGCAGCCGGCTAGAGGCACCGTGAGAAGACGGACGATGCCAAGAGGCCCAACATCCGCTGCATCCAGAGGGCCCAGAGTTGTTTCCTCTGATGTAGCAGGCCATCTGGAGAATGTCATTTCTCCTGTCCTCTGGAAGGAAAGCCTTTGTCCTGGAGGTGTCCAGGAGGGCTCCTATGAAACAGAGCTGTTGGGAGGGCTGAAGCTGGGATTTTTCCAGATCCAGTAGCACCCCCATGGAAGTGAGGAACTTGAGAAGCTGTGATGACTGCTTCCTGCATCTCCTGTCTGAATGGGCTCACTAGGAGCCAATCCTCCAGGTAAGTGTAGACTTGAATGCCAAGTTTTCTGAGGTGCGCGTGAGAACTGCGAAACACTCTGTAAAGACTTGAGGCACCGAGAACAGCGCAAAGGGCAGGACTCTGAACTGGTGGTGCTATCCCAGAGCCATAAACCGGAGGTACTTGTGGTGACCTGGGTTCATAGGGACATGCTGGTAAGTGTCCTGCATATCCAGGGATGCCAGCCAGTTGTACTGCTTAATCAGTGGTAGTAGCGTCTCTAGGGGGAAATCATCTTGAACTTTTCCCTGAACAGGTATTTAACTTTCTGAGGTCAAGAACCGGGTGCATGTCGCCTGTTTTCTTTGGAACCAGGAAGTAATGGGAGTAGAACCCAGTGTTCCGTTCTGCCTGCAGAACCACTTCCACTTCCCTGTTTTCAGAAGGCCCTGTATCTTGGAAGTAAGAAGGTCTGTGAGTGATAGACAGACTGTGCTGCCGCTTGGATGGAAGATTGGGGGGGGGGGGGGGTGGAATCGCTGCGAATTTGAGAGAGTATCCCTCTTATATAATCCTGAGGACTCATTTGCCCGTTGTGATGGATTTCCACTGATTGTAAAACTGAGTCAGATGGCCTCCCACTGCCATAGCGGTGTCCACTTCGGGTAGCTGAGTTAGGGCCTGGGCCGGGTTTTCAGAGGGCAGCACTCGGCACTTTCGGGCCCTGTGCTTTTTGCTGCATTTTCTTTTGCAGCTGAGATGTTTGGCTTATACTAAAGGTTCCTTGGCCTTTACCGCGAAAGGACTGCCTGTTACGAAATTGTTGACTGTTCCCACCCCACTGAGGAGTCGTAAAAGCCAGCCTGGCTGATTTAATGGCAGTCCTTGTTTTCTGAGCAGCCTCTAACGCTTGTTCCACTTGAGGGTCGAACAGATAAGCCCAGTCAAAGGGGACATTCATCACCTGTTGCTGAGCCTCGGGTGAGAAGCCTGGCGTTCTGAGCCAGGAGTGTCGCCTGATGCAGATACCCGCAGTTGCTGCCTGTACTGCAGCATCATAGACATCCATAGCAGCTTCCAACTGATGAATGTTGCATTCTATGCCCCTGGTAATCGTTTGGAGAGCTCTAAATTGACCTCCAACTCTGGGGGACTCGTCTGCCTCCTCAAAGGAGTTCCACAGGGTGTATTTGTATTGAGAGAAATTATCCTAATAGCTAGCAATACACATCACTAAGGTTGCAACTGCGAAAACACTTCTTCCTAAGGTGTCAACCTCGCGAGACTCTATATTGATAGGTTGTGCCGAGGTCTCCTGAGGAAGCACAACCTTATTCTCTGCAAGCGCCACCAAGGTGTTTGCAAAGATTTGCGACGCCAAGAAGTGTCTTTCCTTAGGTGAAGTGAATTTCCTGTTCGCGGTCTTAGCCACAGAGGAGAAAAACGCCGGTTTGGCCCACACCATCTCTGACAGGGTTTCAAAAGATGAGGGAACAGGGAGGGTGAAGTCCGTAGGAGTGATAGGAACGTGGAGGCGCAGAAGCTTCCCTGGGACCACCTCTGAGCTCTAAAGAGCCAGGGTTGATCCTACATTTCTGAGGAGGGATTGGAAAGATCGGTCCTCCACTAAGGGGACAGCTGAGACAGAAGGCTTGCTTTCCAGATCGTTAACAGAGTCATTTCCTGCGCCATCAGACAGAAGCAGATCAGGATCAGACTCACTGTCGTCCTCCAGCCCTGAGAAGTCAGGGACAAATCCTGCTAGACTGAGCCCTGGTCCAGGTGAGGGGTACATGGCAGTTACCGGAACCTGTATCAGCGGCGAAGTCTGCGCCACACGCGGCACCAAATGACCTGCACAGAGGATGAAGCTGCACACGGCACCGAGGTCAAATCCCCCAACCTGCACCGAAGAGGCAGAAGCCACACATGGTGCCGAAGGGCACAACGCCGCATGCAGCAAAGACTCTGGACCCCTGTTGGATCTAGAGGAAAATGGTACCTGTGCCAGCCCCTGTGGAAATTTGGTGAGGGGAGTAAGCACATGGAACCCGTGCCAGAGGTGTCAGTACTGGAGAGGGAAAAATCTCCATCACCAACACCGAATACACATCCTGCCCCAACCGCCCTAGCCTCAGCCCAGCAGCCCCAAGACCCAGGAACCGGGTCCACAGGCAAGGGCAAGCAAGACAGGCACTGAACCCAATGCTCCATAACAGCAGCCCAGTGGTGAAACTGCCCACCGGAAACCCCATCAGAGGACAGAGAAGGGCTCCAATGTTGAGAATCCCAGCCGCTAAAAATGCAGACCACAGAGGGGTTGGGGTGGTTCCACTCTCTACAACCAAGACCCCTTAGCAGATCTACCAGATGGCGACCTCAAACGGTACCTTCTCGTCTTCCTCCTACACGAAGAAGAGCTCAAGGTCAAGCTGCGCCGGGTCCCCGACCGAGATTGGGAATGGGCCCGCTTCTCTTTCTACTTTCAGGAGGACTGCCCTCCCTCCTGAGCACCGGACTGCCCCTGGTCAGACCCCCCCTTCCGCAAAGTCCCAATGCCAAAAGAACTTTCCAGCCTCCCTACCGTCACTGTCCATGGTCGACTCTGTCAATGTTAAGCTGAGGGCTTTCCTTCTGCTGATGTAGGTGCTTTTTTTTTTTACTAAGAATAAAAAAATATAATACTAAATAATAATAGTAGTAATGCTAAATGAACTGAACGACTATAAGCTGCTGTTGTACGGACGATAAAGTTGACTCCTGGCATGTGAGCAACGTCACCGAAGTGCACTCGACGGTGGGTTGGGGGGGGACAGATGTTTGAAGGGTCAATGCCGAGATAGCCTATACAAGTGCAAGGCAGTCTCGCGGTGCCGCGCATGCATGGTCCTATCTCGGCACCGGCCCTCCTGAAGATTTTTGGCTCCCACTAGGTCTTAGTGCCTCCAGCGTAGTCCCATTAGTGTGAATGAGTGGTGAAGACTTTTAGTCCAGGAAGACTGGTAACTTTTGAAATATACTGTATTCATAGTAATAAGTCAGTGTTAGTGTATAGCGAGCGCAACAAGTTTCTGCATCAAAACAAAGGCAAGCACATCTATGCATCTAGCATACAAAACATAAGGCAACTGCAACGGGTTAAAAAAAAAAAAAAAAGGGCATTTTTTGTGCTCCAGAATGTGGGCATTCAACTGCAGGAGACAAGAAAGGGGAAAGACTCATCAGTTTTTAGTATTGTCAGGGAGCTGTACCCCCCTCCAATATTTAAATATTTATTCACCCTGGCTACAACTTGCTCCTGGTGATGTTACATTTAATAATTCACTTGAATTGGGGGCCTCTGCCCCCCACACCCCCATTCTTTATTTTTTTTGTGGGGGGCACAGCCCCAGCACTTACATAGCGTTAAGACATTTTCCATAGCACCCCGCTATGGATATTGTGGTGATCCGATGTTCTCCACCAACACCCAAACTTCAATTTTGCTTCTTGTATAATTGGTCATTTTCCCTCTAAACAGTATTTATCACTTTCAGACAAATCTGCATTAGCATTAATCTCAATGGCTGCCAAGAACGTTATTCTTAGAAAATGATTGGACAATATTGCTCCTACTTTGGCAGGATAGAAAACAAACTATGGAGGCTCTTAAGCTGAAGAAACTACTCATGGCTTCAATGATAGGTCAACTAAATTAAAAAAGATGGGTTGTTTTACTAGAATATTGCACAGCTTCTATTACCTGGCTTCTTGATCTATACTTTTCTTTCTGCTTTCCTTTTACTCTTTACTGTCCTTTTTTATCCCACAGTCTTGTATTCCTTGTCTACTCTGTTTTCTTTCCTTAAGGTTTTCTTGGGTGTTTTTTTTTTTTTTATTATATACATTTTAGGGATATATATACATATATGTTTTAGAGACAGATTTATTAACTTTTAAATTGATACGAATGGTATAAGTATTATTGCATGAGCGGACGTATTGCCACGGGACAAATCATCGCGGACAACACGGAACGGATAAATGGTTGCGAGGACTGAATAAACCCGGACAAATTGCCGAGATTGAATGAGATCGCGACCAAGAAAAGAGCGAATGTGAAATTGAAAAATGGACAAATAGTTGTGCATTTACATCGCCCTTTTTCTTTCAGTTTGCCCCAAACATGATGTCATGAGGCAAAAAAATCTGACAGAGGATATTCAGCCTTGTCATTAGAGCACAGCACTGTATATCCAGATTCATATCCCACAAAAGCCACTCCCCCTTTGTGTGACCTTAAGCATGTACAGAATCCTGAACAGGAGATGCTGCATTCCAGTTGGCCTATCCACAGTAAACAAACTGACCAAACAGAGCAAGAAAGTCACACTGCAGGCTCTGTGAGGCTGGGGCTGATAGCAAGCAATCTGTTGTTTCACAGAACAAACAGCACTTTCTTCTGGTTACTGCAGCACATTTATTTCCTCTTCCTTAACTTTATTGAACTGAATTGTGTGCGTAAGTTTTCCATTATCCCCAAATCACATATATATTTGTGTGTGTCTGACTGTACTGAAGCTTCAGTAGTATTACTGTACTCCTCCTGTCTCCTAGGCAGTGCAGGCTTGTAAGTAGTAGTTTTATTTAATAAAAACTGATTTGTAAGATTTTAGCCACAGCCAAGTTCCACACAGCACAGTAAAGTTTAATGGCAGTGGACTCATCCCACTGAAGACTCAAACATACTGTAGGGAGATGTGTGGACAGTATATTGTCTTATTAACCTGGCTATTCAGAGACTCAGATCGTGAATTGTCTGAAGGTATTTATTTATGGGAACTATTGAAAAGAGGGCCGCAATGCTATCTATCAATGTCGTAGAGGGATAATAGAAAAAATGTCCGTGACCACAAATCCGGCGACGGCATTTTCAACCATTGAGACCTCTCCGAGTTAACTGCGCCTATTTTTACCACATTTTGACCGTATGCCATATTATTGTATATGATTTTAGCTATTTTTTTTTTTTTAGAGTTCTGCTTCTATAGTATACATTTCATATTTGATTTAGACTGCAATTTAGTATAATTGTATTGTAATGTACAAGATTGTTATTGTATGGTTTTAAAAAATTCCAATAAAATGTACAAAAAAAAAAAAAAAGAATCATCGTGTCAGAGGACGACGACATGGAATTTTTGTTCCCAACACTCTCTCTAAATAAAAATAAGTAACAAATTCAAGCCTGGGGAGGAAAAAACTATTTCCTCGCCTCTCCCCAAAAAAGATCTGCAAAAAAAAATCAGATGAACACCACATTCATTTTTTTCTGGCCCAACAATTACAAATTATGAATAAACAGGATACCGGTATACAGTATAAACACATGCAGAAAAAACGGTAGGAAAGAGGACTTGGTTTAAAAAAAAAAAAAACCAGGTAACTGGCAGAAAGCTTTTTTTTTTCCCTAGAGCTCTTCATTGGTCTGGGGGAATTTAAGGTGACTCAGAATGAACACTGCTCTGGCAGGCAGTTTACAGTGAACTCACTGGCAAGGACATGGTGTTCCACTTTCCAAGCTATCGTCTGAATACCCAACATGAAACGAGTGTAGCTATAACTACCACAAATGTAGACTTGCGGAAAGGTTCCAGGGTAGCCATAATTCAACCTAATAGGTACCAGATTTTTACATCCAAAAAAAGACAAACATACACACACACACAAAAGGGAAACAGTCAGCATGAAGAGCCTCACACCCCAGTGTGGGTCTCATCCCAGTTTGCACTGTGTGTGTAAAAATATTTTTTCCTTACTGCTCACAGTAGTAGTGTAGAAGATTGTATTGGGCTCATTTTGCTGACTTCCAGGCTGACATCTGCTATAACCAGAAATCTCAAAATCCCCTGCAGCTGGCATCAGAGGGGCAGCAGCAGTGGGAGATTCAACAGCTTGCTGTGCAAGTCAGAACTTTTATAAGCTCAGATCAGATGTTTGCCCACCTCTACTGTTTTCATGTGATTAAGTTCAGTCCTCTGTGATGGTACTTAGCCCTGGGAGGACAGCAGAACCAGCAAACAAATGATCAGAAAGTACAGTTACTCAAGAACTTACCGTAACAGTAGATCTTCGAGAAGAGCTCCTGCAGCATGCTACACCTTAAGGACTATGCTACCAGGCACTAGGACTCCACGGCAAACTTCTAGCCAGCACTACCTAGCTGAGGTCTTCCCCTTACATCGGTGTGCCCACCGACATCACCTCGGTATAAAGTATAGAGTGGTTCCCAGCCCCACCTCAGTTCACCTGCCGGAGACCTGAAGGACGATCAGCAGGAAGAATCTGAGGCAGGTGACGAAAATTCCCATGAGGAACAAAACTAATAGGGGAATGGAGGGAGGGAAAATAGCACCTGCTACAGGAGTTCTTCTCGAAGATTTACTGTTACGGTAAGTTCTTATGTAACTGTACTATCTTACTTTGAGTAAGAGCTCCTGCAGCAGGCTACACCTTAAGGATGGAGTCCCAAGCAGTGTCCTAAAAAAGGTTACAGGGTGGAAGGGAAATCCCCCTTAGATGGTTAGGAGATTAGGCCCTGGAGCACAGCTAGGCCGATTCCTTCCCGTTTTGTGGAAGCAATGTTCAGAGTGTAGTGCTTGACAAAGGTGTGTACAGAGTTCCAAGTGGCTGCAGCACATATATCTGCCGCTGAAACATTTTTAAGAGCTGCAAAGGATGCAGCCATTTCTTTGCTGAATGAGCCTTGACCGGTCCTGGCAAGGATTTTTCGTACTTATCATACATGAAAACAATACAATTTTTCAGCCATTTGGAAATGGCTTGTTTTGCCACAGGTTTCCCCAAAGTCCTGTGAGCAAAGGAGAAAAACAGCTGGTCTGATTTCCAGACCGATTTGGTGCAGTCCAGGTAATAATGAAGGATCCTGTGAACGTCCAGAGTATGAAGGAGGGTCTCCCCCAGACTGGAATGCTCAGGATACTAAACTGGAAAGCAAACGTCTTGATCCAGTGTCAGCTCAGACACTACATTCGGAAGGAACTTAGGGTTCGTTCGAAGGGACACCCAGTCCCTATGGAAAATTAAATAAGGCTCTTTGCACATTAGTGCTTGCAGCTCTGAGATCCTTTGAGCAGAAGTAATGGCAACTACAAATAATGCTTTCCAAGAGAGAAAGCAGAGGTCGCAATCCGCAGCCGGTTCAAAGGGAGGCAATGTCAGTTTCTCTAGGACGAACAAAAGGTTCCATGGGGGGACCAGATCCCTAATTGGGGGTTTCATATGGAGGATGCCCCGAAGGAATGTTCGGGAAAGATCCAGTTGAGCGAGATTCATGCCTTCCACCGGTGCATGATAAGTCTAAATAGCACAGAGATGCACCTTAATGGAAGAGTATTGCAGCCCCGCGTCTGAAAGTGATAGGAGATAATCCAATACTGATTTCACCGAGCAAGTGAAAAGGTCCAGGGAACGTGCGGCTGCCCACATGCAGAAGCGTTTCCATTTAATGGCATATGTTGCTCTTGTAGATGGTTTTCCAGCCGCTACTAGAACCTTGGCCACTTTGTAAGACCCCATGCTTGGAGATGGCTAAGTCTGCAGGAGCCATGCATGAAGGTGCAGGGACCGAAGGTCCGGATGAACCAGTGTATACCCCGTTCTGGATAGCAAGCTGGACGACAGAGGCAGCTGAAAGGGTGGTTCCACAGCCAACTGCTGTAAGAGAGGAAACCATATTTGTCGCGGCCAAAATGGAGCTACTAGGATCATCGTTGCTCACTCTGCCTGCATCTACAGCAACACACACTGTATTAGGGGGAAGTGAGGGAACGCACAGAGGAACCTCCTTGTCCAACAAAGGGACAATGAGTCTCGCCAGAAAACACCAGGCCCTGGATCTAGTGAGAAAAAAATTGGGGAGTTTTGCACTGCACGGGGACACGGAGAGGTCCAGCTCCGGACATCCCCATCTTTCTAAGAGATCATCCACCACTTCCTGAAGCAGCTCCCATTCGTGATTCCTGGACTGAAAGTGGCTGAAGTGAAAATGCCAGGGCATTTTGGACGCCTGGTACATGGACTGTCAGCACGATTCTGTGTTCCAGGGCCCAATACCCCGCTCTCATGGCTTCTCTGCACTGAGGATAGGAGTGTGTCCCCTCTGCTTGTTGACGCAAAAGACCGCCAAAATATTGTCGGTCTGCAGAAGCAGGGGTCCCTGGGAAAGGTGAGTCTGAAAGGCCTGCATGGCATACAGAATTGCCCTCATCTCCAAAATGTTGATGTGCGGGGATACTTCTATGTCTGACCATGTGCTCAGAGTATGGTGATTCTGAAAACGAGCTCCCCCATCCTAGACCCGATGCGTCCATAGTTAGGATTTGGCATGGTGAGGCCGACTAGAACGGGACTCCCACTTCCAGACTGGGAGAAGTCAGCCACCACGATAGCGCCTGTTGAACAGACCTCGAAATGTTTATGGAATGTTCAAGGTCGTCGGACCTCTAGTCCCATTGGACCTGTAGGCTCCATTGCAGGACTCTCATATGGAAGCGTGCTAAAGGTACCATGGGTATGGCTACAGCCATGTGCCCTAGTAGCTGCAACACAGTCCTTGCCATGACATGGTTGGACACAGCTACCCCGAAAGCCTGATCCCACAGCCGACTGGCTTTGTCGGGTGGGAGGAAAGCTATTCATTGCAGTGTGTCCAGAATGGCCCTATATACTGCAGCCTTTGGCAGGGCCAAGAACAGGATTTTTGGAGGCTGATGGTTATTCCCAGCTGCTGGAACAATAGGAACGTGTCTGAGAGGGTGCAAATTATCTGTTACCTTGAGGTGGCAGAGAGGAGCCAATCGTCTAGATAAAGGTAGACAAAATGACCGTCTCTTTAAAGCGACTGCCACATAGAAACAGACTTTGACGGCAGATAAGGACCGCTTGGCCCATCTAGTCTGTCCATTTCCCTACCGAGAGGATAGGCTGCAGGTCCTATTTAACCAACAGCCTATTTCTTCCCACCCCCCCAACAAAAATCACCTTATGTCTGTCCCATGCATTCTTGAATTCTCCCACAGTTTTAGACCCCACAACCTCCTCAGGAAGGCTGTTTCATGCATCCACCACCCTCTCTGTGAAAAAATACTTCCTCACATTGCACCTGAGCCTCCCCCCCATCTTCAAATTGTGTCCCCTTGTTCTTGCACATCTCTTTTTTTGAAAGATGCCACCGTCTTGGACTTTGTTGATTCCACTGAGGTACTTAAACGTTTCTATCATGTCCCCCTCTCCGCCTTTCCTCAAGGGTATACATATTAAGCTCCTTTAGCCTCTCCTCATATGGCTTCTCTTGCAGACCCTGCACCATTTTAGTTGCCCTCCTCTGAACTGCCTCCATCCTGTCTATGACCTTGTGGAGATGGGGTCTCCAGAACTGGACGCAGTACTCCAGATGGGGTCTCACCAACTGTCTGTACAGGGGATAACAACTTCCTGTTTTCTGCTGGTGATGACTCTCCCTATACATCCCAGTATCCCCCAGCCCTCCCTACTGCCTTCTCACATTGCTTGCCAACCTTAAGGTCATCTGATATGACTACCCCCAGGTCCCTTTCCATTTTTTTTGTTGTTACTACCTCTCCCCCATTGTGTAATCTTCCCCTGGGTTTTTGTTTCCTAGGTGCATTACTTTGCACTGAATCCAAGCTGCCATACTTCTGACCATTCCCCCAACCTTGCCAAGTCCCTTCTCATCCTTTCCATGCCTCCTTGTGTTATCAACCCTATTGCAGATCTTTGTGTCATCTGCAAAGAGGCATACTTTTCCTTCCAGTCCCTCTGCAATGTCACTTATAAAAACATTAAAAAGGACTGGACCCAGTACTGAGCCCTGCGGTACCCCACTAGTAACCCCTCTTTCTTCAGAGTGGACTCCATTTACAATTACCTTCTGTGTCCTGTTGTTCAGCCAATGTTTTACCCAGGCTACCACCCTGGGACCCACTCCAAAGGCTGGTTTATTTGACTACTAATCTTTGTGTGGACTGTCAAATGCCTTGCTAAAGTCTAGGTAGGCCATGTCCCACAGCCCCTCCCTGGTCTACTACTCTGGTCACCCAGTCAAAGAAATCAATTAGATTCGTCTGACATTACCTCCCCGCTGTGAACCCAAGCTGCCTTGGGTCCTGTGCCCCACTGGCCTCTAGGTTCTCAACAATTCTTTCCTTCAGAAGTGATTCCATCACTTTCCCTACCACAGAGGTCAAACTAGCAGGTCTGTAGTTTCCTGCCTCTGTCTTGCTCCCACTTTTGTGAAGGGGAATTACATCACCCTTCTTCCAGTCCTCAGGTACCACACCATCCTCCCATTATTTGTTATGAAGGGTAGTCAGTGGTGTCACTAGTTCTCTGCTTAATTCTTTTAGAATTTTGGGGTGAATTCCATCTGGCCCCATTATTTTGTTCACCTTCAGTTTTAGGAGTTCTTTCAGAACCCTTTCTTCTGTGAAAGGACTGGGATCGACCCCCCCCTCTCCAGAGTGCTTCTGTTAATTGGATTAGGCACCTCCCCCACTTCCTCTTTTGTGAATACTGAACAAGAAGCATTCATTCAGTATCCTTGCTTTTTCACTGTCACTCTCTGCCCACCCACCATCCATTCTATTCAGCCTCACTATCCCTCCCTTTGTCTTTCTATGCTCCCTGATATACCTATAAAAGGTTTTATCCCCCTTCTTAATCGAGTTGGCTATCTTTTCCTCAGTTTGTGCCTTTGCCATTCTGACTACCCTCCCTGCTTCCTTCTGCCTTAACTGGTACAGTTCTCTGTCCTGCTCCTTCTGTGTTTCCTAATACTTCCTAAGTGCTATCTTTTCTCCCTAACCTTCATCCCCACTTCTTTTGAGAACCATAGTGACTTTTTCTTTTGTTTTGATTTATTTGCTTCACACAAAGGCTTGTTGCCTCTGTGATGGCAGTTTTGATATTTCCCCATTGTTGCTCCACCCCTCCTTCTAGCCTGTTTGCTAGTGCTTTTCTAAGGCACTCTCCCATCTTACCAAAGTCAGCCCTCCTGAAGTCCAGAACCCTCACTTTTGTATGGCTTGACTCTGTAGCTGAGTTTATCGTGAACCACACTGTTTGGTGGTCACTTGTTCCCAAATGGCTACCCACTTCTAGATCTGAGATCCTCTCACTGTCCCCATTTGAGAGTACGAGGTCTAAGATTGCTCCCCTCACGAGTAGGTTCCAAAACTAGCTGTCTGAGGCATGCCACCTGAAGGGCATCAAGAATGGCCCTGCTTTTGGATGTGGCTGCAGCAAAGGTGCTCCAGTTAACATCTGGCATATTAAGGTCCCCCATCAACAGTATCTCCTCTTTCTCTGCCATCCTAAGTATGCCTTCTATCATATACTTGTCCATTCCCTCCCCCTGACATGGGGGTCTGTATACAACCCCTGTGCGGATTGTGGTGCCATTTCCAGTCTCTAAGGTCACCCACAGTGCCTCCTCTCCTCCCTGTTTACTCTTTTGTTCAGTTACTTTTATCCCTTCCCTTACACAGAGAGCTACTCCACCCCTCTTCTGCCCGCCCTGTCTCTCCTGTAGGTTGAGTACCCTGGTATGTTAACATCCCAGCCATGGTTCTCTGTGTACCATGTTTCTGTGACTGCTACGATATCCAGGCATCCCTCTTCCATTAAGGCCACCAGTTCAGGGAGCTTGTTGGCCAGACTACGGGCGCTGGTACTCATTACCTTCCATTTCTTGAAGGCCTTACCCCTTTTTGCCCCATCCCTATCATTGCGTTTGTCACTTTCTCCATTTACCCCAGCGCTTCTCCCTACTGACATCTCTATGTTGGTGTCTACCTCACTTAGTACCCTGATATTTTTTTGGGGGGCTAGAATTTCCCTGCTCCTTTCCAGTGACTCCCCCCTTGGCTAGTTTAAATGCTTGCCAATGAAGTATTTAAACCTGTGACCTAGGATCCTGGTTTCCTTCCTGGACAGATGCAGACCATCACGCCAGTATAGGCCTGCATCCATCCAGGTGGACCCCCAGTCCCCAGTGAAGCCAAATCCCTGAGCTCTGCACCAGTATTTCAACCCCTGACTGAATCCCATGGTGTGGAGCACCCTAGCCTCATCCAAGCCATAGACAAGCAGCACTTCCGAGAAGGTTACCGTGTGTGCGCTATTTGTCTAAGGCCCCTCCCCATCTCCACAAACACTTATTGCACTGCTCTGATCCCTTTCTTAGCCAGGTCATTTGTCCCTAGGTGGACAATGACATCCAGCTCCCTCCCCTGTACAGCTGCTCCTGTGATCCTGAGGATTCGCTCCCTGTCCCTCTGAGCCATGGCGCCAGGCAGGCACCTAACCTCCCTCTCCCCTTCCTCCCCCAGTTCTATCTTTCTAACAATGGAGTCCCCCAGCAGGAGTCGTTTTCTTCCCCTGTGGGGTCCCATGCCACCCCCCTGTGGGTCTCCTTTGTGGAGGTTCCCAGCATCCTCCTTGGTCTCCACTGTGGGTGCCTCCATAGAGGAACCACACTTTTCCAGAACGGCACAGAAAATGTGGAGAGGTACAACTGGAGGGATGCGCCTCTGTGCCACTACCGCGAGACACTTGGTGAACACCCTCGGCGCCGATGATAGACCGAAAGGCAGGGCCCAAAACTGGTAGTGGTTCCCCAGAGAGGTGAACCTTAGGTACCTCTGGTGGTCTGGAAACACCGGTATGTGAAGGTATGTGTCTTGCATATCCAGGAAACATAACCAATCCCCTTGACGTAGCATGGGAATCAGACCGGGTAAGGTCACCATCCTGAACCTCTTGTATTCGATATACCGGTTCAGCTGGCTTAGATCTAGAATAGGCCTCAAGTCCCCCGTCTTCTTGGTAAACTAAGAAGAAGTGGGAGTAATGCCCAGTTCCCTGTTGAAAGGTAGGAACAGCCTTGGTGGCTCGTTTTAAGAGCAAGGCCTGAATCTCTTCCTGGATGAGGGCTGTGTGGGTCTGGGATTAACAGGAGGGAGCTGGAGGATTGTCTGGGGGAAGTTGCACAAACTCCAGCATATAACCTTTTTTTATGATGTCCCGAACCCAAGCGTCTGATGTAATGTTGGTCCACCCGTCTAGGTAGAGGGAGAACCGACAACTTACTGTCACCCCAATCACCTCTGCCGGAGGAGGGGGGGCTGCCAAGGAGTCATGCATGAGTGGCTGAAGTGGGAAGTGAGGGCTGGGAGAATTTAGCGCTCCTAGGCCCACTGTTCCTGGAAGGCTGGGAGGGAGCCTTATGTTTGAAGGGACCTCGGGGCTGTTGGCCTCTCTGTCTGTTTGAACCTGGGCTCTGAAATGGCTTACACTTGGGCTGCTGGGGTTCAGCTCTGTACATATGATGAACGGACTGCACTGCCTTGCCCGAGTCTTGCAGGTCCATAATTATCTTTTGTACCTCCTCTCCAAAGAGGACAGAACCATGGAAAAGGGAATCTAGGACAGAATCCAGGAGGTCCTGCCTGAACCCAGATACCTGCAGCCAGGAGTGGCGATGAAGGCAGATACTTGTAGCCACGGCTCAAGCAGCTGTGTCCGCTGAATCGTAGAATGCCCTAAGAATGTGCTTCCCTACGTCCAGTCTGGACTGAAGGATGTCTAGTAGTTCTGTACGACATGGGCCTTCAGGTTGTTTTTGGGCTAGCTAGAGGGCTTTCTTCCAAAGTGATTTATGGTAGAGAACCATGTAGGCCAAGAAATTCAGGGACCGCATGGAACATGTGGAAGAAGCATAAACTCTCCTCCCGAGTTGGTCCAACTTCTTA
This sequence comes from Neoceratodus forsteri, assembly GCA_016271365.2. NCBI lineage: Eukaryota > Metazoa > Chordata > Ceratodontiformes > Ceratodontidae > Neoceratodus > Neoceratodus forsteri. The sequence goes on along the minus strand of CM028136.1, from coordinate 49,142,583 downwards.
GACTCCTTGTCGGGGGGTTGTGAGCTCATATGTTTAGGTTGTTTGGTCCTACTATGAGCTGCGGTTAGGACCATCGAATCTGCCTTCGGATTTTCTGCCAGGAAAGGCTCGGCCTTAGGGGCTTTATAAAGACTATCCGCCTTCTTAGGAACTGCTGAGAAGGAGTAAGGGTGCTCCCAGGCCAATTTGGTAAAATACTGGAAGGGAGGGACCAAAGGGGGAATGACCAGAGGTTTCACGTCACTCATACCCAAGAAGGTGTGGAGCCTCTTCTTCTCAGGATATCATTTCTCAGTATCCCACTGACTGAGGAATTGGATGCAATGCATCACATGCATGAAGGTCGGATCATCTGGAGGAGACCTGGGAGAGTTACAGGCACCTTCAGGCTCAGGTGAGTACGTCTCAGAGGAGAAACCTGAGGAGTAAGGGAAGTCCCCGGAGGAGAAAGAGAAGGTTGATCTGGAACACTTACGTCTGTGCCAACGTCTGCTCCTGTCGTCTGAGGATGATGATCTGGAGGAGAAGGAGTGACGTCTGCCCTTGTGCCTGCGGTGCGCCGCCCCTGGTCTGAGCCTGGCAGAGCCGGGCTTCTGGGTAAAGGTGAAGACAGAAGCTGGGGGTATGGGATTGGGTCTGGGACTGGTACAAGAGGCTGAGGTTGTGGAGGGGGAAGAGAGGTTGTCTCACTTTAGCAAGTCCCCTTCTACTGTATTCCACCAGTAGGTGAAAGTCTGCCCGACTTCCACTAGAGGAAACATGGGTACGTGTGGGGGTGGTGTACCCTTAGGATCCGTTAAATCTTTGGGTGGGCGGCTGGGCCCTGGCGTCTCCTGAGGGGCGTATGTCAGGGCTCTGCGGTTTGTTAGGGGCTGTCTTCTGATCACCTGTCGACTGGTCTCCTGACGCCTGGTCGTCCAGTACTGGAGGTGGAGACGTATGGCCTGAGGCTGTGTCGGCAGGTACCGTGTCATCAGCCTGATGGTCAGTTGGAGACGGCAGCCCTGTCATCAGGTTCTGAGGTGGGCGACTCGGGGGTGTATGGGCTGGAGTAGCTACCCTGGACGTCTGCACGCTTAACCCTTTGTCTTGTGGCGTCTGCCTCTGGTCCTTCCATCTGTCGGAAGGTCGATTATCCAAGATCTGCACTGGGGTTTTAGCTTTAGTAGCCAACGCGTCTCGGGGGGAGTGTTCCCTAGAGCAGGAGTGCTCCCGGCATCTACACCTGTCGTCTGTGGCCACCGATGAGCTGGAGGAAGAAGACACCACCACCTCAGTGGCTGAAGACCCTTTCTTAGGCCCCAATTGCTGCTGGAAGGGTCTAAGGCTTAGGAAGGGACCCGAAGGCCTGTGCCCTGAAGAGCTGCCACCCACGGAAAGGGTGATGGCGGAAGACTTCATCAACGGCAGACTGGAGGAAGAGAGGCCTGACGGAGGGGCAGAGTCTGCTCTCTTACTAGTGTGTGAAGTGGAAGGCTTATCCTTCGAACAGGACTCCGACCTACTGTGCTCCCTGTGGTGGTGCTTCCCTCCTGAGTGTTTTTCCCTGATAGGAAGATGGAGACTTGGAGGCTGAAGAGCCGGCCTTTGATGGACGCTGAAGGGCAGCGAGCTGCTGCTCCACGATGTAGGCCTGGAGTGTTTTATGGTGACGGATGTGGGTCCACTGGTTAAATGTGGCACAGTCTGGGCAGGCGTCCGCATTGTGGTCAGGCCCCAGGCAGAAAAGGCACTGGGAATGGCAGTCTTTTGCTGGAATCTGCCGCCCGCACAGACACTTAGATTTCCATTGCTTAAATGAAGAAGATGGAGAAGACATAAAACTATATGAAGGAACGATTTTTGGTAAGAAATAAACAGTACTTGTAGGCTAAAAGACTAAAGATGATGGTCGACAGATGCAACGAGGCATCCAATGAGCCGAAGTGCACGGGTCAACAGCGGGAAAAGAACTAAGGTGGGGCTGGGGCCCGCCACCCTTTATACAGAAGGTGACGTCGGTGTGTGGACTAATGTAAGGTGCAGACACCAGCTAGGTACTGCTAGCTAGAAGTTTGCCATAGAGCCCTAGTGCCTGGCAGCATAGTCCTTAGCATGTAGCCTGCTGCAGAAGCTCTTACTCGAAATAAGATCTTATAAACCCTCTACTATGCACTGCAGACAATTCAATCTCCCCTGCTGCAGGAGACTCTGGGATATGCAGTTACTGACATGTCAGTCTGAAAGTCAATAGAAACATTAATAAGTAAAAAAAAAGAAAAAAGTTTTTTGCACACAAAGTGCAAATTGGGACCTGCCCCACTCTAGCTGTCTGGCTCTTAGTGCTCACTGTTCCCCTTTAAAGGGGATGAGCAGCAATGCAGCCTTCACAGTTCAGTTTTGCGCAACCACTGCTCTCTTCATGTACCAGTCTCTTGCTCTCATTTTATTTTCTGTCTCCATGGCCTTTAAGACAAACTCTCTATGTAGCTCCCTTTGTACCACTGTATTCACTTCAACCAATGACATCACTGGTTGCAATCAGTCGGCAGCTCCCGACGCTGATATCGCTACTTGCATGGGCTGCAAGATTGATTTAAATGGGAGTTGCTTCTCAAATATGCTCATTTTAAAAAAAATAAAAGATGCAACTTCTGCAAGTAGCCATAATAACAACAGAAGTCACAGAGGGATTGTAACCGAGGATGGCACCGGTTGGTGCACGTATAATAGTGCAATAGAAGGGCTACGGATTCAAAGCCTGGGAAGGCACAAAAAAGAGAAACTCATACAGAACGAGAAAGGGCATCGGCAAATATGATTGAACGAGAAAGGGCATCAGCAAATATGATTAAACAATCCTGCACTGCTTCTCTTTAAAGAGCAGCTGACACTAACACTGTAACTCTGTGTAGTCTGATCAGTTGGGGCATAAGATCATGCAGTTTCTTGAGAAAATGTTTTTCAACTACCATTTTCTAACACTTTTTCCCATAGCTGATGACTAGCGTGCTCCTGCTCTGAGGTGCACTGCTGTTCCCACTGTAAAGAGGCGTTGACGTCATTTTTGGAAAGCACTTTCAGTAACCAGGAGTGGCGCGCAGCTCTCTCTATGGGTTACTAGCAAATGGAGCACACTCCTACGATGTTTTAAAGGTCACTGCTGTCATACAAATATAAATAAATTATAAAAGCAAATACTACAGCACCACTAGCAGCTTTGCCTGCAGCAGCATAAATGGGCAGATTATGAAGACTCCCCCCCGTCAGAAATAGGAGCGGACAACACACACGTCAGAAACAGGAGTGGACAATAAGAGGAGGTATACAAATTAATACATAACCAATTCTCCAGATAAGGTGAGTGAGTGTTAGTTTTACTCACCATTTTGTAAGGAATAATCTTTGAAAAGAATTGCAGACAAGAACAGTACCATCAGCTGTGGAGGATTCTTTAGCAGACTGTGGACTGTCAGATAGCTGCTGGGAACAGACTGAGGATTGTGGGCTAGCTGCAGAGGACTGAATTCTGTAGCTGTTTGAGACTGTCAGTTAGCTGCGGGGGATTCTGTTGATGAGCGAGGATTTTTGGCTAGCTGCGGGGAGTTCTGTAGCTGAATGAGGATTGTCGTGGTTAAGTAAGTACTGTTCCAGTCCACAGCTGTTTTCAAAGATTATTTCTTATCTGGAGCGCTCTTTTTTTATTCATTTGTATACTTCCAGTTATTGTCCGTTCCTGTTTCTGGTGTATGTGTGTGTAGGCGGGAGTCTTCATAATCTGCCCGTTTTTACGCTCCTGCAGGGACATCTCTTTCCTTTTAGCTAAGCGTTAGTGGTGATGCACTATTTGCTATTAGCATTTATTTCTATTTGTAGGACAACGGTGATCTTTTAAAGCTTCACAGAAGTGTGCTCCGTTTGCTAGTAACCCATGGAGAGAGCTGTGCACCACTCCCACTTACTGAAGGCGCTTTCCCTATATGACGGCAACTCCTCTTTACAGTGGGAGTGGCAGTGTACTTCAGAGCGGGAGCGTGCTTGTCATCAGCTATGGGAAAAAGGGTTAGAAAATAGCAGTTGAATAAAACATTTTCTCATGGCAGCAACTTCATGATCTTATGCCCCAACTGATCAGACTACACAAGAGTTACAGTGTTGGTGTCAGTTGCTCTTTAAAGGACAAATAAATAAGCAATTTAATATGTCAATCAAATCTCAAACGCTCCCGTGTATTTGCAGCATATGGCATGCTGATTTACAATATTCTAGAGTTTACCTTTATCTTGTAGATTTACATCGTTTTCGTCAAGTTTAAAACTTTGGCTGAAATGTAAACAAAAGCTCCGTTTAGCCCTGCTACTCGGCTCACAAAATGGCAATGATGTGCCGACGCGATGACGTCATCGTAGCGAGTCCACTCCTCTTCTTCTATTACAACCTATGGGCACTGTTGTAAAATGCAAGATACTGGCAGTATATTTAGTTATCAGCCTATGTGTCGATACTTAGCTTGTGCACAAGGTAGAAGAAAAAAATGACTCACCATAGTAATACTGTTTCTTCTTAACATATCACTCACTATGTTTAGACTTTATGCAGTCATTTCTTGCCTCGGACATAAAACCTATGCAAATACTGAATTTGGAAAGCAGGTTCAAATTCTGCATCCAGCTCCATATTGGCTGCTGTTGAGATCGGTTTCCAAGCCAGTGTGGAGCAGCGGCTAGTGAAACAAGCTAAAAAGACCATCAAATTTTTTAAAACATTTTTGTAGAATTTAATATCATCAAACAACTAAAAGCAGACTTGCAAAAAGTCTAATATAGCAACAACTTACAAGTGTAGGAACTGCAATCGCAATGCTCAATAATAAAGGAACCGACTGTGTGAAACTAATTCAGGTTCTGGAAGGGGAGGCAGGATTAAGGAGAGTAAGTATAGTGAGGGATTCTATTAAGAAAAAACATTACTATGGTGAGATATATTTTTTTCTTCTAAGTCCAGGAATCCCTCACTTAATGTTTATACTTTATACAGACTCAGTAGCAGTATCTTAGGAGAATGGGTCCAGAACCTAGTTACGAAAAAGGTTCTGCAAGACAGCAGTTCCACAGCTGGAATCCCTTCTGGACTGTAAACAGAAGTGCTTTGTGAAGGTGTGTACTGTTTTCCAGGTACAGAACACTCCCATTTATCCGAACTGCCTGGGGGACACAACATATGTTCGGATAAACGGGGGTCCGGTTAAGCGAGAGACTATTTAAATCCATATAGTGCATACACCACTGCATTAGAAACAACGCTAACAACTGTTAATACAGTATGGCAAAACTTCAATCAAATAATAACAGGGATCACTTTAAAAAGTAAATTAAACAGCAGAATCAATGAAAAAAGTCCTTAATTGTTTTTCGTTTCATGTCGTATTGCTTCCATGTGGCTCTCTGCCGTATGCTGCGAAGTAGCATCACCTGCACAGCGTCACAGTCCATTTGTGACTCCAAGTAAAGCATACATTTTTCAAACATTTGGACAGCCTCACCATGAGATGGAACTGCAGGTGGGGGGTTGTCATCATCTTCCTCTTCAAACTCCATTGCAGGATCAGGATCAGGCTGAGTAACCAGGGCAACAATTGCTTCCTTCGTGAGCAACTCATGACCCTGCTCATTATCACTGCAGGTCACCCAATCACAGATCTCCTGTTTTGCTGGCTGTTCCGGGAAGGAGGATGCCAGAGATGACAGTTTGGCAGACAGTTCTTCAGGTTGCTCAAGTTCTGTCTGAGGGACATTCGAGTTGCGACCAGTGTCCCTTCTTGTTTTCATATCTGATTTTGTCCAGGCTTTTATAATGCTATCTGGTCGTACAGTGTCCCAAGTTTCTGAGGCCATGTAGCAAACATCTTTTACACTGATGGCTTTCAGAATGCTGCTCAAGGGGGTACTCATTGTTCTCTGACGGGACTGTTTGCAAGAGTTTTTTTTGGTATGCACATTTAAAAATTTCAAGCACACCCTGGTCACATGGTTTGAGTTTGAAGGTTGTGTTGGCAGGTAGAAACATCATCCTGATTGTGTCATCCCTGGTTGCAACTCCGGCAATGTCAGGATGTGCAGGTGAGTCATCCAACAGTAACAGAGCTTTAACAGACAGTCCTTTGGAACAAAGGTACAATTTACTGTAACTTGGGGGACAAACTGCTCCTTGAACCACTGTGCAAAAATGTGGCAGTTCATCCATGCATTTATCTGTGCCTCGTACTGGACTGGTAACATTGCCTTATTCAGATGTTTAAAACATCTTGGTTCTCTTGACTTACCGATTAGTACAAGCTTTAATTTGTGCCCAGCGGCATTTACACAACCAAGGATGGTGACTCGGTCTTTCCGTTTCTTGTGGCCACAGCACCCACTTCAGAGCCATGTGTAAGAATCCAGTCAGGAAGGCAACTCCAAAAGAGACCGGTCTCATCGGTGTTGAAAATTTGTTCAGGTTCTAACCCCTCACTTTCAATAGTGTACAACAGTGACTCTATGAAGGGGTTGATATCTTCCTCAGCTGGACTCTGCCGCTCACCACACAGCTTTAAATTGTCATATGCCGTGCCTTTTTTTGAACCTGGTCAACCACCCTTCACTGGTCACAAATGCATCCTGGCTGCCCAACCTTTGGTGAAACTGCAGGGCCTTTTCCTTGAGTAGGGGACCAGAAAAGGGCATCCCTTTCTTACGTTCCTGACAGAACCACAAATATATGGCAGAATCGTGCTGGTCATCGTGACAGGACCACATTTTCTTTCTCTCACCAGCGCCAGCTGTAGTTTCCACTTTTACAGCTAAGTCCCTCAGTTTTTCCTTAGTGGTTTTAATGTCACTAATGGTGCTCTTTCCAACCGTACTGTATTTGCCTGCAAGGACCACAACTCTCTCGCCATTCTCTAGCCTGTCAGGAATGTGTAACTTTTCAGCTACAGTCAACACCACTCTTTTGCGTTTTGTGGCCATTTCGGTCAGCGTGCTACAAACATACTGACAGATGGACATTAAGTAAGCTGGTGGGAGTGGCACCTATTAACAGTGATTAACACCTGCCGCACAGTACTGCACTGTAATCATTTTAACAATCAACAGGCTGCTTTGCAAGTGTCTAACAATAGGATGTCCCTTGAGGATGTCACAGAGGCAGAGGTACCCCTTGTGGAGTGTGCCCTTAAGCCTCCTGGTGGCATTTTTCCAAGTATTTCACAGCAGAACTGGATACAACAGACTATCTAGCAAGAAACTGATTTCTTTGTTAGCTGGTTTGCCTGTCCCAACCTCACTATAGCTAACAAAAAGCTGGGTACCTTGGAACCAGATATCTTTTGTCCAATCCACAGTCAGGTCTCGCTTTCAGTCCAGGTTATGCAACTTTTCCTCACCTGGATGGGGATGTTCTGGATAGAGTACTAGAAAGGTCACTGATTGATTCAGGTGGAATTTAGATGCCACCTTAGGCAGGAATTTTCTGTTACTTCTAAGAACTACCTTATCCCTGTGAGGAATTATGTAATGTGGCTCTGGGCAGAAGGCTTGCAATTCACTTACTCTCCTAGCAGAGGACACTGCAACCAGGAATATAGTTTTTCCAAATGGCATACTTTAGGTTAGCAGTTTCCATAGGCTCAAAGGGCGACTCCATATGCTGAGAAAGACAAACACTGAGGTCCCAAGGTAGGACAGGGTCACTCACTGGTAAATACAAGTAGCTGAGCCCTTTAAAAAAGCTTTTGAAAATGGGCTGTGAGGTCAAAGATTTTCCCCTTGCCAGCTGATATGTATGCAGATACTGCTACTAAGTGCACCTTTAAAGTAGCAGTACTAGATTTTAAAAAAATAAATAAATAATTCAGATATTTTGCAAGTTTGTTCCCTGTGCTCTGTTGAGCACCTACCTGGTAATTTGTCTTGTTTTTGCTGTACTATCACCCCGTAATTTTTCCCATTTTCCTTTGTTTTTGTTTACATTTCTCCCACCCACCATGTTGAACTGGAACCCTCTACTGCCAATCCGCACATGTGTATTACTCGCAGTTTCTACATAGGGACAGCGGAAATGCGGAGCACAGAGTCCCACGGAAGTAAACAAAAGACATGATGCAACATGAGGGGGGGAACTTTACTGCAAATTAGGCACCAGCCGTATTTGCTGTGAATCCACGACAATGGAAATACATTTTAAATATCTAAAAAACTAAAGACTGCTAGAACAAAATATTTACAGATATGAAAACTGGAACTATATGGCTGCAGGCTTCAAGCCAAAAAGAAGAAGTCTGATAATCACCTTTTGATTGTCCAGTACTGCTGCTTTAAGGCCAGTTCGTGATTTTCATGGCTGATTCTGCTTAACAAATCTGCCAGGGCACTGTCTTTGCCTGGCAGTTGCACTGCAAATATAACAGATTATAAGAAACGTGCCAGGTCCCAGATCCCCACTGCCTCTGTACACAGTTTCAAGGATCTTGTTCCTCCCTGCTTGTTTATGCAGTACATTATTATGGTGGTGGTTGCTCTGGACAGACTGATCCTTTAGCTGGGAGGAGAAAGACTGCATTGCTAGCAGCACTGCTCTGAGCTCAAGGAAGCTGATTTGCTTTTAGTGTCTTTCTGTGGGCTCCATGTGTCACTCACTGTGAGGTTCTGCAGGTGGGCACCCCACTGTGGGGGTGAAGCTCTGGAGTAAGAATACTTGTTGTCGACTGCTGAAGGAAGGGGATGTCCTCTCTGAGGTTGCATTCTTTCTTCCACCACTCTAGGGATTCCACTAGTGCTTTTGTGTCACTAGCACTTGCTTTGAAAATGGATCCCATCTTTGAGATCAGCTGTCTCTCAGGTGGTACTGGATATCTCTCATTTGGAATCTGGCCCGTGGGACCACAGCAGTAGATTCAGCCATGTGCTGTAGTAACTACAGGAAGTAACTTGCAGGTCTTCGCTGACCTGCTGTGAAAGACTCTGCTATTCCGATCAGAGCTGTAACTCTGATCTGTGGAAGGAAAGCTTTTGCCTGCACAATATTTAGCTGCACTCCTATGAAGTCTAGAAGTTGAACAGGCTCAGGTTGGGACTTCGGCAGGTTTCTCAAGAATCCCAGTTTCTCCAAGGTGCTTTTTACCAGCCTAAGTGAGCACCCCTCATTTGGAACCTGGCCCACAGATGTGGATGCAGCCGTGTACCCTAGTGACTGCAGAAGTCCCTTACAGGTCTTGACTGGACCCTTGTAGAAGAGTTTGCTGTTTCAATCAAAGCTGTAACTGACCTGCAGGAGGAACAGCTTTTCCCTGTGAGGTGTTTAACTCTGCTACTATGAAGTCCAGTACTTGAAACAGCCTGTAGCTGAGACTTCTGCCGATTTATCAAGCATCCCAGGCTCTCCAAGGTGTTTTTTTTTTTTAACCCAATGGAACTGAGCACTCTACCTCATTTTCCTCGAGACTAGCCAGTCATCTAGGAAAGGGAAAACCACCACAGCCAAGCACTTTGTGAAAACCCCTGGAGCTGAGGCGAGACCAAATGGAAGAGCTGTGAACTGGTACTGGCAGTTCCCCAGCTTGAACCTGCAGTATTTTCTGTGGGACAGCCTCACTGGGATACGAAAATAGGCATCTTTAAATCTAGCCATACCAACCAATCACCTGTCTGCCAAGACAGCATTCACTGTCCTCAGTGTGAGTATCCTGAATTTCCCTTTTTTCAAATACTTGTTCAGAGACCTCAGATCTAAAACAGGTCACAACTTCCCTTTTTTTCTTGTAGGTCTGGAAGTACCTTGAGAATAGGCCCCTGCCCTACTGGGAGACAGGGACTTTTTCTATGGTTATTAACAGTTTGTTTTGGTTTTTTTACTTCTAGTTAAAGCACATTTCTTTCTGTGGGAGAGTGAGCTGGACAAGTTCTTCATTTTTACAGGTCTGGTTAGTTTCTGAACTACAGACACAACCCTCAGCATATTACTTTCACTACCCACTTGTCTGTGGTAATGTTTAGCCATTCCTGGGAGCAGTCAGCCAATCTTCCTCCCACTGGCAATGGTTGGGTGACCTGGGCAAAATAGTCAGGGGTTTTGTTCCAGCTGGGGTTTAGGCACTGGAGCTGCAGCATTGAGCCTGGAAGCCCTTCTGCCTCATAGCCTGTAGTAACCTCTTTGTGATTCGCGCTTACAGGGGGATAAGAGACAAAGGCTCTTAGGAAGTATTCATTACCTCCGCTTCCCCTTCCATAGAACCTGTAGGAGGCAGAGGCCTTTTCCTTCTCATTGTTCCTGTTGTAAGTGGTTTTGCATTCATCCACTTTTTTTCATGTATGCCTCTGTTTCTTCACCAAATAATTACTTTCCCTCAGAGGAGAAATGCATAGCTTTGTTTTGAGTATCCTGAGAAAGAATGGTAGGCCTAAGCCAGGGGTGGGGGTTAGTGTTAGTAAATGCCAGGAGCTTGGGAAACAAGTTGCCAGAGTTCCAGGCCATGCTGTTCGAGGGGGTGGATGTGGGCGGCGGTCACGGAAACGTGAGCCAACAAAAACCATGACTGGGACCTAAACGTATAGGGGTACACTATGCTCAGGAAGGATAGAAAGGAGGGCAGAGGGTGGAGTGGCTATGTTCATTAGAGATGACATAGAAATTGCTAGGTAGAAGAGGCAGAGGGAAACGTGGAGGCCTTATGGGTCACTTTACATCCTCAGCAGGAAATAAGGTCAAGCTGGGTGTAGCTATAGGTCTGCTTGGGATGAGTGAGGTTCTAGAGGATGGTTTGCTGGACAACATCATTGCCCAGTGTGGACCAAAAGGGAAGGAGTGGTGTTGATGGGGACCTTAATATGCCAGGTACAAACTGGGGAACCATGTCCTCTAAGGTGGCCAAGGAGCAGAGGCTGCTGGATGGCTTCCAGGATGTTTTCTTAACACAGCATGTGATGGAGCCCACAAGGGAGGGGCATGTCCTGGATGTAGTTCTGACAGATGGGGATCTGGTAAGGGACATGGTTGTACAAGACCCCCTGACTGGGAGCGACCACAATACTGTCTGGTTTCAAATAAGCATGGGGAGAGGGGGGGTGAGATCTAGGACACTGGCAGTGGACTTCAGGGGGGCAGACTTCATGGGCATGGGAAATATTCTCAAGGATCACTTGATGGGGATTACCTCAATGACAAGTGTGGAAAGGAGATGGGAGGTCATAAAACAGGGACTTCAGGAGGCAGTCAGGATCTGCACTAAGTTGAAACGTAAGGGAGCAAGGTCACATAAACCATGCTGGTGGTCCAGTGAGGTACAGGTAGCAGTCAGAGAAAAGAAGGCGGCCTACAAAAAATATAAAACAACAAGAGGGGATAGGGATAAGGAAATGTACCAGCTTGCATCTAGAAAAGTCACCCGTATGGTGAGGGGAGCAAAGTCCAGTAAAGAGCAGCGGCTGGCACAGGGGATACATGGAGGGGAAAAGGGGTTCTTCCAGTACATTGGGGAGCTAAGAAAACTAAGGGCCATCTCAGCAGATTGAGACAGAAGGAGGGTGGGTGGAAGAGGCTAGGACCAGGCAGGGGTATTTAACGAGTACTTTGCCTCTGTGTTCACTAGGGAGGGATGGGATATCTACAAAGCAAGGTACCTAAGGGATAGAAACATCAGTAAGTGGGATCAGGGAGCAACAAAAATGGAGCAAGAGGGAGAGAGAGGTACCCCAGGGGTGTCACATCTGGGTAAAGATAAAAAGGCCAGTAAGGTGGAGGGGACGGATGATGCTATCTCCGCCAAAAAGGTGTGGTTAGTCCTCAAGGCCCTAAAGAAAGACATCTCCTGGGCCGGATGGCATTCATCCGAGAGTACTATGGGAATTGGCGGACATACTGGCTGCACTCCTGGCAGAGCTTTTCAGCAGGTCACTTGAGACAGGGAGGGTACCTAGGGATTGGCGAGAGGCACATGTGGTACCAATCCATAAGGGGGGGTCGAGGGAAGTACCAGGTAACTGTAGACCCATCAGTTTGACCTCGGTGGTGGGAAAATTAATGGAGAGTATACTAAAGGAACGATTGGGGGTGTACTTGGAGGAGGTGGGAGGTCTGGATAGTCGGCAACATGGGTTTGTGCCAGGTAGATCATGTCAAACCAACCTTGTGGAGTTCTATGAATGGGTAACATCAGAACTGGACAGGGTAAGCCTGTGGATGTATTATTCTTGGACTTCAGCAGGCGTTTGACTCTGTCCCCACAATGGTCTGGTGGAGAAACTGATGGGGTTAGGAGTAGGCCCTTTGATGGTCAGATGGATTGAAAACTGGCTAGCTGGACGATTCAGAGAGTAGTGGTCTGTGGGGAGCCTCTCGAACCCTAGAGAGGTTGGTAGTGGGCACCAGAGGGTTCGGTCCTGGGTCCGATCCTGTTTAATGCATACATATCGGACATCAGGGAGGGTATAGGGTGTGAAATGAGTCTCTTCGCTGGATGACTCCAAGATGGGAGCAGTAGTTGAGGGAGAAGAGGGAGGTTGGCCCTGCAAGGGACCTGGACACCCTGGAAAGCTGGGCTCCACATGGAAATTAATTTAATATCACCAAGTGCAAGGTGTTGCATCTTGGTCGGGAAACCCTAAACACAGGTACACCCTGGGAGGAGGCGCTGGAGGCCTCAATAGGGAAAAGACCTAGGGGTCATGGTGGATGCATGTATGAATAACTCTGAGCAGTGCAGGAGAGCGGCTAGCAAGGCAAACAGGATGTTGGGATGCATCGCAAGGGGATCACCTCTAGGAGCAAGGAAGTGATTCTGCCGCTGTACAATGGACTGGTTAGACCACACCTTGAGTACTGTGACAGTACTGGAGACCACACTTAAAGAGGGACATACAGCTCCTAGAGAGGGTACAGAGGAGGGCAACAAAGATGATCACGAGGGCTAGGGATTTGACGTGAGGACAGACTTAAGGAGCTCTGCCTGTTTTCACTGGAGGAGAGGAGAGACAGGGGGACATGGATTGAGGTCTTCAGTACCTCAAGGGAATAAATAGGTAAACATGGAGGGGATCTTTAGACTAAAGCAGGGAGGTATCACCAGAAGGCATGGTTTGAAGTTGGAAGGTGGAAGGGTAAGGGGAAAAGAGGAGGAGGTTTTTCACTGAGAGGGTGGTAGACCCTTGGAATGCACTGCCTGGTGAGCTAGTTCAGAGATCCACAGTGGAGGGCTTCAAGAGAGGATGGGACAGACACAGAAAGTGGATGTATCAGATGATGTCCCGTCCCAGGGGGGTGGGGATGGATGATACGGGTTTCTGGAGCACAAGGGATGGGAGGGTCTCGGCACCCAACTAAGGATCTAAAGTTCGAGCAGACTCGATAGACCGTAAGGCCTAATCTGCTGGCAAATAGTATGTTAGTAAGCCAGGAAAACCTTAAGGACACTGCATGAGCTAGAACTCTAGCAGCAGTGTCATTAGTGCCCACCGCAGTGTGGAAATGCAGTATCCAGGGTTGATACTGCTGTGGCAATCGGGTCCCATGCCAAGTCACCATCTGTTCTTTCGGCAAGTGCCAAAAATGAAAATTATGTACCTACCGTAATTCTTGATCTTTCGGTGCATCTTCACTATTCATTACTGGTGGGTTCTGGCCGGAGGAACAGGACCCCGCGGGAGCATTTTTATTTTTCCTCGGGGGAGGAGCTGGTATCAGCTTGGGGCAGATGTACAACGTGGCGCTCAAGGAATGGCCAGTAAGAAAAAATTACTTACCATAGTAATCTTATTTCTTCCCAGTGATGCTCAGGAATTCATAACTCTGTGCAGTAAGCCTGGAGGATTGGACTGCCCAGAGAGATGGAACACATGCAAATGAATGGAATTCTTTGCACGTGAGCATCTTTCAAATACTGATTCTACCAACTGTAGTGTTCTAACCTACTCAGATTTGTAAGAAGCCCAGAAGACAGGCATTAGGAAACTAATGTAATTAAAAACTAACAGAGGGGTATCTCCTAATCAAAGCATAAATTTAACCTAAACCCTCAAAGGGAGGTTGACTCTAATAAAAACCACATCAATAAAACCTCAAAAGAGAACATTGAAAACTCCAGTTTAAAATGATTAAAACAGGAAAATGCAACATATAATATGGCTTAATGGCACCAGCATGCGGAGTGCAGAGGCTGAAATTCTGGAAGGGGAGGAAGGAAGGGAGTTACAAATTCCTGAGCATCACTGGGAAGAAATAAGATTACTACAGTAAGTAATTTTTTCTTCTAACCCCAGTAATGCTCAGGATATTCAAAACTTTGTGCAGACTACCAAGCAGTACCACTGGAGGTGGGCACAGAACTTTATTTTGGAAACAGGCTCTGCCGGACTGCTGTGCCAAACCTAGCATCACCCCAGGATAAAATATCCAGGTTATAGTGTTTTGTAAAGGTGTGTTCTGTTTTCCAGGTAGCTGCTTTGCAAATATCCACCAAGGGAACCTCCCTGGCAGCTGCAAGGGTAGCAGCTGTTCCTCTTGTTGAATGCGCCCTCAATCCTGTTGGGGGCTCTTTACCTGCCTTAGTGTAGCAGAACTGAATACACTGGACTATCCACCAAGAAATGGATCTTTTTGAGCCAGCTTTACCCTTTCCCACATCCCCATATGTAAGGAAAAGTTGTTTTCCATTTTTCCTAAGCTCTTTGGTGGCTGTCATGTAGTAGCTGAGAGCTCTTTTCACATCCAGACTGTGCAGCCTTCTTTCACCAGAACTGGTGTGGTCCGTGAAAAAGACAGGTAGAGTGATTGACTGGTTCAGATGGAAATCTGAAACCACCTTAGGGAGAAAAGTACAGTTACGTAAGAACTTACCGTAACAGTAGATCTCGAGAACAGCTCTTGCAGCAGGTTACACCATTAGGACTGAAGCCGGCAGGCGTCAGGACCCCATGGAAAAATTCAGCTAGCTATCTTCAGCGAGGACCGCTGACGTCGGTCGCCTCCGGCGTCAGTAGTACAAAGAAATGGGTCCGCCTGAGAATCCCCAGTCCTCCCGGAGACTCCTGGCCGCAGGGATGATGATCAAAGGGGAGACCGAGGATCCACCGTCAGAAGGCGATAAGGGAGAAAATCCCGATACAAGCATTTCCTTCTTTTTCTCCGTCTTCTTCTCATTCCATCATTCATTACCCTTTTCTTCTTCTTTTTTTAGAAGCAGAGCCGTGCCTTCTCTAAGGGGGAAGGTGGGCGGGAAGGTACCTGCTGCAAGAGCTGTTCTCAAAGATCTACTGTTACGGTAAGTTCTTACGTAACTGTACTATCTTACTTCGAGATACAGCTCTTGCAGCAGGTTACACCATTAGGACTGATTCCCAAGCAGTAACGCTACCAGAAGATCCGGGAGGAGGCAAGAGAGACAAGAGAAAAAAACAATCCAAGTCCTGACTCAGAACAAGAGACCTTGCAACACAGCTATGAGCCAGAAACCCGGCTCTCTGGCAGGCGATGTCGAACTGTAGTGCCTGATAAAGGTATGCTGGGAGCTCAAGTAGCTGCAGCGCAAATAGTTGAAATAGAGACGTTCCTGAGCGCTGCAAAGGAAGTGGCCACACCCCTGGTAGAATGACCCCGGATAGAACCCGGAAGGGGCTTTTGTTTAATCTCGTAACAGTACGAAATACACTGGACAAGCCAGCGAGACAAAGTCTGTTTGGATACTGGTTGGCCTTTCATTCTCTGGGAAAAGGAGACAAAAAGCTGGTCAGAACCCCGAAAGGGTTTAGTTCTGTTAAGGTAATACCTCAGGCTGCGGTGAACATCCAGGGTGTGAAGCAAAGCCTCCCCTCTGTTAGAGTAACCCGGGAAGTAGACTGGAAGGTCAATATCCTGATTCAAAGTAAGAGTCGAAACCACCTTAGGCAGAAACTTTGGGTCTGTCTCCGAGAGATACTCTGTCCCGTGAAAACCAAATAGGGCTCTTTGCACATGAGGCGTGAAGCTCAGAAATCCTTCTGGCTGAAGTAACGTGACAACCAAAATAACGCTCTTCCACGATAGAAAACGAGGCTCGCAATCCGCGGCAGGCTCAAAGGAGGGAGCCAGGTTGTTCCAGGACAAAGAGTAGATCCCACGGAGGCACTGGGTCCCCAATGGAGGCCTAAGGAGCAACACTCCTCTAAGAAACTCCCGAGAGGCGTCTAGCTGAGCAACAGTACGGTGCCCCACCAGAAGATGGTAGGCCGAAATATGATTATAATATAAATATATTAAATATAAGCCCCAAATAATGATTTGGGACTTGGGGGACAGGACCTATGAGGAGAGGCTCGAAGAGCTAAATATGTACACATTGGAAGAGAGAAGGGACCGGGGGGGACATGATAGAGGTCTTCAGGTACATGAAGAGGGTAAATAGGGGAGGAACAGTCAGGGTGCTTCGAAGGAAGGAGGAAGGGGCCACTAGAGGGCATGGGTGGAAGCTGGAGGGGGAAGATTCAGGGGAGAAAGGAGGAGGTGCTACTTCACTGAGAGGGTGGTGGAGCCATGGAATGCACTACCTAGGGGCTGGTGGAGGAAGAGACAGTGGAGGGGTTCAAGAGGGGTGGGACAGGTACAGGGGAAGGGTTCAGGAAGCAAAATCCAATGCAGCAAGAATATCCGGAACTGGGAAGGGAGAAGCCAGAGAAGGCAAGGGGGACAGCAAGGTCAGCACCCAGGGTGGGGGCTGACCAAACGAGCAGACACGAAAGACCGTTAGGCCTATTCTGCTGGCATTTTAGTATGTTAGTATGAAATAGCACAAAGGTGCACTTTGATAGAGGAGTAGGCTAGCCCTGAATGGAATAGAGAAAGGAGATAGTCTAAAATTACTCCATAGGGACAACCTAAAGGGGAAAGGTCACGAGCCCATGACCATAGACAAAAATGACGCCACTTCATGGCATATGTAGCATGTGTTGCCGGCTTTCTGGCTGCGGAGAGAACCTCAGCAACCTCTTGCGAGACCCCGTGGCGCAAAATGGCTATGTCTCTAGGAGCCATGCATGCAGGTTCAGAGAACGGAGATCCGGATGGAGCAATGAACCTTTCTCCTGAGACAGTAGGTGGGAGCTGAGCGGCACCGGGAGCGGGGGTTCCCGAGATAGCTGTGCCAGCAAAGGGAACCATATTTGTCTGGGCCCAAACGGGCCACTAGAATCATTTGGCGATGCTCCCGCGCAGCTTGAGAAGAACTCTGGATCAACGGGAAGGAGGAAAGCATAAAGGAATCTGTTCACCCAGGAGAGGGACAACGCGTCTGCCAGAAAACACCAGGCCCTGGACCTGGCGAGAGCAAAGTTGGGCAGTTTTGCATTGGATGGGGATGCGAACAAATCCAGCTCTGAATTCCCCATCGAAGAAGAGCAGATCCTGCCACCTCCTGATGAAGTTCCCACTCGTGAACTCTGGCCTGGAACGAACTCAGGCGGCTCTTGCATCGTGTTGTCCACCCCGGAACGTGAACTCGCAATCAGATTTGCCGCCTGTCCGACACCCAATCCCACACCTCATGGCCTCCTGCAGAGGAGGTGAGTGTGCGCCTGTTTGTTGAGGTAATACATTACCGCCTATGTTGTCCGGCCTGAAGCAGGATAGTGCACGGCGGAATTATGGACTGAAAAGCCTGAAGTGCATAGAGGACCGCCCTCATCTCTAGGACGTTGATATGGAGATGAGCCTCCAATGGGGTCCACGCACCCTGAGACTTCACCCCGTCTAGGTGTGCTCCCCACCCGAGACCTGAAGCATCCGTGGTGGGGTTATCTCTAGGGACGGTGCTGCAAACAGGACACCCCTGGAGAGCGACCCGGGGGCTAACCACCATTGCCAGTCTCGAATCACGGATTTTGTGATCCTGACTGGATGCTGCAAATGGTCTTGCCTCTGGTCCCACTGCGCCTTGAGCATCCACTGTGTTATTCGCATGTGGAGCCGCGCAAGAGGGACTGTGAGAATGGCCGCAGCCATGTGTCCGAGCAGACGAAGGACCGACCTGGCTGGTACGGTCTGGTTCGACGATAAGGCCCCATGAGGGACCCGAGGCGTCTCCACCCGTCGGCCGGAAGAAAAGCTCTTCCCTGGACCGTGTCCAGCACTGCCCCTATAAACTGCAGATTTTGCGACGGTACCAAGAGGGACTTCTCGTGATTTATAAGGATGCCCAGCGATCGAAATAAGTTTTGGGTGTCCTGGATCATGAGCAGGAGCGCCTCGCTGGAGGCGGCCATGAGAAGCCAATCGTCGAGGTACGGGAACACATAGTGGCCCTTTCTCCTTAGAGATGCTGCCACGACTGCCATGCATTTGGTAAAGACCCTTGGTGCGGATGACAGCCCGAACAGGAGAGCCCGGAACTGAAAATGGTGGCCTAGAAACTCGAAGCGCAGGAACCTCTGATGCGCCTGAGCTATGGGGATATGCAGGTATGCGTCCTGCATGTCTAGGGACGCTAAATAGGCGCCCTGCTTCAACATGGGGATAAGACCCGGAAGGGTCTCCATGCGGAATCTCTTGTATGCGACCGACATGTTGAGGTCGCTTAGGTCCAGAATCGGACGGAGGTCCCCTGTTTTCTTGGGAACCAGGAAGAAGTGAGAATAATACTCTAGTCCTCTCTGTGTGCTCGGACGCATTTCTATCGCCCTTGTTTAGGAGCGAGTACTTCTGCCAAATTAAGGCGCCGTGCTGACCCGAATACCGGGAGAGCAGAGGAGGCCTCGAGGGTGGCTTTTCCGCGAACTCTAAAAGTGGCCGACGCTGACCAACTGAAGAACCCACCTGTCGGTGGTGATTGCCTGCCATCCCGGCAGGAAGTTCGAATCACCTCCCACCATAACATACCGCTGATTCTGCGGGCGGGGGCCGGAAAGGAGTCATGCTGTGGCGGCAGATGGGCCCGCTGGCTGGGTCACTCTAGGGGTGCGTTGACTCTCTAGCGGGTTGCTTACCCTGGGTTCTGCGAAACCAGAGCCCCTCTGTTGTGTGGCGGAGTGGGGTTGTTGCTCTTAAAGTCCGCCTGAAATGGCCTTGTGCTCACGAAGGAATTCCAGCCTAGCCGGTACATTGCTTGAACCGACCTCACTGCCTTCCCGGCTCTGCAGTTTGGTAATAATCTTCTCCAAAGGATTACCAAACAACACATCTCCTCGAAAGGCGCCCATAATGTTCTTCTGGACGTCCGGGGTGAAGCCGGAGACACGGAGCCAGGAGTGTCTCCGGAGGCAAACGCCTGAAGCTGCTGCTCTGGCCGATGAGTCCGCGGAATCATACGCGGCTCTAAGCACTTGGGTCCCCACGTCTGAACCCATGCGGAGGAGCTGGAGCATCTCCTCCTTCTGCTCACCTTCGGGTAGTTTCTCGGCTACCTCCAGACCCTGTTCCCACAGAGCGTTCTGAAATAGAACCATGTGGGTCAGATAATTTAGGGATCTGATGGCGCAGGTAGCGGAAGCATATGTGCGCCTGCCCAAAGAGTCCAATTGCTTGGATTCTGGATCCGGTGGCAGGGTGCTCAAATGCTGCGGCCTTTGAGACCGGTCATGTGAGGCTGTTATGACCAGAGAATCGGCCAGAGGATGTTGTGTCAAATACTGGTCCTCTCTAGGAGCCTTGTATAGACAGTCAGCTTTCTTCGGCACTGCCGGTAACGAATGTGGACGCTTCCATGCGGCCTTGGTGACGTCCACAAAAGTGTCCACCAAGGGTGGCACCACCACAGGCTTGGGGTCCTTCTGCCGAAGATACTGGCCAGGCGCAATCTTCGGGCTCAACATTCCTCAGCTTCCCACCCATGTTCTCCTGGATATGGCGCATAATATCCATGAACGAGGGGTCATCCGGAGGAGACCGTGGTGTCTCACGTGGGTCCGGAGAGGGGACTGAGATTGGAGATGGGGATCTAGAGTTGGAATATACTGATCCCGTGTCCTCCGTCAACGGCGAACGTTGGCGTCTCCTGGATCTCTTGGGGCTGGGTGATCCAGAAGAAGAAGATCTTGACGGAGGTCTCCTCTTTGTGTGTCGAGCCCTGGGAGGAGATCTGGACTCCCTGGGGATAGTAGATCGGACAACCGACCCCGCAGACGTAGGGGGGTCTGGAGCCGGAGGAGGAGGAGGAAGAGCGGTGGGCGCCACGTCCTTCTTAATGGTGTCCCACCAGTATGTACAGAGGTCCTTTACATCCGCAAGAGACAATCCCGACGCCGGCTCAGATGCCGAGGGTCGGACGTCGGGTCCCGGCGACGGCTCCACAGAGACCTCAGGCGGCGCGGGGAGCCCGGGAGACCGTGCGCGAGGCCGGATCGCCTGTCCTGGTCCTCGGGCTGCGTCAGGTCTTCCTCCGTTGGAACTCCTGTCGCGGCGGTCGGGCGCAAGCCCTCTTCTCAGGCGCCGCGGATGCGGTCCCCAACCGGCGTCCGATGGGAAGGTTTGGCCGACAGACTGCCCAGGAGTGGTGCGAACGGCTGACGGAGGTCGAGCTGGCGTCGGGTCTGCCGGCCTCTTCAGAGGGGTAAGCTCAAGGGTTTTCCGGGGCGGCACTGAAGAGGACCGGACGTCGGGTACCGACGAGCGGGAGCCCGACTTGTGGTGGTGGTGACGACGCTCCCCGGACTGCGCCACGGCCTTAGGGGTGGAGGACGACGACGGCCTGGCGGTAGGGGCCTGAGAAGACCGAGAAACAGCCACCGCAGCCAGGGGGAGGGAAGAGGCCCTGGATGGAGACCAGTCCGACTTTGACCGGAAGCTGCAGGACTCGGAGGCCCGAGTCGGAGACCTGGAAGGGTCCTTCTCCCTTCTCTTCTTTTCGGCGTGCTTGTGGGATTTTGAGGATTCCCCTTTAGAGGACATGGCTCTGAGTTTTTCTTCAAGAATGAACGCCTGAAGAGCCTTCTGTCGCCGGATCCTGGTGCGGCTATTAAACCCCTGACAGAGGGAACAGGCCTGGGTGTCATGCTCTGGGCCCAGGCACCGGACGCAGGCCATGTGAGGGTCCTTAAAGGGGATCTGCTTCCCACAAGCACACTTTGACGTATGCCCGGAGGTCGGAGAGGACATCAGCAAAGAAAATCCTTTGAAGTGAAGTAAATTCTCGTAGGAAAGTTCAGCAACCACACGTCGCTCGCTAGACTAAGACCGAGGGTCGAGTACGCAAGTCGACGGCGGAAAGAACTGGGGATCTCATGGACCGCCTCTTATGTACCATGCCTGACGCCGGAGGCGGGACCTCTGACGTCAAGCGTGTCCCCGCTGAAGATAGCTAGCTAGAATTTTTCCGTGGGGTCCTGACGCCTGCCGGCTTCAGTCCTAATGGTGTAACCTGCTGCAAGAGCTGTATCTCGAAGTAAGATCTGTCTGTTAGTTCTGAGGACTACCTTATCTCTGTGAAATGAGAGATGAGCCTAGTCAATGCAGAGAGCCTGGAGCTCACTAATTCTCCTTGCAGAAGTAATGGCCACTAGGAAGACTGTTTTCCAAGTAAGGTATTTCAAGTGGGCAGTAGCCATGGGTTCAAAGGGAGGGCCCATGAGCTTGGCTATACACACATTCAAATCCCAAGCAGGCACTGGTGCCCTATGAGGTGGGTGTAAATGCATTAGTCCTTTAAAAAATCTTTTGAAAAGTTTATCAGATGCCACTGATACCTTGGTGCCTGCAGAAAGGTGGGCAGATACTGCTGCTAAATGAACCTTAAGTGAAGTGGGTTGCAAGCCTAGTGAATGCAAATGAGTGAGATAGTTCAAGACTACTGAAACTCCAGCGTTTCGTGGTATAAGGTTTATACTAGAACACCAGCAAGAGAATCTCTTCCATTTGGAAGAATAAGACTTCTGTGTAGAGGGTTTTCTATAACCCTTCAAAATATTTAGGACAACTTCTGAAATATTTAAATCTGCATACTCTAATTCTTCAAGAGCCATGCCTTGAGATGAAAAGACTTGAGATTGGGGTACAACGATGTTCCCTGATTGGAAGTCAGATGATTGTGTCTGAGGGGCAACTGTATCGGTTTGCTGACAGACATGGAGAGCAGAAGAGAGTACCATGGCTGCCTGGGCCACTCCGGAGCTATCAAGATCAACAATGCTGAGAGGGACTTTAGCTTCAGTAACACCCTGAAGACCAGGGGGAAAGGGGGAAAAGCATACAGGTGCCTGCCTGTCCAGTCCAGAACCAGGGCGTCCAGAGAAACTGTGCCCTGTGCTGGTGGTCTGCAGCAATATTGCGGGAGTTGGTGGTTCTGGTGGGATGCGAACAAGTCTATCTCCAGAGTACCTCACCTTTTGAAAATGACTTGTTCCACCTGCTTGTTCAGAGTCCATTCGTGATGGGCCTGGTTGATGCAACTTAGTGCATCTGCCAAAGTATTGTCCTTTCCTGGCAAGTGAATTGCCTGTAAAGAGACCCTCAGAGAGTAAACCAGTGCCCAAATCTTCATGGACTCTGTGCAGAAGAGGCCTGACCTGGTGCCTCCCTGTTTGTTTATGTAATACATTGTGGTAGTATTGTCTGTTCTGATCTAAACCACTCTGCCCATGATCAGTGAAGAAAAAGCCTTTAGGGCTAGTAACACTGCTCTTAGTTCCAGTAAGTTTACGTGCTGAAGGGACTCTGCTGCTGACCACATTCCCTGGGTCGTGTGCTTTCCTAAGTGGGCACCCCAGCCCAACAGGGATGCATCTGTTGTGAGTACCAAAGAGGGGCTTTCTTTCTAGAAAGGCACTCCTTGCCTTAAATTGGATTCCTGTTTCCACCACAAGAGGGCCCTTAATAGTGGGCCTGTCATGGGTGTAAGCTTTGAAAAGGGTATTTTTTCTGACTCCAGTGAGCGCTGAAGTGAAACTGGATGTCTCGCATGTGGAATCTGGATGCCTGGACTGTGCCTGTGGATGCAGCCATATGACCCAGTAGTTGTAGAAACTGTTGTGCAGTTTTTGAGCTGTTCAGGACGAAGGAATTTGCTATTGACTGCAGACTTTGCACCCTGTCTAAGGGTAAAAAGGCTCTGCCATGAAGTGTGTTGATTTCTGCCCCTATAAACTGCAGAATTTGAGCATGGGTTAGGATTGATTTCTTTTGGTTTATGATGAAACCCAGCTATAAGAGGACTTAGGTGATTTTTAGGGAGTTCCTTACCTGGTCTGATGAATTTCCCACCACCAGCCAGTCATCTAGGTAAGGGAAAACAGTAACTCCTTGTCTTCTTAGATATGCCGCTACAGCAACTAGGCGCTCTGTGAACACCCTTGGTGCTGAGGAGAGACCGAAAGCAAGAGTTGAAAACTGATAGTGGCCTGAAGGGAGCCTGAATCCGAGGTATTTTCTGAAAGATTCCTTTATGGGGATGTGGAAATAGGCGTCTTTCAAGTCCAGTGATGCCAGCCAGTTCCCCTTTTGGATTGTTGGCAATATTCGAGCCAAAGTGACCATTTTGAACTTTGTTTTTTTTTTCAGATGCTTGTTCAAAGCTCTGAGATCCAGTATTGGCTGCCACTTCCCACTTTTCTTTGTTGTTAGAAAGTATCTGGAGTAAAAACCTCTTCCTCTCAGGGTGGTAGGGACTAATTCCACTGCTCTGAGATGTAGCAACTTTTGGACCTCTGCTTCTAGCAATGCCCTCTCTGCTAGAGGTGAGCAGTAAACCCTGGTTTTCGGAGGAGGAAAAGATACGAAGTCAAAGACAGACCTTGACCCACTACCTCCAGCAGCCACTTGTCTGTGGTAATGCTTAGCCAAGCCTGGAGGAAGTGGGATAGTCTGCCTCCGACAGGGAGGGAGGAGGCGGCTGGATCCTCAGGTGTTTTGCTTTGCTTGGGGCAGAGGTTGGGTTTGAGAACCCCTCCTGGAGCCCCTTCTACTCCTTCCCCTAGAGTATCCCTGTTGTGGATACTGTTGGTACTGGAGCACGGCTACTGGCTGGAAGAAGGGTCTGGTCGTAAAAGACCTCCCCCACAGGGTCTAGTGAATAATGAAGCACGCCCTTTAGCAGAGTTGCTTCTATAGGTTGCCTTGTATTCATCCACTTTTTCATGTATGCAACCGTGGATTCCCCAAAGAGAGAGTTTCCCTCTAAGGGAAAATCCAGGGCCTTGGATTGAGTGTCCTGAGTAAGGTTAGTGGCCCTGAGCTAAGCAAACCTTCTCTGTGCCACAGTGTTAACCATCCATCTGGCTGCAGTTTCATTAGAATCAGCAGCCATCTGGAATTGGTACTTAGCCACCTCCAACCCAAACATGGCAGTTTCAGCCAGGTCTTCGGACAGGGGTGAGGGGGCTTTGCTGGACATGTCCAGTACCGACTGTCTCAGGGATTTTTGATACTAGGCAGCATAAGCTTGGAAAGTAGCCCGTTTCATGGCCAAGGAAGCTGATAAATAGCCTTTTTTGGCAATGCTGTCTATTTTTCTGGAGTCCTTGTCCGGAGGGTGGGAGGACAGGGGGACTCCGGCCTTATCATAGGCTGCTTGCTATATGACCCCTTAATGGTCAGGATGGTAAAAAAGAAAATCAGCTCCCATCCCGTCCAACTGGTACTTCTTATCTATTCTCCTATCAATAGGAGGAACAGAGTTAGCCGTCTGTAAAACTTTCAGGGTGTCTTTCTTAAAAAATTTGTACACTGGCAAAAGGAAAGCTTTTGAGGGTGTTAACCCATCATATTTAAATATTCAATCTCCTCCTCATCCTCTTATCTGCTCTGTAGTAGCAATGTCCAGAGCAGCTGCCATTTTCCATACAAATGAGAAATGGGAGGAATAATCCTCCGACATCCTGGGGGGGGAGAACTAAAATCTTGTTCAGGAGATATTGGGTCATTGTCCTGAGAGAGTTCATCCCTCCTCAAAATACTACTCTTCCTGAAAAGGAGGAAAATTACCACTGCTGGCCTGGGAGCCCTGAATAGGGGCAGGCTGCTGTGGGATAATGTTCTGCAGTGTCTGTATAATTTTAAAAGCCTGGGCTATCTCTTGAGCAGAAGGCATAGCTGGCATCTGCGCAGAAGTCCCTGGTTTAGCTGGGGAAGATTCTGCATGCTTAGTCTTTTTCAGCTTTTTTGAAGGAACCAGGGAGTCAGCCGGTTCTTCCCCTTTTTTTGCCCCTTTATTGCCCGTATCAGGGGCAGGGGTAGGCAAAGTTGTGGGTTCAGCCGCAACAGACTGGGGTGTCAGCTGGTCAGAGCCGGAGGGACCCATAGGAAATTTCTTATTTAGCCTTTCAAGGCGTTTTTTCAAAGTTTTCTCAGGAAAAGTTTTGCAAACTTCACATTCCTGGTCCAAATGTTCAACTCCCAGACAAGCTACACGTAAGGTGTGCTTGTCTGCCTTAGCAAAAACATCTCCACATTTTAAACAATTCTTGAAACCGGGTTCTCCGGTTCTCTTTTTGGATTTCTCTGACATGGTAATACAAAATAAACACCAAACGCTAACAAGGCAAAATGTGTTTTTTTTTTTTAAGAAATAAACGCTTTTGTGGTCGGTTCTGAACTGATAGGAACCGTAGAACTAAGTTGAGAAGCCCATGAACTGTTCAGCGGTTCTGTAAATCAAGAAAGCGGTTACGAAAACTTTAAAAGGGACCAATTTTAAAGCAAAAGAAAAATAACAGGTTCTTTAATCAGAGAACCGAAAATAAACCTAAACTAACTCGGATCCCTCACAGTTATCCCAAACCGCAACGAACCGAGAAAAACAACTAATTTAGACAATAAACAAGATTTTAAACTATCATTAAGTAGAGGCAGTAAAAGAAATTGAAAATACTTATGGTTTTGCCAATTTTGAACTTTCTTCACGCGAAAGAGGACGACAGAAAACTCAGAACGACCAGACTTTCAGGCGGAGAGAAAAATCTGAGTAGGTTAGAACACTACAGTTGGTAGAGGCAGTATTTCAAAGATGCTCACGTGCAAAGAATTCCATTCATTTGCACGTGTTCCATCTCTCCAGGCAGTCCAACCCTCCAGGCTTACTGCACAAAGTTATGAATATCCTGAGCATTACTGGGGTTAGAAACAACATAGATTCCTCCCCAACCTCAGTTCTGTGAAGCTAGAGAGTGATAGGCAAAAGGGGATAGGGAAAAAGAAGAGGGTGGGCAAGAGAGCCCAAGGGACAGCTAAAAGGGAAAAGATATAAACGGAAAGAGATATAAGCCGAAGGTAGAGGACAGAACAACCCTAGCGTTCTGACACAAAGGGCCCCATCCTCTGGGCATGCGAGTATAGACAAAAAGGACAGGAAAGAGAGAAAGAGAAGAAGGAAAAGGAAGAAGACCCCTCACAGGAGGAAAACAGAGGCCAAGGGGAGGAGCAGCACTCAGAGGGCTTCCTTCAAGGAGATACCCCCTCCAGGCAACTGAAACATCTCCAGAAAGGAGCACTTCACTTTTAGGAAGGGAGGCAGAGTTGAGGCAAGCTGATAAGGTTATCTGCCCAGGCCTTTCCTCCTTACACTCCAAGACAGAGAGGTCGAGAGGTTTCCTACTTCCGTTCTCAGTATATAAAGGCAGGACAGAAATGCCTTGGTATAGAGTTCAACCTATTTCTCTGTGGGGAGCTGCCAGAAGGACTCCCACCCCATCCGCTACACTGGGAAGGAAGAGGGAAATCGCTGAAAACCAGTACAACTGATGGAAGTGATAAGGAAGACCAGAGAAGAGAGCGGGGTCACCAGAGTCCTCCGAACCCCATAATCCCGGTGAAGACCTCCTCACCCCTCAACTAGGGGGCAAGGGGCCACAGATCCCATGGACTTAGGACTCCTAGGGGAGACCCCTACCCGGGCCCCAGGTAAAGAGCTCCAGGAAACCCCCTCAAACAGCAGCTCTGCCTGCCCCCACATAGGGTGGGATCCTTCCTGAAGGATCATGACAACCTGGGGTACCAGATGGACAGTCTTACCACACCCTAAAGGGAAGGAGGCATAGCCCAGAGTCTGAGGCCCAAGAGGGGAAGGTGGGAGGGAAGCAGTGATGAATGGTGAAGATGCACAGAAAAATCAACAATTACGGTAGGTACATAATTTTCATATATCTTGTCTGTGTCAATCTTTATCATTCTTCACTGGTGGGTGATTACCAAGCCCCACGAAGGAGACCTGGTACCTCCCTGAGGGAGAAACTTCCTTCAACCTCCTGTGGGGGAGACCCTTACAGGCCTAGTTAGGCCTGGGACTGGTCAGGGTGAGGCGGGGTCTCCCTCTGCCTGGGAGATGGGAGTCACCCCTCAAGTTCCCACCTCACTCTGTGGGGAAAAAAGGTGAACCCCCCCAGAAAGAAGAAGCAATCATCCTACCCGGGAAAGGCGAAGCCATTCCATCTGCCTAACGCAGATCGCTGTCCCCGCAAGCCTGTATGCCACCTCACTGGCATCATGCGATGCCCTTGCTTGGTGCCTCGCAATTTCCAGGCCACATGCAGAGAGGGCAAGGGCTTGCCTGGTTGCCTCTGTATCAGGCACAGATGCTAGAACTTGTCCTAGCATGGCCCAAAGGTGCCTGTTATAGGCAGCACGATGGGCCTGATGTGCTGCAATAGAAAGAGAGGCGCACAGAGGAGAAGGTTCTCCTCCCCCAGCAGTGGAACTCCACAAAGTCTGCATCCGGGGGTCGGTCGTGTCTCGGGCTTCTATGCCCGGAAGGAGTATCCAGGAGCGTCACGCCCGAGAAGGAATGAGGCAGTGCTCCTGGAGACCCCTGAGATGCACAATACCTGTACCGACAGTCCATCGGGGTTTGGGAGGGGACTGATGGATGCTGCCAGGTGAGGTATGACGCCTTCAGAATGGGAGGGCCAAACAGGCACCATCAGGTGGTCCGCATTGTATTGGCTGAGAAAAGCGCGCGTCACCCACTCCGGATTGCGTCTTGCCAACCTTGAAATATGGCACTCGTTGACCAGCCTTGAAAGGAAACACTGATAAGAGGTCTGGTCAGCATCCTAGGACAGGTGGACAGAGAGATCCTCTTCCTCAGGTGAAGAAGAAGAGGAGGCCGGCGAGTCCGAGGAGTAAGAGCCCAGCTGCTGGTGCAGGGGTGAATGGTGAAAAACCTGTTCGTCCATAGATCTGACATATACTGGGAAATCAGCAGCCATGGCTCTGCACTGCTCCCAGGTCAGAGGCTCCGTAGGACCAGAGTGGCTCAGGAGAAGGGGTGGGGAAGGCAGAGGTAAAGGGGCTGAACGCCTCTGAAAAAGAGGACACCCTCTGCCAGGGTAAGGGACCATGCAAACGATCCAGCACCCCGGAAGGACCCGCTGGTCAGAACAGTCATCACCCATTCATCCATCCTGAAACGGTCAGAACTGAGCCCTGAAGGGGATCCCCCCACCCCCGTGAGGCGACCGGGGCTGTGTGGGTCCAGAACGGCAGTCCCTAGTCTTGTGCAATGAGATCCCCCTCTAGGAGACCTCAGAGGAGAAGACAGGTCCGGCACTGCAGCTCCTCCCAAACCCCTGCGGGCTGCAAGGGAAGGGTGCTGCCCCTGGCCTTGTCCCCTCAACCCCCTCAGACTCCAAGAGGGATCTCTTCTTCAGAACCAACTGTGGAGGTTCCACCTCACCTACCAGTCCCTAAAGGGCAGCCGGAAAGGGTGCCCGTGTCCCAACTCCAGATTTCTGAGCGGCCCCAGAAGTGGGTCCAGCCTGGACACCCAGATCAGGGGACTCTCCTCCTAGCTCGGTGACCCTATCGACTCCGGAAAGTCCCCCAGTGCCTCCCTCAGCTCCAGAAGGCTCCCCAGCACCGCAAGCAGCTCCGAGGCCAGCGCCAGTCAGAACCACCAGCTGTGAAGGAAGAGAAGATTGGTCGAGAGCAGAGGTGCTGGGCGGAGAAGAGCCCTGATACTCCGAAGAGTCCGGCAGCCAGCTAGATCCACTTCCAAATCATCCTCCTCTGAAGAGCAGTGGATCCAGAGGACCTTCAGAGGGGCCACCCCCCAGGGACCTCCTACTCTCGGCACCGTGGCGGCTGTGAGCCGGCCAGCACTACCCATGGCACCGCCCCGATCACCAAAGCCGGAAACAACTCCAGGATCTGGGACAGCACCAAGGAAACCACCAGGTCAGGCATGGCAGAAGCAGGCCACGATACTGGGGGAGCCTTCACCTCCGAGGAGGTGACTGCCACGATGCTGCCTCCGGCCGACCCCCGGGAGAGTTGGACTGGGCCTCTGGCACTGCAAAAGGGGCCTCTGCTGTGGGGAGGCTAGGAAAAAGTGGAAACCCCCTCCTCCACGGTCCATATAGAGGAGGGGACCGGAAGAAGGGTCAAGGGACCTGCGTCTAACAGCCCTACTGTGCAGCTATCCTTCAAAAGTTGGTGGCACATGGCCGACTTTAAACATGCGGCTTTCCAAAACTCTGCGGTCCATGGAGTCCATCACAGATTCCACTGGACAATCGAGGGGATCACCCACAAGCAGAAACGCTTCCATTTCATGGTGCATGTAGCCCTGGTAGAGGGTTTTCTCGCTATCACGAGCACCTCTGCCACTCTAAGGGATACTCCGAATCTATCCCTAGCTAAGTCCGCAGGAGCCAAGCATGCAGATGCAGGGACCTGAGGGTTGGATGGAGCACGTGAGTGGAGAGGGGCAACGGAACCGGCAGTTCCGATGCCAGCTGCTGCAACAGTGGGAACCAAATCTGTTGAGGCCAGAGGGGCACTATCAGTATCATCCTGGCTCCTTCTGTCTGCAACTTGAGTAGGACCCTCTGAAGAAGAGGGAAGCATATAGAAACCTCCCTGTCCAAGGGAGGGACAATGCGTCTCACCAAAAAACACCAGGCCCTGGATCTAGCGAGCAGAAATTGGGCAGTTTGGCGTTGTGTGGGGGCACAAAAAAGCCCAGTTCTGGCCAACCCCATGTTTCAAAGAGGTAGTTTGCAACTTCTTACTGTAGTTCCCACTCATGGTTCTGAGACAGAGAGTGACTTAGGATGTCTGTGAGGACACTGTGAATCCCTGGAACAAGGACTGCCATGATGTCCAGGCTGTGATCCACTGCCCAAGTCCATACTTTCATCACCTCTCTATACAGGGGATAAGAATGTGTGCCCCCTTGCTTGTTGAGATGGAAGATTACTGGGGTATTGTCCGACTGGACCAGCAGAGGTCCAGGGAGGAGCACCCCTTGGAAGGCTTGAATGGTGTATAGTATGGCTCTCATCTCCAAAATGTTTATTTATTTGCTTTTGGTAACCGGGTGGGTGCACTAGGGTTTACGTGGAGAGCTCGTTTGGTTGAGTTCCAGGAACTCCTCGCTTGATGAGAAGCAAGATGTGCTCCCCATCCCAGTCCCAAGGCATCCATAGTAAGGACCTGCTGTGGGCTGCGTCACTGGAAGGGAACCCCTACACTCAAGTGGGCTGGGGTGAGCCACCAGGTCAAGGACTGTCAGACTGCATTGGAGGTACAAATGGGCTCCTCCAGCTTGTCCGTGCCTTGATCCCATTGAACCCTGAGGTGCCACTGCAGAATCCTCATGTTCAGAAGTGCAAGTGGAACCGTGACTATGGCTGAGGCCATGTGACCTAGAAGTTGTAGAACCACCCTCGCAGGAACCAAGTCTGAGTCCTGAACCCCGTGAGCGACTTCTCTTAGCCTTGATGCCCTGTCTGTGGGCAGAAAGGCTTTCCCTTGGACTGTGTCCAGGACTGCTCCTATGTATTGTAGCCTTTGAGCTGGCCATGGTTGTGACTTGGGCAGGTTTTTTTTTTTCCCCCCTGGCTATTACTTTTCCCACCTCCTCATAAGGCATACCTGGTCTGCTTCCCCTCTTACCTGGCAGCCTCGGGGAATCCAGACGCTGTCCATCGTCCTCATTCTGAATCAGGGCCACACCTGCACTCCCCTGTGGTTTGCCCCCCGCAGCGGGGTTGCAGGAAGAGGACCAGTCCTCTTCAATGTCTTTATAAGTGACATTGCAGAAGGACTGGAAGGAAAAGTATGTCTCTTTGCAGATGACACTAAGATCTGCAACAGAGTTGATGCACAGGGTGGGGTGGAAAGGATGAGAAGGGACTTGCAAGGTTAGAGGAATGGTCAATGTATGGCAGCTTAGATTCAATGCTAAGAGTGCAAGGTAATGCACCTGGGAAACAAAAACCCAGGGAAGAGTACACAATGGGGTGAGATACTAACAACAACAAAATGGAAAGGGACCTGGGGGTAGTCATATCAGATGACCTAAAGGTGGGCAAGCAATGTGAGAAGGCAGCAAGGAGGGTTGGGGGATACTGGGATGCATAGGGAGAGGCATCACCAGTAGAAAACAGGAAGTTATTATCCTCTGTACAGACAGCTGGTGAGACCCCATCTGGAGTACTGTGTGCAGTTCTGGAGACCCAGTTCCGAAAGACATAGACAGGATGGAAGCTGTCCAGAGGAGGGCACTAAAATGGTGCAGGGTCTGCACCGAGGACATATGAAGAGACTTAAGGAGCTTAATATGTATAGCCTCAAGGAAAGGAGGGAGAGGGGGACATGATAGAAACTTTCAAGTACCTCAAGGGAATCAACAAAGTCCAAGAGGGTAGCATCTTTCAAAAAGAGGGTGTGCAAGAACAAGAGGGCACAATTTGAAGATAGGGGGCTCAGAGGTAATTTGAAAGTATTTTTCACAGAGAGGGTTGTGGATGCATGGAATGGCCTTCCGGAGGAGGTTGTGGAGTCAAAATCAGTGGTGGAATTCAAGCATGCATGGGATAGTCATAAGGCAATTCTGGGGGTTGGGGGTAGAAAGAAGTAGGCTGCTGGTTAACTAGGATCTGCAGCTTATCCAGTAGGTAGGGAAATGGGCAGACTGGGTGGGCCAAGCGGTCCTTATCTGCCGTCAAATTCTATGTTTCTATGTTTCTATCTCCCCATCTTGAATAGGATCCAGATTGAGGTGCACCCTTCGAAACTGACGTTGAGACGGCCATCAAGCCACTCGACCTAGGATGCCTCCCCCTATTTTCCAGAGTTTCTCCCCTTAGAGCTGGGGGCATGCAATGATGCCAGGTGGAGGGAAGCACACACTCATCCGCACACGCTCCCTCTAGCTGTCAACCCCAGCTCCTTCCCATAATAGAGAGCGATGCCTTGTCCCCCAGCCTCCGCCGGGGTGGTGAACAGGCACCAACTCTTAGGGACCTCCCCTCCCCGGAGAAAGAGAGCTGTCCAGTGGACGCTCAATCCTTCTCCTCCCCTGCCAACCCATGATGACCTGTGCTCGTTCCCGAATACGGGTCACTGGCGCTGCATGAGGTAAGGCACTCAACACCTCAGCCCTCAGCGCCACTGGGCCGCTGGCTTGGGCAGGTTTATGGTAATGCCTAGAGTCTAAAATAGACTTAATGTCTCCTCCAAGGTTCTGTTCAACTGGTGTTCTGCTGGAGCGGTAAGAAGCCAAACGTCCAGGTAGGCCTATACAAAGTGACCCCCTCTTCTGAGGGCTACCACCACCACCGCTAGTCACTTGGTAAAGACCCTTGGTGCTGATGACAGGCCAAATGGCAGCACCCTGAACTGGTAGTGTTTTCTTTGGAAGGTAAAGTGGAGGTACTTCCTGTGGGACGGCAGGATTTTGATATATATGTAGGCATCCTGCATGTCCAGAGAGCAAAGCCAGTCTCCTTGGTGGAGCATTAGTAACAAGCTCGCCAAGGTCACCATTCTGAACCATTTGTATTCGATAAAGGTGTTCAGTGGACTCAGATCCAGAATGGGACGGGAGGTCTCCCTGTCTTTTTTTAGAGACAAGGAAGAAATAGGAATAAAATCCCTTGCCCCGCTGAGCAAAAGGGTCCTCTTGTATTGCTTTTTTGTCCAATAAGGCCTGTATCTTTGCCCTCAGGAGGAGTGCATGGGACGTGAGCAGTGGAAGGGGCTGGGTGAGCAGTGGGAGGGGACTGGTGGATTGTCTGGTGGGATCTGGGTGACCTCTAGGGGAGTATCCCCTTTCCACTATCTGGAGAATCCATTGGTCTTCGATGTTATTATAAAGGACCATCCGGATAGGCAGAGGGAGAATCTCCCTCCTACCACTGTGGGGGGGAGGGGGGGGTCGGTAGATAGTCATGCTGTATTGGAGGGTGTAGGCAGGGGAGGTCTGGACCCCTTGGGATTTTTGGGGCCCTGGGCGCCTGAGGGGACAGGGTGGCCTTTTCTTTTAAAACCTCCCTTGTGCTGTGTCTGGCATCTTCCTTGCTGTCCCTGATTTTTGCGAAAGGGGCGGCGACGTGTGGGTTGTGGCTCTGACCTGTACATCCTGTGGACTTCAGATACTGCTTTGCCAGAATCTTGCAGTCTGGTAATCAGCTTCTTGGTGTCCTGGCCGAACAGGACTGGTCCCTGAAAGGGATCATCCAGGATAGCATCCTGTAGATCCTGTTGGAAACCAGAAACTCTGAGCCAAGCATGCCTCCACATACAAATGCCAGAGGTCGCTGCTCTTGCTGCTATCTTCGGAGTCATAAGAACTCATTAGGACATGTTTCTTTAAGTCCATGCCAGACTGTATGACGGCAAGGAGTTCTGCCGTACCCTCCAAATCTGGCTGGGCCTTGGCCAGGTCCATCACCTTTGCCCAGAGGGACTTTTGGTATGTGATCATCTGGGCAAGGAAGTTCAGTGACCAGACAGTGCAAGTTGCCAATGAGTACACTTTACGACCCTTTTGGTCCAGTTTTTTGTATTCAGGGTGTGGGCACTCATGTGACACAGTTGTTGTGCCCTGCCGTGGGCAGCCGTCAAGACCATGGAGTCTGCCTTTGGCTATTCACCCAGAAAAGGCTCCCCTTTTGGAGTCTTATAGAGCCCGTCGGCCTTGCAGGGCACTGCAGTCATAGTGGCTGGATGTCTCCATGTTGACCTGGTTACAACCTGAAAAGGCTCTACCAATGGGGGGGGGATGACCAAGGATTTAGGGTCAGTGGCCCTCCAAAATTTTGCCAATCTGCACCTTTCCGGGTCCAGTTTCTCTGTGTCCCACTGGTATAGCGCCTGTATGTGCTGCATAATATCCAAAAAGGACAGGTCATCCAAAGGTGACTTCAGCAAGTCCCTTGAATTAGGAGATGGGATGGGCAGCTCGTCCTCCAAGGAGTAGTCTGAAGATGAACCTTCGGCATCCTCCTCTGAGGACGACAGCGGGCGCCCACTGGAGGATGGGACGGACGACGGGTGTCTTTTATGGGCGCCCAACCCAGGCGTCTACCTGCCTTCTTCCTCGGGCGGCAGAAGCTCCTTCGGTGGTAAGGGCCACTGAGGTGACTAATGTTTAGGTGGTGGCTGGACCAAGGATGGATCCCTGGGTTTAGCAAGAAGATCCCCTTTAATAGTGCTCCACCAGGTGTTAAAGAGTGCTCCCACCTCAGCCAGTGGAACAACTGGTGGTGGCGGCGTCTGGTTTGAAGCGACGGAGGGCCCAGGCATCTGATCTTGAGGCACTGGCGTCTGGTCCTTGGGCACCTTCTCTGTAGGTGCTTCCAGCGTCAGATCTATACTGCCTGACGGTCTGGCATCTGGTTCCTTTGGAGAAGGCTGTTGGGCATCTGATGTCCCTGTCTTTGGGGCTGCAGTCGCTGATGCCGATGGGTGGTCCTTCAGGCCCACTACCATTCTTTGGCCAGTGGCGCCTGCTCCTTCTCCGATGCAGAGTCAGAGTGTCCAGTGGTCTGCCTTCTGTCGGAGGCGGATGACACCTGTTCCTCGGGTGGGGAAGGTGTCTAGTACCTGACAACCTCCTGGCATTCTGTGGAATTGTCTGGTTTCTTGTATTTCTCAGACAACCCAGAGTGCTTGTGGGCACTGGACTCAGTGGATTTGCCTGAAGCTAACGCCTGTCCTTCATGGGTCGACCCATGTTTGTGGGATCAGTAGGCCAAGGGGACCTGGGCGGATGACTGCCCCTGGGAAGAAGACTCCCTGCCTTTAGTGTGCAATGATGTGGTCGACTTCTTGTAAGTTTCCACCGAAACTGCCTTGGTACCTAGGGGGACAGACTATGACGTCTCACTGGAAGTAGCAGACGCCCAGTGAGGGGACTTTGGGCGGGAATCCAATCTGGCGCTCTCTCCTTCTCCCGGTGGTGGTGGTTTCCTCCTGATCTCGTCTCCGGGGGGTGGGGGGCAGCTCCCTGGCTGAGGAGTATGAACTGTGTCCCAATGGGGCCTTCTGCATGGTGACTACTTGCTGCTCTAGTAGGTAGGCCTTCAGAGTGTTGGTGCGGCGAATCCTCGTTTTGTTATTAAACTTCTGGCAATGTGGGCAACTGTCAGGCCTGCGGTCTGGGCCTAGGCAGATCAGGCAGGCAAGCAGAGTGGTCATCTTTTGCTGGGATCTGCTTCCCGCATGCACACGTGGATTTTCGCCACTGTGTCGAAGACATGCACTTAACTGACGAATAAACAAGGAAAAATAAAATTTTTGAGAAAAACCAGCGTGATGCATGAGAAAAAGGTGGTCAACTGTGACTATGGCAACCGTGGATCCGATGTTATTGAGGTGATGGCGGGAAAAGAACTGAGGTGGCGCCAGGGGATCGCCCCCTTTATACCACGTTTGACGTCACCGCCACACACTGCTAGCTAGAAGATTTTTCTGAGGGGTCCTAATGCCTGGCAGTCTTAGTCCTAATGATATCACCTACTGCATGAGCTCCCCCTCGAAGTGAGATGGACCTATACGCATGGGACAGGCTACACTTGAGCGAGGAGCGGAAGAGAGTATTAAAAAAGGGGATAGAGGGGTACATAGCAACAAAGGCGGGTTTAAACTAGGTGGGGGGGTAGCAAGTGGACTGCTGGTAATCAGGGATCCCAAAGTGGGGAGCCAGACGAGCTTACTGCCCCAAGTTAATAGGGAGGAGGTTGGGGTAGGGGCACGGGAAGGGGAGCCAGGTAAAGGTAAGGGAGAAACGGGGTGGAGGGTGGTCACGCTGAACGCGAGGAGTCTAGGTAATAAGTCAGCTGAGGTGCAGACTCTCCGGCAGTTGGGGGAGTTTGACACTGCAGCTATCACGGAAACGTGGGCCACCCAGTACCAGGACTGGGATATGATGATCCCAGGATATAGAATATTCAGGAAAGATAGGGCTAAAGGGGAAGGGGGGGTGCATGGCATTCTATGTATGGGAAGAGATAAGGTGTATAAGGGAGAAGGGGGAGGAAGGCAGGACAGAGGCCCTATGGATGCAATTCCAGGACAGGAGGGGTAAGGACTCTGAAGATGAGGGTAGTATACAGACCACTGGCGTAAGGGGCCAACCTGGATAGACAGCTAGCTGAGCAAATCAGAAAGGTCTGTAGGAAAAGGAACACAGTGGTGGTGGTGGTGGTGGGGGACTTCAACCTTCCTGGGGGATTGGAGCACTCCAACCAGCACTAGTGCAAGGGAGGATAATACTAGAAGCATTTCAGGACAGCTTCCTGGTGCAGTTGATACATGAGTCGTCTAGGTTGGGGAGGACTCTGGACCTGGTACTTTCAAATGGGAAGGCTGCAAGGGATCTGGGGTTGGAGGACCCCCTGGCTGGGCAGTGACCACCACTCAGTGTGGTTCATGCTCACTATGCGTAGGGAAACGGGGGTATGGGAACCAAGGTGATTGAATTTAAAGGGGCAGACTTTAAAAGGATGGCGAAAACTTTAGGTAGGTATCTGGTAGCAATTCTACCAGACATGGATGCTAGTCAAAAATGGGAGATTATTAAAAAAGGTCTGACGAAGGCCACTGGGGCTTGTACAAAGACAAGGAGTAAGAAGGGGAGAGCAGAGAAGCCCAGTTGGTTGACTCAGGAGGTTATGGAGGGAGTGAGGGCCAAAAAAGGGGCATTTCGGAAACTTATGAAATCGGGAGGAGGTTAACAAGTAGGAGTATTCAAAAAAGTCCAGGGAGGTCAACAGGCTAATCAGAGCAGCCAAGGCTTCAAGAGAGCCGAGACTGGCACAGGATATTAAGAAAGGAGAAAAGGACTTCTTCAGATACACTGGAGAAAGAAGGAAGAACAAAGATCAGATTGTGAGGATTAAGAAGGAAGGAGGGTGGGTGGAGAAGGGGGTGGATCAGGCAGAGGCATTAAATGAATACTTCTCCCCTGTGTTCACGAAGAAGATAGGGGGGCAGATACCATAAGGGAGGGGTGGAGTGGGGAGGGGTGACTGACATAAGGATTAAAGAGGACAGAGTTCTGAAAGGACTAAGGGCGGGCAAGACACCGGGACTGTACAGTATTCACACTAGGGTACTAAGGGAGCCAGCAGAGATCCTGGCAGGGCCGCTGGCTGATCTGTTCAATACCTCCCTAGACACAGGATGTATACCACAAGACTGGAGAATGGCCCATGTGGTGCCCATTCACAAAAGTGGTCCTAGGGATGAACCAGGCAACTACAGACCGGTGAGCCTCACATCAATTGTGGGGAAGCTCACAATCCTAAAAGAGAGACTAGTGTCCCCTTTGGAGGACAGTGGTCTCCTGGATGGTCATCAACATGGGTTTGTCTCAGGTAGATCCTGCCTGACGAATCTAGTTGAGAACTACGACTGGGTGACCAGGGAGCTGGACAGGTGGGAGCAGCAACCGGAGGGAAAAATAAGTTTAAAAAAAAAAAAAAACCTGGAAAGAAAGGTCCTCCTGTGATATAGGAGAAGTGACTCAAGTTAGATTATCCAGGCTGTAAAGAGAGTCATCGCCGCTGCCCTCAGAAATGATGAGGTTACGGCCCAGTGGCGCCGAGGGTTGATGCGCTAGATGCCACACCTCATGCCACGTCGGTGACCCGGATTTGGGAACGACCTCAGGTCATCGGCCGGAGGAAAGGGCTGAGTGGGATTTCCCCTCCAGGGGTGGACGCCCGCTCCTCCGTAGTCCCGCACCCATCGGGTGGAGGTCCTATGGATGCGCACGTGGCAGGAGCGGCAATGTAAGTCTGGGGTAGGGTGGAAGTGGTCATTGGATCCCGGTACGCGCGCCTCCATGCACGTGTACGCATGTGCATGCCATGACCCCGGGTAGGGGAGAAAAAGGGAAAAATGAAAAAAGCTGTATATAGAAAAAGAAATGATGAGGCTGGAGTCAGACTCAACTCCTCTCCGGAAAGAGGAGCTGGGAGAGGAGTGGACCTAGAAACGCCTAACCCAGCTCTTGAAGTCAGAAAAACAGTTCAGTTCAGTTTATTGTGTAGGGATAGCTTCCATTGAGCACGCTCATTCACAAGGTCCCTGATAAAGTACTATACATCACAGACAGTCAGTACAAGGATACATCATAGTAATACAGCAGGTATATCATGGTACATAGAGTAGATTGATTGTAACAAGTACGTAAAGGCAAAAGCATCACATGACAGTAAGTTTACAACCACCTAATAAAAATCATCACAGACAATACAAGTAGTACATCACAGAAAAGCAGTAGGGATGTCACAGTTCATAGAACAGGTTGCTTATAGCAATACACAAGAGATAAATCGGAAGCATCACATAACAGTAAGTTTACAACACTTAAATATGGGAGATAACAAGTTGGGCAGAATGGACGGGAGGCAGAAAGGAAGGCAGGCAGGCAGGAAGGAAGATGCATGCTAGGATACACAGCAATCTATAAAGACAATAGTAGAGGGATGGGGAGAAGGTAGATCCACAAGGGAAGCTAAGTGCAGTTGCAGGTCTCAGCAGTGATATCATGTACCCTACCAACAAATGCCCTAAGTGGGATACGGGTATGGAGTTTTAGGGTAGCTCGAAGCTTATTCCAAAGGCAGGGAAGAGAAAATCTTACAGATGGCTTACCAAACCGTGTCCAATAATTTGGCACATTCAGGGTAATATATGCACATTTTCTGAGGGCATAGGTGCTAGCTGAGCATGAGAAGGGCTGGCTGATATACAAGGGGGTAGCTTACTGAGGAGCACTTTGTATGTCCAAGTATAAATGTGCACCATTCTCCTGGTGGATAAGGAGGTCCACTTCATCGCCTCATACAAGGTACAATGATGGGTTCTGGCTGGGGAATTGGTAATGAAATTTCTAACTTACGCAGGTAGATGGGTGCGCAATTGTTATAGAGAATATCAGCATAATCAAGAAGAGGCATGAAGGTGGTCTGTACCAGTCTAGTTCTGGAGTCTCGGGAGAACAATGATTTGTTCCTGAAAAAGAAGCCAAGCGTAAATTTCAGGGTTTTTTTTGTGAGAGCTTTGACGTGATGAAAAGGACAGGTATGAGTCGAGTATGAAGCCTTAGTATTTAAAGTGATTCACAACTTCGAATGAGTCTCCTGATAGGGTGGTGATGGGAGCATAGTGGTCTGTCACGGGGCATACCAAGGGGACTCTGGGGGGATAGAAGAACATAATATTTGTTTTGGTTTTTTGCATTAAGGAGCAGTTTGGTTGTTATCAAGTTATGCTGAAGTTTGACAAAATCACACTGCAGAACAGAACATACTTTACTAACTGTGGGTTTCGATATGCAGAGGACCGTATCGTCCACCAATAAGTAAATATTGCACTTTGTGATGCCCGAGCCCAAATTATTTACATAGATTAGGAACAACAATGGACCCAGGATGGATCCTTGTGGGACCCCCCCTTGCAACTGGCAAGAGTGACGAAGAGGTTCCATTTATCTTAATGCGTTCATGTCTATTTCTGAGGTAACTGCCAAACCAGGATACTGTAGCACCTGACAAGCCATGGGACTTCAAGCTGTCAAGCAGAAGGGGGTGATCCATGGTATCGAAGGCCTTATTAAAGGTCCAAAAATACAGCACCGGTGACATGTTTGCTGTCCATGGCCACCAACCAGTCATTAGTAACTTCGGACAAGGCCGAGACAGTACTAAGACGGGGTCTGAAACCTGATTGTTTTGGAGTTAGCAACTGAGAATTTTCGAAGTAGGATCTGAGTTGGATACTAACCAGTTTCTCCATAAATTCTGAGAGGGAAGGTAAGACAGAGATAGGCCGGTAGTTGTTAACAACACTGGGGTCACCAGATCTGAAAATGGGTATGAGGTGTGCAACTTTCCAATCTTGGGGCACGATACTTTCAGATAGCAAGACATTAAATAAATGAGTGATGGGGCAGTTAAAAAAAATAATAGCCTAGTTTCAAAAAGCAAAGATCAATGTTATCTGCACCTCCACTCTTTTTAACATCCAACCTGAGCAGTTGGTCTTCCACCTGTTTAAAGGTGACAGGCGAGGAGGCGGGCACTGTGGAGCAGCAACATGGTGGCAGATCTCTAGACCAGCCCCGTATATAATTTTCTTCAAAGGCCACCAAGGCCTAATCATATCCAAAGAAACGAGGATCCGACTATAGCTAAAGTCATCTGAAATACTCTAGACCACAATGGGACCAAAAAAGATAGTAAACACGGAGCGCATAGCTTGAATGTCTTCCTTTCCCCAGCCAGCACGTCTACAAGTCCAGGGCCAACATCATCCAGCGGCCTTGTCACACTAGACCTTCCAACGGCACAGATTATGGTAATCCTGAGCAAAATTCAGGCAACTGGGGAAGAAACAAATAAAGAGATTGGCCACAGTGGAAGCAAAACTCTCAGAGAGTGACACAGCAGTTAAAGAACACTCGCAGGCAATCTCTGACATCCGAGCGAATTCTACCCGACAGGAGGAATGTAACTCCTCCTTTGCGAAGGATCTAAATTTTATCAGGGGAAAAATCGAGACGCTGGAAAACTCGCAGCGCCAAGCAAATGTATGAGTGGTGGGTTTTCCGCCTCGACTAGCAGGACATCTAGACCTCATGGCTAACATGAAGAAATTGATATTTACAGATTTAAAGCTACTACCCCAGGACTCATGGGTCACAATACAAAAAGTATTTACTATCCCACAGCAACCTCGTAGAGGAGACACGAGTCAAAGGCCCCTGACGGTAATCGCCACGTTATCCTCACCGGAAGCCAGTATCCCGCTCTTAAAAGCCGCACGGACCCTTGGGGGACATTGTTTGGGAGAACAGCCGCTTAGCATTCTTTCCGGATTTATCAGCCCAGACACAAAGCTGAAAAAAAGAACTACAAAAAACGAAAAAAGAACTGTTGAGCAATGGTATCCAAGCTCAACTTACATTTCCTGCAAGGCTGCAAGTTCGACATTAAAGTAAAACTTACATCTTTGTAGATCCTAAGCAAGCAGCGGAATTTGCAGAAAAGTTGCTGATGAAATTGCGCCCGGTAGAAGACATCTCCTCTGAAGATGAAGCAGGTTGAACTGACTCTGTTTGTTTCTGTTGGGACATTTACTTTCTGATAATTCGGTTTATTCTGTAGTGAGGTGGCTGGGTGCCAAATTATAGATGGGACACAGTAAAGTTCTTTCTTTAAGGCTGGTCGGGTGAATTTTTAACGAAAAGTTGTATTCTCCTGTTATTAAAAGTTATTTTTTAGGTATGTATGTATACCATTATAAACTGAGTAATTTTAACCCTCAGTTAACCATGTACTGCTCCTATTAATATTTCTTCATACTGAGGAGTCATATGGCTCAGGATACAGGGTGGAACAGAAGGTGTATTTACACTGCTCAGTTCCGTAAGCTTAACAGCAGTTCTTTAAGAAATTCTGATAACCCACAGGGAAGGTTCATGCCATACCTGATATGTGGGGTTTACAATGTAACTTAATTGAGCCCAGACTAAGATTTAATTCTGCCCATGTATTCGGAGTTTATCAGCTCTCCCACCGAAGTTTAATTCTACTAGGGACTGGATAACCTGGTGTGTAATATGTGAGAAGTTATAGATATTGGTGAGAGTAACACCGACCCACAGTTTAATCTGGTTAAATTGACTCCTATATAAGGTTTAGGAAGCAACATCTCTAGGCCTTATATGTAATACACGCATGAAGAACTATGTATATGCAATTGGTTTTTGCGAGGCATAGAGGTCTGCGTACCTTATATTCTATATTATTACAGTAATCTCTGTGAACCTATAAAACCAATGAACACAAAGTTCAAAAAAAAAAGGTGATAGGCGAGAAAGAGAAAGGTGAATGTGTTGGTATGTTGAGTGGTGCAGGGTGAAGGAGAGAGGTTCTGAGGCTGGCTGATGGAGAAGAATCGAATGCAAGACCTGCTGTGGCAAAATGCTCATTTAGTTTGTCAAGTATGACAAATTTATCTGTAACTGAGGAGCCCCGATAGGTAATGGTGGTGGGGAGAGATGGTAGAACTTTGCTCCCCTCAACTAAGTTTAAAGGTGTGCCAAATCTTGGGTTACCACTGGCTGACGCTAGGGTGCTTAGATAATAGTTTTCTTTAGTATGCCTCATCAGTTTAGTGCAGGCATTTCAACATATCCTGAATGCTGGCCAGTCTGCAGGTGTTTTTGTGCGTCTGGCAGTTGCCCAAAGCTTATCCCTTTTTGTTAGCATAGACTTAATAATGGGGGTCTATGATACCTGTAAGTATTGCATTAAAGCAGGCCAATGCCTCAGTAACTGATGGGGCTAGGCAGAATTGTTGCCAATTAATGTTGTGCAGGTCAGCTAGGAAGTCTGCTGGGTTAAAGTGTCGGAAGGATCTTTTAGCTATCATCTTACTTGGATTTAGCAATTTAGGAAGATTCCTGATACATACTGCAATATTATGGTCAGTTAGGGGGTTGTGCCAGACTGCTGCTTGTGTGATTTTATGGAGTCTATTTGTCAGAATGACATCAATTAGGGAGCCAAGGGAGTGATTTGTGTGGCCTGTCCTAGTGGCTTCTGGGAGTAGTTGTGAGAGTCCAAATTCATCGTAGACATTCTTGACCAGTGCTGATTTGTTAATAAACCAGTCCATGTTTAGGTCACCTAGAATCAGTCTCTCGTTAGTGCTGACATCTAGGAACTGATAAAATACCAAAGCCTGCAGAAGGAGGTCTATAGCAACCAATAATGTTTAATGATGCTGAGGCTGGTATATTAACAGCTAAACATACAAATTGTTTAGGTTTGGAGCAGGAGTTAATGACAGAGACAGAGTATTTATCACTGATGTAGATGGCCACCCCTCCGCATCTAGTAAGTCTATCTGCA
The DNA here is from genome assembly GCA_016271365.2 of Neoceratodus forsteri. Classification (NCBI taxonomy): domain Eukaryota; kingdom Metazoa; phylum Chordata; order Ceratodontiformes; family Ceratodontidae; genus Neoceratodus; species Neoceratodus forsteri. The sequence goes on along the minus strand of CM028136.1, from coordinate 49,099,531 downwards.
CGGAAGAGAGAACATGATGGAAACAAAACAGCATGATCTATAACATGGCCTTTTAACCATGTTTCTGTCAGGACCAGAACATCTGGCATAATATGGGAGACCCAGGCTTGCAGCTCAGTTAATTTTTTCTGAATGCTGCATATGTTGGTCAGCATGAATTTTAGTCCTTTTGCTGTAGTGAAATCTATGGGGGTTATAGACAATGGTGCTGGACCAGGATTTGGCTCCACATTGCCAGAGCATAAGAGGAGCAACATGAGAACTCGAAGTAACCAGAATCTAGAAAAGAGAGTGCGCCTTACATGACTAGAAGCATACTTATAACTTAAAGGAACAATGGTACTGGCAGGGGGAGCTGGCACCGAGCCCAGCACCAGAAATTAAGAAGCTGGCACCAGCACAAGAGGAGCTGGCACCAGAGATGGCATCGCCAGAGACAATGAACCCAGTGCTGAGGAATCTCTCAGCGCTGGAGGCAGAGCCAGGTGTGGCGCCGGAACCGGCTCCAAAAGACGAGATCCCAGTGCCACCTGTAGTGTAGGTCCAGCCAGCACCGAAGTGACCGGAGAAGGTACCTGGGCCTATCCCAAGTCAGTGACACCGCAAGGGGGTGTGTCCAGTGGAACAGGTTTCGGCAGCACGGTCACCAACAAGGACCCAGAGGCCGATGCCGGAACCAACCACTCTACCTGGCTACAGTGTCCTGACTGCGGCTCCAGTGCCTCTGTACCCATGTGACCTGGATCCAGTTCAGCGAGAAGAAACGAGCCAGACGCTGTACCCACTGCTCTGTAAGAGTTGCCCAGAGGTGAAACTGCCCACCACATATGGATTTAGTTATTGTCACCTATTTTCCCGCAAATGTGAATGGTAATCACATGCATTTTATATGCCGTGAGTTTTAACTAGATCTGAATAAATGTCACCACCCTGTATATTTCTTTTTCCAGTTTAAATTCAGTTTACGCAGTAATAGTTTTCCCTCTAAACGTGAATTATCATACGATCTCAGGTTGAGGCCTAGGAAACTAGTGTTGATTCTTCTGTTCATCTCTGCAGGGTTTTATTTAACTCCAAAAATTGATTAGCGTTTCGCTCATAAAAGTGCTAAAACACTGTGAAAATGCATAGCACTTGCCCCACTGTGTTTAACAAACATAACACTTCTAGAAAACGTATATAAATACTTTCGCTACAGTTAGCATTGTCCCAAGAAAAAAACTGCTAATCAGTTATTTAAATCGCTGCTCTGGATCTGTTCATCCCCATCCCAGCCCTGGCCCAGTGTTACATCCTCCTGCCCCCACTGATAACCTCACTTCACACCTATCAGCAGTTTAATTTGTCCTCTTAAACATTCATAGTTTAACATCAAAATGAGCTGAGTTTATTGCCTGGACTGAGCAGTATTCATTTGTTGTTATCACTCTGTCAGAGACATGGCTTACTGCTCAGGTTTTAGATTCAGAGATCACTCTCCCTGACTATAACCTTTTTAGAAAAGACTGGTTGGAAAGAAGGAGTGGGGAAGTCTGTATTTATGCCTCTTCTAGGCTTAAATCAAGTTTACACTCCATTTCTGATCCCAATTCAATTTGTAATATGGTTTCAGTGGAACTTGTTCTGTGCCATGAAAATCATCTTATTCTGAGTTTGGTTTATGCCCCCGGTAACATTTCTTCCTGTATGGCCTTACTTTCCCAATTTAAAGGTGGCCTTCCTCTGAATCATGAATCAATGGTCATCGGGGATTTTAATTGCAATTGGGGTTCTGACTTAACATCTTCAACATTAAAGGAACATTACTGGATTTGGGATTTCACCAGATTATAAGTTATGTCACAAGGCCTAACTGCAAGACAGGCTTGGGTACTATGTGAGACTGGATATTGGTCACTCATCCCAGCAGGATCCCCTTTTCGGGGGTCCTGCCGGATAGCATGAGTGACCACTGCCCCGTCCACTGTGGTTGGTCCTCTTAAGTCTCCCAAGTCCCCCCCCCCCCAGGTAATTGAATTCAGGGTGATTAAAGGTTTTCCACTGAACAATTGGATATGATTGGTCTCCACTTGAATCTACTTCTGATCCCTCCCTAATGCTCTCCTGCTTTTCTGATATTTTTCAGGGGGTAGTCAATCAGATCACCCCTCTTAAGCACATGAGCGTTAAGTCCTATAAACAACCATGGGTATCTCTCATGTTACTTAAATTAATGCGAACCAGATAGAAGTTGGAGGGCCTATCGGAAATCCAGGGAAACTTCCCCATTGCAGGCCTACAAAGCACTGCATAATAAATGTAAACCTGCCATCAGGAAAGCTAGGACCCATTATTTTTTAACTGCCCAGAAGAATGCTTATGGACACCCCAGGAAGACCTGAGGTGTGCTTAACTAGCTACTAGGTAGAAATAAGACCAGATCTTCTGTTTCTCTACCGAAGGATAATTCACTTATTAGTGATCCTGTTGTTACCACCGAGGTTTTCAATAATTACTTTCGTGACCTTGCTTCATTTAGGTCTCCTTTTTTTCTACTACTTTATTGGATCCCTTTTTATTGAGTGATAATAATTCTCCCAAATTTTATTTCAAAAGTGTTTCCCTAGAACTAATTACAGATTCTATTATAAAAATGAACCCCCGACCGTTGTCCTGTTCTGATGGTATAGATTATAGGTTGGTCAAACTTGGAGTTAAGTCCCTCGCTTTTCCTTTATCTCTCATCTTTAATGCTTCCTTAAGCTCTGGTTCCTTCCCCACACTTAAGAAAAATTCTATCATAAAGCCCATCTTTACATCTGGGAACTCTAAATCTCCCATCAAGTTATCATCCTATTTCTCTTCTTCCCCCTCTATTTAAGATTCTTGAGAAGATAGTCCTTGATCAGACTTCAGAGTTCCTTAATAAATACAGTCTTCCAACACCACAGCAACATGGCTTTAAGCAATTACATGATACTGAGATGGCCTTGGTGGGGTTCACAAGCTGAATTCAGGGTGCCCTTGATAAAGGGCACTCTGTTGCAGCAGTATTTGTGGACCTCGCCAAGGCCTTCAACCTTGTTGAGCACTGTGTGCTACCAGATATTTTGTCAATTTTACATTTTTCCCCAGAAGTTGTTTTGTGGTTCTCGAATTATCTTGGTAATCGTTCCCATGTCACGTCTCTCGATAGTTTTCTTTCCCAAACTACCCCCACTGTTTGTGGAGTCCCTCAGGGTTCAACATTGGGACCAATGATCTTCTCATTATACATGAACACTGCTACCAGCACTTGGACTTCAATTATCATGTATGCAGATGATGATGTGTTATTCAGCGCTTCCCCTAAACAAAATGACAAAATCAATCTAAACTTTTGTGATAGCAAGTTTTTCCAAGATTTGCTTTATCTTAACCATATGGTACTGAATGTTCAGAAGACCAAACTTATGGTCTTCTCTAATAAACCTAGGGTTGAGGATCTTTTTTTTTTGTTTTTTTGGACTATTTCCCTCCGGTCACGGCCCCGTGGAACATCTCTCGGGCATCCTAGTCCGGGTCCTGCCCGCCTGAGGCCCCCCAATTTGTGCTTCCTCTCTCCCTCCAGCCAGCACCCCCAGTTTAACCCGCCCGGGGTGGATCGCCCCTTCTCTTGGGCACTCTTGCAAGTCAGACTCTGGCTGCAGGGCAGGGCTCAGCTGGAGGAACTGAAAGGCCAGCCGGGATTGGCCCGGCGAAGGGCATGGAGGACAGGTGCCATCACCTGTCCACAGCGCTGGTGTTTTCCCTTTCCGGTGCACTACTCCAACCACCCCCTCCCCTTGCGTGGTGCATGTCGACGACTGGCGCACGGCAACCCTGGTCGGTGCTGGCCATGCTAGATATGTGCTTGCTTGGCATGTTGCAGTGCCCCGTCTCCACGGGGGCTGCTGGTCTTCAAACAACCCGCCCTTCCTTCCTCGGAGGAGAGCACCACAAGGCACTCACCTCAACCCTTCCCTGCCGACTCCCAAGCTCGCCTCCCAAACCCGGGACACCAGCGTAGTGCAGTGTGTAGCGCCCAGCCACCGGCCGGCCGTGTTGAGGATCTTTATATATCCCTTGTTGATCTAAAAGGTACCCCTACTGAGCCTGTTGATCATTTTAAATACCTGGGGCTAGTTTTGGATTCAAAACTATCTCTCGAGAATCACGTTGCTCATATTAGGAAGGCCATCCACCAGCGTCTTGGTGCTTTATATCGTGTTAAAGCATATCTTATTAAAGAATCCAGGACTCTGTTGGCTCATAGCTTCTTATTTAGCAAACTGGATTATAGCTTACTAGTTTACTCATCCACTTGTAAAAATACCTTGGATCCTCTCAGGGTTACGTACAGTTCAATTCTCAGGTTCATGTTGCAGGTCCCATATTGCACTCATCATTGTTCTCTTCTTCAGGAGTCTAATTGTTTATCATTGGACTATCTGATACAGTTTAAACATTGTATACTGCTGTTCAAAATCATGTTAGGTCTCCTCCCCACCCTCTATTTCTAAACTGTTTCCAAGGTTTATCAATGGCAGTGGCACCCATTCACAGGACAAATATTCTTTTCAGATACCATTTTTTCACAGGACCATTGGCCAGAGATCAATCCTGTGTAGGACTCCCACATTTTTTTAATTCCTTCCCCATCAATTTTTTTTCATTTTACAACTATTGGCGATTTTAAACATAAACTCATGTTTTTTTGTAATCCTCAGAAATGTATATGTTAACTGTTTCTAATTTTACATTGTACTGAATTAGGTGTATTGTAAAGGTATTGTCAATGTTATTCATGACTTTTTGCATTAAGTTTGATTTTTGTAATTGTTTGTCGCCTGGGAAAACGGGCAGTTTGCTCATCAGGCTCACAAGGGTAACAAATAAAAAATGAAAATGAAAGAGTCTCCACAGGAGGGGCTCCAGGCCCAAGACCTCACACTCACGAGCAGGAGTCATCATGGATACCAACTGTGCCGGGGAGGGCCTTCTACTCCTGGATGCCGGGGATCTCATGGCAGACCTACCAGAGGGCAACCTTGAGTGGTACTGCTTCTTCCTCTTCTGAAAGGAAGAAGAAGAACTCTAGGTCGAGCTGCGCTGGGTTTCCGACCGGGATCAAGAACGGGTCTGCTTCTTTTTGTGTTTACGGGAGGACTGTCTTCCCTCCTGAACACAAGATCACCCGTCAGCAGATCCCTCCCCATAGAGTGAAGTGGACAGGACATGATCCTGTTGCCGGAGCAGCATGCCTGAAGTGGCTTCCTACCATCACCGTCGATGTCCATGTGCTTCGAGTGTTGTTTGGTATGCTGTGAGAAACTGCCTTTTTTTTTTTTTTAAATTGACACAAAAATAACAAACACTACCGTTAAAAATTAAAATCGAACAGTTTGAATGCTGTTGTTGTATAGATGTGAAGTTTTGACTCCCGGTAGGCAAGCAACGTTGTCATTGAGGTGTACCTGATGGTGGGAAAAAGAATGACTGAGATCCAGTGCCAATGTATGCCATGCAGTTCAAGCTAGTCTCATGGTGCCACGCATGAGCACAGCCTACCACGGCGCTGGCCCTCCTGAAAAGTTCTGGCTCCCGTAGGGTCCTACAGCCTCCAGCTCCGGACCCATTGGTGTGAATCAATTGTGAAGACTGGTCCTGGAAGATCAACCTGGCACGTCTTAGATACAGCTTCATTTTTGTTGCAGTTCCCAGTCTCATGAAAAGAATCCATACAAAAAGAGCGAGGCTTTCTGTGTCAACAAAATTATGTTTTTTCCCTAAATCACGGGTGCTTTGTTTTCCTGGTACAGCTTTTCATTCTCCTCCTCCCCCAGTAAATCAGAGGACTTTTTTGTTTCGTTTTTAAAGAATAGCTCATTCATTTGTTCTAGCCATACTGAATAAAATTGTATAATTCTGTTTGAAGTGGTACAGGAACATGCCCCCGCCCCCAGTTTACTGTAAAAGGCAGGTGTTTCTACAATCTGTAAGAAAAATTACACTGGTATCCAGTGACCATGAACTTGCAGAGACAGAGGCTCTATTTACAGGGAAATCTGTTCTGGCTCTCATCAAAAACAGCAGTGCAGTCCAAACATGAAAGTGAGGTGCTTGAATGCAAGGATTGCCTCACACAGAGGCGGGTGGGTGGGTGGGGTGTGTGTGTGTGTGTGTGTGTGTGTGTGGTGTGTGTGTTTTAATCAGCTCACTTAAGGCCTACATGCTCTGAATGAGTTCCAGCTCCATAATTACAAGAGACAAACTAACTAGTTAAACTTCGAGGGAAGGCTCTTGTATCAGAACAGCCTGCTAGCAAAAGAGATTGTTCTTGGTCTCTCTCCTCCAGCTGCCCAACATTTCCTAACTCCCGTCTCAACAACCTGGGTAACCAGAAGCTCCTCTACAGCTCCCTACTTTGTCCTGTTTTGTAGGACTTCTATGGGGCAGAGGGCTTTCATTTACAGGGCTCCTCTCTGGCTAAATGGCCTGCCATCTGAAGTCTCTTCTGTAAACAAACTAGGCCCATTCAAACAAACTCAGGTAGCATCGCCTTGACCTTTCCTCCTCGATTCTGACAAAGGTCATTAATGACTGAACCAGCACTACTGTCCCCTTCCCCTCACCATCCCTTTTCTTGTGTTCCCGCTCTGTCACCTTCTTTCCTCCCCCTATCACTCCAGCTCCCCCCTGCTCACTTGGACCTATGCCCACCTGTATTCATACTCCCATTTGTAACTTGTACTAAATGGTATGCCTTACATTGCTTCTTTGTAATTTGGTACACTGTATGAGTTGTATATTTGCATACTGTACGTCATCTGCTCTTGCTCTCGTTATCTGTTTCGCACCTTGTATTTGTTGTGATCTTTTCTGGCGTGGATTTGCAATTCCTAGACTTTAATAAAATATAATGAAATATAAAAAATGCCTCCAGGGTGAAGCTGTGGTCAGCAGATATGGCTGTTGAACTAGAATACGTCACATCACCTTCTACGTCGCTCACGGGTGCATTCACAGAAAAGAATGATCTTTGGAACCCTCTGCCCCATTACCCCCACCCCCACAGATACAAACACGCTGAACATGCATGCGGGCACACTCACACACCTGCCATGAAAACTATATAACAAATTAAAAGCTTCAGGGGTGATCTCACCCCACCAATCCTCCAGCATTTTCTGACTAGTCCCCACATTGCATCTGTATGACTTGCCATGTTTTAGTCTGATTTTATTTTTCCAATTGTTTAACCAGGAATAGCACACTAAGTTGAAAGCTTGTTTACAGCTACGACCTGGGAGCACAGGGAAGTTAAGTGACTTGCTCAGGGTCACAAAGTATGCAAGTGGGGGCTGTGGGATTCAAACCCAGGTCTCCAGATCTGCAGCTCAGAGCCTTGAACCACTGTGCTATACTGCCTCCCCCAATTTTAATGCACAGCTTCAGTCACCAGCAAAACAAAAACAAACATGACACCAGTTGAAAACAGTTACACAACGTTCCTACTAACGAATTTGAATTTCAAGCCCTTTTGTTCATTATTATTTAGGATTTCTACTGCCAGACATACCGTTACCACTCCCCAGACTTTCCTGTTTGGGCTAGTGTAAAAGAAAAAAATCCTCCCACCCAAGTCCCTTTAGTCAAAAACTCACCCACAAGGTGACAAGCTTTAGAAAAGTCCTGAAGCAGCACGCCTCACACAATATCACAAAGCACTACTGGGAGGTTGCCAGCATTTGGGCCCAGCAGTAAGACTGGTAAGATAGGACTGGTGATGCTGTCTTAGGCTTTTTTAGTCGAATACCTGTCACCTTGTGGGGTGAGTTTTCTGATTGCACATGGATGGGAGGGTGAGGGGCTACAATGGGTGGTGGAAGAATATTAACTGTACCTTTTTTTTTTTTTTGCTGTATTGCAGTTACATAGAAATACAGAATTTGTCGGCAGATAAGGGCCGCCTGACCCCACCCAGACTGCCCAGTTTTGTGCCTACCTGTATCGTCACTGCAGAACCTACCTAATCTCTGGCTACCCCCCCCCACACACACACACACTTTTCTACTAGGATTCCTTTGTGCCTATCACATACATGCTTGAAGCCCACCACTGTTTTGCTCCCACCACCTCTGCTGGTTCATAGGTAGGCAGATCAAGTCTAAAAGCCAAGTAGGCCATAAGGAGACTCGCCACTAACTATGGATGTATTCCCCCCCCCCATGTGCTGGTCGAGACAAAGTTTAAAAGTAGTAATAGTTGAAACTCCCACCACTAATTCTGGTAGGGCATTCCAATCTTTTAACACCCTCTGATTAAACAATGTTCCTCTCTTTGTAGTCCTATGTAGGTCTCCCTTTAGCTGATATGGGCACAATCTCATGACTCTACTCTTGGCTATCTTTCCTTGTTAACCCAGAGGTTTCCCAGATCATGTCATCATGCATAGCTCTATGTATGAAGCATAAATCCCCTCAGGTTCTCCGATAACATATGGTATGCATACCTAATTTCCCAAGTCTATCCTCATAGGTCATATCCTTAGCTGCTTCAACCTTTCTTGTTAATTTTCTCTGTACTCTTTCAACTGCAGTGATACAGGATACTGCAGGAGGCAGTATGGCGCAGTGGGTTAAGGCTCTGAGCTGCAAATCTGGAGACCTGGGTTTGAATCCCACAGCCCCCTAGGTGCATACTGTGTGACCCTGAGCAAGTCACTTAACTTCCTTGTGCTCCCAGGTTGCACCTGCAAACAAGCTTTCAGCTTAGTGTGTCTCACCTGGTAAAATTATTGGTAAATAAAAAAAAATAAATGGTAAAACTCCCTTATGCTTTGAGGTGTGCTAAATGGAGCGTCATATTCCAGCACTGGTCTTATCAGGGATCCATACAGTGGGACCAACACCTCCCCTTACTACTTTTGATGTTTACCAGCATGTTTCCCAGAATACAATTTGTCCTCTTAACACATTCTCTATTATGTTTATCAAATTTAAGCGTCTCTTATCCAAACGCCCAAGTCCTTCTCATTCTCAACACTCATGATGACTATTATTTATAGTGTACTCTGCCTTTTTGTTATTGCCACCAAAACGCATCACCTTACATTTGGCATCATTATATACTAATTTATGCTCAGCAGCCCATAATTCCAGTTTTTTTAATTGACTCTGAAATTTAAGTACAGCATCTGTACTGTTTGCTATAGCCCCCACCTTTGTGTCATCAGCGTACTTAAACATCCATACTCCATTCTCTACCTGCATAGTCTAAATGAAAATCCTAAAGAGTACAGGGCCCAAAATCGAACCCTGGGGGACCCCACTAGTCACTTCCCCCCCGGTCTGAATAAAATCCCCAAATGCCCACTTTGCCACCGGTCCACCAACTAGGATCCCATCCATGTAACCAAACCTTTATCCAATTCTATTTCCAGCTAAGTGACTAACAACCTATCGTGTGATACTGAATCAAATGCCTTAGAGTAGTCCGAATAGACTACATCTATAGGCATACTCAGGTCCACAGCTTGATTCACAGGCTCAAAAAAATCCACAAGATTTTGCTACACACGACCTTCCCTCTACAAAGCCATATTGTGTGACGAACCCTACACCCAATTTAGTCAAGTCTTCTTCAATAAAATCCTTTATGCAGCCCTCCATCAACTCCCACCAACGAGGTGATGCTAATGGGTTGATAATTATCCACGTTATTTTTATCCCCTGCCGTTTTCCACTCATCTGGGAACTTACCCTTTTTTTTAGAGACAGATTAAACAACAATGCTAGTGGCCCAAAAAAGTTCCTCTGCCATTACATTCAATAAATACGGATGTATTCTGTCCGGCATACAGGATTTATGTTTTTTTTTAGTTTTTTTAATTTCTTATAAACTACCCCTTCATTAATAATTCTCTGGGTCTCATAGATGGTAGACTGTTCCAGGTGTCCACCACTCTTTCAGTGAAGTAGAACCTCCTCACATCCCTTCTAAACTTACCCTTTCCAGTTTCATGGCAAGTCCTCTTACCCTAGTGCACTTTCTCTTCAGAAAAATATTCTCCTCTTATACCCTGTTCACCCCCCCCCATAAGTTATTTATAACTCTATTATGTACCCCCTCCACTCTCTTCTAGGGTGTACATATTGAGATCCCTCACTCTCTCCTCATAGGGCTTTTGATGCAATCCCTGCACCATTTTGGCTGCCATCCTCTGGACAGCCTCCACCCTATCTATGTCCTTCCTAAAATGTGGTCTCCAGAACTGGACACAGTACTCCAGGTGGAGTCCCACCAATGAGCGATAGAGTGGAAACACCGCATCTTCTCCTTCTGCTGGCGATTCCACTCCCTATCCACCTCAGCATCATACTGGCGCTGCCTACTGCCTTATCGCATTGCCCAGTCACCTTGAGGTCATCAGATATGATAACTCCAAGGATGGTGGTCTGCTCTGTGACCATAAATGTCTCCACCCCACTTTATACCCCACCCTGGGTTTCTGTGCCACAGGTGCATTACTTTGTACTTTTTTTTCACTGAAACCCAGCTGCCATACCTTAACCACACCTCAAGTCTTCTAATGTTTCTATTTATTCTCTCCACCCCTCCAGTGTATCTACCCCTATTGCATATTTTGGTATCATCTGCAAAGAGGTACATCTTCCCTTCCAGCTCTTCTGCAATGCTGTTTATGAATACATTGACAAGGACTGGTCCCAGAACTGAGCACTGAGGTGCTCCGCTGGTCACTCTCCCCTCATTGCAGAGAATGCCATTTACCACCAACTTCTGTCACCTACCAATCAACCAGTTCCTTACCCAGTTTACTACCTCGGCTCCCTTCCCCCCATAAACTGTCCAGTTTCCTTATAAGCCTCCTATGTGGTGTGGTGTACAAGGCCTTACTGAAGTCTAAGTAGGCCGTGTCCACCGCCAGATCCATATCTATTTCCCTGGCCACTCAGTCAAAGAAATCAATCAGGTTCATCTAACATGCTCTCTCCCCTGTGAATTCATGCTGCCTCTGGTCTTGTAACCCCAGGATTCAAAATACTCCACTTGAATTGCTTTTAATATCATTTCCATTAACTTCTCCACCACTGACATTAGACCAACCAGTCTAAAATTGCCAATCATCTCTGTTGCCACTCTTATGCAGTGGGCTATATTTGCCCTCATCCAGTCTTCTGAAACAAGTCCCGTTTCCAGTCAGTTGTTGAAAAGGGGAGTCAGAGGTGGAGTTAGAACATTCCTTAGCTCCACCAGCATCCCTAGACATACTACATCTGGCCCCACAGCCTTAACCACTTTCAGATTTCAAGTCCTCTCAGGACACTTTCCTTTGTAAATGAACTTGTATTCACCTCCCTCTACTCAGTGTTGCTATGCTTTTATGTGGTCCATCCACCTCTTCCCGCACTGTAAAGACTGAGCAGAAGTATATGTTCAAAATATCTGCAATTGTGCAAGTTAGACAACCGCCAGCTGACGAAGTGAGCAGAGGGTTTATGCCAGCCACCATCGAGGACCAGAGTTGTGAGGCCAGGGTACTCTGAGGGTGGGGGAAGGTAGCAATAGATACCAAGGAGAATGGGGATGGAAGGGGGTGCCACTGGACACCACCAAGAGCTTATGGGGATGAGGACGGGGTGCCGCTAGACACCAGGGAGAAATTAAGGGGATGGGGAAGAGAGGTGGGTGTCAATGGACACCAGACAGGGCTTGTGGGAAGAGGGAGGGGGTGCCACTGAACACCAAGGAGAAATTAAGGAGATGGGGGGGGAGAGAGAGGGTGCCCCTGGAAACCAGAGAGTAACTGGAAAGGGGTGGAGAGAAAGAGAGGGAGTCCTTTTTCCACCCAATAATCTCCATTATAGCCTGGGGCCAATGCAAATCTCTGGGGTAGAGGTACTGCAAACTGCTACCACTATGCTGGCTGCACCAGCACCAGAAAAAAAAAAAAGAGAAAAACAAGCATGAACAATGGGTTTTGCAAGCTAAAAATGCTGTTTGCCTGACTAGTGTAGAAAGAACAAAATGAGCCACAGAAACAGAAGTTGACAGCAGATAAGGACCACAAAGCCCATCCAGTTTGCCCATTTTTTTTTTTTTTCCATTTAATCTTTATCTCCCCCTAGCCTGCCTGCCGCCTGGTGTCCTTCTCCGCCTGATCACGGACCACTGGCTTCTGCTCCCCACAATGGCCTCGGGCCTCCAAGCCCTGTGGCTTCCCCCGCGGGCTGCGGCACTCCCTCGCGAGCCGCAGACGTAACCAGTCAGAGGGCTGGCCTGGGGAGCAACCAAAGCAGTGGTAGGCTTCGCTAGCGCGGCTGGCGGCTAATTTTTTCCTTTTTCTGGGGAGGCGGGTCGTAACGACGCTGGAGCCACCTGCCCCGCCTCCAGTGCGTGCCTGTGCCGGGAGCTGCGTGACTCCTGGCCTCCACTAGGGGTCATCCGAGCTCCGGACATCTCCCATCCCTCCCCGGAGAAGGAGGCAGTCCCTGGGGCCGATCCTTCTCCCGACGGCCTCCAGCGACCCGAGTCGTTCCCAAACCCGGGTGGCCCGACATCACAAATCAACCGCCGCCGGCGGCGGGCCGGCCCCAGTTTGCCCATTTCTTCTTCAACCTTATGAATGTGTCACTGGCCTTTGCTTTGTCAATGGCCTATTTATTCATACTCATCTATATTGCTCCCTTATGCTTATCCCATGCCTGTTTGAAGCCCTGCAGTGTATTCAAATCCACCACTTCCTGAGGTAGGCCGTTCCATTCATCCACCACCCTTTCTGTGAAAAAGAACTTTCTCACATTACTCCCTAATCAGCCTCCCTCTAATCTCATACTGTGTCCTCTTGTCCTGCTCAATTTCTTATAATGAAACATGTTAGACTTTTTCACTTTGTTAATGCCCTTAAGGTGTTTGAATGTTTCGATCATATCACCTCTCTCCCTCCTTTGCTCTAGGGTATAGATATTGGGCTCCGTTAATCTGTCCTCATATGTTTTCTGATGCAGTCCCTGCACCATTTTGGTTGCCCTTCTCTGGACTGCCTCAATTTGGTTAATGTTCTTGTGAAGGTGTGGTTTCCAGTACTGCATGCAGTACTCCAGATGGGACATAACCTGTGTCTTGTAAAGAGGGATTATTACCTCCCTCTTGCAACTTGTGATACCCCTACTAATACACTCCAACGTCCTCCTAGCCTTACCTACTGCTTTAGCAGATGATTTCAGGTCATCTGTGGTGATGATGCCCAAGTCTCTTTCTTCCCTTGTGACTGACAGCAACTCCCCTCCCAGTATATAGGTGACTTCAGAGTTTCTCATCCCTATGTTCTTCATCTTGCACTTCTTTGCATTAAACCCCAGCTGCCACTCTTCTGACCATTTTGCCAATTTATCTAGATCTCTTCTCATTCTGCCCACCCAATCTGGATCATCTACTCTGTTGCAGATCCTGGCATCATCGGCAAACAAGCAAACCTTACTCTCCAGTCCATCTGCAATGTCAGTGATGAAGATACTGAAGAGGACTGGCCCCAGGACTGATCCCTGAGGTACCCCACTTGTGACTTGCATCTCATCTGACTGTATACCGTTTACCACCACTCTCTGTTTTCTGCCCATCAACCAGTTTGCCACCCAGTTGACCAACTTCTGACCCACCCCAAGCCTACCCAGCTTACTAATCAATTTTCTATGTGGAACAGTATCGAAAGCTTTGCTGAAGTCAAGTTAGGTGACATCAACTGCTCCCCCTTGGTCCACCACTCCAGTTACCCAGTCAAAGAAATCTATGAGATTAATTTGACAGGACCTTCCTGTTGTAAACGGTGGTGGCTTCGGTGGTGGATGGGGAGGAGGGGAGGGTGGCCCTGCAGGGGGACCTGGAGGCTCTGGAAAGATGGTCTAGAAAGTGGAAGCTGAGGTTCAATGGAGGGAAATGCAAGGTACTCCACCTGGGGGCAGAAACCCAGGCCAAGTGTACACCCTGGGAATACTACAAGTCTCAATGGCTGAGAGGGACCTGGGGGTGGTGGTGGATGTCAAGATGAACAACTCTGAGACTTGTAGGAGGGCAGCAGCCAAGGCCAACAGGATGCTGGGATGCATTGCTAGGGGATCACCTCCAGAAGGAGGGAAGTGATACTCCTCTGTATAACTGCTTGGTGAGGCTGACCTGGAGTACTGCGGCAGTTTTGGGAGGCCACACTAAAGAGGGATATTAACCTCCTGGAGAGGGTCCAGAGGAGGGCAACCAAAATGATTTGGGGCTTGGGGACAGGACCTATGAGGAGAGGCTCAAGAGCTAAATATGTACACATTGGAAGAGAGAAGGGACCGGGGGACATGATAGAGGTCTTCAGGTACATGAGGTAAATAGGGAGGAACAGTCAGGTGCTTCTTGAAGGAAGGAGGAAGGGGCCACTAGAGGCATGGGTGGAAGCTGGAGGGGGGATTCAGGGAGAAAGGAGGAGGTGCTACTTCACTGAGAGGGTGGTGGAGCCATGGAATGCACTACCTAGGGGCTGGTGGAGGCAGAGACAGTGGAGGGGTTCAAGAGGGGTGGGACAGGTACAGGGAAGGGTTCAGGAAGCAAAATCCAATGCAGCAAGAATATCCGGAACTGGAAAGGGAGAAGCCAGAGAAGGCGAGGGGGACAGCAAGGTCAGCACCCAGGGTGGAGGCTGACCAAACGAGCAGACACGAAAGACCGTTAGGCCTATTCTGCTGGCATTTTAGTATGTTAGTATGTAAACCCATGCTGTCTTGGATCCTGTGCTTCTACGGATTCCAGGTGTTGCACTATTCTTTCCTTAAGGAGTGCCTCCATAATCTTGCCCACTACTGAGGTAAGACTGACTGGTCTGTAGTTCCCTGCCTCCTCCCTGCTACCACTCTTGTGGAGCGGGATCACATGAGCCCTCCTCCAGTCTTCTGGGACCTCTTCTGTGCTCAGAGACTCACTAAACAGTTCTGATTATGGCTCTGCTAGTTCCACCCTTAGCTCCTTTAGTACCCTGGGATGTATGCCATCAGGTCCCATTGCCTTGTCCACCCTGAGCTTATCGAGTTCTTGTAAGACCCTTTCTTTTGTGAAGGGACTAGTGCACACTTCCCACCCCCGTGTCCATGGTGCCGAGCTGTGGGCCCTGCCCTACCTTCTCTTCAGTAAATACTGAGCAGAAGTATCTACTTAGGATAGATGCTTTACATGGTCCTCCTCCTCACATGCCCCCTTATCCCCCTTGATCTTAGCAACACCCCCTGTGGACTTTCTCCTTTCACTAATGTATCTATAGAAAGTCTTGTCACGCTTTACTGTTTATTAATTTAATTTTCGAGTTTTACCAGGAAAGCATACTGAGCAACATGCTCGATTCCAGATGCGACCTGGGGGCCGGGACCCACTTACATATTAGCAATGCCTAGACAGTAAACGAGCAGACGCAAAAGACCATTAGGCCTATTCTGCTGGCATTTTAGTATGTTAGTAAATACATTTTATTATTATTTATGATTATTTCCTGCTTCCGGGGTGATCCGCAGTTCTTCTGGCTCCTTATGTGTATTCTGAATTTCTGTAGCTTTGATATTTTCATTGACTTAAAGGGCCACTCCACCCAACCCCACCCACCTTTTGTCACCTCGGTCTCTTCTAAACAGTACATAGCCAGGTACTGAAGTCTCCCAAGTGTGGTTACTGGTGAACCATGTCTCACTAATAGCTACTATGCCCAGTTTAGCCTCTGTCATTATTGCCTGCAGGTCTGGGATCTTGTTTCCCCAGACTGTGAGCATTTTTGCACATGATTTTCCATTGGCCAGATTTCAGTGTGTCAGTTGTTGGGTCAGGTCTGGCATTTCCCCTGTGCTTTGCATGGGGAGCCGGACCTTTTTCCTTACCCGGTGATGCAAATGAACTACAAACATGCTGAACTCCTGTTTGATCACTAGCTGAGGGGTGTTCTGGAATAGTGGCCATGAGCCGAGGAATAATATGTGAATTTTCACTTTGAGGGATTCACCTGGCACCAAGTGTGATGCTTGTTCTATGGTATCTGTAATATAAAAATGTAGTGTGTGATTGTTTCACATGAGGCAGCTATGCCATGGGTGCCCCCTTTCAGTGAAGCAGGAACCATTTAATTAACTGACTTACTTCAGAGTGGCATTTTATTACCTTTTTATGATATGCTTACGCTCTTTGAAGTGGAAATGAAATAGGACTTCATGAGTCTGCAGATCATAAACTTTTATAACATCTTGGAGGAAAAACATTTTTATACCACCATGGTGCTAAAGTTGTTAAAAAAACCTTTGATGCCTTGGGAACAGGAAACCACACAAGATCAAAGAAAATGTTGATTAAAGACAGTCAATTTGGGAAAGTAGTTTTTGCTGAAGTCACAGTATTTAAGATATTTCCTGACAGGAAGATCATTGTTTGTATAATTTTGATATTCTAAAAGGAGGAGCTAGATGACATCATGGAAGGGGTGTGTAAGAGAGGCACAGTTTTAACCTAAGACTTGTGTCTGATCTTAGACACATTTCTTTTTGGGCTCTTAAGAAACAAGATCTAACTTAAGCACTGTAAAGAGGTAATATATTAGAAAAAGTCTAACTGTATATTGGTAGGAGTTTGTCTGTAGTTTTCCTTGCTTTTTTGGCACTGTGGGAGCAGAGGGCCTGACCTGCTGAGTACACTTGTGACATACTGGTTGGCAGCGGTGCAGATAATTTGGTAACACAAGCTTTAACTGTTCAGTGTGTCAGGTTAATACTGTACAGCTCACTTGCAAAAAAAGGCAGTGATTTATTTTTAAAAAGGAAACAGAACTATATCATTTTGCTTACAGTCAAGTTCCTACCTGTTTTATATTTTTTCTAAAGTGCAAGTTACAGTAGCCGTAGTTAGGGAAGAAGATGGCTTCCAACTACAGCAGGCACACTGTAGACTACTTTATTTATTTATTTAAACAGCAGTTTGGAAAACCTTTGAGCCATAGGCTCATTTACAAAGGTACCTTGTCACAGTAAGACAAACAAAAATACACAGTATAACAGTACAACACAGTATAACAGTAACTTAAGACAAAGAGACAAACAAGCTGGTACAGGTAGGATTGATGCAAACAATACCAGAGTTATGTTGTCCTTAGCAGCTTAGTAGTAAGCTTTGTCGTAAGTATTGAGTACGGCTTTGACTAGTGGCAATTACAGCCTTGTTAATAAGGTGGTTATGTAAGGAAGTTTTGAAGCACGATATAATTGGAGCTTCGGAGATGGAGGGGGGCAGTGTGTTGAACCAGGAGGGGGCCCTAAAGCTGAAGGCTCTTTGGCCGTGAGAGATCCTAGCTCTAGGGATAACAAGAGAGGTTTTCCCAGAGGTCCGAGTATG
This sequence comes from Neoceratodus forsteri, assembly GCA_016271365.2. NCBI lineage: Eukaryota > Metazoa > Chordata > Ceratodontiformes > Ceratodontidae > Neoceratodus > Neoceratodus forsteri. The sequence continues at coordinate 49,082,113 of CM028136.1, read as the reverse complement.
AACTAGTGGGACAGAGCGGCGTATGGTGGTGGTCAATCCTGGCAGGGATAGCCCAAGGAGGGTCTTTTTTGTAAGTGTACAGGTCAGATAGTTGAGGTATTCATCAAGATCAAGTACCAGCTCTTTAGCATACAGTAGACAGGTGTGTTAGCCTAGGTGCCCCAGTAATTAACCTGCAGGCCTTATTCAGAGTAGTGCAAATTTTATGGAGTGGGTTTGATCAGCAGCACCATACACCGGCAGTCCATAGTCCACTAGGGACAGGAGAGAGGAGGTGACTGCGAGCCGAAGAGCCTCCGGGGGGAGGCAGTGTTTATACCGATGTAAGATGCCCAATTGGATATTAGTGGCAGTGGCTAGGCAGCGATGTGTCCATGGAAGGAGAGGGAGGGGCAAATGGATCCCTAGGTATTTATAGGAGCAAACTTGTTCGAGTGGGAAAGAGGACCCAGAGTGAATGAGGAGTTTGAAGTCGCAGGACTTGTTTTGAGGATGAGTGAAGAACATGGTTTTTGTTTTTTAAGATTTATCACCAATCTATGTTCCTTGAACCAGCCCTCGGCTTCAGCGAAGAACTTCTGCAGCGAGTCCTGGAGGGCAATAGGGTTACGACTTGAGGCAAAGATGACTGCATCATCAGCGTACAATAGAATGTTCCCCGAGCAAGAGCGTGGAAGGGTGTTAAGGTAAAGGGAGAATAGTAAGGGGCCCAGAATGGAGCCCTGGGGAACCCCAGAAAAGATGGGACAGATGTCTGAGTAGGTCCCATTAATTTTTTCACGCTGTGAGCGGTCAGACAGATATTTGTTGCACCAGGAGATAGGCCCAGAAGCAAAACCAGAGAGACTAAGGGCATCAAGAAGGAGGGGGTGGGAGACAGTGTCGAAAGCTTTAGAGAGGTCAATGAAGACCGCACCAGCCAGAGAACCAGTGTCTAAGGAGGTGGAGAAAGTTGGAGAACTCTAGGAGGGCTGTGTTGGTACTATGGCCCGCTCGGAAGCCATGCTGCTCAGGACATAGGACATTGTAGGTGGAGAGGTAGTCAGAGATTTGAGAGGCTACCACTTTTCCAAGGCCTTGAGAGAGGAGAGAAATGGAGATTGGCGATGGTTTCCAGCCACAGTCCTATCACCACCTTTAAAGATAGGGTGACAGTGGCGACTTTCCAGGCAGTTGGAACCTTCCCCAGGCAAAGAGAGTGGTTGATGAGGCACATGATCGGGGTAAGGACTGTGTCTAAGACCAGCCCGTGGGATACACGGATCCAGGTGTCACTGCCTGTACTATTACTCTTGAGGGCAGTGACAAGGGGCGCCTAAGTTCTTGGGCAGAAACACGCGGAGGAGAAAATAAGGGCGAAAGATTTACAGGTGCTGTGGGACGAGGGTCAAAAAGATTTGTAGGGAGGATAGGGCTAGGTCAGTGAATGAGGTGTTGAGGTGGTTGGCTATGAGGCTGGGTCTGAGGGAATCCATGGTAATGTTGATCTGGGTGGGTGGAGTGTGCACTCCCATTTAACTGTTAACGTTATCCCAGAAGGTTCTGGGGTTCCCCATGAGGCAGTGAGTGAGGACGATGGTGATCAGACTTGGCCTTTCTGATGGCCCAGTGCACTTGTTTCGGGCGGCAGCATATAACTGCCTGTCACTGGGCCAGCCAGTCTCAATGGCACGCGCCAGGTTGTCCCTATGTTTGAGTTGGTGGATCAAAGCTGGGGTTACCCAGGGGGCATTCTGCCTTTTAGAACGGCGGGTCAACATTGGGGCAAAGATATCACAGGCATTATTAAAAGTTCGGGTAAAGAAGGAGAGAACTGTGTCAATGTCAGGAGTTGCCTGTATAGGAGACCAGTCAATTTGGGACAGAAGTTCCTTAAGTTTTATCAGTCCACCAGGTATTAGACGCTGCCGGCATGTGGACTGTGCTATGGGTTTGGTGACTGAGGATGACCAGTGGAATAGAATGAGAGAGTGATCACTGAGAGAGTTTGGGAGGACTTGTACATTGGGGATCCGATTAGGGCGGTTGGTGAGTATCACATCAAGCAGGGTACTGGAGCCTCTCTTGGGGTTAATCCTGGTAGGGTGGGTAACTAGTTGCGTTAGGTCTATTGCAGAAAGGGAGTCTCGGGTAGAGGAGGAGGAGGGGCTGAGCCAGTTAACATTTAAGTCACCCATCAGAATTTGATCAGCGGAAGGAGGTAGTGAGGAAAGGTATTCTGTAAGAGAGGCAATGGCCTGCGTTTGGTGCCTGGGGAGCACGTATGCAGTAGTCAGATAAAGGGGTCCCTTTAAAGGGTCAGGGGTTAGTTTCAGCGTAGCGCCTGGGCCCTGGAGTCAAGGATGGGAGCAGGCAGGGCTAGTACAGGGAGAGATTCCTTGACATAAATAGCGCAGCCGCCACCCCGTCTCCCAACACGGTCAGACCGGAAGAAGGTGAAACCAGGAAGGGAGACTAGGGAGTCAGGGGAGGATTTCGTGCCAGTTGTGCCAGGACAGAGGAGTCCTGTATGAGGGGAGAGCCACCAAGCAGAACCTCATGGATGCTCTCTTGGCAGCAGATGCCCAGAGCATCTAGTCACTGACTGTGACTGTAAGGGACCAAACCTTTAGTGTGGAGGGGCTAGCGGCCAGTGCAGTGTCCAGATCTGGCGAGGATGACAGCAGGGCCAGTTCCAGCGAAGGGCCACAGCAGCAGGGGAAAGTCATCAGCATTCTGGAGCCAGAAGCACTCAGGTTGCAGACTGAGTTGCACAGAATGGAGCTGGAGTTCCAGAGAGACAATGAGTGAGAGAAACGAGCTGGAGGAGAAGAAGGAGCAAAAACAGAGAGAAGCAGAGTGAGAGAAATGAGCTGCAGAGGAGAGGAGGGAGCATGAACAGCGAGAGGCTAACCAGAAACAGCAGGAGGCTGACCGTGAAGAGCATGAGCGCCAGCAAGCTGCAGAGGAGAAGAGGGAGTGAGAACAGCAAGAAGCTGAACATTAAGATTGTGAGTGCCAGAGGTGACATGAACTGGAGAAGTTACGACTCCAACCACCAGCACCAGAGCAGGTTAGTGGCTTGGGTTTAACTGCAACTACAGGACTGGGTTACAAATTGAATTCCAAATTGACAGCTGAATTTAAAGAGGGGGAGGATATGGATGACTTTTTAAATTCCTTTGAAAAAGTCTGTATTCCTAGAGGGTCCTAGAGCTTCCAGCTCTCCCCGCTACTTACCAGGAAAGCAAAGGATGCATTGGGTCAAATGGACAATGAGGACAGTAATGATTACAAGCAAACTTAAAGCTGCACTTTTAAAAAAGTTTGAATTAACTGCTGAAGCATACAGAGCAAAATTCTGTAAGCTCAGGAGAAGCCCTGATATGAGCTACGAGCAGCTAGCCATGAAACGTTATCAGTTTTTAAAACGTTGGTGGGAAGGAATTGAAGCAAACTCTGTAGATAAAATTGAAAATGCTATTTTGTTCTAACAGTTTTTTTGGGCATGCCCAGCAGAGCTAAAAACCTGGCTGGTGGACCAAGATCCCGAAACAGTGCAAGAGGCTACTGAACTCTCGGACGCTTATGCCAAGAACAGACCTACTCTGAGAGGGAATGGGCCGGGCGTGGCAGCGCAGAAAGGGAAAAGCGTGCTTTCAGGGCAGATAAAAACCCTCACTTCCTCCACCGAAAACAGTTAGCCCCAGGTTTCAAAGAAAAGATTTCTCTGAAAAAAGAAATGAATGTTGGGTTTGTAAAGAAACTGGGCATATTGCCAGACAGTGTCCCAAAAGACGAGCAATACACAGAATGGTGCTAGGAAAGAAGTGGGTTGTATGTGTGTCCCTGGAAACATGCCTGTGAACATGAGGAAACGCATGCACCCATGCACGGTGAATGATGTACAGACACAAGGGTTAAGGGACACAGGGAAATCCCTAACATTGGTAAAAGGGGATCTGATAGAGTGTGATCAGCTTATACCCAATGAATTTGTAACTGTGCAAGGGTTTACTGGTGAGGAGACCACATTGCCATTCGCTAGTATTCTCCTGGACTGGGGCGAAACAGGGGGAACTGTACAAAATGTTAGCAGTCGACATCATCCTTGGCAACAATCTTAAACAGGGGATGGTGTGTGCAGTTACCCGTAGCCAAGCAGGAAGGGGAAATTGTAGTTCCCTGGACCCCACAGAAGCCAGTGTGGAAATCCCTGGGAGGCAGGTTCTCCAGCCTGTGTCTCCTGATATGGAGACTAATGAAAAGGGGGTAGAAACTTCCCCAGTAGCAGTTAACCACACAGCTACGGAGGGTTACTCCGAAGAAGGAGGGGTGACCCATTGTCAGGGTTAGGGATGACAGTGATCCTGAGTGCCCTGACGCTAGTGCAAGGGACCCTAGTTTAGAGACTGAAGGGGACCTGTCCCATACCATGGGAACGTGTAAGGAGCTTGTAGCTGCTCAGAAAAGTGACCCTAGTCTAAAGAAGCTGAGGGCTTGGGCAGACCCTGACAGAGCACAGGGAGGTGACAGTAAACATAAGGTTTATTGGGAAAATGGACTGATGTATACTCAGACTGCGCAGACAGAGGGAGGGCTGTTAGGCAGGCAGTCTGTCGTTCCCCCCGGGGTATCATGAGCAGTTGCTCAAGACTGCACGACATTCCCTTGTCTGGTCATCTGGGAATCATGTGCACTACGCAGTGGCTGTCCCAGAATTTCTACTGGCCCAACTTCACTCATCAGGTGAAGGAGTATTGCAGGTCCTGTCACCGCTACCAAGAAATAAGGAAAGGCAGGTAAGAATACCCAAGCCGCTTTAATTCCATTGTCCATAGTGGAGGAGCCATTCCAGAGGCTGGGAATGGATATTGTGGGGCCTTTAAATACCCCCAGCTCCTCTGGGAAGAGATTCATCCTGACTATGATGGATTATGCCACCCGGTACCCAGAGGCAGTCGCCCTATCCTCACTGAGGACAGACAAAGTGACAGATGCCTTATTTGGAATTTTCTCCTGTGTTGTGTTTCTGCAGGAGGTTATCAGCGATCGAGGGGGTTCCTTCATGTCGGACCTGATGAAATGTTTGTGGGAGAAGTGTGGTCTGGCGCAGAGACGAACTACACCTCATCATCCGCAAGCCAATGGGCTTGTGGAAAGATTTAACGGTACCCTGAAGTCAACGCTCCAAGCGTTTGCTGAACAACATGGGAGGGACTGGGAGAAATACCTTCCTCACCTGTTTGTATATGGGAAGGTGCCCCAAGAATCGACAGGATTTCCCCCTTCTAACTCTTATACGGATGCCAGGTACATGGGCCCCTAGACTTGATCCGGGAGGACTGGGAAGGCAAGCACACCACCCAGGGAACTCGCATAGTGGATTACGTCCTTAGGTTTAGGGAAAGGCTGAAGGAGCTTATGGGGACAGCCCAGAGCAACCCGGCAGCTGCCCAGCAGAAACAGAAAGTGTGGTATGATCACTGAGCCAGAACTCGCTCATACACGGTGGGTCAGGAAGTCATGGTCCTTATTCCGGTCCGGAAAGACAAGCTGCAGGCTGACTGGGCAGGACCATACAAAGTAGTTAGGAAGGTAAATGACGTGAACTATACCATAGAATTACCTGACAGAAGACAGACAGAAAGAATGTACCATGTCAACATGATGAAGCCATATGCTAATAGGGCTGACATGGTGTTTGCAGTATGTAGTCCTGTGGAGGGGATGTACGAAGGAGACCCCCTTCTGGACTTGCTGGAAGAAAGCAAGTGGGAGTCCTCTGTGGAGGCAGTAAAATTGTCTCCCCAGCTGGCCCCAGACAAGAGCCAGGAAGTAAGGGAGGTTTTAGCAGTCTTTGCACCCCTGTTTAGCGCCAAGCCTGGACTAAACCCCTTAGCGATGCATGCTATGGAGACAGGGACACAGACGCCCATACGGCAGACAGCATATCGGGTGTCAGAGGTTGTCCAAAAGGACATTAGGAGGGAGGTGGAGGAAATGCTGGATTCAGGGGTAATCAAGAGATCCCACAGCCCCAGGGCCTCACCCGTAGTCCTGGTGCCCAAGCCAGATGGCTCTACTCGTTTCTGTGTGGACTATCGCAGACTGAATGCAGTCACGAAGTCAGATGCCCACCCGATGCCCTGGACAGACAAACTCTTGGACAATTTGGGAGGGGCGACCTACCTTACCACTACTGACCTGACCAACGGGTATTGGCAGGTCGAGTTAACGGACAGAGCTAGAGAGAGGTCAACCTGCATCACTCCGATAGGCTTATTTGAATTTAAAGTAATGCCTTTCGGAATGAAGAACGCCCGGCCACTTTCCAAAGGTTGGTGAACCAGGTGTTAAATGGTGCCGAGGAGTACGCCGTGGTGTATCTTGATGACACTGCCATCTTTGGTGCCAGCTGGGAGGAACAGCTTTCCCACCTTAGGGAAGTGCTGGGCAGGATACAGAGGGACGGGCTCACTGTCAAAGCTGAGAAGTGCCAGGTAGCCATGGCTGAAGTGGCATACCTCGAGCATGTTGTAGGCCGGGGACTGCTCCGTCCAAACCAAGTAAAAATAGAGGTGATCAAGGCATGGCCCAGACCAGAAAACGCAGACGCAGGTCAGGAGTTTTCTAGGGACAGCAGAGTACTACAGGAAATTTGTACCCAATTAGAGTGCCCTGGCTGCTCTCCTATCTGACCAGGTGAAAAGAAGGATGCCTAAGAAAATTACCTGGGAACCAGGCTGTGAAAAGGCCTTTACCAGACTGAAGGAGGCACTGTGCAGTGCTCCTGTATTGACAAGTCCTGACTACAGCAGACCCTTTATAGTTCAGACTGACGCCTCAGACATGGGTATTGGGGCAGTACTGAGTCAGACATCCAACCAAGGGAAAAATCACCCGCTAGTGTACCTGAGTAAAAAGTTACTTCCCAGGGAGCAGGCTTACTCTACTGTGGAAAAAGTGCGTCTTGCCATAGTGTGGGCCATAAAGAAGTTAGAGCCATACTTATATGGGCAGCATTTTGAGGTACAAATGGACCACACCCCACTGGTTTGGCTGACCCAAATGGAAAAAACTAATGATAGATGGTTAAGATGGAGTCTTGCCTTGCAGGGGTATGACATGACAATCTTACATAGGGCTGGAGCGACCAATCAGAACAGCGATGGCCTGTTGCGCGTTTATGAAGAGTGAACTGATTTGGGAGGGTCATCCCATGCAGGGGATAGAGTCCCCAAATTCAGTCTAGGTGGGGAGGATTGTGACTCTTGGCCAGCTGGTTATGTTTGTTCTATGATATTTGTCATACAAAAATGTATGTGTGATTGTCTCACATGAGATAGCTGTGCCATGGTGACGCCCACCCCAGGTTTCAGTGAAGTAGGAACCATTTAATTAACTGATTTACTTCAGAGTGGCATTTTATTACCTTTTTATGATATGCTTAGGCTCTTTGAAGTAGAAATGAAATGGGACTTTATGAGTCTGCCAGAGGATGGAGATCGTAAACTTTTATGACGTCTTAGAGGAAAAACATTTTTATACCACCATAGTGCTAAAGTTGTAAAAAAAAAAAAAAATGATGCATTGAGAACAGGAAACCACACAAGATCAAAGAAAATGTTGATTAATGACTGTCATAATTTGGGAAAGTAGTTTTTGTTGAAGTCACAGTATTTAAAATATTTCCTGACAGGAAGATCATTGTTTGTATAATTTTTATATTCTAAAAGGAGACACTAGATGACATCATGGAAGGGGTGTGTGAGAGAGAGAGACAGTTTTAACCTAAGACTTGTCTCTGATCTTAGAGACATTTCTTTGGGGCTCTTAAGAAATCAGATCTAACTTAAGCACTGTAAAGAGGTACTACTACATTAGATAGAAAATGCCTAACTGTATGTTGGTAGGAGTTTGTAGTTTGCCTTGTTTTTCTTTATGTGATTGTATGCTTTGTGATATAGTGTTCTGTGTTTATATTTTACATATTTTTATCCATTTTTAAGTAAACCTTTAATTTGAAAGACTGCCTGGGTGTGTCTTTGAAGTTCTTTTTGCATGTGACGTATAGAGGGTTAAGACTGACAAAAACTGTTCAGAGCTTGATGGTGTTATCAAACTGGGAAAAGGTAAGAATATACCTAAGGTCTTTTATATTTTTTTAAGGGTTCATTTTGGATACCTGGTTAGGTGTCCTTAGGCGAAAGATATATGGCATCCCCTCGAAAAGCAGTTTATCTGAGCCTGTACATTTGGGTATGCTAGCAAAAGGTTCACAGTATGAATACCCCCAGAACTTGAGACTAAAGGTGATTCGGACCCACAAGTAGACAGGAGGGTTACCCTGTCTGTTACCTGTTCACAATACTGCGTTCGGAGGTTGGTACTGTGGGAGCAGAGGGCCTGATCTCCTGAGTGCGTTTGTGATGCCAAGTATCGATGGGACAGTATCCTTTAATAGGCGCCAGAGATGTCTTTGCCCCATGGTTTGCTTTGATGGGCGAGTTGCTGAAGAGTCTAAAGAAGGACTTATGAGACAATTAAGGTCCCTACCCAGCAGCAGAATTCCACGTAGTCTTGTGAGAACCTGATCCAGAAGTCTCTGAATCGATTAAGTGGCTGACTGAGGGGTAATATATATACACTGCACACAGTAACCCACTGCCCTTGTATCTTGCCTATGGCCAAAGCTAGTCTCCCCTCTGGGTCAGAATATTATTCTGTTATTATAAAGGGGGAGGACTTAGGGACAAGGATAATCGCTCCACGGCCCTTACCTCTCTTATAAGAGGATTCTATCACCTGCGAAAATCTGAATTTTAATAATTTTTGATGTTTGGTGGTGTCAAGGTGAGTTTCTTGTAGTAGCAACAGATCTGGTTTCATCTGCCTTAAAGCCTTAAGAGTCCGCTATCTTTTGATAGGCCCGTTAAGCTCACTGACATTATGGGAGATGACTTTAAAAAGGGATCCCATTTTGTCTTGGCCATTTATGTTCTGGAAATGAGCCTCCTCCCTGCAGACCCCCACCCTCTATCTCGTTATAATGTATGTATCTTTCCCTGAAAATGATTCTCCAAGTTATCTGAGTAAACATTCGGTATCACTTTGTGTGTCTCTTTCTTAAATAAAATAAAATTATAAACAAGGGAACTCTTAAATTAAGAGTTGTGTGTGAGCTAGACCAACTGGGTCTTACTGAGCCTAAAATGGCTAGAACTATATACAGTGATACGACTTCCATGTCCAACTCTCCACTCGGATGGGGAGATGAAGGCTGGGAACACTCCCGCCTAATTGGATACCCAATACTCCGTTTTGGATAGGTATCCCTGGGGATACTCTTGTCCCTAATGTGGGTGTAGAGGTGGGTTAGAAAGGTGAGGGAAAGAAATAAAAATTCAATCTATCACCCTAGCAGCTGCTGATCAACTGTTGCTCCGCCCCTCCAGCTGGGTCTGTCTTTATCATTATGAAGGAGAGATCATCTAAGCAAGCAGAGCCAGATGTGTCCATATTGCCCCCCTACTGAATAACTGGATTCTCTGTGTGAATACTGGGTAACAATATCAAGCCCCTCAGAAATCTCTAGCCTCCAAAATATAAAAGGGGGAGGAAAAAACATAAGTGATTCCCATTTATATCACAAGTTCCACACTAAATTCCCCAGCAAAAGACTATCTAAGGAGGATACCATTGCTATCCTGGATAGCCCTCCACCTCAAGATGCGCCAAAATGTCCCATCTGCCTCTAGTTTCTACCATTTGCCCTTTTGGGTTGGTGAGTTGCCAGCCCCGCCCATGCTCCCCTCCCACAACAGCAAAACCCCAGACCAGTATGGTGAGATCAGTGTCCCCACGAGAAAAGAGGACCCCCCCGAGGAGGAGGAGGTACTGAATCAGATGGAGCAAATCCCCCCCTGGGCCCCCCCAGGAACTCTTCATTTCATAGTCAGCAAGTGTGAGGCACTTTAATACCCGAGGAAGGCTAACTTAAGCCTCATTACTGCTCAGTCAAACCATATATCTGGAGAGTCAGACCTGCTGGTATGAAAGCATAACTCCCTCCTTTATGTCGTGGCTCCAGGTCATTTCAGTGTTTCAGAGCCATAAGCAGACCAGAATAATTTAATCGTCCCATTATTTCAGAAGGGGGTGAGCAAAGGAGTAAATGGGTAAAAATGTTATATTCCCATGGACCCTGCCGAGATCCACCTATTGTTTTTGCTTGAAAATGCTTGTCCCCTAGGAGCCCAGGCGTGTTAACCCTCAGGACCTTCATTGGGGGATTTGTGTCCAATCTAACTACGTGTATCCCGCAGTTCACCCAGGGAATTATCTACCCTCCGAGGCGGTTCTTTCTGTTGCTGCTCCTTATAACAATCCAGGGTCAGGGCTAATCTGTCAGCAAGAAAGACTCTAGCCGAAATGACTTAGTTTGGGCCTAACTTCACTGGTCACATCCCCACTCAGTTCGAGCCTCAGGGAGAACCCTGGTCATGGTCCCAATTGCACCAGTCATTTACCTCACGGCTGCTAGGTGTTTACAGGTCTAATCAGACCATTCTTCCCCTCGTGGATCTGAGTTGGTCCCCCGTCCCCGCTGGGCCAAGATTAACCCCTGAGCGAGAGAGACACCAGTAAATAAGGGTCGGCATCATTCACCATACCATCTCTAAATTCTGCTGAAAGTCTCTCAGTTTTCTTGTCTTGCAAATTGGGCCAGCAATTGCTTGATAGCAGCGAGGGCCTCATGTTGGCTTTGACGGCCTAAACGATCTGTGCACGATGTGCGATCCTCTCTCGGAGTCCTCCCAGAGCCAGAAACAGTGGGTGGGAGTGGAAGTCCACTATTTGGAAAGTCCTGCATGGCCGCCTCTGCCGACTCATTTGTGACTTGTCCTGATGAATGAATATTGCACCGACAGTCTGCTGGGGTAAGGGGTCCTAAATTTAAGCTGCTGTTGGTGAAGGATGTGGAACAGAGGGATGTAGGCCCTTCTCCTGTGCATTGCTGTAGGTGCATAATCGCTGTCCACAAAGATTCGCTCTGAACCACAAGTCACTTTGCCCATCGACCAGGCTTTTCTAAGCATAAGTTCTTTAGTGCTGTATCTCAAGAATCGAATTATAATGGAGTGGGGTCTAGTGTTCTGTTGGGAGGGCTTTGGGCCTAGCGTTCTGTGTGTTCATTCTATTTCTAGATCCAACTTCGAGTCTAAGGAGAAGGACGTACGGAGAACTACTGAAATAAATCCTTCAAGATCTTGCCCTTCACTGTTCTCTGGAATGCCGTACACCCTGAGGTTGCATCTGCGATGTCGATTCTCAGCATCTTCCTGCCGTTCCATGGTGAGGTAACAAAGGGTGGTGTGCAGGTGGGTTACAGTCACACTGTTCTTGCATTGTTTGTTCAAGTTCAGATACCTTGGAGGAAGTGTCAGCGATTTCTTTTTGCACAGTTTCTTGATTTTGTTTAAATAAGGAAAAATCTGTTTTCAAATCCATGCTCTCCATCAATATTATGTCCAGTTTCTGATCCATGATGGCAGCCTTTTTGTTTTTGTGGCTCGGGGGTTTACTCTGAGCGCATGGTTTTAGGGCCGTAGTTTGTGGCGTTTCCCCGTCTGAAAGTTCTCGATTGGAAGGCTCGGATTCCGATGTTAGTAAGTGAAATCTATTGCTGCCTCTCTTCAATCTGTTGTTAGCCATCAAAATCTCGTTTTCCTGGTCGTGTTTTGAAGCTTTTCTACAGGCTAAATGCAGGATTGTAGCTGGAGGGAGCGAGGAGCGAATATCTTAATCCGCCATTAATCTGGAGCACTATACCAGAAGTCCTTACCATAGTAATCTTGTTTCTTCCCAGTGATACTCAGGTATTCATAACTTTCAGCAGTGTCCCTTTAACTCACTCAGCTCTAGAATGGAATCTTGAGTGAGTGCTGTATTCCTCTGTAAAAATGGCTGTTTTCCTGAGCAGTTAGAATGTTTAGAACAAAAATGGTAACACTCTGACAGAATGTAAATAACTAAAAAAGTATAATTTATATCGCAAAACAGTGAAGTTTTCTCACAATAAAAAAAATCTTTAAAATGAGGGGGTCACACGTGTCAGTAGCTTTTTTTTTTTTTTTTTTTTACAGAGCATGTAACCACGACAATTTACTTTTTTTTTTTTAACTAAATAAAAAAAATCTTAGACGTGGCAAATGTTTGTTATATGATGGTTTTCCATCACAACAACATCTGTGCATTATATTGCCACAGTTTAGAGTATTTCTGAGCTGTTTTACATAATAAAACAGACCATAAACTAAGGTATGTGCAACACATAATGCCAGTAAACCGACTGAATTCGGAAAAATGCTCTGTACAACTGCCCACATGACGCACAAACCATGATAACTGAAAAAGTATGCCTCCTAGCCTCCAGACAGCTGCATGAAAAATGTTCACAATAACAAGACCTTTAAAATGATGGGTCACTCATGTTAGTGGTATTCACATTTTTTTTTTTTTTTTAACAGCGCACGTAATGACGAAAATTTACGTTTTTCTTTTACCTCAAAAACACCTTATAAGTGCCAGGTGAATAAGTAGAGGTATCAGAAAAGCAGAAAAATAAAACAAAATAGCTGTAACAATAGTGTTGTTAGTGAAAAACACACACAATAGATAAAACGCACGTTTGTTAATCGCACTGAACAATGCCTTATTCCATTGTATATGGCATACAATCGACCGAATTTAGACTATGTCTCCCCTTTCTGGAATCCAAACCCAAAAAAAAGACACAGCAATTCTTGAACAGGTTCAAAGGAGAGTAACTAGAATGATTCCAAGATCAACAAACTTGGATTATCAAAACAGATTAAAAGCTACTGGTCTCTTCTCTCTTCAAACTGGAAAATTAAGAGGTGATATGCTTATGGTTTTTAATTTAATAAATTCACCAGATCTAATGGAAAAATGTGGTCTAACACTCTCCAAAAGGAGACATGTTCCGAGACTGCATAATAAACAGCTTGAAGTAAAAACTTATAAAACCAGCAAAAGGGGGAACTTTTTTCCTATAAGAGCATCCATTGTATGGAACACCTTGCCATAAGAATTGGTAGAGGGAACTAGTGCCACTGTCTTTAAAAACAAATTAGATGTTTGGTTGAGGGATAATAGATAAATAATGTTCCACATAGTGTGGGAAACAGTCTAGATGGGCTCTGGCCTTCTTCTGTTCTTTCATACCAACTAATACCAAGTAATACAAGTAATACATAATTTTTATATAAAAAGGATACGGTTCAAGCTAGTAAGTAGGTTATAAGTATAGCTGCACCTCCTGACAGACTCCTTCCTCTCACACCAGGTCAAGAAAGTGACACTGACAGAACCTCAAACAGACAAGTAGGTTTTTACTGGTAAAAACATATCTCAAAAATAAACAAAATACAAGTTTTATCACTTAAAAAAGTCATCAAACGCTAATATGAGGCAACATAAGTCATAATATAGCAAAGTTATGGATATATTTATCTAGTTAGAAAAACGGGGATGTGTGGTGCATTCTGGGGCTTGCAGTTCAGACAAGTTCTCACAGCCACAACACAAGCCCTGTTTTTCTGCAATCATAAAAAAAAAAAATAATAAAAAAAAAATATCGGCCTCTTTTTTTATTACATTCCCCAGCTGCTGTCATTAGAAGTGTAATTGCTGCCTTTACTCACATTTATTGCAGTCATTTTCTCTCCACTTTCAACCGGACTACTGTCCGTCCTGAAGACGCACTGCAGCCATGTGGGCAAGCAAGAAGTTCAGCAAGGAAAGTTTCATGTAAACAACCCTCAGTCTTACTGCTGGCTAAAGAAAACACACTAACCCTTCCCCTGCTACAAAACATAGATGTGCAAGCTGTTCGTAGTCATTAAAAGCCACTCAATACAGCAATGCCTTGCAATCACAAAGATGCACACTTCAGTAAAATCCTGAGCTGAAAGAAAAACATGACTGTGTGTTAGTGTGCTGTGTCCTGTAGTTCTACACAGCCACAAGCTAGCTCCATTTTTCTTTCAGATTAACCCCAGTAAAGTATTAATAATCAATAACAATAATGATAATTAGGTTTCCCTGCGCGCTCGGGCACGACTCGGACCCTCCACGGCCCCTGGACCAGTCCTAGCTCTACCAGGCGGTCCTGCTTGCAGGAGACCGCCAGCCACCACAAACTTTAAACCTAAGGTTTCCTTGCCCCCTCGCGTGCGATTTGGACCCTCCATGGCACCTGGACTAGCCCTAGCTCTAGGCGTGCGTCGACACCCACAACCTGGATATACTGTGCCTGTGTGAAACATGGCTACAACCCTCTACCCCGGATTCAATCTGCTCGATACAAAACTATAGCTTCATAAGGAATGACAGGCTACCTCCTAAGCGGGGTGGGGGAGTTGCACTATTTTACAAAGCTCATCTGAACATCCTGCAAAACACCATACCTCAATCATCTGCTTGTGAATCCCTTCATGCACTTCTCTGTATGGGTGCTAAAAACCCACATATAGTTGTTGCTTACAACCCCAACCCCAGGGAAGACTGTCTGCCTTCACTAGTTTGCTGGATGACTCGGTACAACTAGCAGGCCAAAACAAACTACTTATTCTCGGGGACATGAATTTAAACTGCCTTGGACAAACTCAAGGCTCACTTCTGTCTGTAATCCAGAACTACTACCTGCACCAAGTAATAACTGAGCCCACATGGACCCCCCCCCCCAATACAATGTCTAGTACGCTACTGGATTGGATGTTAACAAATAGGGTTGATAGAATTGTAGATGCTGGCACACTGCCGGATACTATATCTGATCACTCCCCTATTTTTTGTGTGTGGCAACACTCTAGTTCCCAGTCCCTACCCATACGATGCATCACTTTCAGGAACTATGCTAACCTGGATCAGGGAAAGTTCCTGTATGAAGTCTCGTCTATTGACTGGTCTTATCTTTCTCAGACACTGGATTTACAAACAGCTCGACTACTTTCTAGACAATTTTCGTGCAGTTCAGAGTAGACATACACCCCTTGTGACCCGGCGTGTTCATGGGACTCCCACAAAGTGGTTACACAAAGATCTCCTGGCTGCATTACATGTCAGGGACAAGAGCTGGACGCACTTCAGAAATTCTGGGCTCATTGCTGATTACCACACCTACAGGACCAAAGAACTGACTGTAAAAAGCAGATCAGACTTGCAAAACGCGCTTATTGTAAGGGGCTTCTGCTGGAAGCA
Organism: Neoceratodus forsteri; assembly: GCA_016271365.2. Taxonomy (NCBI): domain Eukaryota; kingdom Metazoa; phylum Chordata; order Ceratodontiformes; family Ceratodontidae; genus Neoceratodus; species Neoceratodus forsteri. Next base: position 49,066,846 of record CM028136.1, on the reverse strand, counting down.
TCAGGTGACCCTAAAAAATTCTGGGCACACGTGAAATCATTCCTGGGTGCAAAGAAAACTCAATCGGCTGATGATATGATCATTAGTGGAGTCCACTACAACAACCCTAGAACCACTGCGGAACCATTTAACAAGCAATTCTCTGGCCTGTCCAGCTTCACATCTGCCTTCCTCCAAGTTACTATCTCCACCCACTCCACCCACCTCAACTGTACTTCCCCCTCCTTTTTACTTTAAGGCAGTATTATAATCTGACGTCCCAGGCCTGAAGAACACCATTTCTGACAATACAAGCGTAGGCTACGATGGTATTGAACCTAAACTTCTGAAACTGGCCGCTCCATTTATTGCCTGGCCTCTGGCAAGGATCTTTTTTTTTTTTTTTAATTCCGCTTTTATTGTCAATTGTAAAATACATGTATGACAGTTCTCGGTTGTACTTCACATTTGTAAATCAGTACATGACATAAAAGGATATGTTAAACAATTTATACCTCTGTAAATATTAAATTATCTGGGTATAGTTACTACAATGGTCATACAATTAAAATAATTAAAAAAAAAGAATTACAATTGCATCCCTACAGTTACCTCTCCTGGCTAAAATCTTGTTTACAATTTGACCCTGGAAGGTTTGTTGTGCAACAGTTTCCCCTCTTTTATACGGAGTTTATCTTGAAAATTTTAAAACAATGGCTGAGGAACAAACCAACCTGGTCTGTTTGCCTGGGCCTTACCAACTCGGCCCCTGGTTGTGCTGTGCCTCAACTCCTCACAATGCTGCCTCCCCTCTTTGCACCATATACCATCTACCCACCTCCTCCCCCTGCAACTGGAGTTCTTCTCTTACCATTGTATATTTCCCTGTATTCTTACTCTTCCTGCCTGCCAATCAGCCACTCCTCCCAGCTCCTCCATCTTTCTACATGTTTTTCCCAACTCAGTCTGAGTTTAGCTGTGATTGATTCCATCTGGACCATCTCTTTCATCCTCTGGCCTATTCCCCCATCTTAGGGGGTTCAGATGATAACCACCTCCCAGTAATACACTTTAGCGCAACCGCTACCATTATTAGTAAGACTTTCTTATATCTGCAGGTTGATGTGTCAGCGAAGGGAGAACCAACACCCATTCCTCCCCGGAAAGAGGGATAAACACCTGTGTGATATTATGTACTGTTTGCTGTATCTCTTGCCAGTAAGAAAGGAGCACCGGGCAACTCCAAAAGATGTGCCAGTGAGAACCCTACCCCTCCTTATATCTCCAGTATTTATCCTCTCTTGAGGAATTAAAATGTTTTGTTATCTTTGGGGTATGAAAAAAGCATGTCAGGATTTTCCACATCCTTCCATCCCCATTTCAATCTATGAATCCAGTCAGATTCCGAAATGGTGATGCCGGCCTCCCCCCCCAAATCTTTCTTTAATTTTTTTCCAGTGGGGTCTTCACCTGTTCTGACAGCAGCTTATATATGCTGGAGACAAATCTGGTGGCCCCGAGATTGTCACCACCCCATAAAGGAAGTTTTCCCATCTAGAGTATGGGCATGCTAATTTTTGGCATTATTTCAGAGTTTATAAAGTGTCTCACCTGCATATATCTTAGAAATTCGAGTTTAGCCAGTGGAACTTCTCCTGGCTCTCTGGAAGGGATGTAGCTATCTTTCTTCAGGAACTGGGAGAACCTAATAACCCTGGTCGTTTTCTCATTTGGCATATCCTGGATATATATGGTGTAAAGAACTCAGGTTCAAAACAAATCAGTGATAAAGGGCCCAGTCCCTCGGATTATTGAGCCTTATCCTAACTTGATGTAGTATAGCCAGTCCCTGTACTATCCATCTACTTCTAACTTGTTTCCTATATTCCGGGGGGGGGGTTGTCAGACATTACCAATGAAAAATTGGTCTATCCTTCAGGCAGACTCTTCTACAACATACCATTTTGAGGTCTGACGTTGCTGTGCCTAGGTCATTAACCCTGCCATTTCGCAGCCAGGTAATATAAATTGGTAGTCCCACCCCCCACCCCCCTAGGCCTCTGGAGAATGTCCTTGGCTTTTAAGGTTCCAAACAAAGTTTAACACATTTTTATTAACCCTTGTCCAGAACTGCTGAGGGATTCTGAGGGGGAGAGACTGGAACAAAAACAATAATCGTGGCAAGATGTTCATCTTAATCACCTCCACTCTGCCTGTCAGAGAGGGGGAAAGGAGCCTCCACCGGGATTAATCTTGTTCCACCACCCTCCATAGCTTGCCATAATTTTCCGTGAATAATTTAGTTAAGTCCAACATAATAAGAATTCCCAGGTATTTGATTTGATTATTGGGAGCCCAAGCAAACTGGAATCTTTTTTAAATTCTTAGGGCGCCGTACCACGTAAAACTATTGCTTCTGATTTACGGGTATTAATTTTACAGCCAGAGATTTCTTCAAATGAACTCAATATCTTTTCCAAAATGTGTAGCAAACCTTCCGGGTTTGACAGGAAAAAGATGAAATTATCCGTATAAAGTGACAGTTTGCATTCCTGTCCTCCGGCCATGACTCCTCTTATCCCCTGTATTTGTCGAACTTTATTGGCCAAGGGCACCAAACTTAATGCAAAGAGCAGGGTGACAAGGGGCACCCCTGTCTGGTTTCCCGGGAGATGGAGATGGGTTGTGAACTGACTTTTTACCCTGACTTGAGTCGCCGGGTTAGCATAGAGGCTGGAAATTGTTTTTAAAAATTTGGGACCGAAATTCATGTATTCCATGGACTGTTTTAGAAACTTCTAATTAACCCTGTCAAATGCTTTCTCTGTGTCCACGGAGATTGCCAATTGAAAATCTGGGTGGGTTTGTTGGTCCGAAATGATGTTTAAAAGCTTCGGTAGGTTATCTGCCAAATATGTGCCCGAGAGGAAGCCAGTTTGGTCTTCATGTATTATCTGGGAAACTACTGCCGGTAATCTACTGGCTATTAATCCCGTGAAGATTTTGAGATCTATGTTTAGAAGGGATATCGGTCAATACAACCCACACTCTTCTGGATTTTTCCCTTCTTTATGCAAAACTATAATTTGAACATATTGCCATGATTTTGGAACATCTTCTCCCTCCATCTCTTCCCTATATACTTCATGAAGGAGCGGAATCAGCTTCCCTGCAAAGGATTTGTAGAACTCCGAGGGGAACCCATCCAATCCTAGTGACCCCCCCCCCCTTAAGTGACTGTAAACTGTGTTTCTATTTCTGGTTGAGTGATTGGAGACTCCAAGGAGTCTCGAGCATCTCTATTTAGGGGTCCGAGGGTCAGTCCCTGGAAGAATTCGGAGGTTTTCAGGTCTTGGTCTGCTATCAATTCCTGGGAATATAATTTCCTGAATAAGAAGCAAAGGAGGTGGCTATCCTCTCCGCGTGGCATGTTACCATATTATCTTCTGGATTTTTTATCTTCAGAACCAGTCTACTCCCCTGTTGTACTCTGACGGTGCTAGCTAAAAGTTTCCCTGCCCGATTTCCCCCTTCATAATAATTTTGGCGAATGCGTCTGTATGAGCCTTCCATCAAGTTTAGTAAAATCCTTTCTAATTTCTTCTTAGTTGTCATGAATTATTGTTTTACTTCCAAATTTAATTAACTCCAGGTCAGCTATGTTATTCTCCAACTCTTAATGTCCTCTCTCTTTCCCTTTTTTCCTTGGCTGCATAACTAATGATTGCTCCCCTTAAAACAGCCTTGAGCACGAACCATCTGACAGTGGCAGGTGAGCTTCCCTCTGGATTGTTGGCCAAATAATCATCGATCGTGCCTTCAATGAAGGGCCTGGACTCCCCACCGTTCAGGAGGCCCACATTAAGCCACCAGTGGGAGTTCCTGACCGAGGGAAGTAAATTAAGTGCCAGATGGACTGGGGCATGGTCCGATATGAAACGGGCATGGATGGAGCAATCGTTTACTGCATGTGCCCATTCCTCAGACATCAGAATCATATATATTCTAGAATAGCAATTGTGGCTATCCAAGTAGTGGGAATAGTCCCTCCTAGTGCCATTCTTCCATCTCCAAGCATCCAGAAACCCCCAGTTTTGTAAGGATCTACTTAGAACCTGACAAGCCTTCCTCACGTGGGGGGGGGGGTTGACCTCCCCCATCTAGGGAACTCAAATGTATAGTATTAAAATCTCCAACTAGAATAGTGAGGTTACCCCCATCTCCCATCCACCCTGGCATTTGCTTTTGAAAGAAAATTGCTGCCTCTCGATCTTCATTAGGGGCACAGAGACTAAAAATTGTGCAGAAGGTCTCCCCAACCTCTCCCAACACTTTAACAAACCTGCTCTCAGGGTCTTTAACCACACTGCTCACACGAAGGTGACAAGATTTATGCACGAGAATTGCAGTGCCTCTTCTATGTGGATAAGCCACATACGAGGAGAAGATGGATCCCACCCACTTACGATCCAATATTTTTATGCTCCATCTCAGTCAGGTGCTTCTCTTGCAGGAGCGCAATGTGGGTATTTAATTTCCCCAGTTCCTGCATAATACGGGCCCGTTTAATCGGGCGATTGATTCCCCGAACGTTATAAGTTACAATGTTAAGCCCCTCCATAGCAGCAGTGCAGACGAGACCTTTTGATTTGGATATCTAGCTCCACTAGAGGGCGAAGCGCAAGGATATGAGCACAACACTATAAATATCAAAACAGTTAACCAAACTGCTTCAGCCTCTATAACCTCGGCTAAAGCTGAATTAAACGACAACTCCCCAACAGGGGGGGAAAAAAACATTGTCTTCTTCCTTGAACTGTTCCCTGCCAAGGTGCCACGAATGGCCCACCTTTCACCATTTGGCGAAAAATGGTGGGAAGTGTTAGAGAATTCCCAACACCTCGCTGCAAATGTGGGCATATCTCCGACACTGGTTGCATTTGTGTGTGTCACCTGACCAATGCAGACCATCCCCCCCCAACCCAGCCCATCTAAGCTAGGGGTGGGTGATTCGGCACCACGCCATCTCCCGATCCCCTCCCCCATTCTATGATCCCGGCAAGGCCTGATGGCAGTGGAGTACAAACTCCTGTTCCTTGCCCTACTATGTTTCCACATTAATCCCCGTATGCATTTGTTTCCCTTGATTCTGCTCAGTCCCATCAAAGAGTACCCCATGACTGAGCATTGGAAGGCCACTGAGAGCAATATAAAAACACAGAACTATTCCCCATTGTCCGCGTTTTGTAATTTCTCAACAAATCTTCCTGTCATTACCACAATATAAGAAATTCCTCCCCAAAGACCCTCAGTCATTTATCACAGTCCTGTAAAGCATCCCCTATGTTCATTCATCCCAGATTTTCTTGTGTCAACCTGGCGTCTTCTGGATTTTTTCTTCCAAGCAGTTTCAGGCTGTGAAACCCCTTTGCCTGTTCCCTAAGTTAAATCTGTGATTGTTCCCCTACACACCACTTGCCACTGCCTTTTCAATGTCTTTTATCAATGACGGGGGGAATAGTTCATCTGCCAAAATCTCCAGGGAAGACAAATATTTCTTTGCATCGCCCACACTGTCGAACATTTTAGTACCCGCATCCGATGTCACCCTTAGCCTGGTTGGAAAGTTCACGCTGGCCTTCAGACCTTTCTCCCTAAGGGCTTTCACAATGGGGAACCACATCTTCCTTCGTGCCATTGTCATGGGGCGTAGTCCGGTTCAAAAAATAATTTTGTATATCCGAAGAGTACTTCTTTTTTGGCCCAAACTTTGCGAAGAACTAGTTCTTTCGTTGTGAAGTCTAAAGAAAGCTACGATGATCGGCATGGTTGTGCCTTGGGATCTTTTGGTAAAGCCGACAGGGCCCCATGCGCTCAAATAATATTCAGGGGCACATCTTGGCCTATTTCCAGCAGCTCCACGAATCAGGCCCTCGATGTAGATAGGCATGTTGCCCTGTTCTGTGTTTTTGGGAGACTGGATTCTTAGGTTAATTCTTCAAGAACGGTTCTCCAGATCCTCAACCCTCCCCATCAGGAGTTGAGTGTGGTCATGGAGTTGGAGTATTGCTCCATTATGCAGATCAACTAATTCCGAGCAAGCTGTATGCTGTTCTGATATTACATCTAGCTGCTTTCCCTGTTTGGCAATATTATTTTTGTTTTCCTTTATATCTGCCTTAATGGAATCCAGTGTGTTGCTTAGCCTGTGCAGTTCTCTGCAGAGTTGACGAGACGTGATTGTAATTTCTCCCCCCTCCTCCTCGGAGTCACTCTCCCAAGCAAGGTCCAGTGCTTTAGAGGCCTCCTCACTGTGCGCCACAGGTCTGGAAGGCAAGTTTAGTTTTTGTTGCTTGAGCCCACCTTCCTACCCAGATTTGGGTCTATTTCTGGTCGCCATCGTTTTAGAAGTTAGAGATTACTTTTTGAGAGTAATTCGCCTTGTGGGAAATTAGTTTACTGTAATGGAGTTGTACCAGATATCGGGAAAATGGCCAGAGTTACACTGGTCTTTAAGAAAGGGGATAAACGGGATTTAACTAACTACCGTCCGATAGCAATACTATCAGTTCTGTGCAAAATAATGGAAAAGTTAGCATCAAAACAAGTTATTGAATTTATGACTAAATATAACCTCCTGTCATCAATCCAGTACGGGTTTCGCAAAGGTCATAGCACCTCCACGGCCTTGCTCCACCTGACAAATGATATTCTAACTGCTATGGACAATGGTTACCTCATGGGGGCTGTTTTTATTGACCTGACAAAGGCTTTTGACCTTGTTGATCATCCTCTTCTTCTAGATAGCCTCTTAGCCCTTGGCTTCTACAAACCTCAGTTGCCTGGTTTAAAAGCTACTTATCAAATAGAACACAGCTTGTTAGATTCAACTCTGCTATGTCCAGCCCCATGGCTATCAACCAAGGTGTTCCCCAGGGATCTATATTAGGGCCCCTTCTTTTCTCAGTTTTTATTAACAATATCTCGTCTTGTATCCCTGATTGCTCGGCAATCCTCTACGTGGACGAACTGGTCTTGTACAGTAGTGATAAGAATATATATTGCATTAACCAGACTCTCACCACTGCTTTTAAGGCTATTCAATCCTGGCTCTTCCACCATATGTTAGTCCTCAATACTGAAAAGACACATAATATGTTTGGTTCTACAGTAAATTAAACAAAAACTGTGACCTTTTTAAAGTTTCTGGTCAGAAAGGGATGGTCCTTGAACCAGTTCGCTCTTTAGTATCTCTGAGTACTCCTTGATGAAAATCTTAATTTTGATAAGCACATAACGGCTACCTGTAAATCAGTTAATGCTAAAATTGGTGTAGCCTACAAAACCAGCTATGTCCTTACACAGTCAGCTAGATTAGCAACAGCCCATGGCATCTTGCTCCAGTCATTATCCTATGGGGTAGTCACATATCTGATGAACGCCTGTTTCAGCAACCTGTGCTCTGTAACCTAAAATTGCTATGTTTGTCCTCAATGTGACGAGGTACCTTTGGAAACGAGCCCCTGGCTCAAATGTTGTAAACTGATTTTACAAATAAATAAATATCTTAACACATCCATAACTCTCCTCAGGAAGTGGGATTTGACTTATAACAGCACCTGCAGGTACACTTCGGCCTCTCCCTGGTCAAAGAATCCCTCTCTCGCTAGCCTCCCTTTTAACACCACTGCCTTCCAATCACGGCCTTCGTTCATTGGAGAAATCACTGCTGCAAATACTAAAATGTAAATCTAACAAAGAAACCCTTGCTTTCTCACACTCGGCGGCCAAACTCTGGAACTCCTTGCCTCTTGATGTTCGCCAAGCCCCTAGTCATACCCAGTTCAAAAGCAATTATCACTTTTTCCTGTTCAGCCAGGTCACCTGTGTTTGTTTCAAACCCCCTTGAACCAACATCTGACTCTTCCCACAGTTCACCTCTGCTGCAAACTGCCCTCTGCAAAGCCCATTTAGTCACGTCACTAGGCACTTGGGTCTCATTTTTGTTTTCGTTTGGTGCTAAAACTGCTATAAACCTAGTTGTCTGTTAACTGCATGTCAACACTAGTTACTGAATTCATTTTTCTGTTTTGCATCACACTGACCTATCTTGTTACTTGCTCAGGTATTTTGTGACATTGCTATTGTTTCTTTGTATCCAAACTATAACATGGATTCAACTTATTTGTACGATGTGCAGTTTTACTTATTGTTTCTGTTATTGGCCTACCGCTGGCACTGTAACATATGCCTAGTCCTAAAATATTTTTTCTCCTGTATCCCTCAACCACTATCACCTAGTTTGTAATTGTTACGGTGTTTTGATGTACTGTTATGTATCCCCCCGGGTCATGCCTGAAAATAGTCATTGTTAAGGCTAGTGCACCTACCCGGTAAACAAAAAAATAAATAAATAAATAAATAACCCATAACCCCCTAAATAAACCCTCCAACTGCAGGGAAAAAACACAATAAACACCCCCAAAAATGTCACAGTCACCTGAAAGGAGGAGAAAAACACAACATGAACCTTGTTTACCAAAACTGTGCCAGAAAGTGGCCTGTATACCCCTGACAGCACAGTATGCAGGAGTGCAGAGGCTAAAGGTTCTAGAAGGGGAGGCAGGGTAGGAAGTTATGAATACCTGAGTATCACTGGGAAGAAACAAGATACATTTTTTCTTCTAACCCCAGTAATACTCCGGTATTCCTAACTTTCTGCAGACTACGAAGCAGTACCTTTGGAGGTGGACACAGAACCTTATTTTGAAAACAGACTTTGCAGGACTGCTGTGCCAAACCTAGCATCACCCCTGGACTGAATATCCAGGTTGTAGTGCTTTGTAAAGGTGTATACTATTTTCCAAAAAGCTGCTTTACAGATGTCCACTAGTGGAACATCCCTGGCAGCTGCTAAGGCAGCAGCTGTCCCTCTTGTGGACAGGGCCCTCAATCCTGATGCGGGTTCCCTTCCAACTTTAATGTAACAGAACTGGATACACTGGACTATCCATCGAGAAATGGACCTTTTCGTTGCTGGGTTACCCTTTCCCACATCCCCATAAGTCAGGAAAGTACAGTTATGTAAGAACTTACCGTAACAGTAGATCTTCGAGAACAGCTCTTGCAGCAGGTTACACCATTAGGACTGAAGCCGGCAGGCGCCAGAACCCCACAGAAATTTTCTAGCTAGCAGTATTCAGCGGGGACCGCCCCTGACGTTGGTCCCGCCCCCATCAGGCACAGTACATAAGGGGGTGGTCCCCCAGAATCCCCAGTTCTCCCGCCGCAGACTCCTGGCTGCTGGATGACATCAGAAGAGGAGACTGAGGATCCGCCATCAAATGGCTGTCAGAGAGATGCTGAGACACCTAATCCTAGGAGAAGGATGTTGGGAACTAGAATCTACCTCCAGCAGGGATGGTGGGAGGGAAAGTACCTGCTGCAAAAGCTGTTCTCGAAGATCTACTGTTACGGTAAGTTCTTACGTAACTGTACTATCTTACTTCGAGAAACAGCTCTTGCAGCAGGTTACACCGTTAGGACTGATTCCCAAGCAATAGTGGAAATCCCACACCATGGGAGGAGGGAAGGTAAAAATCCTTAGAAAAACCTAAGCCTAGGACAGAAGTCCTTGAAGGACTGTTAGACCAAAACCTGCTCTTCACCTCGATGCAATATCCAGGCTGTAATGCCTGATGAAAGTGTGCATGGAGCTCCAAGTAGCTGCAGCACAGGTAGCTGAGGTGGACACATTCTTAAGGGCTGAAAAGGAGGTAGCCACCCCCCCCTTGTGGAATGACCCTTGACCGTGCCCGGTAAGGGTTTGTTACGCTTCTGGTAACAGAACGTGATACACTGAATGAGCTACTTGGACAGCGACTGTTTAGAAACAGGAGCTCCCATCATCCTGTGGGCAAAGGAGACAAAAACCTGGTCCGATTTTCGGTGGTGTTTGGTTCTGGTCAGGTAGTATCAAAGACGCCTATGCACATCTAGGGTGTGCAACAGGGCCTCTCCTTGATTCGAATAGTTGGGAAAGTACACTAGTAGATCGATGTCTTGATTAAGGGCGAGAGCTGAGACCACCTTAGGCAGAAATTTGGGATTAGTCCATAGGGATATCCTGTCTTGGTGAAAAACCAAATAAGGCTCTTTGCACATCAGTGCATGGAGTTCAGAAATTCTTTTGGCCGAAGTAACAGCAACTAAAAACAATGTCTTCCAGGTGAGAAGACGTAGCTCGCAATTCGTGGCTGGTTCAAAGGGTGGCAGTGTGAGCTGCTCCAGGACAAAGGGTAGATTCCATGGTGGAACTGGATCCTTAATCAGCGGTCTAAGGTGGAGAATACCTCTCAGGAAGGCTCATGCCGTGTCCAACTGGGATATGGTGCGTTGACCTATTGGACAATGACAGGCTGATATGGCACAGAGGTGTACTTTAATCGAGGAGAAGGCCAAGCCTGCCTGAAAGAGAGACAGGAGGTAGTCCAAGACTGACTTTTTTTTGGACATTCTAGAGGCTAAAACCCCCACACTTGAGCCCATAGGCAAAAACGGCACCATTTCATGGCGTAAGTGGCATGAGTGGCCAGTTTTCTCGCTGCCACCAGGACATCAGCTACCTCTTGCGAGACCCCGTGTCGCAAAATGGCTATGTCTCTGGGAACCAAGCGTGCAGGCTCAACGAATGAAGGTGCAATTGGCAGAGGCACCGGAGGTTCCCGGGATAACTGGTGTAGTAGAGGGAACCAGATCTGCCTGGGCCAGAATGGCACGATGAGTATCAAAGTAGCTTGCTCTCTGCGAAGTTTCAGAAGAACCCTCTGGATCAATGGAAAGGGGGGGAAGGCATAGAGGAATCTGCCCGCCCAGGAGAGGGACAACGCGTCTTGCCAGAAAACACCAGGCCCTGGATCTAGCGAGCAAAAATTGGGCAGTTTTGCACTGGATGGTGACGCGAAAAGGTCCAACTCTGGTGTACCCCATATGTGAAACAGATCCTCTACTACCTCCTGGAGTAGTTCCCACTTGTGGACTCTGGTCTGGGAGCAGCTCAGGCCGTCTGGGATGACGTTGTCCACTCCTGGGACATGAACAGCAATGAGGTTTGCGCCGTGTTGCAAAGCCCTATCCCACACCCTCATGGCTTCCCTGCAAAGCAGGTAGGAATGGGTGCCTCCTTGTTTGTTAAGGTAATACATCACTGCGGAATTGTCAGTTTGTAACAGAAGAGTACCCGGTGGAATCTCTGACTGGAAGGCCTGCAGGGCGTAAAGAACTGCTCTCATTTCCAGGATGTTTATGTGGAGAAGAGTCTCTTGGGGCTGTCCACAGGCCCTGAGACCGGTCACCATCAAGGTGTGCTCCCCATCCAAGCCCTGAGGCGTCTGTGGAGAGTGTCACAATCTGAGACGGCGTGATGAAGGGGACTCCTGCCGATAGATTCTTTGGATCTAGCCACCATTGCCAATCCCAGATTACGGTCTTGGTGATCCGGACTGGAAGCTGCAGATGGTCTTGCTTTTGATCCCACTGGACCCGTAACATCCACTGGGTGACCCGCATGTGGAGACGAGCAAGCGGCACTGTTGCAATGGCCACAGCCATGTGTCCGAGCAGGCAAAGGATCAATTTAGCAGGAATGATCTTCTTTGCCAAAATGTCCCTGATGAGGGATCTGATGTGTTCTGCTCTGTCCTGGGGAAGAAAGGCTTTCCCTTGGACGGTGTCCAGAACTGCGCCTATGAACTGCAGAGTCTGGGACGGAACCAGGCGTGACTTCTCTTGATTGATCATGATGCCCAACGTCTCGAACAGAGACTGAGTATAATGAATGGCAGACATCAAGGACTCCCGAGAGGGCGCCATGAGAAGCCAGTCGTCCAGGTAGGGGAACACATAGTGGCCTTGTCTCCTCAGAGTCACCGCTACGACTGCCATACACTTCGTGAATACCCGAGGTGCCGATGACAGTCCGAAAGGGAGGGCTCGAAACTGATAATGGTGGCCCTGGAACTCAAAGTGCAGAAACTTCCTGTGCGCTTGAGCGATGGGTATATGCAGGTAAGCGTCCTGCATGTCCAAGGACGCTAGAAAGGCGCCCTGCTTGAGCATGGGAATCAGACCTGGGAGGGTCACCATGTGGAAGCGCTTGCAACAGGACTGACTCGTTGAGGTCGCTGAGGTCCAGTATCAGACAGAGGTCCCGTTTTCTTGGGAACCAGAAAGAAGTGAGAATAATATCCTGCACCCCTCTGGTTCCGTGGGACGTGCTCTATCACTTCTTTTTCCAAGAGCACGAGCACCTCCTGCTGTATGAGCAGGGCATGCTGACCCGAGTAATGGGAAAGCAGGGGAGGTCTTGCCAGTGGGTGGTTGAGAAATTCTATAAAGTGACCTTTCTTGACCAACTGGAGACCCCACCGGTCGGTGGTAACTGACTGTTACCCTGAGAAGTGGCGAGTGATGTGACCCCAGACCTTTTGTGCCCGTTGATCCAGAGGAGGGGCGGGGGACAGGAAGGAGTCATGCTGTGGCAGCACTGGTCCCTGCAGGCTGGGCCGGTTTAGTGTAGTGCTGGCCTCTGCCTGGGGACAACTTAGCCTGGGCTTTCTGCTGAAAGGTGCCCCTTTGTTGCTGGCCAGAATGTGGCTGCTCCCTTTGTTGCCAGCTGCGAAAACGGCTCTGGTTCCTATGAAAGGAACCAGGCCTGGGTCTGTACATGGCCTGTACAGACCCGACTGCCTTCCCAGCGTCCTGGAGTTTGGTGATAACCTTCTCAGATGGTTTACCAAAGAGTGCTTCGCTGTTGTAGGGGACATCAAGAATGTTCTTCTGTACGTCCGGGGAGACGCTGGAGACACGGAGCCAAGAGTGTCGCCGGAGACGGATGCCTGAAGCTGCAGCTCTTGCAGATGAGTCTGAAGAATCGTATGCGGCTCGTAATACTTGGGTACCCACATCAGACCCTGTACGGAGAAGGTTTAGGAGCTCCACCTTCTGATTGCCATCCAGAAGCTTATCAACCAGGTCCTGGCCCTGTTCCCACAGGGCGTTCTGAAACTGTACCATGTGGGTTAGGTAGTTCAGGGACCTGATGGAGCATGTAGCGGCTGCATACATGCGTCTCCCCAGGGCGTCCAGTTGTTTGGATCCCTGGTCCGGTGGCTGTGTGCTCATGTGTTGCGGTCTTTGGGACCGGTCATGTGAGGCCGTAATGACCAGGGAGTCTGCCAGAGGTTGTTGAGCCAAGTACTGGTCCTCTCTCGGGACCTTGTACAGGCAGTCAGCTTTCTTCGGCACCGCAGGAGTGGAATGTGGACGCTTCCACGCAGCCTTGGTGACGTCTGCAAAGCTGTCCACCAAGGGTGGCACTACCACAGGCTTTGGGTCTTTCTGTCGAAGATAATGGGCAAGGCGCTGCCTTTCGGGGTCAAGGTCTTCAGCATCCCCCCCATGTTGTCCTGGATGTGCCTCATGATCTCAGAGAAAGAGGGATCATCATGAGGAGACCTGGGAAGATCAGGTGATGAAATGGTGAGTGGAGAAGGAGATCTGGAGTAATCCAAGGTATCCGATCTGGAGTCCTCCCCCGGAGTATACCGCCGACGTCTGGGTCGCTTGGGGCTGGGAGACCCTGATGGAGATCTTGAGGGAGGCCTTCTCCGATCCAGGGATCTACCCCTAGGAGGTGGAGTCTGCTCCTTGGGGGTTGGTGGTCATCCTGCTGGCCCTGTGGTAGAGGAGGGGGTGTAGGAGGTGAAGGAGTGGGGGGGGGAGAGGAGGAGGCTTTACTGGGACCACGTCTTTACGGATGGTGTCCCACCAGAAAGTAAAGAGTTCCTTTACTTCTTGAATATTCATGCCCGACAATGGGCCTGGCACCAGTGGTCTGTCGCCGGGGTCTTGGCGTCGGGTCCTCGGGTGTCTCCGGGGTGGGCGAAGGCTCCCTCAGAAGCCCGGCATCCTCTGTGTCGCCCGCCTGGTCTTCAGGCAACGCGGTGTCCTCCTCCTCCGTGTAGTCCGTGACCGATGTCCACCGGTGACTGAGGGGTGGTCTACGACTCCGGTGAAACCAACGTCTGTCGCTTAGTTGACGACTTCGGGTCCAGTGAACGCCTGGCCAGCGTCTGGTGCTTGGCAGATGTTCTCGGCTCCGGCGAATGCCTGGCCGACTTCAGGTGCTTGGCCGACGTCGGGTCCATCGTCCACTTAAGGGACATCAGGTCCTTCATCTTCCTGGGTGGAGGATCCGGGCACCTAGGGGAATGGGAAACCGACCTGGAGTCGGGGTCCCGACATCGGGGGGGAAGAGGAAGACTTGTGGCGTTCAGAGGACTTTGAAGAGGCTCAAGAGGGAGAGAGGAAGCCGAGGGCCTGGAAGTCTTAATGGGCTGAAGAGTTGAAGAACCGCTAGAAGCCCGGACCTTAACCGGAGGGCGCTGAGACCTAGCCCTGGAGGGAGAGCAGTTCGATCGGGTAGCCTGAGCTCCGCAAATCCAAGGCCCGGTTCGGGGATCTGGACCTTGCCTTCTCCCGGTGTTTGTGGACCTTGGAGGAAAAATCGCCTCGGAGGAAGTGTCTGTCTAGCCTGCTAAGTTTTTCCCTCTAGCAGGTAACCCTGAAGTGTCTTCTGACGGAGGATCCTGGTGCGGCTGTTGAACCCTTGGCTAAAGGTGCAGGCCTTGGTGTCATGGTCCGGGCCTAAGCACCACATGCAGGAAGAATGAGGATCCTTAAAAGGGATCCATTTTCTGTAGGTACACTTTGAAAGGTGACCCTCAAATGAAAGAGTTGGAGAGGACATTAGTTAAGTAGAAATTCTTGAAGCTCTAAGTCATCGTGCGCTAGGTAGAGACTGAGAGGCCAATGCTGGCGAGTCGACGGCGGGAAAAGAACTGGGGATTCTGGGGGACCGCTCGCTTATGTACTGTGCCTGACGTTGGGGGCAGGACTGATGGGGGCAGTCCCCGCTGAATACTGCTAGTTACAAAATTTCCGTGGGGTCCTGATGCCCGCCGGCTTCAGTCCTAATGGCATAACCTGCTGCAAGAGCTGTTTCTCGAAGTAAGATCAGCTATTTTCTGTCCTGCCTATGGTCCTTAGTGGCCGTCATATAGTAGCTGAGAGCTCTCGACATCCAGACTGTGAAGTCTCCTTTCATCAGAGGAAGAATGCTCAATGAAAAAGACCGGTAGGGTAATGACTTGGTTGAGGTGGAAATCAGAGACCACTTTAGGGAGAAATTTCCTGTTTGTTCTCAGGACCACCTTATCCATGTGGAATGAGATGTAGTCCTGTTCAACGCAGAGAGCATGGAGCACACTGATTCTTCTTGCAGAAGTCATAGCCACTAGGAAAACTGTTTTCCAAGTGACATATTTCAGATGAGCAGAGGACATGGGCTCAAAAGGAGGTCCCATGAGTTTAACTATGCGCACATTAAGGTCCCATGCTGGCATCGGTTCCCTGTGAGGGGGATGCAGATGGGCTAAGCCCTTGAAGAACCTCCTAAAGATGGGGTCTGAAGCTGTCAAATTTCTTCCAGCAGAAATGTAGGCAGATGCTGCAGCCAGGTGGACCTTGAGGGTACTGGGCTGTAATCCCAGGGAATGTAAATACAAGAGGTAATCAAGAACAGCTGGAATCCCCAGCATGTGTTGGTACCAGCTCCATGGCTGAGCACCAAATAGAAAACTGTTTCCATTTTGAAGCACAGGTTTTCTTAGTGGAAGGCTTCCTGTAACCTTTCAGGATATCTAAAACGGCTTCAGAGAGGTGCAAACCTGCATATTCTAGGTCTTCAAGAACTGAACTTTGAGACTGAGAGACCCAAGATTTGGATACAGGAATCTACCCTGGTTGGAGGTTAACAGGTTTTACCTCCGAGGGAGGTGTATTGGCTTGGCTACAGACATGGTGAGCAAAAGAGAGTACCATGGCTGCCTGGGCCAGTCGGGGGCTATCAAGATCATCGATGCTGAGTGGGACCTGAGCTTAAGCAACACCCTGTACACCAGAGGGAAGAGAGGAAAAGCATATAGGTGCTTCCCTGACCAGTTCAAAGCCAGGACATCCAGGGGTAGTGTACCCTGATCTGGTGGCCTGCAACATTATTGTGCAGGTAGTTCTGGTGGGATGCAAACAAGTCAATCTCTGGGGTGCCCCACCTCCTGAAGATTACTTCCACCACTTGCCTGTTTCAGGGTCCATTTGTGATGGGCCTGGTTGACTCGACTCAGAGCATCTGCTAGGGTGTTGTCCTTTTCTGGCAGATGGATTGCCTGTAGGGAAACTCCCAAGGAGTAAGTCAGGCTCCAAATTTTCATGGCCTCTGTGCAGAAAGGACCTGACCTGGTACCTCCCTGCTTGTTTATGTAGTGCATTGTGGTAGTATTGTCCATTCTGATCTGTACCAGTGTTGTGAAGGCTTTTAGTGCCAGAAACACTGCTCTGAGTTCCAGCAAGTTTAGGTGCTGGAGTGATTCTGCACTTGACCAAGTGCCCAGGGTTGTGTGGTCCCCTAAATGGGCGCCACACCCCAGTAGAGATGCATCTGTTGTGAGAACAACTGATGGGGACTCTTGTTGGAAAGGAACCCCTTCCCTCAGGTTGGATTCCTCTTTCCACCACTGAAGTGCCTGTAACAAAAATTCTGTTACTGCAATCAGCTTCGAGAGGGGATCTCTTCTCTGGCACCAGTGCGTGCCCTTAGGTGGAACTGGATGTCTCTCATTTGGAACCTGAAGCCTAGGACTGTGTCTGTGGCAGCAGCCATGTGACCCAGGAGCTGTAGGATCTGCCTTGCAGTTTTTCGCTTGTGCAGGCTTAATGAGTTTGCAATCAGCAGGAGACTTCTTACCCTGTCCAGAGGCAGGTAAGCCCTGGCCTGCAGGATGTTGATCTCTGCTCCTATGAACTGCAGCACATGTGCAGGTAGAAGGACTGATTTTTTGTGATTTATCAAGAACCCCAGGGACTCCAGAAACCCTTGGGTGGTCTGCAGATGCTGTCTGACCTGATCTGATGATTTTCCTACCACCAGCCAGTCATCCAAATATGGAAACAGCATGACATCCTGTCTTCGAAGGTGTGCCACAACCACTGCCAAGCACTTTGTAAATATCCTTGGGGCCGAAAGCTGGTAGTGACCTGATGGGAGTCTGAACCTGAGGTATTTTCTGCGAGACTCCCTTATAGGGATGTGGAAATAGACATTTTTTAGGTCCAGTGATGCCAACCAGTCTCCTTTTTGGAGTGTTGGCAAAATCAGTGCCAAAGTTATCATTTTGAACTTTGGTTTTGTCAAATGCTTGTTTAGGACCCCGAGGTCCAAGATAGGCCACCACTCCCGGTTTTTCTTTGTAGTAAGAAAGTACCTTGGGTAAAACCCCTTCACTTTCTACTGAGTTGGGACGGGTTCCACTGCCTGTGACAGCAGCAGGTTTCAAACCTCTGCCTCAGAAGCTTTTTCTCTGTGAGGGAAGATGGTCTGAACACCCTGGTTTTCAGAAGAGGAAGGGATTTGAAGCTCAGAACCAGTCCCTGACTCACTACTCCCAGGACCCACTTGTCTGTGGTGATCTTTTGCCAAGCCTGGAGGTAGTGAGACAGTCTGCCTCAGACAGGTAAAGAGGAGGCAGCCTGTGAAGACACGTCAGGGTGTTTGTTTGCTCTGGGTCTGAGGCTGGGTTTGAGATCACCACCTGGAACCCCTTCTGCCCCTACCTCTGAAGTACCCTTGCTGGGGATACTGTCGGTATTGGGATGCAGCCACTGACTGGAAAAAGGGCCTAGTATCAAAGGACCTGCCCCTGCCTCCCCTTCCACAGGGTCTGGTGGCTGAATAGGCTTTCTCTTAGGCAGAACTGTTCTTGAAGGTGGCCTTATATTCAACCACCTTCTTCATATACGCCACTGTTGTTTCACTAAAAAGTGAATTACCCTCCGGGGGGGGAAGTCCAGAGCCTTTGTTTGAGTATCCTGGGTAAGATTTGTAGCTCTTAGCCAGGCAAACCTACGTTGAGCAACAGCGTTTGCCATCCACCTGGCTGCGGTATCGTTGGTATCAGCAGCCATTTGGAACAGATACTTGACTGCCTCTAAGGCAAACCTGGCCGTTTCTGCCAGGTCATTAGACAAGAGTGAAGGGGCTTTGTGTACCATGGCCAGTACAGACTGCCATAACGACTTCTGATACCGGGCACGGAGGCTTGGAAATGTGCCTGCCTAACTGCCAAGGAAGCTGACAAGTACCCTTTTTAGCCATACTGTCAATCTTCCCGGACTCATCTGGTGCGTGAGAAGCCAAGGGCACCTTAGCCTTGTCACAGGCAGCTGCCTGCACCACCCCTGGTGGTCAGGGTGGGAAAACAGAAATTCTGCCCCTTCCCTTTCCAATTGATACTTCTTATCCAGTCTCTTATCAAGGGGGATGAGCAGAATTAGGTGTCTGTAAAATCTTCAGTGCATCTTTCTTGAAGAATTTATTGACAGGCAAGAGGAGCTTCTTTACGGGGGTTAACCCCATCATTTCGAGGTACTCCACTTCTTCTTCATCCTCTATTTCTTCACATGTGGTGATGTCTAAGGCAACAGCCATCTTCCTCCCAAAAGTAAAATGTGAGGAATAATCCTCAGTGGTTCTAGGAGGTGAACCAAAATCCTGCTCAGGGGAGAACTCAGGCTCAATAGGTTCCCCTTTATCATCCTCCTCCTCCTCCTCCTCACATTCACCATAATCCTCTTCTTCAATAAATGAAGATTTACCTGTGCTGCCAGTCTGTCCAGCTGGGACTTGAACAGGTGGCTGCTGGCCAGTGGGGAAAAGACCTTGTAAAGCCTGTACCACTTTAAAGGCTGGAGCCATTTCCTGAGTAGAAGGCAGAGCCACAGCACCCACAGAAGGCCCCTTTTTTTCAGTTGGAGGTTCTGTGTGCTTTACTTTCCTTGTCTTTTCAGAGGGAACCGAGGAAGTTAGCCGGTTCAGCAAGCCTCTTAGTGCCCTTATCACCCGTCTCATGGGTTGAAGCAATTACTGTAGTGGTTTCACCCACAGCAGAAGAGGGTGTCAGCTGGTCAGAGCTAGAGGGACCCTTGGGCGGAGGAAGTTTTTTCTTAAGCCATTCCAGGCGTTTCTCTGTTTTCTCTGGGAAGGTTTTATAGATATCACAGTCTTCCTTAAGGTGATCACAGCCCAGGCAGGCCACACATAAACTATGTTTGTCTGCCTTGGCAAACACTTCCCCACAATCAGTACAATTTTTAAAACCAGGCTCACCAGTTTCCTTTTTTGGTTTCTCTGACATTTTATCAGTAACCAATAACAATGTTAACCACTAAATAATTTTAAAGTTTTAACAAAAGTTTAGCGGTTGGTTCCAGAACCGATAAGGAAATGATGGAAACTGGAGCCGATGAAGAAAATGAACAGAGGCTATCTGTTCAGTAACCGATAAAACGGTTACTAAAATAAGAAATTTAAAATAAAATCAGACTACACTAACGGGGTTTTTTAGTCAGAAAACACCTGAACTAACAAAATTAAGTCAGTTCCTCACCGGTTATACCGAACCGGGAGGAACCAATAAAAACACAAAATTTAACACTAAAACCAAGGTTTAGCTAAAATTAACAATGAGTAAAAGGCAGCAAATGAAAGAAAAAGATACTTGCATAAAATTATAAGTTTTTTCATGTCACAGGAACAAGCTGAACAGCGAGACTCCGAGCAACTAGACTTTACAAGCTGAAGAGCGAGACTCAGAGCGACTAGACTTTACAGGCGGAGAGTGAAATCTGAGGGTTTTAGAACTAAGCAGTTAGATCAAGGCAGCATTTGAACAGTTGTCATGTGCAGAGTTCCATCATCTGCATGTGTTCTATCCTCACCAGACAGGTCTGGCTTAAAGGGACACTGCTGAAAGTTAAGAATACCCGGGTATTACTGGGGTTAGAAGTGTGTATTCTCCATGTGGTTACCTTATACTGTAAATGGTCTGTCCTAGATGCATAGATGTTACATGTATGTCTACATATGAAAATAATAAAAATAAAGTACGGAAAAAAAAAAAAAGGAAACGGAGGCTCCACGATGTCATTGAAGCACAGGAAAAACCAGGAGCAGTTGTAGAATTCTCAAAAAGTGTTTATTAGTACTAGCAGTAACATAAAAAAATACATTTGTTCATTATAACTATTAACAAAGGCAGAATAAACAGAGAAGATCCATCTGAGTTTTCTTTCAATCTCTGTGTGTCTCCCAAAACATTTCAGCTCTCTCTTACAAGTCTTTGCAAACATCCTGTTTTCTTCTAAAATATTCTTGTAAAATTCATGCAGGTGCAACAAGAACACAATGTCCCAGAACTGAGGCCCCTTCTGTACAGCTTCTGAAAAAGGGCTTACAACTGCTCTCAGGTTAACCCCTTGAGTTCCCAATAGCTTTTTGCAATCATCTCAAACTATAATTATACACATTTCAACAGTAACACTATATAATTTCTAAACAAAGTGATCCCAATACGAGTTACATTTCCATATAATTATTTGCATATACTTTTATACCAGCAGATATGCAAGGGAGGAAAGACAGAACAGTAAGTGAGGGTAGAGAGACGGTGAGAGGCAGAGAATTGCAAGACTGATGGAGTGATCAAGTCCTAGGTCTCACGAGAAAATCTGGCTGTGCAACCAGACAGACAAGAGACAGGAAAGGAAAGAACAAAAGATCCTTGTATTCAAACTCTCCATAACAACTAAGACAGGGTCCTATGCAACTCTGTCACATGCTGTCAAAGCCTGAATCTCAGAAACTCTTTAGGCACGTGTGCAGTACCAGCCACCAAGAACAAAGTATTCCATGACAGGAAATGCGTGTCACAATCAGCAGCTGGTACAAACAGAACCCTTGTAAGGGATTCAATAGACAAGGGCCAGAATTGATTTACAGAGCAAGTCCTTTAAGGAACCTGTTTGCAATCAATGAGGGCATGAAAAGCTGAAACAGCTGCTAAGTGCACCTTCACAGAGAAATATTAGAGGCCAGAGTCTGACAAGGAAAGGAGGCAGTCCAGTAGTTGCTTCACTGGATAAGGCACACCAGATACTGAAACATTTCTATATCTGAGAAAAAGCATACTTTACAGACAGCTTAAGACCTGCCAGCAGAACTTCAGCAACTGCAAGGGAGACCCCAAAGCACAGGAGTTCAAAGTCTGGCATGAAAGTGCAGGCATTGCAGATCCAGATACAGTAGACAGCCCTGCTCCTGCAAAAGGTCTCTCACCCATAGAAAGAGCTACAAGAATCACTTTGGCATGCTCCAGAAACAGCTTAACCAACACATGCTGAATAAGAAGGAATAAAAGTCTACACAAACCTCTCTTTCCAGGAGAGGGACAATGCGTTGTACCAGAAAACTTCAGGCCATGTATAAAGCAATCAGAAATTTGGTCATTTTGAGTTGTATGGGGATGCAAAATGGTCCAACCCTGGAAGACCACATCGTAGAAAGAGGCTCTCTACCACAAAGCACTAGAGTTCACACTCAAGAGACAGAGCTTGAGAATGACTGAGACCCTCCACCAAGACATTCAGAGAGCTGGGAAGAAACAAGAGTGACAAATAACACACTGTGGTTTAGAGCCCAAGTTCACACTTTCATTACTTCTCTGCTTAAAGGGTAGGAGAGAACCTCCCGGTTTGCTGAGATAGTGCATCACACAAATGTCCACTTATATTAGTATGGGATGATCCTGGTTTTGTACAGTGAATGCCTGGATGCCATGAAGAACAACCCTCCTCTTCAGAATGCTAATGTGGAGATGAGCATTTGAAAGGGGACCAGAGATGCTGTGTCCAAGGGGCCTCCAGATGGGCCCTTCAGTCAGACCACGAGGTGTCCACTGTGAGAACACACAGCAGTACTGGCAAAAGAGCAGGATCCCATAAGTAGACTGGAATCATCCTGTCTCCAGAGGCAGACTGGACAAACTGGAGACATGACCAGAAAAATAGGTTACCCACCTGCACCCATAGTTCTAGGATGAGTATGTAGTTCACATGTACACACTGACAGTTCCACTGAAGTGCTGATGCCTCAAAGTCTAAATTAAGTTCCTCCCACCACCCAGGTGGTATATCCTCTGGCACCGCTTCATAATGTCAGATCTTGCAAGCCAGAAGCAGGGATCAGTGTGCCACTTGCAAGGGGAGGCCAGGTGGCTGGTGTGGATGCGACCTATATACCAGTCCTAGAACTACAGTTACAGGTGAGCAAAAATAGGTTATTCATCAGTAACCGTAGTTCTAGGAGTGGTATATGGTTCACATCCACATGACGGCAGTTCCACCAGAAGTGCTGATTCATCAGAACATCTTTCAGCTGAGCTCCTCCAATCACCTGGGCATTATATCCCCCAGTTCCACCCTGTGATGACAGATCTGGCACACTAGAAGCAGGAATCCCTGTGCCACTTGCCAGGGGAAGTTGGTGGGTGGCGTGGTTGTGAACTATACACCACTCCTAGAACTACAGTTATAGGCAAGTGACGTCTTTTTCTAGGGTGTGTGGATATGGTTCCCTTTTCTACATGATGGAAGACTTCCAACAATTCTCCGGAAGGGGGGGGGCGCAAGGTATGCACCCCCTACCTAGCAAACAAGGATTGGAGAACCGAGGTCCCAAAAACAGCATCCCGACGAGACTCCAGATCAATGCTGTAATCTGAGATGAAGGTGTGTACCGAGTTCCAAGTGGCAGCCCTGCTGATCTCCTGGCTAGGGATTTCCCTGGAAACAGCCTCTGAGGCAGCGATATGTCTGGTGGAATGAGCCCTAAGCCCTATGGGAGGCTCTCTACCAGCCAACCTATGCCAGAGGACAATGCAGAATATAATCTACCTACCAATCATCCGCTTGGCTGCCTGTCTGCCAGCGTATGTGACAAAGAGCTGGTGTGCCTCACCCCAAACTCCAGCCATGCACTCTACATAACAGGGGAGCACCTGTCGCAGGTCCAGAGTATGGAGCCTCTAGTCAGCCTTCGAAGAAGGGTTCGTAAAATATACTGGAAGGTTCCTCACCTGGTTAAAGTGCAACTCTGATACGACCCTGGGGAGGAATTTCTGGTGGGGGAAAAGGGCTACCTTGCCCCTGTGGGAGACCAGATATGGAGACTCAACCGAAAGCACCAGGAGCTCACTAATCCTTCTGGCTGACATGACAGCCACCAAGAAAGCCCTCTTCCATGGTAGGTGTGACAACGCACACCTGTACACAGGCTGAAAAGGCTTGCCCATAAGCATGGCCAATACCAGAGAAAAGTCCCAAGATGGAGGTGGTCCACGCCCCGAAGGGGACAGGTGGTCAAGGCCTTTAAACAAGCTCTTGACCACCTTCTCTTCAGCAACCATCGACATACCAGCCCAATATGCAGTGATGGTAGCCAGGTGCACTTTAGGGTCACTGCTCACAACCCCAGCTGGTAAAGGGACCAGAGGTACTTAAGGATACTAGCCACAGGGCAGGCAAGGGGATCAAGCTCCTTGCCCAGACACCAAATTGAAAATCTTTTCCATTTAAAAAGTAACCATGTACACTAGCAAATGCTTTAATAAACAAGATGTTTAGAGTGTTACAATTTACTTGAGAATACATTTTTTTCACTTTCAGTGTTCCTTCCTGAGATTTACAGCACGTCTTGGTAGTGCATCTAAAGCCTATGCAGAAGACATCTGAAAACAACTTCCTTTCCCGTTAACCTCACAGTGTCTTTCTTTATGACATCATAGTACTCACCATGACAACAGACTGTGATGTCACAAACAGCAATTGTGGGGTTAGCAGGGGAGAATCAGATACATTCTGAAAGACTGTGAAATAATTGCTGCAATCTACAATATTTAGTAAACTAAAAGCAGGGGAAAGTTAAAAAAAAAATAGTAAAAAAAAATCAAGCTAAAAGATAACTTGTGTAAATCAAGTGTTTTTTAAGTTTTTTTATTATAATAGAGTTGCTCCTCTAAGGCACAGCACCAGCAAGCCAACACTTCAGGAGGCCTCCACAACGTGGAACACATTCTCGGAAAGACCCAAACCATGGAACTCCAGCTGCTCAGGAACCAAGCTGTCAGGTGCAGGGACTGAAGGTCCAGATGCTGGACCCTCCCTGCTATCTGATCATCACATCCGAGCGAAAAGGCAACTGCCACAGAGGCCTGCTGCTGAGGCTGAAGAGATCCACATACCAGAACTGGTGTGGCCAGTCTAGCACTATCAGGTCCATCCGCACCTTGTCCTTCTGGGCCTTAACCACCACCTTAGGGATCAGGGAGAAAGAAGGAAAAGCATACAGGAGGCCTAGGGTCCAAGGCATTGCGAAGGCATCCTCCACCAGTGTCCCAGACTGTGGGGGTGGACACAAAACCATGTAAGTTTTGCATTCTCCCAGGAGGCAAACAGATCCACCAGAGGATGCCTCACAGGAAGAACATGTGGCTCACCACCTCTTGATGCAGGGCCCACTTGTGCAACATCTCATCCTCCCGGCTGAAAGCGTCTGTCAGCTGACTGCCTGCTCCGGCAACATGCATCACCAGGAGATCCGCACTCAAGCTGTGCATGAGGGTCCAGGTGCAGAGGGCCTCCCAACAAAATGTAAGGGCGTGTGTGCCAACCTACTTGTTCAGGTAGAACATGGCAGTGGTGTCAGTCTGGACCTGCACAACAACCTGACCACGGACTAGAAGAGAGAATTCCATCAGAACTAGCTGCACTGCACGAAGCTCTAGCAGGCTGACGTGGTGACTAGATTCCCTGGGTGACCAGAATTCATGGGCTCGGTGGTTTCCCAAGTGCACTCCCCCACCAGAGATGCATACGTTGTGAGAGAGACAAACAGGACTTCTTCTTCCTGATGTCCTGGATCACCCACCACTGGAGGGCATCCCACACCGGCTGGGTCACGGTGTCCCAGGCACTGAGACAATGACAACCCTGTCCTAGGCACTAGGACCACTGCCAGCCCAATTCCCACTGCAGGTGTCATGTCCACCAGTGGGCCCGCTGGACCAGACTGCTGCAGGACACCATGTATCCCATGCTGTAGAAGTCCTAGGCAGGGTGGAGCGCCCAACCTGAAATGATTGGGCAAAGGAGGTAAGGTCCAGTGCCCAGCCCACAAGAAGGTGGGGCCTTGACCCGTAGGGAGTCTAGCTCTGCAATGATTCACTGAATCACCCGTGAGGGGATCAGTTTGGACTTTGCCAGGTTGACAAAGAGACCCAAGTCTCTGCAGGTCTACAGGGCTAGTTCCCTGGACTGCTTCACGGCCTCAATGGATGGCCCGGCCATCAGTCATTCAGGTAAGGGTAAACCTGGACATCCTTTCGGCGCAGGAATGCTGCCACCATTGCAATGCACTTGGTGAAGACCCTGGGTATGGACGACAGGCCAAAGAGCATGACCTGGAACTGATAACAGCACCCTTTTTGTACAAAATTGGAGTACTGCCAGTGGGACAGATGGACTGGGATGTGGAAGAATGTATCCTGGAGTTCCAAGGAGCAGAACCACATGCCCTGCTCAAGGGATGGTATAGAATGGTTCAGAGTAACCATCCAGAACTTGCGCTTCCACATGAACTGGTTCAGATCATGCAGATCTAGTACTGGATGCCAGCCCCCCATTTATTTCAAGACCAGGAAGTACCTGGACACACGTCCCCGACTTTCCAGGGCATCTGGGACATGGGCTATGCAAGGAGCTGAGCAACGTCCTCCCTGAGGGCAGACATGTCCTGCAACACCAAGGACTCCCTCAGAGCATGGGATCAGTAAGGCAGGAGAGCTTCGAAGTCGAGAGGCAACCTTCTGCTTACCACTTCGAGAACCCACTCATCCACTGTAATGACGGATCAGTGTTGTCAAAAAAGTCGAAGCCAACCCTTCATGGGGAGCTGCGTCAGGGACTGGACAGGAGGGAGGTAAACACCCCCCAACCGATCACTGGGCAGCTTTGGAGGGGGCACCAACCAATGCGGCTGGAGGGACACTGCTTTCCCAACCTCTGCCTCTTATTGGCCCCTGGCGGGATAACTTGGCCTCAGGGTGCCAGGCTTGGAATTGCCCCTGCTGGGACTGCTGCACCCGAGGCTGCTGTGGCTTAAAGAACCAAAACTGAAAGGCCACCTTTTTCAGTTTCTGGGCTTTCAGGTCCTTCTGGGATGAAGCCACAGAGTCCAGGATGGCACTGGACTTGTCAATCCAAGTGAGAGGACCATCCACCCCGGACCAAAGAGGTCAGTGCCCATGAAAGGGACATCAGCCAACTTATGCCGAGTATCTGCCGTACAGGTGGAGAGCCTCAGCCAGGCACTGCAACACATAACGACTGCCGCTGGCACGGCACAGGCACAGGAGTTGCCCATGCCCAAGGCCATCTGCAGTTGGTGTTTAGCCAACACTTGACCCTGGTCTGACCATTTTTAATGGCAACTGCTTGTCAGTAGGAAGGTAAGAGAAGACAATATCCAGCACTCACAGCAGGAAGTTTATTTATTTATTTAAAAGTTTTACCAGGGAGGCATGCTGAGCAGACTACCGCTCGATTCTAGATGCGTCCTGGGGAGTGTAGGGGATGGGAGGATACATACAAAATTCAAAGTACAGATATTTCCCAAAATAAATACAAAGAGAGTTAACTACATATATAGCTATGTACAATATAAATACAGAATGCAACACAGCAAACAACCAGAACATAGTGAGCTATCATCAAAGTGTACCTTGCCTGATGGAGACCAAGTGAGGAAGCAGCATAGACCTTCTTGGCCTCGTCAAGCTTGTTCGACTCCTTGTTGGGGGGCTTGTCCTCATCCCCCGTGTTTCCAGATTTCCGGAAGACAAGAGTCCAAAACAAAACCCTTAGCCAAGGATTGGTCTGAGAACCCTGACAGAGCCAGTAGAGACAGTATACTTGCAGATCATAAGGGCTGAAAGTGCCATGCAGGATGCTGGATGATGCCAAACCACCAGGGCCAGTCCTATAATGGCTTCAGCTATGGGAAAGGCAAACCCCAGGGATTCATCCCTATCCAGGATGTCAGTAAAGGGGTATTTAAGCCCTTTTTTGAGCAGGCTCCACAGAGATGTTCATGGACTTGGACAAGTCAGAGAAGAGCTGCAAATGACACTGGCCCATGGTCAGTGATCAATTGCTCGACCAATTCCCGGTCAAAAGTATGCGTCCTCAACAACTGCATGAAGACCCACTGCAGCAGTCTGAGGACTCATCAAAGACAGCCCTCGGCCATTTCCTGCCGTAAACCACCCTAGAGTCATCTGACTGGGTGATTTCCATAGACAGCCGGCTTGGCAAGATGGTTGCAGTATGGGAGTCCTTGGTTGGGGATCCCCACAAAGGATGCAGTAGGGGCTATTTCACCTGCAAGGGTGAAGAAACAGGTGTCGGTGATGGCTGTCTCGGAAGGACTGGCATGGGTTTGACTGGCACCTGCCAGTCAACCACAGGGGTCATGGTAGAGACCTACTATGCCCTAAAGCCCACTGTTGCCAGAGGAGCTCCTCATAGTGTCATTGCATACATTGGCAGAGCCTCTCATCTTCCAAGGATGAGGAGCATCGACAGCATCCC
Organism: Neoceratodus forsteri; assembly: GCA_016271365.2. NCBI lineage: Eukaryota > Metazoa > Chordata > Ceratodontiformes > Ceratodontidae > Neoceratodus > Neoceratodus forsteri. The sequence goes on along the minus strand of CM028136.1, from coordinate 49,039,210 downwards.
GGTCAAGCAGGATCGAGGGCACAAGAAATGCTTTGACCTCAACCATCTACCTGGGGGTCGATGCTGAGGAGAAGATGCTGGAGATGCTACACAGATGACGTGTACCAGATTCAATTGCATTACCCTTGGTGGAGGCTCTTCCCGAGTGGCAGAGGCCGGAGAGAACAACTGCTCCATGTCCTTCTGGGTGAGGACCGGGAAAACTGGGGTCTTGGAGATCGACTCCTCGTCAATCCCTTCCAACAACTGATCGACCAGGCTGAGGAAAATCTTGACCCGTCCGATCGACAATAGTCAAGGTCAGCAAGACTGACAGCGGTACCACAGAACTAGCAACCTGCCCCTCGACCAATTCTGGCTCGGCCGAAGCTGGGCATGCCACAAGTTTTGAGTGGTCGAGGGAGTAGGAGGAGTGTGATCTCTCCCTGTCCCATAACTGGCTGTGCTTTTCGTGCTTCTTAGCATGGCAGGCAGGGCTCTCCCTAAAGGTCTGGAGGGCCAGACACATCTCACTAAATTCTCTTGTGAAGGATGCTCTGATGCTGCCCCAGCCAGCAGCATTAGGGCAATAATCAGGTGCCCACAGTGGCCATTGCAACTGCTTCTTCCATGGCCACAAGATGAAATGCAGATCCTACCACGGCGGAGGCAGCCTTGCAACCACCCTTCAGTCACAGGTCACGATCCTGGTTGGCCATCCAGCCGACGAGAAGACAAGCATAGTGATCCTCTAAGGACACAAGCCACAACCAGCAACATTGTGTGCCATCCCTAGGCAGTAAAGGCATGACTTGTGCGTCCATCCATGACATTTTCTGTCACCACATAATGAACTGCTTGAAGCCGGGAACCTGCTTTCCTTATTCACGTCCCACCTTTCACTGCCAATGGCTGGAGAAGGACTGAGGAAAGTAGCAAAAAAAACTCAAAACTTGAAGAAAAAACCATCTACATTTATCAGTGGCACACTATAGGCCCTATAACACACAGAGCAGTGAAGCAGGAAATCAAACTCTTCCAGCAGAAGGGAAGATCTAACATTGGGGCGGAACCAGAGGATACATCACCTGGGTGGTGGGAGGAGATCGGCTTCAAGACTCTGACAAATCAGCATTTTTGCTGGACCTGCCATTTTGTGGATAAGTGAACCGTATCCAAGCCCCTAGAACATATTTTTATAAGGGCATGGATATAGTTCATTATCCGCACACTAACAGACTTTCAGCAGTTCTCCGGGAGGAGGAGGAGAAGGCAAGGAGCGCAACCCTACTTAATGAACACAGACTGGAGAACTGAGGTCCCAAACGCAACCTAACAAGACTCTAGACAGTGCTGTAATGGGAGACGAAGATGTGTGCTGACTTCCACATGGTAGCCCTGAAGATCTCCTGCATAGGAATGTTCCTGGAAGCAGCCACTGAGGCAGCGGTATGTCTGGTGGAATGAGCCTTAAGAACTGCAGGAGGCTCCCAACCAGTCAGCTTACATCAGAGGTTGATGTAGGATGTAATCCACCTGCCAATCGCCCATTTTGTTGCCAGTCTGACAGGTGCGGCTTCCGCATATATTACAACCAGCTGGTGAGTCTCACCCTGTACACCACTCTAAACAGGAGAGAAAGCCCTCCAAAGGTCAAGAGTATGGAGCCTACAGTCGACCTCTGAAAATGGGCTGGTACAATATATGGGAAGGATCATCACCTGGTTAAGGCAGAACTCCAATATAACCTGCAGAAGGAACTTAGGGTGCGGGTGAAGGATAACCCTGTCCCTATGGAAGAACAGATATGGACACTCCACAGAGAGCGCCTGGAGCTCAATGATCCTTCTGGCTAACGTGATGGCCACCAAGGCTGTCTTCCATGACAGGTGTGACATCTCACACCTGTGTATAGGCTCAGAAGGCTTGCTCATGAGCACAGCCAGTACCAGTAGTAAGTCCCATGGTGGAGGTGGTGGCCACCCTAGGACAAGTGGTCCAGGTCCTTAAAAGAGCACCTGACTACCTTTTCCTGGGCCACCGTCAACATATCAGCCCGTGCTCGGTATGCAAAGATGGCTGCCAGGTGCACACTGAGGGTCGTTGCTCGAAACCCCAGCTGGGAGAGGGACCAGAGGTACTCAAGAATACTAAGCACAGGGCAGGCAATAAGATCAAGTCACAAATCCAAATTTCATTGCGTTCAGTGCAAAGAAGTACACCTCTGTAAGAATGGGGGGTGCTGCCAGGTGGCTTGAGTCACGTCTGCAAAGATGCCCACCGAAGGCGGGATAACCATGGGCTTGGGATCCTTTTGCCGGAGATATCTGGCAAGCCTTGAGCGCTCTGGGTCAAGGGCCTCCATGCCCCAATTCATGTTTCATTGGATGTGCCGAATGACCTCCATAAATGAGGGATCGTCAGGAGGTGATTTCGGCTGGTCTTCAGGCTCCCCTGAAGGTGGATTCTGTACCGAGGAGTCTGTCGGGATATAGGAGTCTGATGATGGACAGGGAGAGCGATGTCTCCTCTTACGTCAGTGCCTGTCCGGAGAGGCTAGAGCTGCCAGACCTGCGGTGACTCCTTTTGTCCAGCTTCCTTCTAGGAAGTGAATGGCACCTGCCCCTACCTTCATCGTAAGGGAAAGATGGGATCTCGTTCCCTGTGGGTGCGGGTTCAGCTCCCCCTCCATCTAGATTCGGGGTACGCTCAGGTTGAGGAGCAGCCAGAGTAGGTTTGGCAGGCAACAGGTCAGGTTTTATAGTCTCCCACCAATGGGGGAAAAATACAGGTTACTCACCTGTAACAGGAGTTCTAGGAAAGGTATATGTTGTTCACCCACACTTCATGGCAGGTTCCTTGACGCTTTAAATCTTGCCGGAAGGTCTTCAAGCTGGCTCCTCCCACCCACCCGGGTGGTAAAACTCGAGGCTCCGCCCCATGACGCCGGATTGTGCGTCGAAGCCGGGGAGGCGGGTGGGTTGTGTGGATGAACAACATATACCATTCCTAGAACTCCTGTTACAGGTGAGTAACCTGTATTTAGGGACATGGATATGTTGTTCAATCCACACTTCATGGCAGACTCGTAGCAGTTCTCTGGGAGGAGGGAGGCAAGGCGCACACCCCTTACTTAGGAAACAAGGACTGGAGAACCGAGGTCCCAAAACCAGCATCCCGGCGTGACTCAAGGTCAATGTGGTAATGGGTAATGAAGGTGTGTGCTGACTTCCAGGTAGCAGCCCTGCAGATTTCCTGGATAGGGACGTCCCTGGAAGCAGCCACCGAAGTAGCGGTATGGCGGGTAGAATTAGTTCTTATCCCTTTGGGAGGCACCATGCCTGCCAACCTGTAGCAGAGATCTATGCAGGAGGTGACCCACCTGCCTATTGTCCGCTTGGCTGCCAGTCTGCCAGGTGCGGCTTCAGCGTAGGTGACAAACAGCTGGCGAACCTCTCCCGAACTTCAGGCGTCCGCTCCTTGTAGTAAGCGGCGCTCTTCTAGGGTCCAAAGTATGGAGCCTATTTCCGCCTCCGAGGTGTGATTGGGGTAGAACACCGGCAGAGTCAACACCTGGTTAAGGTGAAACTCCAACACCACCTTCGAAGGAATTTCGGATGGGGCGCAGGACAACCTTATCCTGTGGAAGACCAGATAGGGAGACTCGATGGGAAGCGCCTGGAGCTCTCCCATCCTTCTGGCTGGCGTGATAGCCACCAAGAAGGCGGTCTTCCATGACAGGTGAGAGATGTCACACCTGTGCATCGGTTCGAATGGCTTGCCCATGAGCTTAGCCAATACCAGCAGTAGATCTCACGGAGTTGGAGGTTCTCGCACCGGAGGGGATATGTGATCAAGGCCTTTGAAAAAGTGCCCACCTTCTCCTGTGCCACCAACTGCTTCCCAGCCCGCGCCCGGTAAGCAGAGATGGCTGCCAGGTGCACCTTAAGGGTCGTAGCCCGAAGCCCTAGCTGAGAAAGGGACCACAGGTAGTCCAGAATGCTTGCTAAAGAACAGGAGGAAGGGTCCAACCCCTTGCCCTGACACCAAATGTAGAATCTCTTCCATTTAAAGGCGCAGCATTTCCTGGTCGACTCCTTACAGGATGCCTCAACAACACTGAGGACCTCGTCAGAAAGACCCAAGGCCTGGAACTCTAGACGCTCAGGAACCAGGCCGTCAGGTGCAGGGATTGAAGGTCCGGGTGGAGAACCTTCCCCTGGTTGACTAAGATCAGGTCCGGGCAGGCTGGAAGCCACCTCGGAAGCCTGGAGCTGAGGCTGAGGAGATCTGGATACCAGAACTGGCGGGGCCAGTTTGGGGCTACCAGAATCACCTGTGTCTTGTCCCTCCTCACCTTGAGAAGCACCTTGTGGAGCAAGGGAAATGGGGGAAAGGCATAGAAAAGGCCCGGAGTTCATGGCCTCGAGAAGGCATCCCCCTGCTGAGGGGGGCGGGCATGAAACAGCCTCAGCTTCGCATTCTCCCTGGAGGCAAACAGGTCCACCTGAGGCGTGCCCCAGTGGGAGAACAGATCTTGTACTACCTCCGGCAGGGGAGACCACTCGTGAGACACAGCCCCTATCCGGCTTAGGGCATAGGCCAGAGTGTTGGAGGCTCCTGCCACATAGATGGCTAGGAGATCCGCCTCCAGGCTGTGCACAAGGGACCAAGTGCGGAGAGCTTCCTTGCACAGGGGCATGGAACGCGTCCCGCCCTGGCGGTTTAGGTAGTACATGGTCGTGGTACTGTCGCCTGGACCTGACCACTTGGACCCCTGCATAATCGGAGCAGCATGCAGAGGGCCAGACGGATCATCAAAGCTCCAGCAGGTTGATGTGCATCGACTCAAGGGACCAGAGGCCATGCGCTCTGTGCTCCCCCAGATGGGCATCCCAACCCATCAGAGAGGCGTCGGTCGATAGAGAGACCGTCGGCTTGGGGTGGACAAATGGGATGCCCTCCTGCAGATGAGCTGGAACGATCCACCACTGGAGAGTGTTCCACATCTCCTGGGTCACCGCCACTTGCTGGTCCAGAGGACCGGAGCGCTGTGACCACTGGCTGTCCAGTCCCCACTGTAGGGGACGCATGTGCCAACGGGTCCAACAGACCACGCTGGTTGAGGCCCAGGAGGCGCAGGAAGTCCCGGGCAGGGTGCAACTGCCCAACCTGAAATGACTGGGCAAAGGAGGAAAGAACCTCGGCCCTGTCCGCCGGGAGCTGTGCTCTGGCTCGTAGAGAGTCGAGCTCTGCCCTGATGAATTGAAATCACCTGCTTTGGCATGAGTTCCGACTTGGCCTCGTTGATAAGGAGGCCAATCTGAGAGCAAAACTGGAGGGCCAGATCCCTGGACTGCTCCACCTCCAGTCTGGAGGAGGCCACAATCAGCCAGTCTTCCAGGTAAGGGTACACCTGGACCCTTCGGCGTCGCAGGAATGTTGTCACCACTGCCATGCATTTGGTTAAGACCCTGGGAGCTGGAGCGAGGCTAAAGGGCATGGCCCGGAACTCATAAAGGGACCCCTCTGCTCTGAAGCGGAGGAATCGCTGTGGGACGGACGGATTGGGATGTGAAAGAACGTGTCCTGGAGGTCCAGAGAACAGAACCACACGCCTCATTCCAGGGATGGAATGATCTGAGCCAGAGTGACCATCCTGAAGGTTCGAGACCTTAGGAACCTGTTCAGGCCATGCAGATCTAGAATGGGGTGCCAGCCCCCCATCCGTTTCGGGACTAGGAAGTACCTGGACACAAACCCTGGGACTGGTGGAGAATCTACCACCTCCCTGATCACCTCCTCCTGGAGGAGCAGGGCAATGTCGGCTCGACGGGCCGACAGAGAGGCTGCGGACCTCGTAGCCCCCCCCCCCCGTGGTGTGCCGGCTTGGAAGGGCGGGGCCTGCTCGAACTCTAGAGGCAGACCCTTTCCTACCACTTCCAACACATAGCGGTCCGTGGTGATAGCAGACCAGGCGGAAAGAAAGTGGCGGAGCCATCCCCCCCATGGGGGGAACCCAGGGAGGAGCGACAAGGCTGGGGGCAACACCCCTCAACCCGTCACTGGGCAGGCTTGGAGGAGGGACCGGCCGAGGGACCTCCCGGGCCTTTACCTAGTGGCTTCCTGCTAGAGGAAGTTGCAGGCTTGGCTTTGGGGTGCCAAGTGCAAGCCTGCTGGCCCTGATGCTGGTGTTGCTGGGCCGGACGTGCCGCAGGGGCAGAAGGGCGAAAGGGCTTACACTGCTGCTGGTGGCTTTTGTCCTTCTGGGCAGACGTGACCAAGTCCAAGGTGGTACTGGACTTCTCGATCCTCTGGAGATGGCCTTCCACCCCGGGCCCGAACAAGTCGGTACCCAGGAAGGGGACGTCTGCCAGCTTGTGCTGGGTATCCGCTGTGAAGGTGGAGATCCGCAGCCAAGCTCTGCGGCACATGGCCACTGCGGCCGCTACTGACCGGGCACAACAGTCTCCAATATCCAGAGCAGTTTGGAGCTGCTGTTTCGACACCTCCCTTACCTGATCCCGCACCTGCTTGACCGTAGTCTGGAGGTCAGCTGGGAGATGAGGGATCACCTCATCCAGGGAGCCCATAAGGGCGTGGGAGAAATCGCCATCAATGCGGCCGAACTGGCCTGGCCGGAGGCCCTAGGGAGGGCCTTAGCGTACACCTTACGCCCGCCAAAGTCCAGCTTTTTGGACTCTTTGTCGGGAGGCTTGTCCACGTCCCTGGTGTTCCCGGAACACCGAAAAACACTATCGGTTACAAGCCCCTCCGCAGAGGGGTGCTCCGAAAAACTGGACAGTGAGCCGGTTGGGACTGCGTACTTCCTGGCCATCCTGGCCGAAGGAGCAGGACAAGAAGCCAGCCGCTGCCATAACTCCAAGGCTGGGCTAACAATGGCTTCAGCCACCAGAAAGGCCTCCGTGGGAGAATCCCCCCGGTCCAGTATCTCCACGAGGGGATACTTGGCCCGCTTGGACACGGATTCGAGCTGCATCCCAGTAGACTCTGAGATGAGCCGAAGCAGACCCATGAACGAGGATGGGCTCTCATCCACCGACTGTCCCCCAGTGGACTCCAGGTCAAGGGGCCTGGAGAACAAGGGAAGAGTCGTCATCAGACTCCAAGGAGTCTGCGAACAGCTGCCTAGGGTCTGAGCCACACTCCACCTGCCGAGGACGGTCGGGAGTGAGGGTGACAGACAACCGATGGGGCAGCCCCTGACCCGACCGAGAATCCTTGGTCGGAACCCCAGATTTAGGTTGTAGAGGCGGGGGTTCCACCACAATAGGTGGCGCAGCTGGTTTCGGCCAAACAGCCGGCGCCGGTTTGGGCTCCTCGACAACCACGAGGGGTTGTTTCGGCCTTTCAGGTGACAGCCACTTAATGGACGGGGAAGGTGAAGGTCAGAAGGAGCTGCTGCCACATTAAGTCCTCGCAGCGTCGACGCAATTTGCGCCGAAGCCTTTCCTCGAGGAGGAAGAAGGGCAATGACGCCGCTTTCCTGGTGCGAGACTAGAGCCGCGGTGTCGGGCGGGATCAGCTGGACCGAAGGAGGTCCAAGATCGAGACCGTCGGTGTTTCCGAGGGTGGGTCTCGGAGGGAGCAGGGGAAACCCGTTCCTCCCCTGGCTCGGGAATCTTAACCGGGGACTCTGGCACAGGAGGCGCAGGCATGTCCTCGGTTTCCACCAGGGGAACCGGTGAAAAAGGGTTGTCTGCTTCTCCAGTCGACAGCCCGTCCGACGGGTTGAGAAAACTCTCAACTGCGTCGACAGGCTTCTCGGCTGGCTGACCTGACGGGGACATCGTGAAGCCAGCGGCCTTAGCCGCAACCTCGACCGAAGTCGAGTGTCGACTGTCCGGGGAAGGGGACCTTTCCCGCTCCCACGAACGACGACAGTGGGACTTACCCTTCGAGTCCTTCTTCTTGGACCGAGAGGAGTGTCCTGATGGACCCTCACCTTTCATGGAGAGGGATTGACAAAGCTCCTTAAAAGAAGCCGTATAGGAGGAGCCCAAGGAGAGCGGGATAAATGCCGCGACCGAGGAGGACGAAGATGCGGCCTGGGCTGCCTCCTCCTCGAGGCGATCATCATTCAAGTGCTGTAGCCGAGCCCGCGCAGACACAAAATCCAGCGGGCATCCTTTGACTTCACCGGCGGAATACATCTCTCAAGGCGCCCAAATTGTAGTCTGGCAGCACAGGCTTCGAGGACATTGGCTGAGAGGGACTTGCACAAATCGCAGGCCTGCGGATCGTGGTCAAGCCCGAGGCAATAGACGCACGTGGAGTGCGGATTGGTCCGAGACATCTTCTGCCCGCATGGGCACCGCCAAAAACCGGGAGTCGGTTTATCCATTGCATCCGCGAAGGAAGAAACAGACCGAAGTCCTGTAAACTTTAAAATTAGTTTTGGGTTAACCGAAGAGTTTGGATCCAGTCTAAACGCAGAGCGCTAAGGAGGGAACCTGAGCTTCCAAGCGGTAAGGAAGATCTGGTGTCATGGGGTGGAGCAGAGAGTTTTACCACCCGGGTGGGTGGGAGGAGCCAGCTTGAAGACCTTCCGGCAAGATTTAAAGCGGCAAGGAACCTGCCATGAAGTGTGGATTGAACAACATATCCATGTCCCTAGAAAAGATCTTTCACCTGACTCATATTGAGCCTGGAGTTGGCAGAGCCAGATACGGCGTCGGTGGATGGCTGCTGGCGCCGGTACCAGCATCGGAGAGGTCCAGCGTTGGGGTGAGGCGTACGGGCAACAACGGAGTGTCCTGGGCCTGGAGGCCATCGTTGGGCTCAGAAGAAGGCCTACAGGCTGGCGTCTGCTCCACCGACGACGTTAAGTCGTCTGCCGTGTCATCAGGTCTGGACAGTGGCAGAGTCCTAGCCGGAGGCAGCACTATTGTACTGGAGGTGGAAGTGCCAGAGGACTTGCAATGGTTCGGAGGCTTGTGGAACTTCTCCATTGGGCATCAGTCAGACGCAGGCGTCCGATGGTGTTTGTCTTTTTCAGAAGACTTAGACTGTTTAGGCGGGAGAGAAGAGGTCCTGCCCGCCGATAGGTTTGAAGATTTAAATCTCTCGCGGGAGTCAGCACCAGAGACAGAGACTGACTGGAAGGAAGATTGGGCCTTACCTGGATCTGAAGCTCTCCCTGAGACAGTGGGAGGAGGCCTAATCTTTAGCGGCTGGAGGGCAGGAGATTGCCTGGAGGTCTTCTGAGAAGAAGCCGCCCCACCAGAGGCTGGGGCGGGCTTAAGGGCCATGAGGTCAGAGTCCTAACTGGAAAAACCCTACCTGGAGGCTGTGTGAGATCCAGAGGACCGGGACCTGGAGTGGGATCTCTCTTCTCTATGTCTCTCTCTGTTTCTCCTTCGATTTGTAGGAATGATGGTTCTTGGAAGAAGATCGATCGGGCGCCCGAGGATGGTTCCCACTGCATTGTGGCAAGTTTTTTCTGGGCGAGGAAGGCCTGGAGAGACATTTGGCGCTGAATTCGGGTCCTGCTATTGAAGGCCTGACAATGGGAGCAGGTGACAGTGTCGTGGTCCTGGCCCAGGCAGAATAAACAGGCCGTGTGGCCGTCCTTCAAGGGAATATGACATCCGCAGGCACACTTGTTTGTGTGCTCCGAAGGTGTAGTAGACATGCAAGAAATGGCCAAGTAATTATGGAGAAAAGCAGTAATAGCAGTCGGTACTGTCGACAGACGAGGCCGAAGAGCTAACAATTGCATACGATGGCGGGAAAAGGACAGGAGCACACTGGGACCGCCTCCTCATATAATGGGTGGGAAGTCAGGGGCGGAGCAGAGTTCAGCAAGGGGTGGTCCCTGTTACGCACTGCTAGAAAGAAGTTTGACGTGGGGTCCTGCCACCGGCAGGTGTCAGCCATATGTGTTTTTACCTACTGCAAGAGCTTCCTCCCAGAGTAAGATCTCTACTTCCAGTTCTACTACATAGTGCTCCTCTTCTACAACCTCTCCAAGGTGCTGAATTAGGCAAACAGAGTGCTTTATCACAAAGTTGCTAACTTTGTAGTTACTGCCTATCCCAGAGTCACCACCGCAGTTTATTTGTCTCACTAAATTGGCCCTCATTTGAGGCAAGAGTAGCATACCCTACCCTCTGCCTTGCCTTTGAAATAAGCAAAACGGCTGCACCTCCCTGCCTCAATGGGCTACTTCAATGCAAAACCCATAAGCGGGTGCTTAGATCATCTGCTTGCTCCACCTTGAAGGTCCCAAGCGGGTGCTTAGATCATCTGCTTACTCCACCTTGAAGGTCCCAAGGTCTAGAACCTGGGTTGGTGATAGGTCCTTTCCTGTTTCTGCCCTTACCCCTTTGGAACAGCCAGCCACCTGAAGTGTCTAAGTGTACCTCTTTAGATGCATTCGAATTTGCCTTGAAACCTTACTCGCTAGTGGTAAGTAGGTGCAGCTGCAACAGATGACTTAGTTGTGTTTCCTAGCACTTAGCCGCAATTTCTCTGCTCAATTTAAGTAACAGGTTCTTCTAGTATGGATTTTTAACCTTGTTAGAAATGCTGAAACTAGTGTGCCTGTATCCAGTACTTCTCACCTGTGATGTTATCACAGATATGGCTTTGCTTGCACTTGTCTGTATACAGCAAATGAGTGTAATGCGTTCTTACTTCAGTCCAACTATTTCCTAAGTCGGTCTCCATCTTACATATACTTCGCATTTGTCTCAATATGTAAACTGTGTGTTTTTTAACTTGCCTGTGTATGTAAACTTCAGTTCTTATCTGTCTCATTACGTAAACTGTGGCTGTTAACTTGTCTATTCGTGTAAACTGTTATTGTTGAACGTAATTAACTCATGGTCGCCCTTTAAAAAGCGACATTATGTCTCAGTGGGCTCAACTGGTTAACACATTTCAAAAAATAAAATAAATTTAATGGCGTAGCGCCGGTGAGCCTACTCTCTTCAAGAGGCTTCTGCAACAAGGAGCACATTTAATTTATTTATTTATTGAATTCTAGGATTACAAATACCTTTGAGCAGGGACTTCTCGTTTACAAAAGTTCCATGTCAGAAAATGGAGGGTAAACATACTTACAAAGGTCGACATAATTACATATAGTTACAGTATAAAAAGAAGCAGGAGGCAGAGGCTTAGTGATTTACAACACCTTACAATGAGACAAAGTTAGGTGGCATGAGAACATCCAAGGGCAACCTTTGAAAAATAAGAGCTGCTGGTGAGAGGGTAGGGAAGGTGGGGTAGGCGGGCTGGAAGGCCGTTGTCGAAGGGTAAGGGAGAAGATAGGAGTGCAGAAGAGGAGGGAGGAAAGGGTAATTGTCAGTAAGTGCCAGAGGGAGGGGGGTGGTAGGGGATGGGGGGAGGGATGAGCAGAGAGAGACAGGAGAAGGAGGGTATGGCAAAAGGGGCGGTAGCTGTTCTGACTGAAGAAGAGTGCAGGGAGCGTAGAACCCCAGGTTAGGCGAAGCAGTCACAATGGCTAGCTGAAATGAGAACGGAGTTGTCCTTTTGAAAATTCCAAGAGCAGCAGCTGTAAGTGTTTCTTTGTTGAGAGTATTGTACCACTGTGGAACTCAGTGGGCAAAAGCCCTCTGGCTCATTGTAGTCCGGCATCTGGGGACCAGGAAGGTTTGTTGTTGTGAACTTCCAGTATGTTGGGTGCTGTGGTGGTCAATGAGGAGCTTTTCAACACCAGGAGGCATGATCCTGAGGAGGACTTCTCTGTCTAAGAGGCAGGTTTGATACTGGATCCGGCTGAAGAGAGGAAGCCATCCGGTTTGCACATAAAGGCCACATGTGTGTACGTTGGACAGCCCCCGTTAGCAGCCTGCATGCTTTATTGAGTGCAACCGTAATTTTGCGGAGGGCAGAAGCAGAGGCAGAGCTGTAGACTGCTAGTCCATAATCAATGATGGAGGTGACAGGGCTGTAGATTGCCAGCAGTAGTGTGTCAGAAGTCATGCAATGTCTGTGCCTGTATAGCAGACGTATACAGATACTGGTGGCTTTTGCGACATAATCAGTGTGCCTATGGTAGGAGAGGGAACTGTCAAATGTAATGCTCAGGTATTTAAATTCAGGAACGTGTTCAAGTATGGTCCCTGTCTGGTTTCTGATGCGGAGGGTCAGAGATTTGTACTTGCTTCTAGCGTTGTAGAAAGTCATCACCTTGGTTTTGTTATAGTTCAGGACCAGTTTGTGTGTCTTGAACCATTCTTCAACACACCTGAATTCATGCTGTATTTGTTTCTCAAGGGGCTGGTGAACAAGACTGTCATCAGCATAGAGTAGTAATTTCTGATGACAGACACTGGGGAGGTCGTTCAGGAAGAGAAGCACATCTTCCGAAAGACCCAAAGCCTGGAACTCTAGCCACTCAAGAACCAGGCTGTGAGGTGCAGGACCTTCTGATCTTGCCTGGTCAGCAGGCCCGGGTGAACAGGCAAATGACACAGAGGCCTGCTGATGAGGAGATCTGGATATCAGAACTGCTGTGGCCAGTCTAGGGATATCAGGATCATCAGAGCCTTGTCCTTCTGGACATTGACCACCACTTTGTGGATCAAGGGGAAGAGACGAAAGGCATACATGAGGCCTGGGGTCCAGGGCCTCACAAGGGCATCCCCTATTAGTGTCCCGGACTGTAGGGGGCAAGCAAAAAACAGCCTCCGTTTTGTGTTCTCCCAGGAGGCAACTCGGTCCACCAGAGGTGTGCCCTACAGGAATACAGGTAGTAGTAGTTCATCACCTCCTGATGGAAGGACCACTAGTGCAACATCTATATCACCCGGCTGAGAGCTTATGCCAGCTGACTGTCCACTCCAGCAACATGAATCACCAGGACATCGTCACCCAGGTTGTGCACGAGAGTCCAGGTGCGGAGGGCCTCCCCACAAGGGGAAGGAAATGCATGCCACCATGCCTGTTCAAGCAGAACATTCTCATGGTGTTGTCCATCTGGACTTACATGACCTGACCCCTGACTGAAGAAGCAAGTTCTGTCAGAGCTGGCCATACCTCATGGAACTCCAGCAGGCTGATGTGGTAAAGGAACTCTCGGGGTGACCAAAACCCGTGGGCTCTGTGGTCCCCCAAGTGTGCTCCCCACCCCACCAGACATGCGTCCATCATGAGCACAGTAGTCAGCTCTGGATGGGCAAACAAAACTTTTTCCTCCAGGTGTTCTGGGATCAGCCACTACTGGATGGTATCCCACATCGGCTGGGTCACTGTGACTGGCTAGTGGTGCTGGAACCACTGACAGCCCAACTCCCACTTCAGGTGTCGCATCTGTCAGTAGGCCCACTGGACTACAACAGTGCGAACGCCATGTACCCCAGCAGCCATTGGAAGTCCCAGGCAGGGCGGAGCACCAAATCTGAAATGATCGGGCAAGATCCAGTACCCGTTCAGGAGTTTGGTCTTGGTCAAGAAGCTCCAATCTGTCTCCAATTATGAACCTCCCCACCCCGCGAGGAGATCAGTTAGGACTTAGCCAGGTTGACCAAGTGGAAATTAACCAGATATCCAGGTAGGGACAACATACTGATGCCCTGGTACCGAAGGCAGGCTACCACCACTGCCATGCACTTGATGAAGACCCAGGGTGCGGAGGAGAGGTCAAAGGGCATAACCTGGAACTGATACAGAACCCCTTCTGCACAGAACTGAAGGCAGCACCAGTGGGATGGATGGACTGGGATGTGGAAAAATGCATCCTGGAGGTTGAGGGAGCAGAATTATATGCCCTGGTCTAGCAGTGGTATGATCTGGTTCAGGGTTACTATCCGGAATTTGCACTTCCCCATATAATGATTGAGATACTGCAGATCACATATGGGGTGCCAACCTCCCATCCATTTTGGAACCAGGAAGTACCTGGATATGCATCCCTGACTGGCCAGGGTATATAGGACATGGGCTACAGCCTCTTTCGCAAGGAGTTGAGCGACGTCCTCCTGTAGGGCAGAAAGTGTCCAGCGACGAGGAATCCCTCAGCATGTGACACTGGTAAGCCGGGAGAGACTCCTAAGTCTAGAGGTAGCACACTTCCTACCACCTCGAGAACCCTCTTATCCATAGTAATGCTGGACCAGTGTGGCGAAGCCTATCCCCTTCCCCCCGCAGAGAGCTGGGTCAGTGACTGGACAGGCAGGAGGTACACTCCCGACCTGTCACTGTGCAGTTTTTGAAGGCACTCCGGTCACTGGGGCCAGAGAGACATCACTTCCCTTACTCCTGTCTCTTTTGGCCCCTAGCCATAGAACTGGGCCTTGGGGTGCCAGGCTTGGTATTGCCCCTGATGGGGGCTGCTGCAGAGGCTGCTGTGGCTGACAAGAGCAAAAGAGAAGGCTTCTTTTTAGGTTTCTGGGCCTTTGGGTCCTTCTGAGATGAAGCCGACGGACTTCTCAATCCTAGTGGGATGACCTTCCACCTCTGGGCCACAGAGGCCAGTGCCCATGAAAGACATCAGCCAGTTCGTGCTGAGTGTCTGTTGTGAAGGTGAAGAGCCTCAGCCAAGCCCTGCAATGCATCCCAATGGCCACTGCCATGGCATGGGCCTGGGAGTAGCCCATGTCTAAGGCTGTGTGGAGCTGGTGTTTAGCCAGCGCCTGATCCTGGTCTCTGACCAATTTCATCTGCATCTGCTTATCGGTAGGTTGATGATGGAAGAAATCACCCAGTACTCTCAACAGGGAGTGACCAAAGCTGGCCATCATCATGGCGTTGCTTGCCTGAAGGAGACTGGGAGAGGAGGAGCATAGATCTTTTTGGCCACACAGCGAAGATTCTTTGACTCTGTCTGGGGGCTTGTCCACATCCCACTGGTTTCCAGGCTTCCAGAATGCCGTGTCAGAGACCAGATCTTTGGCCAATGTATGGTCCTAGAACCTTGAAAGGGACCCAGGAGGAATCGCATACTTGAAGACCATATGGGCAGAGGGTGCTAGGAGGAATGCTGGATGTTGCCAAAGCTACAGAGCTAGTCCCAAAATGGACTCTGCCATGGGAAAGGCAACCCCATGGATTCATCCCTATCGAAGATGTCTGTGAAAAGGGGTACTTGGCCTTTTTCTAAACAGGCTCCAAAGGGACCCAAATGAACTCCAAAATGAGCCTGAGTAGAGTCCCGAATTACATGACCTATGGTTAGTAGTTAATTCCTTGAACAACATGTGGCCAAAAGTATGTGTCCTCAACGACTGCATAGAAGAGCCATCTATGTCATCCATGACAACTGTGACAATGCACACTTGTACACTGGTTCAAATGGCTTGCCCAAGAGCTTTGCCAGTACCAGCAGTAGATCCCACAGAGGTGGAGGTTCACGCACTGGAGGGGATATGTGATCCAGACCTCTGAAAAAGCACCCGACCACTGTCTCCTGTGTCAATGTCAGCTGACCAGCCTGTGCCTGGTAAACAAAGATGGCTGACAGGTGCACCCTAAGGGTCGATGACCAAAGACCACCCTTTGGACAGAGACCAAAGGTAGTCGAGAATGTTAGCTACTGAATAGGACAGAGGGTCCAGGCCCTTGCCCCGACACTAAATGGAAAACCTTTTCCATTTGAAGGCATAACATTTCCTCGTCGATTCCTTTCTGGATGCCTTCACCATGGTGAGGACATACTCGGAAAGACCCAAAGCCTGGAACTCTAGCCACTCAGGTATCAGGCTGTAAGGTGCAGGGATTGAAGGTCCAGATGGTATACCGTCCCTTGATTGAAAGAGATTAGGTCTGGGCGTGCTGTAAGCCGCTCCAGGGGCCTGCAGCTGAGGCAGAGGAGATCTGGATACCAGAACTGGCGCAGCCAGTCTTGGGCTACCAGAATCACCTTCGCCTTGTCCCTCCTCACCTTGATGAGCACCTTGTGGATCAAGGGAAATGGAGGGAAAGCATAGAGGAGGCCTGGGGTCCATGGCCTCAAGAAGGCATCCCCCCTATAGCGAGCCCTGCTGAGGGGGGCAGGCATGAAACAGCCTTAGCTTGGTGTTTTGTCTGGAGGCAAACAGGTCTACCATCAGTTTGCCCCAGTGTGAGAACAGGCTGTTAGCTACCTCTGGATGGAGAGACCACTCGTGGGATGTCTCGCCTAAGCTGCTGAGAGCATCTGCCAGATGGTTTAAGGCTCCTGCCACATGTATGGCTAGATCAACTGCCTCCAGACGGCTGACGAGGGTCCAGATGTAGAGCGCTTCCCTGCAAAGCAGACAGGAATGCGTGCCAACCCTGTTTGTTGAGGTAGTACATGGTCGTGGTATTGTCCATCTGGACTTGAACCACTTGATCCCGGAGCTGAGGAGCGAAAGCTAGACGGTGCCAGTCTGACTGCTCTGAGCTCCAACATGTTGATGTAGTATCGGGACTCCTCAGGGGGGTCCAGAACCCGTGGGCCCCTTTATCCCCATGTGGGCTCCCCAGCCCATGAGAGAGATATCGGTCATGAGGACGGCCGTCAGCTTGGGGCGGACAAACGGGATCCCTTCCTACAACCAGTCTGAGGTGGTCCACCATTGGACAGCGTCCCACATCTTCTGGGTTACAGTGATCAGCTCATTGAAATGACCGTGGCGCAGAGTCCACTGGGTGGCCAGCTCCCACTGAAAGGCGTGCATGTGCCACCCGGGTCCAAAGGACCACGGAGGTGCATGCCGCCATGTAACCCAGAAGGTGCAGAAAGTCCCGGGCAGGGCGCAATTGCCCAACCAGAAATGAATGGGCAAAGGAGAACAGAACCTCTGCCCTGTCCACCAGGATCCTAGCTCTGGCTTGATGAGAGTCGAGCTCTGCCTCAATGAAGCACATCACCTGGGAAGGTATGAGTTCATACTTGGCCTCGATGATCAAGAGGTCGAGTTGGGAGCAGGTCTGGAGGGCCAGGTCTCTGGACCTCTCCACCTCCTGCTGGGTGGGAACTGCTAAGAGCCAGTTGTCGAAGTAGGGGTAAATTCTGACCCCCCCCCCCACCAAAGATGGGTTGCCACCGCTGCGATGCATTTGATGAAGACCCTTGGGGCTGACGACGGGCCGAATGGCATGGCTCGGAACTCGTATAGGGTCCCTTCAGCTCTGAAGCGGAGGAACCAGCAATGAGACGGACGGATTGGGACACGAAAGAACGCATTCTGGAGATCCAGTGAACAGAACCACATGTTTAGCTCCAAGAATGGCATGATCTGGGACAGAGTGACCATCCGAAAGGTGCGTGACCTGAGATACTGATTCAGGTCATGCAGATCTAGAATGGGACACCCCCCCATCCGCTTGGGCACCAGGAACTACCTGGAGATGAAGCCTGGGTCTGCTGGAGAATCTGCCACTGGAGCTACTGCCTCCTTGAGGAGGAGCTAAGTGATGTCGTCTCGGAGAGCCGACTAAGTATGGGGAGATACTCTTTCCTCCTGTGGGGTGCGGGCTCGGCTTGGAGGTTACTGCTCGAATTCTAGAGGCAGTCCTTGACTGACCACCTCCAAGACCCACCTGTCCATGGTGATAGCGGATCAGGTGGAAAGGAAGTGGCAGAACCGGCCCCCCCACGGGTGAACCCAGAGCTGGTGTGATAGGAGAGGGGGTGGCAGCCCCCGCCACGTCACTGAGCAGGCTTGGAGGATCAGGATCTGAACCTCGGCCTCCTTTACAGAGCTGGGAGGGCCCGGGATTGGGCTGGGGCGACAAGCCTGAGCCTGCTGCTGCTACTGCTCTCCTTGAAAGGAGGGTTGCTGGGTTGCAAGGAAAGAGTGCCAAAAAGGCTTCTTCTTCTGCTGCTTCTTACTTGAAGAAACTTTAGCAGAAGTGGCATCCAAGGCAGCACTGGACTGCTCAATACGCTGAAGGTGACCAGCCACACCTGGGCCGAAGAGATCGGTGCCCAGGAAAGGCACATCAACTAGTTTGTGCTGAGTATCTGCCAGAAAAGAGGAGAGCCTCAGTCAAGCTCTGCAGCAAGACGCAACTGCGGCTGCCAATGACCGGGCACAAGAGTCCCCAATGTTCAGGTCCATCTGTAGCTTGCTTGACCGTAGTCTGCATGTCCGTGGGGAGATGTGGGAGGACTTCATCAAAAGACCCCAAGAGAGTATGGAAGAAGTGTGCCATAGCGACAGCCAAACTGCCTGGCCAGGCTAAAAGCGGGGGCAGCATAGACCCTCAGGCAATGATCCAAGTTTCTGAATTCCTTCCGGGCGGGGCGATCAGTGTCAGCAGGAACTGCCAGCACGCCTGAACACAGAGGTGGTCACCAGGCTTCAGCCGACGGGTGCTCTGTGAACCCCCTAAGGGATCCCATGGGCACCGCATACTTGCGGGTCATGCGGGCAGACTGAGCTGGACAAGAGGCAGGGCACTACCAAAGTTCTAAGGCTGGGCTAGCTATGGCATCAGGCACAGGAAAGGCCTCCGTCGGGGTATCCCCTCTCTTGAGGATGTCCGTGAGAGGGTACTACCCCTTTTTCTGGATGGGCTCCAGGGGCATCCCTATAGATTCAGATGAGGCGAAGAATGTCCTGAAAAGATGAAGAACCCACCTCCGTCTCAATCCCACCAGCCGATTCGTCATCCCCGGGTGAGAATGCAGGCCAGCCTCATCTGAATCCGATGAATCTGGATACAATGGTCGATTGCCCAGGTCACCTTCGACCCGAGAGCAGTCCGGGGTGATGGTGACTGAAAGATTTATTTAGCTTTTGTTTACTGGGTAAGTACACTAGACAAGTATTATGCCTATTTTCAGGAATGACCTGATGCCAGGGAACCCCGGTGTCTGGTCTAATTTCCTTAGAAGGAGCCCCTCCCACAGGCTGCTTGGGCAGTGGTTCCACCAAGATCGGTGGAGAGACCAGTTTAGGCCGAACTGGAGGTTTCGCCGGCTCCGTGGGCAGGGGAACTGACTTAATCGGCTCAGAAGGAGATGGTTTCGGCCTGGGAGGCAAAAGCCAAGCAATGGCCGGGGTAGCAGCAAGAGTCTGCTTGTGCCTGGTCAAAATCAGCTGTTGCTACATGAGGTCCTCGTAGGGCCAACGGAGTTTCCACCGGAGCCTCTCCTCATCCGAGGAGGATGAGAACGACCGATGGCGTTGTCTCTTTCTAGAGCACTTGTGGCTCTTCCTCAGCCTGTTGGTCAAGGGGGTCCTGGACCTCAATCGAAATCGGCCAGGCTGATTCTGTTGCTCAGGAGACACCGGCGGGACCAGTGATTTCCCGGGGTCGGGGACCACATCCTCAATGGGATTCTCAGCAGGCTGGGTCTCTTCATTAGGGAAAACAAGGACCGGAGTCCGAGCAAGAGAGTCAGCGACCGGAGTCGGTGACAAGGGGTCAATCAGATCGAGGATAATTTCCACCTCATCGATCGACACTTCAATCGACTGGCCAGAAGGCAGAGCTGAAAAGCCAGCAGTTGAAGAAGTAATTTCAACCGAGATCGAGACTGCCGGTTCCTGGGACCGAGATCTCCCCCGATCCCAAGAACATCTGCACCAAGACGAATATGATCCCGAGTCCTTCTCCCGCTCACAGGACCGAGAGGAGTGCGTGACCCTCACCCTTAGTCAGGAGAGACTGACACAACTTTCAGAAAGAACCCAAGAAAGTGGAGCTCAGGTTGAGCGGAACGAAGAAGCTCAGAGAGGAAGATTCCACGGTGGGAGCCGCTTCCGCCTCTAAGACTTGCATATGCTCCAACTGCTTGGTGGATCCCACGGCAGCGGAAACCGCCCACCGGGCCTCCTTTGATTTCATCAGAGGATTCTGTTTTCCCGGCCTCCCCAACTTTAGGCGTGTGAGACGATCGAGGACATTAGGGTGAAATGCAAGACAAAAATCGCACTTAGAGGTGTCATGGTTGACACCCAAGCAATAGACGCACGTGGTGTGGGGATCGGTGCACGACATCTTCTGGCCGCACGAACACCGGCGAAATACAGGGGAAGACTTGTCTTCCATAGCTACAGAAAAGCAATCGCTATTGCTAATGAGAAAAAGGCGAATTTTCGGAATGACCGAAGGGTTAGAAGCCACGGCCTACAAAATGAGAGAGCACAAGGGAGGCAACCTGAATCTTCCAGTGGAAAGGAAGATCTAGCAACATGGGGCCGAGCAGAGGGATATACCACCCGGGTGGGTGGGAGGAGCCAGCTTGAAGACCTTCTGGCGATCCTTAAAGGGAAAGGGACATGCCAAGAAGTGTGAATGAACAACATATCCACAATCCTAGAACAGATTTTGCCATGGCAGTCTTAATGCATCTTTTTTTTTTTTTTTTTAAACTTTATTTGTACAACTACACCCCTGGGCATCCTTCAGGAGTGCCCACTCGGAATCTGCCCTACTCCCAGTCTGAACCCCTCGCATCTCCCTTTGATCTCCTCCCCAGAATGACCGCAGGCAAGCACGACCCCCGGTACCATCTCCGGGGCTGATTCCGCCCTCCCTCGGCGGCTGGCTCCTAAGTAAGAAGAGCCTTACCTGCTGTTGTCAGTCGGCCATGGAGGGATCCGGGGCGCCTGGGCCGGCTTTGGGATGTGGGTGATTCCCCTGGGACAACAATAATCTCATCGATGATACAGTTGGTTTTCTTCTTTTTTTAATCGTTAGCCCACGAGTGCGACATGCAATGGCGTCGGCAAACAGGCTACCCCCGTACACGACTGCCATGCTCATCCCCTGACCGACCCGTGCTACTGGACGAAATGCCCCCTGCTTCCGCTAGGGGCTGCCGTGGAGCACAGTACACCCTGGATCCCACCCCAGGAGAAGAGAGCAGTCTTCCGGACATTTGATCTTCTCCTTCCCCCATCGACCCTGGCTCGTTCCTGGATCCGGGTCGCCGGCGAGGAGTGGCGTCCAGTGCCGTAACTCTCAGCGCCACCAGGTTGCCCTGAATGCATCCTGACAGAAAACACCATCAGAGCGTGATGCTGTCTGTCTGACATTGAAACATTAGCCAATGGTGCGACTGCTGAAACAATGGCCAGGATGCTCATTGTCAGGGGTAAGGGGCAACAGACTTCCTGGAAAACATAAACTGAACTTACAAACTTAAATGGGCAGACTGGGTGGGCCATAGGCCCTTATCTGCCAACACTGTCTATGTATCTATGTATCTATGCTTGGATGTGTGGGGGCATCTACTCATTTTTTCTGTTTTTGGATAGATTCTGGTATTGAGTTAGTGGTGCAGCTATTGCTCGCCTAGCACATTTTCTGGACAAGACTGCCACAGTTTATAGGTGTAAAGCCCTCCCCCTGTAGCCTGAAACATTATTTGCCTGCAATGGGCATGTGGTGAGCCACTATACAATGTTCTAATATACTTACCATTTAATGCACTTTACGAGGGAAGAACCAGTAAAGCAGATATTTATTCCTCTGTTCATTAAAAGTTGTTCTCTGACTGCCTGCTGTACCGTACTGACCCCAGATTCCACCAAGGAGTTTCCTCTGAGCTACATACCTGAGGAATGGGGGCCGTAGTGCTGCTGCCATCACACCTGGGCAATGGGGGGGCTGTAGTGCTGCTGCCATCACACCTAAGGGATGGGGCCTGCAGAGCTGTTACCTCTGAGCTACATACCCGAGGAATGGGGGCCGTAGTGCTGCTGTCATCACACCTAAGGGATGGGGGCTGAAGAGCTGTTCCCTCTGAGCTACATACAGGTCCATCTCACATAGAGCCATAGTCACCACTGCTAAGCACTTAGTTACAGCTTGCAGCACCAACAAGTCAAAAGGCAAGACATGAAACTGGTAGTGCTTGCCATTCAGCATTTTTTGTTGACCGGGTAAGTGCACTAGACAAATCCTGCCTATTTTCAGGCACAACCTGGGGGAGGGGGATACAGATGAATGCCAACTGACCTTGAACCAGATTAAGCTGTTGGTGGTATTTTTAGCGAATGAGGGAAATTTGGCCAGGACATCAGGGAAATTCCCCTACTCTTTTCAATAAATGCCATGGGATCTTTAACATCCACCCGAACTACCACCAGTTCAGGCAGATGGGACCTCGGTTGAACGTCTCATTGGAAAGACGGCACCTCCGACATAAATCGGAGATACTGTTGATGGCAGTGCCAAATCTACATATGAAGGTAGGCATACTTCATAACCAGGATGAAAAACCAGTCCACCTGCTACAGACTGTCTGGCAGTCAGGGATAAGCAGTGTTTCCGCCTGATTGCCATTCCCAGTTTACCATAAAAGATCTGCAAACTGAGGAAACATGGAGGGAGAAACCAAGTGATGGGTCCAGCCATACTCCTAAGTATTTGAAACTGCTGACACCCTCATGTGGGGATCCATCTTTACAGGTGTATTGGGGCTATTTTTAAAGCCATTTTTAGCCATTTTAAACAGTCTTAGGGGGAAATTAAAGTAGTCGATTAACTAGTAGGGACCCTACTAGTTAAGCGGCTGCTTTAATTTTCTTCTAAGATTGTTTAAAATGGCTAAAAACCGGCTTTAAAAATAGCCCTTATAGACTTGAATGAGGCTCGCCCCCACGTTCCCCCTGGCCACACATCACAATTTCAGAGAGCTTGGGGGCAGAGTTGAGGCGCAGTGGGGGCACCAGGAAGCTGGAATGGATCAGTTAGGCAAGGCTTCAGCGCCAGTTACGATCCCTTCCAAAACAAAAAGTAAGAATTTTTAAATTAAAAGTTTTGCACATGTCGGCTCCAGACGATGTAAGTATTGGGGCTATGAAGCCCAATACCTTATATCGAAATTTCCTTTAATTAGGGCTGGAAAAGAAGCAGCTTTAGGTGGCGACCAAGGAGTATAAATGACAGTGTCCTCACTGCAGGATGAAAGAGTAGAACTAGACTCTACTCCCCCAGGTAACTGAAAGTCAACTTCCTACCCGTGATCCTCCTTCATATTCAGGAGATCAAGACTAGTCCTCTTCCTACTCAGGAAGGGGGAAAGGAGGAGCCTGTGGCTCCATGTGACAAGCAGGCATTGCCAGTGGAGGCACGGGGTAGACCGCGGGAGTCAAGCCTGAGGCACCAACACCCAACATCAACAGAATCAACCAACTGGCAAGAAATGTCGACGATGACTTGATCGTCAATGATAGTGATGAATAAATTACTAACCACAACAATAATTTTTCTTCTATAGGGTTTACTAGTGAGTCAGACAATCGCATCTTCCCAGCCATGAGCAGTTACCCTGGAGAGAGAACACTAAAATGTTCAAGTTCAAACTCTGCTGTGTGGTCATGCTCCCCCCAGTGTTCTAGTGATAAATTTATGGCTGAAGACAAGAAAAAGGCAATGACCACAAGGCGAAATGCAACTAGATTTAGTTATCAGGCCACTCACATTTTCCTTTAACTAGCCCTGCTGGCTTGTACATGAGGTAACATTTCAGTAAATACACCAGCTGGGCCAGTGGAATTTATTCAACCTCTAGCACTGCTTGGCAGGGGCTGCAGGCAATTTTGACGCTGTGATATTAAACATGAGAGAAAACATTTGACATTATTGCAGGACTATAGCAAGCTCTAAAGGAATTCAACTTTTTAAATTCTTTAGTCATAGCTCTTGGTAACCGATTACTTACCGACCATGTTTTCATAAGCCTGTAGATGGACGCACTTTGTAAGCCTGAAACTACCGCCATCAGGGCATGGAGGCTGTTGAGCTCGCACAGTTTCTGTGAACACAGGAGATGCATGTTTTATTTATTTCAGATTTAGCTTAATACCTTTGAGTCAGGGAAAAATTTACAAAGGTTCCAGGTCATACAGATACATAAGACAAACAACACATAGGTTACATAAGGTTACACAGATTCAATAGTAAATTACATTACAAGTTAAAAAAGGGTCCACATGAGTACACTCGTTGTAAAGGAACTTAGTGAGCCCAAGACACAGCATGGCAAGATTTTGAGTTCAGTGCAAAACAGAAAGAGCTGTTCACATTTCAGATGCAGATTGTAGCGTAAAGCTACGCCAAGGTAAGTGCAGAGTAGAGCAAGAGGACTAGAACCAAAAACTTGCTCGAATTAGTGAAGCAGCTAGAGAAGGATTTGTCAGCGCACTGGCACAGGGGAAGGAGTGTGGTGGGGAGGAGAATCATGGTAGGGGTGAACAGAGGGAAGGGGAGTAGGCAGTGGAGGAGGAGGGGAAACACCAGGGGGAACCAGGGAGTGGGGGAGGGGTGGTAAAGGGAGCTGATAGGAAGAAGGGGTAGTGTGGGGAGATCAAGGGAGGGGCAGAGAGATGCGAGGTGGAGGCAACAATCACTGGGGAAGGGGGGATCATTTTAACAGTTCACACTAGTGCCCAAAGGGGTGGTATGAAAGCAGCCCAGGTTATTCCATGTGTGCATACATTTTATATATTTTAATTGTCAATCCGTTGTGTAACTACACACACACACACACACACACACACATACATATATACAAATGGTGACATCCAAAGCCTAAATGTCTGCATGTCAAGGGCTACATTCGACAGTCTCCCATTACACATATGCAGAGGAATCCGTTAAGCTGTCATCAGTTTGAATAAATCAATGGGACTACAAAAACTAAATTGAAAATATTTCTTTTATACGATACATATGGCTCCCAGAAGGGGTCAATTCAGAGACTGGCTTACAACTGTTTATAGTTACTAACAAAAAAAAGAAAACTATTCAGCCACTATCCCTTAAACAAAACCCATCTACAGTTATAGTCAGCTCCCAGAACCTTAGCATTCCACATCCATTAATGAGGCGTGGATGATGAAGTAGACAGCTGAATTTTCAATATTCAAGATAACAGAGGCCAAAAATACATCGAAAAAAAAAAGCTGATAAAAAAAAAAAAAAGAGGACAGTTTCCATGGGATTTCTAAGTGACTGTTCTATATATCCTCAATGTTCCTTACATAGTCGGTTCTAAATCCCATTTGATATGGAATGTTCTGAAAAACGTTAGGGCCCAGAGGTAATTGCTGGCAAGTGCAAACTGTATCAAATTACATGAACTATTAAACAAGAGGCAGACACGCAAACAAAATTCCCTGGAAACACAACGGGCAAATATATGAGAGGGGTTCCAGTCCACTTGCATAAAAAAAAAAATCCCAGTTGGCTTCAGGCAGTCTACAAAAAAATTAATTCCAAACTGTTCTATTCTTTATTAATGGGGACTTTATTTTTATTTATATTTTTTTAAGTTTTTATTGACCAGGAAGAAGGACTAGGCAATTTTCGTCTATTTTCAGCCTCGTCCCGGGGGTGGGGCTGGGGTTGGGGGGAGGGATACAGATGAAAATCAACTCACACTGAACCAGATTAAGCTGTTGGTGGCATTTTTTGTGAATTTGGGAAATTTGGCCAGGACACCGGGGAACATCCCCTACTCTTTTTCGAGAAGTGCCATGGGATCTTTATTACCTACCTGAATAACCACCAGAACAGGCAGATGGGACCTCAATTTAATGTCTCATCCGAAGAGAGCAACTCAGGAGTGCAACACCCCCACCTCGTGCTGCACTACAGTGTCAGTATTGGGTTGTAACCCAAGTTCCCGATATGGGGATGGAACCCACAGCCTTTTTGATCTTCCAGCCTCAAGAGGTGAGTGTGCAACCCGCTGAGCCACTGACACTTATTTTTAATATAATCTGCACACTACATTATTTAAATGATTATATCCTGGAATGTCTTACTGCACTTATAACATGGATCTGTTGAAATGGGAACATGACAACCTGGTATGCTTGTGACTCAAACGGAGGTATTTACTGGAGTTATCAGTGTACTAAGAAAATAGTCCCAATCTCAGAAGGGGTGGATAAACTAAGAACAGTAATAAATCACATGCTGCACTGCTAAAAGGCAGCAGGGTAATCCTGGACACTCAATTATGTATGGTACCAGAAATATAAAGGGAGGGATGAAACGATTTATGTGGCATAAAAGTGCACAACACATGGTCCATACAATGGGCATGATGAACTTGTTTCCTGGTTACTCAGGGATCGATTTTAACATTAATTTACTGGCCATGGGCACAGTGCAAACTGTCCCCCAGCCCCAACTTCCCAATTCGGGCTAGTGTTAAAAAAAACACCACCCCCCTCCATCTCAGGCCCGCCACACTCACCACTCAGGTCTCCCTATTCAGAAAACTCACACACAACGTGACAAGTATTAGAAAAAAAACGGAGCAGTGCCAAGCCCATCTTAACAGTCTCACCGCCAGAATGCCAGCTATCTCTCCCTCACGCTATGTTGTAAATCACTACTGGGAGAGACTGCTGGCATTCAGACCCAGCAGTAAGACTGTTAATATACTGTAGGAACAGCGGAGTGCTGCTTCAGGACTTTTTTTTTTTTAAATATTGATACTTGTCATCTTGCGGGTGAGTTTTTGACTAAGGGGACATGGGTGGGAAATGGTGATGTGGCTGAGACTGGTGGGTGGGGTATGGTGGTGGGGCTGAGACTGGGTGGGGTATGGTGGTGGGGCTCAGATTGGTGGGGTGGGGTATGGTGGTGGGGCTGAGATTGGTGGGTGGGGTATGGTGGTGGGGCTGAGATTGGTGGGGTGGGGTATGGTGGTGGGGCTGAGATTGGTGGGTGGGTATGGTGGTGGGGCTGAGATTGGTGGGGTGGGGTATGGTAGTGGGGCTGAGATTGGTGGGGTGAGGTATGGTAGTGGGGCTGAGATTGGTGGGGTGGGGTATGGAAGTGGGGCTGAGATTGTTGGGGTGAGGTAGTGGGGTGGGGTATGGTGGTGGGGCTGAGATTGGTGGGGTATGGTGGTGGGGCTGAGATTGGTGGGGTGGGGTATGGTGGTGGGGCTGAGATTGGTGGGGGAAGGGTATTTACCGTAGTTGTTTTTCTGTATTCAGATGTGCGAGTTAGATGATGTTTGGCCAATGAGGTGAGCAGAAGGTTTGTGTCAGCTGCCTTCAGGGACCACGGTAGTGGTGTTGGGCTGCTCTGATGTGTGGGGGATATGGAGAGGGTGCCACCAGACACCAGGGAGAACTTATGGGGAAGGGGAAAGGGAGGAGTGCCACTGGATACCAGGGAAGGCTTAAGGGGAGAGGGAGCGAGTGCTAGTGGACACCAGGGAGAAACTAAGAGGCTGGGGAGAGAGGGCACCACTGGAAACTAGAGAGTATTATAAAATGGCAGGGTAAAATCATGTAATTTGATTGGCTCTTATTTATGTGTAAAATACGATTTACACATGGGTAAAAAAAAAGGACTGCTCAGCAGTGAAGAGTCTGCAACACAGATCAATGGGCATTTGGAACACAGGCATTTCAATTAGCCCTCTACTGCCAGAGCTGATCTTCCACCACAAACATGGCTGCTACCTTTACACTGTTAAAAAACCTTCAACTGGGCCCTAAAAATAAAACTACATTAAATAAAAAATAAAACAATTAAATGCTGTTTCTCTTATTATCACACTCTCCTTACATACATAAACAAATTAGAAACAATAAGTATTGTTTATAGTTTTCACTACAATGGTTTCTTTGCTGACAATCAAAAATTCCCCTTCTATCTTTAACTGCTTATCAGGGAACTCTCTTCTTCTTGCCCTGACAGTGAGATAACCGAGTCTCTGGCTACAACAAAGGCCTTTGTTGTCTATGTGTATAGTGTATTGGGAGAGAAACATTCTGCCCACGGAACTGAGCAGAATTTTGAACCCATACATTCCGTGGTAAACATTCCATATCTAGAATGTGGGGAACAACAGAAGAAGAAGAAAGTAGGCAATAATACCATGACATCATCAATGACATCACTTGCAGTGAGCGGAAGGATTATTTTATCACAAACGCACAAAGTAAATCTATTTTTCTACATATAAACATGCTTTTCCCAATAGTCAAAAGTAAAAAAAAAAAGTAAGTTTTAGCGAAGGCACTAGGGGTAAACCATTTCTAGCAGCTGAAGTCACTGCCGTTGGCCTTGTGCCTTACTACACCCCTGGCCGTGCTGTAAAATATGGTTTACACTCACCCCGTTATGCCTTATTGCTTACATGGAAAGGGATGAGAGGAGTCCTTTTTCCTCCATAATAACCTACATTATAGCTTGGTACTAGCGCAAACTGGTATCACTTTCCCAGTTAGACCAGTGCAAAAAAAGTTAAGCATGCTCCTGGTTAGTAATATTAAATACTGTAAATGGCTGTCTATATGCCGAATAATTCAAAGTACACTATGAAATACACAGCATTGTTTTTAAACTGAATGTTTCGCCAGTCAGGATCGCTGCAGCTGTTAACAGCAGTGTACTTATGTGTTACAGTATATGCAACCTCTCTATTTTTATGCATACTTTGTCAGTTTGAACAAGAAGAATTAGCTGTAAAAAATGCTGTCATTTAATTAAATGTACTAGCGCAGTAGATGTGCAGGTTGTTTTTTGTCAGTAACACCTTTATTGCCTTATTCAAGAGAATTAACACAGAATCATACCTTAACCTTAAAACACTTTGAGAAAAAATAATTAAATTTCTAGAATTATTAAATATTTATGAAATGTAACATATAGCAGAGTTCTGCACCAACTACTCTATTTAAAGTCTAAGTATGTCTTCTTAGATAACGTGCCCAAAAATGTCCCATGAATGTGCAGTTTGTGAGGCTGATTGCTGTAGAGCTGTACCGCAGGTCTGAAGTTTAATACAATATAGGGGATTGTGTATGATCGCTCATTCACAACAAGGATAATTTTCACTCGAGAGGTTTCCATGGTAACCGGAAACTTCAAGAGCGCAACTCGAGAGGTTTCATTACCATGGAAACCTTGAGAGTTAAAAAAAAATATCCTTAGAGTGTATGAGCGATCATACACAATCTTTTGTAGTGTATGGTCACTCGTACAGTGGAAGGTGTCCTTACATTTGAGGTTTTTACGACTCCTTTTCACCTCCCCGGACTGCTCTCACTGCTGCGGCCGTTTCCCAAAGATTGTGGGTCACCGGACCCCGCATGCGCAACCACTCTCTAAGTTATTATGCCACACTATCTACGTAGCTAGTGCAGCATAACTATTTATTTTAGTTTTTGTTGACTGGGTAAGTGCACTAGACAAAGTTTGCCTATTTTCAGGCACGACCGGGGAGGATACATAAATGGCAACTTACCTTGAACCAGATTAAGCTGTTGGTGGTATTTTGGTGAATTGGGGGCTTGGCCAGGGCATCGAGAAGTGCCATGGGATCTTTAACATCCACCTGAACTACCACCAATCCAGGCAGATGGGACCTCGGTTTAACGTCTCATCGAAAGATGGAAGCTGACGTAGCTAGTGCAGCATAACAATGTTTTTCAACAGATGGATTTCCATCCATAACAACGTTCCACCACACACTATAAACACTTACAGCGTATGGGAGAGGGCTATTATGTATGGAATTCGATAAACCCCTAACCTTGTTGTACCATTGATGTGACGTCAAAGTGTTGTTGTACCATCCTGAGTACGTCACACTGATGGTACATGTTAGAACGCCGTCTCGCACTGCTGCTTCCGTCTCTGATCATGGCTAAAGTGTTCAAAAAGTTTAATGGCGTACAATTACTGCAGTTGCTGAAGAACACGGAAAGCAGCACAATGGAAGACCCAGAGAGACAAGGTAGATAGGTTTCTAGGAGGCTCATTCTTGTTCATGCTGACTTACTTATTTAAAATAAAGTCTGTGTGAGTGGGGACAGAGTGGGGCTTGATCCTGGGGGGAGGGGGGGTTGAAAACAGCCATGCAATGCTGAGGAGAGGAAGATCGCAACAGTCTGGTTGCAAGGGTGAACTCAGTGTTGGTGTTTAACTGTTGCCCATACACTATAAAAGACAATGGATGGGCAACTATGAACAACAACGCTGTGTTCACTTCTCGAGGTTGTATGACCACCAAAAACCTCTCGAGGTTTACTTGGTTGTCATGGCAACCTCGAAGTGAACACAGCATTGTTGTTCACTGTTGCCCATCCATTAACCTTTATGTTTTATATAAAAGAAAGTGACTGGTATGTGCCATTTCTACAGTGAGGTTTTACTTCACTAACTTTCTTAGAATGGCAGAGTTAAAGACCAATCCTAACCAATCAGAATGCAGCTCTTTGGAACCCATTTCATAATTAGCAGTTCTAGAACACAGTGATCATACCTCTCAACTGATCCTGACTGCAAGGGATGTCCCCCCTTTTTCCCCCTCAACATTGCTCTGTCCTTCATCTGTCCCTCATGGAAAAAGTGTTTGCCACAAAGAGAATGTTCTGTAAATACGGACTTTAAGAAGAAATTTAAATGTTAAAATGTTAAAATCAAAAACAAACTTTGCACAAATAAGCACAATGGTTTCCACAGTGTTCTGAGCTTGTATCTCCATGTCTGTGGATGTGTCCCTCACTGTACCTCATTTTGAGTGTCCACTGCCCTTGTGACAAAGATCTGTGAGGTATGCCAGTGACATCAGTCACTTGGAAGCTCTGCATGGAAAGCTTCACTGTAGGCTTCAAATCCACTACCACTGGGTTCAGGAAATCATTAATAATTCAAAAAATGGGATCCTGGAGCTTGTTACTCTTCCCCCAGGTTACACAAGAGCAGACTCATGCTTTATGTGCCCTTATCCAGAGAGAGGAAACTTGGCGAGATCAAAGGCATAAAACAAGTAAATGTCCTGTCTCAATGAATTTCCATCAGAGTTTATAAGCTTTTCAAGGGCTCCCGGTTACCACTACCGAAAGCAGTTTATGCAGATGCTCGGGGGCTCTCATGCCCTCTTGAACTATGCAGTTATTTCTGTGATTCCTAACCCTAGCAAGGACCCTACTCTCTGCCCCCTTATTGCCCTATTTGCATCCTAAATGTCAATCATACATTTATAACAGCCATACTTAAGATGCTTGAAAAGCATTCTCCTGGGCTTGGTCTGCTTGGGACTAAATGGGATCTGTAGCAGGAAGACAGGCACAGGACATTGTCTGTAGAGAGTTCCATATTATAGACTATCTTACTCAAACCAAGCTACCTACAGTTATTACAAGTACGGATGCAGAAAAAGCTTTTGATCAGGTGGACTAGCAATACCTATAAAGGGTCCTTGCTGGGTTTGGCTTCTCTCAACCGTTTATTCACTAAATTATGATGCTGTACGATGCTCCTCAGGCTTATATACGAGCAAATGGACATTTATCAGACAGATTTTCCTTGGCCCGTCGCACTCATCAGGACTGCCCTTTATCACTGGTCCTGTTTGTGTTATCTATTGAACCTCTGGCCCAGCTAATGCGATGGGACCAAGAGATACATGGCATTCTCATTGGCCATACAGAGCACAAAACTGCTTTGTATGCAGATACATGCTTTTATACCTCAAACATACTAACAAGCCAGCAGAGTAGGCCCTATGGTCTATCGAGTCTGCTCAGAGATCAGTGCCCGTACAGGGCACCATTATGGCCTCCCCACCATCCCCACTAGGTCCCCCACCCCAATCACCCGGCAGGGTTTTGAGATGCACCCTCCCCCATACCTATCCCAGCCTCTCTTCAACCCCTCCACAGTTGCGACAGCCACCAGTTCCTTGGGCAGAGCATTCCAGGGTTACAACACCCCTCTCAGTGATGTAGCGTCTCCTTGTCTCTCCCCTTAGTCTCCCACCAACCAGCCTCATTGAGTGCCCCCTGGTGGTCCCCACCTCCCTCAGCTGAAGCACCCTATCTTGACTTACCCTATTTATTCCCTTGAGATATCTGAAGACCTCGATCATGTCCCCCCACCCCCGTCCCTCCTCTCCTCCAGAGAGTACAGGTTGAGCTCCTCAAGCCTCTCCCCATAGAGCTTCCCCCAGACCCTGTATCATTCTGGTCGCCCGCCTCTAGACCCTCTCCAGAACAGCAATATCCCTTTTCAAGTAAGGATGCCAAAACTGCATGCAGTATTCGAGGTATGGTCTAACCAGGTAATTATACAGTGGAAGGAGCACCTCTCGACTCCTTGAGGTCATCCCCTGGCTATGCAGCCCAGCATTTTATCTGCTTGGACTGCAGCCCTTCTACACTGCTCTGAGTTGTTCATTTTGGCATTCACCATCACCCCAAGGTCCTTCTCCCCCTCGAAACCTGCAGTGGCTGCTCCCAAGGTGTACACATGAGCTGGGTTTCTGGCCCCCAGTTGTAGTACCCTGAACTTCACAATATTAAACTTTAGTTTCCAGGCGTGTGACCACTTCTCCAGAATCTCTAGGTCCTCCTGGAAGGCCAAACTCCGTTCCTCCCCATTCACCGCCCCAGCTTCAAGTCATTGGCAAAGAGGCTCATCTCGCACCTGATACCGCTTCTGATGTCTGAGATATAATAAATGTTAAACAGGAGTGGGCTGAGCATTGACCCCTGTGGGACCCCGCTAATGACCATCCAGGGAGATGAGACCTCCCCCCAACCATCACTTCTGAACATGATCTGCTAGTTAGTTTCCTATCCACCTGACCATCTGTACCCCCACCTTCATTTCCCCCAGCTTCTCCAGCAGCCTGGGATGTGGCACCAAGTCAAACACCCTGCTGAAGTCTAGAAAGAGGACATCCACTGGCCTGCTGTTGGTTAACTAGGATCTGCAGCTTATCTAGTAGGTAGGGAAATGGGCGGACTAGGTGGGCCAAGCTGTCTTTATCTGCTGTCAAAGTCTATATTTCTATACCCTGATCCAGCGCTCTCATCACTCATTCATAGAACTCCACCAAGTTGGTCTGAGACGATCTGTCCTTGACAAAGCCATGCTGGCGATGATCTAGGTGGCCCCATGCCATCAGAAACCCCTCCAGCCTCTCTTTTAAGATGACCTCCATCACTTTGCCCACCACCAACCTCAGGCTTACGGACCTGTAATTTCCTGGCTCCTCTCACGAACAGCCCTTGTGTATAGGCACCATATGGACCATCTTTCAGTCCTGAGGCACCCAACCCGACTGAAGGGAGGAGATATAGAGGTCCACCAGAGGTGCGGCCAGGGTATCAGCCAATTCTTAAGTACTCTGGATGGATCCCGTGTAGGCCCGGTGCCTTCTCCACCCTTAGGGCCTTGAGAGCTTCCCACACCCTCCCAATCGGGATTTCATCATCCATTGCCCACCCCCCATCTACTGGTCCCCCTTGCCCTCCTCTTGCAGTGCCGCCCCCCCCATCCTCCTAGTGAAGACCAAGGCAAAATAGTTATTTAGCACCTCCGCCTGCTCCCCTACCTCCTACACCCACCCACTCCCCAACCTTAGCCTACTAATCTGCCCCTTCCATTTCCTTCTTTTTCTCATATACCTGAAGAACCCTTTTTCACCCCCTCTAATTCTGAGCCAACCTCCGCTCTGCCCCTGTCTTAGCCGACCTCACCACCCTGGTGACCTTCCTGGCTATCATACCATACTCCCCCTTGTCTATAACCCGCCAAGAACATCTGTATCGGCAATAAGCAACCTTTTTTTTTCCCTTCACCGCATCCTGGACCTCCCTTGTCCACCAGCTCGGCCTCCTGGCTCTACCCCACTTGCAACACTCCTTCGTGCAGGCCTTGATAGCTTCCAGGTGCCCCTTTTTAATCACTTTTCACTGGCTCTCAGTGTCCATACCAGGCCTGATCCCATCAAGGTAGCCCCTAAGGATCTGCTCCATACCCCCGACGCCCACACCTCTAAAGTCAACTACCGTTGTTTTTATGTGATCTATGGCCCAGCCCCCCCACCAGGTCCAGGGAAAACCAGACCATGGCATAATCACTTCCCACCAGTGGGTCCAAAACTACTAGGTCCCTGATGAGCTCACCGTCCAACAGGACCACATCCAAGACGCGACCCTCCCTCGTAGGGTCAGTCACTAGCTGGGCAAGAAATGCATCCTGGAAGAAGTCCAGCAGATGCTGCTCTCTGACCGATGAGGACGCCATAGTTCCTCAGTCTGCTCCTGGCATATTCAGATCCCCCAGCACCACAGTTCTGCCCTCTCTCCAACCACAGTGGTCCCTAAGGTTTGCCACCAGGCCTTCCTCCAGATCTTCTCCCTGCCCGGGTGGTCTATATACCACCCCCATCTTCACCCGCTTGCCCCCTGGAGCCTGCAGGGTGGCCCATAAAGCCTCCACTTGACTCCCACCGCTTCCTCAACCTTGCTTGTCCCTATGCCATCCTGAATGATAAATGCTACACCCACTCCCTATCCTTTCTGAGCGCAGTGTATCCTATTAGGTCAAAGTCCCAGTCATGCCCGGGAGTGGCTCAAGTTTCAGTGACAGTTGCCACATCCACTCCACCCTCCAATAGCAGTGCCTGAAGCTCGGCCATCTTGTTCCCCATGCTCCTGGCATTAATCAGGACCACCGTCAATCATGTCCCCTTCCCCTGCTTTAAGGGCTCCCACGTCACCGCGCCTACAAGAAGGCCCCTCATGCACTAGGGTGCTCCTGGGCTGCACCTCCACCCCGGCTTGGGGAGAAGGTCAGAGCCATCCTGGCTGGGCGGCAGGGAGCCCCAACCTCCCCCTCTCACAAGTTTAAATCCCACCTAGACTGGATGAATCCTGTCAATCTATGCTTCAAGACCTTCTCCCCCCCAAGCTGAGGTGGAGCCTGTCCCTTGTGTACAGTTCCTTGTCCTCCCAGGTTACACCCCAGTCCCCCATCCACCCATACCCCCCGGCGTCGCACCATTCACTGAGCCATTCATTTACATCGCTTATTCCCCACACTGGCCCTAGGTACTGGTAGGATCTCAGAGTAGGAGATCGAGCACCCAACGGTCTGACAGACCCTAGCTAGCTCCTGAAACCTAGCCTGAATCTCCAGCAAACTGTTTCCCTCTATATCATTTGTATCCAGGTGCACTAATATGTCAGGGGTTCCACCACACTCTTTCACCAGAGCATGGACCAGATGCTTGACCTCATGCACCATCAAGCCAGATATACTCTTGATCTTTACACCACAGGATGCCTCCTCCCCCTGCCCCCTCACCTGATTCCCCAAGAGGAGCACTCTTACTGCCTCCTTTTCCTTTAGGCCTACTCCCTACTCCGGTTGCCCCACTAACTTGTCACCTTTTCCGTCTCCTCCCTTCACCTGCATGCCAATTGCCATCCTGTCCCTTCTGTTCAAGCACTTTCTCCTCACTGAGCTGACCTCCTTAGTCACTTCCCCTCCTGCTATGGCACTCTGGTCCATCCCCGTATTACCCCCAGGAACAAGAGACTCTCCCTGCCCCCAGCTCTTTCCCCTCACTGACCTGTCCTCCCTAGCCACTTCCCTTCCCCATGGCCCCGGATCCATTTCATATTTTCTCCCGGGACAAGGGACCTTCCCCACCCACTAGGGATGCACAGATCCCCATCCTCCTTCATTCCACTCTCCTCTTTCTGCCTCCCTGTATTTTCCCATCACTTCGTACTACACCCTCGTCCCCACTAGGTCCTCCTCCGCCCTTCCCAGGGCCACCTACTCAAGCTCCTCTCCTTTGCTGCCTCATCTACCTTACCCACCGGTGTTCGCCTCACAGCCTCCCTCCTACTTCCGGTGTGCGATATCCCCATTACCCCCAGTCTATGCAGGGGTGTAACTCTGAGCTTTTTCGCCATTCCCAGTTTACTTGCCTCTGGAGCCTCCTCTGTTCCAGATTCCTCCCCCTCGCTTGACTGTGCCAGGGGTGCAAATCTATTGTTTTGCTCTACGCATACTGTCTTGACTCCTCCCACTGGCTCACTCCCCCTATCAGACCCCCTTGGCCCATACCCCGGCCATGTTCTCCTAACCTCCTGCCAGGATCCCAGGTCCTTATCCTGCTCAGGTCCACCCCTACCCAAGCCCACTGGAGTCCCCCTCCTCCTTATAGGACCCACTCCAACGCTTCCCTTTTTAGTAGCGCAGTCCCATGTGCTTGTGCCATCCTTCTCTTTATGATTCATAGAAACACAGAATTTGATGGCAGATAAGGACCGCTTGGCCCACGTAGTCTGCCCATTTCCCTACCTAATGGATAAGCTGCAGATCCTAGTTAACCAACAGCCTACTTCCTCCTACCTTCCCCTTACTAGAATTACCGAATGTCTATCCCATGCATTCTTGAAATCCCCCACTGTTTTGATTCCACTACCTCCTCAGGAAGGCCATTCCATATATGCAAGACCCTCTCTGTGGAAAAAATACTTCCTCACATTACCTCTGAGCTGTACCCCCTCTATCTCCAAATTGTGCCCCCTTGTTCTTGCACAATTCTTTTTCTGAAAGATGCTACCCTCTTGGACTTTGTTGATTCCCTTGAGGTACTTGAAAGTTTCTATCATGTCCCCCCCCCCTTTCCTTGAGGGTATACATATTAAGCTCATTTAATCTCTCTTCGTACGTCTTCTGGTGCAGACCCTGCACCATTTTAGTTGCCCTCCTCTGGACAGCCTCCATCCTGTCTACGTCCTTGCAAAGATGGGGTTTCCAGAACTGCACGCAGTACTCCAGATGGGGTCTCACCAACTGTCTGTACAGAGGGATGATAACTTCCCATTTTCTACTGGTGATGCCTCTCCCTATGCATCTCAGTATCCCACCAGCCCTCCTTACTGCCTTCTCACATTGCTTGCCCACCTTTAGGTCATCTGATATGACTACCCCAGGTCCTTTTCCTTCCCCCCCCCTCCGCTCTGTTTTCTCCCCTGGGACCAGGAATCCTTCAGGAGTGCCTACTCAGCTGTGCCTCTCACTCCCAGCCTGAATCCCCCAGGCTCTCCACCCTGAATGACTGGCCAGGTCCAGCCCCTAGGATCACCTTCCGGGAGAGGGCCCGCCCTATCTTGGCATCTCTTTCTGTAATTAGAGGTACCTACCAGTCGTTGGATGGCCCATGGAGAGTCCTGTGTGCGATGGACTGGTGGTGGGATGTAGGCGCACTCCTGAGGCCTCCGTCATCTCATCGGCTTAAGGGGGTTTTCCCTTATAGGTTACTGTCCCTATGCAAAGCACAGCCGTCAAGGCATCAATGTGCCGCAGCTCCCCGAATATATGTGGTGTCGCAATGTTGCACTCTTCCGACCGTCGCCAGAGGTCGCCCTAAGAGCAATCGCTTCCCCTGAGCCCACCCTGGGAAGAGAGAGCAGTCCTCCAGATGCTTGATCCTTTCCCTCACCTGCCGACCCCCGACGACTCGGGCTTGTTCCCGAACCCAGGACACCGGTGTGGAATCCAATGCCTCAACCATCAGCACCACCAGGACATTTTTGTTGTTCTTAGCATCTCACCCCCATTGTCTACTCTTCCCCTGGGTTTTTGTTTCCCGGGTGCATTACCTTGTACTTCTTTGCGTTGAATCTAAGCTGCCATACATCTGACCATTCCTCCAACCTTGCCAAGTCCCTTCTCATCCTTTCCACCCCACCCTCTGTATCGCCTCTGTTGCAGATCTTTCTGTTGTCAGCAAAGAGACATACTTTTCCTTCCAGTCCCTCTGGAATGTCACTTATAAAGACATTAAAGAGGACCGGTCCCAGTACTGAACCCTATGGTACCCCTTTAGTAACCTCCCTTTCTTCAGAGTGAATTCCGTTTACTGTTACCCTCTGCATCCTGTTGTCCAGCTGATTATTTACCCAGGCTACCACCTTGGGAGCCACTACAAGGCTGGCTAACTTGTATATTAATATTTTGTGTGGGACTGTGTCAAATGCCTTGCTAAAGTCTAGGTAGGCCATGTCCACAGCTCCTCCATGGTCTACTACACTGGTCACCCCGTCAAAGAAATCTATTACATTCATCTGACACGACCTTCCCGCTGTGAATTCGTGCTGCTTTAGGTCCTGTGCCCTGCTGGCCTCTAGAAACTCAACAATTATTTCCTTTAGAAGTGATTCCATCATTTTCCCTACCACTGAGGTCAAACTAACAGGTCTGTAGTTTCCTGCCTCTGTCTTGCTGCCACTTTTGTGAAGGGGAATCACATCTGCCGTCCTCCAGTCCTCAGGTACCACACTATCCTCCCATGATTTGTTAAAAAGGTTAGTCAGTGGTGTCACTAGTTCTACCCTTAGTTCTTTTAGAATTCTTGGGTGAAACCCATCAGGCCCCTTTGCTCTGTCCACCTTCAGTTTTAAGAGTTCTTTCAAAACCCTTTCTTCTGTGAATGGACTGGTATTGCCCCCATCCACTGTGCTTCTATTCTTTGGTTTAGGTACCTCCCTCCTCTTCTTTATGAATACTGAGAGTATTTATTCAGTATTCCTGCTTTTCACTATCACCCTCTGCCCACTCTCCCTCCCCTTTATTAAGCCTCACTATCCCTCCCTTGGTCTTTCTTCACTCCCTGATGTACCTATAAAAGGTTTTATCCCCCTTCTTAACCGAGTTGGCCATCTTTTCCTCCATTTGGGCCTTTGCTATTCTGACTGCCTTACTCGCTTCCTCCTGCTTTAACTGGTACAGTTCTCTGTCCTGCTCCTTCTGGGTTTCTTTATATTTCCTGAATGCTACTATTTTCTCCTTAACCTTCCCCACCACCTCTTTTGAGAACCATAGTGTTTTTTTCCTTTGTTTTGTTGATTTGCTTCACACAAAGGCTTGTTGCCTCTGTGATGGCTGTTTTGATTTTCCCCATTGTTCCTCCACCCCTCCTTCTTGCCCATTTGCTAGTGCCTTTCTGAAGCACTCTACCATTTTTCCAAAGTCAGCCCTCCTAAAGTCCAATACTCTTGCTTTTGTATGGCTTGACTCTATAGCTGTGTTTATCGTGAACCACACTGTTTGGTGGCTGATTGTTCCCAGATGGCTACTCACTTCTAAATCAGAGATCCTTTCTCCGTCCCCATTTGACAGTACCAGGTCTAAGATTGCTCCCTCCTCAGTGGATTCCATCACTAGCTGTTTGAGGCATGCCACCTGTAGGGCATCGAGAATAACTTTGCTCTTGGATGTGGTTGCAGCAATGGTACTCCAGTTAACATCTGGAATATTCAGGTTCCCCATCAACAATATCTCCCCTTTTTCTGCCATTCTAAGGATGCCTGCTATCACTTCCTTGCCCACTGCCTCCCCCTGAGATGGGGGTCTGTATACAGCCCCGTGCGGATTGTGGTGCCATTTCCTGTCTCCAGGGTGACCGACAGTGCCTCCTCTACTCTGTTTACCCTTTAGTTCTGTTGCTTTGATCCCCTCCCTTACATAGAGCACTACTACTCCTCTTCCTCTTTTACCCTCCCTGTCCCTCCTGTAGCTTGTGTACCCTGGTATGTTGACATCCCAGTCATGGCTCTCTGTGAAACATGTTTCTGTGACAGCCATGATATCCAGTTGTCTCTCTTCCATCAAGGCCACTAGTTCAGGGAGCTTATTACACAGACTACGGGCATTGATACTCATCATCCTCCAGTTTTTGATGGCCTTATCCCAATTAGCCCCATCCTTGTCCTTACTGCCTTTACCCCTGTCCAGCCCCCTACTGACTTCTGT
The DNA here is from genome assembly GCA_016271365.2 of Neoceratodus forsteri. Lineage (NCBI taxonomy): Eukaryota > Metazoa > Chordata > Ceratodontiformes > Ceratodontidae > Neoceratodus > Neoceratodus forsteri. The sequence goes on along the minus strand of CM028136.1, from coordinate 48,999,772 downwards.
ACCTTGGTGTTTATCTTGCTAACTACCGTGTTTTGTTGTGGGAGGACGGGATTTTCCTGCACCTTTTCAGTGCTTCCCCCCTTGGCTAGTTTAAATGCTTGCCAATGAAGCATTTAAACCTATCAACTAGGATCCTGGTGTGTCCCCCCCCCCCCGGATAGATGCAGACCATCACGCCAGTATAGGCCTGTATCCCTCCAGGTGGACCCCCAGTCCCCAGTGAAGCCAAAACTCTGAGCTCCCACAAGTTTTTCAACCATTCATTGAATTTCATGGTGTGCAGTACCCTAGCATCACCCTTGCCATAGACAGGAAGCACCTCCGAGAAGGTTACCGTACATGCTACTTGTCCAAAGCCCCTCCCCAACTCTACAAACTCCTCTTGCACTGCTCTGATCCCATTCCCAGCGAGGTCGTTTGTCCCTAGGTGGACAATGACATCCAGCTCCCTCCCTCGTGCAGCTGCTCCCACAATCCTGAGAATTCGCTCCCTGTCCCTCCATGCTGTGGTGCCAGGCAGGCACCCTACCTTCCTCTCCCCTTCCTACCGCCCTAACGATCGTGTCCCCCACCAGGAACTGTTTCCTTCTCCTGTGGGGTCCCGTGCCACCCTCCTGTGGATCTCCTTTGTTGAAGTTCCCAGAATTCTCCTTGGTCTCTACTGTAGGTGCCTCCATAGAGGAAACACTCTCTGCCAGAACAGCATATGAATTGTGCAAAGGTACAACTGGAGGGATGAGTCTCTGTTCCACCTCCCTCTCCGAGCCCACCTTAGTCTAGCCGCTCCTTTCTTGTCAACCTCTGAGGCAGTGGTGACCCTGGTGGTCCCTGGGTGGGGAGGAGGTTGCACGAATCCTAGCCAGGTCAGCCCGGAGAAAGACAACCTCCTCCCTCAGACCAGAGAGATGCCTGCAAATAGGGCAGCATTGCAGCCTCCAGAATGCCTCCCGGAAGACTGCCGCCCCACAGCTATTGCACTGCACCACTACCATCATGTCTTATTTTGTGGCCCCTCTCCTGTTGCTTTGTATGCTTACTCTTTCCTACCTCTGTTTATTTTTCCACCTACTTTCCTACTGCCAATGTGCCCTTACAGCTCTTGCCCTTCCTGTTCTGGGACAGGAACTTCCTGTATTCTTCGGTAATCATCTTCCTTGTTCAGAGTCAGACCTCCAGCAGCTTGGGGGAGAGGGAGAGCTACTCTTTTCCGATGACAAAACTTATGTGTCTCAGTAGTGATCCTTCCCTTCCTACTGCCAAACAGGAAGTTCCTGTTGTCAGTCAAATCCAGTGCCTATAAAAGTAGAACTGGTTAAGGGTGGATGGAGGGAAGAAGGGGATTTAGTAAGAAAAGTTCTAGCTTCTTAGTCAGTTGCTCCTTGCTCTGAAAGCAAGATTCCTGTCTGCCAAAAGCTAGCAGTAGGGAACTGTAATTGGAGACACCTGGTTTTCTACTGCCTAAGCCACACCCCCAATTAACTTCTCTCACATACACTTTTTTTTTTTTTTACCCTAAATGAGACCCCCCCCCCAAAAAAAACTTCTAATAAAGTATCTGTTTGCTTAATCCCAGCAGGCACGGACTCCTGCTGAGATAGAAGAGTTACATTCCCATTTTGGGTGCCGCACCTGAACCCACTACAAAATCACCATTCTTCCCCATCTGCCCCCCCAACTTAACCCCACAGCAGAGTCACCATCTTTTCCACCCCCCGCCCTACCCAATGCCCATCTTAGCCACCTGACTTCCTTCTTGAGATGTGCCAACCACTGGCACACAATGCAACCCCTCATCCTCTAGGCCAGGGCTAGTACCATGGCCTACCCACATCCTACACACCTCACCACCCTTCCAAAGATGCCAGCCACCATGATCTGTGGACCTTGCCTCATTCCTGTCCCTATCCCTGTCGTCGAGGCACAAGTCAGGAAGCATAGGAAAAACCAGGAGTAGTTGTAAAATTCACATCAAGAGTTTTATTATGAATAACAATAAAATAAAAAAATATGTAATTGCTCAAAATAACTATTTACAAAGGAAGAATAACCAGAAGATACATCTGAGTTTTCCTTCAGTCTCTGTGTCTTTCTTGCAATATGACCTGGCTTATTACAATGAAAGCAAATAACGTCTTTGGGAACAGATTTCTCACTCCCACCAGAGTTCTTATCAGGATTCGAACTTAAATGGGAAAAACAGCATCTTACTGGTGCGTGGCTGTTACCTCGCTGCTGTGGCGTCTGTCTGGCCATTTGGTAGTCTTCGGCCAAAGAAACAGCCTTTTCCCCACTTTCTGGTCAGTGTTCCTTTACCCAAAGCTGCACATCTGTAGGCAGGATGTTGATGAATTGCTCCACTGCAAATGTGTAGATGATCTGTGGGACTGTTTTGCCCTCTGGTTGGAGCCATTTTATCAGGAGTTCTCAGTCTGGTGAAGGCTTCTCGAGGACTGTCGACTGAGCTGGACTTCTGAGATTGAAATCTCTGCCTGTAGGTCTCTCCCGAGATGTTGAATCTTTTCAGGATTTCACTTTTCACCAGGTCATAGTTTTCTTACCGTGCAGTGTCCATATTGCTATAGGCAAGTTGGGCTTTCCCTGTCAGGTAAGGTACCAGTCTCATTGCCCATTGCTGCTTTGGCCACTGGCAGGCTGCGGCAACCCTTTCAAAAGTTGTCAGGTATGCTTCGATATCATTGGAGAGACACAACTTTGTAAGTTTAATGTATTTCAAGTTGTCTGTGTCCTGTTGGTTGTCTGGATCTGTGCCAGATCCTCTGCCTTTGACAACTTGCAAGGCATCCAGGCACAGCTGTATATCTTCTCTTTGCTGCTCCTATCGCCACATCTCCTTTTCTCCGCTGTTCAAGCTGTTGCATTTCTTCTTTTCTCTGTGCTTCTAAACATTGAAACTTTTTTCTCTCTGCTTCTCTATCACTTTTTGTTGTATAGCCCACCACTTGAAAAAGGCAGTCAGGCTTTCAGGTTCTGTCACTGCCTGTTCTTTTTCTATAACTGGTGCCAGCTGTACAGTATCATCTTGGACTTCTGTCTCCGCAAGTTTGGCTGCCATTCTCCTGGTAACCACTTCTGAGCTTGCTGCTGCAGAATCCACACCTTTCTTCTATGCTTCCCTGGTATTAGGTCTAGCACCACACAAAAAAACTCCTGGCTTAGAGTATGCACAGCGTTTATAAACCCCACTTAAGCTGACACTGTCTGTCGTCGAGGCACAGGTCAGGAAGCATAGGAAAACGAGGAGCAGTTGTAAAATTCAAACAAGTGATTTATTATGAACAGTAAAATAAAAACAAGTTGTTCAGTATAAACAGAGAAAGTCCATCTGGGTTGCTTCTCAATTTCCAATCTCAGTCTCTGTGTTTGTGTCTTGCAAGAAATTGCAGCTTTGTTTTTATAAGTCCTTGCAACCCCCTTCTTAACAAGCATCCTGTTTTTTTCTAAAATGTTCTTGTACATTTCAGGCAGGTGCAGGCAGAAACATAATGTCCCAGAACAAAGGACCTTTTCCACGGCTTCTGCAAAAGACTTTAAAGTTGCATTTCAGGTTAACCCCTTGAGTTTCCAATAGCTTTTTGCAATCATCTTAAACTATAATTATATACATTTCAACAGTAACACTATATAATTTCTAAACAAAGGGATCCCAGTATTAAGTTACATTTCCACCTAATGATTCACATATATTTTTATACCAACAAATATGTAAAGGGGGCAGAAAAGACAGAACAGCAAGAAAAGGTAGCGAGATAGCGAGAGGCAGAAAACTGCAAGACCATCGGCGTGATCATATCCTAGGTCTCACGAGAAAATTTGGTTGCACAACCAGACAGACAAGAGACAGAAAAGGAGAGAATAGAACAGATACCTGCATTTAAACTCTTTCTCCAGAACTGAGACAGGGCCCTATTCAAACCTGTCACAATCCCGTATCGATTTTCCCTCCGTCGGTTGCCCCATCCCTTATCCTAATTGTCCTAGCCGAGTCAGAGCACGTAGGACCCCTCCATCAATGCCTGCTGGGCCAGCTACCTAATAAAGAATGCCCCTGCAGAGTGTGCTAAGAACTCTCCATACAAACAACAAAACGCAAATAAAGGCCCCAAAAAGTACAGTTACGTAAGAACTTACCGTAACAGTAGATCTTCGAGAACAGCTCTTGCAGCAGGTTACACCATTAGGACTGAAGCCGGCAGGCGTCAGGACCCCATGGAAAAATTCTAGCTAGCTATCTTCAGCGGGGACCACCCCGGCGTTGGTCCGCCCCGGCGTCAGGCGTGGTACATAAGGGGCAGTCCGCCAGATTCCCCAGTTCTCCCGCCGGAGACTTCCAGACGCAGGATGACATCAGAATGGAAACCGAGGATCCACCGTCAGAAGACAATAAGGAATAAATCCTGTTAGAAAAGAGCTAAAGCCATGCCTCCTCAAGGAAGGTGGTAGGAAGAATTACCTGCTGCAAGAGCTGTTCGAAGATCTACTGTTACGGTAAGTTCTTACGTAACTGTACTATCTTGCCGAGATACAGCTCTTGCAGCAGGTTACACCATTAGGACTGATTCCCAAGCAATAGCGCTTGTAAACGCTCAGGGAGGAGGAAATTAGAAAGAACGTTTCAGGCCTCAAATCTAGGACAGGAGACCCTGCAGCACTGCCAGGCCGAAGCCTGCTCTTCGCCTTGAAGCGATGTCCAGGCTATAATGCCTGATAAAGGTATGAACAGAACTCCAAGTGGCAGCAGCACAAATAGCAGAGGTGGAGATGTTTCGAAGAGCTGCAAAGGAAGTGGCCACACCCCTAGTGGAATGTCCCTGGACTGCTCCGGGGAGGGGCTTTCTTTTGATATCATAACAGTATGAGATGCACTGGACAAGCCAGCGAGACAGGGACTGTTTGGAAACTGGATGGCCCATCATCCTTTCAGAAAAGGAAAAAAAGTTGCTCGAAGACCGAAGCTGCTTAGTTCTGCTCAGGTAGTATCTTAAGCTGCGGTGAACATCCAGGGTGTGAAGCATCGCCTCTCCTCTGTTGGAATAATTAGGAAAGTAAACCGGAAGGTCAATATCCTGATTGAGAGTGAGTGTGGAAACCACCTTAGGCAAGAATTTGGGATTCGTCCTCAGGGAAACTCTTTCCCTGTGGAAAACTAAATAAGGCTCTTTGCACACGAGCCTGAAGCTCAGAAACTCTTCTCGCTGACATAACAGCAACTAAAAATAACGTTTTCCACGAGAGAAGCGGCTGTAATCTGCGGCAGGGTTCAAAGGGGGGAGCGTGAGTTGCTCCAGGATAAAGAGCAAATCCCATGGAGGCACCCGGTCCTTAATGGGCGGCCTAAGATGCAACACCCCTCTCAAAAATTCATGACAGGCGTCTAGCTGTGCCACTGTGCGCTGACCTACTGGGAGGTGAAAGGCTGAAATGGCACAGAGGTGCACTTTAATAGAGGAGTAGGCGAGGCTCGAACGAAAAAAGGAAAGCAGGTAGTCTAACACCTCTTTCACTGGACAACCTAAAGGGGAAAAACCGCGTGTTTGCGACCACAAACAGAAGCGGCGCCATTTCATGGCATGCGTTGCCGGCTTTCTGGCTGCAGCAAGAACATCCGCAACCTCTTGTGAGACCCCGTGACGCAGGATGGCTATGTCTCTAGGAGCCATGCATGCAGGTTCAGAGAGCGTAAGTCCGGATGGACCACCGAACCTTTCTCCTGAGACAAGAGGTGGGAGGTGATTGGCAACGGGAGCGGAGGTTCCCAGGACTGCTGAATTAGCAAGGGGAACCAAATCTGTCTGGGACAGAAAGGGACCACTAGGATCATTGATGCATGCTCCCTGCGCAGTTTGAGAAAAACTCTCTGGATCAACGGGAAGGGAGGGAAAGCGTAGAGGAATCTGTCCACCCAGGAGAGGGACACGCGTCTCGCCAGAAAACACCAGGCCCTGGATCTAGCGAGCAAAAATTGGGCAGTTTTGCGTTGGATGGGGAGGCGAACAAGTCCAAATCTGGAGTTCCCCACCGAAGAAACAGATCCTCTGCTACCTCTTGAAGAAGTTCCCACTCGTGGACCCTGGCCTGGGAGCGACTCAGGCCGTCTGCAATAACGTTGTCCACCCCGGGAACATGTACTGTGATCAGGTTTGCGTCGTGCCTGATTACCCAATCCCACACTCTCATGGCTTCCCTGCAAAGGGGATAAGAATGTGTGCCTCCTTGTTTGTTGAGGTAATACATCACCGCCGTGTTGTCTGTCTGAAGCAGGAGAGTGCTCGTCGGGATCTCTGACTGAAATGCCTGCAGGGCATAAAGGACCGCCCTCATCTCTAGGACGTTGATATGAAGATGAGCCTCCAAAGGGGTCCACGTACCCAGAGACTTCACCCCGTCCAGGTGTGCACCCCACCCTAGACCTGAGGCGTCTGTAGTGAGGATTACCTCCGGGGACGGAGCTACGAATGAGACACCCACAGAGAGTGTCCCTGGGTCTAGCCACCACTGCCAGTCTCGAATCGCGGTGTTCGTGATTCTGACCGGATGCTGCAAATGGTCTTGCCTTTGGTCCCATTGCACCTTGAGCATCCACTGAGTTACCCACATGTGCAGCCTTGCGAAAGGGACAGTAGGAATGGCCGCAGCCATGTGTCCGAGCAGGCGAAGGACCGACCTGGCTGGGGTGGTCTTGATCGACGAAAGCTCCCTGATGAGGGATCTGATGCGTTCCGCTCTGTCGTCTGGAAGAAATGCTCTTCCCTGAACAGTGTCCAGTACTGCTCTTATGAACTGCAGCTTCTGCGACGGTACCAGGAGGGACTTCTCGTGGTTGATTAGGATACCCAGAGAGCGAAACAGGTCCTGGGTGTCCTGGATCGCCTGTAACAACACCTCTCTGGAGGCGGCCATGAGAAGCCAATCGTCCAGGTACGGGAACACATAATGGCCCTGTCTCCTTAGAGACGCTGCCACGACTGCCATGCATTTGGTAAAGACCCTGGGTGCCGATGACAGTCCGAATGGAAGAGCTCGGAACTGAAAGTGATGGCCGAGGAACTCGAAGCATAGGAACCTCTTGTGCGCTTGAGCTATGGGGATGTGCAGGTAAGCGTCCTGCATATCTAGGGACGCTAAAAAGGCGTCCTGCTTCAGCATGGGGATAAGACCCGGAAGGGTCACCATGCGGAATCTTTTGTAGACGACCGATAAATTGAGGTCGCCGAGGTCTAGAATCGGACGGAGGTCCCCTGTTTTCTTTGGAACCAGGAAGAAGTGAGAATAGTATCCGTGTCCTCTCTGGTTCTCTGGGACGTACTCTATCGCTTCCTTTTGCAGGAGCACGAGTACTTCTTGTCTGATTAATGACTTGTGCTGACCCGGGTACCGGGAAAGCAAAGGAGGCCTCGAGGGTGGCTTTTCCGCGAATTCTATAAAGTGGCCTCTTGCGACCAACTGTAGAACCCACCTGTCTGTGGATATAGTCTGCCATCCTGGCAGGAAATTCGCAATGCGACCCCCGACCATGACGTCCCGTTGATCCTGAGGGGCAGGGGCCAAGAAGGAGTCAGGCTGTGGCGGCTGAGGGTCCCGCTGGCTGGACTGGCTTAGGAGTGCGCTGGCCTCGGCCTGCAGGTTGTTTCCCCTGGGCTCTGCGAAAACTGGAGCCCCTCTGTTGTGGAACGGAGCAGGACTGTTGTCTTTGCGCCTGTCCACGAAAATCGGCTTTGGTTCCTACAAAAGGAACTAAGCTTGGGTTGGTACATGGCCTGGACCGACCTCACCGCCTTCCCGGCCTCTTGGAGTTTGGTAATGATCTTCTCTGAGGGTTTACCAAACAGAACTTCTCCCTCGAATGGGGCGTCCAGGATGTTTTTCTGGATGTCCGGGGTAAAACCGGACACTCGAAGCCAAGAGTGTCTCCGGAGGCACACGCCTGAAGCTGCTGCTCTGGCCGAGGAGTCCGCGGAGTTGTACACGGCTCGTAGTACTTGGGTTCCCACGTCCGAACCCGTACGGAGGAGCTGTAGCATCTCCTCCTTCTGCTCACCTTCCGGCAGTTTTTCAGCCGCCTCCAGACCCTGTTCCCACAGGGCATTTTGGAACTGCACCATGTGGGTTAAATAATTCAGGGATCTGATGGCACAGGTAGTGGAAGCATACGTGCGCCGACCCATGGAGTCCAACTGCTTGGACTCTGGATCAGGTGGCAGGGTGCTCAGATGTTGCGGTCTCTGGGACTGGTCATGAGAGGCTGTGATGACCAGACAATCGGCCTGAGGGTGCTGAGCCAAGTACTGGTCTTCTCTTGGACCCTTGTACAGGCGGTCAGCCTTCTTCGGCATCACCGGGAGCGAATGTGGACGCTTCCATGCTGCCTTGGTGACGTCCACGAACGTGTCTACCAAGGGTAGCACCACCACAGGCTTAGGGTCCTTCTGCGAAGATACTGCGGCGCAGCCTCTGGTCTAATCTTCGCATCCCATCCCATGTTCTCCTGGATGTGCCTCATAATATCTGAGAGCGAAGGGTCATCCGGAGGAGACTGGCAGCTCAGCTGGGTCGGTGAAGGGATGGAGAGGAGATGGGGATCTTGATGATGAAAGTCCGATCCGTGTCCTCCGTCGAAATCGGCGGCGGCATCTTCTGGGTCTCTTGGGACTGGGTGACCCAGAAAGGATCTGGACGGGAGGTCTCCTTCTTTCTGATCTCCCTTGAGGGTCCCTAGGCTCGCGGAGGAGGTAACCCGACCTGCCGACCCAGATGGAGAAAGGGCGCAGGAACCGGAGGGGCAACCGGTGTAGGAGGAGGAGGAGGAGGAAGTGGAGGTGGCGTGGGCACCACGTCCTTTTTGACGGTATCCCACCAGAAAGTGAACAGCTCCTTTACCTCTGAAAAAGGAAAATCCCGATGATGGCCCGGGCGCCGGTGGACGGTCGTCGGGTCACGGCGTCGGCTCCACAGGGGGCTCGGATGGAGGTGAAGGTGCCCTGGGAGTCTCAACAGGACCGGGGTCGCCCGTCTGGTCTTCGGGCTGAGTTAACTCCTCCTCAGTGATGGTCTCCTGACCGACGTCGGTCGGAGGCGTCGGAGTCCTCTTCTCGGTAGGAGCGGGCGCCGGTCCCCCTACCGGCGTCCGATGATGAGACTGCCTGGCCGGCGGCGGTCTCTTGACTGATAGCGCGGCTTTGGGGACTATGGCGAGGCGAGAGTACGACAACGACTGGGTCCCATGGGTTTTTGAGGAAAGCTCCTGGTCTTCCTGTGGAGCGGCGGAGGAAGGGAGGCAGACCTGACATCGGGTTCAGGATGGCAGGAACCCGACCTATGGTGATGGTGGCGATCCCCCGACTTAGACAGGGCCTTGGAGGACGAGGAAGGCCTGGGAGTCTTGGCCTGAGAAGAGGCAGAAGATTTGCTCACCGCAGCGGAGGGAGGCTGAGAGCTGGCCCGGGAAGGAGAGCGGTCGGACCTGGAGCCAGAGCTGCGTGAATCAGAGGCCCTAGACGAGGACCTGGAAGAGGCCTTCTCCTTGTGCTCCTCGGCATGCTTACGGGCCTTCTGCGACGAATCCCCCTTGGAAGCCATGGTCTTAAGACGCTCCTCTAACAAAAAGGCCTGAAGGGCCTTCTGGCGACGGATCCGGGTTCTGCTATTGAAGCCCTGGCAAAAGGAGCAGAACCGGGTGTCGTGGTCCGGGCCTAGGCACAGGACACAGGCTGAGTGTGGGTCCTTGAATGGGATCTGCTTCCACAGGCGCGCCGGGAGTGACGGAGGTCGGAGAGGACATCAGAAGGCTGAATCAAAGAGCAATTTCCCGTGGAAAAACCACTTAACCACGCGTATCGCGCTAGAAAATGAACGGGTGTCGAGACATGCAAGTTGACGGGGAAAGAACTGGGAATCTGGCAGGACCGCTCTTATGTACTACGCCTGATGTCGGGGCGGACCGATGGCCGGGAAGTGTCGCTGGAAGATAGCTAGCTAGAATTTTTCTCGGGTCCTGACGCCTGCCGCTTCAGTCCTAATGGTGTAACCTGCTGCAAGAGCTGTATCTCAAAGTAAGATTAACAATTCCCAAAACAGGCTGAACCAAAACTTGTAACCTTACCCCCCAAGTTCCCCTCCCCCCGGAGTCTTGGCCACAGTCAGTTAGTTAGTTCCTCCCTCTACGACCATTTAATAGAGGTCAGGGACGGGGTGCGCAGGTGGGACACAAAACCCCATCACTACAGTTCCTCCTGGAAAATTGCTGCAAACCCAGTCACTACAGCTCCTCCTGAAAAATACCTGCTGCAGCTGGTCACAGCTGCCAGTCCAAAAAGCTTGCGCCAATGCCTGCTTGTCCTTCTCCACTGTAGTGCTCGCTGGCCCTGGCCCACTCCTTTGAGACCGGGAAGGATCCGCTGCTCCACTGCTCCTGTTGTCCCTGGCCCGCTTCCTTGCTTCTGTCAACCAGGGTCACCTTTTAAAGCCTGAGCTGCTTTCAAGCTATACGCGCCTCTGGCCCAGACCGGTGTGCCAGCCCTCTTGACTGATTGGTGCACTATCAGCCTTTCCCGTGTCAGGACTGGCTGACCCTGGAACTCCGGCGAGCTCTTTACCGCAAGCCATCGGACTCGTTCTCCCTTGTCGGCGATGAAGCCGCTGTCCGCATGCCTCCTTCTGCTGCTTGCCCTGGCCCGCTCCCTGCGGCCAGGAAGGATCTCCTCGCTACCCGCTCGTCTCGTTCTTCTGTTTGCTCTTGCCCACTCTCTGCGGCCAGGAAGGATCTCCTCGCTGTCCATAGGTGGGTGGGACACAAAACCCCGTCACTACAGCTCCTCCTGGAAAACTGCTGCAAACCAAGTCACTACAGCTACTCCTGGAAAATTGCTGCTGCAGCCGGTCACAGCTGCCACTCCAAAAAGCCCATGCCAGTACCTGCTTGGTCCTTCTTATCAGTTGCACTCTGCTGCCCTGGCCTGCTCCCTTGCAGCCAGGAAGGATCCGCAGCTCCACTGCTCCCATTGGCCCTGGCCCACTTCCTTACCCGGGAAGATCTCCTTGTATCCCCAAGATCCACCAACCATTACCTATATTAATGGATATATTACAAGAATTTTAGCATCTTTCTGGATATATGCTGAATAGGTCAAAAACAGATTCTGAAACTCTCCTATACCCCCCCCCCAAACAACACCCTCTATCAAAAATTTCCCATGAAACAGAACCTGCCTAAAGTTGAGTCTCTCAGGATCTACCATAGGTCCGCAACACAATTTCTGTGTCATGATCATTTTGCCCCCTATTTCTGACCCTGAAAAATGAGCTAAAACATTGGTCATTTCTGTTCTTCTCTATGTGTATTCAAGAATCCAGGTGATAAAAATGAATGCACTGCCAAGGTATTTTTTTTTTCCAATGTGCCCCAGTGATACTTGCTTAGTCCTGGTTTGCTCAGGCCCAGAGTCATTTTGAAGTTTGTCCGGGCAAATACATGGCTCAGGGTGTGCAGTGTGGTCCTGCTGGCCAAAAAGCAGTGGGGAGGTTGGGCACTCCTGGCTTTGGAAGAATACTGGGACATGGCCCAGGTGAAACTGGCATTACTTTTGAGGAATCAATCCTACACACTGCACAGTAGAAAACACTGAAAATAGAGGCAGCGACCAAATTCTACTACCTGCCCTCTTATTTGATGTACAAATGAGGAAGACACACAAGGCAGGCCAGTATGAGGCTATGAAGTTCACCTAGGCCAGGGAGAAATTTAGTAAACTTCTACTCTGTGGCATTACAGGTGGTTTGCCTGGGACTATAATTTTTTGACAGGTACTATAGATTCCTGGTATAGGTCCCACGTTAGTGGAAGTCTCCAAAACCCAGAGCAGCTTCTGGGGGGAATTATGTTATTAAGACTTTTGAGAAGTGCAAAGTACAGTCTGAGTGGGTTACTTACTAAGGATTGCTTACAATATTTCCAAGTAAGGTGCGATGTAGCTAGCCACCTTTGGGATTCAGCAGGGTGATACTTCCCCTGACATACACCTCACCCCACTTCATGGCGCTGTTCAACAGTAGGAAGCAATATCTGAGCTATACGAATTTCTACTCAGTGACACAAAATCCAAAGTAAAAGACATTAGGGATGTAGCCAGCCCACCGGCGCAGCAGTAGCGCTACCACTTGCAACACCTGCGACCCGAGACTGTGAACAATCTCAGGTTGCTGGAGGGCCGGCCGGGGGGGGGGAGAGGAGGAAGAGGATTAGGTGCCTGACAGGCTGCTCTCCTCCAGGGAGGGTGGGCTGCATATCCTGCCGCTTTACCGTCACCTGGGTGACCAGAGGAGGAGGTGCAGTAGGAGAGCAGGACTCTGGGTGGGAGGACGTCAGTCGGGATCCGGAGCGGCAGCACGTCTCAAAGTGCTCCACTTCCTAGGATCCCCATGGGTGCCAACGTCTGCAGGGCAGAACCAGAAAAAGAGAAAACCCCACACCGGCCGCCTGTAGACAGGACCAGACTGTCCCGAGACTCCATAACTGGGCTCCCGGGGCAGGGGGCAGTCAGACTACCTGATGCACACTCATGGAATGGGGGGCACTAAGGGGGTCCCCTACCTCCCCACCCAGGGGACAAACCACGGCAGGATGGTGGATGGTCCACGGGTACCCTGGAGGAGTTATCCAGGGCGGAACTATGGGAGCACGCACAGCCTAGGGCTCCCCAAAGAAAGATGGCTGGTGGAGACAGTAAGGGGCATACAAGAGTAAATATACAAAAAAAAAAAAAGCATTAGGAATAAAAAGCAATTAGAAGCAGGTTTCCATGGACTGGATAAAGAATGGGGAAAAAGTATTGTTGGGAACCTTAGCACAACATCCTTGCCAGTGGCAAGAATTAGCTAGCAAGGTTAGGACACAATATTTTATCACTCCTGTGATTAAAACCGAATGGGATGTTGGTTCTACAGCTGCGTGTTGGACACTGTGTGGTGAGACTACAGCGACCCACACACATATTTTCTGGGTGTGCTTAGTAATGCATCCCTTCAGGGCTGCCATGGTGGATAGGATAAGAAGAGCATTTACTATTGAGGAACCACTGTTGATACAGCATTTGGTGTTGGGTCTCATTCCTCAAGGTGTAAAGGGTAGGGAGACAATATCTGTGGAATGGTTGCTGCAGCCAAATCTATTGCAAGGGGTGGCTACACAGTGGGCCCCCTCATCCTACAGGAATAGGTAGAGGTTATGTCTCAAACTTCTGAGAAGGAACATCTCACATTCCAGGTGCAAGGCAGGATTCTGGCCTTCATCTTTACCCGCTATAGTGTATAACAGAATAATTTTTTTTTTTTTTTAAACTTTCATTATTTTATAATGATACATATAAACAAGCTTTTACAATACGCTTAGAAACAAAAGAAAACAAATAAGAAACATAAATCAAACATAAGTACAGAAATTAAACAAGTGCACTTTTGTTCAATAATCATTCTAATTTTATTTGTTGCCTCCAGTAATATGAAAATAAATACAGGATGATTCTAATTGATTCTTCCCTAGCAAGTTTTCACCAAAGGACCAAAGTTAGCTCAAGGTACAAAATCTGCCCTGATAGGTATAATGTACATAACCCATTTCCTCCACCCAATTTCGAAGGCATTTTGAGATTTGTTAAGTATGGCAGTAAGTCTCTCCATCTTATAAATATCCATCATTATTTGTTGCCACAAGTCTAGAGTGGGAGGCAAGTGGGAATTCCATCTCCTTGTGATAGCTTTTAACAGAACAATTTTTAACCAAAATAAATGTTAAACATTATTCAAATAATATTTACTCCATTTTTGTAGACCACATACTAAGGCCAAAAATAATGTTTTTAAGTTTATCAAGTCATAAAAAGGAAACATACTTACCCTTTTAGTGTTTCCTCCAAGGGATCCCTCACTATGCATCCTAGTGCTCAGCCTGCAGGGTCGGAGCTGCTCCGGAGAGTGGAATTTTATGTGAACTAGAGAACGATGGAATGAAAGTCAAATCTCTGCTGTGTGGTCACACTCCACTCTGCCCTCTAACATCAGATTTATTTCGATAGCTAGGGGGGCAGTGACCACTAACTAGCAAGACCCAAACAAAGAAAATAGACCCCCAAAAAAAGACAACTTGGCTCCTGCTGAGACAAAATATGGCAGACTAAAGTTATGCAACAAAAACACCCAAAAACTGATTGTTGGCAATGCAGAAGTAATGCTCAAGCAAACTGAAGACTGAAAAGAAAAAAACTGATTCTTGGAGAACCTTTTCTGGGTTCTGGAAGGGGAGGTAGAGTGGGTTTGTTAAGTACAGTGAGGGATCCCTTGGAAAAAAACAACATTACTATGGTAAGCATTTTTGTCTTCACACCCAAGAAATCCCTCACTATGTTTACTACTGCAGACAACAAAGCAGTACTTTGGGACGCTGGGTACAGAACCTATTTTGAGAAAAGGTTCTGCAAGACAGCAGTGCCAAATCTGCCATCCCTTCTGGACTGCACGCCCAGACAATAGTGCCTTGTGAAGGTGTGCACGGTCTTCCTGGTAGCTGCTTTACAAATTTCTAGCACGGGAGCATCCCTGGCAGCTGCCAGAGAGGCAGTGGTGCCATGTGTGGAATGCGCCCTGAGGCCCTGCGGTGGTAGTTTGCCAACTTTGCTGTAACAGAACTGAATGCAAGAGACTATCCAGCGAGCAACAGTTCTCTTGGAGGCTGGCTGACCTTTGCCAACTTCACCATATGTGATGGACAGCTGTGAATGGGAAGACCTGACTTCCTTAGTGCGATCCAGGTAGTAACTAAGAGACCTCTTGACATCCAGACTGTACAGCCTCTGCTCTGCAGAGCTGGATTTTTCGTAAAGAACACTGGAAGGTTAATGGGCTGGTTCAGGTGAAATTTGGACACTACCTTAGGGAGACATTTTCTATTTGTCCTTAAGACTACCCTTGTCCTTATGAAAGATGATGCAATTTGGGTCTGTGCAGAAGGCCTGCAGCTCGCATACCCTTCTGGCAGAAGTCATGGCCATCAGGGAAAATGTTTTCCAAGTAACATACTTCAAATCAGCAGTAGCCATGGGCTCAAAAGGGGAGTCCATGAGCTTTGCTATGCACAGCTTCAAGTCCCATGGGGGACTGGGTCCCTGACCAGGGGATTCAGGTGTAGATGCCCTTTAAAGAGCCTTCTGAAAATGGGGTGTGAAGCCACCATTTTCTACTTACCTGTCGAAAGATAAGCAGACACTGCTGCCAAATGCACCTTAAGAACTGAGGGCCGAAGGTGGACTCGGTAGTCTAGGATTGTGGGCAGATCTGCTTGCAAAGGGCTGTGCTGCTTAGGGGCATACCACAGGGAGAACCTTTTCCACTTAGAATCATAGGTTTTCCTGGTAACGCTGACAACTTTCAAAACTTCCCCATAAAGGTTAAAGTCAGAGTACTCTAGCTCCTCAAGAGCCATGCCTTGAGGTGCAGAGACCTGAGGTTTGGAAAAAGGTAATCCTGCCCTGTGATATGGTCAGCATGTTGTGCCTCAGTGGAAGGCGGATAGGCTACTTGATGGAGAGAGCCAAGAGGAGGGAGTAACACACCTGCCTGGCCCAATCTAGGGCTGATAGGATCCTCAGCTTTAAGAGTACTCTCAGCAAGCGATGGGAAACAAGGGAAGGCGTACAGGAACCTCCCTGACCAGTCTAGAGTCAGGGCACCCGATGGGACCGAGCCCACTGCTGGAGGCCTGCAACAATAAAGGGGAAGCTCCCAGGATGCAAAAAGATTTATCTCTGGTGTACTCCACCTTCTGAACACTGTGGCCAAGACCCGCTTGTTCAGGGTCCATTTGTGATGTCCATGGCTGATCCCGCTGAGGAATTCCACCAAGACATTATTTTTTCCTTGCAGGTGACCTGCTGAAAGCTGCAACTCCAGGGAGTAAGCCATAATCCAGACCTTCATTGCTTTTGTACATAGCTTTGAGAATATTGTGCCCCCCTGTTTGTTGATGTGGCACATGGTAGTGGTACTGTCTGTTCTGACCTGGACTGACTACCCCCGATGAAGAATGTGAAAGACAGCAGGGCCAAGAAAAGTGCCCTGAGCTCCAGCAGTTTTATGTGCTCCTGGGAGGATCACACCCCACTAACTGTTAGGTCACCCAGGTGAAGCCCCCCCCCCACCTAGGAGAGAAGCATCTGTTGTCAAAACAACTGCAAATGGCCACTGCAGGAATGGCACACCCTCCATGAGGTTGCCCTCTTCTTTCTACCAGTCCAGTGTTCTTAAGACAGACTTTGTCACAGGCAACAGCCTTGAGAAAGAATCTCATTTTTGGGACCAATGGGCCCTCAGCTGGTACTGGATGTCTCTCATTTTCAGCCTGGACCCTGCCACTACTGCTGTGGAGGCGGCCATATGGCCTACTAGCCGAAGGAAGTCTCCTGTTGACCTGGGCTAACCCAGGATGAAAAACTTTGCCAGATAGAGATTCCTCACTCTCCCTTCTGGGAGGAAAGCCCACCTGTGGAAGGCATCCAATTCTGCTCCAGTGATTCCAGAACTTGTACTGGTTCTGTCTGGGACTTGTGTGGGTTTATGAGGAAGCCCAAATCCTCTAAGGTATGCTGAATGAGGAGAAGAGAGGCCACTGGTGAGATTTCCCAGCAACCAGCCAGTCGTCTAAATAAGAGAAAATCAGCACTCCTTGTCTCCTGAAGTGTGCTGTCACCACGACTAAGCACTTTGCGAACACCCTGTGGGCTGACAAGAGTCTAAAAGGAAGGACTGCAAACTGGAAATGACCAGTGTCTACCCTGAATCTTAAATACTTCCTGTCACTTGGCCTGACCGAAATATGGAAGTGAGTATCTTTCAGGTCCAGAGACCCTAGCATTCAACTTGTTAAAGGGATGTGATCACTGTAGCCAGGGTTACCATCTTGAACTTTTCCTTTTTGAGGGGTTTGTTCAGATACCTGAGGTACAAAATGGATCACCACTCCCCATTTTTCTTGTGGGTGAGGAAGTATCTTGAGTAAAGGCCCTCCCCACTGTGATGGGAGGACATTTTCTGTAGCCTTTCCCCACAACAACTTTTTGACCTCTAATTCCAGCAGGATCTTTTCTCGGACTGGGGCAAAGGTTTTGGAACCTGCAGTCTGGGAAACCTTCTGAACTGGAGTGTGAGCCTTTGGCTCACTACTTCTAGGACCCACTTGTTTGTGGTGATGTTCTTCCATTCCTGAAAAAATGAGCCAGCTTTCCTTCCACTGGCAATGGATGGGCGACCCGAACAAGTTCATCAGGGGAAAATTAAGTTAAAAATGTCCCTACTGTAGTAGGCTCTAGTCCTTGTGCTACTCTCTCTCAATGTTCCAGATGACCTGGTGTGATTGACAGCTAAATAAGAGCTGCAGTTTTATGGCAATTCAAGGACAAAAGCATCAATGGGAGTCGTCATTAGTACTCCACTGATAGGCGTTTCAGCTAGTGTCAAGGGTAAGTTGCATCTATCTAACAATTTGTCCCACATTATTAAGACCAGTGCCACTCATTTTCCTACATTTTGAGTGTCTGTATCCAACATTTCAGTGACAAAATGCTATGAGGTAAAGAGGGAGGAATTACTGAGTACAGATTACAAAGGCATTAACACAGATGGAAAAAAAAATGACAAGTGAGCTGTCTCAGCTGTCAGCAACTCTCTCTAATTCACAGAGCTTTGCTACTGAGGCACGCAATAAATCCACTTTATAAAATGACATGCACATAAGGCATTCCTCAACCACTGGAGCTGGCATAGCGCATTGATAACAGGGTGTCTTGGGGGGAACAACGCTGAACGCAGTATGTACACCAAGTTATGGACATTTTCCATAGTGAAATTACTAAACCTTCACTGTACAGCACAATGTAATTCACTCCTTCTCCATATAGTGATGTCACCAGCACAGCCCAGGGTCTACAGCAACACCGGGCTTAGTGCAGAAGCTCTGATGTGCCACACAGTTTTTAGCAGTTCAGAATGCAAAAACTAATTGTAAAGAACATCACAAAAATACAAAACAAGATTCAATGCAGGATGGGGAAATTTATGCATAAATGTTAAAAGAACCAGGGAAGGTCCACTTTAATCTTTTTCTCTTCTATCTCTCCCTTTTTTTTAATACTATATGAATGTAGCGTGGTTTCTAATGGAAAGAAGCTGCGAGGGAAGTGGTTTTCTCCAGTTGCTGGGAATTGCTCAGGAACCAGAGAAAAAAAGCTAAAAAGTAAAATAAAAACCTATTAAAGCAGAGATGTGAAAGAAAAGATAATATTTAGGAAAAATAAAGAAAAAAGTGGTTAAAAAAAAGTGACTGCAAGAAGACAGATGGAGAGAGCTCTTCGGGGTCACTTCATCCTCAGGCACAGACATAAATCTGACGTTACAGGGCAGAGTGGAACATGACCATGCAGCAGAGATTTGAATTTCTTCCACTGTTCTCTAATTTGCATAAAATGTCACACTCTGTGGCAGCTCAGACCTGCAGGCTGATTGCAACAGTAAGCATAGTGAGGGATTCCTGGGGTGTGACCCTTCATCGAACACACAAACAAAAACAAAATGCTTAAATGTAAAGTTTCAGAATTTGTGGAATGCTAATGTTCTTTCAGTCTGTGGAACGCTAAGTTCTGATATTCTTTCAACTGTGTGCTGTAATACTCTCATTGGCTAAGATGCCTATGCACAACGGCAGGTCGCTCCCATATACAACACACGACTGACTGGCAGCTGTAAACCATGCACAATAGTGCTGTGCAGTCACTTCATTCTACTGTTCAAAATATTCCATCATATACAATTTTACAATTATATTCAAAAATGTAAACAGGGCTTATGGGCCCTTTAGTATACAGAAACATGGACAATGATGGCAGAAAAAGACTCATGACTCATCCAGTCTGCTTGAGTTCCTGTTTAGTGCTGGGGCCTGCTGTTCCTCCAGGATCCTAGCCCTCCCCAACCCTCCCATTCTCCTCCATTTCTGCTGCCCCGCACAACCACTATACCCTTTATTCTGTCCCAACCGTGCTTGAAACCACCAATGGTGTTTGAACCTACCACTTTGGCTGATAGACTGTTCCACCATTCCACCACCCTCACGTCCCTCCTCAGCCTCCCTCCTGTTAACTTTCCATGCACGTCCGCGTGACCACAAGATAATATTCATGCTAAATAGCTCCCTGCAGTTCATTTCAATTCCTTTTAGGAACCTGGAAGTCTCTATCCTTCCATCTTAAGCTTGTGTCCCCTGGGGAAGTCCTTAAACTCTTAAAGTCCCTTCCCACTAGTGGCAGCACAGGCCCTGAAGGTTTCCTACCCAACTTTTTGCATCTCAGGGCTTCAATCCTAGCCTACCCTGTAGCACTCATCATTAATTTGTCTTTCTCCTCTGGCATTGTCACTGATGCCTGGAAAACTGCCAAAATTACACAGGTTTAAAAAAAGACAAAATTAAAAAAAATACAAAGGGAACCCCCAAGCTTATGAAGTATCACCTACCAACTGTATTGCTTCCTGTCCTCAAGTGCTGGAAAGAGACCTTGCCTCCCAAGTGACCAAATTCTTGCAGTCTCACAACCTTCTCTCATCCAACCAGCATGGGTTTAAGGAAGAGACACAGTACCACTATCACCTAACTCGTCTAACCAATGACATTAAAAGTGCCATGGATGAGAGTTCCCTCACTGGAGCCATGTTTATTGACCTCTCCAAGGCTTCTGACGTTGTTGACTACACACTGCTCTGCCAAAATATAGCAGACAGAATATGTTAGTAATTTTTTTAAAAACAGCCTCTTATCTGGTTCCAATAGACAGATACTAGGTTTCACATTATACAAGGGCAACATAAATGTTTATTATTGTATATGAAAGCAGGCAGAGACAACAAATTCTGTATTGCATTAACAATTATACCTAGTCCTTTGCTTCTTTAAGGACTGCCTTGAAATGAGACTCATCTTCTTTTGGAACCTAGCCAATGTCTGGAACTGGATGTAAGCGTTATGTTATTGTATACAATGCCAAATGACTGCTTTGGCATTATTCTTCTGCTCTATGATTTTTGTATGACTAACACAATAAAGAAGTTTAAAAAAAAAGAGCCCCCTTGGACTTCCAGTCTGGCTTCTGGCTTGATGACAGCTTAAGCTAGAGAATGCCGTCCGAACTCCTTAACAATCCATGTTAATCTATAATTTAATAACCTATAATTTAAGGTTGAAAATCTGACTTGTGCAAATAAATAAATAAACCTCTTCCTGCCAGTAAATGCAAAATAACCAACTACTGGACGCCTCCCAAACAGAGAAATAAGGAACAACCTCCTGAATGGCAGGGAAAGGCATGAAAAATCAAGCTGAAACCACTGCAGCGACTGCAGCCTGCCCTAACACCATGCTGGCAGGCCCAGCAGTGGCGACTTACTCAGAGGGAGAAGAAGACTGTACAATCATGTCCAAGAAATTATGTGCTAAACTGCAGCAAATGAACAAAACTCTTCAGCGACTAGAAAATAGGGCTCTGGAGGACAGGGCAAAACTTTAACATTTGGCTAAAACAACAGGAGAAATTGAACAAAATCTATTGGAATATAATATGGTCACAGACACTCATAATACAGCATTATTAGACCTACATCGTAGATCGCAAGCTTTAGAACAGCGCCTTGAGGAACTGGAGAACAGAAACAGGAGAAACAACATTCGAATACATGGGGTACCGGAGGGAACTGAGTCAGGGAGCATGACTGCTTTTATTGAATCATTTATAAAAGAAATTCTGAACTTACAGCCAACAGAGAGCTCGACATAATTAGAGCACACTGCTCTCTAGTACCTCGCCCCCAAAATCCAAAAGCCCAACAATGCTGAATTGTGCTCACTTTTTTAGATTTTAGGATTAAGGAGGAAATCTTGAGTCTCACGTGGGCGAAGAAGTGTATTAATTTCAGGGACACCTGACTTTACTTTGATCAAGACTATACTCCTCAACTTCTGGCGCGTAGAAGGCAAGTCCTCCAGGTGGTCAGGGAGCTAAAACCCAGCTAAGTTGCGAATTCAAACAGACAGTGGCCCCAAGTGGTTTCACGACTTAGCGGCTGTGGAGGAATTTCTAAAATCTCCACTCTCCAGGATTATGCTCCAGTGTTTACAGACAATTTGAGAAAATGATCTTGGAATGTGGCGGGCCAGAAAAGGAGAGGATCAAGTCCAGGATAGGCCATTTTTTTTACGTGGGACAAGGTGAACACCAAACAGAGGTCGGGACACAAAAGGAATGGTGTAGCAGGGACGGTATGGCGAGATGAAGTGAAGGACCACTGGAGGGAACCAGCACAAACGAAACCATCCCTACCTGAGAGACAGTAACTGGTAGGACTGGCACATTAAAATCAGTAGAGTAGATCCACCGGGGGTTGTTCTTTGAGCCTCCATGTATTTGTACTGGAATCTCATGGTTGGTAACATGGACTGGTATTCACTGTTTGCCTTTTTTCTTTTTATTGCTCGGAGAGGGACTGACAAATACTGGGAATCAAAGCTGTAACAAAAGGATGAGTACAGCATTGGGGAACGCCGCATATAGTCCTAAGGGGGTCCTGGTTTTCCGGGGAGACTGGGGCAGGGGTGGCTGGCTCCTTCTCCTGGTGGCCTGGGAGGTGATGGGATGGTGGTGTGTGGCGAGTGATACCCAGATGATGGAGCTCACAGATTTGCAGAGGTGCAATCAGCTGTTGGTCATGAGACAGTTTTAGGACTCCGGGCAAGGGTCTACCCTAAACACTGCAATTTAAAAAGGAAAAAATTGACACGGGTGGGGTCTTGGTGGCCATCTCTGGGGGTCTTGCGACCAGCTGGGAGTGAGGGATCCACCCTACATGTCTCGCACACAATAGCCATGACTGGAGTAAGGGCCTGAGATGTCAAGTTGTGGGGTTCATGCTGGATCCTCCACTGGCAGAGGGGCAGTAGCTTGGAACATAAATTGGAAGTAAGATGTGGTAGGGGAACCTTTTTTAAGCAGCAGTCTCAACATATCCCTCTTTAAGGGGGAGTGTATTGAAAGATGGAGGGAACAGCACTGGTTGTGATGTGGAGCTGAGCAGTGCCTTTCAAAGATGAAGCTCTGGGGATTGCCTTGTTGTGCATTGCTGCTGGTGCCACTGGGGGTGGAGGGGTCTGGGGCAGTCCCATGTGATCCCCTGCATGCTCGCAGCGCCTGACTCCTTCCTGGGAAAGGGACCTTAAAGGGTGAACAAAAACAGTGAAAACAGTGAAATAAGGGGATGAGGGTGGATATGTGTGGGCTTAAATGCTGCCTAATGGTACAAAAACATACAACATAACAGCTTTGTATAAGCTGGAGAGCTAGATAGAAACAGCAGTTACATAAGAACTTACTGTAACAGTAGATCTTCGAGAGAGGTTCCTGCAGTAGGTCTTCACATCTAGGACTGCACCCCCTGGTGTCAGGTCCACACGGTAAACTTGTAGCTAGCAACTGTCAGTGGGGACCTCCCCCACTTCATCAGGTGATGCCGACATCAGCTCGACTACAAAAGGGGTGGTCCCGCTTCCACCCTACAGTTCTTTTCCACTGGAGACCGAAGGAAGGGAATCGAAAAACGGAATAACAACTCCTGGGACCCTGTGCCTTGGCTGAGCCAGAGAACTAGACAGGAGAAAAGGAAATAAACTCCAGGAGCTGGGGGAAGGTGGGTAGGAAACTAGACCTACTACAGGAACTTCTCTCGAAGATCTACTGTTATGGTAAGTTCTTACGCAACTGCTATATCTTACTTTGAGAGGATTCCTGCAGTAGGTCTTCACATATAGGACTGAATACCAAGCAGTCTAACAAAGAAGGAGTCGGAGACAAGGTTCCGGGAGGAGGAAGATGTCTGCCAACTAAGGGTCTGTCTTAAGATAGAAGACCTTGCAAAACTGCAAGGCCAAAACCAGCATGATGCCTAGAGGCAATGTCCAGACTGTAATGCTTAGAGAAGGTGTGGAAGGAAGACCAAGTGGCCGCTGCACAAATATCCGCAGTGGACACATTCCTGAAAAAAGCAGCAGAAGTGGCCACACTCCTGGTGGAGTGACCTTTGTCCGCCCCCGGAAAGGGTTTCTCGTACTTCTGGTAAGTGTAGTGAATACAGTTAGCCAGCCACCTTGCCCTGGCACTGGGAGGCAAAGGCCACAAAGAGCTTATTCGACTTCTGAACCTCTTTAGTCCGAGATGTATAATACCTCAGAATCCTGTGTACATCGAGGGTGTGCAGAAGATATTCTCCCCATTGGAATGCTGCGGGAAAAATACCGGCAACTCGACACTCTGACTGAGAGTCATCTCCGAAACAACTTTCGGGAGAAAAGAAGGGTTAGTCCCCAGGACTACCCCGGTCCCTGTGGAAAATTAAATAAGGCTCTCTACAAACTAGAGTCTGAAGCTCTGAAACCCTTTGAGCTGAAGTGACTGCAACCAAAAACAGCGTCTTCCAAGCCAGAAAGCGCATATCACAACTTGCTGCTGGTTCAAAAAGGGGGAAAAGTAAGTTTTTTCCAACATAAAACTGAGATCCCAGGGGGGACAAGGGTTCGGGACTAGAGGCTTTATGTGAAGGATTCCCTTCAAGAAAGTCTAGAAAACCTCTAACTGGACTAGGGTTTTGCCTCTCACCGGATGGTGGTAGGCCGACACCGCAGAGAGAGATGGACCTTAAGTGAGGAATAACTAAGGCCCAACTCTGAAAGATGTAAGAGGTACCCGAATACCTGGAAGGCCGAGAAAGAAAAGGGGTCCAAGCGTTTAGCTGTGGCCCAAATAGAAAATCTCTCCCATTTCATGACATAGGTGGATCTGGTGAAGGGCTTCCTGGCCTCCACCAAGACCTGAGCTACCTGAGGAGAGACTCTATAGCGAGAAATCGCTATGTCCACAGGTCCCACACATGAAGATGGAGAGACTTTAGACTCGGATGAACCAGGGTGCCCTGCTCCTGAGACAGAAGGTCGAGGGACAGAGGCAGAGGAACCGGTGGGTCTAGAACTAGCTGTTGCAACAGCAGGAACTATATCTGCCGGGGCCACAGAGGAGCAATCAAGATCATGTGAGCCCCTCTACCTGCAGTTTCAGCAGAACCTTCTTAATCAGAGGAAAGGCATACAGAAACCTCCCTGTCCAGGATAGAGACAGTAGGTCTCACCAAAAGAACCATGCCCGGGAACGAGCGAGCAAAAATACCGGTTACTCACCTGTAACAGGAGTTCTAGGAATGGTATATGTTGTTCATCCACGCTTACTGGCAGGTTCCTTGCTGCTTTAAATCTTGCCGGAAGGTCTTCAAGCAGGCTCCTCCCACCCACCCAGGTGGTAAAACTCTCAGCTCAGCCCCATGACGCCAGATCTAGCCCGCTGGAAGCCAGGTTCTGTGTTGAAGCCAGGGAGGTTGGGTGGGTTGTGTGGATGAACAACATATATCATGCCTACAACTCCTGTTACAGGTGAGTAACCTGTATTTCTAGGGACATGGATATGTTGTTCTATCCACACTTACTGGCAGACTCCTAGCAGTTCTCTGGGAGGAGGGAGGCAAGGCGCACACCCTTTACTTGGGAAATAAGGACTGGAGAACAGAGGTCCCAAAACCAGCATCCCGGTGTGACTCAAGGTCGATGTGGTAATGGGTAATGAAGGTGTGTGCGGACTTCCAGGTAGCAGCCCTGCAGATTTCCTGGACAGGGACGTCCCTGGAAGCAGCCACCAAAGCAGCAGTATGGCGGGTAGAATGAGCTCTTATCCCTCTGGGAGGCTCCATGCCCACCAACCTATAGGAGAGATTTTGCAGGAGGTGACCCACCTGCCTATCATCCACTTGGCTGCAGGTCTGCCAGGTGCGGCTTCAGTGTAGGTGACAAACAGCTGGTGAACCTCTCCCCGAACTTCAGCCATCCGCTCCTTATAATAAGAGAGCGCTCTTCTAGGGTCCAAAGTATGGAGCTTATATTCGGCCTCCGAGGTGTGACTGGGGTAGAACACCGGCAGAGTCAACACCTGGTTAAGGTGAAACTCCGACACCACCTTCGGAAGGAATTTCGGGTGGGGGCACAGGACAACCTTGTCCCTGTGGAAGACCAGATAAGGAGACTCGATGGAAAGCACCTGGAGCTCTCCCATCCTTCTGGCTGACGTGATAGCCACCAAGAAGGCGGGCTTCCACGAGAGGTGAGAGATGTCATACCCGAGCATCGGTTCCAATGGCCTGCCCATGAGCTTAGCCAATACCAGCAGTAGATCCCACAGAGGTGGAGGTTCTCGCACTAGAGGGGATATGTGATGAAGGCATTTGAAAAAGCACCCGACCACCTTCTCCTGTGCCGACTGCTTCCCAGCCCGCGCCCGGTAAGCAGAGATGGCTGCCAGGTGCACCTTAAGGGTCGTTGACCGAAGCCCTTGCTGAGAAAGGGACCACGGGTAGTCCAGAATGCTGGCCAAGAAGCAGGAGGAAGGGTCCAACCCCTTATCATGACACCAAATGGAGAATCTCTTCCATTTGAAAGAATAGCATTTTCAGTCGACTTTACGGGATGCGCTAACTACGCTTGAGGACCTGTCGGAAAGACCCAAGGCCTGGAACTCTAGCCGCTCAGGAACCAGGCCGACAGGTGCAGGGATTGAAGGTCCGGGTGGAGTACCTTCCCCTGGTTGACTGAGATCAGGTCCGGGCGGGCTGGAAGCCGCCTCGGGAGCCTGGAGCTGAGGCTGAGGAGATCTGGATACCAGAACTGGCAGGGCCAGTCTGGGGCTACCAGAATCACCTGCGCCTTGTCCCTCCTCGCCTTGAGAAGCACTTTGTGGATCAAGGGAAAAGGTGTAGAAGAGGCCCAGGGTCCACGGCCTCGAGAAGGCATCACCCTGCAGCAAGCCCTGCTGAGGGGGGTGGGCATGAAACAGCCTCAGCTTCGCATTCTCCCTGGAGGCTAATAGGTCCCACCTGAGGTGTGCCCCAGTGGGAGAACAGATCGTGTACCACCTCCGGCAGGAGAGACCACTCGTGAGATGCAGCACCTATCCGGCTTAGGGCATCGGCCATAGTGTTGAAGGCTCCTGCCACATGGATGGCAAGGAGATCCGCCTCCAGTCTGCTCACGAGGGACCAAGTGCGGAGAGCTTCCTTGCACAGGGGCAAGGAGTGCATCCCGCCCCCTGTCGGTTTAGGTAGTACATGGTCGTGAGTATTGTCCGCCTGACCTGGACCACTTGACGCATAAACAGAGCAAGTGAAGCTGGTGAGGGCTAGTCGTACTCACCAAGCTCCAGCAGGTTGATGTGGGATCAAGACTCCTGTGGGGGCAAGAGGCCATGCGCTCTGTGCTCCCCGAGATGGGCACCCCAACCCATCTCAGAGGCATCGGTCGTTAGAATGACCGTCGGCTCGGGGCGGACAAACGGGATGCCCTCATGCAGATAAGCTGGAACAATCCACCACTGGAGAGCGTTCCACATCTCCTGGGTCACCGCCACTGGCTGGTCTAGAGGACCGAAGCGCTATGACCACTGAAAGGGACGCAAGTGCCAGCGGGCCCAACGGATCACACTGGTGTAGGCCGCCATGAGGCCCAGGAGGCGCAGGAAGTCCTGGGGAGGGTGCAATTGCCCAACCAGAAATGAACGGGCAAAGGAGGAAGGAACCTCGGCCCTGTCCGCCGGGAGCCGTGCTCTGGCTCGGAGAGAGTCGAGCTCTGCCTCAATGAACTGAATCACCTGCATTGGCATGAGTTCTGATTTGGCCTCGTTGATGAGGAGGCCAATCTGAGAGCAGACCTGGAGGGCCAGAGTCCTGGACTGCTCCACCTCCAGCCTGGAGGGGGCTGCAATCAGCCAATCGTCCAGGTAAGGGTACACCCGGACCCTTCGGCACTGCAGGAATGCTGTCACCACTGCCATGCATTTGAAGAAGACCCTGAGAGCTGGAGAGAGGCTGAAGGGCATGGCCCGGAACTCGTAAAGGGACCCCTCCGCTCTGAAGCGAAGGAATCGCTGGTGGGACGGACTGATTGGGATGTGAAAGAACGAGTCCTGGAGGTCCAGAGAACAGAACCACACGCCTCGTTCCAAGGATGGAATGATCTGTGCCAGAGTGACCATCCTAAAGGTTCGAGACCTTAGGAACTTGTTCAGGTCGTGTAGGTCTAGAATGGGGCGCCAGCCCCTCGTCTGTTTCGGGACCAGGAAATACCTGGACACAAACCCTGAGTCTGGTGGAGGATCCGCCACCTCCCTGATCACCTCATTTTGGAGGAGCAGAGCAATGTCGGCTGCGAGCCGACAGAAGGCTGCGCTGACCATAGCCTGTGTGGGCGACGGCTCGATAGGGTGGGGCCTGCTCAATTCCAGAGGCAGACCTTTCCCTACCACTTCCAACACCCAGGTCCGCGTGATAGTGGGACCAGGCAGAAAGGAAGTGTGGAGCCGCCCCCACGGGGGGAACCCAGGGGGGAGTGACGAGGCTGGAGGCGACACCCTTAACCCGTCTCTCGGCAGGCTTAGAGGAAGGACTGGCCGAGGGACCTTCTGGGCCTTTTCCTCCCGGCTTCCTGCTGGAGGAAGCTGCAGGCTTGGCTTTGGGGTGCCGAGTGCGAGCCTGCCGGCCCTGATGCTGGTGTTGCTGGGCCGGACGTGCCGCAGAGGCAGAAGGCCGAAAGGGCTTACGCTGCTGCTGGCGGTCTTTGTCCTTCTGGGCAGATGTGACCAAGTCCAAGGTGGCATTGGACTTCTCGATCCTCTGCAAGTGACCCTCCACCCCGGGACCGAACAAGTCGGTACCCAGGAAGGGAACATCTGCCAGCTTGTGCTGGGTATCCGCCGTGGAGGTGGAGATCCGCAGCCAAGCTCTGCAGTGCATGGCCACTGCGGCCGCTACTGACCGGGCACAAGAGTCCCCAATGTCAAGAGCAGTTTGGAGCTGTTGCTTTGCCACCGCCCTTCCCTGATTCCGCACCTGCTTGACCATAGTCTGGAGGTCAGCTGGAAGACGAGGAATCACCTCATCCAGGGAGCCCAAAAGGGTGTGGGAAAAGTGTGCCATCAGTACAGCCAAACTGGCCTGACGAAGGCCTAAGGAGGACGCAGCGTAAACTTTAACACACGGAGTAGTCCAGTTTCTTGGACTCTCTATCGGGTGGCTTGTCCACATCCTGAGCATTTCCGGAGCGCCGAAAAACATTGTCGGTCACCAACCCCTCCACAGAGGGGTGCTCCGAGAATCCAGAGAGTGAGCCAGTGGGAACGGCATACTTCCTGGCCATCCTGGCCGAGGGAGCTGGACAAGAAGCCGGATGCTGCCATAGCTCCAGGGCGGACCAACAATGGCTTCGGCCACAGGAAAGGCCTCCATAGGAGAATCCCCTCGGTCCAGTATCTCTGTGAGGGGATACTTGGCCCGCTTTGACATGGGTTCGAGCTTCATCCCAGTAGATTCTGAGATAAGCCGAAGCAAACCCATGAACGAGGATGGGCTCTCGTCCACCGACTGTCCCCCAGAGGACTCCAAGGTCTAGAGGCCTGGAGAACAGGGAAGAGTCATCGTCAGACTCCGAGGAGTCTGCAAACAGCTGCCGAGGGCCTGAGCCACCCTCCAGCTGCCGAGGACGATCGGGAGTGAGGGTGACCGACAACCAATGGGGCAACACATGACCCGACTGAGAATCCTTGGTCAGAGCCCCAGTTTTTGGTTGTGGAGGTGGGGGTTCCACCACAATGGGTGGTGCAGTTGGTTTTGGCCGAACAACCAGTGCCGGCTTCGCCCTCGATGACCATAAGGGGTTGTTTGGGCCGCTCAGGTGACAGCCACTTAATGGCAGGGGAAGGCGGCGCAGTCGGCTTGCTCCCAGTCAAAAGGAGCTGCTGCCACATCAGATCCTCGTAGCACCGATGCAACTTGCTCCAGTGCCTATCCTCTGAGGAGGACGATGACGAGGATGAGCGGCGCCGCCACTTCCCTCAGTACCGAGACCGCCGATGTTGGCGGGATCGGCTGGACCGAGAGGAGGTCCAAGACAGAGACTGAGACCCTCGGTGTTTCCGAGAGTGGGTCTGGGAGGGAGCGGGGGAAACCCGTTCCTCCCCCAGCTCAGGAACCTTAACCGGGGACTCCGGCACAGGAGGCACAGGCAAGTCCTCGGTTTCCACCGGGGGAACCAGTGAAGAAGGGTTGTCGGCTTCTCCAGTCAACAGCCCGTCCGACAGGTCGAGAAAAATCTAGACTGCATAGACGGGTGTCTCAGCCGGCTGACATTACGGGGACACCGTGAAGCCAGCGGCCTTAGTCGCAACCTCGACCAAAGTCGAGTGTCGACTATCCGGGGAATGGGACCTCTCCCACTCCCACGAACGTCGACAGTGGGACTTACCGGTTGAGTCCTTTTTCTTGGACCGAGAGGAGTGTCCCGATGGCCCCTCTGCCTTAGTAGAGAGGGACTGACAAAGCTCCTTAAATGAAGCCGAGTAGGAGGAGCCCAAGGAGAGCGGGATAAATGCCGCGACCAAGGAAGAAGAAAATGATGCGGCCTGGGCCGCCTCCTCCTTGAGGGCGATCATTTGCTCAAGTTGCTCAGCCGAGCCTGCCGCCGGACACCGCCCAATGGGCCTCCTTCGACTTTACCGCGAGGAATAAGTCTCTTGGGGCACCCAAGTTGAAGTCTGGCAGCACGGTCTTCGAGAACGTTGACCAAGAAGGACTTGCACAATTCACAGGCCTGCAGATCGGGATCAAGCCCAAGGCAGTAAATGCATGTGGAGTATGGATCGGTCCGAGACATCATCTGCCCACAAGGGCACTGCTGAAATCCGGGAGTTGATTTGTCCATCGCAGCCGCAAAGGAACAAAAAGACCGAAGTCTCAGTAAATTTAAGTTGAGTTTCAGGACAACCGACGCAGGTAGGATCCAGGCCTAAACGCAGAGCGCAAAGGAGGAAACCTGAGCTCCATGGTAAGGAAGATCTGGAGTCATGGGGCGAGCGAGAGTTTTACCACCTGGGTGGGTGGGTGGGAGGAGCCAGCTTGAAGACCTTCCGGCAAGATTTAAAGCGGCAAGGAACCTGCCAGTTAAGTGTGGATAGAACAACATATCCATGTCCCTAGAAGCTGGGTAGTTTTGCGTTGGATGGGGATGCGAACAGATCTAGGTCTGGTCGACCCCATAGAAGAAACAAGTCTTCTACTACCTCCTGCTTTAGTTCTCACTCATGAGCCCTGGTGACTGATCAGCTGAGACTGTCCGCCAGGATGTTGTGAACTCCCGGCATGTGGACTGCCGTCAAGGTTAGGCCATGCTGAATCACCCAATACCATATCTGCATCGCTTCTCTACAGACTGGATACGATCAGGTACCTCCCTGTTTGTTCAGATACCAGACAGTGGCTATGTTGTCTGTCTGGATGAGAAGTGTTCCCGGGTGAAGTAACGACTGGAAGGCCTGGAGAGCATAGAGGACTGATCTTGTCTCCAGGATGTTGATGTGTAAATTTTCCTCCATGGAAGACCCAAGAACCTTACGTTCTGTGATCCCCTACATGAGCTCCCCAATCAATATTTCAAGCATCCGAGGAAAGGGTTTGGGAAGGAGCCTGGGGGGTGGAAGGGGCCCTCCACCAACAAGTTGGTGAGATCCTGCCACCAGAGGAGATCTTTCCGAAGACTGCTGTAGATCATGACCATCTGGTCCATGTTGTCCAATCGTTGATCCCACTGGACTCAGACCACTGGGTTACCCTCATGTGCAGCCTGGCCAAGGGGACCGTTGGAATGGCAGCCGCCATAAGACCCAGAAGAGAAGGACTGAACGAGCTGGGGTCAACCAAAGTGTGGCCACTAAGGTGGCTTGAGAGACAAGCATCTCCGCTCGGTTGAGGAGTAGGAAGGCCTTGATCTGGACGGTATCCAGCACCACTCCAATAAACTGGAGGTGCTGGGAGGGTACTAGTGGGGATTTGGACAGGTTGACCGAAATTCCCGGGTTGGAAAACAGGTCCAGAGTGAAAGAGAGAGACTCCTTAAGGCTGTCCGGCGAAGGGGCTGAAAAGAGCCAGTCGTCCAGGTATGGGAACACGTATATGCACTTGCGGCAGAAGAACGCCGCAACCACTGCTAGGCACTTGGTGAAAACCCAAGGTGCTGAAAACAGGCCAAAGGGAAGAGCTTTGAACTGGAAATGGTTCTCCAGGAAGGAGAACCTGAAGTGGTGGTGGTGGGCCGGGAGAATAGGGATACGCAGGTAAACATCCTGCATATCCAGGGAGCACAGCCAAGAGTTTGGCAGGAGCAGGGGCAGAAGTCCCTGGAGAGTCAGCATGCGGAACCTCTTGTATTCCACGAAGAGGCTGAGCATGCTGAGATCCAGGATAAGTCTTAGATCCCCCATCTTCTTTGGAACTAGGAAGAAGTGGGAGTAGAATCCCCTTCCTACTTGTTCTGGTGGGATGGGCTCTATGGCTGCTTTTTGCAGCACAGCCTGAAATTCTTGGTTGACAATGGGGATGTGACCCGTGTAGAAAGACCTTCCTGGAGGGTTTGCTGGAGGCTTCTCCAGGAACTTGATGGAGTGACCTCTTTGTATGAGTTGCAAAACCCATACGTCTGCGGTGATGGCCTTCCAGGTGGAGGCCAAATCTCCCTCCTACCGGTTCCTTGGAGGGAGTGGGAGGAGGGGAAATGAAACAGGATGCAGGTGGGAGGGGAGCCTTAGTTTGTGAAGTGGGTTTTGCAAACTTGGCCTGCGGAGTTTGGGCTCCTGAACCTGTGGCATGTAGTTTATTTTGAAGTTTGCCCTGGTTCCTGTTCCACTTCCTTTGGCGGCGAAAAGGCTTCTTCTTCTGGCCAGTACGATACATAGAGCGTACGTCTCTAAGGAACCTACTGCTCTCCTGCAGATCTGTAATTATATTTTTCGCATCACCGCCAAAGAGAACCAGACCCCTAAACGGTGTGTCCAGCAGGGACAATTGGACGTCCTCTGCCAAACCTGCCAGTCAAAGCCAGGCTAGGCACCTAAGGCTGATACCTGAGGCCGCAGCCCGAGCCACAGAGTCCACAGAATTGTAAGTGGCTCGGAGTGCGTGACGACAGGATGATTTGTTCATCTGCACTTTTTCCAGGAGTTTAGCTCTGAGCTGATCGCCGGGGATCTCCTGGAGATCCTTCTCAAGGTCCGAGAACGAGGACTTCTGAAAGGCCACCATGTGCAAAACATAGTTTAAGGACCTGATGGCCCAGGTGGATGAAGCATAGATTTTTCTGCCAAACTGATCCAGCTGTTTGGAGTCCTTGTCCTGAGAAGAACTTAAGTGCTTGGGTTATGCCGATCTGTCATGGGTGGCGGTGATGATCATGGAGTCGGCTTTAGCTTGGGTGGTAAAGTGAGAGATCCCTTCCGGGGGGGGGGTTCTGTCAGATTTTCGGTAAACAGACGGATTAGAAGAGGGCTGTTGCCATATGGTGGACGCAAAATCCTCATGTGGAGCCATTCAAGGAGGAACGGGAAGGGGATCCACATTTGCAAGATCCAAATGCACAGCAAGCCTTTTTTGCTGAGGGTCTAACTCCTTGGATGGCCAGATACATGCCTTTTGACTGGTCCTCAATAGCTCCCCCAAAGGAAAGGTCCTCTGGGGGTGATTTAGGGGACTCCTTAGGTAAGGGTTCGACCGGTGACTGGGGTTCAGACTGGTCAATATCTGATTCTTCATCAGATTCTGAAGACTCCGGCCTGCTAGGCAGGGAGGGGTCTAAGCCGGTATCCCAAGCATGGAGAGTACCGGAGGCTTGGCCAGAGGGTACCGGACTAGGGGGAGGTGTCCTAGAGGGAGGGGTTCCCCCTACCGGCTGGGTTTGTTTCAGTTCAGAAAGGAGTTGCATCCTGCCACCATGCCGGGATGGACTCATGGTTGGGCGGTGGAGATGGGGTGGAGGCTGGTACCCAGGATAGCCCGGGAAGGGGGTAACTGGGTGGGTGATGTCAGTATGGGTACTGGTACAGGCTCTGCCCAGAGAAACCTGGTCTAGGATATCCTGATGGCAGATAGCCTGGTGTCATGTAGCCTGGTATAGGGTATCCCGTATGGGCATATGCATCAGAGGGTAACCCGGAACATGCAGATAACCCGCCGTGGAACAAAGCCTGGAGTTGGAGGAATATTGTCCGTGATGGGCCTCCTGGTGGCAGAAAGTAGGGTCTGGCCCTGGAAAACTGCCCATGGGGCCCGTAGAGGAGCCGGCGGTCTGCGGGAGGCAGCAAGGCCGCTGGTTGGCAGCAGCGGGTCAGGCATAGTGCCCGTGGGAGGAGGGTCCATGCCTGAATCACTGACGTCCGGCGACGGATCCCGAGGGAGGAATGCATCTGGTGGAGGAATGGAGCCTAGCAAGGGGGGGGGGGAGATCCGGCAGGGACCCCAACGACAGATCTGGAATCATGCCCAACGGGCGAGATAAGTTGGGAACAGGTGGCGAATCACTGGGAGTAGAGACCGGCAGGGATGAAGGTCCCCCCCCCAGCACACTCGTCCCGGGGTCGGGGTCCTCAAGGGAGCCTGAGGGGACAGCAGATGCATCTATGCGGTCAATGGAAGACCCATCGGCCGGCTTCCTAGGCGCGGCTGGGCTAACCGTGGTAGAAAGGCCACGGTCAGGCTGATTGGCCAAGGCCGGGTGCCCGGTGGCAGAGATGGAGGGCGACTTATCGGCAGTGTTACTAGTAGGAGACCTGAGAGATACCTCAAGAGAGGCAACAGCTGGCTGCCCACTCACCTCGGTGGGGTCCAGCCCGCAGGTGCAGACGAAGGCCCAGCAGGGGTGGTACTCACAGATGTCAAGGGTCCACCCTGGTTATCGATGGAGGTCTGGCTAATTTTCCCCTGTGGAGAAGGGCTTCGCTCCCGGAGTCTCTCCTTGTCTTTTTTCATTTTTCAGGGGCCAGTTACAGCGACCTTTCTTGCAGCTCCTAAAGCTCCTTTTCCATGGAGGCTAGCATCTGGGACAGAAGGTGGGC
Source organism: Neoceratodus forsteri (assembly GCA_016271365.2). Classification (NCBI taxonomy): domain Eukaryota; kingdom Metazoa; phylum Chordata; order Ceratodontiformes; family Ceratodontidae; genus Neoceratodus; species Neoceratodus forsteri. The sequence continues at coordinate 48,965,660 of CM028136.1, read as the reverse complement.
TTCCAGGGTCTGCTTGCATCAGGTCCACATGGCATGGTTGAACCCTTGACAAACAGCACACCCAGCCGAGTCGTGCTTAGGCCCCAGGCAGAGGAGGCATCGGGAGTGGTCATCCCTGTGCGGAATTCGGGCACCGCACTTGCAGCACTTCTTTGGACAAGACGACATACACTCATGGGTAACTCTGGATAAGGTTTTGAGAAAATGGGATGAAAAACATTGAAAATAATGGGCGACTGATCGCTGTTCTTCCACATCTGTCGGATGAACTGGCGCAACGCCAGGAAAGAACTGCAGGGCAGGCATGGGACCGCCCCTTTTATAGTCGAGCTGACGTCATGTCACCTGACGACGTGGGCGGTCCCTGCGGACGATTGCTAGCTACAAGTTTGCCGTGCAGACCTGACGCCAGGGTGCACAGTCCTATATGTGAAGACCTGCTACAGGAACCCTCTCAAATTAAGATCTATAAAGTGCCCCATTAAACAGCTAGAGGGAACTTTTCTTTTTGCAGGGCCAGATTCAGGAGAATCCGGCTCTGGAGGAGGATCTCAATCACAAGGCATGTATCTACTTATCTCCTCCTCGCATTCCATTCAGTTTAATTCCAAAATGGATGGGGACAAGAAATCTGTGACTACGGATTTCCCACCTTGAGAGTCAGTTGGTGTTCAATGCTTGTTTTTAGCCATGTTGGCTATTTATACTTCCTTATTTTGGTAACCGGGTAAGTGCACTAGACAGAACTGCCTATTTTCAGGCACGACCCGGGAGAGTACAAATCAAGGAACAGGTAAAAACAAATACATATACAGTGTTGTACAATAGGAGATTCCAAACAGTTATAAATAGGTGCAACTTACATAGTACATAGAGGAGACATATCACACAGTATAATTGTTCTCGATTGTTTCAATGCAAGGTCTCAGGTCATGTGTCAGAAACTTCTCTTAGTGTACAGTCAATGGATAATGCAACAGGGAAAGCGGAGTGTCCTATGGGACTGGGTTATTTTCTAGTACTGCAAAATGGCTAAACAAAGTACATTTATCTGCTCATATAATGTACATGGCCTCACAAATCCAATAAAACGCAGTAAGGTGGTGAGTTTTTTTAAAAAGGTCCATGGCAGATTTTGTTTTCTTACAGGAAACGCACCTCTCTAAGGTGGAACATAAACTGGCCAGGTTTGGCTTCCACGAGGTAGCCACAGCCGAATACAAGAAGGGATGCAGGTGGGGAGATAGCTATTTTGGTGCCCTCAAGGGTCCCATTTGAGTGGCTGGATGTTTTGGCAGATAAGGAGGGATGCTTTATCTTGATGAAGGGATGCTTGCTGGGAAATATGGTCACTATGGCTTCTGTGTACTTCCCCCAGGGTCCACCTCTGTAGATTATAGGTCCTTCCTGGTCACTCTGCAGGATTGGAAGGAGGGCACCATTTTATGCCGGGGGGGGGGGATTTCAATTTAACTCTTGACCCACAGCTAGACACCACATCTAGGATTCCATGCAGGGAGCATATGGTTGCTTGAGAAGTAGGCCGGCTGCTGGGGGAGCTGGGCCTGGTAGATGTATGGCACCATCTGAATGGGCAGCAGAGGGACTATACATACCACTCCGCGGCTCATCAGATGTATTTGCATGTGGATTATTTCCTATTCCCAAAGGAGGAGATGAGTAAGACTCAAGATGTTTGGATGGGAGATTTTGTCCCGTCAGACCATTAGCCCTTGTTCATGAAAACTGAGCTGGGGGAAATCAGCAAGAACACGTTCTGGCACCTAAATTTGTCACTCCTGAGGGACCGCGAGGTGAGGGATACTATCCAGGACACATACAGGCAGTTCATAGAAGAAAACTCAGTTGCGGATGTTTCATCTGCGATCATATGGGACCCAGCTAAGGCTGTACTGAGGAGCAAATTCACAATGATTTCATCTAAGAAAAAGGAGGACAGGGAGGCTAGAAGAATCCAATTACCATCCCAGATCCAAGAATTGGAGGCTAAGCAAAAGGAAAAAATACACAAAAAGTGCAGTAAAGAGCGGAGGGATCTTAAGAAAGTGCTAGGGTACTTACTGGACTACCAAGTGGAGCAGAAACTCCTCTTTTTGAGGCAAAAGCATTATGAGGGAGGATCTCAGTCCCGGAGGTTATTGGCTAGCAGACTAAGGGTGCAAAGGGCTAGGGACACAATAACCGCAATCCAGCATCCCCAATGCAACTGGTATATCAGGTGCCGGACATAGCAGAAGCTTTTAGGGAGTTCTACGCTAATCTATATAGCCCATAGCCAGATAGCGGGGAAGTGATGGCCTTTCTGGATCAGCTGACTCTCCCTAGGATCTCCCATGAAGAAGGGGAAAAGCTTGCTCGCTCCTGTCACAGGGGAGGAGATTAAAGAGGTGGTGGGGAACCTTAAAACTAGCAAATGTCCAGGATCCGAGGGCTTCCAGCAGAGTTCTATAAATCATTTTGAAGCATGATCCATTCGTTGCTGTTAAAGGTATATGTAGGGGTCTTGGGGGAAGAGGGGTGGGTTCCACCCTCATGGCTGCAGGCAATTATCTCAGTGTTGCCCAAGCCAGGAATGGACCCCTCTAAATGTGCTTCCTATCGCCCTATTTCATTACTTAATAATGACTACAAAATACTGACATCTATCTGGGCATGCAGACTTCAACTACTATTATTTGGCTTCATTCAATTAGATCAAACTGGTCTTGTTCCGGGGCATCAGGCCTAGGACAGCCTCAGAGGGACAGCTCATATAATAGATCACATTAATAGAACACCACCACCCTCCTTGTTATTAAGCCTTGATGCAGAGAAAGCTTTCAATAAGGTCTCCTGGTTCTTTCTTTGCAGGGTCTTTTCCCAGTCTGGGTTTCCACAGGGGTTTGTGGATGGATTGTTCAGGCTCTATAAGGGGCCCAGTGACGATATACATGTTAACGGGCATGTATGCTCTAGTCATGGGCTGGGAGGGGAACGCGGCAGCAATTTCCCCTATCCCCTCACTCTTATTCGCTCTGTATATTAAGGCACTAGCTCGGACCACAAGACAAAATATGGCAGTACAGGGCATTAGACTGGGAGGAGGAGAATATAAATTAGCATTATATGCAGACGATATTTTATTACATCTTTCAAGTCCGGATACATCATTAGGAGCAGTGTTCTCACAGACAGAAATATTCTCTAACCTCTCGGGATATACTTTGAATAGAACTGAAACACAGGTCCTGAGTTACCTTTATGACGCTCCACTTCAGTAGTGTAAACAGTATCCAATGGCATGGGACCAGAGGTTCATGAAATATCTCGGTATCAAAGTGGGTATGGATAACTCACAGCTTTTTAGCTTACACTGTCTCCCTCTGATGAGCCAGCTAATGACTGATTTCAAGAGGTGGTCCCATTTGCCACTTTCCCTACACTCCGAAGTGCAGACCCTGAAAATGAATGCTCTCCCCCGTCTGCTCTATTTGTTCCAGTGTGTACCTTGTAGAGTGCACTAGAAGGACATCAAGCAGTGGCTACGAATGTCCCTGACCTTTATCTGGGGTAAAGGCCGCCCTAGAGTGAGGAGAGCATTACTATATATACCCAAGCAGCAGGGGAGGCTAGCACTCCCTAATTTACATGGATATTGGGCAGCAGCCCAGATGAGGGTGGCCCTTTCGTGGGAGTAACCCACAATATGACTCATTATGGAAGCGAATAGATGTCGCTGAACATCAGGAACCCCCAATACGAGCTACCCTTTTTATGGAGAATGGCCTGGAGGCGACACACAAAGTTTGCAGTACAGAGGCAGTTTTGGAGGGGTGAAGAAAACGGACTTGGAGGGGTCTAACTGGAAAGCAATTGTGGAAATATAGATGGTGGGCCTATGATACACAATTCACTCCATCTACCACTGATGGATGGTTTAGACAACAAACTAGGAGGGGCTTAACAGCTCCGTTTCAGCTGTTCACGGGGTCTACTCTTATGTCCTTTGAGGCAGCACAGCAAATATTTGGGTGGGGGCAGGGGGACCATATGAGATTCTTTCAAATCAGGGACCATATACAAGCCCAAATAAAAAAGATGAGCCCTGAAGGGGTGGAGGCAGCAGAGAGGATTCCCTTTCAAAAAATCTGGTCCTCTCTGAATGGGGAATGGGCAATCGCTTCCTTTTATTTATACTATATGGGGAGATATAGTGGATGGGGAGGAGGGGAGGGTGACCATACAGGGGGACCTGGAGGCTCTGGAAAGATGGTCTAGAAAGTGGAAGCTGAGGTTCAATGCAGAGAAATGCAAGGTACTCCACCTGGGGGCCAGAAACCCGGCCAAGTGTACACCCTGGGGAGAATGCTACATGTCTCGATGGCTGAGAGGGACCTGGGGGTGGTGGTGGATGTCAAAATGAACAACTCGGAGACTTGTAGGAGGGCAGCAGCCAGGCCAACAGGATGCTGGGATGCATCGCTAGGGGGATCACCTCCAGAAGGAGGGAAGTGATGCTCCCTCTGTATAACTGCTTGGTGAGGCCACACCTTGAGTACTGCATGCAGTTTTGGAGGCCACACTTAAAGAGGGACATTAAACTCCTGGAGAGGGTCCAGAGGAGGGCAACCAAAATGATTTGGGGCTTGGGGGACAGGACCTATGAGGAGAGGCTCAAAGAGCTAAATATGTACACACTGGAAAAGAGACGGGACCGGGGGGACATGACAGAGGTCTTCAAGTACATGAAGAGGGTAAATAGGGGAGGAACAGTCAGGGTGCTCCGAAGGAAGGAGGAGGGGGCCACTAGAGGGCATGGGTGGAAGCTGGAGGGGGGAAGAGTCAGGGGAGAAAGGAGGAGGTGCTACTTCACTGAGAGGGTGGTGGAACCATGGAATGCACTGCCTAGGGGGCTGGTGGAGGCAGAGACGGTGGAGGGGTTCAAAAGGGGCTGGGACAGGTACAGGGGAAGGGTTCTGGAAGCAAAATCCAATGCAGCAAGAATATCCGGAACTGGGAAGGGAGAAGCCAGAGAAGGCGAGGGGGGCAGCAAGGTCAGCACCCAGGGTGGGGGCTGACCAATCGAGCAGACTCGAAAGACCATTAGGCCTATTCTGCTGGCATTTTAGTATGTTAGTATATAGCAGATCTAGAAAGTTCATCACCGTATATTAAACAGAAATGGGAGGGCGACCTTAATATTCGGTTATCAGAGGCACAATGGGCCACAGTCTGGAGAAACACTTGGAGAACCACTGCATCCCCCAGGTGAAGAAAATTATTGTGGAAAATATGAGTCTATTTCTTGGTGTCAGTCCAGGGGGCACATAGCCGATATGGGGCCTCCACAGCATGTAGATGTGGGGAGGCACATGCCACTCAGGCATATGTCTTCTGGGGGTGCCCAGAGTTAACAGCCTTTCGGAGAGAAGTGGGGACACACTTAACCCACCTATTTACCGTATCAGCTTGGCCAGGCCCAGAATATCTGATCTTCGGGGTTTATCTCTGGGCCCTTTTAATCCTTGGTGCTCTGAAAACAATAACAAGGAAGTGGCTAAAACAAGCGCCTCCAACCATTCTTGAGTGGGTGGAGGGAGTACATAACATCCAGAAATTAGAGAAATTAACTTTAGATCTCTTACAGCAAACAGAAATTTCAGAATGTCTGGACCGGGATGGCTCACATATGAAGATCAAGTGACTCAAAGTGATTAGGGGATTGTGACTGGCTGGAACTCCCTTCTTTTTGTATGAAAGAATGGGGTTGGGAGCTGGTGTAGGGGTAGAAAGGAGACCAGAGGTATAGGAATATAATGGGACTGGGTCTGGAGACAGGTGCTTTCAACTGGGAGAGGGCATATGGTACAAATGAACTTGAGACAGTTGTGGTATTCTATAAACTGAATTCTAGATCTAGGAAGCGCTCCTGCCCAATAGTTTTTACTTTCTTATTATGAGAATGAGATGAAACAGATGGGTTAGATTATAAATGGTATGTTTGATAAATGTAGAGACAAGTGGAATGTTACTTTATGCTGAATGCAACTGTAAAAAATAACTTGTCTGGTTGTAAACCTTGTTCTTTTACTATAAGCAGAAGTATACAAAAAGCCCCTTATATATTTTTTTTTAATTTTTTTTTATTTAAGTGTTTTTTCCTTTTTCTGTGTGCTCATTAGATGGTTTTCTACCCAACAGCACTGGGTGTGATATGAAAAGCAGTGCTTTACCTGGAATCAGACACATCTATTTCTATTCCTGCACTAAATCATCAGCACGTGACCATGCATATTGTTACATCACAAGCCCTGCTGCCTGACTGGTTAGATGTGTCACAAGTTACCAGTCAAGGAGCAGAAGATTGGATCTTCTTGTTACCAGTGATGTCACAGTCAGTGAGGTCACAATGCTGATGATGTATAGGGAGGAACAGAACTGACTACAAGCCTCCAAGTAGAGCGCTGTTCTACATATCACACCTAGCACTGGCAGGTAGAAAACAGAGAATAATGCCTGCGCAGATGTGTGTTATGAGGATTTTTTTTTCACACCCAACGTGTGAGATAATCCATAAACCCCAAGAGCGAAGCCTAAGGGGTTTATGAGATTATCACACACCGAGGGTGTGTGAAAAATCCTCATAACACAAGCTTTACACAGGTGTTATTTTTTATAACTGGTGCAAGGTTTCAGAGAAAAACTATTTGTGTGAGCAAGCGTGTCCCTGATCAGCCGCCATACTCGACAAATACAGCGTGCTCTCTTTCGTGCTTCAGTGGAGTGAGAGCACAAGGAGGACACTGCCATAATAACCCACTATCAAGTTATTACGGAATTCAGTAGGTTATTACTCTGTTTTGCCAAGAATGGATAGCCAGTCAATTTCAATCAATCAAGCTTAATTTATATAGCGCTTTTCAATGCCAAAGCACTTATACAGGATGAAACAAAAAACATAAAAACACCCAAAGTTAAAAACAGGCAGCATACTGACTTATGCATTAACCAATATCCAAGAATGCCAAGTCAAATAAATAAGGTTATAATGCGGACTTAGAAGTCTCAGTGGACAGGCACTCTCTAATCTGACGAGGTAGAGAATTCTACAGGGTCGGGGCCAGAAGAAAAAGCTCTGGCCCCCTGAGGTCTTTTAGTGGACCCTGGGAATCTCCAGCAATCCCTCGTTGGCGGAGTAAGCAGTAGGGACGAAGAAGGTTTTATGGGGGTCACCAGTTATATCTAACTAGCAAAACAGAAAGACAAAATACTGCAGACATAAGTGCTAGATGACTACTTCTGAACGTTATCAATTCTGGGCAGTATACTAGCTTTTTGTTTGCTCCCACTTTGAACCTGCCCCATTGGCCCTACCCCATGCCAAGTCCCGTCATCTGCTGTCCTTCTCTGTGTTCCTCCCTTGCTTACCTGGGTCCTTCAGGATGGGGCGGCTTCTCTCCGGATATCTAACTTGGTGTCCGGGAGGGTGCCATGGGTCAGCAGTGTGGGGTCTGCAATCACATCAGGGGGCACGCATGCTGTCTTCCCCGCCTCCTGAATACACCAGCTCTGGCTGTCGGACCCCTGGCTTCCACCAGAGGTCGGGTGAGTGCTGGGAGCATTCCCCACCCTCCCCCTAGAGGAGAAGCGCAGTCTACAGTTCGCTCAATCGTCCTCTCCCTGGCCTGCCCTCCGACACCCAGGCTCACTTCTGAAACCGGGTCATGAGCATCGCAAGTGGTAGCATTAGTGCTGTGCCAGCGGGCCAGCAGTGCACTTGCTCTATAAAGCAGCAGTACTAGTAAACAGTAACTTGGCTGGTCATTAGGACAAACCAAAACGTTAATTTATCTGATTCTTCTTTGCTTTATTTCATTCCTGAGGCAAGATTAAGAATTTTGAAGTTCTCATAATTCACTGGTCCTTTGCCACGTCCCTAATATGTCGTTACCGGAGTTGTGGCTTTGATTTGACTCCTGTCGTCCTCCAAAATATAAAAAACAGGTTTTAAAAATGGCTCCTATTATTATCCATACAACACGCTCCTGCACTCTCCAAGCCAATACATCTCAAAATGTCGCGCCTGCTAAAATATGGGACCAGGAAGGGAACGAGCAGCCAGTTCCTCTGACCAATAAATTATGATCCCTTTCCCCAAGAAATCCACACAGTAATAAATTATGCAGAATGGACAAAGTCCTGATGAGGTAAGCTGCTGCTGGGGCTCTTAAGGGAAACTTCGAAAATAAGCATGACTGGTGCTCTTTAAGGACATCTCCATATGTTACTGAGATCTTTGTTTCTTAGTTCAGTTACAGCTGACGTTTATTCAGAAATGTAAAGGAGAACTGCTTTCAACCTGTAAAGCCTGTTTTTTTTCCTTTACAGGTTTTCATTACCTGTATTTTAGTTACAAGCACTGAAATACCAAGAGGAGAGAATCTGGCTTTATGAACTAATTTCTCATATAAGTGTTAGGTCATGCATTTACTGTTGCCATACGATATCTTGGTTTATACATGATAAAGCTTGACCTGCTTGTAACTATGTATTACCTTTCACTTTTAATAAACGCTACAAATTTCAAAAAGTTGATTTTGAAATATTGGTTCATGTTATGCTACTGTTCCATCTTTACTGGCTTTTTTTTGTAAACTCAGTGAAGAAAAGTACCATTTTAGAAATGTGTCAAGTAGTTTCTGTTCTTGTTAAGCTCCATTATTGGCCTAATGTATCCATGTTTTACTAAAGAACTTGATGGCTGAAAGGGAACTGAACTACACCATACAGTTCCAAACAGCACTTCTATCAGTGTGTCAGTTGGAAACACCCACTGTGTTTCAGGCTAGCAGTGCTGGAACAATAGCACAGTGGGAAGCAGCAGCAGAGTTTTCCCCGTTTCTCTCCAAGATGTCAAAGCAGTGAAAAAAATATTGAAAACCCCACACACAAGAAGGAAAAAGTATTAACATACAGTGTAGTGAGGTGACTGAAACCCTTGTATGTTTTCTGAATACTCGCATACTGTTTCACATCACCAATTTTATGTAAATACCATATATGAAAACAAAACAGGTGGTGAGAAAAATCAAGCACTCTACACTGAAAAATATTGTAACAGAAGGTTAGTTTGGAAGTTTAAAAAATGGCACATAAAACTGGCATGCAAGGTAAAGTAGATACCAGTAAGAAAAATATAAATTTAAAAATACATATATAAAAAATATAAAAAAAATCTGAGGTTGCATCCTAAGTGTAATCTGAGCTGTAACCAGGGTCTGGGACAGATCACTAGCCAATAAGGATGCAGGATTTTTTCCACCAATTTTGCAACGGTTAATAAATGAGACCAGCAGCTGGAATGAAAGCCCTCTGAAGATTTCAAGTCTTCAGTGTTATTTATGCTTCTTAAACTGGAAAGCTTACCTTAGCAGTTTTAATGTAATGACTTAAAACTTCAGATCTTATTTTCAGCGTCTGTGCATGAAGAATCTCGCTGACAACCCAAAAGCTGACCTGTGAAGAACAACGGAAAGTCATATTCAGACCTGCAACATGTACTTATCCTATTCAGAGCTGTACAAGTAAGGGATACCAACAGGGGTAAGGGTGGACAGTAGATAAAATCCAGCTTCCAACCAGACCAACAGGAGCACAAGGAAAACGAAAGATGCACAGAATAGAACAATTAGGTTTTCCTGTACCTCAAAGTGCTTAGCAAAGATACTAGTCTTCATGCAGTTACCACTCTACCAATATTGGGCTTGCTGGTTTGTAAAGAACTTTAAAAAAAAAAACATTAGCTTTAGAAGATCTCATGCAAGTACCAATCCTATTATACTTATTTAAATACAATGTTCACCCAAAAAAGGCACATTGTGTTATATAACAGCTCATTTCCAGGTGCATCGGGGGGGTGGCGGGGGTACACCGGTCACATTTACAACAGTGAATAACAGCAAGTACAAAAATTCTAAAAGCAATCAAATTCAAACATTCTAAAAGCAATCAAATGCAATACTGCAAACCGATTGGAAACTGGAGAAACCGCAGCTTTTCAAATGTAAAAACTAAACACCATTACAAACGTAGAGTATCAACGAACTTAAAACATGGAATAATGAAATGAAATTGAATAAAAGTAATTAAAAGTGACCAGAAGGCAGGATACATCTTCAGGGCAGCAGATCTCTTCAGGCAGAGGAAAAAAAGAATTGGCAGAAGCAAGAACACATTGCAGAGTTTGAACTAAATTCTAAATTAGGTACGTTGTATAGCGTGAAAAAAGTGTCTTTCCATTGAGGCCAGGAAACGCATTGTAAATACACTGTATACCACGTACGGTGGACTGATTGGTGTTACGCATTTATGTCCATCGAAAGCGGTGTCCGCAGTTGCTGAAACGGGATCTCACACAAAAGCACATCACATCTAAGTGCGGTATAGCAATCCGGAAATGCATAGCTGCAGTTTTATTTATTTATTACAAGAACAGCCTCGTTTATGGTGTGTCACAGTGCAGTAGTGCGCTTTAATGAACAGTCCCATTTTCTGTCCGGGTTCTGATTTGTGTGCCATTAATCCAGTATGCTCTCTCTTTCTCTCTCGCTCTCCCATGCAGCAAATCCGAGACAACTGATTTTGGGATGGCAAGCCACTGAACAATGTCCCGCACACTTGACTTTGGCAGTGTATCAGTCTGCCTCAGCAAATCTCCCTGAATGCTGCGAGGAAGCCATAACACAGCATCTGGCAACTAGAACCTACAACAATGGACACAGAAAGATGTGATGAGGGTGTAATGAGTGGTAAATGGGAGTCGCACCTTTCATATTGTACCTAATTGACTATCCTGTAAACAAAGCGCCAGTAAGAGCGGTCAAATTAGGTGCAAATTGGCTGTGCAGTAGAAAAAATGCAGCAGCTGCCGTATTTTCATGTCCGTAGTACGCGGTGCACATAGTCCGCATTAATCATGGGATCTAACATTGCATTGATGGGAAATGTTTTTGGCACCGAGATTTTGTCTGCGGAAAGCGATTGTCCGTGGTAACCATGTCCACACAATGTGGCGCTCATTGTACAATAATTCCGATTTTGGATTATGGGCATATATTTTCCAGGGCATCGGGGGAGGGAGCTGGTAAGGACAGATATGGTGTATAATAACCTTGATTGCTGCTCTGTCCTCGATGTGCCTCAGAAACTACATCACTGTCTTGTGTTCTAAACTGGGATGGCTACTTTTCTACAAAAGAAGGGAGTGCCACATAATCAAGTATATGTATCAATGTTTTTAAAATAGAGTACTGAAATATACTTTAGATAATGCAAAGTTCAGAAATATAAAGGCAGGCCTCAGAACTGCTTATGGCATTCATCTTACCTAGAAAAAGAACGAATCTTTGAAGAGCATCTTTCTTTTACTTTGGCCCGAAAATTTGGAACTCCATACCTTGTCAATTGAGACCAGCAAAAAGCCCAGTATTATTAAGTTCAAACAATGTTTTTGGGGTACTACGAATCCCCCATTAAATTACTGTCCTAATGCTGATGTCCCATAATTATTTGTGGGTCAATCGGATTATGAGACATTTGTCACACCAACTGACATGACTTAGAATATCAGTAGACTAAGATACATATCTTAAAAGATTGTATAACTTTAGGGACTCATGCAATATATTGTATTTTGCATTTCATTCTGTATTTTAAATTTGAATTTTGTATTTGTAACTATGTGTTTGTTTTGAGATACTCTACACTGATTTCTTGATTACCTGTTTGTACTATTTGATTTGTAACCTTGTATATTTTATGTTATACTGGACCCCATTTTAAATTAGCTTTGGCTCAATGGGGTTATTCACAGTCATGGAAAGTTATGAATCAAATAAACTACTAATACTACAAAATTCCAAAATCAGCACACTGTTCTCTCCCCGATGCACCACTCTAGAGTGAGATGATTAACTTTCTATTAAGCATTATTGATGGATTCCAGATGTTAGAAGCTGAAGCTCCCAACACTGGGTACACAGGAAATGCAAGAAAAGACTTGTTTGGGGGGGGGGGCTGTCTATCATGATCGCCTCATGCCATCCAGGCAGCTGCAGTTCCCAGCATGGGGTACGTACAATAGAGTAAAAGCTAGATGAAATCACATCGTTTGGGGGTAGGGTTCATCATGTTCATCTCCTGCAATCCAGGAATCTGAAGCCCCCAACACTGCGTACACAGAAACATAGGAAATGCTAGATGGAAACAGGCCAGGAGGGGTCCCTCGTGTTCACCCCCAGCCATCCAGGCAGCTGCAGCACCCAACCTTGGGTACACAGGGATATACGAAATGCTAGATGAAAACAGACCGGGGGGAGTCTCATGTTCATCTCCAACCATCCAGGCAGCTGCAGCCTCCAACACTGGGTACATAGGAAATGCAAGATGGAAACAGACCGGGGGGGGCTCTCCTGCCATCCAGGTAGCTGCAGTATCCATCATTAGGTACACAGACACACAGGAAATGCTAGATGTAAACAGACCAGGTAGGTCCATCGTGTTCATTTCCTGACATCCAGACAGCTGCAGCCCCCAATACTGGGTGCACAGGAACACAGGAAATGCTAGATGTAAACAGACGGGGAGGGGTCCATTGTGTTCATTTCCCACAGTCCAGGCAGCTGCAATACCCAAAACTGGGTACACAGGAAATGCTAGATGGAAACAGATCAGGGGGAGGGTCCAGGCAGTTGCAGCACCAAACACTGAGTATGCAGGAACACAGGAAATGATAAATGGAAACAGACCGGGAGGGGTTCATCTCATGCCAGCCAAACAGCTGCAGTACTCAACATTGAGTACACAGGTCCACAGGAAATGTTAGATGTAAACAGACCAGGGAGGTCTGTCATGTTCATCTCCTGCCGTCCAAGCAGCTGCAGCCCCAAACACTGGGTACACAGGACATGCTAGATGGAAACAGACCAGAGGGGGTCCATCATGTTCATCTCCTGCCATCCAGACGCCTACAGTCCCCAGCATAGAGTACATAGGAAATGCTAGATGAAAACAGACTGTTGGGGGCATCGTGTCCTTCTCCTGCCATTCAGACAGCTGCAGCCCCCAACACTGGGTACCTAGGAAATGTTAGATTTAAACACACCAGGGGGGAGGGTCCACTGTGCATCATTTCCTGCCCTCCAGACAACTGCTCCCCAACATTGGGTACATAAGAAATGCTAGATGGAAACAGGTCTTTTTTTTTTGGGGACGAGTCATGTTCATCTCCTGCCATCCAGGTAGCTGCAGCCCCAACACTGGGTACACAGGAAATGCTAGATCAAAACAGAGGTTTTGGGGACATCAAGTTCATCCCTACCATTCAGGCAGCTGCGGCCCCAAACACAGGGTACATAGAAAATGCTAGATGGAAACTGACTTGGGGTGGGGGGGGGGCCATCATGTTCATCTACTGCCATTCAAACAGCTGCAGAACCCAACAGTGGGTACACAGGGACATTGGAAATGCTTGACGAACACAGACCAAGAGGGATTCATAGTGTTCATCTCATGCCATCCATAAAGCAGTGGAACCAGGCTGAAGCACTCACTACACTCATTTCCACCAAGTGGACGCTAAAAGTAGGACCTGGGAAGTCGAGAAGAAAGTGAACCCATCCTTTTACAAAAGGAGGAGGAGGTGATGGTTAGGGAAGTATTTCCAGGACCTGCAAAAGCAGTCCATGAGCTACAAATAGTGACAGAGGCGCAGACTAATAAGTATGTGCCAGGGGTTGCCGCAGCCTGGGTGGGGGGCAATGGCTCCCTAGCTCTCTTCTACAATCCACAAACTCTTGCTCTGCTTTACAAGCATAACAAATGTTGGGAAAAATGAAGCATATGGACTTAAATCAGTTATGCACTACATGCTGGTCGTGGGGGGGTGGGGGGTCATGGCATACAAGTAAGGATTAACCCATGAAAGAGCATAGGTCTCTCAGGGATTACTGTATGGCTGGGGGGGGATGGACCACGAGCCAAAGACTGAGTGGTTCCAACCACCCAGCCATACATTAATCCCTGAGAGACCCACGCTCTGGAGTGGGTTAATTCTCTTGTAACATGGGGAAGAATAAGGGTTCAGCTCATTTTTGACATTTTTTCTTCCCGATGTTACAGGTTTACAGAGTTTATTTTTTGAGTTTTAGGTCGTGCTTCAGAACTTCTGGTTTGCTCGTTTTTTCCCAGGCCCATGAGTACATCTGCGATGCTTTTGCCCGGTACATTTTTTTTAATATTTGTGTTCTTACCTTCAGAATTGGCAATGTGCTCACTACTGTATGTTGCTGAACTGTTCTCTCTGGCTCGTGGGTCCGAGTGTTTGTGCAGTATTCCTGTGGGGTTCGGAGAGTGAGCGATAAGCAGACACATGGGACTGTTACGTGGAAGAGGCTGACAGACAGCGGGAGAGAGACACAATAACAGTGGCCGCTAGATGCAAATCAGAATTAGTTTTCTTTTCTCCTCTTTTTTGTCAGTTTGCTTTTGGTTTGAAAGTGCCGTGATGGAAACACTGCATCCCAAGGGAAATATATACACTAAAAGAAAGGCTTCATATTTTCACACCAAAATGTGAAAGTCCGCTATGGAACATAGAGGCGATCTGTCAAAGAAAAATACCGGCATCTCTGTTTTTATTTACGTCTTGAATTGAAAGTTTTGCCAAAATTAGCAATAAAAAGTAAACAGTGCTGATAAATAACAAAAGTGTTCTTTTCTGACATGGGAGGCTGATTTTACAATCATAGACTTGTGTATGCCAGTTTCTGAGGAGAGAGTTTTGTTTCCTGCAAAAAGCAGATCGCTCACTCCTCTCTCTGTCTTCTGCCATGTATTTTCTTAGCATTCTCCAATGCACTACACTAAGAATGGGGATAAGATATGGAGATTGGACAAAAACGTCCCCTGCATAGAAACTATATACTCTTGTTCCCCACAAATAACATAATGATAACCCTAGTGCAAAACACCAGTCCGCATTAATTAAAAATACACATCCAGTGTAGTGGCCACGCTAAGACACTACACCATACATTAATTCCACTGTGCCAATACATTAACTGAGAGTTAATGTATGGACACGCTGAGAACATGTGATGCTGTTTATCCAGTGAGTCGTGAAGTTAAGGTCAGGGGGCGCTATGGAGCACAAGCTGAGCGGCAGCATTTACACATAGCTCATTACAATTCTCCATTAAATCATTAAAATGTAACTTTTCCAGCACTAGTTCAGTGAAGATAACCAGATCACTGAAACACAGAACATAGAAACAGAAAATCTGACGGCAGATAAGGACCACTTGGCCCACCTAGACTGCCCATTTTCCTACATAACAGATAAGCTGCAGATCCTAGTAAGCCAACAGCTTACTTCCTCCTTCCCCCCACTAGGACTGCCTTATGTCTGTCCCTTGCATTCTTGAATTCCCCCACTGTTCTTGACTCCACGACCTCCTCAGGGAGGCTGTTCCATGCATCCAAAACCCTCTCAGCAAAAAAATACTTCCTCACATTACCTCTGAGCAGTCCCCCCTCTACCTACAAATTGTGCCCCCTTGTTCTTGCACATCTCTTTTTCTGAAAGATGCTACCCTCTTGGACTTTGTTGATTCCCTTGAGGTACTTTAAAGTTTATATCATGTCCTTTCGCTCCCTTCTTTCCTCAAGGGTATACATATTAAGCTCATTTAGTCTTTCTTCGTGTGTCTTCTGGTGCAGACCCTGCACCATTTTGGTTGTCCTCCTCTGGACAGCCTCCACTCTATGTCTTTGCAGAGATGGGGTCTCCAGAACTGCACACAGTACTTCAGATGGGGTCTCACCAACTGTCTGTACAGACGGATAACAACTTCCTGTTTTCTACTATTGATGCCTCACCCTATGCATCCTAGTATCCCCCCAGCCTTCCTTACGGTCTTCTCACATTGCTTCCCACCTTTAGGTCATCTGATATATCACCCCCAGGTCCCTTTCCATTTTTAATGTTGTCAGTATCTCACCCCCATTGTGTACTCTTCCCCTGGGTTTTTGTTTCCCAGGTGCATTACCTTGCACTTCTTTGCACTGAATCTGAGCTGCCATACATTTGACCATTCCTCCAACCTTGCCAAGCCCTTTCTCACCCTTTCCACTCCATGTTGTATATCAACCCTGTTGCAGATCTTTGTCGTCTGCAGAGAGACATACTTTTCCTTCCAGTTCCTCTGCAATGTCACTTCTAAAGACATTAAAGACCGGTCCCAGTAATGAACCCTACGGTACCCCGCTAGTAACCCTCCTTTCTTCATTGGAGACTCCATTTACTACTACCCTTTGCATCCTGTTGTCTAGCCAATTTTTTATCCAGGCTACCACCTTGGAACCCGCTCCAAGGCTGGCTAACTTGTGTAATAATCTTTTGTGTGGGACTGTATCAAATGAGGTCAAACTAACTGGTCTGTAGTTTCCTGCCTCTGTCCTGCTCCCACTTTTGTGAAGAGGAATCACATCCACCCTCCTCCAGTCCTCAGGTACCACCTCATCCTCCCATAATTTGTTAAAAAGAGTAGTCAGCAGTGTCACTAGTTCTACCCTTTGTTCTTTTAGAATTCTTGGGGGAATTCCATTAGGCCCCATTGCTTTGTCCACCTTCAATTTTATTAGTTCTTTCAGAACCCTTTCTTCTGTAAATGGACTGGTATCGACCTCTGTCTTCAGAGTGTTTCTCTTGTTTGGTTTAGGTACCTCCCCCTCCTCTTCCTTTGTGAATACTGAGCAAAAATATTTTTTCAGTATCCCTGCTTTTACAATGTCACCCTCTACCCACATTCCCTCCCCTTTATTAAGCATCAGTATCCCTCCTTTGATCTTTCTTCGCTCCCTAATGCACATATAAAAGGTCTTATCCCCCTTCTTAACAGAGTTGGCTATCCTTTCCTCAATTTGGGCCTTTGCTATTCTGACTGCCTTCCCAGCCTCTTTCTGCTTTAACTGATAAAGTTCTCTGTCCTGCTCCTTCTGTGTTTCCTTATATTTCCTGAATGCTATCCTTTTCTCCTTAACCTTTCCTGCCACCTCTTTTGAGAACCATAGCGTTTTTTTCCTTCGTTGTATTTTGTTGATTTGCTTTACACAAAGGCTTGTTGCCTCTGTGATGGCCGTTTTGATTACTTCCCACTGTTCCTCCACCCCTCCTTCTTGCCTGTTTGCTAATGTTTTTCTGAGGCACTCTCTCATTTGATTTATTTATTTAGTTTTTGTTAACCGGGTAGGTGCATTAGCCATAAAATGACTATTTTCAGGCACGACCAGGGACAGTACAACAAAAGGAGAACAGCTGAACAACAGCAACATGGGTACAATAATACAAACAGAGGAATAGTATAGCAGTGCTACAAAAATACAGTGGGTAGAAACAACAAAAAATAATGGCAAGCATTATACAGATAATGGCAGTAAGATATATAATAAGTGCAGAAACCATGGACCCGACCTGTGGAGTGAAAGGATTAATAAGATAGTAAGGTTATATAGAGAGAAATGTGAGGAATGTTCAAACATAACAAGAAAGACTGACAGAAGGAAGGTCAGGGGTGGTAACTGGCAAAACAACAGTGGATGGTCAGCAACAAGGTTCAAGAAGGAAGAGAGCTAGTAGTCAAGAAGTTATTTACAAAGAGAAGGAAAAATATGGGAAGGGGAAGAGGAGACAGTCTTGGAGCTGGATTAGAGCAGGGTGACATTACTGGTAAGTCTCAGGAGCTCAGGTTGGGTCAAAGCACGCATAGCATCAGCTAAGGATAGATAATGATCACATTCACTTTTAAATCCAAAGTGAGACAGACAGCCAGAGGTTGAGTGGAAGAGCATTCCATAGCCTGGGAGCAGAGAATTGGAAGGCCCCTGTGCCTTTAGTCGTCCGACATCTCGGAACACAGAGCAAGGATTTGTCAGCTGATCGCAGGCCATGGGAGGATGGTTGAGGGACCAGCAACGCCGCCAGCTGGGATGAGATTTTTTCCCCAGATAATCGAGTCCATTAATGATCCAAGGTAATATTGTCTACTGGCAGAGGGTGAGAGCCAATTCAGATCCTTATACAGAAGGCAGTGATGTTTGAGTCGAGGCGACGAAGAGGCAAATCGGCATATAAAGTTATAAGTTACGTCCCATTTTAGTAGGGAGGTTTTATGGGCAGAGGTAAGAATAAAGGCACCCTAAGTAAGGGTTGGGAGCAGAATACCTCGGGCAATTGCTAATTTGGCCGAAGGTGTAAGCATGTAGCTCGTTTTGTAAGCTACTCCTAGTTTCGAGTTTACAGCTTTGCACGAGGACTGAATGTGAAGATTAAAATCCAGGGACTGGTCCAGGAGGATCCCAAGGTACTTGAAGGAAGTAACATTTTCAAGTGGAAATCCTCCTGGGTGAAGAACCTCCAGCAAACTACAGAACCTAGGAGCATGGCTTTAATTTTCTTTTTGTTTAGTACAAGCTTACGGTCTAGTAGCCAGTCTAAGACCTTATTGAAGTCTGAAGTAAGTGATGTGTTTACGCAGGCAATACTAGAAGAACTAGTGTAGATGATCAGGTCATCAGCGTAGAGAATAGCTGAGCAGGATTCCAGGACCTCAGCTGCATTGTTGGTAAAAATTGAAAACAGAAGGGGCCCAAGGACAGAGCCCTGGGGGACCCCAAGGTTGACAGTAGACATGTTGGACAGGGAGGAGTTAAATTTGACGGCTTGAGACCTGTTTGACAGGTAGCTACAGAACCAGTCCACAACGAGGGTAGAGAAATTAAATTTATGGGGAGTGGAGAGAAGCAGGGGATGGTCTACAAGGTTGAAAGCCTTAGTGAGGTCAATGAAGATGGCACCTGTGAGTTTTCCTGAGTCCATGTTGGACAGAATATCAGTAGTTAGTTGAAGAAGAACTGTGGTGGTGCTATGACCTTTTCTGAGACCATGCTGAGTGTCTGAGAGGAGACTGTAGCGTGTAAAGTAGTCAATGGTCTGTGATGCAACTATTTTCTCTAGGATCTTGTTAAGGACAGAGAGAATTGCTATAGGTCTGTAATTGGCCATGTCCTTTGGGTCACCTTTTTTAAAGACAGGCGTTACTCTTGCAGATTTCCATATGTCTGGCACAGTGCTATGGATAAGGGATAAAGTGTAGATTCTGGCAATCGGAGAGGCAATGAGTGGAGCAGCCAGCTTAAGAAGACGAGGTTCCAGTGAGTCAGAACCAGAGCTGGTATTGGCAGATATGGATCTCAGTAATTTCAGAACTTCCGCCTTGATATAGCCTTGAAATAGAATGGTGGCGCTGGAGGAGCATCATCACGATAGGGCAGTATGGTTCTCTGATGGTAGTGGTAGGTAGATTGGAGTGCGATCCACTAGGTTGTAAAGCCAAGGTATAGTATGAAAGATCAGAGAAAAGATTGTTAAAACTGTTTGAGATAGTCCTAGGGTATACATGTGCCCCATTTATGATCATTTCATCAGGAGTGACCGACTGCGAGGTACCGAGAAATGTTTTGACATGGGCCCAGAATTTCCTCAGGTCACAGGCTGAGTTTTGTAGCAGGTCCTTGCAGTATTTGCTTTTAGCAACTCTAACTTGTCTCTTACATCTGTTCCTTAGTTCACGATTGACAATAAGATCTGACTGTAGGCCGGTTTGTTTGTAGCTAATCCAAAGCTTGTCCCTCTGGCGCAGACTAGCAAGGAGGTCTTTATACGGCCACCTCGTCTGTTTTCCTCTGACCCTCCTAGCAGTCTTGGGGGCATGTTTATATTGAATGGTAAAAAATTCATTTATGAATATCTGTAGAGCAACCTCCACATCCTTTTTTTGATAGATACCTGCCCAGTCGATATTGGAGACATCACAGAGAAATGCATCCTGGTCAATATGAGCTAGATTTGTAAACGTGATTAGTCTTGATGGAGGAGATGGAGGCACAACCATAGATAGGATACAAAAAGTGGGTGAGTGGTCTGTTAGTGCATCTGCAAGGATTCCTGCTTTTGACACATGTTCCATACGGTTAACCATCACCCAGTCTAGGAGTGTACCCGTTTGATGGGATGACGTGGCTCTAGTTGCTTCAGAGATCAACTGGTAAAAATTATAACTAAGCGTGAGTGATTACAAGGATATTTGAGCTGACCCTAACCAACTGAGGTTAAGATCACCTAGGATGACAGCCTCATTATGATTTACAGTCTGGGAGGTGATGTCAAGGAGTTCTTGAAGACCTACTATTCCCCCAGCAGGGGGATTATAGGCACAGATAATATGAAGCTTCTTTTCCCCAATACAATAGTTGCCTGTATGATTTCAAGACACTGCGGAGAGGCAAATGCCGGGACAACAGAGATGTTGAGGTGGTTTTTGAAGAATAGGCACCCACCTCCACGCTTGATGAGGATCTATCCACGGAACAGGGAATAGTTAGGCAAGGAGCATACGTCATCAGGTATTCCGGGTACGTCGAAGTTTCTGTGAGACAGAGTACATCAGGATTGTATAGTTTCACCCAGGTCTCGAGTTCCGCATGGTGACAGGTAAGACTTCTGATATTGGTATGGGCAATTAATAATCCTTTCTTGGATATGCCAGATAACTCATTTGGGGAAAAGAAACAGGTAGGTAGACCTGGATTTAGTCTGACGTCCCCAGATAGCAGAATAATGATCATGGCTAGGAACCAAAGCCTTGCACAGTGGCAGCTTAGGGTGAAAGCACATCTCCATGGCAGCTTCCTCCTGGCATGTAGAGGGTAATATATGCTGCCTCTAAAAAGGAGGATAGGGTTAGGTTGCAGATCAGGCTGTCTCTCTGCAAACAAGTTAGAGAAAATATAGTTCCGGTAAGCCTCTGAGGAGTCTTTTACCATTTGGTTACATGGGAGAGACCATGTGGCAGTGTCCAGGCTGAGTAAAAGGACAAATGACAAGAGTGCCCAGAGCAGACTATACTTCGCCATAGTGTTACTATTTGACTTGGGTAGGAAGGCTAGTTGTATACTGAGACGGAGGATTAGCTCTTTTCCCAAAGTCAGCCCTCCTAAAATCCAATAATCTTGCTTTTGTATGGCTGTGTTTATCGTGAACCACACTGTTTGGTGGTCGATTGTTCCCAGATGGCTACCCACTTCTAAATCTCAGATTCTTTCTCCGTCCCCATTTGAGAGTACCAGATCTAAGATTGCTCTCTCCTGAGTGGGTTCCAATACTAGCTGTCTGAGGCATGCCCTTTGTAGGGCATTAAGAATGAGCCTGCTCTTGGATATGCCTGCAGCAAAGGTACTCCAGTTAACATCTGGCATATTCAGGTCCCACATCAACAATATCTCCCCTTTTTCTGCCATTCTAAGGATGCCTTCTATCACTTCCTTGTCCATTCCATCCCCCTGAGATGGGGATCTGTATAAAACCCCCATGCGGATTTTGGTGCCATTTCCTGTCTCCAGGGTGACCCTGAGTGCCTCATCTGCTCCCTATTTACTCTTTAGTTCTGTTGCTTTGATCCCTTCCCTTACACAGAGAGCTACTCCTCCTCCTTTTTTACCCTCCCTGTCCCTCCTGTAGATTGTGTATTCTGGTATGTTGACATCCCAGTCACGGTTCTCTGTGTACCATGTTTCTGTGACTGCCACAATATCCAGACAACCATCTTCCGTCAAGGCCACTAGTTCAGGGAGCTTGTTACACAGACTACGGGCATTGGTACTCATCACCCTCCACTTTTTGATGGCTTTACCCCTTTTAGCCCCATTCCTGTCCTTACTGCCTATGCCTTGTTTTTACATTTACCTCTGTCCTGCTCCCTAATGACTTCTCTACCTTGGTGTTTACCTCACTAACTACCCTGATTTTTTTGGTGGGGGGCTGGGATTTCCTGCCCTTTTCAGTCCCTCCCCCCTTGGCTAGTTTAAATGCTTGCCAATGAAGCATTTAAACCTCTCACCTAGGATCCTGGTTCCCCCCAGACAGATGCAGACTATCGCACCAGTATAGGTCTGCATACCTCCAGGTGGCTCCCCAGTCCCCAATGAAAACAAAACCCTGAGCTCCACACCAGTTTTTCAACCATTCATTGAATTCCCTGGTGAGGAGTGCCCTAGCATCACCCTTGCCATAGACAGGCAGCACCTCCGAGAAGGTTACTGTATGCGCTACTTGTCTAAGGCCCCTCCTCAACTCTACAAACTCCTCTTGCACTGCTCTGATCCCATTCCTAGCCAGGTCATTTGTCCCGAGGTGGACAATGACATCCAGCTCCTTCCCTCGTGCAGCTGCTCCCACAATCCTGAGTATTTGCTTCCTGTCCCTCCAAGCCATGGCATCAGGCAGGCACCTTACCTCCCTCTCCCCTTCTTACCCCATTTCTACCCCCTCAATGATCGAGTCCCTCACCAGGAATTGTTTCCTTCCCCTGTGGGGTCCCATGCCACCCTCCTGTAGGTCTCCTTTGTGAAGGTTCCCAGCATCCTCCTTGGTCTCCACTGCAGGTGCCTCCATAGAGGAACCACTATCCATTAGAAGAACGTATGAATTGTGGAGAGGTACAGCTGGAGGGATGCAACTCTGTTCCACCACCCTCTCCCTCCCTGAGCACACCGTGGTCCAGCCTCTCCTCTTTCTTGGCAACCTCTGAGGTAGTGGCATTGGCCCTGGAGGTCCATGGGCAGGGGAGAAGGTTCCACAAATCCTAGCCAGGTCAGCCTGGAGACGGGCAACCTCCTCCCTCAGACCAGAGAGGTGCCTGCAACTACGGCAGCATTGTAGCCTCCAGAATGTCTCCCGGAACACTGCCACCCCACAGTCATTGCACTGCACCACTCCTACCATGTCTTATTTTGTGTCCCCTCTCCTGTTTCTCTGTATGCTTACTCTCTCCTCTCCTTACAGCTCTCACCCTTCCTGTTCTGGGTCAGCAACTTCCTATATTCTTCAGTAGCCTCCTTCTTCCTTGCTCAGTGTCAGACCACCATCAGCTGGGGTGAGAGCGAGATACTTTTTCCTTTAGGGTTGACAAAACCAAAGTTTCTCTATGATCCTTCCCTTCCTACTGCCAAACAGGAAGTTCCCATTGTCAGTCAAATCCAGTGACTATAAAAGGAGAACTGGCTTAGGGTGGAGGAGTGGGATGGAGGGAAGTTAGTAAGAAAAAAGGCTACCAACAGGAAGTTGTAATTTGAGTCACCTGCTTTTATAGTGTCTAAGCCACACCCCCAATTAAGCTCTCTCTCCTCCTACTGATTTAGCAAAGTAAGTTGACACAGTACCCTTCCCAGCACAGAACACACACTGACTGACTTTCTTTTCTTTTTTTAACCCTAAATAAGACCCCTTCTACTTCTAATAAAGTATCTGTCTGCTTAATCTCAACATCACTGAGTCCTGCTGAGATAGAAGTGTTAAATCAGTAAGAAATGGTAGCTTCTTTCAGTTAGCTGCTTTCTGCTCTTCAAGCAAGGCTAGCAACAGGAAGTTGTCATTTGAGTCACCTGTGTTTATATTGCCTAAGCCACACTCCAAATTAAGCTCTCTCTCCTCCTACTGATTTAGCAAAGTAAAACAATACAGTACCCTTCCCAGCACAGAACACACACTGACTTACTTTTTTTTTTTAACCCTAAATAAGACCCCTTCTACTTCTAATAAAGTATCTGTCTCCTTAATCTCAACAGACACCACTGGATTGAGGAACCTTCAAAGTACTAAACGGGTAATCCTCGGAAAGATAAGGGTGGAGGAACCGGAGGAAAATCGAGGAAGACATCTCAGCCCATGAGGTCCAGCAAAGAAGCACAGGCCACTTTCCGCAGGAGCTGGAGGAAACCATGACTTTGACTGGGGCTAAACTGCAAAGAATAATCTTCTTTACTACAGACCTGAATGCTAAAATGGAAACCTCTGGCACCAGAATCTCTACAGTTGAGTTGGAGGTCACAGGTTTGAAAACCAAAGTGTCTGACCTGAAGAGACAGTTGGGAGTCCTTGGCTGCCACAACCACTTTGATGATAAAGGAATATACACATCTTCAGGCGCGCCTGGAAACTTTAGAAAATCAGGCCCATGCCTCCCATATAAGGATCTTGGGACTTCCTGAAGAAATCGAGGGGGATCACCCCCTAATGTTCATACAGGATTGGATCGGGGAGAAAGTGTTGCCAGAAAGGCAAAACACTAACTTTGTTCTCCAAAAGGGATATCGAATAACCCCACTCGGATACAGAGAAGCCTCGGAGGTCTCACGTACACTACTTGTGATCACGGATGGAGTCGGAACCCGGGATTAAATTTTGAATTTAGCCAGACGTGGGAGCCCAATTTTGCAGGATGATCGCTCTGTTTACCTGTTCCCAGATATTAGTTGCACCACCAGAATGCGCCGTAAAAAGTTTGACCCCACCAAGAAATTGCTGCGAGAGGCTCACATTATGCACGCTAGGATATTCCCAGCAAGACTCCAAATTGTGCATGAAGGTAAAGTTTGGGTGTTCTCTGATCCAGCAGAAGCGAACAAATGGGTCTCCCATTTTGTTATCAGCTCCAAAATTGATGCAGTGAACTGAGCTATAACAATCTGGATCTCCAAGGGACAAGGGAAGGCTGATCCTTTTTTCATGCAGACTTAAAGACTGGCTTGAACTTAAAAAAACAAACAAAAAAAAAACATTTAATGCTGGTATTTATGTTAATGCATTAGATCTTCAGGGAGCTTTGCAGCTCTGAAGTTTTTAGTTACTGGGGCTGGGTTATTATTAGATGCTAACCTGTTCAGAGATCTTTTGTATTCATAGCTCCACAAGTTTGTATAAGTGGATCGACTGTTAGATTTTTGAATGATCCGGTGTAATCTCTGCTGCCTAAAGCAAATCAAGCACTACTTATTTTTCTTTAGGTGACAGTGTGAAACCTCAGGTCTCGTTTGAGACACGATTTTTTCTGGACTTTAAAACAAACTCTTAAGTATTTCGAAATTAGTCACACTGCTCTTGGGCTCAGTAAACGTAGCCTAGTCTTGAAAATACCTTAGAATGCTTATCATAGTTTGTAGTATACCCCTTTATGAGGTATCAAAATATCTGTGATGCATATATCCTTTGATTAAGGGTTGGGGTTGCTTACCCAGTGATATTGTAAAATATATATTTGGAATGTCATGGATATGTAACTGTCATGTGTATGCGCATATGAAAAACTAAAAATAAAGTATATCTACATATAAAAAAAAAAAAAGAACAGTCAAGGTCAAAATGAACTGGCAGACAAACCTGTGAGGGGATTACAGACCTGTAAGTGAAGTGGTTTCAGATAAACTCTGAAAAGACCTCAGATCTTTAGATCATAAAGAGCTACAGTTGGCAGAAACACCTAGGCCAATTCTGAATATCCCTAAGGCTGCCTTGAGGGGACAGAGTCGACAGAAGATACATTTCCAATATTCTGGAGTATGTTACAATGTTTTGATTTTTAGATGTCATTTTTGCTGTTAATGTTCATGTTAAGGTTCATACTAAGGTGAAAGTCAGGAGCTAAAGGCAAAATACCCACTGGTGGCTCCAATCTCTAAATGCTTAACAAGGACACATTCTATTTTTAACTATTCGTCCAGTCTGCCCTTAAAGATGGATTTATATTATTACTGAAAATAATATAGCATGGTAGTACATTCCATCCAATAACCACACTCTGAGTAAAATAAAACCATGTTATTGGTGTTATATTTTAAGTAGTGGGTGGCCTCTAGTCTCTGTGATCACGTTTTAAACTGAAACCCTTTTCAATTAGAAAATATGGGTCACTTATTACATCCCACATACATAGGAGGTCACCCCTATATCTCCTCTTTTCTAGGGACATAAGATTCTGGGTGGCTAATCTATCCTCATAGTTTAAATATTTTAAAGCAGCAGTACTACCTAATCAGGAAGTGATCGGTTTCCAGTTGTAGAACTACAGAAAATATGGCGCCTGTCTCAGCTGCCTATCTTTTACTGCTGCTGTCAACATGACGGGTGGCAGAAATGTAAACAAAAAGAAAGGGAAATTGAGCAAATTACAGGGTGATAGCACAACGCTGGCGGAAAGATTACTAGGGAAATGCTCAACAGAGCACAGGGAATAAACTGTCCAAAAAAGCTCAGATTTTTTTTTTTTTTTTTTTTAGATAGTACTGCTACTTTAAACCACGCATCTGCTTGGTGAGTCTTTGAATGTTATTTTGTGCACAGTTGTGTTTTTTCTAGAGATGTCTTAAGAGGGCACACTGTCAAGCTAGAATTAAACTGCCAGTTAACTGATTTTGGAACCACAAAAACAGAAGGAGATATAGCTGATACTCTACAGATCTGCTCATGAGTAGCTTAAAAATAGTGTCATATAATGTGAAAGGAATTAATTCTGTAGTTAAGCACACTTGCATTCTCACAGAACTTAGGAAAATGCCGTGCAATACAGCATTCATACAAGAATCACATCAGTCAGAGGCTGAGCATTTGAAGCTAAAAAAGAGGAAGGGTAAGGCAGATTTACGCAGCCTCTCACCCTAATATAAGAAAGGCAGGCACAACAATATTAATTGACAAATCCACGCCACTAGAGGTAACTAAGATAAAAGTGGGGATGGAGGGTAGGATGGTTCTCATTATTGGGGAACTACAAGGGGAGAGACTAAAGGACCTCAAGATGTTTGTTGTTTGTTTGTTTGTATTTTGATGACCGTGTGAGATACACTGGCACCAAAGGCACCTTTTACAGGTACGACCCGGTGTACAATAGTACAACATACAACAATATCATACCAAACAGATGAGATTACTATATGAACAGATACAATGCAGAATTGAGGCATGGTTTTGCCACAGAACAGTGTTTAGGTAGAGGCACACGTAGTAAAATTACCCAATAAAATAAGAATTCCCAGCATAGAGATAAGGAGGCAGTAGTATAATACTATGGGATTCAGACAGAACACACAATCATTCAGTGTTAAGATGTGATTTTTCAGTTCTTTAGAAAACGAGAGAAAATGAGTCAGTGTTCTGCCTGGGAGAGGGATAGTGTTCCATATAGAGGGGGTACAATAGCTAAATGATTTTTAACACATGTACACTCTGAAAGAGAGAAGGGAGAATGAGGATTTGATAAGAGATCTTTAAATGGAGGCAGTATAGCGTAGTGGTCTAAGGCTCTGAGCTGCAAATCTGGTGACATCCAGCAGACCAGACCTGGGTTTGAATCCCACAGCTTCCACTTGCATACTGTGTGACCCTAAGCAAGTCACTTAACCTCCTTGTGCTCCCAGGTCGCTCCTGTAAAAAAGCTTTCAGCTTAGTGTGCTATACCTGGTTAAAAAAAATATAAAAAAAAACAAATACCTCACAGGGGTAAATAAGGTGCAGGAGGGAAGTATTTTTTCAGATAAAATGGTGCTCATGACCAAGGAGACATGCTATGAAGCTGGAGGAGGGTAGATTCAGGGGAGATGTGTGGAAGTACTTCACAGAACGAGTGGTGGATTCCTGGAATGGCCTTCTAGCTGACGTGCGGGGGGTTGCAAAAACAGTTGTGGAGTTAAAAAATGCATGGGATAGGCATAAGGGAATCATAGGAGTAAGGAAGGGAGAGCAGACACCACACCACAGATCAAGTGGGTCTGCAGCAAAAATGAAAGTAGAAAAAATGGTCAGACTGGGTAGGCCAAGTGGCCCTTATCTGCAGTCAGATTCTAATAAGTCTGGCTAACTTATACGTCCCAACACTAATGGTGGAGAATTTCTGAAAGAAGTGATGGGGAAGAGTGATACAGCTGCCTGGAGCACAAACCAGAATAGGCACTGACTAACACGGTCCTCTCCCCTAAGGAGGACCAAATATAGTCACAAACCGGCAAGTAACGCAAATAGTTAACACATTAATAGGGGAGACAGGATTACAGATACATGGAGGTGGCAACATGAAGGAGAGAGATATGTTTTTCTCACATGCAAAGACAGAATATTCAAGGACAGACTTTTTTCTAATATTGAAAGAAGCTCTACATAAGATAAGAGAATCTGAAATAGGGCCATAACACAATCTGATCATGCACCAGCCATCTCAAAAATACCAGTTAGGAAAGTAACGGCATGATACATGAATGCCTACCTTTTTAAATGAGCAGAACTTACGCCAAACCATAAAACAAGAGCTGAAAGATGTGCATAAGCGTAACAAAACCCGTGGGGTCCCAATGCCCATCATCTGGGATATGTTGAAAGCCGTAAGACAGGAAAAAATTAGTATGGCAACAGCTAAAAAGAAGCAGAGTCAGAAAAAAACAGGAATCCTTGGGAGAAAAGATCCGATAACTGGAAAAAAAAATATAAGGTGCACAGAGGGAGAGTCACCTGGGTTGAACGTCACAAAACCAAAAAATTATTACTGGCACTATCAAAAAAACAGAAACAGAACTAAGATTTGCAAATCAAAATTATGAGGTTGGGGACAGGGCCTCAAGACTTTTAGCATATAGATTCGGGAAAGCAACTGCAGACAGGCTGATAACTAAACTTACATACCCCACAGATCCACTGACAATCCAACTTGCACCACAAGAAACAAGTTACTCACTTGTAACTGCAGTTCTGGGAGTGGTATATGGTGTACATCCACACTTTTGGCACAATTCCTTTCCCTGTAAGACTTGCAGGGAGGTCTTCAAGCTAGTTCCTCCCACCCACCTGGTTGGTATTCTCCTCGGTACCGGCCCATGATGTCAGATCTGACCCCATGGAAGTCGGAGCAGTGTGCACTTGCCAGGAGTGGTCTGGGGGGGTTGTGTGAAAGTACACCATATACCACAACTAGAACTATAGTTACAGGTGAGTAAAAACTTGTTTTTTTTCCAGGGATATGGATAAGGTGTACTATTTACACTTCTGGCAGACTCCCAGCAGTTCTCCGGAAGGAGGGGGCAAGGCGCAAACCCCCTATTCAGGAAACAGAGATTGGAGAACCAAAGCCCCAAAACCAGCATCATAGCGTGACTCAAGGTTGATGTGGTAATGGGAGATGAAGCTGTGTGCTGACTTCCAGGTAGCAGCCCTGCAGATCTCCCGAATAGGGACGTCACCGGAAGCAGCCACCGAGGCAGCGGTATGTCTGGTGGAATGAGACCTAAGCCCCACAGGAGAGACTCTACCAGCCAACCTATAGCAGAGGTTGATGCAGGAGACTACCACCTACCAACTGTCCGCACTGCTGCCCGTCTGCCAAGTGTAGCTTCAGAGTAGGTGACAAACAGCTGGTGAACCTCTCCCTGAACTCCAGCCAAAGGACAACCTTGCCCCTGTGGAGCACCAGGTAAGGAGACTCCACCAAGAGCACCTGGAGCTCACTGATCCTTCTGACAGATATGATAGCCACCAAGAAGGCTGTCTTCCATGACAGGTGCGACATCTCACATGTATGCTTCGGTTCAAATGGCTTGTCCATGAGCATCACCAACACCAGCAACAAGTCACAAGGTGGTGGTGGTACACGCACCGGAGGGGAAATGAGGTCAAAGCCCTTAAAGAAGCGCCTGACCACCTTCTCCTGTGCCACCGTCAGCATACCAGCCCCTGCCTGGTATGCAGAGATGGCTGCTAGGTGCATCATGAGGGTCATCGACCAAAGGCTCAGCTGTAAGAGGGACAACAGGTAGTCAAGGATGCTATCCCACTGTACAGAACAAGGGGTCTAGCTCCTTGCCCTGGCACCAAATGGAGAATCTCTTTCATTTGAAGGCATAGCATCAATGAGTCAACTCCTTTCGAAAGGCCTCCACTACATGGAGGACCTCGCTAGAGAGGCCCAGAGCCTGGAATTCTAGCCACTCAGGAACCAGGTTGTCAGATGCAGGGACTGAAAGTTCGGGTGGAGGACCCTCCCCCAACAGCATGAGAATGGATCTAGGCAAAGTGGCAGACACTGCGGAGGCCTGCTGCTGAGGCTGAGGAGATCAGGATACCAGAATTGGTGCGGTCAGTCCGGAGCTACCAGAAGAAATAATTACTCACCTTAGTAATGTTTCTTCTAATGGAGTCTTGCTATATTATGACATATGCAGTATAACCCCAGGTTAGAACTGCACCGGAGGTGAAAGAGTTAACTTCCATGCAGGGCATGGAATCTTGAGCGCGAGCTCGGTTAAACACACTGTCTGTTGAAGCTCAAACTTAAACTGTCAGATATTTACGAGCAAAAACTCACTAAGGTTCTGTGTGGAAGCCGTACACCTACACTAGCTACTAACTACAAAGACACCTTTTTGTTCTTGATCCCAAAACAAAGACTCAAGTCGAGGGATTCAAGAAGGAAAATTTTAAGCATAACACCTAAGCACCCGGAAAGGTGAAATAAAGTGGGCATCAAAGTGGTGCCAACATTGCACTGGCCTCCCACATCCCAAAAACAGTTCTGAGAGGGGCAGGCTGGGGGGGGAGGTCATAATATAGCAAGACTCCATTAAAAGAAACAACATTACTAAGGTGAGTAACTTTTTCTTCAAACAACATGAAGTCTTGCTATATTATGACATATGCAGACTACACAGCAGTACCTCCATGAAGGAGGGACAGAACCTACTTGGGAAATAGGCTCTGAAGCACAGCTGTGCCAAATCGAGCATCACTCCTAGCCTGTATATCCAAGGAGTAATGCTTAGTAAAAGTGTGAACTGTTTTCCAGGTAGCTGCTTGACATATCTCTAGGATAGGAATGTCCCTGGCAGCAGCCAGAGACGCAGCTGTACCTCTGATAGAGTGAGCCCTCAGGCCTGAGGAGGAACCTTACCCAGTTTTTCATAACAGAATTGGATAAAAGAGACAATCCACCTGGCAATGGATCTTTTAGTGGAAGGTTTCCTTTACCAACCTCACCATAAGTGAGGAACAACTGGAGGATTCAACCTGTGACCCTTGGTACGTCTCTATATAGTAACTAAGGGCTCTTTGACATCTAAACTGTGCAATCTCCTCTCACCAGAGGAGGAATGATCAGTGAAGTACACAGGAAGAGACATGGATTGATTAAGGTGAAAGTCTGAAACCACCTTAGGCAAAACTTCCTATTAGTCCTGAGAACTACCTTATCTCTATGAAAGGAGATAAAATCAGGCTCCACTGACAAGGCTTGTAGCTCACTTATGCGCCTGGCAGAGGTGATGGCTACCAGAAACACAGTTTTCCAAGTCAAGTACTTCAGCTCTGCTGAAGACAATGGCTCAAAAGGGGGTTGCATAAGCTGAGCGATGCAAATATTAAGATCTCAAGCAGGGGCAGGGTCCCTGAACGGGGGGGAGTTGGTGTGAAGCAACCATTTAAAAAACTTGAGAACACAGGGAGAGCTGATAAAGAAGAGGGCTTACCTGCTGACAAGAAGACACACACAGCTGCCAAGTGCACTTTTAGGGCAGCTGGTCTCAGCCCCAAGGAATTCAAATGCACCAAATAATCCAGGATCATGGGCACACCAGCAGATTCTGGGAAACAGTTTACCAGCACACCATATGGAACTCTCTTCCATTTTGAATTATAGGTAGCCCTGGTGGAAGGCTTCCTAGAGGCCTTCAAGATATCCAATACACATTGAGAAAGGTGTAGGTCAGCAAACTCTAACTCTTCAAGAGCCAAGCCTTGAGATTGAGAGATTTGAGGTTCGGATACCAAACTCTCCCCTGGGCACAGGATAACAGGTTGTGATTCCTGGGAAGACATAGGGGAGGGTGGACTGTTAGGGACATAAGGAGTGGGTACCAGGGCTGTCTGGCCCAATCTGGAGAAATCAGGATCATCTTGCAGGATTGAGATCTGATTCTGACTAGCACTTTGAAAAGAAGGGGGAAGGGGGGAAAGGCATACAGAAACTTCCCTTCCCAACTGAGAAGGAAGGCATCCAGAGGGACTGAGCCCAACACTGGGGGCCTGCAGCAAAAAAGGGGAAGTTGGTGATTGTCTGGGGCTGCAAAGAGATCTATATGCGGAGTGCCCCATCTGGCAAATATTACCTGCAGTACTAGGGGATCCAGTGCCCACTCGTGATGGCCCTGGGAAATCCTGCTGAGATCATCTGCTAGGACATTGTCCTTGCCTGGGAGGTGAACTGCCGTAAGGGAGGCATTCAGAGAATAAGCCAGAGACCACAACTTCATTGCTTCGGTGCACAAGGCCGTAGACCAAGTGCCCCCTTGCTTGTTGATGTACCACACTGTAGTGGTATTGTCTGCTCTGACCTGAACCACCTTGTTCTGGACAGATGTGGAAAAAACCTGGAGTGCTAGAAAAACTGCTCCTAGCTCCAGCAAATTGATGTGGAGCAGAGATTCCTGAGGGGACCACAGCCCTTGGGTGGAAAGGTCGCCCATGTGAGCTCCCCACCCCAAGAGGGATGCATCTGTGGTAAGGGTCGAGGAATGAGACTGGGGAGTGAAGGAAACCCCCTGTCTCAGATTGTTCTGATCCTGCCACCACTGAAGGGCCTGGATCAGGGTTCGAGTCACTGGAATCAATTTGGTTAGATCTGTCCTTTGAGACCAAAAGGCTCTCAAATGGAACTGAATGTCCCTCATCTGAAATCTCGCTCCCTGCACCACTGCTGTAGAAGCAGCCATGTGCCCCAGGAGCTGTAGAAAATGCCTTGCTGGTCGAGACCAGCAGGGTGAAAGACCAGAGACATAAGGGTCCTTGCTCTTTCCAGACGAAGGGACTGGCTCTGCTTGTGTGTTCAGTTCTGTGCCTATAAAGGTGAGAAGCTGACAGGCTCCAGAACTGACTTTGAAGATTGAGAAGGAAACCTAGAGATGTAAGCAGCTGCTGGGTTACTTGTAAATGCAGTTTGACCTGTTCTGGAGACTGGCCTACAATGAGCCAGTCGTCCAGATAAGGAAAGATGGCAATCTTTGCCTTCTCAAATGAGCAACTGCTACTGCAGGCATTTTGTGAACACCCTTGGAGCCGAGGAGAGCCAAGGGCATTGCTCTGAACTGGTAATGGCCTGAGGGCAGTTCGAATCTGAGGTACTTCGATGGGAGCTTCTGATGAGAACATGGAAGTAAGCATCCTTGAGGTCCAGGGAGGCTAGCCAGTCACCTGGCCTTAGAGAGGGTAAAATAATCCCCAGGGTCACCATTTTGAACTTTGGTTTTAAAAGGTGTTTGTTTAGATATCTGAGATCCAGAATGGGCCGCCGTTCTCATGTCTTTTTTGGGGTAAGGAAGTACCTGGAGAACAACCCTTTGTCCTGGAGTATGGGAAGAACCCTTTCCACAGCTCTGAGAGCCAGGAGGGAAGAAACTTCTGCTTCCAGGGCAAGTGCCTCTGATGGGTTTGCAGGTGGAAAAGACCTGGCTCTCATCTTCGGAAATTTTTTGAAGCCGAGAACCAGTCCCTGGCTTACTACTTCCAGGACCCACTTGTCTGATGTTAAAGACTTCCAGTCCTGGACAAAGTAAGCCAGCCTGTCCCCTACCGGTAGTGGAGAATCGGCCCTGGCTACCCCATCAGGGAGCCTGTTTTGCAGGGCTTTGGGTTGAGGAGTAGAAGCAGGCTTACTAGAGCCCTTCTGCCACTTCCTCTAAAGAACCCCCTCTGGGCATAAGCAGAAGGGAGGCCTGGGCTTGGTAAAGCGGCCTATGAAAGGCTACCCCTGCCCCTGACATGCTGCCTTTGAGGTGACTTGCCTTTCTTTGGCCTGTGCACTCCTATAGGTGAGTCCTATACTAGTCCATTTTCTTCATATAATTCTCTGTCTGCTCCCCAAACAGAGAATTCCCACAACAGGAAAATCCATAGCCTTAGACTGGGTATCCTGTAAAGGGCAGCACATCTGAGCCAGGCCATCCTGCAAGAGACACAGATGTAGCCATAACTCTAGATGAAACATCATTAGAGTCTACAGCAGCATGAAACTGCACCTTGGATGCCTCAATACCATCTGCAGCCACCTGCTCCAGCTCCCTGGCAAGCTGTTCAGGGCCTGTTTTGCTAGGGCCAGGACAGTATCCCACCTGGATTTCTGGTACCTAGCTGCGTAAGCCATATAATTTGCCTGTCTGAGTCCCAAAGATGCTGCCATGTACTGCTTTTTGCCATGGCATCCATCCTCCTGGAATCCTTTTCAGGAGGGTGAGAGGCTAGAGGAATATTAGCCTTGTCACAGGCTGCAGCCTGCACTACCCCACATGGCTGCACTGCTGGGATAGGAACTCCGTATCAGAGCCTGATAAAGCATACCTCTTGTGCATCCTTTTATCCACAGGGAGGATAGAATGAGGAGTTTTCAGAATTTTTACTGTCTGTTTCTTAAAAGATTTATGCAAGGGAATAGACAGTCTCCTAGACTCTGGAATATCCATCATTTCAACAAAATCAGGCTCTTCTTGATCATCAACAGCTTCCTCAACAGGGAGTTGCAGAGTGTCAGCAACTTTCTTGTAAAACAAAAAATGATAAGGGGGCTCAGATAGCCTGGGAGGGGATACTCCTGAGGGTCTGCCTGGAGAGATGCCCGGTTCAATGGGCACATCCAGACTTTCAAAAACACATTCACTCTCCTCGTACCCTTCCTCTCCTTCCCCTGGTTCATAAAAATCTTCAAAATCATAATCTTGCACCGAGGGAACCGACCGAACCGGGCACTTGCCCAATGGTGCCGGTTTGGACGGAACTGGGGAAAGAGACTGGACAATTTGAATAGCTTTGGCTATTTCCTCAGTGGTTGGAGAAAGAACTTTTGGCCCCAAACTAGCTGACCTTCTAGCCCTTTTAGTTGGAACAGGCTCTTCGTTTGCCCGAGGAAGCATCGCCCTGGTCAGAGGGCACTCCCTCAGGTTCGGTAGGAACCGAACCGGGCTGGCCATCCGGGCAGCCGGGCTTTTTGGCCTCCCTTTCCCTGAGCCTACCAACTCTTTTTTCCACGGTGGCAGCAGGAAAATTCTTACAAATCTGGCAGTCTGCATCGAGGTGGTCAAACCTCAAACAATATGCACAAATGCTGTGTGGGTCAGCCTTGGCAAAGGCTTCCTCTCAGAGGCCACAGTGCTGAAACCCAGTGGGTCCGGTTTTTCTTTTGGGTTTCTCAGACATAGTGCCAGCCTAACCAAAACTTGCCCGTTACTGGCAATCCACCAAGCAAGACTCTCTTATCGGTTCCCAACCGTGTCACAGGTCGTGGAAAAAACGTAATAAAATCCAGCTTTTTTTAGAACCGATAAGAACCGGGAACCGCACTCTAAAGGGCTAGAAAGTAAATTTAAAACCCCTCTGATCGGTTCAAACTGAACCGAAAAAGACGTTTACAAGTTCCACACAGAAGAAAAAATAACAAGTAAGCCTATCTATTACTTACAATACCACAGACAGAGCATGAACCGACGATTGCGGTTAATTTTTGATAAAATAAACTGAGAAATACACTTTAAAACAGACAAACGAACCGAGCAGCAGGAGGAATCTCCGGAGCAACTGTTCAGTGAGGCGGAGTAAAGAATTTCACAGTTTAAGTTTGAGCTTCAACAGACAGAGTGTTTAACCGAGTTCGCGCTCAAGATTCCATGCCCTGCATGGAAGTTAACTCTTTCACCTCCGGAGCAGTTCTAACCTGGGGTTATACTGCATATGTCATAATATAGCAAGACTTCATGTTGTTTGAATCATTCGTGCCTTGTCCCTCTGAGCCTTGATCAGGACTTTGTGAATCAGAAGAAAGGGAGGGAAGGCATAAAAGAGGCCCGAAGTCCAGAGTCTCATGAAGGCACCCCCCCTGCAGTGATCCCTGCTGAGTGGGGCAGGCACAAAACAGCCTCAGCTTGGCATTCTCCTGAGAGGCAAACAGGTCCATCTAAAGGGGTGCCCTACTAGGAGAAGAGACTGTCCACTACCTCCTTATGAAGGGACCACTTGTGAGGCACCTGGCCCACACAGCTGAGGGCATCCACCAGCCGACTGGTCACTCTGGCCATATGAATGGCCAGCAGGTCAGCCTCCAGGTTGAGTGTGAGGGTCCAAATGTGGAGAGCTTCCCTGCACAGAGGTAGGAAGTGCATCCCGCCCTGCTTGCTGAGGTAGTACATGATCATCATGTTGTCTGTCTGGACCTTGAAGACCTGACCCCAAAGATGAGAAGCGAAGGTTGTCAGGGCCAGAAGAACAGCCCAAAGCTCCAGTAGGCTAATGAGAAATTGGGACTCCTCAGAGGACCAGAAACTGTGGACCTTGTGTACCCCCAGGTAGGCACCCTGGCCCATCAGGAGGAATCGGTCATGAGAGTGACCATCGGTTCTGGGCAGAAAAACAGAACTCTTTCCTGTAGATGTTCTGGGAACAAACATCATTATCTGGGTCACCGTGACCGGCTGGTAGAGGTAGCCCTGACGCTGAGGCCACTGGCAGGCCAGCTGCCACTGAAGGGAACGCATTCTCCAGCGGGCCCAATGGACCACGCTGGTGCAGGCTGCCACTGAGCCCTGGAAGCACAGAAAGTCCCTGGCAGGGTGCAAATGCCTAACCCAAAATGATCGGGCAAAGGAGGAAAGATCCTCGGCCCTGTCCACCGGGAGCTGGGCTCTAGCTCAGCAACAGTTGAGCTCCACCCCAATGAAATGAATCACCTGTGAGGGGACAAGTTCCGACTTAGCCTCACTGACCAGGAGGCAGAGATGAAACCAGGTCAGAAAGCCCAGGTCCCTGGAGTACTCCACCACCATCCTGTAGGGACTCTGCAATCAGCCAACAGTCCGCGTATGGGTATATCTGGACCCCACAGCGCCTCAGGAAGGTTGCCACCATGTATACTGCTATACATTTGGTAAAGAGCCGGGGATAGGCCAAAGAGTATGGTCCCCTTCGCGAGGAACCACGGGTGGGATGGACGAATGGGGACGTGGAAGAAGGCATCCCGAAGGTCCAGGGAGCAGAATCACTTGTTCCTTTGGTAAATTGCCTCCTTTTGTCCTTTACACCAATCATGATTGCCCTCCATATCCATGGAACATTAACCCAAATCCCTTCCTTCCAGCCACTTATCTAGTTTATTTTTAAACACTGCAATATTTGGTGAGTTGACAATGTCCTGAGGTAATGTATTCCACATTCTAAGTGTTCTAATAGTAAAGTAATTTAGTCTTCTGTTGCTATTGGTTTTCATTACTTCCAGGTGTCTATTGTGAAGTCTTGCCACAATTTTTCTTGTGGAGTATGCAATACTACATGTTAACATTTGTTCCGGGTTTTCAAGAATTTTAAACAGCTGGAGTAGGTCACCTCTGGTTCTTCTTTGCTTAAGAGTATACAGTCTTGTTTGTTGTAATCTAGTGTTATAATCTAAATAAGTTAGGTGTGGGATAAGTTTGGTGGCTCTGCGTTGAACTTGCTCAATTCTATTATCAGATTTTAAATGAGGGCTCCAAAAGGGCGAGTCATAGTCTAAGTGGGGCCTAACATGAGATCTGTACAGGGACATAAGACACTACTCTGATCTGGACACAAACGTTTTTCTAATTCTGCAAAGTAGTGCATTAGTCTGATTTGCAATTTTAGTACAGTGAGAGGTTGAGGATAGTTTATCATTGACTAGTATTCCCAGCTCTTTTTCTGTGTTAGAAGTTCTAATAATAGAGTTCTTTAGATAC
Source organism: Neoceratodus forsteri (assembly GCA_016271365.2). Taxonomy (NCBI): domain Eukaryota; kingdom Metazoa; phylum Chordata; order Ceratodontiformes; family Ceratodontidae; genus Neoceratodus; species Neoceratodus forsteri. Next base: position 48,927,953 of record CM028136.1, on the reverse strand, counting down.
ATAGATACATAGACAGTGTCGGCAGATAAGGGCCTATGGCCCACCCAGTCTGCCCATTTGAGCCTGTAAGTTCAGTTTGTTTTCCTAGAAGTCTGTTGCCCCTAACCCCTGACCTCTAGAATTCCTTTATGTCTATCCAATGCATTCTTAAATCCCGTGATTGTTTCAGCCCCCACCACTTCCTCTGGCAGGGTGTTCCACTTGTCCACCACCCGTTCTGTGAAGAAATTCTTTCTCACGCTTCTCTGAATCGTCCTCCTCCAACTTCATCCCATGCCTCTAGTCCTGGAACATCTTTTTCGCTTAAAATAGTGTTTTCCTGCACCCTGTTCCTCCCTGTAAGATACTTGTATGTCTCCATCATATCCCCTCTCTCCCTCCTCTCCTCCAGGGAGTACATGTTCAGTTCCTTCAACCTGTTTTCATAGGACTTGTGATGCAATCCATGCACCATCTTTGTTGCCCTCCTCTGAACCTTCACTACCCTGTCTATGTCCTTACGTAGGTATGGTCTCCAGAACTGTACACTGTACTCCAGGTGGGGCCTCACTAGTGTCTTGTATAGCAGAATTATGACCTCCCTTTTCCTGCTGGTGATGCCCCTGCCTATACATCCCAGCATCCTATTTGCTTTACCTGCTGCCTTGTCACACTGTTTCCCTACCTTGAGGTCATCAGAGATGACAACCCCAAGATCCCTTTCCTGCTTGGTGCATGCTATATCCTCACCCCCCAACTGATATATTGTGCCAGGGTTTTTGTGCCCCATATGCATTATCTTGCACTTCTTTGCATTGAATTTCAACTGCCAAACTCTTGACCATTCTTCAAGTTTCTGCAGGTCCCTTCTCATTCTGTCTACACCTCTGGTGTGTCTACTCTGTTACAGAGCTTTGTGTCATCAGCGTAACAGTGAAATTCTGCCTTCTAGATCCTGCGCAATGTCACTGATGAAAATGTTGAATAGGACCGGTCCCAGCACTGATCCCTGTGGTACCCCACTGGTCACTCTTCCCTCTGTGGAGTGACAGCCATTTACCACCACCCTCTGTGTCCTGCCACCCAGCCAGTTATCTACCCACCACACTACTGTCCTGCCCACACCCATATTCCCCAGTTTGTGTAATAGTCTTCTATGTGGCACAGTGTCAAAGGCCTTGCTGAAGTCCAGACAGGCCATGTCCACTGCCCTCCCCTGATCCACCTCCCTAGTCACCCAGTCAAAAAATTCAACGAGGTTGGTCTGACATGACCTCCCCCTGGTGAAACCATGCTGCCTTGGGTCTTGTAGTCCATTGACAACCAGATGTTCCACCAATCTCTCCTTCAGTAGTGCTTCCATGATCTTCCCCACTACCGAGGGTGAGGCTGACTGGTCTGTAGTTCCTGCTTCCTCTTTGTTCCCACTTTTGTATAAGGGGACTACATCTGCTGTCCTCAGTCTTTGGGTACCTCCCGTTTCCAGTGATCGCTAAACAGGATAGCCAGAGGTTCAGCCACCACCTCTCTTAGTTCTTTAAGGACCCTGGGTGCACCCGTTTGGCCCCATTGCTTTATCAACTCTTATTACTTCCAGTTCCTTCAGGACCCTTTCTCGTGTAAAGGACTTGTGTCCATTTCTGCACCATTCTCACCCTTGTACTCCTTCAGACCCATTACCCCCTCTTCCTCACTAAAGACTGAGCAGAAATACCTGTTCAATATGTCAGCTTTACTGTTGTCATCCTCCACGGCTCCCATCCTCCCCTTCAGTCTCACTATCCCTCCTTTGTCTTTCTTTTCCTTATGTACCTGTAAAGGTTTTGTCCCCTTTACCCACTGATTTTGCAATGTGTTCCGTCTGAGCTTTGGCTTCCATACTGACCTCCCTGCCTCCCTTTGCTTCTCCTGGTACTTCTCCATCCCTTCTGCCTGTGTCTTTTGTATTGCCTGAATGCAATCTTTTTGGCTTTCACTTTCTTTGCTACCTCTTTGGAAAACCATAATGGTCTCCTCTTCCTTTTCCTCTTGCTAACCTGCTTAATGCATAATTCTGTTGTTCTTGTAATCCCCATTTTAAATACTGCCCACCGTTCCTCAACCCGATTCCTGTCCCATTCCCCTTAATGCCTCTTTTAAGTATCTCCCCATTTTCCCAAAGTCTGCCCCCTAAAATCCAGGATATGTGTTTTTGTGTGGTTTGGTTCTGCTCTTTCTGTGATTTCAAACCACAATGACTGGTGGTCACTGTTACCCAGGTGCTCCCCCACTGTTACCCCCATCACACTGTCCCTGTTTGTGAGCACAAGGTCCAGTATTGCCTTCTGCCGAGTTGGTTCCATTACCAGTTGCTTGAGGAAGGCACCCTGAAGGGAGTCCAGGATAAATCTGCTACTAGTTGATGCTGCTGCTGGGATGCTCCAGTCCACGTCTGGAATATTGAAGTCTCCAGATAGTATATTTGTCTGGGGTTATTTTTTCCCCCGAGGTGTAGTACTGCACATTTAGATATATTAAAATGCATTTTGTTAATAAGTGCCCAGCGTTCAACTAAGGCTAGATCAGTTTGTAAGTCGTATCCATTACTCTGAATATTAGCCTTACCCCCAAGTTTAGTGTCGTCAGCAAATTTGACCATGGTGTTATTGGTCGAGATACACGTCACTTATAAATTAAACAAGATGAGACCAAGCACTGATCCCTGTGGAACTCCACTGGCCACCCTTCCTGTTCAGACAGTAAGCCATTTACCCTCTCTGGGTTCTATTGTTTAGCCACTGACTTATCCATGAAATTAGTGAGGATGAGAAACCTATATTACTAAGTTTCTTAATTAAGATAACATGTGAAACTTTATCAAATGCTTTACTGTAATCTAGTAAGATAATATCCATAGTTGTGTTATAGTACAAGTTATAACTAATACAATTAAAAAAGAGTAAGTTTGTAGTGCAGGAAAAACCTGTTTTAAACCAGTGTTGATACTCATCCTTATGTTTAAAGTTAACATTTCACTTTCTAGTTGTTGTTTAATGATTTTTTCCATTAGCTTACATGGTATCGAAGTTAAGCTAATAGGACGATAATTTCCAACTTTCGAATGGGAGCCCTGTTTATAGATAGGTGTAACTATGGCAGAACGCCAGTCAGTAGGGACTGAGGATTTCTTGAAGGGATTTATTGAAGACAATTGTTAGAGGTAAGGTGATGGAGTCCTTTGTCTCCAGGAGAAATCTAGAAGTTATATTATTTGGGCCTGGACTAGTGTGTTGCTTCAGAGAATCCAGTGCTGTCTGTGTATCCTGAGTGGAAATCCTGTATGTTTCAGTGTTTAATGTTGCTTCAATAGGTGGAGAAGCTAATTCTTGAGCGAAAACTGATTTAGAATAGTTATTTAATTCCATTGCTGTTTCTTTATCTGATGTTATTGTTTTTTTTGTTAATAATTAAAGGTTTAATTAGGTTATTACCCTTTTTTTCATTTAAGAGTACAGAGCCTTCTGACAATCAATTTTAAATTCTAAATTACGTTTAGCTAGTGTTTTTTTAAAAGTTTTTAACTGACTCCCTATATGTTACCATCGTACAGTCTTTCTGAGATAGTAGGCATTTTTTTTAGTTTGGAGGAAAGCTTATTTTTTTTGTGTAATGTTTTAATATTATTGTTAAACCATTGTGGAATTTTTCCTGTGTTATTATATTTGTTCTTCTCAGGTACATATTGTTTTTCAAGCTGAAATATTTTTTCCTTCAGAAATTCCCATGCTTCCTCAGTTCTTAGAGGGAGAAGAATCTGTTCCCAATTTAATGAGTTTAGAGAATAGTTTATACTATTTAAATCAGCCTTGTAGTATTGTTTTATTTTGGGTTTATTGGTTTTGGGATGTAGAGGAAGTTGCATGGAGAAAAATACAGAACTGTGATCACTGTTTCCTATGGGGGTTAGAATCCTGGAATCACATATAGGGGTTTCACAGTTTGTTATTACAAGGTCAAATATGTTTTTCCCCCCTAGTTGGCTCTCTAACAATTTAAGGCCTAGATTTGTGATGGCAGAAAGCAATTGTTCGTCGTATGGGTATACCCGGACCCCACAGCCACTACAGGGCATAGGTGGAAGCTGAAGGGGGGAAGATTCAGGGCAGAAAGGAGGAGGTGCTACTTCACTGAGAGGGTGGCGGAGCCATGGAATGCGCTGCCTAGAGGGCTGGTGGAGGCAGAAACGGTGGAGGGGTTCAAGAAGGGGTGGGACAGGTACAGGGGAAGGGTTCTGGAAGCAAAATCCAATGCAGGAAGAATATCCGGAACTGGGAAGGGAGAAGCCAGAGAAGGCGAGGGGGGCAGCAAGGTCAGCATCCAGGGTGGGGGCTGACCAAACGAGCAGACACGAAAGACCGTTAGGCCTGTTCTGCTGGCATTTTAGTATGTTAGTATGTCGTGTTGATTGGTACTGGATAGGGTGTCCCAATTTATGGTGGGGAGATTTAAATCCCCCAGTATAAGAACGGAATCTTTGTATGCTAGCTGCATAATCTCTCCAGCTAGCTGTCTAGTTAAGTTTATGTCAGAAGATGGTGGTCGGTAACAAGTCCCTATAATTAACTGTTAAGTGCCTGTGGGTCTGATATAAACTCATACACTTTCATTCTTTTTCTGAATTGCCCCAAGTTTCAGTAATGGCCGTCAGTGCTAGGTCCAGTGACTGAGTTAATACTTCAAGCTCAGCACACTTGGATATGTTCATTGATCCCACATTAAAAGTAAGGGTATTTACTTCAGTGCTATATTGTACGCAAGGATTATTAATGAGAGACCTGGGTATCTCCCGTGTCTCCCCCTTTTTTGTTAGTTTAAATATGTATTTATGTATGATGTTATCTTTTGCCCCATAATAGTACTGCCTCTTCTACGAAGATGCCAGCCGTCTCAACAGTAAAGTGACGGTCTATCCTCAAATTCCTCCCAGTATGTTATACACGCAATTCCTTGTCGGTAGCACCATTTACGCAGCCACTCATTCAGGGCTTTTATTTTAGAGGAGATGCATCTGGTGGCTCTTGGGATTGGTAGTATTTCAGAAATGCAAACAGTGCAACCTCGTTCAGTTAGAATGTTGTATAGTGCAACAAAGTCTTGTTTAATTTGCAGAAGGTTGGGATCCCACAATATCATTAGTGCCTGCGTGAATGATTACCAAAGGATTGTCACCAGCCGTGGACAAGACAGATTTGACCATTGATGTAATATCTGCAATTTTGGCCCCTCTGAAACTAGAACAAGTTGGATGTTCCTTATCAGGGTTGCATACTACCCTGTCTAGGTATTTTACAATTGAGTCACCTAGGACAAATACCTGCCGCTGTTTGGTGTGTGGTGCAACAGGTTTTACCAGGGGATGTAGTACTGAGGTGGATACCATGGTATTTGTAACTAGTGAGGAATCTGTTATTGGTTTGGCAACTACTTCTTTATAGGCCTGGACTTTTGGTCTCTTACTAGACTGTGGTGCAGCTGTTAAAGCCCTGGTTTGTATATTACTAGGTGCTCCTGAAAGAGCTTTGAAGTTACCATCTTTTGGTGCTATGTTACTAGAGTCTCCCAGTTCAGAAGTAAAACAGGATATTGTTCAACGTAGTTCAACATCTGCAACCTTCTCTGTTTTTTGTAGGGGGAATTCAATTGAGTTTTGTAGGGGAACTGAGTCTTACCAAGATGCTTACTTTACCTAGTGTGTTTTTTATAGGGTATTGTTGTCCATTTGTCATTTGTCATTATTGATGGCATGAATTGAGGGGGTTGAGGCAGTAACTGGTTGCTCTGCTAAGATAAGGGCAGGGGGCTTGTTTGAAAATGGTTCATATGAAAGTGAGTTTTCCAGGTGCTTGGTGGTAGAAACATTGGTCTCAACTAAAAGGGACATGTGATCAATACAGTCCTCTAATGCTCTGATTTCAGAGTTGAGAGACTCTTTAGGCTGTAAATGTTTTACTTCTTCCTGCAGGTTTGTCAGCAATATGCATCTGTCACATACAAAATTGGCTACCTGTTTACCAGTAGTGTACATCATGCATAATGTACAAAGTTTATTTGCTTTCTTCACGACCAATACTGGGAAAGTAGCTATATTAAGAAGATGATGAAGGTTTATAAATTACCTTACCGGTCGTACCAAGGTCTAGAGCCCTAGGCCGTTGTCCCCGGTGGACACGCGCAGGACGCGCGTGTCTCTCGCATGCATCTCCACAGCCGGCACGGCTTTCGCCCCACTCGCTAGAGCGAGTGGTTTTATGTGGTGAAACTGGAAGTGCGTGAGTCGCTACTTCGGTTTCGCGCTATCGCAAAAGTGCCCAAAAACAATAAAATAGCCTTTAGGAAGGCTTGCCCCAGTATGGAAAAGGGTGTAATGTTGATTATTTAGCACCTAGTGCTCTGAGTCTGTGTGAAGAGCAAATGATAGCAGGGAGGTGAGCCAGGAGGAATCAAGAAGTGTCCACTGGCCTCCAATATCCCACACTCTTTTGCAGTTAAATGAAGAGAGCTCAGTGTTAGGGATGGTATCCTTTCCACAAACCTGTTCCTAACTACAAAAATAAATACAGAGTTCAAGAGTCAAGTTTCATTTAAAATAAAGACTTTTCACAGCATTTAGCATCAGCAGGTGTATCTATCAGCTGCCCGCTCGCTAGAGTGAGTGGTTTTATGTGGTGAAACCGGAAGTGCATAGTCGTGCTACTTCCGGTTTCGCTCGCTATTGCAAAAGTGTGCAATATCCCACACTCCTTTGCAGTTCCGCTCCAGGGATGGAATGATCTGGTTCAGAGTGACCATTCTGAAGGTGCGTGGCCACAGAAACTTGTTCAGGTCATGCAGATCCAAGATGGTGTGCCAGCCTCCCCATCTGTTTGGGAACCAGAAAGTATCTGGAAACAAACATTGGATGGCCTGGTGGGTCCAGGATGCAAACCCCAACCTCCTTCTGGAGAAGGTGGGTGATGCCTTCCCGAAGCGTCTGCGGACACCATATTCTATCGAAGGGCACGGGCTCAGCTGGGCAGGAGAACCTCAAACTCCAGAAGCAACCCATTGCCCCCTATATCACATCACTGGGCACATTTGGAGGCGGAGGCCAGGCCAGCAGAGGATGCTGCTGTACCCCGTCCACCAGGCTTCCAGACCACAGAAGCGACAGAGTTGGGTCTCAGACGCCAGGACTGCTGGTGCCCAGCCGGGGTCAGGCAGCCTTGACTGCAGGAGCAGGATGGGGCTGAAAAGACTTTCTGGGGTTTGGAGCCCTTGGTTGTTTGGGCCTAGGTGACGGAATCCAAGGTGGCATTGGACTTCTCAATCCTAGTGAGATAACCATCCACCCTGGGCCCGAACATATCGGTGCCCAGAAAGGGGACATCCACCAATTTGTGCTGGGTATCTGACTTGTGCATAAGTCTCCAAGGATGGACCTGGTTGGTCCAAAAGCTTAGACACCATTTCCTTTTTGTAACGTCTCTGTTGGTCCAATAAAAGGTATCAAACCATTTGCTTCTGGATCTGTTCTTACAAGGACCAATACGGCAACTAAACTAATTCTGTATGTCATACAGGATTTGAAAAACACACAAAAATAACAGCCAATAGGGTGAAAAAGATAATAGGGAACTTGATACATCACGAGCAAAAAGGATTTATACCAGGTAGGCATCTCAGTAGTAATATTAGAAGACTCTTTAACATAATGATAGCGCAGGAAGGGAAGGACAACCACATATTGCCTTGCTAAGCAACGCTGAAAAATCATTCAATTGCTTCAACTGGATATATCTCGACCTGGTATTGGGAAAAAATGGGCTTTGGCAAAAGATTCAGAAAATGGATCACACGACTGTATTTACAACCTACAGCAAGAGTTAAAGCTAGCGGAACCATGTCGAAACCCCTAAATATAAACAGATGCAATCAATAGGGGTGCCTTCTGTCATCGCTCTTATTTGCAACAAGTATGGCGCCCTAGGAAGCCACCATTAGGGAAAACAACAATACAAAAGGCATAAGGGTTGCGAGATAGATGATACAATATCACTGCACATCAAAGATACACTGATTTACATCAGGGAACCAGAAAAAAAAACCTTGGCATGCTTGCATCAGGGAAGAATAGGTTACTCACCTATAACCATAGTTCTAGGAGTGGTATATGGTTCACACCCACACTCTGACAGTTCCACTGGAAGGCAATCACTGCCTGGACATCTTCAAGTTAAGCTCCCTCCACCACCCAGGCATCCCTCGACTTCACCCCGTGACGTCAGATCAGGCATGCTGGAAGCACGATCATGTGACAAGGGAAGCAGGATGTGTTGTGTGGATTTGTACCATATACTACTCCTAGAAGAAACACACATTTGTCAATGCTGAGTGCTGTCTTGCTGGCATTGGTAGAGCAGGAGTTCGAGAGATGCATAATAGGAATGGCAGTGAAGTACTGAACTGACGCCAACCCCACCCCCACCCTGCAGAGACTGACAGGCGTTGGGGTGTGCCTTTTGGTTGTCGGCCATAACACTCACGCCATTTCACCTCACTGTACCCTGTAGACACTGAAAAGTGTTGCGGTGTGCCTTGGGGTCTTCGGGCACTACGCTCACCCCATTCCATAAGGAAATATGCTGAGATGGGTGCAGTATAGAAGAATGGGGTGTACTTTGGGGCCGAAGAGTCCAAGGCACACCTCAATGACTGTCACTGGCTGCAGGGTGGGGGTGAAATGGCACGAGCATTACAGCAGACGATCCCAAGACACACCCCTGACGCCTGTCAGTTTCTACAGGGTGGTGCGTTACGGTTGAAAACCTTAACACCCCAGGCATTTGTTGGAATTTTCACTCCAAATTCTCAACATAGGCTATTTGTGACCCCACCTCATGAACAGTGGCACTATCAGTTTATTAGCCAAAAGGTGATTTTGCACAGTGACTGTGCCATTTGGTGCCATAGATGCAAAAACACATTTCGGGCAGGATGCGAAAAATGACAGCTTTACTTTTCATGAGAAGGTGTGAAAAAATGGCAATGCTGAAAACCTGGAGCAAAAATATGAAAAATTGGTGAAGTCATGAGCAGGTGTAGAAACTGCGTAACGCAATTATTTTGGGGATTTTTTTGACCAAATTTTCAACACAGGCATTTTGGAACCTCCGCTCATGAACACTGGCACTGTGATTTTGTTAATCTCTCTCAAAAGTTGATTTCCCACAGCGACCGAGTCACTGTGCGCCAGATGTGTGAAAACACATTTTAGGCAGGATGTAAAAAATGACAGCTATACTATTCATAAGGAGGTGGGAAAAAATGACAATGTTGAAAATCTGGAGTAAAAATATTAAAAATTGTCAAAGTTAAGTGTGCGTGCAAACTGCGCAATGCCCACTCGTAACGCAGTCATTTTTTGGAATTTTTTCACCAAATTTGCAACACAGGCTTTTTGGGACCACACCTCAAACAGTGGCACTGTCATTTCGTAACCCGATCCCAAAAGGCGATTCTGCGCAGTGACTGCTTAACCACCTTTGGGGACCGAATAATGAGATGACAGTGCATGTGTTCCATGAGGTGGGGTCCCAAGAACCCCAAGATGAAAGTTTGGAGTCAAAATTCAAAAACATTATTGAGATAGTCAGCTAAGTTGAACCCCCCCCCCCCCAATGCCATTATACAGCTTACCGGCATTTCTTCATTTTGCAGTTCGGCTTTGCAGAGTCCAGGCGTGTTCCGCTCCACTGAAGATCGCAGCACCAGACCTCCAGAGGTAAGTATGAGGTGGTGTGTGTAGGAGAAGTAAGTCTTGTAGAGGAGTGAGTGCGGGTTGGGGAGGGAGGTGCTGCAGACAACGGACAGTTTTCTTTTTTCAAGTACAAATAATAAAAAAAAAAAGACTGTAGTTAGGGAAGGTTTTTTTCTTTACAGGTGAAATAAAACAAATGCTGGGCACACTGGGATGGGCTCCCAGTGTGCCCCTGTGGAGGTGGGGCAGGGGAGGAACATGCTGACGCGGTTGGCTTTCTGTGAGCAGAGGCGCACTGGGATGGGCTCCCAGTGTGCCACACAATGTGGGGGGGGGGCATTACTGGAGGATTAAAGATCCCCCTTGTGCTCCAATTTTTTTTTCACACAATACAGTACCTATGTGGAGTCGTCACATAGAAATAAATGGCATACAAAGAAGCACCAGACGACAGAGTACCAAAAGGCAATATTTATTGCACACTACTGAACAAAAGTTTGGGGGAAAAAAAGGTTAAAAATGCAAGACCACCAAGGAGAGAAACGGTGATACTGAAGGATTAAGGATACCTTCTACGCTCATGATTAAGTACGGCACTTTCAGATACCGTCCTAACACACTTCTCCAACTATTGAAAAGAGACTGCAATAACTGACTGCAGTATTAAACAAAACAATGCATTTAGTGCAGACTGAGCTAAAAATGATAAAAAATATAGTACAGTTAAGTGCTGAATGCTGAAACAAATTCAGGGGGCCGAAAATTCACAAACTGCAGAAAGGATCACTGCGGCTATGTTTATCGAAATGTTTCACCAGGAAAGGCACGTACGGGAGACGTGTCATCTGTGCCGCTGTATGACGAGCTTGTCTCAGACTGCAGCAGCACATTTCTTTCAAGTTGGTGGCACTTTACATAATATTCGTGTCAGCGCTAGCATGCTGGCTAATTGGGGAAAGAAGGACGCATCTACTAAAGCATGCCCTGCATTTGCCAACACTGACACATCTCTGCATTTCTCCTACTACCAGAAGATGTTGCTTTCGCATGCGCGAGACAACATAAAAATTACTCACCATAGTAATATTGTTTCTTCCAAGGTATTCTTCAGTATTCTTTACAGATGCAGTATGCCAGCTAAGTTCAGCTGCCCCGGAGGTGGAGGCAATGTAAATGAAGTTGGCGCACTGGTCAATCAGAAGAGGTAGAAGGGGTGTGCTGCCTGCAGTCAGCCTTGAGGGCTTCAGAATTATTTTGATGCTGAAAAAGGGTAAAAACTGTGCCCATGAGAAATAAACTCTTCCAACAGGAATCAAAAATAGAACAATAGTCATCCTAACAATGTAGAAACCAGAAAAACAGTGAAACAATCGCCTAATAAAAAGATGCACAAAAATGTTGGCTAAGGACAGGAAAGCAGAGCCATGCCCCATTAGGTTATAGGGGGGAGGATGGTTGGGAGGTCAAGCATACTTAAGAATACCTTGGAAGAAACAATATTACTACAGTGAGTAATTTTTTCTTCTCACCCCAGGGATTCTTCAGTATGCTTGACGGGTGCAGACTACAGAGCAGTGCAGTTGGGAGGCGGGTACAGAACCTATTTAGGAAAATGGATCTGCAGCATCGCTGTACCAAATTTGGCACCTGATCTGGAATGTACATCAAGGCAGTAATGCTTTGTGAATGTGTGTACAGTCTTCCATGTGGCTGCTTTGCAGACATCAAGCAAGGGAATATTTATTTAGTTTTTGTTGACCAGGAAAGGAGGACTAGACAATTCTGCCTATTTTCAGATTCGTCCTGGAGAAGGGGGATACAGATGGATGCAAACTGAAATTGAACAAGATTAAGCTGCTGGTGGTATTTCTAGTGAAGATCCCTTGCATAGAAACATAGAACTTGACGGCACATAAGGACTGCAAGATCCATCCAGTCTGCCCATTTCTTTTTCTACCTTATGATGTGCCATAGACCTTTACTCTGCCAATGGCCTATCTATTCATACTCATCTGTATTGCTACCTTATGCCTATCCCATGCCTGTTTGAAGCCCTGCACTGTATTCATATCCACCACTTCCTGAGGTAGGCTGTTCCATGCATCCACCAAAAAGAACTTCCTCACATTACCCCTTAATCGGCCTCCCTCTAATCTCATGCTATGTCCTCTTGCCTATTTTTCTTGTACTGAAACATGTTAGACTCTTTCACCTTGTTAATGCCTTTAAGTTGTTTGAATGTTTCAATCATAGTACCTCTCTCCCTCCTTTGCTCTAGGGTATACATATTGAGCTCAGTTAATCTGTCCTCATATGTTTTCTAATGCAGTCCCTGCACCATTTTGGTTGCCCTTCTCTGGACTGCCTCAATTTGGTTAATGTCCTTGTGAAGGTGTGGCCTCCAGTACTGCACGCAGTACTCCAGATGGGGCCTAACCAGTGTCTTGTAAACAGGGATTATAAAATGGTAAGGGAAAATCCTGAAATCTGATTGGCTGTTGTTCATATAGCACTTATGTTCCACGCATGGAAAATAAAAAGTGCTGCCAAATGTGCACTGATCACCACTGGAATCATTACGCTAATAGAATGTTAAGAATTCAACTGGCAGCCATTGTTTTTTGCCCCACAACTGTAAGCATCACATTTACTTGCACTGGGCTCTAAAAATAAAACTACATTAAATACAGAATAATCGCTATGTGAGTGTGCATTATGTTTTTTTTTTTTTGCACACCCAAGTTGTGTGATGACCGTGTAAACCTCAAGAACGAAGCTCGAGAGGTTTGCCCAGTCATCACACGACGAGGGTTTTAAAAAACACACAACGCACACTCTGCTTAGCCAGTATTTTATATAATTTACTGGTGCAAGAGTTTACAGAAGAGGACAAAAGAAACTTGGGGTTGCCAGTTGTGTTTGCTGAGGAAAAACAATCAGTACATCACCATGCATAAAAAGTCGAACAGAAAGCATTTTTGTGATTTACATACAGTTAGCACAGGCAATTTAGGTACTTGTCACGCTGTGACTTAAACGGAGATGTTGTTAGCGATGGTGCAGACTGGAATTTGTTGAGCGGTGACGAACTCTACAACAACTAAGAGTTCAATTTACTTTTAATTACAGTATGTAATTCCTTATACAGAGGTATTTCCATTGTCATCGAGGAGGGTTCTTCTTGTCCGGGTCATGGAGGTCCTGGTTCCAGTGATAATCTGTGAGGGGCAACATAAAACGACTCGCCATGTTTACTAGTTTTGGTTTTTTTTTCCACACAGACAACAAAACGGATGCTGCCATCAAGTCAAGAGACTAAACCTCGATGTATGTGTAAAATTCTACGTGGCGCTAATGGCAGTTGAAGTGCATCTGTGTGCTCGAGACAACTGACTGCTGGTAAGGATTTAAAATTAGCACAGAATGTCAACTGAACGCCGTAATAACCTGGCTGCCCAGTTATTATGGCATTTGAAACAGGGACTTCAGACAGTCATTAAAGGGGGGCACCAGTAATTATATACAAAATAAAACAGATTAATTAAATGTTTCCCTGATCATCACATTCTCCTTACACACAAACAAATTAGAACCATTAAGTATTGTTTATAGTTTTCATTACAACTGTTTCTTTGCTGACAATGAAAAACCCCCCTTCTATCTTTACCTGCTCATCAGGGAACTTTCTTCTCCTTACCCTGACAGTGAGATAATTGAGTCTCTTGCTGTAGCAGAGGCATTTGTTTTGTGTGTGTGTGTGTGTGTGTGTGTGTGTGTGTATAGTACGTTAGGAGGGTAACATTCTAGCAGTGGAACCGAGCAGAATTTTGAATCCATGTATTCCATGGTAAACATTCCATGACAAACATTCCATATCTTGAATGTGGGGGAAAACAGAGAAAAAAAAAAAGGGAAGAAAAAAGTAGGCAACAATACAATGACATCATTTGTAGTGGACGGAAGGATTATTTTATCATAAATGCACACAAGTAAATCTATTGTTTCTACATATAAACATTCTTTTCTCAACTGTAAAAGGTTTAAAAAAAACAGAAGCCCATTTTATAAGTGCAATAATGCACTCTGGGATGTGAGTGGGTCACATTTTACCGCACGGCCAGCGGCTAAAGTCACTTGCTCGGCCTCATGCCTTATTACACCCTGGCCATGCGGTAAAATGTGTTCCACGACACCCCATCATGCCTTATTGCTTACTTATTACCTCCCTTCCGATTTCCAGCAGATACCACCACTACACCCCACCGCCCTCTAGCCTTACCTACTGCTTTAGAGGTCTGTTTGGATGATTTCAGGTCATCGGTGACGACACCTACGCTTCTTCCTTGTGACTGCCAGCAACTCCCCTACCAGCCTATAGGTGGCTTCAGGGTTTCTCTTCCCTATGTGCATGATCTTGCACTTCTTTGCATTAAACCCCAGCTGCCACTCTTCTGATCATTTTCTAGTTTATCCAGATCTCTTCTCATTCTGCCCACCCCATCTGGATCATCTGCTCTGCTGCAGATCTTGGTATCATCTGCAAACAGACAAACCTTACCCTCCAGTCCATCTGCAATGTCACTGATGAAGATATTGAAGAGTACAGGCCCCAGGACTGATCCCTGAGGTACCCACTTGTGACTTGCATCTCTTCTGACTGTATACCATTTACCACTACTCTCTGTTTTCTGCCCGTCAACCAGTTTGCCACCCAGTTGACCAACGTCTGACCCACCCCGAGCCTACCCAGCTTATCAATCAATCTTCTATGTGGAACAGTATCGAAAGCTTTGCTGAAGTCAAAGTAGGCAACATCAACTGCTCCCCTTGGTCCACCACTCTGGTAACCCAGTCAAAGAAACCTATGAGATCAGTCTGACAGGACCTTCCTTTTGTAAACCCATGCTGTCTTGGATCCTGTGCCCCTATGGATTCCAGGTGTTGCACTATCTTTTCCTTAAGGAGTGTCTCCATAATCTTACCCACTACTGAAGTAAGACTGACTGGTCTGTAGTTCTCTGCCTCCTCCCTGCTACCACTCTTGTGGAGCGGGATCACATGAGGCCTTCTCCAGTCTTCTGGGACCTCTCCTGTGCTCAGGGACTCCTAAACAGTTCTCATAATGGCTCTGCTAGTTCCATCCTTAGCTCCTCTAGTACCCTGGGATGTATGCCATCAGGCCCCATTGCCTTGTCCACCCTGAGCTTATCAAGCTCTTGTAGGACCCTTTCATTTGTGAAAGGACTAGTGCACACCTCACTCCCCCCCTGTGTCCATGGTGCAGAGCTGTGGGCCC
The DNA here is from genome assembly GCA_016271365.2 of Neoceratodus forsteri. Taxonomy (NCBI): domain Eukaryota; kingdom Metazoa; phylum Chordata; order Ceratodontiformes; family Ceratodontidae; genus Neoceratodus; species Neoceratodus forsteri. The sequence goes on along the minus strand of CM028136.1, from coordinate 48,912,903 downwards.
TGCCCTACCTTCTCTTAAGTAAATATTGAGCAGAAGGATCTATTTAGGACTGCAGCTGCCACTGTGGCAGCAATGCCCTTGGTAAACCCTGAGGGGGCTGTTTGCCAGCTTTGCTGTAGCAGAACTGGATACAAGAGACAATCCAGCAGGATACAGTCCTCTTGGTAGCCGGTCTTCCTCTGCCTACTTCCCCATGAGGAAAAGTTGAGTATAATCTTGCCTGAACTGCTTAACATCTTCCAAATAGTAGGTCAGAGCCCTCTTAACATCCAGGCTGTGTAGCCTGCATTGGCCTGGAGCGGATTTTTCTGTGAAAAAGACACGAAGTGTGAGAGATTGATTGAGGTGGAAATCAGAGACCACCTTTGTGAGGAACTTTCTGTTTCTCCTAATGACTACCTTGTCCCTATGGGCAATGATGTAATTGCATTCAGTACACAGGGCCTGCAGTTCTGAAATCCTTCTGGCAGAAGTGATGGCAACCAGAAATACCGTTTTCCAAATAATATACTTCAACTCAGCAGTAGCCATGAGCTTGGCTATAAAGAGGTTCAAATCCCAGGGAGGGACAGGCTCCCTCAGTGGGGGCTGAAGGTGCAGCAGGCCTCTGAAAAATGTTTTAAAGATAGGCGGAGAAAGGAGAGATTTCTGTTGCCCAGTGGAAAGGTAAGTCGAGATGGCTTCCAAGTGCAGCTTGAGGGAGGAGGCCTTAAGGCCTGTTGACTGACGGTGTACCAAATAATACAGAAGGGTAGGAGCATTAACCCCAAGACGGTTTATCCTCCTCTCCTTACACCATAAGGAAAACCTCTTCTACTTAGAGGCATATCTTCTTAGTGTTGGTTTTTTTAGCCATCTGAAGGATCTTTAGTACTTGTTCAGAGTACTGGGAAGCAGGGAACTCTAATTCCCCAAGTACCAGACCATGGGGTGAAGAGACTATAGACTGAGGTATATTACCCCCATCTGAGGAAGAGTCAGGAGACTGTGGGTCACTGGTAGCTGAATGGGCTTCCTGACTGACAGGGCAAGGAGCAGTGAATACCATGGTTATCTTGCCTAGTCTGGAGTTATCAAAATCATAGTGGCTGACTGGTCCCCAAATTTGAGAAGAACTCTGTATGAGAGGAAAGGCGTACAGAAATCTCCCTGTCAAATACAAGGTTAAAGCATCCACTGGCATGGTCCCCAAAGCTGGGGGCTGGCAGCAGTAGTGTAAAAGCTGGTGGCTAAGGCTGGATGCGAAAAGATCCACCTCTGGGAGACCCCCACCTTCTAAAAACTGTCTGTAGAACCAGTTTGTTCAGGGTCCATTCGTGGTGGCCCTGACTGATGCGACTCAGGGAGTTTGCCAAGGTACTGTCCTTACCTGGAGGGTGAATGGCCTACAAGTTCATGTCCACGGAATAGGCTAGGGTCCAAATTCCCATTGCCTCAGTGCAGAGATTGGTGGACCTTGTGCCACCCTGCTTGTTGATGTACAACATGGCAGTGGTGCTGTCTGTTCTCACTTGAACATTGTCTCCTTCTAAATGTGCAGCAAAGCCCTTGATGGCTATGGCTGATGGATATCTTAGCAGTCACAGAAACATGGTACACAGAGAACCATGACTGGGATGTTAACATACCAGGGTACATAACCTACAGGAGAGACAGGCAGGGGAGAAGAGGGGGAGGAGTAGCTCTCTATGTAAAGGAAGGGAAAAAAGCAACTGAACAAAAGAGTAAACAGGGAGGAGAGGGAGGCACTGTGGGTCACCTTGGAGACTGGAAAGGGTACCACAATCAGCACAGGGTTTGTACAGACCCCATGTCAGGGGAAGAATGGGACAAGGATATGATGGAAGGCATTCTTAGAATGGCAGAGAAAGGGGAGATACTGTTGATGGGAGACCTGAATATGCCAGATGTTAACTGGAGCATACTTGCTGCAGCCACATCCAAGAGCAGGGCCATTCTTGATGCCCTACAGGTGGCAGGCATTAGACAGCTAGTTTCGAACCCACTCGTGAGGGAGAAATCTTAGACCTCTGACTTCAAACGGGGGCAGTGAGAGGATCTCAGATCTAGAAGTAGGTTGCCATCTGGGGACAAGTGACCATCAAACAGTGTGGTTCACGTTAAACTCAGCTACAGAGTCAAGCCATACAAAGTGAGGTACTGGACTTTAGGAGGGCTGACTTTGGCAAGATGGAGAGTGCCTCAGAAAGCACTAGCAAACAGGCTAGAAGAAGGTGTGGAGCAACAATGGGAATTATCAAAACTGCCATCACAGACGCAATAAGCCTTTGTGTAAGCAAATAAACAAATCAAAACGAAGAAAAGCCACTATGGTTCTCAAGAGATGGCTGTGAAAGTCAGGAAGAAAAGATAGCATTCGGAAGTATAAGGAAACACAGGAGCAGGACAGACAGCTGTACCAGTTAAGGCAGAAAGAAGCAGGAGGGAAGTCAGAATAGCAAGAGGCCCAAACTGAGGAAAAGATAGCCAACTCAGTTAAGAAGGGGATAAAACCTTTATACGACATATCAGCTGAGCAGAAAGACAAAGGGAGGATAGTGAGACTGAATAGAATGAACAGTGGGTGGGCAGAGGGGACAGTGAAAAGGCAGGAATACTGAACGAATATTTCTGCTCAGTATTCACAAAAGAGGAGGGAAGTGCCTAATCCAATTAACAGAAGCACTCTTGATAGGGGTTTGATCCCAGTCCTTTCACAGAAGAAAGGGTTCTGCAAGAACTCCTAAAACTGAAGGTGGACAAAGCAATGGGTCCTGATGGAATTCACCCCAGAATTCTAAAAGAATTAAGGAAGAACTAGTGAAACCACTGGCTACTCTTTTAATAAATCATGGGAGGATGGTGTGGTACCGAGAACTGGAGGAAGGCGGATGTGATTCCCCTTCACAAAAGTGGGACCAAGACAGAGGCAGGAAACTACAGACCTGTCAGTCTGACCTCTGTGTGGTGGGAAAGTGATGGAGTCACTTCTGAAGGAAAGAATAGTTGAGTACCTAGAGGTCAGTGGAGCACAGGATCCAAGGCAGCATGGGTTCACAGGGAAGGTCATGTCAGATGAATCTAATAGATTTCTTTGACTGGGTGACCAAAGTAGTAGACCAGGGAGGGGCTGTGGACATGGCCTACCTAGACTTTAGCAAGGCATTTGACACAGTCCCACACAAAAGATTGATAGACAAATTAACCAGCCTGGGAGTGGGTCCCAGGGTGGTAGCCTGGGTAAAACATTGGCTGGACAACAGGACACAGAAGGTAATTGTAAATGGAGTCCACTCTGAAGAAAGGGCGGTTACTAGTGGGGTACCGCAGGGTTCAGTATTGGGTCCAGTCCTTTTTAATGTCTTCATCAGTGACATTGCAGAGGGACTGGAAGGAAAAGTATGCCTTTTTGCAGATGACACAAAGATCTGCAACAGGGTTGATATACAAGGAGGCATGGAAAGGACGCAAAGGACTTAGCAAGGTTAGAGGAATAGTCAGACGTATGGCAGCTAGGATTCAATGCAAAAAGTGCAAAATAATGCACCTGGGAAACAAGAACCCAGGGAAGAATACACAATGGGTGGGAGGTAGTAACAACAACAAAACAGGAAAGGGACCTGGGGTAATCATATCAGATGACCTAAGGTTAGCAAGCAATGTGAGAAGCAGTAGGGAGGGCCGGGGTATACTGGGATGTATAGGGAGAGGCATCAGCAGCAGAGAACAGGAAGTTGTTATCCCTCTGTACAGACAGTTGGTGAGACCCCATCTGGAATACTGTGTCCAGTTCTGGAGACCCCATCTCCACAAGGACATAGACAGGATAGAGGCAGTCCAGAGGAGGGCAACTAAAATGGTGCAGGGTCTGCAAGAGAAGCCATATGAGGAGAGACTAAAGGAGCTTAATATGTATACCCTTGAGGAAAGGAGGGAGAGGGGGGACATGATAAAAACTTTCAAGTACCTCAAGGGAATCAACAAAGTCCAAGAGGGTAGCATCTTTCAGAAAAAGAGACTTGCAAGAACACGGGGACACAATTTAAAGATAGAAGGAGGGCGGTTCAGGGGCAATGTGAGGAAGTATTATTTCACAGAGAGGGTAGTGGATGCATGGAACAGCCTTCCTGAGGAAGTTGTGGGGTCTAAAACTGTGGGAGAATTCAAGAATGCATGGGACAGACATAAGGCAATTCTTGTGGGGGGCAGGAAGATAAAGGCTGTTGGTTAACTAGCATCTGCGGCCTATCCTGTAGGTAGGGAAATGGGCAGACTAGTTGGGCCTAGCGGTCCTTATCTGCCGTCAAAGTCTATGTTTCTATGGCTAGATACACCATTCTGAGCTTGAGTAGATTGATGTGGAAAGTGGACTCCTTAGGAGTCCATGTGCCACTTAGGAACTGATCCTGAAGGTGGGCTCCCGAACCTATGAGGGAGGCATCTGTTGTGAGCACTCTGGAAGGTTGCCTTAACTGAATGGCAATGCCTTCCCTGAGATTCTCTGTCTTTCCACCAGATTAGAGCCCGAAGGAGAGTTCTGATGACTGGAACTGGGCTTTGAAAATGAATCCCTTTTCTGGGACCATTAAGCCCTGAGGGGATACTGAATGTCCCTCATTTGGAATCTGGTACGTGGGACCACCGCTGTCATTGATGCAGTGTGGCCCAGAAGTCTGAGAAAATGTCTGGTCATCCTTGGCTGGTCCATGACAAAGGAGTTTACCAAGTTCAGAAAAGTTTGCACCCTGCCCACTAGGAGGAATGCCTTTCCTTGCAGGGTGTTGAGTTGTGGTCCAATGAAGTCCAGTACTTGGACTGGCTCGAAGTGGGACTTCTCTTTGTTGATGTTGAAGCTCAGAGACTCCAGAGTGTTTCTTGTCAGGTTCAAGGATTCTGTAACTTCTCGTGAACTGAAGAACAACAGCAAACAGAAACGAGTGCACTCTTTGCCAGGTAAAGCTCAGAGCAAACAGTTAAATTCAAAATCAGTGAGTCTTTATTCCGGCTTTTAAGCACTAAACACCACAAGTGCATGCCAGCTAACCACCTAGCGTTTCACTCCTCGCGAGTCTTCCTCAGGGGTGTGGTTGGAGTGTGGGAAGGTCAGTTTTAAAGGCATCACTATTAATTTACATGCCACATTTGCATAGTGACGTCATAATGACATCATCTTCTTTATAATGCCTTATCACAATACAGTGTTATCTTAGCCATATAAATACAGTCCAACAGTTAGAAAACACTTTAGAAGGATTCAGAATTATTACAAAACATACCAAATGAATACTGATAGAAAAGAAACACATAAGAGACATTAGTTTATAATATTATGTATCAATAGATTAAAGTGGGGTGCTGCTATAATGCAAACCCAGTTAATTCAAGGAAAACAAAATGTCCTTATGGTTCCCCTTTCTAAATAAGATAATGCTCTATACTCGAAGGAACTGGAATTCGGTCTCTGGCAAGGAAAGTGTTCCCTATTACGTAGGTGACAAACCATATTTTATTTCCAGCCTACCGGCCTGAATCCAGAGTGCAGAGTGTCTCAGTGTGAGCGACCTGCAAAAGGAGAAAAGAACAAAACGTCAGTTCCAAAAGTATTTTAACTTACATCACATATAAGTCAACTCCACTAAAAACTAACTACTTTCCACTCAGGTCCCAACTTTCATTTAAGCTGCTTGGTTTCACACACCTCAGTGTATAAATCCATTTGCTTTCTTTCTCCAACAGTAGATTGCGTCTAACTCCCCCAAATTCCAGAGGTGGTACCCGTTCGATTCCTATAAATTTCATATAGTCTGGTTTAGAGTAATGTACCTGACTGAAATGAAGCCCTACAGGAGTGTCCAGTCTATTATTTTTAATAGAGCGTACATGCTCTTGAATTCTCTGCTTCAAGGGCCTTACAGTCTTTCTTACATATAGCAGGTCACAGCTGCACCAGAGTGCATACACCACATAACTTGTACTGCATGTGATGAGTTTTCTGATGTCAGCTCAAATGTCTGGGTATCAGGGATGCTGGAACTCTTTACTTGTTAAGCAATATTTACAAATATTACACCTAGAGCACCTAACCAAGTCGTTTTTTGATCTTTTTGGGTTGTGAATCTGCTATGTACAAGAGTATCTTTCAAGTTCTTAGCCCTGCTGAAAGAAACTCTGGGTTTATTTCCAACTGCTTTGGCTACAGTCTTGTCATTCATTAGAACAGGGCAGTTGCTGTACACAATGTTGCCAGTTATTCCTGCCTTAGGATTGTATCGTATTACAAAAGTGCAGGGCTGTGAGTCGGATGTGCTACTCTGATTATTAAGCAGGTTGGTCCTGTCTATCTCCTTTGCTCGTAGTTTTTGTTCTTTTAGAAGGTTATCTGTGTAACCTCTGTGAAAATTGTTGTACGACTTCATTTGCTTGTTTTTCCAAACTAAGTATCTGTACTGCAATTTCTACATAGCCTGACCATCTGATTATAAGAGATCAAATCTTTTAAATGTTGGGGGTGTGCACTTGTAGCATGTAGCACCGAGTTTGTGGCTACTGGTTTACAAAAACATTGTGTTTCTATACTAAATTCCTCATTCACTCTTAGGTCCAAATCCAAAAAATTTAACTTGCGATTGTCCACTGTATAGGGGAACTTCAAGTTTAAAGTGTTTTCGTCTAACCATCCAACAAAATCTTTTACAATTGACATGTCTCCTGCCCATATACAAATCACATAGTCAGTAAAACAATACCACTGCTTGATGTGGGCTCGAAAAGGATGGACAATCATTTAAAACCAGAGTGTCTTCCCAAAAGCCCATAAACAAATTAGCATAACTTGGGGCCATTGCTGTGCCACATTTCTGCAGACAGAACTGCTCATCAAATTTGAAATAATTGTGGTCTAAAATAAATCTCAGTACTTGTACAGTAAATTATTTTGGTATTTGCTCCGAGTCTGGAATTTTTCCAAAAAAATATTTCATAGCAGTAATAATAAATGAGATGGTCAAGCCACGTAGAAATTGCAGTACAGATGCTTTGTTTGAAAAACAAGCAAATGAACTCATACAACAACTTTCACAAAGAGGTTACACAGATATCCTTCTAAAAGAATAAAAACTACGAGCAAGGGACATAGACAGGATCAACCTACTCAATAACCAGAGTAGCACATCCGGCACACAGCCCTGCACTTTTGTAACACACTACAATCATAAGGCAGGGAGAACTGGCAACACTGTGTACAGCAACTGGCCTGTTCTAATGAGTGACCAGACTGTAGCCAAAGCAGTTAGAAATAAACCCAGAGTTTCTTTTAGCAGGGCTAAGAACTTGAAAGATACTCTAGTACATAGCAGATTCACAGCCCAAAAAGATCAAAATACGACTTGGTTAACAAGGAGAATGCATGTTTCAGGCACTCTAGGTGTAATATTTGTAAACACTGCATAACAAGTAAAGAGTTCCCAGCATCCCAATACCCAGACATTTGAGCTGACATCAGAGAACTCATCACATGCAATACAAGTTATGTGGTGTATGCACTCTGGTACAGCTGTGACCTGCTTTACATAGGAAGGACTGCAAGGCCCTTGAAGCACAGAATTCAAGAGCATGTATGCTCTATTATAACTAATAGACTGGACACTCCTGTAAGGCTTCATTTCAGTCAGGTACATTACTCTAAACCAGAATGTATGAAATTTATAGGAATCGAATGGGGACCACCTCTGGAATTTGGGGGAGATACACCCAATCTACTGTTGGAGAAAGAAAGCAAATGGATTTACACACTGAGGTGTGTGAAACCAAGCAGCTTAAATGAAAGATAGGACCTCAAACCCTTTCTTAAAAGATAGAAATAATGGAAAGTAATTAGTTTTTAGTGGAGTTGACTTATACGTGATGCAAGTTAAAATACTTTTGGAACTGACGTTTTGTTCTTTTCTCCTTTTGTAGATCGCTCACACTGGGACACTCTGCACTCTGGATCCAGGCCGGCAGGTTGGAAATAAAATATGGTTTGTCACCTATTTAATAAGGAACACTTTCTTTGCCAGAGACTGAATTCCAGTTCCTTCAAGTCTAGAGCATTATCTTATTTAGAAAGGGGAACCATAAGGACATTTTGTTTTCCTTGAATTACCTGGGTTTGCACTACAGAAGCACCCCACTTTAATCTATTGATACATAATAATATGAACTAATGTCTCATTTTTTTCTTTTCTATCAGTATTCATTTGGTATGTTTTGTAATAATTCTGAATCCTTCTAAAGTGTTTTCTAACTGTTGGACTGTATTTATATGGCTAAGAGAACACTGTATTGTGATAAGGCATTATAAAGAAGAAGATGTCATTATGACGTCACTATGCAAATGTGGCACGTAAATTATTAGTGATGCCTTTAAAACTGACTTTCCCACACTCTAACCACACCCCTGAGGAAGACTTGTGAGGAGTCGAAGTGCTGGGTGGTTAGCTGACGTGCACTGTGGTGTTTTGTGCTTAAGAGCCAGAATAAATACTCACCAATTCTGAATTTAACCATTTACTCTCAGCATTATTTGGTAAAGAGTGCACTCATTTCTGTTTGCTGTTCTTATGTAACTTCTTGTGGTGACTTGCCCACTATCAGCCAATCGTCTAAATATGGGAAGACACTTTTTGTCTTCTAAAGTGATCAGCAACCACTGGTAGGCATTTTGTGAAGACTCTGGGAGCCGAAGTGAGTCCGAATGGTGGAGCTACAAACTGGTAATGGCCTGATGGCAGCTTGAATCTAATAAACTTTCTGTGTGATGGCCTTATGGGGATATGAAAGTAGGCGTCCTTGAGATCCAGGGAGACTAGCCAGCCTCCCTGCTGCAGAGACCATCACCTGGATCAGGGAGACCATTTAACATTTTGGCTTTAGCAAGTACTTGTTTAGGTACCTTAGGTCGAGAATAGGTTGCCACTCCCTATTTTTCTTCAGAGTGAGGAAATATCTGGAATAAAGGCCCTTTCCCCACTGAGAGGAGGGTACTTTTTCCACAGCTTGAACCTTCAAGAGGTTTTTCACCTCCAACTTCAACAACTTTTCTGTTGCAGTCAGGGGGTTTGAAAAAGCCTGGGGCCTTGAAAAGAGGGAAACTTTTTGAACTGTAAGGAAAGGCCCTGGCCCACCAACTTCAGCACCCACTCATCCATGGTGATGAGCTGCCACTGGTGGAGGTAGTGGGATAGCCTGCTCCCTACTGGAGGTTGGGAGGTGACCTGAAAGCAGTCAGGAAGACAGACTGCTGTTTACCTCAGGCAGTGGAAGTGAGCGTACAGTTGGGCCTTCTCTGGCCTCTTCTCCCTCCTCCTCTGAAAAATCCCATCTGTGAAAAATCTATGGGCATTGGCATAAGATAAAAGGCCCTGATAAAGTACCCTCTGCCTCCTCTGCTTTGGGATTTCTGAGATGCAGAAGACTTTTCTTTGGCCGCACTGTTCTTGTGGGTGGCTTTGTATTCCTTCACCTTTTTCATGTAAGCTTCAGTTCCATCTCTGAAGAGAATTATTCTCACAGGGGAAATCCACAGCCTTGGGCTGGGTGTCCTGTGAGAGGTTGTTGGTTCTTAGCCAGGCATACTGTACAAGGGAAATGGCTTGGGCTATGGCTCTGGAAGCTGTGTCATTATTGTTCACAGCCATATGGAACTGGTACTTGGTGGCCTCTACTGCTGTATTGATTGTCTCAGTGATATCCTGAACCATAGTGTCTCTACCCTGTTGTACTATGGCCAAAATAGAGTTCCAGAGAGCTCTCTGGTAACGAGCTGCATATGCCATGTATAAAGAAAAATGCAGCAGCAAAGAAGTTGTTGTGTATGATTTCTTGCCCATAGCATCTAATTGTCTTGACTTCTCTTCAGGAGGTTGAGACATACCTCTCAACCTCCTGCCTTATAAATCGGGGACAAGGCTTAAAATAATCAGGGACAAAGGACCAAAATCAGGGACACATCTTCAAAATTAGAGATATCCACCCAGAAAGCTGGCAGAATATGAGGCTTAGAGCAAAATGCATTTTCTAAAGAACAACAGGTCTGTAACTTAAATGATTGGCATTATTTTGTGCTTAGAGTCCCCACTGTTTAGCCACAACAACACAAATTTTAGGAGGGACAAAGTAACATTTTGAGGCAAAATCAGGGACACTGGAGAGGTATGGGTTGAGAGGTAAGAGGCACATTAGCCTTGTCACAGGCAGCAGCCTGTATCACTCCCTGGTGGTTTGGGTGTATATAAAGAATATCAGCATTTGATTTATCCACCTGATATTTCTTTTTAATCTTTCTTTCTACTCCAGTGACAGAAGTAGGGTTCTGGAGTATTTTCCTAGTTGCCCTTTTTAGGGCATTATGAATGGACAAGATTACCTTTCTAGGAGGAGGAAGACCCATCATTTCTGTATAGTCTTCCTCCACTTCCTCACAAGTATCCTCCTGGATAACAAGGTCCAGGGTGTCCATGTGTTTAACAAAAGTAAAATGAGATGAGAAATCCTTCTGACCATTAGAGAGGTTACCAGATGCTTGGTCAGGGCTCCCATCAGGCTCTAAAGCCTCACCATCTGCTTTATTTTCTTCTGCCCCCTCATAATAAAAGCCCTGGTCATTGCCAGGGTCTGGGAGGGGAACAGCAGGGGCACTGAAAAAGTTGCCCACAGATTGCAAAGTCTGATATATATGCCAAGCCTTAGCCATTTCTGTAGCAGAGGGCATATCTTTGTTTGTCACAGGCATCTCCCTTTGCTTTTCAGAGGGAGGTGCAGGGGTATGTTTTTCTTTTCTATTCTTTTTAGCAGGGACTGAATCAGAACCCTGCTCACCTTGTCTTTTTGAGACTTGGTCAGAATTTTTACTTTTATCAGACTTCATTTCATTAGAGGACTTATCTTTATGTTTATATTGAGATGAGGTAACCCTCCTCAGCGATTTTAGAGTGGGGGGGGCAGACTGAGAGGCCATGGATTTCAAATCTTTAGCCCTTTTAAGGGCTGCTTTCTTTGAAAATTTTGAGCAAGTTTCACAGGAATAGTCTGGACCTAAACAATTTAAACAAAGATCGTGGCTGTCTGCCTTAGCCAGGACCTCAGAGCAATTTAAACAGGTTTTAATTTCTGTTGGACCAATTCTTCTGTTTGGCTTCTCTGACATGCCAAAACGTCAGAAAAACCCTGAAATTAGTGTTTTCCAAGATGGGGACAGAAAGAGGAAAAAAAAATGACCACAAGTTCACAGAAGATGCGGGGAAAAAAGTTCACAACAGCAGTAAAAAAAAATATGTGTTAAAATGCAGTTTCTTTCGGAGAAAATGATCTGCAAGTGCTTACAAATGGTAAAAAAACAAAACAAATTTTTCTGAGTGGTTTTTTACCTCGGGTGCAGCATATTTTAACCTCAGAAAAAGCACGAAAAGTAAAGTTTGCGGTTATGCTAAAAACGGTATAAAAATGCTAAAAATATCACAAATGCAGTAAAAATACCCGAAAATAACTGAAAAGAAAATGTATTTCTTCAAGCATTGATAAGAGAGAGTACTCTGGGGCAGTGTTGCTCAGTCAGTGGAGAAATAATTCTGAAGCCCTCAAGGCTGACTGTAGGCAGCACACCCCTTCTCTCTCTTCTGACAGGCCAATGTGCCAACTTCCTTTACACTGACTCCACCTCCGGGGCAGCTGAACTCAGCTGGCATACTGCACCTGTCAAGCATACTGAAGAATCCCTAGGGTGAGAAATGAGAATTACGTACTCACAGTAATTTTTTTTTTTCCTTAAATCGTACTTTTTTCCCCCCTCCTACTACCTGTCAGCCCTGACCCTTCAGGGCATCCAAGGGGTCATCCTCCTACCATCTGCTCACCAATACTTACCTCACAGTCCCCTATGTAGCTTCGCTTCATTCTCTCGAGTTGGACGCAGGTGCTTTGACTCTATAAACGAATCTCTTGCCGTGGTTCGAAGGTAGTCAGTGAGCAGTGGTACATCGGAGGTATGTCCCAGGAAGCACGCTCTTCCCGGAGCCGACGGAGTTTTTCCATTTTTCTCCTTCCCCACGCAGCCTTAGCCCGACGTCAAGGCACTAGACACTGACGTCTGCTGCATGCCTGGGCTGCCCATCTCCCTTCTATTGGGATCTTGCATTCCCGCGAGCCTCTGCCGAGTCGCACAAGGCGGTTGGCATCGACCCTCCCACCCGACCCTCCCTGGAGGCAAGCGAGCTGTCATGAGACTAAACATTACTCCCCAGCCGACTCTGCAGACCGAGTCTGCTTCGAACCAGGTCGCCGGCGTGGAGCAAGGTATGGCGTCCAGCGCCTCAACGCTACCCGGCCGGCTTTACTCACAGTAATTCTTGATCTTCTTGGACAAGTCGTCACCATTTATTCATACTGCTGGAATTTCAAGCCGGAGGCGCTGGGACCCTGTGGGATCCAAAAATCTTCTGGAGGGCCAGCACCAAGGAAAGGTCTTTACTCTTTTAACATTCAGGAAGTGAAGGGGGGCATTCCCCTTCATTCTGGAAGTTAGGAAAGTAAGTGAGCAATACCAAAGGCTTGTTCAGTTGGAACTCCAAAACTACTCTGGGTAGAAACTGGGGGTGTGTACAGAGAACTACCTTGTTTTTGTGCAAGATGGTAGATGGAGGGTCAGTGCATGTATCTCAGAGATCCTGCAAGCAGAGATAATGGCCACCAGAAAAGCTGTTTTCCAGGTGAGGAACTTGAGATCACATGTAGTCAGAGGCCCAAAGGGTTTATGAGTGAATATGTCCATCATGAGGTTAATATCTCAGGGGGCAACCAGTTTCCTGACTGGGAGCCTCATGCACAGAATGCCCTTCTGAAATCTGTTGAAAAGAGGCAGTTGAGCCAGGCTCATGTTCTGGACCGGCTTGTGATACGCTGAAACTACACAAAGATTTCCCTTTACAGAGGAGTACTGCAGTCCAGCATCTAAAAGCTCTAATAAATACTCCAAAAACCTTGTAATGCAGACACCGGAATGGTTCTATATGGATCTTGGCAACCATTCCGATAAGTGCTTCCATTTGGCTGTACAAGTTTTCCTAGTTGAAGGTTTACATGCAGCCTGGAGAATCTCAGAGACCCTCTGAAAAACTCTGAACCTGCTCACCTTTATCTCTTCAGAAGCCAGGCATGGAGATGACAGGAGTGCAGGTTGGGATGGACCAGGGATCCCTGTGTGGCAAGGTCCGTCCACAGAAGGAGGGGCCTTGGAGGGGCCACTGATAAGTTGCTGATTAATGGAAACCAATCTGACGTGGCCAACATGGTGCAACCAGAATCGTTCTGCCGCCGTGGGCCTCTAACCTGAGCAGCACACTCTGAACTAGAGGAAGAGGAAATGCATGCAGAAACTAATTTGTCCACCACAGCCTGAATGCATTCTGACAGAAAACGCCAGGTTCTAGATTTCTAGAGCAGAACTGAGGCAGAGTTACGTTAAGTGGGGACACAAAAAGGTCCAACTCTGGGGTTCCCCACTCATCGAAAAGAGACTGAACAACGTCTGGGGCTAATAGCCACTCGTGCAGATTCGCCTCTGTCCAACTAAGTAAGTCTACCAGATTGTTTTGAGTCTTTGGCAGGTAGACTGCTTGAATCAGAGAATTCTGTTATAGACACCATTTCCACACTCTCTTAGCTTCCCAGCAGAGTGGCTAGGAGTGTGCACCGACCCTGCTTGTTGATGTATTACATCACTGACTTGTCTGTCTGCAGAATGACTACCTTGTGACTGACAAAGTCCAGTAGGGCTCGAAGGGTGCAACGTACTGCCCCTCATCTCCAGAACATTAATATGTTCTCAGAGGGTAATAGTAAACAGAGTCCACTCTAAAGAAAGGGGAGTTACTAGCAGAGTACAGCAAGGTTCGGTACTGGGACCGGTCCTCTTTAATGCCTTTATAAGTGACATTGTAGAGGGACAGAAAGGAAAAGTATGTCTCTTTGCAGATGACACAAAGATCTGCAACAGAGTGGATACAGAAGGTGGGGTGGAAAAGATGAGAAGGGACTTGGCAAGGTTGGTGGAATGGCCAAATGTATGGCAGCTTAGATTCAATGCACAGAAGTACAAGTAATGCACCTGGAAAACAAAAACCCAGGGGAAGAATACACAATGAGGGGTGAAATACTAACAACAACAAAAATGGAAAGGGACCTGGGGGTAGTCGTATCAGATGACCTAAAGATGGGTAAGCAATGTGAGAAGGCAGTAAGGAGGGCTGGTGGGATACTGGGATGCACAGGGAGAGGCATCACCAGTAGAAAACAGGAAGTTGTTATCCCTCCATACAGACAGTTGTGAGAGACCCCATCTAGATTACTATGTTCTGCAGTTCTAGGGACCCCCATCTCTGCAGGACATAGACAAGATGGAGGCTGTCCAGAGGAGGAGCAACTAAAATGGTGCAGGGTCTGCACCAGAGACATCTGAAGACAGATTAAAGGAGCTTAATATGTATACCCTCGAGGAAAGGAGGGACATGATAGAAACTTTCAGGTACCTCAAGGGAATCAACAAAGTCCAAGGGGTAGCATCTTTCAGAAAAAGAGATGTGCAAGAACAAGGGGGCACAATTTGAAGACAGAGGGGGGGAAGCTCAGAGGTAATGTGAGGAAGAATTTTTTCATGGAGAGGGTTGTGGATACATGGAATGGCCTTCTGAGGAGGTAGTGGAGTCAAAAATAGAGGGGAATTCAAGAATGCATGGGACAGGCATAAGGCAATTTTGGTGGGGGGGGTAGGAGGAAGTAGGCTGTTGGTTAACTAGGATCTGCAACTTGCTCAATAGGTAGGGAAATAGGCAGACTAGGTGGGCCAAGTGGTCCTTATCTGCCATCAAACTCTATGTTTCTGTGAGGTACAGCCTTAGTCCAAACTCCCTGGGTACAATGGCCGTGGCAGTAGGCACCCCACCCAGTAGAGAGCTGTATCTGTGGTAAGACCTAACTGAGTTTCAGGAGGGAGAGAAGAGGAGACATTGAAGAAGGTTGTCCTCCTGTGTCCACCAGAGAAGTGGCCAGCGCAAAGGTTCCATCACTTTGATTGAGGACTGAGGATGCATCGTCCTCATGTGCAGATGTGTTAGAGGGACTGTGAAGACGGAAGAAGCTATCAGGCCTAGCATCCGCTGCATGGAGTGAGCCTTCACGGGATTGTTGCCCCTGATGAACTGAGCCATCTGCAGGATGGCACTGCATCTGTCCTCAGGAAGGAAGGCCCTGACCTTGGTGGTATCCAAGAGAGCCCCTATGAAGAGAAGCTGTTGAGAGGGTTGAAGCTGTGATTTCTCCAGGTTTAGCAGAACCCCCCATGGAAGTCAGAAACTGAGCTGCAGTGCTCACTGCATGTTCAAACCCCAGGAATCTCCCAGTAGGATTAGACACATGCAGTCAGCTCAGAATCTCTGACTGCCCCAGAGCTGTGATGTAATGTGGTATGTATGCAAATCATGGAACTAGAATGCTACATTCAAACTGTTGCCACTAGATGGACTGTGTTCCACATAACAGTCAGATTCATTTAGAAAGCCAGAAACTGACAGCAGATAAGCACCTCTAGGCACATCTAGTCTGCCCATTTTCCCTGCCTAGTGTAAAAGTCGCAGACCCGAACTGATTCCCGGCTTTACTTTTTGCTAGGGTTCCCCTATGCCTGTACCAAGCATGCTTGAATCCCCCACAGTGTTTTCCCCCACCACCTCTGCTGGAAGTCTGTTCCATGCATCAACCACCCCTTCTGTGAAGAAATACTTCTTCACGCTACTCCTTAGTCTACCTCCTTCCAAACTCATGTCATCCCCCCTCGTTCCTGGACATCTCCTTTTCTGAAAGATGTTACCCTCTGGTACCCTATTTATGCCTTTTAGATATCAGTAGGTTTCTATCATATCTCCCCCGTCTCTCCTCTCCTCCAGGGTATACATATTAAGGTTTCCCAGTCTCTCTTCATACGACTTTTGGTGCAGGCCCTGCACCATCTTTGTTGCCCTTCTCTGAACTGCCTCCACCCTATCTACATCCTTTTGGAGCTGCCGCCACTAAGCATAGGCATAATATAGGGGATAAGAACCCCAAATGGGATTTATCCAGTGTTGGGATCCACACAGATACTGTATGGATATAATATTTGAATTCTTGAACAGTGTATATACCTGTATCTGTGGTGATTTGTTTACTGTTGACTCCTGTGTTGTGCCTTATCATCAAACAATGAAAATAAGTTTTGGCCACTGCAGCCTGAATGCATCCTGACAGAGAACGCCAGGTTCTGAATTTCTGGAGCAGAATTGAAGCAGTTTTGCATTGAGTGGGGATGCTAAAAGGTCCAACCCTGGGGTTCTCCACTCGTCGAAGAGAGACTGAATGACGTCTGAAGCCAAGGATCACTCGTGCGGATCCACTTCTGTCCAACTGAGTAAGTCTGCCAGACTGTTCAGAGTTCCTGGCAGGTAGACTGCATGAATCAGAGCATTCTGTTCCAGACACCATTCCCACACTCTAATAGCTTCCCTGCAGAGTGGATAGGAGTGTGCCCCACCCTGTTCTTTGATATAGTACATCACCGACTTCTCTGTTTGCAGAAGGATTACCTTGAGACTGACAAAATCCACTAGGGCTTGAAGGGTGTAAAGTACCACCTTCATCTCCATAACACTGAAATGGAGAGGAGTCTTCCAGTGTCCAAAGTCCCTCAGTGTGATGGCCGTGGCAGTGGGCTCCCCAGCCCAGTAGAGATGCATCAGTGGTAAGAGTTATCTAAGATTCTGATGGAGCGAAGAGGAGACCTTAAAGAAGGTTGTTCTCCTGTACCCATCACAGAAGTGACCGGCAAAAGGGTTCCATCACTTTGCTTGGGTAGGGCTGAGGATGTGTTGACGGAGATCATGGAGTACTGGGCATCCACTGAGTTGTCCTCATGTGCAGGCGAGCTACAGGGACTGAGAAGACAGAAGATGCCATCAGGCCCAGCATCCGCTGCATGAAGTGAGCCTTCACAGGGTTGTTGCCCCTGACGAACTGTGCCATCTGCAGGATAGCATGGCGTCAGTCCTATAGAAGGAAGGCCCTGGCCTTGGTTATATCCAAGAGAGCCCCTATGAAGAGAAGCTGCTGAGAGAGTTGAAACTGTGATTTCTCCAGATTTAGCAGAACCCCCATGGGAAGTCAGAAACTGAGCTGCAGTTTTTACTGC
This sequence comes from Neoceratodus forsteri, assembly GCA_016271365.2. Lineage (NCBI taxonomy): Eukaryota > Metazoa > Chordata > Ceratodontiformes > Ceratodontidae > Neoceratodus > Neoceratodus forsteri. The sequence goes on along the minus strand of CM028136.1, from coordinate 48,895,652 downwards.
TTGTTCTGTACCCAACTTTGATGGGCTTCCAAGGAGCCAGTCGTCTTGGCAGGGGATGATCTGCAGTCCTAGCCTGTGAATAAGCCCCTCAAGAACGCAAAGCACTTAGTAAAGATTCGAGGCGCAGAGTATAGCCCAAAGGGCAGGAGTCTGAACTGACAGTGCTGACCCAAGGTCACAAACCGAAGGAACTTGTGATGGCTTGGGTGAACCAATATATGCGGTAGTTGTCCTGCATATCTAAGGATGCTAACCAGTCCCGTTGCTTGAGAACTGATAGGAGGGTTCCTACAAAGACCATCTTGATTTTCTCGAGGTACAGGAATGTGATAGGGTTGAATAAGGCCTTGTCCCATTTGTTATGCAGAAAGAGTTAAACGCAAGGATTTATTCTATCCTCTGCTTTTCTGTCTCTTATCTGTCTCATAGCACAGCCAGATGTTCTCGTGAGACCAAGCGACTGATCACTCTGGCGGGCTCGCGATTCTCCGCCTCTCGCTATCTCTCTCTGCTTTTACTTGCTGTTTCTGTCTGTTCTTCCCCTTTGTAGATTTGCAGTTATAAAATATATGTAAATCTTTATGTGAAACTGAGATCTCTTGGTTTGAAATGCATATGGTTATACTGTTGAAATGATTGCAAAAAGCTATTTGGAATTTAGGGTGTTAACTCGAGATGCAGTTTGAGCTCCTCTCAGGCTTGTTTGAGGCTTGTTTGCAAACTCTTTTGCAGAGATGTCAACAAGAGGTTAGTTATGGGTCACCATGCTCTGTTTGTTGCACCTGCAAAGAAACTGACAAGAAGATTTTGTTAGACAAAGGATGTCTCCATAACGAGTTCCCAGGCAAAGACTTAAAAAGAGCGCAGCAATGCTTTTGCTAGAGTGAGAGACTGACAGAAACTTGGAATTAGAGATATCCTCAGATGAAGGACTTTTGTTTTCTCCGTTTGTACTGCCTTTGTAAATGGTTATACTGAACAATTTTTATTTATTTTGTTTTTACTGCTAATAATAGGTGGTTACCTGTGAATTTTATGACTGCTCCAGGTTTTTCTATGCTTCCTGACCTGTGCCTCAACAACAAGGAACTTGTTCAGTTTTCTGAGGTCGAGAATGGGGTACATGCTCCCCATCTTCTCCAGGACCAGAACAAAATGGGAGCAGAAACCCGTGTTGCGTTCTGCCAATGAGACTACTTCCATTGCACTGTTTTTCAGAAGGCTCGCTATTTCCGAAGTGAGAAGGTCTGACTGAGTAGCTTTCAGTGTGTGCTGCCACTTGGGCGGGCAATCTGGGGGAATCTCTGAAAAGTTGAGAGTGTACCTTTCTCGAGCGATTCTTAAAACCCACCTATCTGCGGTGACAGGCTTCCACTTACAGTAGAACAGAGTCGGACACCTTCCCACTGCTGAGGAGACGTCCACCTCTGGCAGCTGAGGCAGAGCCGGGGCCAGGGTCTCAGAAGGTGGCACTGGGTGCTTCCGGGGCTGTGCTTTCTGCTGCATTTTCTTTGTGGCTGAGGAGACTGGTGCTTGTTTGGGGCTCCTCTGCCTCTTCCATGAAAGGGCTGTCGGTTATGAAAAAACTGACTTTTTGTTGCCCCTCTGCGGATGTGAAGGTTTTTTTAAAGGCCTCCAGGGATTGCTCAATCTGTTGGCTGAACAGGTAAGTGCCATCAAAAAGAACATTCATCACTTGCTGATGGGCATCCATGGAAAATCCTGAGGTCCGCAGCCAGCTGATACAGACTCCAGCGGTGGCAGCTCGAGAGGCAGAGTCATATCCATACATAGCCACCTTCAACTGGTGTCTGTTGGATTCTTTTCCATGTGCAGCAGTCTAAACTATTTTATGTTTAGGATCAGACTCTGGCAAAGACCCAGTCAGATACTTAAGTGAAGTCCAAAGGGCATACTCATACTGAGAGAAATGTCCTTGGTAACTGGTTATTCGCACATTAAATGTGGCCACTGCGAAAGCTCTCTTACCCATAGGTGTCAATCTTGCGAGATCCCTTATTGATAGGATGTGCTGTGACTTCCTGAGGCAGAACAGCTTTGTCTTTCTCAGCAAGAATAACCAATGCATCTACACTCGGCTGGGAAGCTAGAATAAGTCTTTCTTTAGGAGAACATACTTATGATCTATGGACCTGCATACTGAAGGAACAGATGCAGGTCTAGCCCACACTGCCTCGGAAAGGGTTTCAAAGGCTGGAAGAACAGGGGGCGTGAGGTTAACTGGAATGTTTAGAACATGGAGCCACTCGAGATGCATCCACTTTCCTGGGTCAAAGGCAGAAATCTCGAGGGCCAGAGTTGCCTGCATGTTTCTGAGCTATGTCTGAAAGGAGAGGTCCTCCTGAGGGACAGGTGTAGGAACTGGAGGGTGATTTCCAGGCTATATAGAGTGTTGTCCTCACCACCTTCAGAAATAATGAGGTCCGAGTCAGACTCAGCCCCTACCAGGTCCTCCTTGGAAGGGGAAAGCCGGAAGAGGTGTGGACCCAGCAAGCCAGAGTCTGGGCCTGGAGACTGGATAGACAGGTGACACCGGAACTGCAGCAGGAATCAGCACCAACCCCAAGGGAGCCGGCACCAGAAGCGGCATCAAGCTCCACGACGCCGATCCCTGGACCAGACGCTGTCGCCCAAGAACCCAAACCAGGCCTAGGAGGTACAACTGGTCCTAAAGTGACCAGAGAAGGCACCTGTACCAGTCCCTGCGAAAAGACAGAGTGAGGAAGGACAGAACGTGGAACCGGCCCCAGCAGCACAGTCACTGGCAATGGATCAGGATCTGTTGGCGGAGACAAATGTTCTACCTGGTCCGAAGGCTCCCACTGCGTCCCCAAGACACATAGGCCCAAGGACCCCGGTATCGGATCCGCAGGAAAGGGCAACTGGGCCAGACACTGTACCCACTGCTCCTTAAGAGCTGCCCAATGGTGAAACTGGCCCACCGGAGGCCCCACTCTTGGACAGGTAAGGGTCCGAACGCGAGATCTCAAATGACCACAAGCAGAAGCCATTGGGGATACCGACGGTGCTTGGGAAGGCCTCCTGCTCTCACGGAAGTAGACCTCTCTTGGCAGACGGTATTCAGAGGGCTACCTCTAGCGGTAACCATTTCTTCCCTTCCAACAGCAAGAAGAAGAAGAAGAAACCAAGGTTGAGCAACACCAGGTCCCAACCTGGATCAGTAACGGAACACTTCTTTTGTGTTACAGAAGGACCGCTCCTCCCTCCTCCCAACACCAGACTGCTGTGGTCGACCCCCTCAGAGGGGGCGCGGACCAGACTCAGTCCAGCTGCCACAGCAGTCCTCCAAAGAGACTCCCAACCTTCACTGTCCATTGCAGACTCCGTTGTTCAGTAGAACTGAAGATCTGACAAAATTTAAGTTCAGAAAATACAGGTTACTCACCTTTAACAGGAGTTCTAGGAATGGTATATGTTGTTCATCCACACTGTCTGGCAGGTTCCTTGCCGCTTTAAATCTTGCCGGAAGGTCTTCAAGCTGGCTCCTCCCACCCACCCGGGTGGTAAAACTCTCGGCTTCGCCCCATGACGCCAGATCTGGCCTGGCTGGAAGCTCAGGGTTAAAGGCCGGGCCGGGAGGTCGAGGGATCGTAGGATGAACAACATATACCATTCTTAGAACTCCTGTTATAGGTGAGTAACCTGTATTTCTAGGGACATGGATATGTTGTTCATCCACACTGTCTGGCAGACTCTAGCAGTTCTCCGGGAGGAGTAAGGCAAGGTGCACACCCCTACTTAGGAATAAAGACTGGAGAACCGGAGGCCCAAAACCAGCATCCCGGGCGTGACTCAAGGTCGATGTGGTAATGGGTAATGAAGGTGTGTGCTGACTTCCAGGTAGCAGCCCTGCAGATTTCCTGGATAGGGACGTCCCTGGAAGCAGCCACCGATGCAGCAGTACGACGGGTAGAATGAGCTCTTATCCCTCTGGGAGGCTCCATGCCCGCCAACTTATAGCAGAGATCTATGCAGGAGGTGACCCACCTGCTTATCGTCCGCTTGACTGCAGGTCTGCCAGGTGCGGCTTCAGCTTAGGTGACAAACAGCTGGCTAACTTCTCCTCACTTTTCAGCCGCGGCGCCTTATAATAAGCTAGCCTTCTAGGGTCCAGCACGGAGCCTGTATTCGCCTCCGAGGTGTGATTGGGGTAGAACACCGCAGAGTCAACACCTGGTTAAGGTGAACTCCGACACCACCTTCGAAGGCAATTTCGGGTGGGGCGTGAGGACAATTTTGTCCCTGTGGAAGACCAGGCGAGACTCGATGCAGGCGCCTGAGTTCACCCATCCTTCTGGCTGACATGATAGCCACCAAGAAGGCGGTTCTTCCACCGACAGGTGAGAGAGATCACACCTGTGCATTGGTTTGAATGGCTTGCCCATGAGCTTTGCCAGTACCAGCAGTAAATCCCACGGAGGTGGAGGTTCTCGCATCGGAGGGGAAATGTGATCAAGGCCTTTGAAAAAGCGCCAGACCACCTTCTCCTGCGCCACCGACTGCTCCCCGCCCGCGCTGTAAGCAAGAGATGGCTGCCAGGTGCACCGTTAGGGTCGTCGACCTAAGCCCTTGACTAGAACGGGACCATAAATAGTCCAAAATGCTTGCCAAAGGACAGGAGGAAGGGTCCAAGCCCTTGCCCTGACACCAAATGGAAAATCTCTTCCATTTGAAGGCATAGCATTTCCTGGTCGACTTCTTATGGGACGCCTCAACAACATTGAGGACCTCGTCGGAAAGACCCAAGGCCTGGAACTCTAGCCGCTCAGGAACCAGGCTGTCAGGTGCAGGGATTAAAGGTCTGGATGGAACACCTTCCCCTGATTGACTGAGAGCAGGTCCGGCGAGCTGGAAGCTGCCTCGGAGCCTGGAACTGAGGCTGAGGAGATCTGGTACCTGAACTGGCGGGCCAGTCTGGGGCTATCAGAATCACCTGCGCCTTGTCCTCCTCGCTTTGAGAAGCACCTTGTGAATCAAGGAAATGGGGAAAGGCGAGAAGAGGCCCGGGGTCCACAGCCTCAAGAAGGCATCCCCTGCAGCGAGCCCTGCTGAGGGGGGCGGGCATGAAACAGCCTCAGCTTCACGTTCTCCCTGGAGGCAAACAGGTTCACCTGAGGTCTGCCCCAGTGGGAGAACAGAACTTGTACTGCCTCCGGCAGGAGAGACCACTCGTGAGATGCAGCCCCTATCCGGCTCAGGGCATCGGCCAGGGTGTTGGAGGCTCTGGCCACATGAATGGCTAGGAGATCCGCCTCCAGGCTGCACACGAGTGACCAAATGCGGAGAGCTTCCTTGCATAGAAGCATGGAACGCATCCCGCCCTGGCGGTTCAGGTAGTACATGGTTGTGGTATTGTCCGTCTGGACTCTGACCACTTGACCCCGGAGAAACGGGGCAAAGGCGGTGAGAGCTAGGCGGACCGCTCAGAGCTCCAGCAGGTTGATGTGGCATCGGGACTCCCGCGGGGACCAGAGGCCGTGCGCCGGTGTTCCCCCAGATGGGCACCCCAACCCATCAAAGAGGCATCGGTCGATAGAGAGACAGTCGGCTCGGGGCGGACAAACGGGATGCCCTCCTGCAGATGAGATGGAATGGTCCACCACCGGAGAGCGTTCCACATCTCCTGGGTCACCATCACTAGCTGGTCCAATGGATCGCGGCGTTGACCACTGGCTGGCCAGTCCCCACTGAAGGGGGCGCATGTGCTAGCGTGCCCAACGGACCACGCTGGTACAGGCCGCCATGAGACCCTGGAGGTGCAGGAAGTCCCGGGCAGGGCGCGATTGCCCAACCAGAAATGATTGGGCAAAGGAGGTAAGAATCTCGGCCCTGTCCGCCGGGAGCCGTGCTCTGGCTCGAAGAGTCTCGAGCTCTGCCCCGATAAACAGAATCACCTGCTTCGGCTCGAGTTCCGACGGCCTCATTGATGAGAAGGCCGATTTGAGAGCAAACCTGGAGGACCAGATCTCTGGACCGCTTCCCTCCTGTCTGGAGGGGCTGCTATCAGCCACCGTCCAGGTAAGGGTACACCCCCTCGGCCCCAAGAGAGAAGCTGTCACCACTGCAATGCATTTGGTGAAGACCCTGGGAGCTGGAGACAGGTCAAGGGCATGGCTCGAAATCAAGAGGGATCCTCTGCTCGAAGTGAAGGAGACCCGTGTGACGGACGGATAGGGACGGAAAGAACGTGTCCTGCAGGTCCAGAGAGCAGAACCACACGCGTGTTCCAGGGATGGTATTATCTGAGCCAGAGTGACCATCCTGAAGGTTCAAGACCTTAGGAACTTGTTCAGGTCGGTAGGTTGAGAATGCGCCAGCCCCATCCGCTTTCGGAACCAGGAAGTACCTGGACACAAACCCTGGTCTGAGGAAGGGTCCGCACTCCCTGATCACCTCCTTTGGGAGGAGGACAGCGATGTCGGCCTGACGGTAGACAGATGAAGAGGCTGGCGATTTTGCGCCCCCGAGGTGCGACGGCCTGAAGGCGGGCCTGCACGACTCCCAGAGGCAGGCCTTTTCCCACCACCTCCAGTACCCACGTGTCCGGGGTAATAACGGACCAGGCGGAAAGGAGTGCTGAGCCAGTCTCTCATGGGGGAACCTGGGTGAGGTGACGGGCTGGCTACACCCCTCAGCCCGGCTACTGGGCAGGCTTAGAGGAGGGATCCGCCGAGGGACCTCCTGGGCCTTTACCTCCCTGCTTCCTGTTGGAGGAAGCCCGGCTTGGGTTTGGGATGCCAAGCCGAGCCTGCTGGCCCTGACGCTGTTGGCCGGACGCGCAAGGGCGCAGAAGGACGAAAGGGCTTAGGCTGTGGTTTGCGGCCTTTGTCCTTCTGAGCAGAAGAGACCAAGTCCAAGGTAGCATTGGACTTCTCGATCCTCTGCAGGTGACCTTCCACCCCAGAGCTGAAGAGGTCAGTCCCCAAAAAGGGAACATCCACCAACTTGTGCTGGGTATCCGAAGTAAAGGTGAATATCCTCAGCCAAGCCCGACGACGCATGGCCACTGCGGCCGCCACAGACCTGGCACATGATACCCCAATGTCTAAAGCAGTCTGGAGCTGCTGTTTGGCCACTGCCCTGCCCTGGTCCCGCACTTGCCTGACCGTGGTCTGCAGATCCGCAGGAAGATGAGGGACGACCTCATCCAGGGAGCCCAACAGGGCATGAGAAAAATGTGCCATGAGGACGGCCGAACTGGCCTGGCGTAAGGCCGAGGGAGGACGCAGCATAGACTTTCAGCCCGGCATAGTCCAATTTCTGGACTCCTTAGTCGGAGGTTTGTCCACATCCCTAGCGTCCTCGACACGCCGGAAAACGCTGTCAGTAACCAACCCCTCAGCCGAGGGGTGTTCGAAAACTGGACAGGGAACCGTAGGGGACCAAGATATTCTGGCCATCCTGGCCGAAGGCGCAGGACAGGAAGCTAGGCGCTGCCAGAGCTCCAAAGCCGACCCACTCATGGCCTGGCCACCAGAAAGGCCTCCGTGAGGGGAACCCTCGGTCCAGAATCTCCGTGAGGGGATACCTGGCCCGTTTAGAAACGGGTTTGAGCTTCATCCCGGTGGACTCCGAGATGAGCCGAAGCAATCCTAGGAAGGACGAAGGGCTATCGTCCGCCGACTGTCCCCCTGAGGACTCCAAGTCCATTCGCTTGGAGAAAAGGGAGGAATCGTCCTCGGAAGAGTCCTCATAGAGCTGCCTCGGGCCTGAGCCACCCTCCACCTGCTGAGGCCGGTCGGGAGTGAGGGTGACAGACAGCCTATGGGGCAGTCCCTGAGCCGACCGAGAATTTTTGGTCGGAGCCCCAACTAACGGCTGTGGAGGCGGAGGTTCCACCGGGATCGGTGGTGCAGCTAGATTTGGCCGAACAACCGGCCTGGGAACAGGCTCCTCGGTTAAAACGAGGGGTTGATTCGGCCGCTCCGGTGACAGCCACTTAATGGCCGGGAAAGACGACGGCGTCGGCTTATTCCTGGACAGAAGGAGCTGTTGCCACATGAGTTCCTCATACCTCCGACGACTTGTGCCAGGTTTATCCCTTTGTCAGAGGAGGAGGAAGAGGACGGTGGCAGCGCTGCTGCCGGTGCCGGTGACCGCCATGACGGGCGGATCGCTGGACCGCCAAGACGCTAGAGATCGGTAACCCTGCTATGCCGTAGACTGCGCGGGAATCGGCACTTCCCTCGGTCTCGGACAATTCAACCAAGGCTCCGGAACCGGAGGCACAGACGAGCCGACGGGATCCACAACTCCCACCGGGGAACCGGGAGAGGGGATTCTCGGCTTCTCCAGCTTTTCAGCTTACACCGATTCAACGGTCGAGAAAATCTCGATCGCGCCGACGGGAGTCTCGGGCAACTGACCTGACGGGACACTGTGAGACCAGTGGTCAAGGCGCAGGTCGATGACCGACCACTTGGGAGAGGGATCTTTCCCGCTCCCAAGAGCGTTGACGGTGAGACTTACCCTTGTCTCTTTTTGGACCGAGAAAGCGGTCAAGAAAGTTGGACCCTCACCTTTAGTCGAGAGGGTCAGACAAAGCTCTTAAAGAAGCGAATAAGAGGCACCGGAGAGAGGCGGGACAAATGCGCAGCTGAGGTAGAAGCGCCCGCGCCGCCTCCTCTTCGAGGGCGATCATCTGCTCGAGCTGATCCGCCGAGCCGCGCCGGACACCGCTGGCCGGGCCTCTTTTCACTTTACGGAGGAAATCTCTTCTCAGGGCGCCCCAGTTGCAAATGGGCAGCCGCGGTCTTCCGAGGGCGTAGGGCCGAAAAGGAAAGAGCACAGGTCGCGAGCCTGCGGGTGAGTGCTCAAGGCCCAAGCAGTAGCGTGCGTGGAGTGCGGATCCGTCCGAGACATCTTCTGCCCAAAGGGCATCTCCAGAAACCGGGAGTCGATTTGTCCATCGTGAGCCGCAAGGGGAGAGAAGACCAAGTCTTTAGCAAAACTTTTAATTTCGAAAATTCAAGGATTAGGAACCAGTCTTATACGCAGAGCGTTAAGGAGGGAACCTGAGCTTCCAACCGGTAAGGAAGATCTGGTGTCATGGGGCGGAGCCGAGAGTTTTACCACCCGGGTGGGTGGGAGGAGCCAGCTTGAAGACCTTCCAGCAAGATTTAAAGCGGCAAGGAACCTGCCAGACAGTGTGGATGAACAACATATCCATGTCCCTAGAATATTACTTTTTTTTTGTTACTGAGGAAGATAAGAAAAACACTGCCTACACTGAGTGAAACTAAATGCTGTTGTCATACAGAAGTGAAGATCTGACTCCTGGCAGGCAAGCAACGTCGTCACTGAAGCGGACTCGACAGTGGGGGAATAAAATAACTGAAGCAGTTGGAGGTCGACACTGAGGTAGCCTATATGGCGCAAGCCAGTCTCTCAGTGCTGCGCATGCATGGCTGGAACATCCTCTGCGCTGGCCCTCCTGAAGATTTTTGCCTCCTGCAGGGTCCCAGTGCCTCCAGCATGAAACCCCAGCAGTATGAACAAATGGTTGACACTTAAGTCCTGGAAGATCTATGGTTACAGGTGAGTAACCCATTCTTCTAGGGGTGTGCATATGGTTCACTTATTCACACTCTGGCAGACTCCTAGCAGTTCTCCAGGTGGAGGGACCAAGGCGCACACCCCTACTGGGTGAACAGAGACTGAAGAACTGAGGTGCCAAAACACGCATCCCAGCATGACTCAAGGTTGATGTAGTAGTGGGAAATGAAGGTGTGTGCTGACTTACAGGTAGCAGCACTACAGATTTCCTGTATGGGGATATCCCTGGAAGCAGCTACCGAAGCAGCGGTGTGTCTGGTGGAATGAGTCCTGATCCCATCGGGAGGCTCACAGCCAGCCAAGCTATAGCAGAGGTCGATGCTAGGTGTGATCCACCTTGCAACTGTCTGCTTTGCTGCTGGTTTGCCAGGTGCGGCTTTAGCGTAGGTGACAAACAGCTGGCGAGCCTGACCCTTGAATCCCAGCCAAACGACTCTAGATAATGGGAGAGCGTCCTCTGCAGGTCCAGGGTATGGAGCCTGTGGTCAACCTCACAAGAGGAGTTGGTCAAGTATACAGTAGAGCTCACTTACAAGAAAATCCTATTTGCCAAAGGAAAATGTTCTTATATGCGGGCTGTTAAGGGTTTAATGAGCTGTGACTGGGAAGTGTGATTATGAGTGAATGATTGCTCTGAGTGTGAAAACAAGTCCTGATTACCGATTGATTGCTCTGAGTGTGAAAACACACCTTCACTAAAAAAATTGTTCTTATAACCGATCTGGCTATTCTTATAAACGGGATTCCTTCCCACTGAAAACAATGGAGCAAGATCGGTACATGGAACAAATGTGATTATAACCAGGATGTTCTCATATCCGATGTTCTTATAAGTGGGCTCCACTGTACTAGTAAGTTAAACACATGATTAAGGTGAAACTCAGATAGCACCTTTGGGAGGAACTTCAGGGTGGGGCGAAGGACAACTTTACCCTTGTGAAAGACCAGACAGGAAGACTCCACTGACAGTGCCTGGAGCACCCCAATCCTTCTTGCAGATGTAATGACCACCAGGAAGGCTGTCTCCATGACAGGCATGACAACTCACACCTGCGCATCGGCTCAAATGGCTTGCCCATGAGCACAGCCAAAACCAGCAGTAAGTCCAACGGTGGAAGTGGATCACACACTGGAGGGGACAAATGATTGAGGCCCTTGAAAAGCACACAACCATCCTCTCCTGGACCATCGTTGGCATACTGACCCATGCCCAGTGAGTAGAGATGGCTGTTAGGTGCACCTCAAGGGTCATCACTCCCAGTCCCAGCTGGGGAAGGGAACAGAGGTAGTCCCTGATGCTAGCCACAAGACAGGCAAGGGGATCAAGCACCTTGCCCTGGCACCAAATGGAAAATCTCTTCCATTTAAAGGCATAGCACCTACGATTCAGTTATTACAACAACAACATGTCTCACAGTTTGGTCAGACAGAACCCTTCAGCTTCTCGGTCCTCCTGCCCAAACTGCACAGTATTACACTTGTATAATTACAGATACCTCTCACAGCACATATAAACTGCACAGGATTACACTTGTACCATTACATACACCTCTCACAGCAAACAAACTACACAGGATTACACTTGTACCATTACAGACACCTCCCACAGCAAATATAAACTGCACAGGATTACACTTGTACCATTACAGACACCTCTCACAGCACATAAAAACTGCACAGGATTACACTTGTGCCATTACAGACACCTCTCACAGCACGTATAAACTTGTGTTCATTCACAGTTTTTGGTCTTCACTGGTAGTGGATGGCATGGTCTCCATGTACCTGAATTTGTTGTAACTCCTGTGCCTCAAACATGCTAACAGAGGTTGCATTTGTCTTCTACTAAATGAGAAGAGTTCTTCTGAAGTTGTATGAATAGTGGGGCCTATCCGCCATGCATTTACACATTCCAATCCTCACTCTTTCCTTAATCCTAGACATTGTAAGTCTTTTAGATGAGTGATTTATGGAGACTGCCTGCCCTCAAAAACTCCCTCCCGCTGGTAACTAAGAGTCAAGCCCGGTAGCTGCTTCATAGTATCCTTATCCGCTTCCCTACCTATAATTAGTCTGTCTGCCCAACAGCTCACTGTCTCTCCCCCCCCCCCCACCACCACCTACCCTAGTCAGCTATTTGGAACCCCCTCATACATGTCCTTAATTTTCTCCTTTATTCTGCTCTGTTACAGCCATCTGGCCTGAGCTTGCTATTTTCCTGCCAATATTTGCTACATACTGCTGTTTTATAGACTGCTGCACAGTGATTGCTGTTTTACTGCTAAATACTTGTTAGTGCTTACTGTTACTCATTGTTGTAATTACATCCCTAGTACATCCCCCGACACACCTGAAAGTGAGCTGTTTATAGTGAAGTGTGCCTTTCCTGGAAAAAAGTTCCAGTAAAAAACTCGGAAGAAAAAATGTAATTATTTTTCATTTATATTCATTCCCAGTCCCCTGTTTTGCCCATTTTTCACCAGTCCACACCATAATGATCATGGTCAACTTAGCTGCAAGCAACCATCCTCAGTGCCAGGACAGTTGGTGGCTGTCATCACAGCTAAAGTTGCTTTAAGATTGATAGCCAGGAGGTAGGTACTCCCTGGGAGCCAAGCACTTCACGAATCACTCGGCCCACCTCACCCCACCATGCATGCATTACAGGGATGGCACACAAACCTTGGTGTCCCAGCAGCAGAGCAACGCACTGCTGTCACGCCAGTGGGCTAATGATGTATCTTAAACATTTTCTACATTTGCCATTTTAACAATCAACAGGAGTGCGGTGTGCATATTTATGGAACACATACAAACAGAGGTGAGAAAGAATTAAGTGCCTCAGGTGGGACTTGAACCCAGGCGCCCGAAATAACATTCCGATTGCGCTAGCCAGCTGTGCCACTGAGACAACTGGAACCTGGGCTGTCTCCGAGTACATTACTCTTTCTGAAATGCACAACTCAATGGCAACACAGACATTTACTTGCAACAATCACACAGGAGTGTGGTGTGCATATTTATGGAACACATGCAGATAGAGGAGAGAAAGTAGTAAGAGCCTCAGCTGGGACTTGAACCCAGGCCACCCAGAATACCATTCCGATTGCACTAACCAGCTGCCCCACTGAGACAACCGAAACCTGGATTTTTCCTGAGCACATTACTCTTTCTGAAATGCACAACCCAATGGCAACAGAGGTGAGAAATAATTAAGTGCCCCAGCCGGAGCAAGCGCAATCGTAATGGTATTCCGGGTGGCCTGGGTTCAAGTCCCAGCTAAGACACTTATTTCTTTCTCACCTCTACTTGTATGTGTTCCATAAATATGCACACCACACTCCTGTGTGATTGTTACAAGTAAATATTTGTGTTGCCATTGGGTTGTGCATTTCTGAAAGAGTAATGTGCTCTGGGACAGCCCAGGTTCCATTTGTCTCAGTTGCGCAATCGGAACGGTATTCCAGGCTGCCTGGGTTCAAGAACCAGCTGAGGCACTTACTTCTTTCTCACCTCTGTTTGTATAGTCACCATTTTAAGTAGCTTAGATTGCAAACAGAAACAGCTAATAAGGAATGAAGGGGATCTATACTCACAGCCAGCTGGCAAAGCAGTCTTTTTTTTTTTTTTTTTAAATAAAGACAACCCGACTAGGAGCCTTCCAAAAAGGCTTGGTAGCTTTTTTTTTTTTTAAATGTAAACCACAGATTCAAGCTCTTGCCCTGGAGGCTGCAGGGGACATTACTAAAACTTGGATGAATATGCTACCCCTACAGTTGTTTGGACCCTTGCCTTTCAGGCATCAGTAGCTTGTCTTCAGGATTTCAAACTGATAATGCAAACTAAAAAGAAGACAACAAGTGCTTAGTTTTACAAGTCTGATATACAAAACATACTGTATGAATGCTGTACTATAAAAAAACAGACACCCAACAACTCAGTCCAGGGGCATGAGAGGGGAAACATGATGCACCATGTGGGAGGCTCAGCAGGTTTAATACAGCTCCAGCTGATGCAGCTCTGAGCTTCACAGAAGCTGCGCTCTCAAGACTCCATGGAGGATGGTATGGGGCGGGTGCATCACCACACTGTATGCGCGACTCCTAAGGTGCGGTAGGGAGCAGCAAGACGTTATGAACATGAAAACGTCATGTGGTCAGTAGGTCTCATAAAGGATATAAAAAAAATCCCTGCCACTATGACGGCCTCCCACATCATCAGGTGTGGTCCCGTCCCTGGATCCCCACGCCCACTTCCCAAGAACATGTGATCCTTGAGGAGGCAAGTCACTGCCACAAGGGGGAGTGGGGTGTTCTGGACAGGGGCCAGTGGCAGTAGAGAAGAGTACACTCCCCCAACTCGAGTTGATGCAGGGAGCCTGAAGAAGCAGCCTAGGGAAGTGGGGGGAGACTTAATAAATTAAAAAAGGATACAATATAGCTCAAGTAATGAAGAAGCTACCAAAGGCAGAAAGTCTCTAATTTCATACACATCTCAGAATAAAAGCTTCAGTGTAATTATTAAACGGAGGAGGCTCTTGGGGGAAAAAATGAGGTTTCATTAAAAGATGTATATATATATATATATACATACGAACAAAAAGAGGCTCTTATACCAGTCCAAAGCCAACAAACCCACCAGACTACGATGGACAGCTGTTTTAATACAGCTGGCCAAAAACAAATTAATCTCTAACTTGTCCAAAGGACCTTCTTAATCAGAAAGGTTAATGCCTAGCACTTTTCAGTCCAAGTGGACACAGGCAGAGCTTGAAACCTTGAACTCTTGTGACTGCCAAACGAACCAGAACTGTAGTGTGGGGCCTCATATTAACTGAAGCAGAGGGATGGAAAAGTGCTTACTCCTGTGAAGAACATCAGTGTGCTCCTTCTAGCACCCACCAAATGAGATACAGTAAACATTTGGGGACCACGATTTTCCTGATAGGCACTAAACGGGATGAACTGTGTTCAAAACATCACTCAGAGTCCCCTACTCACATTTACAAACTAAGCTTTTATCTTAAATTATACCGAACAAGATTTCTCTCAGCCAGTCACAACACAGAGCAGAGTGGAACAAATCAAGTAGCCTGACCACCAACGGCCACCAAAAGTTGGTTTATCTACAAGATTTTTAAAGTTATTGGCCAACTGACTTCCTGCCCAAAAAGTGATTTGAGTCCTTAAAAATGATGACCACTAAAAATACTGATTTGGCTATGAGATTTTAAAGGCTACTGGCCAAACGTACTACCACCACAAGGCATAAATTAGGGTCGGAGAGTTGATTAGCGGCCTTTGCTAATCGAAATGAAAACTGATTAGCAATGAGCCGATTTTGATCAGCCGTTTTATAAATTGGGTATTTTTACTTTAAACCATGTAATTATTACTTATTATTGCATATATTGATAAAACAGACATTGTATACATGGTTCTGAAACTGAATTTGCCATTTTGGCCAAACTGTCTGCATAGCCTTTCTTATTACCCCGCTTCATGTAACTGGTGCAGAAAGTTTTCCAAACCCCGCCAAATAGTAATTCTACGCAATGTTAACGCCATTCCACACCACAGGCGCAAAATCACATTTTGGCAATGATTTGAAAAGTGACAGCTGTGACATACATGAGGTGGGGTAATAAGATGGCTATGTTGAAAATCTGAGGTCAAAATATTTAAAAATTCCAAAGTTACGAGGGTGTGTAGCGCAATTGCAACAAATGGTCATAACTTTGCCACTTTTTCATATTTTGACCCCAAGCTTTCAACACGGCCTTCTTATGACCCATCCTCAAGAACAATATGACTGTCATTACACAAATCCTGTCCGAAAGGTGAATTCGCAAGCTTCTGCGAAATCACCTTCCGGGCAAGAGTTGCTTAATGACAGTTATATTGTTCATGAGGGGGGCTCACCAAAAGGCTATGTTGAAAATTTGAGGTCAATATCTCAAATAATGCCGAGTTATGCACCAAAGCTGAAACCCCCATTGGATACATAGGACTACATTTACCTTAGTTCTCATATGCAGTCACCGGTTCCAGCAGCAAGATGCGTCTTCGATCGGGAGAACGGATCTCGGACCCGAGACCTGTTCAGGTGAGTGACGGCCTGTGGGGGGGGGGGTCAAGGGGTGTTGGGAGGTGGGTGCATAGTGGGTGGTCAGGTGTGGGTACGGGAGTGATCAGCGATGGACGTTTTTTTTTATGGTTCAAATAAGAAAAAAAAAAACATCCAGGGGACAACACAGAGAGCCATGGGACGGTGAGGGGTGCCACTAGATATCAGGGAAGGAACCTCACAATAACGAGGACAGCAATCGGATTGAAGGGTGCCACTAGACACTTGGGAATTGAAAAAATAACAGGGACATCCATCGGATGGAGGGGGGGGGGTTCCAATAGACACCAGAGATAAACGGCATTACAGGATGGCGATCAGTGGAGGGAGGGGGCACTAGATGTCACCAGGGAAACAAAGGGCTGGCAACTGGAGGGTGGAGGGCACCAGTAGACACCAGGGAAAGTAAAAAAAAAGAAAAAGAAAATACGGGGATGGCCAGCTTCTATGATTAGCAACCCCTGCTAATCAAGTTGGAAATTGACTCATGTTTCCCTATTCTTGGGTCGCAAATTGTTATGCGAACCCACTTATTTTATGCCTTGTAACACCTCACAAATTGATTAGTCCGACCTTGACACAGCGCTACATATAGAATGAAGTATGGGGCAGTGTGTGTAATGAGAAGTTTACACATACCCAAGGAGTTAGATGCTACATAATTCCTCAAAGCAAAGTTCAAGGGGTTTGTGAGAGTAGCCAACACCGAGGGTGTGTGAAAATTTCGAGTTTAAACATCACCCCATATTTTATATAATTGCTGGGTCTTCCTTTTTCACCACAGCATTTATATAAAATAAAAAGATGTTCTTGTGCAGCCACGGTCTGGTTAGATTAGAGCATGTGGTCCATGGCCGCTTTTATTTTCTTTACCTAAAAGTTTTCTTAATTTACTTCTCTGGGACGGCAGCCGATATTTTAGTTTTTTATTTCATGCCACTTGATTTTCTTTTTCATAATTACTGCAGAGTTTAAGTGGGGTTACATCTCCAGGAGAAAAGGAAGGCAGCCAGTGTGGTTCGAGAGGAAGAGCTGCGATGGGCGCATGCGCAGCGCGAGGGAAACAAGGTGCGTGTTTGCTGTTATAAATGCTCCTTTGTATCGGCAAATTATGCCACAGTTTCCCTATGGAAAAAGGAAGACCGAATAATTATAGTCCCATTATTCTGCAATAATCAGACAGCAGATTCAGTAATGGGACTATAACAACTGGGTCTTCCTTCTTCCCATGGGAAAAGGAGGTACTCCAGCACCTGATACATCAGGCATGTGGAAGGATACAAATGGCAAGCAGCAGCCTAAACGGAAAAGCGTTTCCATTTCATAGCATAAGTGGCCCTGGTGGAGGGGGACCTATCAGGACGCCAGTGACTCTAAAGGACACCCCAAAGCAGGCAATAGCTGGGTCCACAGGAGCCACTGGGAGGGTAAGCCTATGCACAGGGGCAGGGGCACCAGAGGTTCCACAGCTACCTGTTGCAACAGGGGAAACCAAACCTGGAGTGGCCAGAAGGGAGTTACGAGAATCATGTCCGGTCCTTCCAATTGGAGCTTGAGCAGAATGAACCCTCTCTGCAGGAGCGGGAAGGAAGGGAAGGCATACAGAAACCTCCCCTTTCCAGGAGAGGGACAATGTGTCTTGCCCAATAACTCTAGGCCCAGGACTGAGCGAGCAAAAAAGTGGCAGTTTTGCATTGAGTGGGGATGCAAAGAGGTCCAACTCTGGATGGCCCAACCTGTCTAAGAGGTCTTCAACCACGGAGGTCAGAAGTTCCCACTTGTAAGCCTGTGACCTGGAATGGCTGAAACTGTCTGCCAAGACATTCTGAACGCCGGGAACATGGACGTTTGAGAGCTCCAGACTAAGCTTGAGGGCCCAATACCAGATTCTCATTGCCTCCCAACATAGGAGGTAAGAGTGAGTTCCCCCTCCAGTTTGCTGATGTAGTAACTATGTACATATTGTCCACCGGTATCAATAATGGACTCAGAAAGAGATGAGTCTGAAACGCCTGTAGAGCATATAAAACCTCCTACATCTCCAGGACACTGATATGAAGAGCTTGCTCTATGTCCGACCAGGTAGCCAGAGTCTGGTGGTTGGCCAGATGGGCACCCCATTCCATGCCAGAGGCATCCATCATAAAAACCTGCTGGGGAGTCAAAATCTGAAAAGGGACCCGCCGCAATAGATTGGCTGGGTCCATCCACCAGTCCAGAAATCTCCAGACCGGGTTGAAGACCAGGACCACCTGGTCGAGGCTGTCCATGCACTGATCCCACTGGACCCAGTAGGGTACACTGTGGCACCTGCATGTGCAGGCAGGCCAGGGGGACTGTGGCAATTGCCGCTGTCATATGGCCCAGGAGGCGCAGGAAGACTCTGGCAGGAACCTGTGGCCTGGAGGAAATTAGACGGGCCTGCTCCATCAGATGGACGGCCCTGTCCTCGGGCAAGAAGGCACTGCTCTGGTTGGTGTCCAGGATCGCCCCTATATATTGAAGGCACTGGCAAGGGGAAAGGCAGGCCATCAGCGAATCTATCATGACCTCCAGGTCTTGGAAAAGACAAGAGGTGCAGTCCAGGGTCAGAACCAAGCGTTCCCTGAAGTGGGCTGCTAACAGTCAGTCGTCCAGGTAGGGAAAAACATAAAAGACCTGCCTCCTCAATGTCACTGCCAGGCATTTGGTAAATACCCAGGGGATGGAAGAAAGGCCAAATGGGAGCACTTGGAATTGGAAGTGGGCACCCTGAAAGTGGAAGCGACATTAACAATGGTGAGCAGGAAATACAGGGATGTGCAGGTAAGTACCCTGCATGTCCAGCGAGCACAGCCACTCCCCCCTGGTGCAGCAGGGACAGCAACCCCTGAAGGGTCACCATCCAGAACTGTTTGTACTCTGTGTAGAGGTTCAGGTTGTTCAGGTCTAGGATATGCCAAAGATCCCCACTTTTTTTTGTGGGGGGGGGGAGGCAAGGAAGAAGTTGGAGTAAAACCCCCATCTCCACTGAGCCTGAGGGATGGGCACTATGGCTCTTTTTTGGAGAACAGCTTGAATTTACTCCCAAACCAAGGGCAGGTGCATGGGAGCGTAAGTAGAGTGGACAGGAGGGGTCTTGGGCAGTCACTCCAGAGTGTGACCTTGAGCTATGAGCTGAATCACCTAATTGTCTGTGGTCACTGCTTGTCACCCCACAAGGTGGAGAGAAAACTGACCCCCAATCACCTCCCCTGGACTCTCGGTCAGGGGAGAGGCTAGCCAAGGAGTCAGAAGGTGGGGGCAAAAGCAGACCGGGGGAGGGGGGCCTGCAGAACACCTGGGGACTCAAGTGGCGACACCTGCTGGGGCAATGGTGGCTTTATGCTTTTGCTGGCCCTTGGCAGACTGACCTCAAGCCAGCTTGCAGCAGGATCGACGAAAGGACTGGCGTTGGTTCACTCTAGGCTGGGCATGGTAGAGTAAATGGACCCATTTAAGGGCTTTTAGCAAATGGACCCATTTAAGAGTTTTGCCCTACTCCTACAGATTAGGAATAAGGTCCTGGACATCATCCCCAAAAAGGATACAACACCAGAAGTGAGCATCCAAAATGCTGGCCTGAACATCTGGAGCAAAACCAGAGACAGAGAGGGCATCAGAGGCTAACACCGGCAGCAGCCCCACGTCCGGACGTATCAACAGCATCGTAAGATGCATGGAGCACATGGCTGCCCACATCTGAGCCCGACTTCATAAGCTGGGCAATCTCTGTTTTCGTGGAGTAATCAGGCAGAGTCTTAACAAGGTCCCTAGCCGTGTCCCAGATGGCATTTTGGTATTGCACCATAAACAGTCATGGCCAAAAACACTGGCGCCCTTGCAGTTTTTTCTAATAATGCACCATTCCTTCCAGAAAATTGTTGAAATTAAAAAATATTTTGGTATCCACATATGTATTTCTTTGGTTTGCAGTGGAATAAAACACAAAAAGCAGAAACATTTACTAAGTCTTAGCTTATTCCACACAGAAATCCTTAAATGGCCCGGACAAAATTATTGGCACCTTTTAGAAGTAGTTAGAAATAATTTGATGTCAAGCAGGTGATTCTTCTTCACTTTGGAATTGAACTCGCCTGCGGTGGGTTGCAGGTGCCTGCAATATAAAAATCACTCATTCAACCAGTTTGAATAGAGAAAAGGACCCATTCTTCTGTTTTGTGTCACTGTGGGTACCACAATGAACAAGGAGAAAAGAAAGACAGCCAGAGAATTGTCCGAGGAGGTCAGACAGAAGATTGTAGCCAAGCATGGACAATCTCAAGGCTACAAATCAATCTCCAGAGACCTTGATGTTCCTGTTTCCATCGTAAGTAATGTTATCAGGATGTTTAAGGCCCATGGCACTGTAGTCAACCTCCCTGGACGTGGCCGCAAGAGAAAACTTGATCGAAGACTGCAGCGCAGGATTGTTCAAATGGTGGAGAAAGCACCTCGATCAACTGCCAAACAGATTCAAGCTGACCTTCAGACACAAGGTACGACAGTTTCAACTCACACCATTCGTCACCAACTCAATGAAAGGAGGTTATATGGTAGGAGGCCCAGGAGGACCCCACTGCTGAGAGAGAGACATAAAGCCCGACTGGGGTTGCCAAAACACACCTGAACAAGCCAAAATCCTTCTGGGAGAATGTCCTGTGGACAGATGAGACCAAATTAGAGCTTTTTGGTAAACCACATCATCTCTCTGTTTACAGAGAACAAAATGAAGCCTTCAAAGAAAAGAACACATTCCCTACAGTCAAACATGGAGGAGGTTCAGTGATGTTTTGGAGTTGCTGTGCTGCCTCTGGCACTGGGTGCCTTGAACGTGTGCATGGCATCATGAAATCTGGAGATTACCAGGCCATTTGGAGTGCAATGTTGAACCCAGTGTCAGAAAGCTGAGTCTCAGTCGAAGGTTATGGGTCTTCCAGCAGGACAACGACCCCAAACACACTTCAAAAAGCACCCAGGAATGGTTCAAGACAAGATGCTGGACTGTTCTGAAGTGGCCAGCAATGAGTCCAGATCTAAATGCCATTGAAAACCTGTGGAGAGATCTGAAAACAGCAGTTGGGAGAAGGCACCCTTCAAATCTGGGAGAACTGGAGCAGTTTGCACAAGAAGAGAGGGCCAAACTGCCAGTAGAGAGGTGCAGGAAGCTCATCCATGGCTATAGGAAGTGGTTGACTGCAGTTATTTTGACCAAAGGCTGTACTACCAAATATTAAGTCTAGGGTGTCAATAATTTTGTCAATGCCATTTCTTTTCATTTCTGATTTAAAAGGATATATTAAATTCTGAATCAAAAACAAAGGTTCTGTAATATTAACAGAGAAATAAAGAATTGTGGAGACCAAATACTGTACTGTTGTTAATTTCAACTTATATTTAGAGGAAATTGTGAGTTATTTGAAAAAGTGCAAGGGCGCCAATATTTTTGGCCATGACTGTAGGTCAGATAATTAATGTCCCTAATAGCCAAAGTAGCAGAGGCAAAGACCCATTTGCCAATCTGGTCCAGCTGCTGGGATTCACGGTCTGGGGGGAAGCACTAAGGTGCTTGGGCTTCTTGGAGTGGTCGTGGCAACGTTAATGACCATGGAATCTGCCTTAGGGTAATTCCTCAGAAAGGGCTTGCCTGCCAGGGTATGATAAAGACAATCTGCCTTTTTAGGAAGAGGAGGAATAGTAGAGGAGTGAGCCCAAGCTGCCTTGGTAACATCCTCATATGAGTCACCACCACCAGCAGCAGCGCATTCTTCTGCCAAAGGAAAATGCTAGGCGGCGTCTCTCCGGGTCTTGCACCTCAGTCTCCCACCTGTCGTCAAGGCACAGGTAAGGAAGCATAGGAAAACCAGGAGCAGTTTCAAAATTGGCAGACAGCATTTTATTTTTCTCACTAACAGCAAAATAAAAAATAAAGATTTATTCAGTATAACTGTTTACAAAGACAGTACAAACAGAGAAAAACAAAGTCCTTCTTCTGAGGGTGCAGTATCTCTTAATTCAAACTTTCAGTCTGTCACTCTCCTTGTCGCTGTAGCAATTTTTATAAGTCTGTCTGGGAACTCATTAAGAAAGCCTGCTTCTCACAGAATGTTCTTGTAAGTTTACAGAATGTTCTTGTCAGTTTTGATGCAGGTGCAGCAAAAAGAAGATAGTGACCCAGAACTGATCTCATTTACAACTCTGCAAAAGGCTTAAACTGCAACTCAAGTTAACCCCTTGAGTTCCAAATAGCTTTTTGCAATAATTTCAACAGTACAACTATATACAGTTTTAAACAAAGGGATCCCAGTATCACATGCAGGTTTACATAGAGATTTACATATATTTTTTATAACTGCAGATATGCAAGGGGGAAGAAAAGACAGAACAGCAAGTGAAGGCAGAGAGATAGCATGAGGCAGAGAACTGCGAAACCGTCAGAGTAATCAGTTCCAAGGTCTCAAGAAAATTTGGTTATACAACCAGACAGAAGAAACAGAAAAGGAGAGAAAGAACAGACCCTTGCAATTAAACTATTTCTGCATAACAAATGGGACAGAGCCTTATTCAACCCTGTCACACCACCCCATAATGGACTGGATGTGGCGCACGTCTGGGAAAAAAACGGATCATCAGGGGGACTTGGGCACCTCCTTAGGCTGGTCCTCTCCTCCTGAAGATTCCTCTAGGAAAGAGGAAGACCCCGAAGATTCCTCAAAGTAAGATCTAAGGTTCCAGCTACCAGACGAGACTGGAAACAGCAGGTAGACTGTCCTGGAGAAAGAGTAATGAGTTAAAGAGCTCTACATCTTAGAGAGAGATGGAAGGTGGGACGGCATTACCCGATGAAAGCAGATTCTCTCGAAGATCTGCTATTATGGTAGGTATGTAACTATTCTGTCTTCTTCAAGGATATCTCTCATCAGGTCACACCTATGGAACGAGTACCAAGCAGTACTGACAATAAAACAGTCTGGGTGGCTGGAGCCTACAGGCCTAAGAAAGGAGACCTTGGAGCATGGGTAGGTCAAAAAAACAGTACAGTTATGTAAGAACTTACCATAACAGCAGATCTTCAAGAGGATCTCTTGCATCAGGATACAACTATGGAACTACAGCCGCCAGGCACTAGGACCACATGGAAACTTCTAGCCAGCAGTCTACCAGGGGCCACCCATGACGTCAGACACTGGCGACGTCCCTCCCATATAAACATACGCAGCCCCATGCCAGCCTAAGTTTTCCCACCGCCGACCATACAGAGGATCTGCTGCTGGGGAATGGAGTGAGAGCCAGAGGTTCCCACCAGGAAGGAAGGGGAAACACATGGTAAACCATCCTGGAGAAAGAGAAAGAGAAACAGAGAAGCCCTATGGTCAAGGGGGGACTGGGGTGGTGGCATGGCCTGATGCAAGAGATCCTCTCAAAGATCTACTGTTACAGTAAGTTCTTACGTAACTTTACTACCTTCATCGAGGGTATCTCTTGCATCAGGACACATCTATGGAACAAGTCACAAGTAGTACTGACAGAGAGACAGTCTAGATGGCTAGAGGCTACAGGTCTAAAAAAAGGAGGCCTTGAAGTACAGCCAGGCCGAAGCCCACCCTTCTCCTAGAGGCAATGTACAGACTGTAGTGTTTAGTGAAAGTGCGGATAGTACTCCAGATGGCAGCGACACAGATTTCTGCAGCTGACATATTCCTGAAGCAAGCAACAGAAGTGGCCATGCTTCTGGTGGAATGGCCACAAACAACTCTAGGAAGTTCCCAGCCGTACTTCCTACAGCTAAAGGATATACAATTGGTCAACCATTTGGACAGGCACTGTTTAGAAACTAGAACGCACTCTTTCCCCAGGGGCAAAGAAAACAGCTGTGAGGGCTTCCTGTAGTCCTTTGTACGGTGCGTATAGTAATGAAGAATTCTATGCAGGTCTGCAGTATGGAGCAATGCTTCCCCTGGACTGGCATGCTCTAGATAATAAACAGGTAGGTGGATGGTTTGATTTAAAGTAAACTCAGACACCACCTTTGGAAGAAACTTGGGGTTTCTATGCAAAGACACCCTGTCTCTGTGGGAAATCAAATAAGGAGGCTTACACAGGAGAACCTGAAGCTCGGAAATCCTTCAAGCAGAAGTCACAGCAACTAAAAATAACGCTTTCCATGAAAAAATTGTAGCTCATATGTTGCAGCCGGCTCAAAAGGAGCCAAACTAAGTTTCTCGAACATAAAATTCAGGTCCCAAGGCAGGACAGAACTTCAGATGGGATGCTTCAGATGAAGAATGCCTCACAAAAATGTGTGGGACACCTCCAGTTGTGCCACCATACAGTCGTCAACAGGCACATGACTGAAATGGCTGACAGGTGCACCTTAATGGAAGAGAATTGCAGGCCAGACTCAGAGGGACAGCAAATACTCCAGAATCTGATTCACTGGACAAGTGAAAGGGTCCAAGTGATGGAAAATCACCGACAGAGCAAAGTGCTTCCACTTCATGGAATAAATGGCCCTGGTGGAAGGCTTCCTAGAAGCCACCAGGACATCAGCCACCTTTTTGGGACACACCAAATCTAGCCATGGCTATGTCTTCAGGAGCCAGGCATGGCGATCTAGTGAAATGAGGTCCAGATGGACCACGGTGCCCTGCTCCTGTAAGAGAAAGCCTGTGCAGAAGCAGGGGCACTGGAGGTTCCACCGCCAGCTGCTGCAGTAAGGGTAACCAGATCTAACTACGCCAGAAGGAAGCAATGAGGATCAGAGTGGCCCCTTCCATCTGGAGTTTGATCAACATCCACTGGATTAGAGGGATGGGAGACACGACATAGAGGAACCTCCCCCTTCTAAGGGAGGGACAACATGTCTTGCCAGAAAACTACAGGCCCTGGAGCGAGCAAGCAGAAACGTGGCAGTTTTGCACTGCGTGAAGACGCAAAAAGGTCCAACTCTGGACGACCCCACCTGTTGAACAGGTCTTCTACAACTGAGGTCAGCAGTTCTCATTCATGCATCCAAGACTGCAACCGGCTGAGTCTATCAGGATGATTCGGATGCCTGGAAAATGGACGGCTGACTGTTCTGGACCGTGTTCTAGAGCCCAGTATGAGACCCTCATTGCACCCAGACACAGAATGATTGAATGGGTCCCCCCTTCATTTGTTGATGTACTGTCCGTCTGCACAAGCAGATGGCCCGGACACAGATGGGTCTGGAAGGCCTGTAAAGCATACAGAATGGCCCTCATCTCTAGGATGTGTATGTGGAGGGCAGTGTCTACTTTAGTCCACGCCCCTTGAGTCAGATGAGGCCCCAGATGAGCCCCCCAGCCCAACCCCGAAGCATCTGTGGGGAGAATCTCTATAGACTTTCTAGGATACTCTTAATTTAACATATAATAATTGCAGCAAGGTAGCAGAATCTTTAACTCTTGTAATAATAATAATGCCATGAATTACCCATGTTACAGTAAAGTTTTCAGTGTACAGCTCCAAATAGAACAAACTTTAATGGGAATCATACTAATTTGATACTCCAGATGTAAACTGGCCAGATAGCCACAATACATCTTACTCTTACATCTTACTCAGTAGAGCAACCTCATGTCCCACAAAGAGCTAGGACCAAGTTCCAGAAAACAGACTCCAAACCAATAAACAGGGTTACTACAGCTACTACTCTGTCCCAATCGGATTTAACAAAATTTCTAGCTATCTGCAGTTGGGAAAAAAATCTTACGAAAACACAAATTACAATTTTTGGAAAAGATAAAAATAAGGATTTTCTTATCTACAAAGAAGAAAAACTGTCTACAGTAAAAACTTACCAGTATCTAGGTGTTATGTTTATAGTAAATGGAAAGTGGACAGTGTACATTGCAAAGGCATCAGACTAATTAAAAAAAGAAGGCAAATGCTCTATACAGATTTAATTGTGTATATGGAAGTTAACAATAAGACCGATGATTGAATCAATAAAAATGAAGTATAGATGAAACCGCTTAATAGGGACGGCTCCGTGAACGAGCAGTCGTCCCTATTAAGTGAACGTCCTGATTAACAGGAGGCCTAGGTTTTATATTGTACTCATCGTCTGCATCAGTTCTGTAACATCAATAACATCAAAACAGTCAGAGAGTGAAACAATTAATGCTTTTTATTTTTGTGCATTTCTGTGCATGCATATTTTGGTTTTGTTGCTTTGCAAGTATTTGAAAGTTATAAAAAAAAATTATGATGTTTCAGTCATTGTGCTAAGAAAAAAATCTGTGATCGAGCTCTGTTTAGAATCTGTGCTGATCTTACTCGAAAGGCGGCTCTCCACAGCTGTAAGTGCTCCCCAGGATGCCATGTCTCCATTCTGCGTGCACCAAGACATCAGTGCTCTGCAGTGTGCAATAGCATCCAAGTTCAAAATAGGATCTTGTGAAAAACATCTAGGTCGCCTACTGTTACCAATGACAAGCAAGGGACACTTGTCTGTCCCATCCATAATGGCGCATGCCAAAAGAGAGACTCGGTCCTTCGCTTTTGTCCCTCAAACAGTTCTGTTTGTCTGTGTACGTGACCGCAGTCAGGATACCCCTTGAAGTACAGTCCTGTCTCGTCCGTGTTGTACACACACACAGGGCTGTAGGCTTTAAAAAAGGCAGGCAACACGGCTGAAACCTAGTCTGATGCTGCACAAGTGTCTGCATCAGTTGTTTCACCATGCTCCTTCTTGTACACAATCGAGTTCCTCTGTTTCTACCTCACCAGCCACCCATCAGTGGCCTCAAAGTTCTCATGTCCAAGTTGGGTGGCAAGCTCCTTAGCTTTTTTTTTTTTTTTTTTTTTTTTAGCAGCGAGCCTCACAGTCTGGCACCACGGCTAACAGCACCACTAAACCACAACAGGAAGGAGTCTTCCATCTCACCGTCCTTGCCCTCTCATTTGCGCTTCCATGCCGGGTTAACATTTGACTGCCACTCAGTCAGGATAACGTCTCTGTTTTGGCTGATGTGGCCCACTTGGCTTTTAGAAATGCTAAAATCTTTTGCCTTAGGAATTTGCAACACTATGATTACTTTCACTCGCTCCGTTAGTGTGAGCTCTACTCATCTGGAAGCCATGATTGCAAATGAGTACTGCACCAGGATGCCAGACTTTCCACATAAAAACGTCCCAATTAAGCGGCCCAGGCGTCCCTTATAACTGGATTACCACATAATGGAAGTGAATTGAGAACCAATCGGTTACTGGGGAAACGACCCTATTAAACAAACATCCTCATTAACCGCATCCCTGTTAAGTGGAGTGGACTGTATCATGCCCAATTAACTTATGAGGCAGAGGTATGGGACAGTGCCAATAGAAATACATTGATGATACCGATCTATAAGATCCTGAGGAAAGCACTTTCAGTGGGACATTCTTTTCCAGCCATATACATGAGACCCGAGCTGGGTCTCGATAATGTAAATGCCCTAATTTGATACCAGAAAGCTAAATTTTTGGCAGAGATTAACTAGACTCCCACAAGATAGACTGGCAAGGAGATGTTTACAAGAACAACAATGGGTGGATAGAAAGCGTTTTGACTCAAAGTGGTATAAGAGTATTAAAGCGGCTTTAGGAAAATATGATTTGTTACACTTCTTGGAGTATCATAAGCAAAATACAGTCAAGTAAGCATTATGCATCTTATATTACGAAGAGGATAAGAGAACATTGGATAGAGTCGGAGAAACAGATCATCAAAGATGCTAGATACTCAAAATGGTATGCTAATAATATGGAAAGCTATGAATTCTAGTATTACCTAGATGTATTAATAGACCCCAATATCAGGGCAACATTCACAAGATGTAAGTTTGAGATACAAGAAAGCAATATGCTATTGGCTAGATTTGATGCAACAAGACACACATCACCTAAGTGTGGCTGTGGTAGTGGAGAGGTGGAGGACCTACTACATGTCCTATGGACCTGCAGCTGATATAACTCTAATCACACCCACTTTCTGACTAACACATTCAAATGCCAGAGACAGAAAGATACTGGAGTAGAGAAAGAAATATTGACACAAATTATTTTCTCTACAAAGGATGAATTTACAATTAAATGTCTAGGAAACTATTTTATGAGCACAGCTAAAGAAAAAAAGAAGAAGAGAGATTAATAAAGGGGAATGGTGGATAGCACGACAAAGTTTATGCAAGGTAACCAGAAATAGCAAAATCAACTAATAAGGTTTGCACTGTGTATTATTGTAGTTTCTGATGTATTGTCTGGATGAATTTTATGACAGGGAAAAGTCTGTGCAATAATGTGTGTGTTTTTTAATTATGTTCACTATGCTAAGTCAGATCTTTTCAATATTGTAATAACACGGTGTGTTGAACAATAAACATTTCCACTGCTCTGACTGGTGAGAATCTGCTAAGTGGAGGGAATAAGGAAGGGCATCCCTTTCAACAGGTTGCTGGTTTCCGTCTACCACAGCAGCACCTTTCTGACCGGTGAGATGACTAGAACTCGTTGTTCCAGGTCATCGGAATGTTGATCCCACTAGACCCTTATTGTTCACTGGAGGATTCTCATGTGTAGCCTGGCTAGGAGGTACCATGACAATGGCTACGGCGATCAGGTCCAAGAGCCTGAGCAAGGTTCTGGCTGTGACATATTCACTGTTGTAAAGCAGCTGGGCCTGAGCCTTCAGGTGGTCCGCCCTGTCCTGCGGTAAAAAAACAAAGCCCAAAGCTGTTTTCAGTACTGCTCCAATGTACTGTAGGCACTGACAAAAGGTCAAGACTGACTTGGGCAGATTGACTGTAATCTCTAAGGCATGGAACAACCGCCTAGTCCAAGCTAGGGTTTGGAGCAGTTGCTCCCTGGACTGTGCTTTGAGCAACCAGTCATCCAGGTAGGGGAAGACGTACAATCCTTTCCTCCTGAGGGCTGCTGCTACCATCGCCAAGCATTTGGTAAAGACCTACGATGCAGACGACAAGCCAAAGGATAATGTTCTGAACTGGCAGTGCTCCCCCTGGATCTGGAACCCAAGGTACTGCCGGAGGGGAGCATACACCTTCATATGCAGTATGCATCCTGCATGTTGAGGGAGCATATCTAGTCTCCCTGGTGCAGAAGAGGCAGCAGGACTGGTAGGGCCACCATCCTGAACTTCTTGTACTGAAATGTAGAAATTCAGGTGTCTTAGGTCCAGGATGGGTCATACATCACATGTGGATTTGGGGACCAAAAAGAAGTGGAAATAGAACCCTCTGTTCCTCTGCTCTTCAGGAATCTGTTCTATTGCCCTTTTCTGCAGTAGCATCCTAATTTTCCCCAGCAGCACTGGAATGTGGTCTGGTGAGTAGCTTGAATGAACTGGAGGCCACTCCAAAAGTTCTAGAGTATGACCCTGCTCTATAAGCTGCAGGATCCAAGCTTCTGTTGTGATCTCGCTCCACCAGTCCACGTGGAGGGAAAAAACCACCCCTACTACCACCACCTCCTGGAGTGCTGGAGGGTGGAGGTCTAAAGAGGAGTCATACTGAGGTAGCACCTGCGGCTGAAGCTGCTCCCCCTCTTTGGGGGCCTTCCCAGTGGTGGAGGTAGAGGACAGGCAGAGCTATTCCTGCTCGGCGCTTGCACTAGAAACACAGAAACATAGACTTCGACGGCAGATAAGAACCGCTAGGCCCATCTAGTCTGCCCATTTCCCTACCTACAGAATAGGCCGCAGATCCTAGTTAACCAACAGCCTATATCTTCCTGCCCCCCACAAGAATTGCCTTATGTCTGTCCCATGCATTCTTGAATTCTCCCACAGTTTTAGACCCCACAACTTCCTCAGGAAGGCTGTTCCATGCATCCACTACCACTGAGGTTAGGTGCCCAACTTGAGCCTATGAGAGGCATGATGAAAGGGCACCTTCTGGCCACTTTTTGGCTGGATGTGGTATAACAAGTGGAGAGACCAAAGCGTCCTGCCCAAGGCCTATAGGTCAGAAAGGATCTCCTGCACATTTGCCACAAAGTGCTTACAGCCTCTAAAGGGGACATTCAGGATGGACTGTTGTACATCAGTAGCAAACCCAGACACTCTAAGCCAAGAATGCCTTCTCAGCCAGATGCAAACCACAGCTGCTTTAGCAGAGGCATCGGCAGCATCATAGGCAGATCTCAAAAGGTGTTTGCCCACATCTGCCCCAGACTGGAGGGCCTGAAGCAGCTCCTGCCTCTGGGGACCCTCTGGAAGGGCCTGAGCTGCAACTTTGGCCTTTCTTCAGAGTGTTCTAGAATTTCACCATATGGGCAATGTAATTCATCACCTTAATGGTCAGCGTGACATAGGCAAAGGCCCTCTTGCCCATAATGTCCAGTATTCTGGACTCCTTATCCAGAGGAGGAGAGGTGAGATGTTTAGGTCTCTTGGACTTGTCATGGGCAGCATTTATCACAATGAATCTGCCTGTGGTTGCTCCTTAAAAAAGGCTACCCTGGAGGAGCCTGGTGCAATTCTTCTGCCTTTCTGGGCATAGTAGGGATAAAATTTGGCCTGTGCCAGGCAGCCATAGTGGCATCCTCAAATGCAGCCAGCAGAGGAGGAATAAGGACTAAGCTTTTCAACCTGTCACTCCATCTCTCCGAATTCCCTTCAAGATGGAAAACTGCATTGTTTACCCCGTGCTAAAAGGAGGAGACTTGTCACTAGTAACCAACTACAGGCCCATTTCAATCCTGTCCCCGTTCTCCAAAGCACTGGAAAGAAACACTGCCGACCAACTCATAGACCACCTGCATAAATACAACCTTCAATGCCCCCAACAGCATGGTTTCCGCAAGATGCAGAGCACTAACACTGCCCTAACTGAATTCACTGATTTCACCCATGAGACACTCAACCAGGGTCAGTTGGATGGGGCAATTTTTGTTGACCTAACCAAGGCATTTGACATGGTGGATCACCAGCTCCTGGTCCACGGGTTAGGCTGCCTAGGCCTTCCTCCTGATACAGTTTACTGGTTCTACAGCTATCTGCCTAGGCGCTCTCAGCAAGTTAAAATCAACGGATACATTTCTGAGACCAAAGAGGTTACAGCAGGAGTCCCAAAGGGCTCCATACTAGGCCCCCTTCTGTTTAGCCTCTTGGTGAACAACCTTCCAGATGCCTGCTCAACAATCAAAGCCCTGCTTTACGCAGACAACACTGTACTATTCTCCTGAGACTCCAGCCAGGAAGCACTCACCAGGAATCTGCAAAACAGCTTTAACTAGCTTCAGGATTGGTTTAAAAGTAATCTGTTAGTACTCAACTGCAAAAAACAAAGACGATAATCTTCACAGGGCGCCAAAAGAGGAAAGAAACACTCCCATTCACAACAACAAACAGCCTGGCACCGCTTTACAGCAGGTGAACTCCTTCAAATACTTAGGGATTACAACTCATGAGGCTCTATCATTCGAGGAAAAGACTGGCAATACTACCTCTGCTGCCAACAGGAAGCTGGGGACACTATAACAGCTTCAGTGTTGCCTCACACTGGAGGCCAGGCTTCGGTTCTGCCTCACACTGGAGGCCAGGCTACTGGCTGTTGGAGGCACAGTCCTCGACTATGGCAATGTGGTCTATGGTGCAGCCTCGGATACCACCCTTCAATGAGTCCAGACAACTCTCAACAAGGCATGTAGATTTGTGCTCTATGCCAATCGTTTCTCGCACACACGCAAACTATACTCTGGG
Organism: Neoceratodus forsteri; assembly: GCA_016271365.2. Classification (NCBI taxonomy): domain Eukaryota; kingdom Metazoa; phylum Chordata; order Ceratodontiformes; family Ceratodontidae; genus Neoceratodus; species Neoceratodus forsteri. The sequence goes on along the minus strand of CM028136.1, from coordinate 48,864,184 downwards.
ACCAAATGGCTCCCTCCTTCCATGACTGAATCAAGCTTCAGACCTGCCTGCTAGGGAACAAGGTTCTACTAGATCTGGCACCCCCCTCTATTCAAGCACTTTTCCAGCCTGTCCCTTCCCTGCATATCACCAGGAGAGTAACAAAGCATGCCCTGATGGTGCCTTTCTGGAAGACTTCACTGAGCAGGACAACCTTTGTAGTTAGGGTCCCTACCTGGCTAAATGAACTGCCTTACACCATTACTAGCCTGGCACACCTTGGCAACTTCAAAACGCTCCGGAATTCCCTCACCCCACCAGAACACTGCAGCTCTCTGACTTGATCTCCGACTACTGTCCATACAACTCCTTACTTGACTTGCACCAAACATCCGCAGCCTTTTGCATCCACCCCAGACGGTGTTGACTACTTTAGCACTCCATCTGATATCTGCCATCCTGTTTTACCCTTTCCCTCCTCTACTTACTATTCCTCTTACCCTATGCTGAAAGGACACCGGATATACCTGAGGGGGCCCTGTCTCCAACTGTCTGACTGCCACCAGCTGAGAATGTATTTGCATATTCACTAAAAATACCACCAACAAGTTTAATATGGTTCAAGGTCAGTTGGCATTCATCTGTATCCCTCCGCTTGGGTCGTGCCTGAAAATAGGCAGGATTTGTCTAGTGCACTTACCCAGTCAACAAAAACTAAATAAATAATAAAATAAACAAAATATTGTTACGCAGAATTTGTAGAATGTGAATGGATTTGCATATTGCACTGTATAAAGTTTACCAGGCAATGCTTGTTAGCTGCAACTGTTCCCCCTCCTTCCTGTATATGTAACTTGTCTCCTCCTTCACCTGTGTCTGACAAGGAACCATTGTAAATGAGCTTTTAGCTCAAAGGTGTATTTCCGAATTGTTTATAAATAAATAAATCAGAGGGGAGAATCTGGCAGCTCCGGAGTTCTCCTGGTAACATCCTGCTCCTCAGCATCAGACCTCATAGCAGCTTGTACCTGCCTCATCAATGAGATGAAGGGGTCATCAGTGGGGAGGTACCTCAGGTATACTTGGAGAAGTCCTCTCTCCCTAAGGAAACAATGGAGGTAGAGAGGGAAGGGCTCCTAGCCCCCCTTCCTCCTCTTCATGTGGGAGGAGGTCAGGATGGTATTCGTCCTCATCACCTGGCTCCAAATAAGGCACAGACAGCGTCATGGACCAAAGGTAAGTAGGGCGCATTGCTGTGGAGGGTATCAGCACAGGAGCTGACCTACTAGGCTCCGGCATAGACGGGCCCAGAGGAGGGGCAAGGCAGTGCATGAACTCACAGAAGGAGGACAGCATGATCTGGATGTTGATAGTGATCAGTAATGTTGGAGCGCCTTGCAGTGCCAACGAGGGAGGTTAAATTCTCGGTGCTGGCGGTATGGCCTGAGGTGTCTGCAGGAGGGGCTGAGGCCCCAGTGTCACAATGACAGCCTGGGGTGTCAATGGTCTGGGCTGAATCTGCAGTGTCAACAGGATGGACTAAGCTAATGACGGGAGAGGCTAAGGCCCCGGTGTCGAAGAAAAGACCAAAGGTTTCACCAAGGGAGGCAGGCCCGATGACGCAGCAATGCTCCCTGCCTGGTGCCCCATTGAGAAGAGGGGTCTGAACAGCAGGGAGTGGAGCATCGGCAGGGGAGTTGGAAGGCCTTATGCCAATAAGCAATCGGTGGCCAAGATAAGATCAGCTGGCCGCACTGCCAAAGCCAACCCGGTGGAAGAGAGGGTGTGGGCGGTAGTGAGGGTCACCATCGGAGTGGACAACGACCTTGTAGTGGCCAGCACTCGAAGCAGCAACTGCGAGCGAACTGGGGAGAATTTCTCCTCATTCCAATCCTTCCCCTGGTGCTTGTGTTTTCCAGCCAATTTGTCCCAAGACTTAGAAGAGTGGAAGCCCGAGGACAGAGCCAGGGACATGGCGGAGCTACTCGCCTGGAGCTCCTTCTCCATTTGGGCAACCTTCTGTTCCATCAGGAAGGGTTCGAGAGCCTTCTGGTGGCACCGTCGGGTAGCCCGGGTGAATCCATGGCAGACTTCACAGGCCTTAACGTCATGTTCCGCGTCAAGACAGCAGATGCAGGTGTCATGGTCGTCCTTGGTGAAGATCTTCTTGCTGCACTTGCAGTATCTGAAGAGTTTCTTGGGGTCAGTTAGATAAACAAAGTTGGAAATCACTTTAAAAAGTGATGACCGAACTATGGTTAAAAAAAAAAAAAAAGTAAAAAGGAAATATTTGTGTTGAATGAAGCAGCAGTGTCTCCATGGAGTCCGACGTGCTATGGTCGACGGTGAGAAAAGAACTGTGAGGAGAGCACGGGGCCGCTCACGTTCATATGGGAGGGATATCGCCAGCATCTGACGTCATCATGGGCGGCCCCGGTAGACTTCTAGCTAGAAAAGTTTCTGTGTGGTTCTAATGCCTGGCGGCTATAGTTCCAGAGGTGTGGCCAGATGCAAGAGATCCTCTCAAAGATCTACTATTACGGTAAGTTCTTACATAATTATACTCTTTTAGCCTAGCCTGGCAGGATTTGATCATTTTCAAGAGACAATGTCCAGACTGCAGTGTTTGGCGAAGGTGTGGACAGTACTCCAGATTGCAGCACAGATCTCTGCAGCTGACACATTCTTCAAAACAGGCAACAGAAGTCACCATACCTCTACTGGAGTGACCATGGACAATATCAGGAAGTTCCTTATCATACTGCCTATAACAAAAAGGTAATACAGTTGGCCAACCATTGAACAGACACGGTTTAGAAACAGGTACGCTCTCTTTCCCAGGGACAAAGGAAACATAAACCTATAAGGATTTCCTATAGTCCTATATACTGTCATGCCGACATCCCGTCATGTGATGCCAGGGGCGGTCCCCTGCTATGTACTGCTAGTTAGAAGTTTGCCATGCGGTCTGATGCCAGAGGACCCAGTCCTATATGTGAAGACCTACTGCAGGAACCCTCTCAAAGAAAGATCTTAGGATTCGTGTGCAAGGACACCCTGTCTTTGTGAAAAATCAAAATAAAGCTCCTCGCACCAGAGGGCTTGAAGCTCTGAAATTCTTCAAGCCGAAGTAATAGCAACTAAAAATAATGCTTTGCAGGAAAGAAAGCATAACTCGCAAGTTGCAGCTCGCTCAAAAGAGACAAGGTAAATTTAAATCCCAAGCTGGTATAGGAGAACGGATTGGGGGTTTCAGATGCAGGATGACCCTAAAAAATGTACAGGAAACATCCAGCTGAGCTATGGTCACCCATGGGCTCATGAAAAGCCAAGACAGGCAAAAGGTGCATCTTGAGGGGAGTACTAAAGACCCGAGTCAGAAAGTGATATCAGGTAGTTCAGAATCTGGCTCACCGGACAGGTGAAAGGATCCCGAATGTGCTTGGCAGCTCATATGGCAAACCTCTTCCATTTCATGGCATTAAGTGGGTCGAATGGAAGGCTTCATAGCAGCCACTAGAACATCCGCTACCCTACTGGAAACCCCACATCTGGCGATGATTATGTTCTCAGAAGCCAAGCATGCAGGTGAAGGGATTTGAGGTTGGGATGGACCAGGGTCCTTTGAGCCTGGGTCAGCAGGTTCTTGCAGAAGGGAAGAGGGACCTGTGGTTCCTCCACCAGCTGCTGTAGTAAAGGAAACCATATCTGACAAGGCCAGAATGGAACTACAAGTATCATGCTGGCCCCATCCATCTGCAGTTTGATTAGCACCCTCTGAATCAGAAGAAATGGAGGGAAGGCATAAAGGAACCTCCCACTCCAGGAGAGGAACAACGCCTCTTGCCAGAAAACTCCAAGCCCTGGATAGAGCAAGCAACAATTGGGCAATTTTGCATTGAGTGGGGATGCAAAAAGGTTCAACTCTGGATGACCCCATCTGTAGAACAGATCTTCTCCGACGGATGAGAGAAGTTCCCACTCATGCATGCTGGACAGAGTCTGGCAGAGGCTGTCCGCCAAAGTGTTAAGCACCCCTGGGACGTGAACCACTGAGAGGGTTAAGGCTGTGGTCCAATGCCCGGTATCACACTCTCATGGCCTCCCTGCATAGAGGTACGAATGCGTCCCCCCCCTGCTTGATTATGTAGAACACTACACTGAGGTTGTCTGACTGTATCAGCAGCTGACCTGGAAGAAGATGGATCTGAAAGGGCCTGCGTGGCATACAGAACTGCCAGCATCTCCAGGACACTGTTATGCAAGGAGGCTTCAATCTGGGACCAAGAGCCCAGAGTTTGAAAGGGACCCAAGATATGGGGGGAAGGGGCCTGGCTAGCAGCCAACAGTAGTCATCGTCTCTCATGCTGCTCCAGACTTCAGCATTGATAAAAGCCTAAAATCTTTATTTTATCGAACTCTCTCCTCGCACTAAACTCCAATCTACAGAAAAGTAGTGTTTCTGCCTCTTGTGGAGCAAGTGTCTGCTGACCTAAGGATGGGAAGAACCAAAAACAAAGTGTTTAAAGACTCAGGCCGAGGGAAAGGCCCCGCGCCATCCTCCAGTGGAGCTCCGACCAGTGCACACCCAATCGAGAAACCCGAGGACTTGGAAGCCAAAATAAACGCTATCCTTCAAACCGTCCAGCAATTAGACAACAAGTTGGACACTTATAATTCCAGACTAACGACAGTAGAATCTAAAGTCGCTGCTTTGGAGACAGATCATTCCATCCTCAACTCAACAGTTAAAAAAGCCGCTGCAGTGACCAATGGAGTTTTAAAAGAAAACAAGCTCTTACGTACCAGACTCGAGTTTCTTGAGAATGGAGCAAGGTCCCGTAACCTCCGATTTTTGGGTATAACCAAAGGAGCCAATTTGGTGGAGTTTTTGCACCAGTTCCTCCAGGACACATTAAAATTAAGTGCAGACTTTCATATTATAAGGGCCTATTGTATTACTCCATGAAGGAAACCTAATGACCCCAACCTCCTTAGGATTGTATTAGCGGTAACCACCAGAATACATATTCGAGACATGATTTTGCAGAACGCCAAAATGTCGGGGACTCTCACCCTGACTGATGGTACAATCATACATTGCTTCCCTGATTTAAGTCATTTGACCAGGATGAGGCGCCACGGATTTGACTGTTCGAGCGGGCCTTAGAGAACTCTGGATCAACCATGCCTTACAAATGCAGTCGAAGCTGAAAATAATCTATGCTGGGAAAACTTATTTGTATAATGACCCAGCAGACGCAGGTCATAGGATGCAGCAGATATGGGAAGATTGCGCCAAAGCTGGACAATCGGATTCAGAAGAGGGAGATGGCGAACCCTGATGCTGGGACTCTTGGGCCTACAGGTAAAAGTTAATCAGTATTGAACTGTTCCTAGTAAAAAAACACTAGAATTTCTTCATTGCTGCTGAGAAGTTTTTCCTAGAAATATAGCTATTAGAGATGGGCTTAAAAATGGGTTTAAATGTCTTCTCATGCCATTCTGTGTATGTTTGTTAAAACAAGCAAATGTATTTCTGGACCTATATAGTGTTACTCGGGGCTAAGCTACCACCTCGTGGTAGTTCAGACAAGGGAGTGAATGTTTGAACTTCTTAAAATTGCTGGGAGCTTTTATTGTTAATGCTTAAACTATACAAATTACTGTTTAAAATAATGAAGGGGAATGTCTGTGAGTAAGTTTGAGGGGCATCTTTACTAAATATATAAAAGGGACTGATTCACACCATCATTCATATTTCATGGACCTCTGGGCCAGGTCACTTGTTGACGACTGCCTACCTGAAAAGAAGGAACTCTCTGTACTTATGCTAAACTATTTTAGGTAGGGATGTCCATGGTCCTGCTGCATATAGCCTATTTTGGTCACCAACTGTATTTGTTTAAAGATGCATTTTGACCCCTCCATGTTGTAACTAAGAGAGATGGGATCTGCATTACCTATCATAACATTTCTTATACCTATTCCTATACCTGGAATCAAGGAATATTTTCTTTTGTATTCACTGCAAAATGAAAAAATAAAGTTAAAAAAAGAAAAAAGAAAGGGAGCCAGAAGAGCTCCCCCAAAAAGCCCAAACTGGAAGCATCTGAGGTGAGAATTTGCTGTGGAGAGGAGATCTGGAATGGGACTCCTTGCCACAGGTTGAGGGGGGCCATGCACCACTGGAGCACACTGCAGGCTGGGGAGGAGACCAGCACTAAATGATCTAATTAGTCTGTTTGCTGGTCACACTGTATTCAGAGTCCACTAGAGGATGCGCATATAGAGCCCGGCACACTGGGGATGGCTGCCGCCATTAGTTCCAAAGGCCTCAGGTACACCCTGGCAGGGATACAACTGCTCTGGGCCACCTTTCCGAGCCTGGGCAATGAGGCACCAAACCCTGTTTTAAGGCACAAAAGCCTTCCCCTGCACCAAATCTAGAACCGCCCCTATATACTGCAGCCTTTGGGATGGGACTAGGACTGACTTAGGCGGCTGACTGTAATGCCTCGGGAGAGAAATAAACGAAGAATTCTCTCCAAAGTCCCGTGGGAGCTATTCCCTGGATGGGGCCTTCAGAAGCCAATCGTTCAGATGGGGGAAAACGTACAGTCCCTTGCTTCTGAGGGCAGCAGCTAATGCTGCTGAGCTCTTGATATAGACCCATGATACAGAGGACAAGTCAAAGGGCAGCACTCTGAACTGGTAATGCTCACCCTGGAAAAGAAACCAGAGAAGCCTCCTGTGTAAATACTGAAATGTGCAGGTAAGCATCCTGCATGTACAGAGAACATAGCTACGAAAGGGAGGGCACCGTCTGCTCTTAGTTTGCATGTGATAGAGTGAGTGGACAGATTTGATAGTCCTGCCAGATGCTTGCAAGTCATTAATCATGTCCTGGATATCTGGCTGAAAATGTTCACAGCCACTGAAGAGGGCATTAAGCACTTTCTGTTGGACATCCTCAGCAAAGCCAGATACCCACAGCCAGGAGTGCCTACAGAGGCAAACACCACTGGCAGCAGCCCTGGCAATAGCATCCAAGACACCACAGAAGGCCAGCAGGAGGTGCTTGCTAACATCCTCATCAGTCTGCAAGCATTTGAGAACTTCCTACTTCTGGGTACCTCCTGGAAGGACTCTGGCAGCAGTCTTGCCTTTCTTCCAGTTGATATTCTGGTACTTCACCATATGGGACAGGTAGCTGGCAATCCTCAGCCCAAGGGTGGAGGAGGCATAAACCCTCTTGCCCCAAAGATCAATTGTGTGTGACTCTTTGTCAGGGGGATAGAGAGCTAGGTGCTCGGGCACCTTAGACTTGTCACGAGCTGCCTTTATTACCACTTTATCTGTTTCAGGCTGGGCAGCATAATGGGGAAACCCCTGAGGCGCATGATAAAGTTTATCTGCCCTCCGGGGTACAGTTGGCAACATGTCAGTAGTAGCATTCCTCAAAGTAGGCAAAATAGGAAAAATTATCTTTGGTGGAGACTCTGGGATCTCCAGGAAGTCCACCAAATCTTTTCTGGTGACGTCTTCCTCCGCAGTATGGAAGCCCATGGCTGTGGACAACTGCTTCATGATATTGAAGAAGGTAGGGTCCTCTGGAGGAGGCCTAGGAGTGTGTTTGACAGCATCCTTACTCACTGAAGAGGTTGTGGATCTGTCTAAGGAGAGGGGTTCTTCCTCTTCTTCAACAGGAAGAATAAGATCAGGATGGTGCTCCTCGATGTTGATCTGTTCCAATTCAAGGTCCGACATCCTAGATACAGACGACAGTCTGTGGGAGGCAACCTGCAACGGTCAAGGTGGTCTCGGTGATGTCGCCACTGATGACACAGGTGATGTAGGCATATATGTGCCTAACTGGTGGACCATCACCGAAGTGAATTTAGTCAAAATTTAATTCAGGCTGACGGGGGGGGGGGAGAGACACACAACAACCCACCAGAAGGCCCCTGTGAGCCTGAGGAAGAATCAGGCCTCAACAGGAGGGCTGTTGGTGACAATCCCATTGTCAATAAAGGAGAGGTCAACGAAAGCGCTGTCAAATATGGGTCTGGTAGGGACAGAGACCGGGACAGGGGATTTGTGCATCAGCGCAGTCGATGAAGTACCCCCAGACAATGAGGAAGAGGCTGTCGGGGAGCGGGGACTTCTGCTGGGGAGAACGGTCCCGATAACAGTCTTTTTTTATGACTTTTCCCCCAATGACCTGTCTCGGACCTTAGCAGCCTGGGGAGCTTGATGAGAGTGCTGGTCTGTAGAGGCAATCTTCTTTCTGCAATGGCAGTGACGAAAGAGAGAAGTTGAAGGATTAACTCTCACCATAAACAAAATAATCTCTTTAGAAAAAAAGAGATTCTAAATAAGTATGAAAAAGCCACAGGCGAAAAATGGCACAAAACTGCACTGGAGCTTCCGTGGAGACACATGCAAACAAGCAGACGGCGGGAAAGAACTGTGGAGGAAGCGGGGCTGCTCAAGCCTTTATAGGGTTGAGGACATCGGCAGATGACGTCAGCATGGATGGCCCCAGTTGTATTGCTGAAAATCTTCAGTGTGGCTCCTGCTTCACCGACGGTGAAGTTCCTACAGTGTGACCAGATGAATGAGATCCCCTCGAAGACCTACTGTCTCGGTAAGTTCTTACATAACTCTTCCTTCTTTGTCTGAAAGATCGTCGGGGGACCAATTTGTCTGGGAAGTCCCCAACCTGCAGCACAGTCTACCAGACGTAAAATGCTTTAAGAGTGACAATGTTATCAAAAGAAAGGACTCCAATCCAAGAAGAATTAGGTAATGATGCAAGTCTGTCTCTGTATCAATGGAGATTCAGCCACTCTGTGTGCTTCCTACACTGTGTTTCCCCCCACCCCCAACCTGTACTGCTATCTTGTTCGACTTAAGACCAAGTTACCAAAGAAAACTGCAATGGCGTTAATGTAAAACCTGTAGTACATCTGAAGTCTGTGCGGAGTTTCAATAACTAGAATGACCCATTTCCCTCATGGCAAAAAAGAAGGGAAGTTCCAATTTGTACATGTACTCACAAGGCTCCTGCACCATCTGACTACAGCGATTCTCCTCATCTTGTCTAGCAAGCCTACTCTGTAGCATGGCAGGAGAGGTGTACAGGAAAATTTCAGGCAACCCCTCTTCTGCTTCCTTTGCACTGGCAAACTGTTTCATGCCCCTACTGGTGGTGATAAGCAATTTGGCTGGGTATAAGATTTCAAATCTAATTCCTACAGCCGCCAACTTCGACTTTATCTCTCTGTACTCTTGTTGCTGCATTCTGCTTTGAAGTGTGAGATCATTAAAAATGAATAATCTCCTACTCTACCTTTTTTAATTCTCCTTTCTCTCCCGCCTTCCTCCGTTTACAGATGTTCTCCAGAAAGTAAAGCATTTTCAGGATGACTGGATGCTATCTTTCACGGGGGACAGGCACTGGGAGCAAAGAATGGTGTGCCCTCTCTATGATATATTGGGCACCATCTGACTTTAGACCCGCAACTTCCAGGAACAACCTCTGCACAAACTAAGCATGTCTATGCCTTACACCTTCTCCAAAATTCCCATTATCACCAGGTTTCGACAATTTCGTCCTTCCTGATCCTCGAGCTGCATCTCTAGTTTCTCTACCTTTATTTTACTTCTACTACTTCAGATTCAGTCCATGCCTGCATATTCTTGATCGAGGAGATCCTTGCTTCAGGGTCTCCAATCTGTTGGGCTAGGGCATCAAGAGCTGGGCGTAATACAGTATATTTAAGAACAGAAGCCGCGGTTTCTACTAAAATTTGGTATTTTGGCCCGAGGCTTGTATTTGAGGGCGACTTGTACTGAAAAATCTGAATCTGACAAAGTATACTGCACATGATCTATGTCACAGTAAAATAACCCTATATATCAACTAAGAGCATATGAAACACATCAATGTTGATATTTAAAGAGATTAAAATCACACCGCACTTTTAAAACAGAACAGCATATCGTAAGAAACTATCAATGTACTACACAAGTCCCATCTGAGGTGCTTTATCTAGCATGATTTAGAGGCCATAGCTTATATTCGAGTGTAGCTTTTATTACAATGTTTAACTACAGCCTGCGGCTTATATTTGAGGATGGCTTCTAATCGAAGATGTACAGTATTTTCAATTCACCAGAAATGTCCAAAATGCCTTCTTAATCGAGCCCAATTCTCTGAAAAAGCATTCCAATGTATATTCTGGGTCACGGTTGGCCCCCAGTGATGCAATGGGAGAAATTTGGGACGTCAAGGCCTTTAGTCGTTAGATCCCACTCAGGTAACGGTGGTGACATATGGAGCTGAGGCGGCTCCAGTACCTCCTGATTGCTTTGAGGCATAGCTCGAGTTTGGGCTGCTGTAGCCTTCTGATTGTCTACTGATGCCAAGAAAGTGGTTGAGTTTTGATCACTATTGTTCCAAAAGCAATTTTAAGCTTAAAGGGTTATTTTAAGTCTTAGTTCAGCTTTTTCCACAGAACTCCAATAAGCGTGTGTAGCATAGCTAAGCAGCATCGTGCACTGTAATTCTGCAATTTCAAAGTCACAGGGCAGTGTGCCACAGCAGATCATTAGTGAGACCACATCTGGAATACTGTGTACAGTTCTGGAGGCTGCATCTCAGAACAGGCATGCACAACGTAGAGACAGTCCAGAGAAGGGCAACTAAAATGGTAAATGTGTTGCACGAGAAACCATATGATGACAGACTGAGGCCTCTCAATATGTACACCCTATAAGAAAGGGAGAAGGGGACATGACAGGGACCTACAAGTATCTCATGGGAGTTGAGGTGAAAGTGGAGAGTCTGTTTCAAATTAAAAACAGAACAGAACAAGTGGGCATGCAATGAAGCTAGGAGGGGGCATTTAAGAGGGATGCGAGGAAATACTACACTGAAAGAGTGGTGGATGCCTACAACAGCTTTCCACAAGAGGCTGTCGGGGCAAAAACTGTGGGGTTTCAAACATGTATGGGACCGACAGAGGAATACTAGTGAGTAAAAGGGGGTAGGGTCGCCAGAGACCAGTTAGGGTCTGCTAGGACAGAATACGCAAGGGAAAAAAACTAGCAGACTGGGTGGTCCTTGCGTTTTTTTCTAAAGACAAATTCTATGCTTATATGTTTCTCTTTCCACCTCTCGTTTGATAATGCACTTACCCAGTACAGTTCAACAGAGATGCAATATTTTTGTTTTCTGTGGGGAGACCCCACTTCAGCCCAGTATTACAGCTTTGAGAACTGAAGCACGGGGAGGTGATGTGACCTTCAAAAGGATACCGTGTGAGCCCATGGCAGTGACAGGATCTGAACCTGGCATCTGCCACTGCCACAGGTTGCTGTTCTAACCACTGGATCAAGTGGCTGCTTTCCAAAAGAAATCAGTTATTCTGTTTTATAGACACTTTTTTCAAATAAAACACCCACTAACATGATAACTAACACACCAAGTGTATTATGCAAACATTACCCTTCGAAAAGACAAACTGAAATAGCTTTTGGCAAGTCGCTCTGGAAAGACGGAAAAGGTAAGATCAGTTGTCAAGCAACACTTGCATAGTTTTTGGTAAGATGTCATGTTTATTTTGGGACTGGCTCACACAAAGGCACAGGACAGTTTCCTGATGAATAGAGGCTCCCTTACTTACTGGCGTTAAGGGCCTTCACATTTTCCAAAACGCATTACTCAAGAGCATGTCATCAGCCTTTAAATGGGATTTAGGGGAAAAAATGTAAAAAAACAAATGGAAACAGAGCAGTGGTGAAACTAAACTGCCTCTAAAGCCATGTTAACTTTCTGAGAAATAAATGGTAATCTAATAAAAATGGCAAATTAAACAACTGATGGCAGTTTAGTTGACATAACTTCCATCACCTGCCAATGGCAATGACCCATGAAACGTCAGACAACTGTCAGTGTGCAGTCTGAGAATGCAGAGGCCAGAAGAGTGTATGAAAATGAACTGTATCATGCCACCACAGCCCTCCAGCTACAGTGATGCAATTAGAATTGAACAATGCTATATTGGTCAAGACAGTTTTCTACCAATTAAAGTACAGAAGACATTTTAGTCACTGAAAAACAAGACATTTTAAGGCAGGGAGATTTATTTAAAATGACAACTACACAAGAACAAATGACTTTGTATACAACACCAATATATTCCATATCTTGGCAGGTTTTTGTTTTGTTTTTAAAGCCAATTTTTTCTCATTCTGGTTCTGCTGGATAGCACCCCCCCCCCGGCCCCCCCAAAGAACCATCACCAACCTTCTCAATTGCTTATTTGCCCACCGCTTACCAAGGACCAAACAGTGGTGGGTGGCCTATTGTGTCAGTCATGTGAGAGCCTGTGGGGGCTGTGCCAACATGAAGCAGACTGGCATTTTCATCCATCCTCTTGATTTCCTCCACAGGGGTGGAAGAGTGCAATGACGCTAGCACGTGTGCGAACTACGGCACGCATCCATGCAAGCATCCAGTGGATATCCCCCACGTGTGTGTGCAACCCATTTGTTGCCCCGACTAGTCTCCACCAGGCAGCAGTCAAGCAGCGGAAGCAGTACCCCCCCCCCCAAAAAAAAAAACAGAATGTGAAAGCAAATAAGGACCACTTGGCCCACCAAGTCTGCCCATTTTTTCCTGCCTTTACTGTCACCTCAGACCCTAATTGATTCTCTGGCTCCTACCCCTTGCCTTCTACCAAGATTCCCTTGTGCCTATAGGAAGAAGAGCAGTCCCTGTGAATACCCGCACTCATCCCCTAATGTGGGTCACCAGAGTCACATGGAGTACCAATACAGCGGCACAGAGATGCCAGCCTCTTGTCAGGTATGTTCAACTTTTTTTTTTTTTTTTTTAATGGGCCAGATCCACTCCCAAAAAACAGGTTACTCACCTGTAAAGTACAGTTACGTAAGAACTTACCGTAACAGCAGATCTTCGAGAGAAGCTCTTGCAGCAGGCAAAAACATGTAGAACTGATACCACCTGGTGGCAGATCTCAGCAATTCTTTTCCAGCAGTACCTGGAGGACCGCCTTCCTGACGTCGGCTCCACCCCCGATGTCACCCAGTATTAAGGGAGGAGACGGTCCTCACGTGCTCCAGTTCTTGCCCACCCAAAGGCAACCCAGATGCAGCAACATGCAGAATTATAATAATCAGGTTTGGCTATTCTCGCCCAAGAAGCAGAAAAGTTCATGGCCACAGGAGGAGAGACCTGGTCCTGAGTGAAGGAGGGAGGAAAAATACCTGCTGCAAGAGCTTCTTCCACAGATCTACTGTTATGGTAAGATCTTACGTAACTGAACTATCTTACTTCAAGAGGAAGCTTTTACAGCAGGTAAAGACATGTAGGACTGATTCCCAAGCAGTATAAACTTAAGATGACCCTTGGGAGGGGGGAAGGAAGGTAGCAAACAGGAACAAAAGGGATCCCTCAGGGGATCAAGCCCTGCAAGACCACTTAGCCGAATCCTGCTCTTCACCTGGAGGTAATATCCAAGCAGTGATGCCTGATGAAAGCATAAGCAGAGTGCCAAGTGGCGGCGGCACATATGTCCGCAGCCTGACACCCGTTTCATTGCTGCAAATGAAGCGGCACCAGCCCAGGTGGAGTGTGCTTTAACTGGTCCCGGAAGAGACTTGTCATGCTTCTGGTAGCAAAAGGAGATGCAGTTTACCAGGCAACACGCCAGCATTTGCTTGGTAACCAGGGGTCCCAAAGACCTAACAGCAAAGGACACAAACAATTGGTCGGATTTCCTGTCCACCTTTGTCCTGGACAGATATCAACACAGTGCCCTGTGTACATCTAATGTGTGAAGAAGCGCTTCCCCCTTGTTGGAGTAATCCGGATAACAGACCGGAAGTTGAACGGACTAGTTCAAAGTGAGTTCTGAAATCACCTTCGGCAGGAACTTGGGGTTAGTACGAAGGTCGACCTGTCTTAATGAAATGAAAATGGTGGGCTTACGTGCCTCAACCAGTACATGGGCTACCTTATCCGAAACCCCAAACCTATGTTTCGCTAAGTCCTGAGGAGCCAGGCATGCAGGTGAAGGGAGCGCAGGTTGGGATGAACCAAGGCCCCATTGTCCTGCAAAAGTAGCTGGGTCGAGACTGGAGGCTCCACCGTCAAATGCTGCATTAAGGGAAACCAAATCTGCCTTGGCCACAGGGGAGCTATAAGGATCAGGATAGCTTTCTCTGCCTGAATTTTGAGGAGTACCTTCTGTAGTGGAGGGAGAAGGGTGGGAAGGCGTAAAGGAATCTCCCTTCCAAGTGAGGGACAATGCGTCTTGCCAGAAAGCTCCAGGTTCTAGATCTACCGAGCAAAAATTGGGCTGTTTTGTGCTGGATCGAGACATGAACAAATCTAGTTCTGGCACCCGAACATGGTGAACAAATCATCCGCTACACTCTGAAGCAAGGCCCACTCATGGGTCAGAGGTCTTGATCTGCTGAGAGCGTCTGCTAACACATTCCGAGATCCTGGAACGTGGACAGCCAAAATACTGAGATGATGAGTCATCACCCAATCCCACACTCTCATGGCCTCCAGACAGAGAGGATAAGAGTGTGTACCTCCCTGTTTGTTGACATAGAACACTACTGAGGTACTGTCTGTCAGCAAGCGGAGGTGGCCCGGGAGAATGACAGCCAAGGCTTGCAAAGAGTAAAGAACCGCTCTCATTTCTAGCACATTGATGTGAAGTCTCTCCTCTGTCTGGGACCACAGACCGTGAGTTCTGTGGTTCCCCAGGTACACGCACCATCCCGTGTCAGACACATCTGTGGTGAGTATCTGGATGGGTGGCTCTGGTTGAAATGGAAGCACTTCCAGAAGATTCCTTGGAGACATCCACCAACGGAGCTCCCATCGGATTGGCTCTGTGACCCAATTAACATATCCATGTCGTCCCTGTTCTGGTCCCACTGGACCCAGAGGGTCCACTGGATTGTACGCATGCGCAACCCGACAAACAGGACTGACAATTGCTGCGGCCATGTGGCCCAGTAGCCTGGGAAGGAGTCAGGCTGGGACTCGTGAAGCTGAAGAGACGCGGGCAGCCAAGGCCTGGATGCGCTCCGCCCTGTCTGAGGGAAGAAAAACGTTTCCTACGACAGTATCCAAGAGAGTTCCTATGAACTGGAGGCTCTGGGAGGGAAACAGGTGAGACTTGTCCAAGCTCACCGTGATCCCCAGATGCTGACACAGCACTAAGGTCTCTCTTATGGTGTCCAAGAAGCTGGCCCTTGAAGAAACCAGTAGGAGCCAATCATCCAGGTAGGGGGAAAAACAAAGTGGTCCTCTCTGCAAAGTGCTGTGGCCACTACGGTGAAACACTTTGTGAATACTCTGGTGACAGAAGAGAAACCGAAGGGAAGGACCTTGAACTGGAAGGACCTTCCTTCGAACTTGAATCTCAGGAAGTTACGATGTCCTTTGGTGATCAGAATGTGCAAGCAGGTGTCCTGCATATCCAGAGATGCCAGCCAATCTCCTGCTGATATCATGGGTAGGAGGTTGGGCAGTGAGACCACACAGAATCTCTTGTAAGAGACCCACTGGTTCAGGTCACTGAGGTCCAAGATGGGTCTTAAGTCTCCGGTCTTCTTTGGAACCAAAAAGTGGGAATAGAAGCCCAGAGCTCTATCTGCCAGGGGAACATGCTCTACGGCTTTTTTGGCTAGAAGAGACAATCTCCTGCCAAACAGGAGCACTGTGGTCTCTTGGATGATGGGATGGGAGCAGAGGTCTGTCCGGTGGAATGGAGTCGAATTCGATGGAATGCCCAAATTCCACGAGATCGAGGATCCACTGGTCGGAGGTCACTTGACTCCCCGCATCGGCATAGAGAGAGAAAAGCAACCTCCCACTCCTAACAACATGTCTGGGGGGGGGGGGTCGCTTGGATAGTCAGGCATTGGGGGGTGCAGCAGGTTGAGCCTGTCAAGAGGTGGAGGACGAGGAACCTCTTGCCCCACCTCTACGACTAAAGCCTCCCCACTAAGATTGTTGCTGATAGCGGGGTTGCTGAGGCTGGTGACCCCTTGGCCATGAAAACAGGACTTATGAAAATGTCCTGGCTATGGGCAGTACATGGACTGCACAGTACAGACAGCCCTACCAGAGAACTGTAACTTTGAAATAATCTTCTCAGACTCTTCGCCAAAGAGTACAGAGCCTTTAAAGGGGGCACCCAGGAGGTTAGTTTGTATATCTGGATCGAACCAAGAGATGTGGCGCCGAAGACAGATGCCCTCGTTGTATACTGCCCTCAGGATGCGAGTGCCCACATCTGAGCCAGTCTGGAGGAGCCTGGCAAGCTCAGCCTTTTGAGGGCAGTCGGGCATACCTTGCAGAATATCCAGTCCTTGGACCCAAAGGGCGATCTGGAACTGGACCATATAAGCCAAAAAATTGAGGTTATTAATACTGCAGGTGGCAGAAGGTTACACCTTCAGACCCAAGGAATCCAGCTGCTTTGAATCCCTGTCCGGCAACTGGGTACTCAGGTCCTTGGGCCTCTGCGAACGATCTTGTGCGGACAAAATCACCACCGAATCACGATGGGTTGTTCGGCCAAGAAGGGAAGGTCCTTGGGAGCCCAGTAAAGTCTGTGTGCCTTCTTGGGCATGGCAGAGGATACATGTGGATGCTTCCAGGTGGCACAAATGACATCCTGGAAGGTGTCCACCATGGGTGGGATGACCACCGGCTTGGGATGCTTCTGGCAGAGGTATTTTGCCAGGTGCAAGCGTTCAGGGTCAAGGGTCTCAGTGTCTCAACCCATGTTCTCCTGTATGTGCCTCATGACCTCCATGAAGCTGGGGTCATCGGGTGGAGACTTAGGCTGGTCCTCTGAATCCCCAGGAAGCGGTTCGAAGTCAGAATCTGGAGTGGAGAGGTCCGACTCTACATAAGTATCATAAGAGGAAGAGGGAGGAGAGGGAGAATGACTCCTCTCTCTTCTGCTTAGGTCTCTCTGGGATAGATCAGTGGGAGGAACTTTTGGAATGTGACCTCTGGTGTCTGGATTTGTCCCTATGCTTCCTGGGACTGGTGGGAGATTTGCCCACATTTTCTCTGGATGGGATAGGAACCTGTTCAGTGTCCGGAGTAGGGTCAGATTGAGGAGTGGGAGTAGGAACAGGTGTGAGATCCTGCTTCACCATCTCCCACCAGTGAGAAAAAAGTTCCTTTACTTGGGCCATGCCCAGTTTAGGAGAGTCCGGTTTGGCAGGAGGTGTTGGCTGGCCTACACCCATACCGGTGTCTAGCTAATCTGGCATCGGTCTGACAGGCAACGATGGTGTAACCTCTTGAGTGCCATCGTCGGGCTCTGACATCGGATGGACCAGCGTCAGGTCTTGGGGAGGAGTGACGTTGGAACCTGTGTCAGGCCTAGCCGGGGGACTGCAGCGCAGTAGGTTTGGCCGGCGGCAGGTCAGGCATAGGCGGGTCTGATGACAGGGCATCGGTCCAGGCCCAACCAAAGCCAGAGTCCGGGTAGACGCCCCACTGCAGCCGGAGGCTGGGGACGGTTGGAATGTTTGCGTGGCTTTGCCACTGGGCGTTGCTTGGAGGCTGGTAGCTGACGCCAGTCAGAACTTTTAGACTTAGGCGGTAGGGAGGAAGCCCTACATGAAGAATGCTCGGAGGCCTTGTTAGATTTCCGGAGGTCGGCCACAGAGAGGGAGGCCAAGCAGGAAGAGGACTTACAGTGGTCCACCTTAGAGCCAGCGTTCGGGGCCGGGTGGATCTTAATGGGCTGCAGGCTGGATCCGGAGGATTTCTGAGCCAAAGAAGAGGAAGAAGCGGGAGGCTTAAGGACAGTTAACCGGACCTCATGCCCTGAGAAGCCTGATCTGCCATCTGAGTGCGAACCTGAGGACCTGGGCCTCGAGCGCGATCTCGCCCGTTCCTTGTCATGGTGCCTCTTCTTGTGAGGTTTCTTTTTTGCAGGAGAAGGGTCCCTAGATTCCGTCACGGACGAAAACTCCCACTGTATGTCAGCTATCTGTTTCTGGGTGAGAAAGGCCTGAAGGGACTTCTGACACCGGATGCAGGTCCTGCTGTTGAAGGTCTGACAGTAGGAGCAGGCGCCGGAGTCGTGGTCTGGGCCTAGGTAATATAAGCAGACCGAGTGTCCGCCCTTTGACGGAATCTGTCTCTAGCAGGAGCACTTGCTGATGTCCGCGGTCGACGAGGTTGATATACAGTTCGAATTCATAGAAAAACTGAAGAAAGACAGAAATCTGAAGTTCTTTGTGGAGTGGTCGAACTGACTGGAGTGTGCCAAGAGCAGACTAATGCGAACCGCGGCGGGAAAGAACTGGAGCACATGGGGACCATCTCCTCCCTTTATACTGGGTGATGTTGGAGGTGGAGCAGATGTCGTAAGTGCGGTCCCCCAGGTACTGCTGGAAAAGAATTGCAGAGATCTGCTGCCAGGTGGTGTCAGTCCTAAATGTCTTTACCTGCTGCAAGAGCTTCCTTGCAAAGTAAGATCAGTAGTTCTAGGAGTGGTATATGTTGTCCATCCACACTTGTTGGCATGCCCCTTTCCCCTTTAAACCTTGCCGGAAGGTCTAAAAGCTGGCTCCTCCCACCCACCCGGGTGGTATATCCTTCGGTTTTGCCTCATGATGCCAGATCTTTCCCACTGGAAGCAGAAGGTTGTGCATCGAAGCCAGGTGGGTTCATGTGGATGAACAACATATACCACTCCTACAGGTGAGTAACCGGTTTTTCTAGGATAGTGGATATGTTGTTCTATCCACACTTGTTGGCAGACTCCTAGTAGTTCACCGGGAGGAGGGAGGCAAGGCGCACGCCCTCTACTTGGGAAACAGAGACTGGAGAACTGAGGCCCCAAAACCAGTATCCTGGCGTGACTCTAGGTTGATGTGGTAATGGGAAATGAAGGTGTCTGCTGACTTCCAGGTAGCTGCCCTGCAGATATCCTGGATAGGGACGTCCCTGGAAGCAGCTACCGACGCAGCAGTATGACGGGTGGAACGAGCCCTCAGTCCTACGGGAAGCTGCCAACCTATAGCAGAGATCAATGCATGATGTTATCCATCTGCCAATCGTCTGCTTCGCTGCAGATCTGACAGTTGCGGCTTCCAGCGTAAGTGACAAATAGCTGGCGAACCTCTCCCAAAACTTCAGCTGTCCACTCTTTGAAATAAGAGAGCGCTTGTCTCAGGTCCAAAGCATGGAGCCTGTATTCGGCCTCAGAGGTGTAACTGGGGTAGTACACCGGCAGAGTCATCACCAGGTTCAGGTGAAACTCTGACACCACCTTTGGAAGGAATTTCAGGTGGGGGCGCAAGACAATCTTGTCCCTGTAGAATACCACGTAAGGAGACTCGAGAGAGAGCACCTGTAGCTCCCCAGTCCTTCTGACTGACTAACAGCCACCAAGAAGGCAGTCTTCCACGACAGATGTGACACCTCACACCTGTGCATCAGTTAGAATGGCTTGCCCGTGAGCTTTGTCAGTACCAGCACTAGATCCCACGGTGGAGGTGGTTCATGCATCGGAGGGGAAATATGGTCAAGGCCTTTGAAGAAACGCAAGGCCAACTTCTCAAGTGCCACCATCTGCTGACCAGCCCGTGCCCAGTAAGTAGAGATGGCTGCCAGGTGCACCTTAAGGGGTGTAGACCAAAGACCCCCTCTGAAGAGAGACCAACGGTAGTCGAGGATGCTAGCAACCAGACAGGACAAAGGATCCAGGCCCTTGCCTTGACACCAAATGGAAAATCTTTTCCATTTGAAGGTGTAGCACCTCCTGGTCAACTCCTTCCTAGATGCCTCAACGACAGTGAGGACGTCACTGGAGAGACCCAAAGCCTGGAACTCTAGCCGCTCAGGAACCTGGCTGTCAGGTGCAGGGATTGAAGGTCCAGGTAGGATGCCTTCCCCTGATTGATGGACAGCAGGTCCGGACGTGCTAGAAGACACCTTGGGAGCCTGTTGCTGAGGAGATCTGGATACCAGAACTGGCAGGCCCAGTGTGGGGCTACCAGGATCATCTGTGCCCTGTCCCTCCTGACCTTGAGCAGCACTATGTGAATCAAGGGAATTGCAGGGAAGACATAAAAGAGGAATGGGGTTCATGGCCTCGAGAAGACATCCCCCTGCAGCGAGCACTGCTGAAGGGAGCAGGAATGGAACAGCCTCAGCTTTGTGTTCTCCCTGGAGCCAAAACGGTCCACCTGAGGGGTGCCCCACTCGGAGAACAGGCTATGTACTACCTCTGGATGGAGAGATCACTCGTGGGATGCCTCGCCCACATGGCTGAGGGCATCTGTCAACTGATTGGAGGCTCCTGCCACATGGATGGCTAGCAGATCTGCCACCAGTCGAGACACATGAGTCTAGATGCAGAGCGCTTCCCTGCACAAGGGCCGGGACTGCATGCCACCCTGCTTGTTTGAGGTAGTACCTGGTCGTGGTGTTGTCAGTCTGGACTTGAACCACTTGACTCCAAAGAAACGGAGCAAATGCAGTCAGTGCCAGCCGGACTGCTCAAAGTTCCAGCAGGTTGATATGACATCAGGATTCCTCGGGTTCCAGAGCCGATGGACTCTGGGGCTCCCCATGTGGGTACCCCAGCCCGTGAGAAGGGAGTCGGTCGAAAGAATGACCATCAGCTAGAGGTGGACAAACAGGATCCCTCCCTGCAGCTGGGGAAGGGTGGTGGAAATTCCAGGCCTGGGGATCATTGCCATGTCCCAGGCAGTAGATGCACGTAGTCAGTGGGGCGGTACGAGACATTTTCTGCCCACAAGGGCACTGGCAGAATCCGGGCGAGAACTTGTCCTCCATTACGGCCGATACCACAAAAGAATGCAATGAAACTCAAATGAGTTTAAGTTTTGGCAAAATAGCTGAAGGTAAAAGCACCAGTGCCTACTCAACATGGGAGCGATAAAGAGGGAACCTGAATCTTCCAGCAGAAAGGAAGATCTGGCATCATGGGGTGGAGCTGAGGGATATATCACCTGGATGGGTGGGAGGAGCCAGCTTTTAGACCAGCTTTTAGACCTTCTGGCAAGATTTAAAGGGGAAAGGGACATGCCAACAAGTGTGGCTAGAACATATCCATGATCCTAGAAACATCTTTTCATCATCCTATTCTAATTTTAATTGCAATCATGATCACACATTCAGCTCAGACACAGGAGGGTGCAGGAGTGGGTATTATCACAGCCAACCTCAATGTCACATCTGGGCTGGTCAGTATGAAGTGCCTAAGGCCACCCCCAACACCAAAATCAAGACACTTAGCTCGGCAAAATGCCTATAACAAGTGAGACTGCAATCACTTGCTGGATGCCAAAGAGTAAGAGCTGCTAACACATGTCACACTGGAAAAAGCAACTGAGAAAATTAAGATATTACTTCGAGGGTATCTCTTGCAATAGGCCATCACCGGTAGGAGTCAGCAGTCAGGTACCAGGAGCACAAGGAAAGCTTTCTAGCTAGCAGTCTACCAGAGGGGTCCGCCCACCTCCGACATCAGTTGCTGATGTCAGCCTACCCTATATAAAGTGGGCGGCCCCCATGCCCACCTCAGTTCTCTTCCACCGACCAACACATGTCAGACCACAGACTCCGCTGCAGTTACAGTCCACAGCTATTTTCCCATGTCTACTGCGCTTTATTATTTTCTTGTTTTTCAGTTAAACATCGAAATTTTGGGGGTTTTCTTCCTCATGTTTATGTCTTCACAATCATCATCTTCTTCCGATCACTCCACTAAGTGTCTCTGCAGTAAACAGATCCTGGACAAGGATGGCCACTCTGCTTGCCTCTTCTGCCTAGGCACAGACCATGACATTCAGGCCTGTGAGGTCTGCCAGAAGTTTAAACCAGCCACCAGGAGATGTTGCCAGAAAACCCTGGAAAGTCATCCCCTCCAGCACAAGGTCATCAGATGGAACGGTAGTTGCAGGCCCGGAGCTCCTCTGTCTCCCGGCCCAGTCCTCGGGCTCCTCGTCCTCCAAATCCAAGGACAAGTCTTTGGGGAAGTACAAGCATGGGGACCAGGACTGACCCCGGTCTGCTACCTGATCGCAGCCTCCGCACAAGGCTCCTACACCGACTGCGTCTGGGTCTTCCTCCCTCGAAGAGAGGTCGACTTCCTCTGCCCCACATGCCCTTACCCCATCAGGGCTGCCAGTGACCCTGCCACCAGCACAGATCTCTGTTATGGTTGGAGGCTCCTTGGGGTAGTGTCTACCACATCCTTTCCCCCAAACCCTGCTCTTTTAGCCCTTGTTTTCCACGGGCTCTTCTGTAGGTGGCTCAGCCAGAGTTCCTACGGCCAGTGTGGGTGCTGCTGGTGCCAGTTTTCTACCTGCCGCTCGGTCATCCGTGCCCCTGATGCCAGTCTCCAACTCTGAGACCTCTGTCAGTTCTGCCCCTCTTTCTCAGAGGCAAATGCTGCTAAGCACCGGCACCTCCCAGAGCCTGGTTTCCTCTCAGCCTTCGCCAATGGGGCCCTCCTCTCTAGCACCAGCTTCTCCTACTTCAGTGCTTGTGGATCCCCCCCAGCATCACCCAGACAGACGCCTGCTGGGCCAGCACCTGTTCTTCCACAGCCCATGGGTCCTTCGCCAGTACTGCTGCCTTCTGCATCAGCTGGGCCTTCGTTGGCCCTCCCGCTACTAACGCCCGGGGGGGGGGGGGCCTGCTCCAGTCCTTCCACTGCCAGGGGAACCAGCGCCTATACCACCTCCAACTCCCGCGGGACCACAGCCTGAGTATCCAACCCCCAATGCCTGAGGTCTGACGCTGGCCTACCACAATCCTTCACCTGAGGGACCACAGCCAGCTCACACTGCGACTGTAGGACCCCAATTAATAAAGAACCAGCACTCCAGGCAAATAATTTCAGTAGAAAGATTTTTTTTTTTTTCACTTAAGATGTGTAAATAGTACTTTACAAAATTTGTACTTACAAAACCAAGTAATAAAGTACACAGTTTCAACACATTCAAAAGTACAGTAATATTTACCAATATGCTATGGCCTCCCCCCAACTAAAGCACCACTGTTCATTATACGTTGACCTAAACTGGCCCTCCCCGTCAGCCTACAGGCATATTGCCTGTGGACTTTGCTTGACAATACTATTAGATCCAACCTACCCTCCTCCCTGGCCTCCAGGCTGGTGTCACAGTCCTCCCACTTTTAGGCCTCCGCTCAAACAAGCTGTCACTTCTTTATACTCAGAGGTGCAGAACACAGAAAGGAACCCTTGCTTTCTCTAGCTTCGCTATAAGATACTGCAACTCTCTTCCAGTTGAAGTTCACTCTGCACCCACACATGGTGCCTTCAAAAGACTGCATCATACCTATATCAATTGTAACCAATGCACTTGCTTTAACCCTCCTTACGTCTTCAAATCACCCTTGCGGCCCTCATTAAGCCAAAGCCTTGTTTTCACCATGGCACTTCCATTAGACTGTATATGGCAACCCCCTTTACAACCACATGACCTAATGAAGCATGACTACTGTATCGTAAAATGATGGTACTCTTTTACTGACTATATGTCTCTCTCATCTTTACTACTTACTTGTATTTTGTGTTTCTTCTCTCGTTCACTGACAATGATGTGTCCTTTCCTGATGTTAATCCTGCCGGATTATATTTTACTGTATGATGATTCCTTTAATGTTTGTAAACTCCCGGGTCGCGCCAGAAAATAGTCGCTTTGAGGCTATGGCACCCACCCGGTAAACAAAAATGAAATAAATAAATATTAAAAAACATTAAGGCTCCCATATTAGTGCTCTCAAAACCTCAGTCTGTAGGACCCTAGTCAGTCTACAACTATCCCGTGCCTGGGGGTCTGGCACCAGTGGACTACCATGGCCTGATCTCAGCGCCATGGATATTCATGCAATCGTACGTCCGTTCTTCAAGTGGGCCACCCCAGACCCACCCCTGGGCCTTCTTGGGGCTCTGTTCCTCCAGCCCCGCCCCAGACTGAGTGCTCCTCCACCCCCTGGAGCCTACCAATGTGGGTACACCTGCCTGCCTGCCTGGTCAACCACCAGCCTGGCAACAGTGAGGCGGATGACTCTGCCACAGACGACATTGCCAGTTCTGAGTCTTCCTCCTTTAAAGGAAACTCCTCGGGGGGAGGTGAAGGGGAGACCAGTAATGTTCCCAAATGACCCCCCTTTTATGGATATCATGAGGCATATCCAAGACACAATGGGATGGAAGACAGAAGAGGACACGGAGCATCGCCGACTGGCAGTTCACTTTCGTCAGCGCGACAATCCCCCTTTGGAGATCAACTCCAGGATTTCTCTATTTGTAAACAGGTGAACGAGATGGGTAATGTGGAAAGAGGGCTTGAAAGAGGGGGAACAAGGAGAAGGGAGTACATTAGAAGAAGAGAGGACAATGGAACCTGAACCAGGTGATGACCGCTAGAAGTGAGAATCAGTTTATTGTCTCATTACTGATTAACTGAAAAAAGGATACTTAGTGTCACTATGCTATTTAATAGGTTATGCAGTGAAGAGGATGATTTTGCTGAGCAGACCCAAATAATGCATAGTTTTTTTTATCAACAGAGGATACCCTAAAAGCACAGTGGACAGAGCACTCTCCCGGGTCAGTAACATGCACCGTAACCTTGACCCCCCACAGGAGGGATACCTTCACACAAGAACAACTGCAAATTCCACTAGTTCTTCCTTTCCATCAGAGCACACCTTCTCTTCACAGGATCATCACTAGTAACTTTCCCATTTTGCAAACTGACCCTAACATTGGTGCTTCCTTTACAGAACCACCTATTGCCTCCTACCGCCCGCCACCTAACCTGCGGAATCTCCTGATTAAAAGCAGCCTACCCAATCCTAACAGTTCCTCCCCCCCAGGTACCAAACCTTGCAACAGGGCTCTGCTACACCTGCAAATTTATTTCCAGTGTGACTGGATCGGGGCCTACAGATGTTTTCACATCACCAAGGAGTTCTCATGCACCTCCACTAATGTGGTGTATTGTATTCTTTGCAGGAAGTGTTCAGCTATTTACATCGGAGAAACTGGTAGGCGTCTTGCTGACCGTTTCAGGGAACATTACAGAGCAGTCAGGAATGGTGAAACTGCTAAACCCATTGTATCCCACTTTATCTCCAGGGACCACAATGTCAATGACCTTTCTGCTTGTGTCCTTCAGCAGGGCTTCCGGGATCCTGACCATAGAAAAAACATGGAAGCCAAGCTGATCATCTGCCTTGGCTCCCAGCAGCCCTCTGGTTTAAATGATAGACTTATTTTCCACTAACATCTTTCAGCCATCCCCTTTCTTCCCTAAAGTCAATTTGTTTTTGTACTCGTTTATTTTTCATTTTCACCATATGTCTCCATTTCTGTCTCCTTCCCACACATTTGTCACCTTTCAGCCTTCTTACAAGGCCCTGTTAATTAGTCTCCACCTGGGAACTTCCCCAGCTCTTTCTCTCCCATTATGCTTTATCTTTCCCATCATCACCTTTTTGTTTCACAGATTCTCTCTTTATCTTACCATTTATCACTTCTTCTCCCTTAGCCTCCCCCCTTCTTCTTTCTCCACATATATCTTTCTCTCATTTTACCTCTCCTCCACACTAACTTGTTTTTTTTCTCTTTTAGATATTTCCTGAAGAAGACCCAAGGTCGAAACGTAGATTTTTAACTCTGTTTTCTATTTTCAGCGTGCATCTAATATAACCATTTTGTTTTGCTTTTAGACCACATGCTGACGCAGTGCCTTGTTTTGGTTTTTTTACAATATGCTATTTAATGTTTCTTTTATGATCACTGAATTGCTGAAATGAGCAGCCTGCAAGAAAACTAGGGTAATTGTTACCTAATTGATGATGAAAGCCTGTAATTCTGTAATGCTCCCTCCGCGGCGAAGGTCGTGAGGACCCAGAGGTTCTCCCCAGAGCAACATTCCGTTCTTTCAGGCTTCCGTAACGCTCCCCCACAGGTGAAGGTTGCGAGGATCAGGAGGTACTCCCCAGAGGAACAGTCCATTTTTTCAAGCTTCTGTAATGCTCCCCCTGCAGGTGAAGGTC
Source organism: Neoceratodus forsteri (assembly GCA_016271365.2). Lineage (NCBI taxonomy): Eukaryota > Metazoa > Chordata > Ceratodontiformes > Ceratodontidae > Neoceratodus > Neoceratodus forsteri. The sequence continues at coordinate 48,838,047 of CM028136.1, read as the reverse complement.
GCGAGGACCAGCAGATTCTCCCCAGAGCAACATTCCGTTTTTTCAAGGTATGGAGTGAGGCGACACTGCAGGGCTCCACCAGAGCCGACTCTTACTGATACAGAGGAGTCTTGGCGCCTTCTTTCATTCAAACAAAGACTGATGTTTAGCGCCTGCTATAACTCTGATTTAAAAGTTAAACCTAATGCATGGCTCTCCCATGCCATCTAGGAATGTACTATTGATTTAAGTTTTAGCATGTAATAAATTCAGTGCACTTTTTACATTGAATCAAGTAGGATTTAAAACAAAAACCTAATGCTTAGCTCTCCCCTGCCATCTAAGAATACACTGCTGACTTCTGATTTTAGCTTTTAACAGATTCAGCTAATTCATGCTGCTTATAGAAACCGTGTCCTTACTTTACTGTGCAGATCGTTGTCCCACTCTGAGCCCCCCTTTTTTCTTTGTTCCAGCAAGCCCCCTCCCTGTGTGTCTACCTAAAGCTAATTCTCCTGTTCTCCACAGCTTCTGTAACGCTCCTCCCCCGGGTGAAGGTCACGAGGACCAGGAGGTTCTCCCCAGAGCAACATTCTGTTTTGTCAAGGTACGGAGTGAGGCGACACTGCAGGGCTCCACCAGAGCCAACTTCTTTTTTTTTTTTTTTGATATGGAGGAGTCTTGACGCCTTTTTTCATTCAAACAAAGACTGATGTTTAGCGCCTGCTATAACTCTGATTCAAAAGTAAAACCTAATGCATGGCTCTCCCATGCCATCTAGGAATGTACTGCTGATTTAAGTTTTAGCATGTAACAGATTCAGTGCACTTTTTACATTGAATCAAGTAGGATTTAAAACAAAAGAAAAAATTACTCACCTTAGTAATTATGTTTCTTCTAATGGAGTCTTGCTGTATTCTGACTATTGCAGTTAGCCCCAGCACTCCAGCACTCAAACCGCCCCAGAGAGAAGAGGGTTAATTTTCTATGCAGAGCACAGAACATTGAGCTCGAGCTCGGTTCAAACCTCTGTCGGCTGCACTTAGAAGCACAACCATCAGATTCTTACGGGCTAATACTAACTAACTACTATGTGGAAATTGCAAAATTTTTACTAGCCAAATGGCAACCAAATATTTTGGATCCCCAAAAGACAAGTCAAGAAATCCAAAATCAAAAACCAGGTAGTGAACAACTTAAGAGTGTTAAAAATATAACCCTCTCCCCCTCTCTAACAGGAGGGAGTGCCCAAACGCACCTCTGGGGTGCAACACTGCACTTGCCAGCCCACTTCCCAAAAACAGGTTCTGAGAGGGAAGGCAGGGAGGAAGGTCAGAATACAGCAAGACACCATTAGAATAAACAATTACTAAGGTGAGTAATTTTTTCTTCAAACCACATTAAGTATTGCTGTATTCTGATGATTGCAGATTACCAAGCAGTACCTCCATGGAGGAGGGAATCAAACCTACCTTGGGAATAGGCTCTGCAGTACCGCTGTACCAAACCAAGCACCACTTCCAGCCTGGATGTCCAGGGAGTAATGTTTGGTAAATGTATGGACTGTTTTCCTGGTGGCTGCTTTACATATCTCTAGCAAGGGAATATCCCTGGCTGCAGCCAGGAAAGCAGCTGTACCTCTAGTCGAATGAGCCCTCAGACCCGAGGGAGGTATTTTGCCTAGTTTCTCGTAGCAGAATTGAACGCAAGAGACAATTCACCTGGCAATAGTTCTCTTAGTGGCAGGTTTACCCTTCCCCATAAGTGAGAAACTGGAGGGAGTCAAACCTGTGAGGCTTATTACGCTCAATGTAGTAACTAAGGGCTCTTTTAACATCCAAACTGTGTAAACGTCTTTCTCCTGAAGAAGAATGATCAGTGAAGAACACAGGGAGAGACACAGATTGGTTTAGATGAAAATCTGAAACCACTTTAGGTAAAAACCTCCTGTTAGTTCTAAGGACTAACTTATCTCTATGGAATGAGATAAAATCAGGCTCCACTGACAGAGCTTGCAATTCACTGATATGCCTGGCAGAGGTCATAGCTACCAGGAACACAATTTTCCAAGTCAAGTACTTAAGCTCTGCTGAAAACAAAGGCTCAAAAGGGGGTTGCATCAGCTGAGCAATGCAAACATTAAGATCCCAAGCAGGGGTAGGATCCCAAAAGGGGGGGGGATTGGTATAAAGCAATCCCTTGAAAAATTTACATAATGCAGGGTGAGATGACAGTGAGGAAGGCTTTCCCACTGACGGAAAAACAGAAACAGATGACAAATGTACTTTGAGAGTAGCTGGTCTGAGGCCTAGGCCATTAAGATGAACCATACAATCCAGAACTGTAGACAATTCAGCAGTGTCTGGGGATATATGCTTCTTGGAACACCAAATGCTGAATCTTTTCCATTTAGAGTTATAAGTTTTTCTGGTGGCAGGCTTTGAGAATATCCAGAACCCCCTGAGACAGATGCACATCTGCATACTCTAACTCTTCAAGAACCATGCCTTGAGATTGAGAGATGAAGACTGGGGTGCCAAATCCTCCCCTGAGAGGAGGTTAACAGGTTGTAATTCCTGGGAAGAGACAGGGGAAGATAAGACTGCTAGGGACAGCAATGGTGGTACCAAGGCTGCCTGGCCCAGTCTGGAGCAATCAGAATCACTTTGCAAGGTTGTGACCTTATCTTGACCAGAACCTTGAACAGTAGAGGAAAAAGAGGGGAAGGCTTCTGAAACTAACTACTCTGCTTGTTACATACTGTACTGAACAAAGCTGTATTTATGTACTGACCAGTGCTGTCTTACTTAGAATAGGCCCTCACTGTTATCTTAGCCAAACTGATGAATGATTTGTGTAGTGGTACAACTAGGGGCTTCGCCTCTGTTCCGCCACCCTCACCCTCCCAGAACCCACTGTGGGCCATCTACTTCATACTTGGCAACCTCTGAGGCAGTGGTTGTGGCAGTGGTGCTCTTTGGCTGGGGGAGGCCTCCTCAGTTCTTGCCAGTTCAGCCTGGAGGTGGGCAATCTCCTCCCTCAGAGCGGACAGTTGCCTGCGAACAGGACAGCAACGCAGTTTCCAGAACTTTCCCAGAAAACTGCTGCCCCACAGCCATTACATTGCACCACTCCCCCTTGTCCCTCTCCCTTATAATATACAATTTGTATTACATGACGCACCCCAGAGCTGCCGTGGACCCACCTCCGTAGCCTCAGGGACCTGCCTTTGGAACCGCTTGCCCAGCGGTAACCAGCAAAGACTGCGCCTTGCTCCTCCAGGGAAGCCTGTTGACAGGGGCCACCTGCCGCGATCTCGCCCAGAAGCAGAACCAGGAGCCCAGCCGCTTGCTGGTACCTAGAGCCACCGAAGCCATAATTGCCAAAAGGTCATTCGAAAGCCCATCGGGGCTTCAGATTGCTCCTCCTCGCACCCCAGAGCTGCTCTGGACCCACCTCTGTAGCCTCAGGGACCCACCTTTTAAACTGCTTGCCCCCTAGTAACCAGATAAGACTGCGCATTGCTCCACCAGGGAAGCCTGTTGACAGGGGCCGCCCACCATGCTCATGCTCAGTAGCAGAACTAGGAGCCCGGCCGCTTGTTGGTACCTAGAGCCGCCAAAGCCATAATCGCAAATAGGTCTTTCCAAGCCCATCGGGGCTTTGGATCGCTCCTCCTCGCACCACAGCGCTGCCATGGACCCTCCTCCGTAGCCTCAGGGACCCGCCTGCCCAGTGGTAACCAGCGAAGACTGCGCCTTGCCCCTCCAGGGATGCCTGTTGACAGGGGCCGCCCGCCGCGCTCATGCCCCAAAGCAGAACCATAAGCCTCGCCACTTGCTGGTACCTAGAGCCTCCAAAGCCGTAATCACTGAAAGGTCCTTCCAAGCCCATCGGGGCTTCGGATCGCTCCTCCTCTAGCATCTCCCCATACTCACCTACTTACTTATTGCCTCCTCTGTCCTGCTTGTTTGTACTCTATGTCTGCCTGGAGATCATTGAATAACCCTGTTTCCGAAACTGCAACTACTCTGCTTGTTATATACTGTACTGAACAATGCTGTATTTACGTACTGACCAGTGCTGTCTTACTTAGATCAGTGCCCTCACTGTTATCTTAGCCACACTGCCTCGGCTCTACTGTCTAAACATTTTATTGCCACACAAATTGCATTGTCTATGTAAACACCCACAGTATGTATTGTTTTGTACTCTCCCGGGTTGTGCCTGAAAATAGTCACCAACTGGCTAGTGCACTTACCCGATTAACAAAAACTAACTAAATAAATAAATAAATTTCCCCTCCCAGTTCAAGATCAGAGCACCCAGAGGGACTGAGCCCAAGACTGAGGGTCTGCAACAAAACAGAGGAAGTTGGCGATTGTCTGGGGCTACAAAGAGATCTATCTCTGGAGTGCCCCACCTTAAAAAAATCAACTTCAACACCAAAGAGTCCAGGGACCATTTGTGATGGCCCTGGGAGATCCAGCTCAATGCATCTGCTAGCACACTGTCCTTCCCTGGAAGGTGGACTGCTATCAGAGAGATCTGCAGAGAATAAGCTAGGGATCACAATTTCATGGCTTCCGTGCACATGGCCGTGGACCGAGTGCCTCCCTGCTTGCTGATGTACCACATGGTGGTGGTGGTGTCTGTCCTGAAATGAACCACCTTGTTCTGCACTGACCGAGATAAAGCTTGCAAGGCCGGAAAGACCGCCCTGAGTTCCAAGAGATTGATATGAATAAGGGATTCCTGAGGGGATCACAGTCCCTGGGCAGTGACAGCCCCCAGACGGGCTCCCCACCCCAACAGAGAAGCATCCATGGTTAAGACCAGAGTGAGACTGAGTGACGAATGGGACTCCTTGTATGAGGCTGCCCTGATCCTGCCACCACTGGAGAGTCTGGATTAGAGTCTGAGTCACTGGAACTACTTTGGCTAGATAATCTTTCTTCTGAGACCAAAAGGCCCTCAGCTGAAATCTGGCCCCTTGGACCACTACTGCAGAAGCTGCCATGTGGCCCAGAAGCTGAACGAAGTGCCTTGCTGGCCAAGAAACCAGAAGGTGGAATGTAGAAGCCAGCTCTACAATAGCCCTTGCCATTTCCAGGGGAGGTGAAGCTCATTTTGACTGTATCCAACTCTGCATCTATGAAGGTGAAGAGCTGCACAGGTTTGAGAACCAACTTGGGAAGACTGAGAAGGAATCCTAGGGAAGTGAGCACTTGCTGAGTCACTATCAGGTCTGACTTGACTTGGTCTGGGGACTGACCCACAATGAGCCAGTCGTCCAGGTATGGAAATGTTCTTCCTTCTTAAAAAGGCCACTACTACTGCTAGGCATTTTGTGAATACCCTTGGAGCCGATGTCAGGCAGAAGGGCAAAGCTTTGAACTGATAATGGCCTGAAAGCAATTTGAACCTGAGGTACTTTCTGTGGGGGCACCTGATGGGAATGTGAAAGTAGGCATCTTTTAAGTCCAAGGAGGCTAGCCAGTCCCCTGGCCTTAGAAAGGGAAGGATTATTCCCAGAGTCACCATTTTGAATTTTGGTTTTAAAAGATGTTTGTTCAGGTATCTTAAGTCTAGGATGGGTTGCCACTCCCGTCTTTTTTGGGGTAAGGAAGTACCCGAAGTACAGACCTTTGCCCCTGTGCAATGTAGGAACTCTCTCTACAGCCTTTAGAGCCAGTAGAGATGAAACCTCTGCCTCTAAGGTAATGGTTTCAGAGATGCTTGCAGGTAGAAAAGATCTGGCCCTCAGCTTTGAAAATTTCTTGAAGCTGAGAACCAGCCCTTGGCTTACCACCTCCAGGACCCACTTGTCTGAGGTAAGACATCCAGTCCAGGACGAAGTAAGCCAGCTTGCCTCCTACAGGAATGAGGGAGTCGACCCAGGCTGACATATCAGGGTGTCTGCTTGGCAGGAGCCCTAGGTTGAGGGGTGGATGCAGCCCTGCTCATCCCCCTTCTGCCTCTCCCTCTGAGGAAAAGGAGAAGAGGCCTGTGCTTGGTAGAAAGGCCTATGAAGAGGCCTGCCCCTAGCTTGCTGCCTTTGAGGAGTTGCCTGCCTTTCCTTGGCCTGTGCACTCCTATAGGTGGTCCTATACTCAGCCATCTTTTTCATGTAATTCTCTGTCTGCTCCTCAAACAGAGAATACCCACCACAGGGAAATCCATGGCCTTAGCCTGGGTGTCCTGTGAGAGACTAGTACAACTGAGCCAAGCCATTCTCCGAAGAGCCACAGATTTAGCCATGACTCTAGATGACACATCATTGGAGTCCACAGCAGCATGGAACTGTACTTTAGATGCCTTATTCCCATCAGCAGCCACCACCTCCAGTTCCAAGGCTAGCTGGGGGGATGCCTGCTTAGTCAGTGCCAGTACAGTGTCCCACTTGAACTTCTGGTACATGGCTGCACAGGCCATATAATTAGCCTGCCTGAGTCCCAAGGCGGATGCCATGTACTGTTTCTTTGCCATGGCATCCAGTTTCCTTTATCTTGAGGGGGGCGGGGCGGGGGTGAAGCCAAGGGTATATTAGCCTTATCACAGGCTGCAGTCTGCACAACCCCAACATGGCTGCATTGTTGATACAAGTACTCTGTACCTGAACCTGATAAGGTGCACCTTTTGTCCATCCTTCTGTCGACAGGAGGTACAGAAATTGGACTTTTTAAAATCTTTTGTGCCCGTTTCCCAAAAGACTTACGAACGGGAACAGACAGTCTCTTGGACTCTGGGATGTCCATCATCTCCACATAATCAGGTCCCCGTTGTTCCTCCATGGCTTCCTCTACAGGGAGCTGGAGGGTTTCTGCCACTTTCCAGTAACACATGTAGTTGGAAGGGGACTTGGAAAGCCTAGGAGGGGAACACCAGAAGGCCTGTCTGGGGGGATGTCCGGTTCAATGTGCTCATCCAGACCTTCCCCACCATCGTCATCTTTACCCCCCTCCAAATCCGGTTCATAAAAATCTTCAGAGGCATAACCTTGAACCCGAACCGACCAAACCGGCGCCTGCCAGGCGGATCAAGGAACGAAACAATTCCACAATCATATCGCTTTGGCAATCTCTTCGGCAGTCGGAAAATGGGTCTCTGGATCCGAACCGGCCGATTTTTCTTTTCTTTGTCTTTTTGTAGGAACCGATGCCTCAGGATCGACTCTCTTCTTGCCAGAAGAAGTATCACCCTGGTCAGAGTGCACTCCCTCAGGTTCGGTCAGAACCGAATCAGGCTGGCCATCCGGGTCAGTGGATTTCACAGCCTCCTTATCCCTAAGCCTACCTAATCTTTTTTCCAGGGAAGACTTAGGGAAATTTTTACAGACTTGGCAGTCTGAATCGAGGTGGTCAAACCCCAGACAACACAGGTGGTGTGGGGATCAGCCTTAGCAAATACCTCCCCACACGCACTGCAGTGCTGAATCCCAGTGGGCCCGGTTTTTCTTTTGGGTTTCTCAGACATAGCCATCCTAACCACAAACTTATCCTTTTTATGGCAAACAACCAGGCAAGACACCCTTATCGGTTTCTAACCATGTCACGGGTATAGGAAAAAAAAACACAAGAAAATGCGTTTTTTTTTTTTAAACCAATAAGGACTGGTAACCACATACTACGTTTACAAACAAAGACAGAATATGTAATTCACTAAACAGCCAGTTCAGCCGAACCGGTCGAAAATCATTTTTTACAATTTACACAAGTTTACTATGTCCAGTTCATTACCTAGTACTTACTGTACCACAGACAGAGATCTGAATCGAAACTTGGGAAAAAATAGTCGGTAAAACCGAAGACTTTAACAGACTTTCGAACTGCAAGCAAAGGAGAAATCTCCGGAGCGACTGTTCAGTTAGGCGGAGTAAAGAATCTGACGGTTGTGCTTCTAAGTGCAGCAGACAGAGGTCTGAACCGAGCTCAAACTCAACATTCTATGCTCTACATAGAAAATTAACCCTCTTCTCTCCAGAGCAGTTTAAGTGCTGGAGTGCTGGGGCTAACTGCAATCGTCAGAACACAGCAAGACTTCATGTGGTTTGAAACCTAATGCTTAGCTCTCCCCTGCCATCTAAAAATATACTGCTGACTTCTGATTTTAGCTTTTAATAGATTCAGCTAATTCATGCTGCTTATAGAAACTGTTTCCTTACTTTACTGTGTAGATCGTTTTCCCACTCCGAGCCCTCCTTTTTTCTTTGTTCCAGCAAGCCCCTTCCTGTGTGCCTACCTGAAGTTAATTCTCCTGTTCTCCACAGCTTCTGTAACGCACCCCCACCACCACGGGTGAAGGTCACGAGGACCAGGAGATTCTCGCCAGAGCAACATTCTGGTTTTCAAGCTTCTGTAACACTCCCACAACGGGTGAAGGCCACGAGGACCAGGAGATTCTCCCCAGAGCAGCATTCCGTTTTTTCAAGGTACGGAGTGAGGCGACACTGCAGGGCTCCACCAGAGCAGACTCTTACTGATAGAGGAGTCTTGGCGCCTTTATTCATACAAACAAAGACTGATGTTTAGCACCTGCTATAACTCTGATTTAAAAGTAAAACCTAATGCATGGCTCTCCCATGCCATCTAGGAATGTACTGCTGATTTAAGTTTTAGCATGTAATAAATTCAGTGCACTTTTTACATTGAATCAAGTAGGATTTAAAACAAAAACCTAATGCTTAGCTCTCCCCTGCCATCTAAGAATATACTACTGACTTTTGATTTTAGCTTTTAGTAGATTCAGCTAATTCATGCTGCTTATAGAAACTGTTTCCTTACTTTACTGTGTAGATTGTTTTCCCACTCTGAGTCCCCCTTTTTTTCTTTGTTCCAGCAAGCCCTTCCCTGTGTGCCTACCTGAAGTTAATTCTCCTGTTCTCCAACAGCTTCTGTAACGCTCCCCCCCGTGGGTGAAGGTTGCGAGGACCACAAGGTTCTCCCCAGAGCAACATTCTGTTTTGTCAAGGTACGGAGTGAGGCGACGCTGCACGGTTCCACCAGAGCCGACTCTTATTGATACAAAGGAACCCCGTCGATGCTGCGTGTCGGCTGTCCCACCGCCCCCACCACCACCAACCTTGCTCATCAAGTAATTATATAGTAGAAGACACATGGCGCTCAGAACCAATCAGCTATACTATACCTCCACTAGGGGGCAGTACACAAGCTCCTATTCAATTCCACCTTACTATAACTGCTCTCTAACTGCACAGTCATGCTGATAGCTATAGTAATTGTTTCCCTTCTGGACCCGCAGGCATCACTACCTCCCTCCTCTTACCCAGTGGCCTGCCAGGCTATACTGAGTACCCCAAACATAGGGATATCTCCAGCAGCTACCACCTCCGCAGGAAAACCCTCTGAGGATCCCCCTCCTTACCTATACTCAGGGTCCACCGTACTCCCACCATCCTTCCACGCAGGCCAGTTACCCCTATACTTTCTAACCCAGGCCTCAGCTGCTCCTACACAGCCAGTAGTAACTCCTACTCATAAGTTCCAGTGAGCGTGACCCTGACCTAAACTACTGATCATTCTCCTGCTACTCGCATCTGGGAACATACAGCAAAATCCTGGTCTCATTTCCCGCCACACTAGCCTCTCCGCCCCCTCCCTTCAACTACCAAGAAGTCTGAAACTCTTCCACCTCAACATTTGTAGCCTACTGCCCAAACTCACCCTACTACAGCCAACCATCCTCTCCCTGAGACCAGGCATCCTGGTCATATCCGAATCCTGGCTAAAACCTCATATTAGGGACACCGGAGTTGCTCTCCTGGGGTATTCTGTCATTCGCCATGATCGACCTGGCCAAAAAAGAGGTGGCGGCATCGCCATGTATGTCGCAGATGCACTTCAGGTCACCCAAATCCCTGTTCCCACACCTACAATGACCATTGATCCACTACTGATCAAGATAACACTCCTCCGCACAGCACCCCTCTTTATTGCTGGCACCTACTGTGCACCTAACACCACCCTGGCGACCATCTCCCAACACCTAGGCACCCTAAAATCTTTGACCCTGGAGGGCGAGCTGCACATCCTTGGAGATTTCAACATAAACTAGCTCTCCAACCACAATGCCAAACTTCATAACCTAGTAGCCTCCCTACATCTCTCACAAATGATCACAGAGCCCACTCGCTTAAACCATAAATCTCTAAATCACTCGGTCCTTGACTGGTCCCTCACCTCACACCCTCATAGAATAATAGCCTCAGGCCTTTTACCTGATGCCCTAAGTGACCACCACAAGACGTATATGATAAGGAAAATCTCCAAACACAAAGCTGCCCCCCCCACATAATTTCGTCCAGGTCCTATAAATCCCTTGATCTCCCCTCTCTTCTCCATGCCCTGGCCTCTATAGATTGGTCCCCTATACACCAGGCCTCCTCCCTGGACCCTGCATTTACATTCTTCAAATCCAAGTTCCTTGTGGTCTGGGACCAATACGTCCCTATCAGAAGGTCTAGGGTAAGAGGTGCCCACCTGCCCTGGATCACAGCGGATCTTATAAACCTCACGGCAAGGGATCTAGCATGGAAATCTTTCAAAGTCTCAGGCTCCTACTTTAACCACCTAAATTAGAGTATTCTGGAACTCCTTCACATGCTTAATCCATCAGGCTAAAGCCAAGTTTTTCAACTCAGCATTGCATTCAAACTTTGGTCACCCTACTAAATTCTGGAAGGTGGTCAAATCACTTCTCTCACCACCTTCATTGCCCCCTACACTGGCATTAAACATTGGTGGCTCCATCGTTACAGACCCTTAAGCTGTGGCCTCGGCATTCAATGCTTTTTCACCAACTGTACATCGACACTCGTCTTCTTTCCCAGCTCCAACCTCCTCCACCCCTACACCTGCACCCCACAGTGCCTCCCAAGACCCTCCACCCACCTCCTACTTCTCTTTCCGCCCTGTCACCCCTTTAGAGGTACTAAACGCCTTGCAGGCACTAAACCCTTCCAAGGGCCTTGATTCCAAAATGTTGTACTTATCGGCCCCAGCCATTGTCTCTCCTCTGGCTGCCCTCTTCAATCTATCTTTCTGTCAAGCCTTCATCTCATCTGAGTGGAAGCTCTCCACAGTCATCCCCCTCCCCAAAGGCGGGGACCCCTCTGCCTCTGGTAACTTCCGCCCAATTTCTCTCCTCCCTATATTGGCCAAGCTGCTGGAACACCTTGTCATCTCGCAACTCTCAACCTACCATGATTCCACATCCTTCTTCACCCCTTACCAGTCTGGTTTCAGGAAGTCCCACTCCACCACCACCTCCCTGCTGAGGCTCACTAACAGCATTTTCTCTGCCATGGATTAAGGCCATATCACCGCAGCAATTTTTGTCGACCTCGCTAAGGCATTCAACACTGTCTCACATCCCCTCCTTTTGACTAAGCTCCAAAATGCAGGACTTTCTGTCCCCACCACAGAATGGTTCTGCTCATATCCAATAGGTCGGTCACAATCTGTCAGAATCAGTAGCTCAACCTCTTCCCCTCTCCCCATAACATCAGGTGTGTCACAGGGCTCAGTACTTGGGCCGCTCCTGTTCTCCATCTTCCTCAATGACCTGCCCTCTGCCTGCCCACACACATCCATTCACATGTATGCTGATGACAGTGCTGTACACATCAGGCCAATCAGCCTCCGATGTGGTGTCCAGACTCCAGCAAGACTTCAACAAAGTCCAACGCTGATTTTACTCTAACCAGCTCCACCTCAATGCCAAGAAAACCGTCTCCATGACCTTTGGCACAAGGCAGAGAGACTCTTAAGGCTCCCCTCCACCCCTACTTTCCACACCTTCGAGGGGACAACTCTGGAGGTTAGCTCTTCCTTTAGGTACCTCGGGATCTGGCTCAACCAGCATCTAGATTTCTCTGCACATATCGATGCAATCCACAAAAAACTACACCCCAGACTGGGTGCCCTCTACCGTAATCGTGGATGCATCCCACTGCCAGCCCGCCATGCTATGGTACAGAAAATGATCCTGCCAGTCATATACTATGGGGATGTAGTCTATAGTGCTGCCTCCAAGTCCATCCTGGCCAGACTGGACCCACTCTTCCATGCCTTTTGTTGTTTCACCCTAGTCTGTCCCTACCCCACCCATCACTGTGTCTTGTATCAATCATTGGGTCTCTCCTCACTGCAAGAACGCTGCCAAATACACTGTGCCAGTTTCGCTGCAAAGTTTTGGTTTCAGTCCCTGCCCCCCTATCTCCACTCCATACTCTCAGCCACTCCCCTGCCAGCTTACGCACTCAGGCATAATGACACTAGACTCCTGTCTATCCTGCACAGGTCCACAAATGCTGGTCAGGCAGCCTTCACATATCGTATGCCCAAGCTGTGGAACTCCCTTCCAGTGGACATAAGGCATGTCCCTTTGGACCGCTACCTCCATGCCCGCCTCAAAGAACATTTTGCCTCCACCTGCACTTGTATCTAACCAAATGCACCGCTCCTCCTCTAGGCTGGAGTACTTAGGCTGTTTTGTGCTGCACTGTATTTTTCTGTTTCTTTTGTGCCTCGATGCATCCTATTGTCGTGTTATTTCTTGTGCTGTTAGCTGCGTCTAACACCTACTGTCTGACTGCAATCTATTTTTGCTGTATCATGTTCTCCTCTCTCTCCCAGGATGCAACTGGAATAGAGCAGTACTCTGCTCAGTGTGCCCTCCTGGTGAAACTCTTAAATAAATAATAAATAAATAAATCTGATGGGAAAGACTAAGAATTGTACATGAGATAATTATATGAAAATGCCTAAAACTTCAATAAACATGAATAAAAAAATATCCCCCTTTGGTAGCCCCCCATTCATTGAGTCGTATGAGGAAGCTACTAAGGCCATTTGTCCACCCCAAACTGTTCCAGTGGTCTCCAAGAATGCTCACCGGCTTGATACCATGGTACAGGATATTTCACAGGGATAGAGCACTTGGGAAAGGGGGGGCACTGTATGTGAGGGAAGGACTGAAGTGTGTATGGGAGGAAGGGGAGGAGGGTAGTACGGAGTCACTATGGATGCAAATCCAGGATTCCAAGAATAGCACTCTCAGGATGGGAGTGGTGTACAGGCCACCATCTCAGACAGAGGAGTTAGACAAGGAACTAGCAGGACAGATCAGGAGGACCTGCGAGAAGGGTAGTGTGGTGATCGTGGAGGACTTCAAACATGCCAAGAGTGGATTGGAGTACCCCAGCAAACAAGAATAGAAGGGAGCAAGTATTGCTGGATGCCTTCCAGGACAGCTTCCTGATGCAAATGGTCAGTGAACCAACCAGGTTAGGAAACGCCCTTGACCTCGTGCTGGCAAATGTATGTGAGGTAATGGAGGGTGGAAGAACTGCTGGTGTGGCGTGACTACCACTCAGTATGGTTCACTATGGGTAAGGAAGGAGTGGAATCCAGCACAAAGGTGCTAGACTTCTGGAGGGTTGACTTTCGGAGGATGGAGGAAGTGGTAAAAGGGTACCTGGCCAGAATTCAACCTAGTATGGGCACTAACCAAAGGTGGGAGTTCATAAAGCTCGGGATAGTGGAAGCAACCAGAATCTGCAGCAAGGCCTAGGGCAAGAAGGCTAGGGCAAAGAAACATAGCTGGGTGAGCAAGGAGGTCATGGAAAAGGTAAGGAGGAAAGGAGCTGCCTTTAGGAGGTACAAAAAACACAGGGGGGGGACAGGGAGGAGTAACTGAAGGAATCGAAAGAGGTGACAAGGGCAGTAAGGGCAGCCAAGGCATCTACGGAGCTCAGGCTGGTGCAGGGCATTAAGAAGGGGGAGAAGGACTTCTTCAGGTACAACAGGGAGAAAAGAAGCTGTAAGGACCACATAGTAAGGATTAGGAAGGGGGCTGGGTGGAAGCAGGGGGTGATAAGGCAGAAGCACTAAATGATTATTTCTGCTCGGTATTTACTAAGGAGAAGAGGGGGTGATACCCAAGGGGGATGGGAGGGCAAAAACAGAGGGGAAGGGGTGACAGATGGGTAAATCAAGGAGGGCAGGTTTCTGGAGGGTTCCAGGGCACAGAGGGTGGACAAGGCACCTGGCCCAGATGGCACCCACCCCAGGGTACTTAAGGAGCTGGCAGAGACCCTGGTGGGACCTTTGGCAGACCTATTCAATGCCTCACTACACTCAGGGTGTGTACCTCAGGATTGGAGGATGGCTCATGTGGTGCCTCTCCACAAGAGCGACCCCAAGGATGAACTGGGGAACTACTGACCGGTGAGCCTCACATCCATCGTGGGTAAACTGATGGAGACTGTGACAGAAATGGGACGGAGGCCGGCCCGGTGGCGCTGAGGGTTGAGGCACTGGATGCCACACCTCGTGCTACGCCGGCGACCCGGGTTCAGAAACGGACTCGGGTGGCCGGGGTCATAGGGAGAGGGAGGATCGGTGCCCCAACGGATGCTCTCTCCTCAGGGGTGGGAACCATGAACGCTTCCACGTTTCTACATCACTCCTATGCCGTGGAAGCACCGATAATAGAGGGGATGGAGGCGGTCTGCCTAACGGAGTCGGGAGGGGGATGCCGATGCATGAGGGCTCTGGCGCGCCGCACGCCATCACCGGACGACGTCCCAAGCGCCGACATCCTAGGGGTAGGGGACGAAGGGGAGAAACGAAAACCCTCCGGGCAGCCCTAGATGAAGGCCGCCCTAAGTCCACCCAGACCACCTGGGCAGGACAGACCCCACTGTGCAAGGAGAGGAAGATGGGCACTCTAGGGGCAGATCCCCAAGGTAGGCAAGGGAGACATGAGCGGACGGAAGGAGGGGGCTCCGGAGGTAGTAAGGAGGGATAAAGAAAGAAAATAAAAAAAAAAAAAAGAAATGGGACGGAAAGAGTTAATGGTTTGGATTGTCTAGTGTTTTTTTTGTTTTTAGCAGTTTGGGAAAAAACACACACAGGCTAAAATCCACTGTCCAGCAGCATCCAGCTTGTGGAATTTGCAGTCCTCCCTAGCTGCAAGATAAGAGCTGGGTCATAAATCTCGAGTGGACATCTCCACACACACACACACACAGACCTGCAGACACATACACAGGGCAGTTTGAATGGATTGGGTCATTCAAAGATAAACTAAAGGTTAAAATGGAATATAATTGGTCACTGATAGGTGTTCAGTCTAATTGGGACAATTAAAGACATACATGTCAGATGATTGGTGCATTCAAAGGGGGAATAGGCATTACCTATTCCCAGGAGAATATATAAGAGGCTGAAAGACAATGAAGAGGGCTCTTTTGCTTTGGAAGCTGGGAGGGGAAACATAAGTTTGAAGCCTACCCTTGTAGCTATGTCCGTGGGAGCAGGCAGTTAGAATAGGGTCCTGTGTCTCTTACAAGGACAGGAAAGGGTAAGTTTAGTGCTAGCATATTTCAGTAATAGCCTTCTTCTTTTGACATCTGTTATTTAAAAACATTTGTTTACTTTTCCTGTATGAGTATTATTCTCTTGTGTTGTAAATATATATCCTGTAACTACTCAGTGCACTTTCTGTTAAGTAAAAAGCTATTTATTTGCTCAACAGCTGTGACTGTGATGTCATTTTTCTAAGGTACTATTTGGGTTCCACTGGCTGAGGTAAACTCTGTGTAGCATCCGCCACCCGAGAGAGAGAGACACTACCAGACTTTAACTTGTGCAATTGCACGCTTGATTATTCAAGTTTGTAATCTTGAAGGTTGGCGCTTGAGACAGTCCAGCTCGTGGCAGCGAATACCCGAGGACAGACACCTCTCTAAAAGCTGTTTCAGCACAGAGGGCAAGGTGGGTTTTCACAGAGACTATAATGAAGGATAGGCTAGTGTCCCTCCTGGAAGCCAACGGGCTAAAGGAGAGCAGACAGCATGGCTTCGTAAGTGGCAGATCCTGCCAAACCAGCCTGGTGGAGTTCTATGACTGGGTAACTTGCAGTTGGATGGGGGCCATGCAGTGGATGTTCTGTACCTGGACTTCAGTAAGGTACTCGACTCAGTGCTGCATGGGAGACTGGGAAGTAAGAAGGCACAGGGGCGGGTGCAAAGCTGGTGAGATGGGTAGGGAACTGGCTTTAGGGAAGGCAACAGAGGGTGGGGAGCTCTCATCCCCAAGGGCTCGGTGTTGGGACCAGTGTTTGGGATATTCACTGCAGACATATCATTGGGCATAAAGAGCAAGATCAGTCTTTTTGCTGACAACAGCAAAATGGGAGCGGTGGTGGACAACCTAGTGGGATGGCAGGGGTTGTAGAATCATCTGGCAAACCTGGTAGGACACCTGGCAACTGGGGTTCAATGTCAAAAAGTGCAAGGTGCTGCATTTTGGGGCGAAAACCCCAAGGAGTTACCAGCTAGGGGGAGTGCAGCTAGCCGAGACAGAGGAGGAGAAGGATCTGGGGGTGCTCATTACGGGGTCAAGGAACAACTCGGCACAATGCAGGAAGGCAGCTGCAAAGACCAACAAAATACTGGGTTGCATTGCAAGGGATATATCCTCAAGGAGGGGGGAGGTGATTCTGCCACTGTACAGATCATTAGTTAGACCACACCTGGAGTACTGCGTGCAGTACTAGCACCTGTATCTGAAGAGGGACATTAAGTTATTGGAGGGGGTGCAGCGCAAGGCAACAAAGATGATCAAGGGGCTGGGGGACTTACCATACGAGAGGAGGCTGAGAGAGTTGAACATGTACTCAATGGAGGAGAGGAGGAACAGGGGGGATATGATTAAAACCTTCAAGGAATAAGGAAAGGAATAAACAAGACAGGTATGGAGGGGCTGTGCAAAGTAAGTGTGGTGAGGGATACCTGGGGCCATGATATGAGACTGGAGGGAGGAAGGTACAGGAGGGAGATGAGACATTTTTTTATGGAGAGGGTGATAGCTACGTGGAATGAGTTACCGAAGGAAGTGGTATCGAGCAGAACAGTGGACTGCTTCAAAAGGGGCTGGGACAGGGCAACAGAGAGGGGCAGCTGCAGAATAAGGGGTGCTAGCTGCACATTTGAGCAGACTTGATAGGCCACTAGGCCTTTATCTGCTGACAAATTTTGTATGTTCGTACCATGCTCCAGCTGGCAAATCCTTTTTTGGTGAGTACCCAAAAGCCAACTCTGCAGTCATTAATGCAGCCCATGACCGCACCAAGAGGCCAAAGCAACTCAGTGCTCTCCCTCCAGACAGAAAATCACGGCAGCTGGGCCAGGTGGGCAAGTGTACCTTTACTTCAGCCACCCTTAGCCATCCAAACTATTTGATCCATACGTGCAGTACCAAAACCTGTTGTGGGACCAGGCTAGAGAGGTGGTTTCAGCCATGCCAGACAACCCCTCAAAACAGCAAACCCTTCAAGCCCTAAAGACTGGGTCAGACATCAGGACCCACGTCCTCCAGGCAACTTATGATGCCGTGGATGCTTCAGGCCAGGCAGCTGCCGCAGGCATTCGCATGAGACGCCATGCCTGGCTTAGTGTCTCAGCTTTGTTCCAGATGTCCAATCCAGCATTGTGGATGCTCCCTGTCAGGGTCCCAAGCTGTTTGAGGGTGATGTTCAAGACATTGTCTCTGAAATTCAAGGCCCTGACGTCAGGCCCAAAGCAGCATGGATTTACAGCAGGAAGATCATGTCAGATAAATCTAATTGATTTCTTTGACTGGGTGACCAACGAAATAGACCAGGGAGGGGCTGTGGATATGGCCTACCTAGACTTTAGCAAGGCAATTGACACAGTTCCGCACAAAAGATTAATAATCAAGTTAGCCAGCCTGGGAGTGGGTCCCAGGGTGGTAGCCTGGGTAGCAAACTGGCTGCACAACAGGATACAGAAGGTAACAGTGAATGGAACACATTCTGAAGAAAGGGGGGTTACTAGTGGAGTACCTCAGGGCTCAGTACTGGGTCCAGTCCTCTCTAACATCTTTATAGGTGACATTCCAGAGGGTCTGAAGGGAAAGATATGCCTCTTTGCAGATGACACAAAGATCTGTAACAGAGTTAATACACAAGAGGGGGTAGAAAAGATGAAAAGGGACTTGGCAAGACTGGAGGAATGGTCAGACATATGGCAACTTAGATTCAATGCAAAGAAGTGCAAGAATACACCTGGGAAACAAAACCCAGGAGAAGAGTACACAATAGCAGGAGGTACTAACAACAACAAAATGGAAAGGGACCTGGGGTAGTCATATCAGATGACCTAAAGGTGGGTAAGCAATGTGAAAAGTCGGTAAGGAGAGCCAGGGGGATACTGGGATGCGTAGGAAGGGGCAACACAAGTAGAAAAAGGGAAGTGGTTATCCCTCTACACAGACAGTTGGTGAGACCCCAACTGGAGTACTGTGTGCAGTTTTGGAGACCTCATCTACACAAGGACATAGACAGGTTAGAAGCAGTCCAGAAGAGGGCAACTAAAATGGTGCAGGGTCTGCAGCAGAAACCATATGAAGAGAGACAGTGAGCTTAATATGCATACTCTTGATGAAAGGAGGGACGGGGGGTGGGGGGGATATGATAGAAACTTTCAAGTTACTCAAGGGAATCAACAAAGTCCAGGAGGGTAGCATCTTTCAGAAAAAGAGACGTGTAAGAACAAGGGGGCACAATTTAAAGATAGAGGGGGAACGGCTCAGGGGTAATGTGAGGAATTTTTTTTCACGGAGAGAGTGGTGGATACATGGAACCGCCTTCCTGAGGAGGTCGTTGGGTCTAAAACAGTGGGGGAATTCAAAAATGCATGGGACAGACATAAGGTAATTATAGTTGGGGGTTGCAGGAAGTAGGCTGTTGGTTAACTAGAATCTGCAGCTTATCCAGTAGGTAAGGAAATGGGCAGACTGGGTGGGCCAAGTGGTCCTTATCTGCCATCAAAGTCTATGTTTCTAA
Source organism: Neoceratodus forsteri (assembly GCA_016271365.2). Lineage (NCBI taxonomy): Eukaryota > Metazoa > Chordata > Ceratodontiformes > Ceratodontidae > Neoceratodus > Neoceratodus forsteri. Next base: position 48,819,174 of record CM028136.1, on the reverse strand, counting down.
GTCCACTCCATGTATCATACCCAGTTGAAGTTGGGTCACAGGGCCCCCCTTTTGCCATTCCTCACATAGACAAGCCCAACCTTCTCCCAGGGCCCAGGGCAAATACAGAGCAGGTGCTGCCTTTCCTGCGCCTGCCCCAGCCCCTCTCCAGGCCACTAGAGGTGCGACCACAGCCCAGCCAGGGGCTGCCCCACCTCCTGTCACCTTTGCCAGAGCACCCGAACAACACAGGGCTTCAAGAGGCAGTAGTAAAGTGTTATTTTTCCCCTCCACATGGACAGGTTGAGGGAGGTCACTACAGACAATTGGGTGCTACAGCTCATAGAGGACGGCCACGCTCTACGGTTTCTAGAGTGGCTCCCACAAAATCCTCCAGGTCCGTCCACATATCCTCCAGACCACATCCCCCTCATTTGGGCAGAAATTTAAGCCTTACCGAAAAAGAAGGCTATAGAGTCTGTTCCCTGGTCCCAACAGGGATATGAGTTCTATTCCCACTTCTTCCTGCTTCCCAAGAGGTCAGAGAAACTCCGACCCATTCTGGACCAGAGCTACCTCAACCTGTACACAGAGTACAAACGTTTCTGGATAGTCATCCTTCAGGGATTGCTGCCCCTCCTTCATCAGGGGGACTAGTTCTGCTTTTTGGATATGCAGGATGCTTATCTACACATCAAAGTTTTTGCATCTCACAGGCACTTCCTTTGCTTCCATTTTATGGGAGACCATTACCAGTTTCAGGCTCTGCCCTTTGGCCTGTTCTCAGCCCCCAGGGTTTTTACCAAGTGCCCGGTGATGGCCGCAGCCTTGAGGCGACAGGGCTTTTACATCTTTCCCTACCTAGATGACCGGCTAGTGGCAGCCCCATTTAGGGACTGCCTGCTACAAAACTCTTGCGAGTACCTGCAGCCTGTTACAGTCCTTGGGCATTACCATCAATCTGCCCAAATCTTTTCTCACTCCATACCAATGCCTCCTTTACATAGGGGAAGTCCTGGACACAGCTCAGGACAAAGCCTTCTTACCTCCCGATAGAGCAGAGCGCCTGATGGCTCAGGCATGCTTTCTCTTCTCCAACCACCATGTTCTGGCGAAGGAGTTCCTAAGGCTTCTGGGCCTCATGGCTGCAGTGACTGCAATGGTTCCCTTAGCTAGGCTGCACATGAGAATCCCTTAATTGACACTGCGAGTCCAGTGCAACCAACAAGTGGATGCCATGAACCAACCCATGCTGGTGTCGGATCCAGTCAAGAAAGTGCTGTTGTGGTAGCTGGAGCCCAGCAACCTGTTTTAGGGAGTGCCCTTTTCTATACCTCCCCTCTCAGCAAATTCTTACGATGGATGCCTCTGGCCTCAACTGGTGTGCCCATATGGGGACCAACCAAACCCAGGGGACTTGGTCAGAGATCGAGAGGGATCTTCACACAAATGCCCTGGAGATGTGGGCAGTACTGTATGCCCTTCAGGCCTTCCAGACTCGGCTCTCTCCGGGTCCCATTGGTTCAGATGGACAACATGTGCATGGTTTATTACATACACAAGTAGGGGTGGGGGGGGTAACACTCAATCCTATCCCCTGTGTAGGAAAGCGATGAGGGTCTGGTATTGGGCCATTGAGCACGGCCTTGATGTCACGGCTGTCCATATTCCCAACTACCAAAGTGTCCTGGTGGGTAGTCGCTCGCAGTCAAGAGCTCATGAGTGGGAACTTCTGACCTCAGTGTTAGAAGATCTCTTCCACAGATGGTGTCGTACTGAGTTGGACCTTGTTGCGTCCACACACAATGCAAAACTTCTGTGTTTCTGCACACTAGATCCAGAGCCTGGAGTTTTCTGGTGAGACACATTGTCCCTCTCCTAAACGGGTAGGGTTCTGTCTGCCTTCCCTCCCTTCTTGCTCCTTCAACGAGTTCTAATCAAATTCCAGATGGAGGGGGCTACGATGATCCCCATTGCCCCCATCTGACCTCGTCAGACCTGGTTCCCCTTACTACAGCAACTGGCAGTGGGGAACCTCCACTGTCCCTACCCCTGTGCACAGGCTTGCTCTCCCAGGACCAGTGCACCCTGGTCCATCTGGATCTCAAGTCACTCCATCTCCATGCATGGCTCCTGAGGATACAGCCATAGCCAGATTCGGGGTATCCCCACGAGTGGCTGATGTCTTGGTGGTGGCCAGAAAGTCCTCCACCAGGGCCACTTAATCTATGAAATAGAAGCGCTTTGCCCTTTGGGTTTCTTCGCTCCAGTCAGATACCTTCATCTGTCCAGTGGGTCAGGTTCTGGAGTACCTCTGATCCCTCTCAGACTCGGGTTTACAGTACTCCACCATCAAGGTACATCTCTCTGCCATCTCTGCATATTGTGTACCTGTAGATGGGTGCTCAGTGGCCCAACTCTATGTGTCCCACACATTCTTGCAGGGCATTTTGAAGTTGAAGCCCCCAATAACAGACCCCATCCCACCTTAGGACATTAATTTTGTGTTGGAAAAGCTTACGCTGCCTCCCGTTAAACCAGACTGGTCTTGCGAGCTATGCTTTGTCACGGAAAGTGTTATTTTAAGTTGCCATTACTTCTGCTCAAAGGATTTCAGAGCTTCAGACCCTTATGTGTAAGGAGCCTTATGTAATTTTTCACAAATATAGGGTGTCTACATACAAACTCCAAGTTTCTTCCTAAGGTGGTGTCAGAGTTTACCCTAAATCAATTCATCCACCTGCCTGTTGATTTCCCAGAGCATTTCAATCAAGGGGAGGCTCTGCGTCATAAGTTAGATGTGCATAGAATCCTGAGATACTATACATACTGGACTAAAGATTCTCAGAAGTCCAGTCAGTTGTTTGTTTTGTTCACCCCGGGAAAGAGGGCACCCTAGCATCTGAAAAGTGTTTGTCTAAGTGGTTAGAAAATTGCATTGCCCGGTTTGGTCTGGGGGATTCGTATATGGCCTGGGTGAGGGCAATGTACGTATGCCCTAAGGCGAAAGTCCTGCTGAATGGGGGCCTATCAGAGCAGTTTCAACTAGGGAGAGGGACAAGGCAGGGGTGCCCATTGTCTCCCCTTCTGTTTACACTAACAATCGAACCCTTAGCAGTGGCTATCCGCCAGCATGAGCAGGTGGAGGGACTGAAGGGAGCAGGAGAATCGGTGCACAAAATTGCTTTATATGTGGATGATATGCTGCTATTTGTGCAAAACCCGCAGACATCTCTTCCCCCGTACTGTCCATAATAGAGGAATTTTCAAGTTTTTCAGGTTATAAGATTAACTTAGAGAAATCGGGAGTTAATGTGCTTCCCAGAAAGTGACAGAACAGTGGAACAGCTAGGTTTAAAGATGGCACAAAACAGGTTCACAGATCTGGGAGTCAGATTAGGTCGAGGGATAGACTCCCTGTATAAGCTGAATTATCATTTCCCTCTAATAAGAATTATAACAGTGGACTTAGGGCAGTGGGCACAGTTACAAATATCATGGATGGGGCGGATAAACTTAATAAAAATGAATATTCTCCCCAGAATTTTGTATCCCATGCAGATGCTGCACTTGGGGCTAAATAAAGGGGATATTAACAGGTTAGAGAAAATCTTTACTGAATTTATCTGGCGCGGGAAAAGACCGAGGATTAGCTTACAACGGCTTAAAGCGGAAAAGGCGAGGGGAGGTCTCAACTTTCCAGACTCCGATAATTACTGTTTGGCAGTGCAGCAGAGGTGTGTGGCAGGTTGGGTGCACAGGCCGACGGTGGCTAGCTGGGTCAACCTGGAGCAGGATGGTACTCCTGGTAGACTTACAGCATTAAAGGCGTACCAAGCACTGGAGAAGCGGAACCCTTTAGTAGAAGCAGTACTGGAGGCGTGGGGACGGCTGAGGAAGCTAAAAGCGGTGGGGCAAGGGGAGACTCTGCTTATGCCGGTGGCTGGGAACCCGTTCTTGCCTGGTTGGGAAGATGGGGCCTTTCAGGAATGGGAGGAAAGGGGGGTCAATAGTATAGGGCACCTAGTAGAAAAGAAAAAATTACTCACCTTAGTAATGTTGTTTCTTCTAATGGAGGCTTGCTATATTATGACTATTACAGTTTGTCCCACCATTAGAACTGCTCCGGAGGTGAAAGAGTTAACTTCCATACCAGGCATGGAACTTAGAGCGCGAGCTCGGTTAAAGAAGCTCTGTCTGGATAATTTCAAACCGAAACCGTCAGATCTTTACAAGCAAAACTCACTAAGGTTCTGTGTGGAAGCTGTAACCTACACTAGCCAACTGGCTACTTAAATATTAACACATTTTCCTGGTCCCAACACTAAGACTCAAGTCAGGGGACCATAAAATAAGATAAGATAAGATAAAATACAACACAACACCCAAACACCCCAAAAAGAAGGGGTGGAAAACAAAAAATGGGCATCAAAAAGTGCCAACACTGGACTGCCCACCCCATACCCCAAGTAGAAGTTCTGAGAGGGGCAGGCTGGGGGGGAGGTCATAATATAGCAAGACTCCATTAGAAGAAACAACATTACTAAGGTGAGTAATTTTTTCTTCAAACAACATGAAGTCTTGCTAAATTATGACTATTGCAGAATATACAGCAGTACCTCTATGGAGGAGGGACAGAACCTACTTAGGGAATAGGCCCTGAAGCACGGCTGTGCCAAACCGAGCATCCCTGCTGGCCTGGATATCCAGGGAGTAATGCTTGGTGAAAGTGTGTACCGTTTTCCAAGTGGCTGCTTGACATATCTCTAAGATAGGGATGTCTCTGGCAGCAGCTAGAGACGCAGCTGTACCTCTGGTAGAGTGAGCCCTCAGGCCTGAAGGGGGAACCTAACCCAGTTTTTGATAGCAAAATTGGATACAAGAGACAATCCACCTGGCAATGGATCTCTTAGTGGCAGGTTTCCCTTTTCCAACCTCACCATAAGTGAGAAATAGTTGGAGGGATTCGAACCTGTGACCCTTGGTACGCTCTATGTAGTAACTTAGGGCCCTCTTAACATCTAAGCTGTGCAACCTCCTCTCACCAGAGGAGGAAAGATCAGTAAAGAACACTGGAAGGGAGATGGATTGATTAAGGTGGAAATCTGAAACCACCTTAGGCAAAAACTTCCTGTTAGTCCCGAGGACTACCTTATCCCTGTGAAAGGAAATAAAGTCAGTCTCCACTGACAAAGCTTGTAACTCACTTATGCGCCTGGCAGAAGTGATGGCTACTATAAAAACAGTTTTCCAAGTCAAGTACATAAGCTCTGCCAAAGACAGAGGTTCAAAGGGGGGTTGCATCAGCTGAGCAATGCAAACATTAAGATCCCAGGCAGGAGCAGGGTCCCTGAAAGGTGGATTAGTATGAAGTAATCCTTTGAAAAACTTGGAAAATACAGGATGAGCGGAAAGAGAAGAGGGCTTTCCTGCTGAAATAAAAGCAGAAACAGCTGCCAAATGCACTTTCAGGGTAGCTGGTCTCAGTCCCAAAGAATTAAGATGGACCATATAGTCCAAAACAATGGGCAAATCAGCAGATTCCGGGGAAATATGCTTCCCAGAACACCATATGGAAAACATTTTCCATTCAGAGTTATAAGTAGCCCTAGTGGAAGGCTTCCTAGAAGCTTTCAGGATTTCAAGAACACCTTGAGAAAGGTGTAGGTCAACAAATTCTAACTCCTCAACAGCCAGGCCTTGAGGTAGAGGGATTTGAGATTCGGATACCAAACTCTCCCCTGGGCACAAGTTAACAGGTTGTGGTTCCTGGGGAGACACAGGGGAAGATGGACTGCTAAGGACAGAAGGAGTGGGTACCAGGGCTGCCTGGCCCAATCTGGAGCTATCAGAATCATCTTGCAGGGCTGAGATCTGATTTTGACTAGCACCTTGAACAGGAGAGGGAAGGGGGGAAAGGCATATAGAAACTTCCCTTCCCAATCGAGGAGAAAGGCATCCTGGGGGACTGAGCCCAACACTGGGGGCCTGCAACAAAACAGTGGAAGTTGATTGTCTGGGGCTGCAAAAAGATCTATCTGAGGGGTGCCCCATCTGGCAAAAACTATCCCCAGTACTCGGGGATCCAGTGACCATTCGTGATGGCCCTGGGAAATCCTGCTGAGAGCATCTGCCAGGACACTGTCCTTGCCTGGGAGGTGAACTGCTATGAGGGAAGTGTTCAGGGAATAAGCCAGAGACCACAACTTCATTGCCTCGGTGCACAAGGCCGAAGACAGAGTGTCCCCTTGTTTGTTGATGTACCACATTGTAGTGGTGTTGTCTGTTCTGACCTGTACCACTTTGTTCTGAACAGATGCAGAAAAAACCTGAAGTACTAGAAAAACAGCTCTGAGTTCCAACAGATTGATGTGGAGCAGAGATTCCAGAGGGGACCAACAATCCCTGGGTGGAGAGGTCGCCCATGTGAGCTCCCCATCCCAAAAGGGACGCATCTGTAGTAAGGGTCAAGGAGTGAGATAGAGGGATGAAGGGAACCCTTTGTCTCAGATTGCTCTGATCCTGCCACCACTGAAGGGCCTGGATCAGGGTTCGAGTCACTGGGATCAACTTGGATAGGGGATCTTTCTTTGAGACCAAAAGGCTCTCAAATGGAACTGAATGCCCTCATCTGAAATCTTGCTCCTGCACTACAGCTGTGAAAGCAGCCATGTGTCCTAGGAGCTGTAGAAATGCCTTGCTGGTCGAGAGACCTGCAGAGTGAAGGAGGAGGCCAGGGCCACCAGGTTCCTTACCCTTTCTAGGGAAGGAAGGCTCTGGCTGCTTTGTGTCCAAGTTCTGCACCTATAAAGGTGAGTACCTGGACAGGTTCCAAAACTGACTTTGGAAGATTGAGAAGAAAGCCCAGAGAGGTAAGCAGCTGCTGGGTAACTTGCAGGTGTGATTTGACCTGGTCTGGAGACTGACCCACAATGAGACAGTCGTCTAGGTAGGGAAAGATGGCAATCTTTTGCCTTCTTAAATCAGCAACTGCTACTGCCAGGCATTTTGTGAATACCCTTGGGGCAGAGGTAAGGCCGAAGGGCATTGCTCTGAACTGATAATGGCCTGAGGGCAATTTGAATCTGAGGTACTTTTGGTGGGAGCTTCTGATGAGAACATGGAAGCAGGCATCCTTGAGGTCCAGGGAAGCTAGCCAGTCCCCTGGCCTTAGAGAAGGTAAAATCATTGCCAGAGTCACCATTTTGAATTTTGGTTTCAAAAGGTGCTTGTTCAGATATCTTAGGTCCAGAATGGGCCGCCATTCTCCTGTCTTTTTTGGGGTAAGGAAGTACCTGGAGTATAGACTCTTGCCCTGGTGTAGGGGAGAAACCCTTTCTACAGCTCTGAGAGCCAGGAGGGTTGAGACTTCTGTTTCCAAAGTAAAAGTCTCTAGAGGATTTGCAGGTGGAAAAGATCTGATTCTCATCTTTGGAAATTTTTTGAAGCTGAGAACAAGAACCTGGCTTACTACTTCCAGGACCCACTTGTCTGATGTTAAAGACTCCCAGTCCTGAATGAAGTAAGCCAGCCTGCCCCCTACAGGTAATGGAGAACCGGCCCTGGGCACCCCATCAGGGTGCCTGTTTGGCAGGGGCTTTAGGCTGAGGGGTGGGAGCAGGCCTGCTTGCACCCCGTCTGCCTCTCCCTCTGAAGAACCCCCTCTGAGCATAAGCCGAAGAGGAGGCCTGGTTTCGTAAAGGCCTGTGAAAAGGCCTGCCTCACTCCCCTGGGCTGCCTCTGAGGAGTGGCTTGCCACTCCTTGGCTTGTGCACTCCTATAAGTGGTTCTATATTCATCCATTTTTCATATAATTCTCTGTCTGCTCCCCAAACAGAGAATTTCCCACCACAGGAAAATCCATAGCCTTAGCCTGGGTATCCTGTGACAAACTAGTACACCTGAGCCAAGCCAATCTACGAAAGGCCACAGATGTAGCCATGACTCTAGAGGATACATCATTAGAATCCACTGCAGCATGGAATTGCACCTTGGATGCCTCAATACCATCAGCAGCCACCTGCTCCAGCTCCTTGGCAAGCTGGCCTGGGGCCTGTTTGGCCAAAGCCATGACAGTGTCCCATCTAGATTTTTGGTATCTTGCCACATAATCCATATACTTTGCTTGTCCGAGTCCCAAGGACGCTGCCATGTACTGTTTTTTAGCCATGGCATCAATCTTCCTGGAGTCCTTGTCAGGAGGATGTGAAGCCAGGGGAATATTAGCCTTATCACAGGCTGCAGCCTGAACTACCCCCAACATGGCTGCATTGCTGTGAAAGAAATTCTGTATCAGGACCTGACAAAGTGTACCCACTGTCCATCTTTTTGTCCACAGGAGGCACAGAATTAGGAGCTTTTAAAATTTTTATTGTTTGTTTCCTAAATGATTTATGTAAAGGAATAGACAATCTCCTGGACTCTGGGATATCCATCATTTCCACAAAGTCAGGTTCCTCTTGCTCATCCACAGCTTCCTCCAATGGGAGCTGGAGGGTTTCAGCAACTTTTTTATAAAACAGAAAATGAGAAGGGGACTCAGAAAGCCTAGGGAGAGATTCTAAATGTCTGTCTGGGGAGATGTCCGTTTCAATGGGCACATCCAGACTCTCAAAGTCACATTCACACTGTTAATAATCATCCCTCCCCCCCCACCCGGTTCATAAAACTCCTCTATATCATATTCTTGAACCGGTGGAACCGGCCGAACCGACCTTTTGCCAGACAGTGGCGGTTCGGACGGAACCGGAGAAAGTGACTGGACAATTTGTATAGCTTTTGCTATCTCTGCAGCAGTTGGAGAAGGAATTTTTGACTCCACACCTGCTGATTTTCTAGTTTTCTTTGCTGGAACTGGCTCCACAGTCTCAGCTTTACGTTTGCCCGAGGGAGTCTCACCCTGGTCAGAGGGCACTCCCTCCGGTTTGGTTGGCACCGAACCGGGCTGGCCATCCGGGTCAGCGGACTTTTTGGCCTCTCGTTCCCTGAGCCTGACAACTCTCTTATCCAGGGTGGCTGCAGGGAAATTCTTACAAATCTGGCAGTCTGAATTGAGGTGGTCAAACCCCAGACAATATACACATGTGGTGTGTGGGTCAGCCTTGGCAAAGGCTTCCCCACAGACACTACAGTGTTGAAACCCAGTGGACCCGGTTTTCCTTTTGGGTTTCTCAGACATGATGCCAGCCTAACCAAAAACTTGCCCTTTAACGGCAGTGCCAGTAAGACACCCTTATCGGTTCCCAACCGTGTCACGGGTCGTGGAAAAAAACGTAATGAAATCCGTTTTTTAGAACCGATAAGAACCGGGAACCGCACTCTAAAAGCTTTTAATGCTTGATTTTTAAAGTTTTAAGACAACCTGATCGGTTCGAACCGAACCAATAAACATTACAAGTTCACACAGAAATAAACCTGTCTATTACTTACAATACCACAGAGCTTGAACCGATCGGTTTGCGGTTAAATAATAATATTACAGCGTTGAATTTAACCGAGAAAATACTGTTTAAACCGAGAAATGAACCGAGCAGTAGGAGAAATCTCCGGAGCGACTGTTCAGTGAGGCGGAGTAAAGAATCTGACAGTTTCAGTTTGAAATTATCCAGACAGAGCTTCTCTAACCGAGCTCGCGCTCTAAGCTCCATGCCTGGCATGGAAGTTAACTCTTTCACCTCCGGAGCAGTTCTAATGGTGGGGGAGCAGTTCTAATGGTGGGACAAACTGCAATTGTCATAATATAGCAAGACTTCATGTTGTTTGAAAGATCTATTGACTAAGCCCATATAGGAAAGTGGAAGGCTTATAGGGAGAAGGAACTGGGAAAGTTAAAGGACCCTATTACAGTAATGGAGTTACAAAAAAAGAAGATGACAAGATACAACGTGTTAAAGTTATTGTTAAGGAATATGATGAGATTCAAAGTATATGATTGACCACATCTGTATACGTTATGTGTGTGCTTTTTCTTTGCTTTATCCTTTTCTGTATGTATATTTGTATTTGTGGTTTTTTCTTTGCCTGTTTGTACCTGGAGGTGTATAAATGAAATCTGAATAAAAAGAGTATTCAAAAAAAAAAAAAAGAAAATTGCATTGTTTATTGTTACCAGAAGTATGACAAGAAGTTCCTGGAGGGATTAAGGGCCATTCCACAAGAGATATGGTTGCCTCAGTGGTTCACTTTCATTATGTGTCCACTGCAGACATCTGTGCTGCTGCCACCTGGAGTACTGTCCACACCTTAACAAAGCATCACAGTCTGGACATTACCTCTAGGCACTGAACCAACTTTGGCCTAGCTCTCCTCCAAGGTCTCCTCTCTTAGGCTGTTATGGTATAGCCTGCCGCCTGCATTGCCAGTCTGTAGTACCAGAAAGTACAGTTACGTAAGAACTTACCGTAACAGTAGATCTTTGAGAACAGCTCTTGCAGCAGGTTACACCATTAGGACTGAAGCCGGCAGGCGCCAGGACCTCGGAGATCTTTTCTAGCTAGCTATCTTCAGCGGGGACCGCCCCCGACGTCGGCCCGCCTCTGACGTCAGGCGTGGTATAAGAGGGGGCGGTCCCGCCAGAATCCCCAGTTCTCCGGCCGGAGATTCCTGGCCAGAGGGTGCAATAGCGGGGGAGACTAAGGATCCACTGTCAGAAGGCAAAAAGGAGTACGAAAACTCTGAGTAGAAAAGAAGGAAATTCCCCTACGAGGAAAAAAGCTGACTCCTGCGCTCACCCAGCCATGCGGAAGAAATTAAATTCCTGTCGTCTGAACATTCAGACTGGCTGGCTGAAATACTCACCATCCTTTTCTCCCTCACTCCTCCGTTCTAGAGGAGCAACTACTGGCGAAGACCTCTCCAAGGGGGATACGGCGACGGAGGTTTGTTGCAGGACACTGAAGATCTACTGTTACGGTAAGTTCTTACGAATTGTACTATCTTACCGAGATACAGCTCTTGCAGCAGGTTACACCATTAGACTGATTCCCAAGCAGTAAAGCTTGACCCTTCACATCGGGAGGAGGAAAAGAAGAAACCGGAGGAGCAGCCCAACCTCGATTCAGGACAGGAGGCCCTGCAGCACTGCCTGGTCAGAACCAGCCCTTCGTCTAGAGCGAGTATATCCAGACTGTAATGCCTGATAAAGGTATGTACAGAGTTCCAAGTAGCTGCAGTCAAATAGTTGAGGTTGAGACATTCTTGAGAGCTGCAAAAGAAGTGGCTACACCCCTAGTAGAATGGCCTCGGACGGAACCGGGAGGGCTTTTGTTTGGACTGGTAGCAATGGGAGATGCACTGCACAAGCCAGCGGGATAAGGATTGCTTAGACACTGGCCGACCTCCATTCTCTGTGTAAGGACACAAAAGTCGTTCAAGCCTGAAAGGACTTAGTTCTATTGAGGTAATACTTCAGGCATGTGAACATCAAGAGTATGGAGCAAAGCCTCCTCTATTGGAATAGTTCGAAGTAGACCGGAAGGTCAATATCCTGATTTAAGGTCAGAGCTGAGACCACCTTAGGCAAAAACTTAGGATTCGTCTCAGAGACACTCTGTCTTGGTGAAAACCAAATAAGGCTCCTTACACATCAGGGCATGAAGCTCAGAAATCCTTCTGGCTGAAGTAACTGCAACTAAAAACAACGTCTTCCAAGACAGAAAACGTAGCTCGCAATCCGCAGCTGGTTCAAAGGGGGGGAGCATGAGTTGCTCCAAAACAAAAAGGAGATCCCATGGAGGAATCGGATCTTTAATAGGTGGCCTAAGGTGCAGCACCCCTCTCAGGAACTCCCGAGAAGCGTCCAGTTGAGCAATGGTGCGTTGGCCCACCAGCTGGTGATAGGCCGAAATAGCACAAAGGTGTACTTTAATAGAGGAGTAGGCTAACCCCGAGTGAAAAAGGGAGAGGAGGTAGTCCAAGACTGCCCCCACAGGGCAACCTAAAGGAGAAAGGTCACGAGCCCGTGACCAAAGACAGAATCGAGCGCCATTTCATGGCGTAAGTAGCGTGAGTAGCTGGCTTTCTGGCTGCAGAGAGTACCTATGCAACCTCCTCAGAGACCCGTGTCGCATGATGGCTAAGGCTCTAGGAGCCAAGCGCAGAGGTTCAAGGACCGCAGATCCGGATGTAATAACGAACCTTGCTCCTGAGACAGAAGGTGAGAACTGCGTGGCAGTGGGAGTGGAGGTTCCTGAGACAGCTGCGCCAGCAATGGGAACCAGATTTGTCTGGGCCAGAATGGGGCCACCAGAATCACACGCGCATGCCCCCTGCGCAGTTTGAGCAGAACTCTCTGGATCAACGGGAAAGGAGGGAAAGCGTAGAGGAACCTGTTCTCCCAGGAGATGGACAACGTGTCTCGCCAGAAAACTCCAGGCCCCTGGATCTAGCGAGCAGAAATTGGGCAGTTTTTCGTTGGATGGGGATGCGAATAGGTCTAATTCTGGAGTTCCCCATCGAAGGAACAGGTCCTCTGTTACCTCCTGAAGAAGTTCCCACCCGTGGACTCTGGCCTGGGAGCGACTCAGGCTGTCCGCAATCATGTTGTCCACGCCGGGAACGTGTACCGCGACTAGACTTGCGCCGTGTCTGATTACCCAATCCCACACTCTCATGGCTTCCCTGCAAAGGGGGTAAGAGTGTGTGCCTCCTTGTTTGTTGAGGTAATACATAACCGCCGTGTTGTCCGTCTGAAGCAGGATGGTACACGGTGGGATCATGGACTGGAAAGCCCGGAGAGCATAGAGTACCGCTCTCATCTCCAGAACATTGATGTGCAGATGAGCTTCCAGCGGACTCCAAACGCCCTGAGACTTCACCCCATCCAGGTGAGCTCCCCACCCGAGACCTGAAGCGTCCGTGGTGAGGGTAATCTCTGGGGACGGCATTGCAAAAGGGACGCCCTTGGAGAGCGACCCGGGGGCTAACCACCATTGCCAGTCCTGAATCACTCTTTTTGTGATTCTGACCGGATGCTACAGATGGTCTTGCCTCTGGTCCCACTGCGCCTTGAGCATCCACTGCGTTACACGCATGTGGAGCCGCGCGAGAGGAACCGTGGGAATGGCGCAGCCATGTGACCGAGCAGGCGAAGGACCAATCTGGCCGGAGCGGTCTGATTCGACGATAGGTCCTCTATGAGGGACCTGATGCGCTCCGCCTCTGTCGCCTGGGAGGAGAGCTCCTCCCTGACCGTGTCCAGCACTGCGCCTATGAACTGCAGGTTCTGCGATGGTACCAAGACCGACTTCTCCTGGTTTATCAAGATCCCGAGCGATCTGAACAGGATCTGAGTGTCCCGGATCGCTTGCAGAAGCGCCTCTGGAGGCGGCTATGAGAAGCCAACTGCCGAGGTATCGGGAACACATAGTGCCCTTCCTCCCAGAGCAGCTGCCACGACTGCCATGCACTTTGTAAAACCCTCGGAGCGGATGACAGCCCAAGGGAAGAGCTCGAATTGGAAATGGTGGCCTGAGAACTCAAGCACAGGAACCTCTGATGCGCCTGAGCTATGGGGATGTGCAGGTAGGCATCCTGCATGTCTAGGGACGCTAAATAGGTGTCTTGTTTTAGCATGGGAATGAGACCCGGAAGGGTCACCATGCGAAACCTTTTGTAGCCGACCGATTGATTGAGGTCGCTTAAGTCCAGAATTGGACGGAGGTCCCCTGTCTTTTTGGGAACCAGGAAGAAGTGAGAATAATACCCCAGTCCTCTCTGGTTTCCTGGGACAGAATGAATCGCTCCCTTGTCCAAGAGAGCGATCACCTCTTGCCAAATCAAGTCACGGTGCTGACCCGAGTATCGGGAAAGCAGAGGAGGCCTCGAGGGTGGCCGTTCTTCGAACTCTAAAAAGTGGCCTTTGCTGACCAACTGAAGAACCCACCTGTCGGTGGTTATTGCCTGCCAACCTGACAGGAAGTTCGCAATGCGACCCCTGACCGAAAAGTCCCGTTGATCCTGAGGGGCGGGGGCCAGAAAGGAGTCATGCTGTGGCGGCTGAAGGACCCGCTGGCTGGGTGGCCTTGGAAGGACATTGACCTCTGCCGCGGGCTGCTTCCTGGTCCTTCGGAAGCCAGAGCCCTGTGTTGTGTGGCGGAACCGGCTGTTGCCTCTGAGTCCGCTCTGACACGAAGGCCTTGGCTCCTACGAAGTGGAGCTAAGCCTCGCCGGTACATCGCTTGGACTGTCCGGACCGCCTTTTCCAGTTTCTGGAGTTTGGTAATGATACGCCTGACGGATTACCAAACAACACCTCACTTCAAGGTAGCGTCCAAAATATTTTTCTGGACATCTGGGGTGAAACCGAGACACGAAGCCACGAAGTGCCTCCGGAGGCAAAACACCTGAAGTAGCCGCCTTGGCTGACGAGTCCGCTGAATCGTATGTGGTTTTCAAAACTTGGGTTCCCATGCCTGAACCTGTCCGGAGGAGCTGAAGCATCTCCTCCTTCTGCTCACCTTCCGCAGCTTCTCAGCCGCCTAGCCCCTGCTCCCACAGGGCGTTCTGAAACTGCACCATGTGGTGAGGTAGTTCAGGGACCTGATGGCGCAAGTCGCGAAGGTGGCAAGCCTCCCCAGAGAGTCCAGCTGTTTGGACTCTGGGTCCGGTGGCAGGGTGCTCAAATGTTGCGGTCTCTGGGACCGATCATGTGAGGCAGTAATCACCTGGGAGTCAGTCAGAGGGTGCTGTGACAGGTACTGGTCCCCCCTAGGGGCCCTGTACAGCCTGTCAGCCTACTTCGGCACCGCCGGGAGCGAATGTGGACGCTTCCACGCAGCCTTGGTGACATCCACGAAAGTGTCCACCAAGGGTGGCACCACCACAGGCTTAGGGTCTTTCTGCCGAAGGTACTTCGCCAGGCGAGCTCGGGTCAGTTCCTCTGCTCTCAACCCATGTTCTCCTGGATATGTCTGAGTATATCCATGAAGGATGGATCGGTCCGGAGGAGACCTTTGGAGTCTCACGTGGGTCCGGCGAGGGAAGCGAGACCGGAGATGGGGATCTGGACGATGAATAAGATGATCCCGTAACCTCCGGCGACGGCGACCGACGTCACCTCCTGGACCTCTTGGGACTGGGCGATCCGGAGGATGACGATCTAGACGGAGGTCTCCTTTTAGAGTGTCGGCCCCTGGGAGGAGTCTCAGGCTCCCTGAGGACAGAATGGCCAGCCGATCTCACAGGTGAAGGTGGGGCCGGAGCTGTAGCAACAGGAGGAGGAGGAGGTGGAGGAGGAAGGACTGGGGGTACCACATCCTTCCTGATAGTATCCCACCAGTATGTAAAGAGGTCCTTCACCTCGGCCAAGGATAGCCCCGACGTCGGCTCCGAGGTCGAGGGCCGGAGTCGGGTACTGGCGACGGCTCCACGGGGGCCTCGGGCGGTTCGAGGGACCCGGGAGACTCTCAAGCCGGGAGCGCCCGCCTGGTCACCGGCTGGGCCGAATCCTCTCGGTGAGGGACTCTGTCCGACCCGGCGCCGGAGGCGCAGGAGCCCTCGGCTCAGGCAGCGTGGCGCCGGTCCCCCACCGACGTCCCGAGCGCAGGAGGGGCCGACGACGGCCGGCTGGCCGTCGGCTCGGAGGAACGATGGCGAACGGCTGACGGCGGTCTGGCCGATGCCGGACTCAACCGGCCTCCTCAACGGAGTGAGTTCCAAGGTCTTCCGGGGGGGAAGTGAGGAAGACCGGGCGTCGGGGGCCGAGGAGCGGGAGCCCGACTTGTGGTGGTGGTGGTGGCGTTCCCCCGACTTCGCAAAGGCCTTCTGGGCAGATGAAGAGGACGACGGCCTGGCGGTAGAGGCCAAAGCGGGCTGAGTTGCGGGACGCAGCAGGGAGCGAAGAGGCCTGGAAGGCGAAGCGGTCTGACCGAGACCCGAGCTCCGACTCGGAGGCCCGAATCGCGACCGGCAGGAGCCTTTGATCTCTTTTCTCGGCGTGCCGATGTGCGTAAATCCCTTGGAGGCCATCGTCGTAGTTGTTCTTCCAGGAGGTAGGCTTGAAGGGCCTTCTGCCGGCGGATCCTGGTGCGGCTATTGAACCCTGGCAGAGGAACAGGGCCTAATATCGTGGTCTGGCCCAGGCACCTGACGCACGCGAGCGGATCTTTAAAAGGTATTTGTTTGCCGCACGCATACTTCAAGAATGGCGGTCGGAGAGGACATCAGATAAGAAAATGTTGATTGTAGAAAATCTTCCACAGCAAATTTCAGAGAAATTTCGAAAACCACGCTTAGCGTCGCTAGAACTAACCGTAGGTCGAGGCATGCACTTTCGACAGCGGGAAAGAACCGGGGATTCTGGCGGAACCGCCCCTTTATACCACGCCTGACGTCGGAGGCGGGCCGACATCGGGGGCGGTCCCCGCTGAAGATAGCTAGCTAGAAAAGATCTCCGAGGTCCTGGTGCCTGCAAGATCTGCCTGGGACTCAATCCTACCAGTGATGGCCTGCTGTAAGAGATACCTTGGAAGTAAGATAGTACAGTTACACAATAACGTGCCATAACAGTAGATCTTCTAGAGGATCTCTTGCAGTAGGCCCCTTTCCCTCCCTCCTTTCCCCCTTTTTCTTCCTGTGCCTCTCTCTCCCCTTCCATCGGGGCAAGCCTTCTGCTCTTGCTCTACTACAGGATTACCTCAGTGTCCTCCTCTGTTCCCTCTTCCGGTATCCTGCTTATGGTCTCCAGTGAGAGAACTGAGGAAAGCATGGGGCTGCCTGCTTATATAGGATAGGCTGACATCAGAGGTGGGCAGCCCGTCTCTGGCAGACTGCTAGCTAGAAAGGTTTCTGTGTGGTCTTAGCATCTAATGGCGGAGTCCTACTGGTGGCCTGCTGCAAAAGACCCTCTCGAAGATCTACTGTTATGGTAAGTTCTTACGTAACCATACTATGTCATACACATCACCACTAGGCCTGCAGGGGGAGAGGCCTGGAAAACACAAAACAGTGACTTTCTTGTGGGTGTGGTGACCACTGACCTCCACTCAGATTACTTTCCCACTAAGGTTGCGAAAACCCTGAACCTATACGTCATGCGTCATCCTACCCACTAGTTTGGTACCACACAAAAGGTTGCTCAAAAAGATGGAAGACCTGGGTGCAGTTAAAACTGTAGTTAACTGGGTGGGTAGTTGGCTATGGGGAGGCAGCAAAGGGTGGTGGTCAGTGGGGTTAAATCAGACGAAAGGGAGGTTTCGAACGGGGTTCCACAAGGATCTGTCCTGGATCTGGTCCTCTTCAACGTGTTCCTTAGTGACACTGGTAAGGGAATCCAGAGCAGGCTGTGTCTCTGCAGATGACACACAACTATGTGGGAGGGCAGACAGTGATGAAGGAATAAGGGATATGCAGAGGGACCTGCAAAAACTAGAAGGGTGGTCAAAGTTCTGGCAGTTAAAATTCAATGCCAAAAAGTGAAAGGTAATGCACTTAGGGAAAAGGAACCCTAAGATGGAGCAGTGGATGGGTGGGGTCAAACTCAGTACTACAGAAGATGAATGGGATGTAGGAGTTATCAGTAACTCTCAAACAAGCCAATTCAACAACGCATACAGCAAGGCTAACAAGGATGTTGGGATCTATTGGGTGGTGTAGTGATGATAGAAGAATAGAGGTAATACTTCCCCCTCATACAGATCCCTGGTGAGGCCTCACATGGAGTACTGCATCCAGTTCTGGAGCCCTCATCTCAGACTGGATAGGGATAGTTGAAAACAGTGCAGTGCAGAGTAACAAAAATGATTCAGGGCAGATAATTTAAGGAGCGCCTCAAGACACTAAATATGTACTCACTGGAGACCAGAAGGGAGGGGGGAGATATGATGGAGACATTCAAGCTCCTTAAAGGAATTAACAAGGTAAACTGTGGGGAATTATTTACCCTGAATACCAATTCAAGGTCACGTGGTCACAAGTGGAAAGTAACAGGAAAGAGGTTCATGAGGAAGTATTACTTTACAGAAAGGGTGGTGGGACCTTGGAAAATTCTGTCGGCCGAGGTGATGGGTGCAAACAGTCAGGGGATTCAAGCAGGCATGCGACAGAATTATGGGAATAGTGGTCAACTGGGGTGACAAGACAAGGGAGGAGAATGGGGATAGGATGGGGCAGGTTAGTACCCTGGAGGAACAATAGGTTCCAGAGATTATAAGATGACTGGCTAGACCTCTGGTGTTTTTCTGTCGTCATGAACTATGTTTCTATATTTCTACGTTCTAAGACTGGATTACACTAACTATGGCAACAGTGATCATAAATGTCTCTTCATCCCAATACTCAGTCTGTATAGCCAACACACATTTGGCAAACCTAACCATTTCTTGTATGCACGCAAACCCCAGGAGTGGGGAAGGGGGTCCCTAAACCACAAGAGATGCACGTACCATGGAGCTGGAAGGTGACCACTGAAGGCCAGGGACTGCCTGGACCAAGTGGTGGGGAAGGGGTTGGGGGAACCACTGGATAGCCATGTGTCTGCCGCCTCACACTGTGTGCATCCCAACATGCACAGAGTCATGTCACAATGCACTGTTGCACAGAAACATCTGCAATGCCTATTTACATAGCACACACTTTCAGGGGCCGGGAGAGTTTCTCACCTGGTAGCTTCCTTCGAGAAGTGGCGCAAATCTGAGAATACAAACTGTCCTTTTGCACTGCCCACAACTGCTGTTAAGCAGCCTCTCACACAGACCTTTTCTGTTTAATTTGTTTTCAAAGGGCAGTGCTTTTCCTTACCTCAGACCACATGGGGCGGTGCTTTTCCTTACTTCAGACCACGTGAATAATCTTCTGGGTTATATTTCATATAGGTTTCAATGAAGAATAACATTTATGATAAATGACCCTCCTCCACACACACCACTGGTATTTCCATTAAAAATGCTAGGGGGGGGCGTGGCCAGCAGCCGACAGGAAAAGACGCTCATCTAACAGCTTCAGACCTAGATGGTGGCATAAACTCGAGAAAAAATAAAATAAAAGGTTTTTTCACCCAACTTGACAGGATTAAACAACGAAATCTTGAAGCAAAGGACTTATGGCTACTATCGTCGAAGTTTCTGATAATTTGTACAATGGGTCAAACAAAAATGGACAGCAGTAAGGATGGGGGCAAAGGGAAAGGCCCTATGTCAGCTACAAGCACTGCTCTAGTTAATATAACGACGAACGAGAAGCCAGAGGATTTGGACACCAAAATAAATGTGATCCTGCAAGTGATACAACAAATCGGCACGAAACTTGAGACATACAACTCGAGGCTTACACAAGCAGAAATTAAAATAATTAATATTGAAACAAACCAAACGGAGCTAGCAACCTCTTTGATGAAGGCTGTGGCTGTGACTGATGG
Organism: Neoceratodus forsteri; assembly: GCA_016271365.2. Taxonomy (NCBI): domain Eukaryota; kingdom Metazoa; phylum Chordata; order Ceratodontiformes; family Ceratodontidae; genus Neoceratodus; species Neoceratodus forsteri. Next base: position 48,799,844 of record CM028136.1, on the reverse strand, counting down.
TGTCCTTAAGGAAAACAAACTGCTTCGCTCACGCTTGGAGTACCTGGAAAATAATGCCCATGCCTGCAACCTCCGATTTCTGGGGATACCCGAAGGAGTAGAATGTGCTAACCTTGTAGCCTATATGCAGCAACTTATGCAGAACTTATTTCAAATGCAGGATGATCATTTCATTCAACAGGCCTATCGCATAACTCCACGCAGAAAGCCTAACAATCCAGGTCTCCTGGCGAACTGTACTGGTGGTAACTATGGGAGTACACATCAGGGACTTTGATCTGCACAAGGCTAAGTCAGCAGGAGCTCTCACCTTAACGGATGGCTCTATCCTCCACCGTTTTCCTGACCTCAAAAAGGATGCGACGTCAGGGATTTGATGCTGTTCGTGCGGATCTCAGGAAGCTAGGGATCAACCATGTGCTACAAATGCCTGCATGACATAAGATTTTATATGCCGGTAAAACCTACATCTATAATGATCCAGCGGACGTGGGTCGGAGGCTGGACATAATACGCGCAGACTTTGCTAAACCAGGTCCTTTGGATATTCAGGATGACAAAGAGGATACCTGAAGAGGGGGACACTGCACAGTCTGGGTGACTATATCTATTAAAGCTGGATGCATAGCACTATAACTTGTTGCAACTGATTGAGAGAGGTGTGTAGTTGGTTGTTATACTGCACAGTTATAATCCTTCATAAAACATTCTGTATAAATGTACAGTGGTCTAAACCAAGTACTTTAAGTTTCATGCAACATGTTTCAACTGCACTAAATTTTCTTTTAACATTGTGGACATCCTTTAGTGGTGAAGTTGAGTTACTATAACTCGCTCTGAATCTGTGCACCATAATTGTTACTCGCACTACTCAGAAATGTCTGTGAGCTCTAGTTTACGGGGGCCATCTTACTATGTTACATTTAGGGGATTAATTCTCTGTTTTTGGGACATACATGGACTCCTGGGCCATATCAAAAGACAACGGTCTCTCTGCAAAGAAAGCACTCTTTGGACTGTTTTATACAAACCATTATTTAGATATGTTGTCCATGGTCTTGCTGCATAAGCCTTTTCTCAACAGATTTGATAGCATTTGCTTAACTATGTATGTATAAACCCCCAGTTGTTGTAACAATGAATGAAGGGCTAAGAATTACTATGTCTCTGTTAACAGATCCTAAACCTGGAATCAAATAATGTACTTTGTAGGTTTTTCTACTAAATGTACAAAAATGCAAGATACCTTGTCTCATATTGCAAGTTATCTTACTCTGCCATCAGGGAGATGACAGTACGAAAATGGAATTATAAATGCACCCTTAATAGGACGAGTCAGGGTTGCGTATTCAAGCAAATTGCGATATATCTGAAACCAAAATTAACATACTTTTCAAACCTACTGCAGTGCTACAGAGGGGTCTACAGAACTGTTTTAGTTTCTTTTTTTTGGGGGAGAGATGATCCTCCATTCCCACCTCTTCCCCTATTCTGTCATCAGGGCGATTGATATTACATGATACATCCAGTCCTGGTGGTGGGTTTATAAATGAAAGTGATTTCCCCATTCCCAGGAAAGCTTTTTAAAATATACAATTCATCCATTATTCAGCCTTTATTTCATTAATATTCTGTGTTTATCTTTCTCCATTCTTCACTACTGAGGACACCTGCATGGAAATAGGATCTTTTGTGTCACACTGTCCCTTCCTGCTTTTCTTCTGCTGAAGTCAGAATTCTGTATTTGTGAGAGTGCATCAATTTCCATAAAAATAGACTGCAATGTCAGAGAGAAGTGAAACTTCAGCAGGGAGAGAGAAAAAATACAGGTTACTCACCTGTAACAGGAGTTCTAGGAATGGTATATGTTGTTCATCCACACTTATTGGCAGGTTCCTTGCCGCTTTAAATCTTGCCGGAAGGACTTCAAGCTGGCTCCTCCACCCACCCACCGGGTGGTAAAACTCGGCTCCGCCCCATGGCGCCAGATCTGGCCGCTGGAAGCTCAGGTTGTCGCGTCGAGCCGGGAGGCTGGGTGGATGAACACATATACCATTCCTAGAACTCCTGTTACAGGTGAGTAACCTGTATTTCTAGGGACATGGATATGTTGTTCATCCACACTTATTGGCAGACTCCTAGCAGTTCTCCGGGAGGAGGGAGGCAAGGCGCACACCCCTACTTAGGAAATAGAGACTGGAGAACGAGGCCCCAAAACCAGCATCCTGGTGTGACTCAAGGTCGATGTGGTAATGGGTAATAAAGGTGTGTGCTGACTTCAGGTAGCAGCCCTGCAGATTTCCTGGATAGGGATGTCCCTGGAGCAGCCACCGTTGATGCAGCAGTATGATGGGTGAATGAGCCTTATCCTCTGGGAGCTCCATGCCCGCCAACTTATAGCAGCGATCTATGCAGGAGGTGACCCACCTGCCTATCGTCCGCTTGGCTGCAGGTCTGCCAGATCGCGGCTTCAGTGAGGTGACAAACAGCTGGCGAACCTCTCCCAATTTCAGCCGTCGCTCCTTATAATAGCGAGGCGCCTTCTAGGAGTCCAGAGTATGGAGCCTATATTGACCTCCGAGGTGTGATTGGGGTAGAACACGGCACAGTCAGCACCTGGTTAAGGTGAAACTCCGACACCACCTTCGGAAGGAATTTCGGTGGGGGCGAGGGACAACCTTGTCCCTGTGGAAGACCAGGTAAGGAGACTCGATGCAAAGCGCCTGGAGCTCTCCATCCTTCTGGCTGACGTGATAGCCACCAAGAAGCGGTCTTCCACGACAGGTGAGAGAGATCACAACTGTGCATTGGTTGAATAAGCGCCCATGAGCTTTGCCAATACCAGCAGTAAATCCCACGGAGGTGGAGGTCTACTGCGGGAATGTGATCAAGGCCTTTGAAAAGCGCCTGACCACCTTTTCCTGCGCCACCGACTGCTCCTGGCCCGCGCCTCGCAAGCAGAGATGGCTGCCAGTGCACCTTTAGGGTCGTCACTCAAGCCCTTGACTAGAAAGGGACCATAAATAGTCCAAAATGCTTGCCACAGAACAGGAGGAAGGGTCCAAGCCTTGCCCTGACACCAAATGGAGAATCTCTTCCATTTGAAGGCGTAGCATTTTCTGGTCGACTCCTTACGGGACGCCTCAACAACATTGAGGACCTCGTCGGAAAGACCCAAGGCCTGGAACTCTAGCCGCTCAGGAACCAGGCCGTCAGGTGCAGGGATTGAAGGTCCGGATGGAACACCTTCCCCTGATTGACTGAGAGCAGGTCCGGGGGAGCTGGAAGCTGCCTCGGGAGCCTGGGGCTGAGGCTGAGGAGATCTGGGTACCAGAACTGGCGGGGCCAGTCTAAGGCTATCAGGATCACCTGCGCCTTGTCCCTCCTTGCTTTGAGAAGCACCTTGTGAATCAAGGGAAATGGGGGAAAGGCTTAGAAGAGGCCCAGGGTCCACAGCCTCGAGAAGGCATCCCCCTGCACCGAGCCCTGCTGAGGGGGGTGGGCATGAAACAGACTCAGCTTCGCGTTCTCCCTGGAGGCAAACAGGTCCACCTGAGGTGTGCCCCAGTGGGAGAACAGATCTTGTACTACCTCCGGCAGGAGAGACCACTCGTGAAATGCAGCCCCTATCCGGCTCAGGGCATCGGCCAGGGTGTTGGAGGCTCCTGCCACATGAATGGCTAGGAGATCCGCCTCCAGGCTGCGCACGAGTGACCAAATGCAGAGAGCTTCCTTGCATAGAAGCATGGGCCAGCGTCCCGCCCTGGCAGTTCAGGTAGTACATGGTGGGTGTATTGTCCGTCTGGACTCGGACCACTTGACCCGGAGAAAGCGGAGACAAAGGCGGTGAGAGCTAGGCGGACCGCTCGGAGCTCCAGCAGGTTGATGTGGCATCGGGACTCCCGCGGGGACCAGAGACCATGCACTCGGTGTTCCCCCAGATGGGCACCACAACCCATCAGAGAGGCATCGGTCAATAGAGAGACCGTCGGCTCGGGGCGGACAAACAGGATGCCCTCCTGCAGATGGAATGGAACGGTCCACCACTGGAGAGCGTTCCACATCTCCTGGGTCACTATCACTAGTTGGTCCAAAGGATCGCAGCGCTGTGACCACTGGCTGGCCAGTCCCACTGAAGGGGCGCATGTGGCGCCCAATGGACCACGCTGGCACAGGCCGCCATGAGACCCAGAGAGGCGCGGGAAGTCCCGGGCAGGTGCGATTGCCCAACCAGAAATGATTGGGCAAGGAGGTAAGAACCTCAGCCCTGTCCGCGGAGCCGTGCTTCTGGCTCGAAGAGAGTCGAGCTCTGCCCCGATGAACAGGATCACCTGCTTTGGCTCAAGTTCCGACTTGGCCTCATTGATGAGAAGGCCAACTTGAGAGCAAACCTGGAGGGCCAGATCTCTGGACCGCTCCACCTCCCGTCTGGAGGAGGCTGCTATCAGCCAATCGTCCAGGTAAGGGTACACCCGGACCCCTCGGCGCCGCAGGAATGCTGTCACCACTGCCATGCATTTGGTGAAGACCCTGGGAGCTGGAGATAAGCCAAAGGGCATAGCTCGGAACTCGAAGAGGGATCCCTCTGCTCGAAAGTGGAGGAATCTCCGATGTGATGGACGGATAGGGACGTGAAAGAACGCGTCCTGTAGGTCCAGAGAGCAGAACCACACGCCGTGTTCCAGAGATGGTATTATCTGTGCCAGAGTGACCATCCTGAAGGTTCGAGACCTTAGGAACTTGTTCAGGTCGTGTAGGTCGAGAATGGGGCGCCAGCCCCCCGTCCGTTGGAACCAGGAAGTACCTGGACCACGAACCCGGGTCTGAAGGGGGTCCTCCACCTCCGTGATCACCTCCTTTTGGAGGGAGGAGGCGATGTCGGCTCGGCGAGCCGCCAGTGAAGTCTGCGGACCCCGAGGCCCCCAGTGCGGCCGGCTCTGAAGGCGGGGCCTGCTCGAATTCAGAGGTAGGCCTTTCCCACCACCTCAGTACCCACCTGTCCGTGGTAACAGCGGACCAGGCGGAAAGGAAGTGTCTGAGCGTCCCACACAGGGAACCAGGGTGGTGACAGGGGATGGGCGACACCCCTCAACCCGTCACTGGGCAGGCTTGGAGGAGAGACCGGCCGAGGGACCTCCGGTGCTTATCTCCTGCTTCCTGTTGGAGGCCCGCGGCTGGGTTTGGGATACCAAAGTCGAGCCTGCTGGCCCTGATGTTGCTGGGCAGGCGCCGCGGGCGCAGAAGGACGAAAGGGCTTAGGCTGTGGCTTGCGGCCCTTGTCCTTCTGAGCGGAAGAGACCGAGTCCAAGGTAGCACTGGACTTCTCGATCCTCTGCAGGTTGACCTTCCACCCCAGGGCCGAAGAGGTCAGTCCCCAAAAAGGGAACATCTGCCAACTTGTGCTGGGTATCCGGGTAAAGGTGGATATCCTCAGCCAAGCCCGACAGAACATGGCCACTCGCGCCGCCACAGACCTGGCACATGAGTCCCGCTGGCTCTAATGCAGTCTGGGCTGCTGTTTGGCCACTACCTTGTCCCGCACCTGCCTGACCGTAGTCTGCAGATCTGCGGAAGATAAGGACAACCTCATCCAGGGGAGCCCAACAGGCGTGAGAAAAATGTGCCATGAGGACGGCCGAACTGGCCTGACGAAGGCCGAGAGAGGACGCAGCATAGACTTTTCGCCCGGCATAATCCAATTTCTTGGATTCCTTGTCGGGAGGTTTGTCCACATCCCTGGCGTTCCCGGCACGCCGGGAAACGCTGTCGGTAACCAACCCCTCGGCCGAGGGGTGTTCCGAAAAACCGGACAGGGAAACGGTAGGGACCACATACTTCCTGGCCAACCTGGCCGAAGGCGCAGGGCAGGAAGCAGGGCGCTGCCAAAGTTCCAAGGCCGGACTCACTATGGCTTCGGCCACGGAAGGCCTCTGTAGCGGAATCCCTCGGTCCAGAATCTCCTGAGGGGATACCTGGCCCGTTTAAAGCAGGTTAGGTGCTTCATCGGTGGACTCTGAGATGAGTCGAAGCAACCCTAAGAAGGGCGAAGGGCTATCGTCCATTGATTGCCCTCCGAGGACTCAAGTCCATGCGCTTGGAGAGAGGAGGAACCATCATCGGACTCAGAAGAGTCCTCGAAGAGCTGCCTCGAGCCTGAGCCACCCTCCACCTGCCGAGGTTTATCGGGAGTGGGTGACAGACAGCCTATGGGGTAAACCCAAGGCTCAACTGAGAATTTTTGGTCGGAGCCCCAACTAATGGCTGTGGAGGCGGAGGTTCCACCAGAATCGGTGGGGCAGCTGGAATTGGTGAACAACCGGCCTGAGGAACAGGCTCCTCGACTACAACGAGGGGTTGTTTAAGCTGCTCGGTGACAACCATAATGGCGGGAAGATGACTGGGTGACTTATTCCGGTCAAAAGAACTGTTGCCACATAAGTTCCTCATGCCTCCGACGCAACTTGCGCCGAAGCCTCCCCTCGTCCGAGGAAGAGGAAGAGCAGCGGCGCCACTTGCCGAGACCGCCTATGGCGGCGGGATTGGTTGGACCGCGAGGATGTCCGAGACCGAGAGTCTCGACTAGGCCGAGGAAGGCGAGGACAAGTGTCGGAAATCGGCACTCCCCTCGGCTCGGACGATCCCACCGAAGGCTCCGGAACCGGAGGCACAGACGAGCCGACGGGATCCCTCAACTTCCCCACCAGGGGAACTGGGAGGGCCTTCAGCTTCTCCAGCCTGACAACCCGTCCTAACGGTCGAGAAAAATCTCGACCGTGTCGGCGAGAGTCTCAGTCAACTGGCCTGGCCGGGAAGGCACCGTGAAGCCAGTGGCCGAAGCTGGTCGGCCAAGTCGACTGTCGACAAGGAGGGGGATCTTTCCGCTCCCAAGAGCGTCGGAGAGACTTCACTTTGCTCTTTTGGACCTGGAAAAAGGTCCGAAGATTTGGACCCTCACCTTTGGTCGAGAGGGTCAAACAAAGCTCATAAAGAAGCCCGGTGCAGGCACCAAGAGGCGGGACAAATGCATAAGCCGAGGTAAAGCGGCCCGCGCCGCCTCCTCTTGAGGCGGGTCATCTGCTCGAGCTGATCCGCCCGAGCCCGCGCCCGCAGACACCCATGTCCGGGCCTCTTTAGATTTCACTGGTGGAATTCTTTTTCTCGGGCGCCCCAGTTGTGTCAGACGCTTGGGTCTTCAAGGGCGTGGGCGAGAAAGGAAAACTGAAGTCGCAGGCCTGCGGGTCGTGCTCGAAGCCCAGGCAGTAGGCATGCGTGGAGTCACGGATCCGTCCTGAACATCTTCTGCCCGCAAGGAGCACCTCCAGCAGGGAGTCGATTGTCCGGTCGCACGCAGGAGAAGACTCACCAAGTCTTTTAGCAAAAACTTTTGATTTGAACTTTCAAAGAATTAGGAACCAGTCTTAAACGCAGCAATTAAGGAGAGAACCTGAGCTTCCAAGCGGTAAGGAAGATCTAGCGTCATAGGTAGACTGAGAGTTATACCACCGGGTGGGTGGGAGCCAGCTTAGAAGACCTTCCGGCAAGATTTAAAGCGGCAAGGAACCTGCCAATAAGTGTGGATGAACAACATATCCATGTCCCTAGAATAAGAGTTTTTTTGTCAATTTGTTTTTTTTTAAATATACAAGCACTACAACACACATGCAAAGTAAATGTCATCAAAACATGCAAAAGACAGAATTCAAGAAAAAAGGATTACACAAACCATACATTTTAATGAAACAAAGTTGCAACAGATATAAATTAATTCTAACAAACATTAAATCTAAATACATCTACAATATCAACTTATGAGCATATTGTAAAAAAACGTTATAAACACCAGATAATATCGAACATTAACAAGTAATCTACTAAAACAGATTTAAAGTCTGTATTCGAAAAGTGTAGTCCTAAAAGATATAGAGAAAGTGGAGTGGGATTATTGAAGCAAAGGAATATAGGTCAATCAGTAAATTAGTACAAAATCTCTGGAGGGAGGTGAAAGAAACATTCAAAGCGTTCCCTTTCACAGGAGAATCTATAAATGGCCAGACATGCACTGTGGGTCATTTCCGATTCTGGAAGCTAGTCCCATTAGCAAAAATATTCTCTGATGCTAGCTGGTGTCTCTCTAAGACACATACTTCTTAAGTTCGTAAGAGTGGAAGTGTGACCTCTTAGAAATTCTTATAACAGAAAAACTGGCTTTACCCATAAAAGATCAAGGAAATAAATTTAATAAAAGATGGGGTATTTAAAATTCTATGTCCACAACAACAACAGGTACAATGAAACATAACCTGTGGGTGCTTAGTAATTAAAAAGAAGAGGCTGCAATCAAGTCAGACACAAAGATCTTAAATTGTCTCTCAGATGTCCCTAGTAATCAAGAATGAGGGGGAGTTACATGTGAGTCCAGCAACACAACTTCAGAAATCAGCCCAAGACAATGAGCCCGGCCAATAGAAGGACTACTGATTATCACAAATGATGCTCTCCTAATTTAGGGAGGGGAGCCTCTTCCACTGAGATACTGATACCCGAGCCCGGGACATTGAGTCCAGCCAAGGGAAGGACCATCGATTATCCCAAAGGATGCTCTCCTGATTTGGGAAGGGAGGGCAGATACTGATACCTGGGCCCAGAACATTGAGTCCAGCCAAGGGAAGGACTATTCATGATCCTAGAGGATGTTCTCCTGATCTGGGGAGGGAGAGAGGGCAGATACTGATACCTGGGCCCGGGACAATGAACCCAACAGAGGGAAGGACTATCGATTATCCCAGAGGATGCTCGGCTAATCTGGGGAGGGAGGGCAGCGTGTTCCACTGAGATACTGATATCTGGGCCCGGGACATTGAGCCCGGCTGAGGGAAGGACTACTGATTATCCCAGAAGATGCGCTCCTGATTTGGGGAGGGAAGGTAGCTTGTTCCACGGAGATACCAATACCTGGGTGACGACAGATGGCAGTGCAGTCAGAGCAGCAGGGGGGAGGGTAGGGGGTCCACAGACTGAGAACTTCTGGTGATCGTACAAATTAAAACAGACACAGGACAGAGATCCTTTATGTACTTAACCTCAACACTATGGACGCCCCCCGCCCCAAAAAAACTGTCAATTCCTGGCACCATTAAATTATACATCTTAAAGAGCATCTTCTGGCACCAGCCACCTGTAACTGCCAAAACCTGGCTCCTGCACTGGGACTCTACGCTATTAAAACTTTGTACAGTTTGTCCAGAGTCAGACTGTATACTACCATTAACTTGATGCAAACAGGCTCCTCTTGATGTATTAAATGGCACTAATCGTCTTTTCACAAACTGTCCCTGCACTCTGTACCTCAATATTCCCATTTCATATGTAACTACCAGTTACTAGCTAGTGTTTGAACCCAATTTTGTATTATAATCTTTTTTTTAACTAATTCTGGATCATCCTCGAAAATGGGACTTGTGTTCTTGTGTGCCTACCCATTCACCAAGATCCAATAAATAAAAACTCACAAGTTGTACTGTTATAATGTATATACAGATATCTATTTTATACTAGTCAGGCTTTTGTTCTTGCCACAGCAAGGGAACTGCGGCTCATCGGGGTGACAAATGATCTCCTGATGGTGAAGAATCGATTGGTCCTCTTAGATCTCTCATCAGATTTTGACACAGTTGACCATGGCATGCTTCTGATCGCCTAAGAAATTATGTGGGTCTCTCTGGCACAGTACTGTGCTGCTTCAAGTTCTACATAACTGGGAGAATGCAGCAGGTGACTCTTGGAAACTACATCTCCAGAGCTTCTGCGTTATTCTGTGGTGTTCCTCAAGGCTTGATCCTTGTTCCAGCGTTATTTTCTGTGTACATGCTGCCAATGGGTGAGATTATCAGACAGTATGGTGTTGGGTTTCACAGTTATGCAGATTACACTCAGCTATAACGATCTGCCACTCCTGATGGGTTTCAGGCAGCATCTGTGCCGCAGAGCTGTTTTGCAAAATGAATGACTGGATGGTCTCCAACTGGCTATCTTTAAATCCAGGCAAAATGGAGAGCATGATTATCGAGCCAGATAGGCAGGGCCCAGCAACAATGGGTGGTATGGCATTTCTTCCTTCACTGAGTGGCCAACCATTCAGAACTGTCATTTTGGATAGCAAGCAGACGCTTGCTCAACAAGTGTTGGCTGGCCAGCCCACCAGCACAGCAGCAAGTGTGTCCACTTGTAGTGCTGATTATCCATGTTTGGGAGCGAGCATGGGTGACAAAGGGTCAGTCGGGGGGGAGGGGGTTAGGATGACAGACGACAGACAGCTCTCCTCCTCCTCTCCAGGGAGGGTGGTGGTGGTGGTGGTTTCCTCGGCTATTAGCGACACCCAGCAGAAAGGCTGGGTGTAAAACAGCCAGGACCACCCTAGCGGGGAGGAGGAGATGGTGGATGTCTGTCGATCAGGTGCGGCAATGCGCCCATCCAGTGCTGGACGTCCACGCCTCCAAGGGGGTAACCAAGGCCCCCCCCCAGTCATGGAAGCTCTGTGAAGCCCCAGGATCCCCTCCTCAATGATGTCCCAGGCATAATCCTCAGCTGGGGCCTCTGGTGGATATCAGTCTCACCCCTAGCCCTCCGATGGAACCCAGCAGTAGGGGGCAAGCTAAGGGCAATTCAGCTGGGTGGCCTGGCGAGGGATGCCAGCAGAGTGGTGTAGGGTGCTGAATAGGGCCACCTCGCACCAACCCCGCCCGTAGACCTGGGAGCAAAAATAGAGCTGTAACTACAACACCAAAAAAATGTCAGTTGTGTCTGATCTGGCTTTTATTATCTCTGCAAAACATCAGAATGAATCCACATCTTGCCCCAGCTGATCTGGCTATGACTGTTCATGCTTATGTAACCTCTAGGCTTGACTACTGTAATGCTCTGTACTTAGGGATATCTGAATGTTTGTTGCGACACCCGCAGCTGGTCCAGAATGCTGCAAACCAGTTGAGTGTGGGCTTCTCTTAGAGGGATCATATCACACTGGTTTTGCAAGCACTGCACTGGTTGCCTATGCAGTGGCACATCACCTTCAAGATATGCTTGATAATATTCAAGGCCTTATATGGGTTGAGGACCAGACTACTTAAAAGATACATCTGTTACATACTCACCATAACAGTAGATCTTAGAGGGAATCTCTTTCATCAGGCTACACCTATGGAACTATAAGCCGCCAGGCACTAGGACAACATGGAAACTTTTGTAAACAGTCCTCTAGGGACCACCCACGATGATGTCAGACGTTGGCTCTCCCATATAAATGTGAGCGGCCCCATCCCTCCTCAGTTCCCCAGTGGAGATCATGCTCAGAAGACCTCCCTGTAGGGAACCAGGAGAGAACCTAGGGCTTTGCTGACCAGGCGTAGCAGACAGCAGCAGATAGGCCTTCTCGGAGAAGGAGACAGCATTAACCAGAGTCTCAGGATCTGATAGGTGGGTGCACGGTGGGATGGTATGGCCTGATGAAAGATGTTTCTTAAAGATCTACTGTTACAGAGAGTATGTAAAATACAGTTACTATAAGAACTTACAGCAACAGTAGATCTCAGAGAGGACCTCTTACAGCAGGCAACACCAATAGGACTTAGCTGCCAGGCACTAGGACCGCACAGAAACTTTTTAGCTAGCACTCTACCAGAGAGGGCCACACACCAGACATCACCCTCCGACGTCAGCCCATCCTATAAGATTAGGCAGCCCCCATAGCCTCCTCAGTTCTCCCACCAGAGACCAAAAGCAAAGAAACCAAGGAGGAATCGGACGTAACCATAGAGGAGATCGCAAAGAAAGCAGAAGACTCTCCTCCATGGAAAGGGAGAGCTAGGCAGAAAGTCCAAAGGTCACAAAACAGGAAAAAGGAGGAAGGTGAGAGGGAAAATGACATGCAGCAAGAGATCCTCTCAAAGATCTACTGTTACAGTAAGTTTTTACATAACTGTGCTATCTTACTTCAAGGGCATCTCTTGCAGCAGGCCACACTGGTAGGATGAGTCCCAAGCAGTTCTGGCAACAATTGTCAGACAGATCGGGTGGTTGGCCTTTCTGGCCTAAGAGAGAAGGCCCTGTAGAACAGCCAGGCTAAAACTGGCCGTGTGCCTAGAGGTGATGTCCAAACTGTAGTGTTTGGTGAAGGTGTGCATGGTGTTTCAAGTGGCAGCTGCACATGTCTCCGCAGCTGAAACTTTCTGAAGCAGGCAACCGAAGTGGCCATACCCCTGGCTGAATGACCATGAACCACACCAGAAAGCTTCTTACCGTACTTCCTGTAACAAAACATAATATAACTGGCTTGCCATTTGGATGAACACTGTTTGGACACTGGAACGCCCTCTCTCCCAGGAGAGAAGGAAACAAATAATTAGGAGGACTTCCTGTAGCCCTTAGTCTGGTGTGTACAACATCTCAAAATTCTGTGTACATCCAAAGTATGGAGCAATGCTTCCACTGGACTGGTATGCTGTAGAAAAGACACCATCTTAGGAAGAAACTTAGGATTGGTACACAAAGACTCCCTGTCTTTGTGGAAAGTCAAATAGGGCTGCTCACATATGAGTGCCTGAAGGTCGGAAATTATTTGAGCAAAAGTAACAGCAACTAAAAATAACGCTTTCCATGACACCTAGCATAGCTCGCGACTTGCAGCCAGTTCAAATGGAGGCAGAGTGAGTTTCTCTAACACAAAAGTTAAGTCCCGAGCCGGGACAGGACTGTGAATTGGAGGCTTCAAGTGCAAGATGCCTCTCAAAAATATGCAGGACATGTCCAGTTGAGCTCCAGTATGTCCATCTATCGGTACATGGTAAGCAAAGATGGCTGAATAATGCACCTTGATAAAGTAGTATTTGAGTCTAGAGTCTGAAAGGGAGAGCAAGTACTCCAAAATCTGATTCACCAGACAAGTCAAGGAATCCAAGTGGTGTGATGCAGCCCATATAGCAAAACACTTCCACTTCATGGAATAGGTGGCCCGGGCGTAAGGTTTCCAACCGCCACCAGAATATCCACCACCCTAGAGGACACCACAAACCTCACAATGGCTGTATCTTCAGGAGCCAAGCATGAAGATGACAGGATCCGAGGTCTGTATGGACCAAGATGACCTGCTTCTGGGAGAGCAGGACTGTGCAAAGCAGCAGGGGCACTGGAGGTTCCACTGCCAGCTGCTGAAGCAAGGGGGAACCAGATCTGACAAGGCCAGAAGGTAGTGATTAGGACCACTGATGCCCCTTCCATCTGAAGTTTGATCAGAACCTTCTGAAGAGTGAGGTACTGTGAGATCTCCCTTACTAAGAGAGAGGGACAATCGTCTCACCAGAAAACTCCAGTCCCCTGAGCAAGAGAGCAGAAAAGCAGCAGTTTTGCGTTAAGTGGGGACACAAAAAGGTCCATCTCTGGGTGACCCCACCGGTCAAACAGATTTTCTACAGCGGAGGTCAGGAGTTCCCACTCATGAGCCCATGACTGAAACTGGCTTAGGCTATCTGCCAAGACAGTTTAGTCACCAAGAGTGTGAACGACCAAGAGTTCCCGGTCGTGATCTATGGCCCAATACCAGACACTCATCACTTCCCAACACAGAGGGCATGAATGAGCGCGCCTCTGCTTGTTGATGTAAAGAACCACACTGGTGTTGTCCATTTGTATCAGCAGTGGGCTCCAGGAGAGCAGGGTCTGAAAGGCCTGCAAGACAGAACTGCTCGCTTCACCAAGACATTGACGTGGAGTACCACCTCTACTGTGGACGTCCCCCAAGTCTGGTGGGCACCCCCCCAGCCTAGACCTGAGGCGTCTGTTGTGAGGATTTGCTGCAGGGATGGAATGAAGAAAGGCACCCCTCTCAAGAGGTTCCTGTGTTCTAGTCACCATAACAGCACTTTCTTGATTGGGTCTGAGACCAGGACTAGCTGCTCCAGGTCGTCTGTACACTGGTCCCACAAGACCTGCAGCGTTCACCAAAGAATTCTCATATGCAGCCTGCCTAGGGGAACCATAACTATGGCTGCGGCCATAAGTCCCAGGAGGAGTAGAAAGACCCGTGCTGGGATGCGACGGCTGGAGTAGAGCTGATGGGTTTGATCCATCACCTGCCCTGTCTTGCAGAAGAATGGCCATCTCTTAGGCTATATCCACCACCGACCCGATGTACTGAAGTCAGTGGCAGGGGGTTAGGAATGACTTGGGCAGGGTGCTTGTGATCCCCAAATTCTGGAAAAGGCAGAAAGTGTGATCCAGGGTTTGGAGCAGACGCTCCCTGGACGGCGCTGCCAGCAGTCAGTCATCCAGGTAAGAAGCCACATAGAACCCTGCCATCTAACGGCAGCTGCCACCCCTGCCAAACACTTGAACAGCCCAGGGGGTTGAAGATAAGTCAAATGGCAGAGCCCTGAACTGGAAATGGGCTCCCTGAAAATGAAATCTGAGGAAGCACCTGTGGGAGGTGTATATCTTGATATGCAGGTAGGCATCCTGCATATCAAGGGAGCAGTTCCAGTCCCCTTGGTATAACAGGGGCAGCAGACCATGAAGGGTGACCATCCTGAACCGTCTGTATTGGATGGACAGGTTCAACTTGTTGAGGTCCAGAATGGGCCAAAGCTCCCCCCCCCCAAAGGTTTGGGAACCAGGAAGAAGTGAGAGTAAAACTCTGTTTCTTGCTGGGATTGAGGAACGGCTTCTATGGCCCTTTTATGGAGCAGGGAATTAATTTCTTTCCAGATCAGAAGGATGTGACCAGGAGGATACAAGGACAGAGCTGGAGGATTGTCCTGAGGTCACTCCAGTAGTTCTAGGGAGTGTCTGTACTCTATGAGCTGCAGCACCCAACTGTCTGAAGTAATCACCCACCACCTGTCCAGGTGGAGGGTGAAGAGACTCCCTATGGCCACCTCTTGAGAGCCTGGAGGGAGAGAGTCCGTCCGGTAAGCAGTCAAGAAGGGGGGGGGCCAGCTGCAGTCGGGGCTGAGGGACTTCCACAGGAGCCCTTGCTGGTGGACGGTGTGAGGGTGGGCAGGGCCAACACCCGCCGCTTTCCTTGGGGCTTAGCAGATGCTCGGGCTTGCTTATGGGTGGCCAGATGAAAGGGCAACCTCTACCCAGACTTGGGCTGTGTGTGATACGTAGTATGGGAAGACCTTAGGGTGTACTCAGATGCCTGAAGCTGGGAAAGGATATTTTCCACATCCCCCTCCAAATAATTTGTACATCTAAAAGGGGTGTATTGAACAACTGGACTTCCTGGGTGAAACCAGACACCCGAAACCAGGCGTGCCAGCACATGCATATGTCAGCCGCTGCTGCCCAGGCTGACATCTACAGCATCACAAACCGCCCAGATAAAATGGGTACCGACGTCAGAAGCTGATGTAAGGGTACTCAGGGCTTGTTTCTTGGCAGGGTCATCTGGCAGGGACTGGACAGTGTCCCTGGTCTAGTCCCATAGGACACTTTGGTACTACAACATGTGCACCAAGTAACTGACAGTGCGGCTCACCAGGGTGGCTGTGGCGAATGTCCGCTTGCCCAGAAGGTCCAACCGATGTGAATCCTTATTGGGTGGCAGGGAGCTCAAATGCTTAAGCCATTTAGTATGGTCGTGAATGGCATTTATCACTACCGAGTCCATTTGTGCCTGCTCCACAAGAAAGGGTTTAGCCGCCTAGGCATGGTACCACCTATGAGCCTTTCTGGAGGGAGGACATGGCCAGAACCAGACAGCCTCTACCAGATGGCCATGGTGGCATCCTCACAGGAATCTATGAAGGAAAGGCCCACCAACGGAGAAGTCTCCAGCTGACAAAGGTAGGCAGCAGGCCAGCACAGCGCTGGATCCTGCTACTCTGTCTTGAAACCCACGGCCTCCTGAATATGGTACATGACGGCCGTGAATAAGGGGGTCCTGCAATGAGGATTTGGGAACATATCTGGGGGGTCATGTCCCCCTCAGAGGAGCCTGTGGAGGGGGCAGATGAACCACTGATATCACCGTCGTCCACCTTATCATCGTCCTGATCGTCATCAGGCAGAAGCAGGTCTGGGTGATACTCATCTCCCTCATCAGTGGGCCACTGGGGGATGTGAGTCGGCCTAGAAGTACCGGTTGACCACTGGGGCACCGGAGTGGACAGCCCCAGAGAAGGTCCTGGGGGCGGAAGGTACCTGGTACTGAGGAGGAACATGCGATAAAGCCCCAAAGGGACAAAAGCAGCCTTTGAGAATCGACAGTGATAGGCATTGGTCCAATGGGCGCCGACTAAGGATAGACCGGCACCAGCCCTGCGGACGTTGGTTGAAGCTAAGCAGGCATAGGCACTGCAGGCATAGACCGAGGATAGAGCGATGCAGGCCTGACAGGTGGCGGCTGCAGGTAACCCGGCGCAGGTCAGATGGGCGCTGGCTGAGGGAAGACAGACGCAGGCCCGGTGAGCACTGGCTGAGGCAAAACCAGCAAAGGTCCAACAGGCACCGGTTTCGGCACGGCCAGCGAAGGCCCCACCAGTGCCAGCTGAGGTAATGTGGGCAGCAGGGGAGAGAGAGGCCCTTACATATTGTCAACTGGACTTTAAACTGGTTGACAAATTGTTCTCAGAGAGTCTGAATTAATGATATATTGTCTGATTCGGGTAGCGTGACAAGTGGTATACCACAGGGGTCGGTCTTGGGACCAACATTGTTTAATCTCTTTATCAGTGATTTACAAACAGGGCCAAATAACTTCATGGTTAAATTTCCAGATGATACTAAATTGGGGGGCAAGGTTAATAATCAAGAAAATATTTCTGCATTAAAGAAGGATTTGGAAAAATTAACACTTTAGGCAAATGAAAATCATATGCAGTTTAATCAAGACAAATGTTTAGTAGTGCATTTCTGTGTAAATAATCCAAAAACGATATATTATACAAACAGACTACCACTACACTCATCAAATTGTGAAAAAGATTTAGGGATATATGTTAATAATAAACTTACATCAAATGATCACCGTGTTAGAACTGCTTGCATGACCAACAGACTTTTGAGGCAAATAAAATGCACGTTTGTTAATCGCACTGAACAATGCCTTATTCCATTGTATAGGGCATACATTAGACCGTATCTAGACTATGGCTCCCCTTTCTGGAATCCAAACCAAAAAAAAAGACATAGCAATTCTTGAACAGGTTCAAAGGAGAGTAACTAGAATGATTCCAAGATTAACAAACTTGGATTATCAGAACAGATTAAAAGCTACTGGTCTCTTTTCTCTTCAAACTAGAAGATTAAGAGGTGATATGCTTATGGTTTTTAATTTAATAAATTCACCAGATCTAATGGAAAAATGTGGTCCAACTCTCCAAAAGGAGACATGTTCCGAGACTGCATAATAAACACCATGAAGTAAAAACTTATAAAACCAGCAAAAGGGGAAACTTTTTTCAAATAAGAGCATCCACTGTATGGAACACCTTGCCACAAGAACTGGTAGAGGCAACTAGTGCCACTGTCTTTAAAAACAAATTAGATGTTTGGTTGAGGAATACTAGATAAATAATGTCCCACATAGTGTGGGGGTTCTTTCATACCAAGTAATACCAAGTAATTACAGGGGAAAGCTGAGGAGGACTTGGACCTGGGGAGGTGTCAGTGTCCTGCAGGCCTAGCCCACAGACCAGAGGATGGGCACCAGTCCCTGAAAAGAAGACCAACACCTGGATTGCACGGCAACATTAGAAGGGAGCTCGGCTTCCACCAAACCTGCGCCAGCTGAAAACATGCCGGTCGAGCCACCACGCTGTATGGGCGCTGTGATCAAGGGCCTGAGCAGCAGGGGTTGTGGGGCAGGCAGCAAGCCATGGTCAGAATGGCCTCCTCCAGAGACCATAATAGTGGCAGGAGGTGGTGCCATCGGTAGCCCTGTGAGTGAGAGGGCATGTGCATCTGCCAGGCCGACCCCTCAGAGAAGGAAGACCCCTTGGCAATCGAAGGATGATGGGGAAGTTGTGAACAGAAAAAGGAGGACCGGGGCCTATCCTGTTCCTTGTCCCACTGTTTATGTTTCCCACTGATCTTGCCCCAGGACTTTGCAGACTGAGAGCCCGAACACTGGGCTGAGAAGATCGAGGAGCTCCTGGCCCTCCTGGCCCACAGCTCCCATTCCATGGAGGCGACCATCTGCTGCAGGAGAAAGTTGTCTAGGTTCCACTGGCAGCGGCACCGGGTGGCCTGGCTGAATCCCTGACAGACCTTGCAGGCTTGAATGTCGTGGTCTGGGCCTAGGCATCAGACACAGACAGAATAGCGATCCTTCTGAATTTGTCTGCCACAGGCACACTTTGTTTTGGAGCGATCCAAGGATGAGGATGGTTTAGAAGACAATAAAAATAGGAAAAACAAAGACAAAGAACTACTGTAAGAATTTAGAAATAAAAACGCTGAAAGCGCACAAAAATGGCGGTCGACTGAAGCTGCGGCAGTTTCCCCGAGGTCTGATGCGCACTGATCGACAGTGGGAAATGAACTGACAAGGCTATGAGGGACACCCACTCTTATAGGATAGGCAGATGTCAGAAGGTGACATCCCTGGTGGGCGGCCCCCCCTTGGTACAATGCTATCTAAAATGTTTCTGTGTGGTCCTAGTGCCTGGCGGTGAAGTCCTACCGATGTGCCCTGCTGCAAGGGATACCCTCAAAGTAAGATCTGTCCTAACTTCTTCAAGGATCTCTCTTTCATCAGGCCACACCTATGGAAGGACTACCCAGCAGTACTGGCCATAAACAGACTAGGTGGCAGGAGCTTACAGACCTAAGAAAGAAGTCCCTGGAGCCCAGATAGGCCAAACCCAGCCCTTTTTCATGAGGCTATGTCCAGACTGTAGTGTTCAGTGAAAGTGTGAACAGTACTCCAGGTAGCAGCTGCAAAGACTTCAGCAGTATACACATTGTTTAAACATGCAAAAGATGTGACCATGCCTCTAGTGGAATGACCACGAACAGCCGGCCACGGAGCGCTGAGAGTTAACGTGCTGGACGCCGAAACCTCACGCTGCGCGCTGGCGAGCAGGGTTGATGCTCAGGTTGTTTTGGGGGCCAAGAAGCGAGATCGACCCGCTACAAGGCAGTGCTGTTCTCCTGGGAGGGACTGGAGGCTCCACGGCCACTGGCCGCCACCCGGTGGAGAACCCGACCTGAGGGAGCTCAGACGATAGCCATGGGGATGGATGGAAGGGACTCAGACAGCGTCACGGGGTGTGCATGCTCCTCCACGCACGCACGACACCAGTGTGCTGGAGGCCTGGGGAACAGGGGAGAAAACGAGGCAAAAGCCGCAGAAAATATAAATAATAAAAAAAAAAAAAAAGAATGACAATGAACAATGCCAGGAAACTCCTTGTCATACTTCCTGTAACAAAAAGTAATACCATTTGCTTACCATATCGAAAGGTACTGTTTGGAAATTAAAGCGGCCCCTTTCCCATGGCGAATGATACCAAACGTTGTGAGTACTTCGTATAGTGTATATAGCATCTGAGTATTCTATGTACATCTGGAGTATGGAACAATGTTTCCCCTGGATTGGTATGCTCAGGAAAAAAAATTGGCAGGTGGATCATTTGATTTAAAGTAAACTCAGACACCACCTTTGCTAAAAACTTAGGATTAATACGCAAAGACACCCAGTCTTTGTGGAAAATCAAGAAAGAAGGCTCACACATTGGCGCCTGCAGCTTTGAAATTCTTCAAGAAAAAGCAATGGCAAACAAAAAATGGAAATTACGTACCTACCATAATTCTTGATTTTCTTGGCGAAATCTCCACCACACTTTCACAATGATGGGAACTACGCCGGAGGCGCTACGACAGAGTGGAAGCCAAAAATCTTCAGGAGGGCTGGTGCTGAGACAGGGCCGCATGGAAGCGGAGCCACAAGACTGTCTCGCGCCATATAGACTACCTTGGTGTCAACCCTCCAACCGCCTCAGTACCTTTTTTACCGTGGAGGTGCAGCATAAACTAATCTAGCAAAACTAACCTATGTCTGACATAAGACAGTTTGAATGACACATCTAAGGATCAACACTACAGAGTCTTCATAGCCCATCCATCGAGGGAGTGAAGACCAAACGCAGATATGTGAGCTTGGTGGATGGAGGGTGAGCGTGTGAATGAGTGGTGAAGATTTAATCCAAGAAGATCAAGAATTACAGTAGGTATGTAATTTACGTATCTTCCTGGACAAAGTCTCCACCACTCATTCACACTGATGGGACAGTACCAAACTAAAATAATCCCCTGAGAAGGACGGCAGGAAAGGGGAGCTCACTTAGGACAGGAGTCCACTGAGGACTGTCTTGCCAAAGGATTGATGCTGCCTGGCATGGACATCCAAAGCATAGTGCTTCACAAAAGCGTGCACAGAGCTCCGAGTAGCTGCACTGTAGATGTCTGCAATGGGCACGTTCCGTATTTCTGCCAAAGATGCCACCACTGCTCTGGTAGAAAGGACGTATACCCTGCCTTCCAGCTTAACCTGTGCCATGGAACAGCAGTGGCGGAGACATGCCACCAGCCACGTTGAAATACACCTGATGGCAACAGGCTGACCCAGCCAGGCCATACTGAATGAGACAAAGAGTTGCTTTGACTTGCAGATCTCTCTAGTTCCGTCGATGCAGAACCACAAAACCATTTTAAACATCCAGAGAATATAGTGTACATTCTCCTTCATTCTGGAAGTTCGCAAAGTAGGTCGGATGAACCAAGAGCTGGTTCAGATGGAATTCCGAGACTACTTTGGGGAGAAACTTATGGTGAGTTCTGAGAATCACCTTGTCCTTGTGAAATACTGTATAAAGAGAGTCTGTGACCAGGGCATGAATTTCAGACACTCTACGAGCAGAAGTAATGGCTACTAGGAAGGCAGCTTTCCAGGTCAGAAACTTCAACTCGCAGGTTGTTAGAGGTTCGAAAGGTTTACAAGTGAGTATGTCTAGCACAAGGTTGATATCCCAAGAGGCTACCAGTCTCCTGACTGGAGGCTTAGTGTGGAGTATCCCTTAAGGAACTTCTTAACCAAGGGTAACTGAACCATAGATATAGTGTGTACAGGCTCGTGATAAGCTCAGACCATGCAGAGATGAACCTTCACGGTTGAGTATTGTAGCCCTGAATTTGACAGGTCTAGTAGACACAGTACTCTATTACTTTTTTTGGCGGGCAAAAAGAAGGGTCCAGGGAGGACTCTGCACACTAGATGGAGAATCATTTCCACTTCGCCATGTAAGTTTTCCTAGTAGCTGGCTTGCGCGCTACTAAGAGAATGTCTGAGACTCTATGGGAGACATTAAATCTACCCAGTTCTATCTCCACAGGAGCCATGTGCGGAGATGATGGGATCTCAGGTTGGGATGGACCACTGGGCCCCTTGGGTCAGAAGGTCTGTACGGCAGAAGGTCTGTTTGAAGTGGTAGTTGTCTCCGTGGGAGTTTCAATAATCTGTTGATCAACAGGAACCAAATCTGACAAGGACAGAAAGGGGCAATGAGGATCATTCTACCCCCGTATGCCTCCAGCTTAAGCAGCATCCTCTGAATTTAGGGAAGAGGAGGAAATGCGTAGAGAAAGCGTCTTGTCCACTGCAGTCTGAATGCATCCTGACAGAAAATGCCAGGTTCTGGATTTCTGGAGCAGAATAAAGACAGTTTTAGATTAAGTGGGGATATAAAAAGGTCCAGGTTCGGTGTGCCCCACACTTCGAAGAGCGACTGCATGACGTTTACGTTGAGAGACCATTCGTGAGGATCCACCTCTGTTCTGCTGGGGCAATCCGCTAGATTATTCTGGGCCCCTGGCAGGTAGAGTGCTTGGATCAGCGCTTCATGATCCAGGCACCATTCTCACACGCTCATCGCTTCCCTGCACAGTGCATAAGAGTGTGCCCAGCCTTGCTTGTTGATGTAATACATCACCGCCTTCTGAAGGAGAATTATTTTGCAATAGAGGATGTCCTTGAGGGCTTGGACTGCATGCAGGACAGCTCTCATTTCCAGGACATTTATGTGGAGTTGAGACTCGTCCCGATTCCATAGACCTGGAGTGTGGAGATCCTGACAGTGAACTCCTCAACCGACTAGAGATGCATCCATGGTGTTGGTGGCCTGTGTCTCCAGTGGGGCAAAGGGAAATCCTTTCAGAAGGTTGTCCTCTTCAGTCCACCAGGTGAGTGATCATTTTAGAGGTTCTGTCACCTTGATGTGAAAGGACTGTGGGTGTGCAGTTGGGGACCAGTGAGTACTGAGCATCGACTGAGTGGTCCTCATGAGAAGATGAGCCAAAGGCACCGTGAACATTGATGACGCCATGAGACTCAGCATCCACTACATCAAGAGAGCTTGGACCAAGTCGTTCTCTTTGATGACACGAGCCATCTGGAGGATATCGTTCCTCCTGTCCTCCGGGAGGAAGACCCTTGCATTGGAGGTATCCAGGAGGGCTCCTATGAAGAGGAGTTGCTGGGCGTAGCTGTGATTTTTCCAGATTCAACAGAACTCCATAGATGTGAGGAACCTGGAAGCTGTGGTCACTGCTTCCTGTGTCCTTTGTCTGGAGGAGCTTGCTAGGAGACAGTCATCCAGATATGGGAAGACTTGAATTCCCGAGTTTCCTTAGGTGTGTTGCGAGAACTGCAAAGCATTTTGTAAAAACTCGCGGTGCTAAGGACAGACCAATGGGCAGCACTCTGAATTGATAGTGCTGACCCAGGGCCACAAATCAAAGATATTTGTGGTGGCTTGGGTGCATGAGAACATGTTGGTAGACATCCTGCATGTCCAGGGAGGCCAGCCAATCATTTCGATGAATCAGCGGTAGAAGCGTATTGAGTGATGATATCTTGAATGTTTCCTTGAAGCAAAACTTGTTTAACTTCCTTAGGTGTAGAATAGGGCGCATATTGCCTGTTTTCTTTGGAACTAGGAAGCAATGGGAGTAGAAACCTGTGTTCCATTGCTCCTGTGGAACTATGTATATTGTCCTGTTGTTCAGAAGGCCTTGGATCTCGGGAACAAGGAGGTCTGAGTAACCAACAGCCAGGGCTGTGGCCTGGGTGGATGATCTGGAGGGGGCATCTAAAAACTTCAGAGAATAACCCTCACAAATTATCTTGAGAACCCATTTGTCTGAAGTGACCAACTTCCACTGATTGTAAAACTGAGTCAGACGCCCCCCTACTCCCGAAGAGTCCCCCTTGGATAGCTGAGGAGGGACCTGGGCCGGAATTTCAAAGGGTGGTACTAGGTGCTTTCAGGGCTCTGTGCCGCCTTCTGAGTTTTCTTTTGTGTCTGATGGGCTTGGTTTTTGTTGAAGCCCAGTCTGCCTTTACCACGAAAGGACTGACCATTATGAAACTGTCAGTGGTTGCTGCCCCGTTGAGGGTCAGCAGGGGCCGGTCTGGCCATTTTGATAGCCATCATCGTTTTTTGTGTGGCCTCAAGTGCCTGCTCCACCTGGGGGCCAAACAGATAAGCCCAATCAAATGGTAAATTCATGACTCTTTGCTGGGCATCATTTGTGAGCCCCGAGGTTCCTAACCACGAGTGGCGTCGGGTGCATATCCTATCTGCTGCTGCTCTAGAAGCAGTGTCAAAGGCGTCCATAGCAGCCTTAAGTTGCTCATTATTGGACTCAATACCCCTGGTGATAGTTTGCAGA
Source organism: Neoceratodus forsteri (assembly GCA_016271365.2). Classification (NCBI taxonomy): domain Eukaryota; kingdom Metazoa; phylum Chordata; order Ceratodontiformes; family Ceratodontidae; genus Neoceratodus; species Neoceratodus forsteri. Next base: position 48,776,120 of record CM028136.1, on the reverse strand, counting down.
AGCTCTGAGGTAATGTCAGACTCCGGAAGGGTCTACACAGTGGCTTTGAGCAAATGCCAGAAGGTATACTCATATTGTGAGAAAGTACAGTTACGTAAGAACTTACCATAACAGCAGATCTTCGAGAACAGCTCTTGCAGCAGGTTACACCATTTGGACTGAAGCCGGCAGGCGCCAGGAACCCATGGAAATTTTCTAGCTAGCAGTATTCAGCGGGGATCACCTCCGACATCGGTCCCGCCACAGACGTCTGGCAGAGTACATAAGGAGGTGGTCCCTCAGAATCCCCAGTTCTCCTGCCAGAGATGCTTGGCTGCTGGATGACATCAGAAAAGGAAACTGAGAATCTGCCATCAAATGGCAATCAGAGTAGTGTTGAGAACACTTGATCGTAGGAGAAAGATTAGAACAAAAAAAAATCTACCTCCAGCAGGGATGGTTGGAGGGAAAGTACCTGCTGCAAGAGCTGTTCTCGAAGAGCTACTGTTACGGTAAGTTCTTACTAACTGTACTATCTTCGAAAAACAGCTCTTGCAGCAGGTTACACCAATAGAACTGATTCCCAAGCAATGGTGTAATTAAGAGTGAGAGCTGAGACCACCTTAGGCAGAAACTTCGGATTGGTCCATAAGGATACCCTGTCCTGGTGGAAAACCAAATAAGGTTCTTTGCACATCAGTGCATGAAGCTCTGAAATTCTTCTGGCCGAAGTAACGGCAACTAAAAACAATGTCTTCCATGTAAGGAGATGTAGCTTGCAATCCGCAGCTGGTTCAAAAGGTGGCAGCGTAAGCTGCTCCAGGACAAATGGTAAATTCCAAGGTGGAATAGGATCCTTAATCGGAGGTCTGAGGTGGAGAACACCACTCAGGAAGGCTTGTGCCGTGTCCAACTGAGAAATAGGATGTTGGCCTACAGGAGTGTGGTAGGCTGAGATGGCACAAAGGTGTACCTTTATCGAGGAATAGGCCAAGCCTGTCTGAAAAAGAGACAGGAGGTAGTCCAAGACCGACTTTTCTGGACAATCCAGTGGCCAAAACCCCCACGCTTGAGCCCATAGGCAAAATCTGTGCCATTTCATGGTGTAAGTAGCATGAGTGGCCGTTTTTCTAGCAGCCTCTAGAATGTCAGCTACCTCTTGCGAGACCCCATGTCACATAATGGCTATGTCTCTAGGAGTCAAGCGTGCAGGTTCAACGAACTAAGGTCCGGATGGACCAAGGAGCCTGCCTCCTGAGACAACAAGTGAGAGCTGATTGGTAGAGGCACCGGAGGTTCCCGGGACAGCTGATGTAGTAGAGGGAACCAGATCTGCCTGGGCCAGAATGATGCAATAAGTATCAGCGTCACTTGCTCTCTACTAAGTTTCAAAAGGACCCTCTGGATCAATGGAAAGGGGGGGGCATAGAGGAATCTGCCTGCCCAGGAGTGGGACAATGCGTCTCATTAGAAAACACCAGGCCCTGGATCTAGCGAGCAAAAATTGGGCAGTTTTGCGTAGTATGGGGCTGCAAAGAGGTCCAACTCTGGAGCACCCCATCTGCGAAACAAATCTTCTGCCACCTCCTGGAGTAGTTCTCATTTGTGGACTCTGGCCTGAGAGCAACTTAGGCCGTCTGCGATGACATTGTCCACTCCTGGTACATGAACAGCAATGAGGTTTGCGCCGTGTTGTAAAACCCAATCCCACACCCTCATGGCCTCCCTGCAAAGCAGGTAGGAATGGGTGCCTCCTTGTTTGTTGAGGTAATACATCACCGCGGAGTTGTCTGTTTGTAACAGAAGAGTACCTGGTGAAATCTCCGACTGGAAAGTCTGCAGGGCGTAAAGAACTGCTCTCATTTCCAGGATATTTATGTAGAGATGAGTCTCTTGGGCTGTCCACAGGCCCACAGACTGGACACCGTCTAGGTGTGCTCCCCATCTGAGCCCTGAGGTGTCTGTGGAGAGCGTCACAATCGGAGACAGCGCAGTGAAGGGGACCCCCACAGAAAGGTTCTTCGAATCCAGCCACCATTGCCAATCCCGGATTACGGCCTTCGTGATCCGAACTGGGAGCTGCAGATGGTCTTGCTTTTGATCCCATTGGACCCGTAACATCCACTGAGTCACCCGCATGTGGAGACGGGCTAGCAGGACTGTTGCAATGGCCGCAGCCATGTGTCTGAGCAGGCAAAGGACCAGTCTGGCTGGGACGATCTTCTCTGCCAAGGTGTCCCTGATGAGGGATCTGACGTGTTCCGCTTGGTCCTGGGGTAGAAAAGCTCCCCACCCCGGACGGTGTCCAGAACTGCACCTATGAACTGCAGAATCAGAGATGTAACCAGGTGCGACTTCTCTTGATTGATAATGATGCCCAGCGTCTCGAACAGAGACTGAATACAATGAATGGCGGACATCAGGGCTTCCCGAGAGGGTGCCATGAGAAGCCAGTCATGCAGGTAGGGGAACACATAGTGGCCTTGTCTCCTCAGTCGCTGCTACTACCGCCATGCACTTCGTGAATACCCGAGGTGCCGATGACAGTCCGAACGGGAGGGCTCGGAACTGATAATGATGACCCTGAAACTCAAAGCGCAAAAACTTCCTGTCCGCTTGAGCTATGGGTATATGCAGGTAAGTATCCTGCATGTCCAAGGACACTAGAAAGGTGCCCTGCTTAAGCATGGGAATCAGACCTGGGAGGGTCACCATGCGGAAGCATTTGTACAGGACCAACTCGTTGAGGCTGCTGAGGTCCAGTATCGGACGGAGGTCCCCTGTCTTCTTGGGAATCAGAAAGAAGTGAGAATAATACCCTGCACCTCTGGTTCCATGGAGCGTGTTCTACAGCTTCTTTCAGAAGCAAGCACCTCCTGCTGTATGAGCAGGGTGTGCTGACCCGAGTAACAGGAAAGCAGGGGAGGTCTTGGCGGTGGGTGGTGAGAAATTCTATGAAGTGGCCTTTCTGACAAATCGGAATCCCACCGCCGGTGGGCAATCGACTGCCACCCCTAAAAAGTGCTAGCCGATGTGACCCCCGAACTTTTGTTCTCGTTGATCCAGAGGAGGGGCAGGGGCTGGGAAGGAGTCATGCTGTGGCAGCACTGGTCCCTGCAGGCTGGGCCGGTTTAATGTAGCACTGGCCTCTGTCTGGGGATGCCCCTTTGTTGCTGGCCGGAACATGGCTGCTGCCTTTGTTGCCAGCTGCGAAAAACGGCTCTGGTTCCTAAGAAAGGAACCAGGTCTTGATCTGTACATGGCCTGTACAGGCCTGACTGCCTTCCTAGTATCCTGGAGTTTGATGATAACCTTCTTCGAGGGTTCACCAAAAAGTACTTCGCCACTGTAAGGGACCTCAAGAATATTCTTCTGCACGTCTGGTGTAAAACTGGAGACACAGTGCCAAGAGTGTCTCCGGAGACAGGTGCCTGAAGCTGCAGCTCTGGCAGATGAGTCCGCAGAATCGTATGCGGCTCATAGCACTTGGGTACCAAGATCAGACCCTGTGTGGAGAAGGTTTAGGAGCTCTGCCTTCTGATCGCCATCTGGTAATTTATCGACCAGGTCCTGGCCCTGTTCCCACAGGGTATTCTGAAACTGTACCATGTGAGATAGGTAGTTCAGGGACCTGATGGAGCATGTAGCAGCCGCATACATGCGCCTCCCCAGGGCATCCAGCTGTTTGGATCCCTGGTCCGGTGGCTGTGTGCTCATGTGCTGCAGTCTTTGGGACCAGTCATGCGAGGCTGTAATGACCAGGGAGACAGCCAGAGGTTGTTGAGCCAAGTACTGGTCCTCTTTCGGGGCCTTGTACAGGCGGTTAGCTTTCTTCGGCACAGCAGGAGTGGAGTGCCGACACTTCCACGCAGCCTTGGTGACATCTGCAAAGGTGTCCACCAAGGGTGGCACTACCACAGGCTTTGGATCTTCCTGCCGAAGGTAACGGGCAAGGCACTCTCTTTCGGAATCGAGGTCTTCAGCATTCCATCCCATGTTGTCCTGGATATGCCTCATGATCTCAGAGAAAGAGGGATCATCCGGAGGAGACTTGGGAAAGTGATGGAATGCTGAGTGGAGAAGGAGATCTGGAGTATTCTGAGGTATCCGATCTGGAGTCCTCCCCTGACGGAGTGTACAGACGACGTCTGGGTCGCTTGGGGCTGGGAGACCCTGATGGAGATCTTGAGGGAGGCCTTCTCCGATCCTTGGATCTACCCCTAGGATGTGGAGTCTGCCCCTTAGGGTTGCTGGTCGTCCTGCTGGCCCCTGTGGTGGAAGAGGGGGTGTAGGGGGTGAAGGAGTAGGCGTAGGAGGAGGAGGATTTACAGGGACCAAGTCATTTCGGATGGTGTCCTACCAGACAGTAAAGAGATCCCTTACCTCTTGTATGTTCACGCCCGACGACAGGCCTGGTGCCGGTGGTCTGTCGCCGGGGTCGGGCGTCAGGTCCGCGGGTGTCTCTGGGGTGGGCGAAGATTCCCCCGGAAGCCCGGCATCCTCTATGTGTCGCCTGCCTGGTCTTCAGGCAATGTCGTGTCCTCCTCCGTGGAATCCCTGCGACCGGTGTCCACTGGTGACTGGGGGGCGGTCTTTAGCTCCGGTGAGTGTGAAGCCGATGTCGGTCGCTTGGCCAACGACTTCGGGTCCGGTGAACGCCCGGCAGGTGTCTGGTGCTTGGCTAATGTCCTCGGCTCAGGCAAACGCCTGGCCGACGTTGGGTGCGTTGTCCGCTTTAGGGAAGTCAGGTCTTTCGTCTTCCTGGGTGGTGGATCCAGATCCCTGAGAGGCTGGGAGACCGTTCTGGAGTTGGGGTCCCGACGTTGGGTCGATGAAGAAGACTTGTGGCATTCGGAAGACTTGGAAGCGGCCTGAGAGGGAGTGGAGGAAGCCGAGGGCCTAGAAGCCTTGATGGGCTGAAAAGTCGAAGAACCGCCGTAGCCTGGACTTTGACCAGAGTGGGATGAGAACAAGCCCTGGAGGGAGAGCGGTCAGATCGGATGGAGCCTGAGCTACGCGAGTCCAAGACCTGGTTCAGGGATCTGGACCTTGCTTTCTCCCGGTGTTTGTGGGCCTTGGAAGAAGAATCACCACTGGAGGAAGGTTCTTTATCCATCCTGCTATGTTTCTCTTCTAACAGGTATGCCTGAAGTGCCTTCTGAAGGCGGCTCCTGGTGTGGCTGTTGAACCCTTGGCAAAAGGCGCAGGCCTTGGTGTTGTGGTCCAGGCCTAAGCACCGCACACAGGAAGAGTGAGGATCCTTGAAAGGGATCTGTTTTCCGTAGGCACATTTTGAAAGGTGTCTCTCGATGAAGGAGTTGGAGAGGACACTAGTTTTGTAGAAACACTTGAAGTTCTAAATTGTCGTGCCCTAGGTAGAGACCGAGAGGCCGATGCTGGTGAGTCGATGGCGGGAAAAGAACTGGGGATTCTGGGGGACTGCCTCCTTATGTACTATGCCTGACGTTGGGGGTGGGACCAATGTCGGAGGCGGTCCCTGCTGAATACTGCTAGTTAGAAACATCTTTGGGGTCCTGGCGCCTGCCGGCTTCAGTCCAAATGGTGTAACCTGCTGCAAGAGCTGTTTCTCAAAGTAAGATATAGCCCTGGTAGCTAGCAATGCGCATACCTAGGGTAGCGGCTGTGAAGACGTGCTTCCCCAAAGTGTCAATCTTACAAGATTCTTTGTTTACCAGATGAGTCATAGACTCCTGAGGGGGAACCATTTTGCCATTTTCTGCTAAGACCACTAAGGCATCAGCAAAAGCTTGAGATGTCAGGACTGGACGATCCTTAAGGCGCAAGTAATTTCTGTCTGTAGTCTTACCACAGAAGGAATAAGCGCCGGATTGTGGACTTCCGGTGACGTCACCATCTAGAATGGCTGCCTAGTGGAATAGCTCCTGAACAACTCGTCGGCATTTCTCTCCCTAATCAGCTGTCATATACTTTAAAATTCAACAAAAGAAGACGAGGTATGACGGGGAGCAAGAATAAAGCAAAATCGCTCCAGGAAGCCCTCGCTTTGTGGCAGATGTATCCGATTAACAAACAGGCCTGCAGGCAGCCGAGGCTCCTCCGCAAGCAGCGTGATGGGGGATCCAGACCCAGATACAGATAGAGAGTCGGAAAGGTTATCAAGGTCTCGGTATGAAACTCTCTTATCGGAAATAAAAGCATTCCGAGCTGAGAACAAAAGGGAGTTCATCACCTTACAAAATCGACTCTCAGAAGTTGAAGAGAATTAGATCGCTCGGAGGAGGCTGCCAGTGAAGTTGCAGACAAAACACATCGTCTCCATCGGGCAGTGGACTTCCTAATTGATCAGCATGAAAGCATGCAAGAGAAAATCACTGACCTGGAGGCGCGCTCTCGGAGGGACAACCTCCGAATATATGGACTTCCCGAGGGGTCAGAAGTTGGAAGGATGGAGGACTTCTTGGCGGACATGCTCAGAGATGTCTTGGCTCTCCCTCCTACTTTTTTGTTTAAAATTGAGAGAACACACAGAGCCCTAGTACGGAAACCCACTGATCCATCAGCGAGACCCCGCTCAATTGTCCTTAAATTTTCTAGCTATAGGGATAAAGAAAACATCCTGAAGGCAGCCTGGACTAAAAAGAACGTCACATATAACTCTGCTAGGTTATTTTTTGACAATGATTATCCCACAGACATTGTTAAAAAAAGGATGGCATATGCTCCGATACTCAGGCTGTTAAAAGAAAAAGGGATCAAGTTTCAAACGCCCTACCCAGCTAAGCTCCAGGTCTTCTGGGACTCTGGTAATGCTATGTATGCGAATCCTGACGATATAACAGCGGAACTGAAGAGAAGAGGATGGGGTTTCAACCTGACCGGTACGGTGCAACAAGAAAAACGTCCCCCCCCCCCCAGTCACACTGGCAGGACTCCACGGCAGCTCGCGGAAATTAGGAAGATTTTCCTCCCTGCAAGAAGTCAAGAGCTATATAAGAAGTTCGCTCCTCCATCCGAGGAATCAAGAAATGGACTGCCGCAACGTAAACACCTGAAGATGCCGAAGAAGGTCGGATGGTTCATTTTTCTTTGAAGGGACTTAGTGGATTAGTGGACTCTCCTAACATTCAACCGCGGCTGAAGTGACAATGCTGGGCAGCGGAGGACCCCCCTTTTGTTTCTTTTCCTCCTACTTAATGCAATGCCTGTGCCCATACGGGTGACTATTGAGCTTAAACAGTATGTCTGTCACTAATACGAAGGGGTTTCCCTTTTTTTCTTTTTTCCCCTCTCCCTCCAACCTGGTTCACCAATTTAAATAATACAAATTTTCAGAGCGCTAACAACTAAATCTATTCTCCGTTAGCCGAGGGTTGGGATGGATGTAGTTTAACATCTAAACCCTGCGCAGCATTCTCTGTTATGCCCTGTGGGGCAGTTATGGTTTGACGTCCCCAATACTCGACCCCGACTTTTCAAGGGGTTGGGGAGGCCTGACCTACCCGAAGGTCACATTTCCTCCCATGGGACCCTCTCCTGAATTAAGGATTGGGTTCCTGTTTCTCGGAGGGGTAGTTTCTATCCTCTCCTCTCCTGGAAGTTTCACTGTAAATAGGTTATTTTGGCATTTGACTGTTTATTCTGTCGTTATACTGTGCACATGTTCTCTATTGGTTTAGGGCCTGGCCAGGTTAGAAGTCAGGCTTCAGATTATAGGTTGCCTACTTACCATAAGGCCAGGGGGCGGATGGTAACAGAGAAGGGTTATATACCAAATTCAGTCAATTTTTTTGTAAATTTCTTTTTAACAGGTCATGTCTTCAGTACAAGCTCCTGAGTTTCAGGATGGATCCTGTCCCTATAATTAGGATTTGCTCCCACAATGTTAATGGACTAAATAGCCCCATCAAGAGGTATAAGGTGATCTCCTCCCTTAAAAAACTGAAACCCTCCTTTCTTCTAGTACAAGAAACCCATTTGAATAAACAAGAGCACCAAAAGCTAGCCAAATTTGGCTTCTCTACAATAGTAGCCTCTGTATATGGCAGAGGAAAGCGTAGGGGAGCTGCTGTTTTGTTTCCTAGGGGGGTCCCTTTTACTCTAACAGATTCATATCTGGATCCAGATGGTCGTCTTGCCATTGCAGTGGGCCGTCTAGCGGAACAGGAGCTCACTCTTGTTTCTATATATATCCCTCCGGGTGAGGGCCCACCGGGGAGAAAAGTATTGCTCCAGAAGGTTGTGGAGAGAAGTAAAGGAGTTTTAATAATGGGAGGAGATCATAACCTGATCACATCTTACATGGACACTTCTAGCGGGAGACCTTTTAAGAGATCCCCGGCGCATCGTGTTGTGCAGGCATATCTCACTGAGGCACACTGGACTGATGTATGGCGTAATCTACACCCTATCAAAAGGGAGTATACACATTATTCTGCTCCCCATAAAGTATATACTCGTATAGACTACATGCACATATCCAAAGAACACTTATATAGGGTACAAAGTTGTACGCAGTCCCCAATAGTGTTATCTGACCACTCGATCCTCACCTTAAATATGACATGGACTAGAGACAAGGTTAGTACCTTATGGAGGTTTAATAATTTTTTACTGAATCAAAAAGATTTTAGAGATATGGTGCATCAAAAAATAAAACAGATTCTGGAGAATAACACTAGACAGGAAACCAAAAAGGGGATTTTATGGGACACTCTTAAAGTTGTGCTCAGAGGAGAAATAATTAAGTATGCTACACACCACAAGAAGATGCAGCAGCAGCGTCTTGATAGCCTGCAACAGCAACTTAAAAATTTGCAGTCCCTTCATGCTGCAGGCAATGAGGGGGCATATTCTCTTCTGCAAGCGACTAAGCAACAAATCCAGGTGATTCTATATATACGCACAGAGCAAGCGTTGCAGCATCTCAAGCAAAAATATTATGAAGGAGGCCCTAGAGCTACTCGCTTGTTAGCTCACAGGCTCAGGCAGCACAGATCTAGAACAAATATTACCCAAATCAGAGACCCTGGCTCTAAAAAGATAGTCATCTTACCCAAAGAAATTGAGCGGGCCTTCCAGGGATATTACAGGAGCCTGTATGGCTCTGAATGCTCTGGAGAGTCACAGGTGATGAAGGCTTTTCTGGAAAATCTTAATCTAACAAAGTTAACTCGGAGGCAACAACAAATTTTAGAGAGCCCAATTGTTATATCTGAACTAGAGCAAGGATTAGTGGCCCTTAAAGCCAACAAAAGTCCGGGCCCAGATGGTTATACTGGGGAGTTTTATAAGGCTTTCCGAGCAGACCTGTCCCCAATTTTGCTTGAAGCTTGTAGAGCAGTGCAACTTGGGGAGCCTATCCCAGACTCTTGGCGATACGCATACATTTCCAGTATCCTGAAACCAGGTAAAGATGCAACATCTTGTTCATCTTATAGACCCATTTCAGTCCTCAATGTAGATTATAAGTTGTTTGCCTCTATAATGGCCAGAAGATTTGAAACTTTTTTTACCCGAAATAATAAACTTAGACCAAACAGGTTTTGTTCCAGGGCGACAGACACAAGATAACATCAAGAGGACCTTGCACCTATGGCAGTACGTGAAGGACAGTGGTTCCCGATTTCTTCTTCTCTCCTTAGATGCAGAGAAGGCATTCGACCAGGTCGAATGGCCTTTTCTGTGGGAGGTGCTAGAGTACTTTGGTGTCCCGCAGACTACTATACAATCTATTCAAGCAATGTACTCACACCCACAAGCTTACATTCGGATAAACGGCTCTTTCTCTAGCCCTGTGGTCCTTTCTCGAGGTACCAGACAGGGATGTCCCCTTTCCCCTTTGTTATTCGCAAAATACCTTGAACCCCTGGCTCAGGCCCTGAGGCAGGAGGATGGCCTGATAGGGATAGAGGTCCGATCAATAAAACATAAATTAGCATTATATGCTGACGACCTTTTAATATATATGACCAACCTCGAAGCTGCCCTCCCCCTTCTATGGGACATCCTAAAAAAATCTGGAGCTATCTCCGGATACAAAATTAATGAAAGCAAAACAGAAGTTCTTGCTTGGAACTTTATCCCACAGGCTGAGTTGAAACAAGCTTATAATTTTAAATGGCATTTGAAAAGTATAAAATATCTTGGAATTCAAATCGGTCCCCCAGATTGTGACCTGTTTAAACTAAATTATATCCCCTTTTTATCCAAGACTTCATTAGACTTGGAGAGATGGAGGGTTCTCCCCTTACCCCTGACACAACGTGTAGAGTCGGTTAGGATGTTGATCTTGCCTCGTTTCCTTTACCTTGCTCAGACCCTACCAATTCTAATCCCAGATGCCTTTTTCCGAACCCTACAGAAAAAAATTTCTTCCTTTATCTGGGTAAACCGGAAATCCAGAACTAGCCTTACAATGTTACAGCTCCCAAGACAGTTAGGAGGCTTATCCCTACCAAATTTTAGGTTATACTATCAGGCCTGTCAACTAACAATACCTATATATTGGTTGGTTCAAACGTATATTTCCAGATGGAAATCGGTCGAAATGGAGAGAAAAGAATTTATAGACATTTATGAAGCCCTGCTTTCCTCCCCCCCCTACAGTAAGGACAGATATGATATCTAACTCATATACTCAGTCAACAATCAAAACCTGGCAAAGAATTCTATCATCAAAGGAATTTAAACCCTGGAGATCAGCCATCTATTCCCTCTCTTACCTGGATGCCTTTCTCCCAGGTAAAATGTACTGCGGATATCGCACCTGGCTCAAGAAGGGCCTTCATCTGGTGTACCATTTCATGCCCAAAGGAACTGTTCTTTCCTTAACGGAGCTGACTCAAAATTATAATATTCCCTATACTGACAGATTTAGATACTTCAAAACTAGGAATAATCTTAATTCGCTAGGAAGACCACAATGGTCGGATTCCCCTCCTGCTAACCTCCTACTCATAATTTTATCGGCCATAGACGGGATACCAACTCAGCCGCATTTGATTTCTATAATATATAGAAGCTTGTGCGAGTTGCAGAGCAAATCTCTTGATAAAATCAGAAAGGCCTAGGAAAGAGACTTGGGAGCTGAGCTGTCTGTTTTCCACTGGCAGACTCATTTGGAAAATATGTATAAAGGAGTCAGCTCTGGTAACTGGAAGGACTTTTCCTGGAAGTTCACGGTTAGATACTTCAGGGCCCCTGTGGTAGTACAGAAGTACATGCCTCAGATAGGAGCAGAATGCTGGAGACAATGTGGATACTCTTCTGCAACCTTGGGCCATGTTTTTTGGTCTTGTACGGCTCTACAGCCTTTTTTCTCCCAACTTAGTGAGGCTCTCCATCAGCTAATATCCTCCGACTTAATTTTGGACGCTCATTTATTCATTTTTGGTGTATACCCTCAGGAGTCCATTGAGATTCCCTCTAAAAATTTTTTGAATCTGGCCCTATTAGCTGCCAAAAAAGCTATCACCAAGAGGTGGAGGGCCCATTCTCCTCCTACACTTGAACTATGGCAGCAAATAATGATAGACCTATATAAGATGGAGCGGCTCACTGCGATACTTAAGAAACTGAAGGCCTTTGAAAATGAATGGAGAAAGTGGGTTATATATATAATGCCCATACGTACGGATTTTGTTTCATGATGAAAATTTTAAGTCTCCTTTACTGCCAATGCTGCACTGTACTAAGTGGATTTTGCTCCTACCCTCTGATTGAGTAGTTATGTATGAATTAATTGCCTACCCATTATAACTGTACACACTACATATACTAATTTTTCTCGTTTTCCGTTATTTATTAATTTATTAACGTTTTGAAGCTATAGGTTTTTTCTATTGTAAAGTTTTTTTTGCAAAAACTGAATAAAGATTGAAAGTTAAAAAAATAAATAAATAAGCGCCGGATTGTCCCACACAATTTGTGCGAGTCTCGCGAAAGAGGGCTATACCAGATGAATCAATTCCACAGGGCTCTCCGGGACATGCAGATATTGCAGGTGCAACAACTTCCCCGGATTAACTTCCGAAGTCTGGAGAGAGAGATGGTGGAATTCATATTCTCCAGCAGAAACGTAAAGGACGCATCCTCAACCAGAAGCTTCTCTGAAGTAGAGGGCTTACTTCTCACTCTGAGAGATGAATCTTCATCAAAGTCATCTCCTAATCGCAGATCAGGATCAGCCTCAATATCATCTCCTATTAGCCCAGGAGGGTAAGTGTAAAAAGGAAAGGGAGGAAAGAGAGCAAGAGGAGATGCTCCTCAAGTTGGAGTCGAGAATCCAGGCACACGAGGCAGTGCCACCAAGACCAGAGTCGAAGGCGGCATCACAACCGGCACCATGCGAGCGCCCAGAGACCCCAACCCAACTCTCAGTGCACCCAAGGATAAAGATCTGAAAACAAGAGCAGGAGAAAATGGTACCTGTGTTTGCCCCTGCGCTGCAGTCATGTGAGAAGGAAAAGCACAGGAGAGCGGCAATGATGAAAATGCTTACCGGAAGACCCCCAAGGGCGGAGAGGGACTACGGAGTTGAGAATTTCGGCCACTAGGAACAGAGGCTGCAGGTGACCCCAACTGAGTTGGCTTCCTGTCCCCCATTACAGACAATCGATGGGAAGACATACTAGATGGCGACCTCGAGCGGTACCATTTCTTCTTCAACAGGTGGAACAAAGAAGAGCTCGAGGCCAAGCGGTGCCGGGTTCTCGACAAAGATAGAGAACGGGCCCGCTTCTTTTTGTGCTTTCGGGAGGATCCAACTCCATAGAGGGCGGGGGACAGGACCCAGCCCTGCAGGAAGTAAAAATTACTCACCTTAGTAATGTTCTTTCTTCTAACGGAGCCTTGCTATATTATGACAATTGCAGTTTGTCCCACCATTAGAACTGCTCCGGAGGTGAAAGAGTTAACTTCCATGCCAGGCATGGAACTTAGAGCACGAGCTCGGTTAGAAAAGCTCTGTCTGGAATATTTCAAACTGAAACTGTCAGATCTTTACGAGCAAGACTCACTAAGGTTCTGTGTGGAAGCTGTAACCTACACTAGCCAACTGGCTACTTAAATATTAACACATTTTCCTGGTCCCAACACCAAGACTCAAGTCAGGGGACCAGAAAATAAGATAATATAAAATAAAATAAAACACAACACCCAAACACCCCAAAAAAGAAGGGGTGGAAAACATAAAATGGGCATCAATAAGTGCCAACACTGGACTGCCCACCCCATACCCCAAGTAGAAGTTCTGAGAGGGGCAGGCTGGGGAGAGGTCATAATATAGCAAGACTCATTAGAAGAAACAACATTACTAAGGTGAGTAATTTTTTCTTCAAACAACATGAAGTCTTGCTATATTATGACAATTGCAGACTACAGCAGTACCTCCATGGAGGAGGACAGAACCTACTTAGGGAATAGGCTCTGAAGCACGGCTGGCCAAACCGAGCATCCTCCTGGCCTGGATATCCAGGAGTAATGCTTGGTGAAAGTGCGACTGTTTTCCAAGTAGCTGCTTGACATATCTCTAAGATAGGGATGTCTCTGGCAGCAGCTAGAGATGAGCTGTACCTCTGGTAGAGTGAGCCCTCAGGCCTGAAGGGAACCTTACCCAGTTTTGATAGCAAAATTGATACAGAGACAATCCACCTGGCAATGGATCTCTTAGTGGCAGGTTTCCTTTCCCAACCTCACCATAAGTAAGAAAAAGTTGGAGGGAGTCAAACCTGTGACCCTTGGTACGCTCTATGTAGTAACTTAGGGCCCTCTTAACATCTAAGCTATGCAACCTCCTCTCACCAGAGGAGGAATGGTCAGTGAAGACCACTGGAAGAGAAACAGATTAAGGTGGAAATCTGAAACCACCTTAGGCAAAAACTTCCTGTTAGTCCTGAGGACTACCTTATCCCTGTGAAAGGAAATAAAGTCAGTCTCCACTGACAAAGCTTGTAACTCACTTATGCGCCTGGCAGAAGTGATGGCTACCAGAAACACAGTTTTCCAAGTCAAGTACTTAAGCTCTGCCGAAGACACAGGTTCAAAGGGGGGTTGCATCAGCTGAGCAATGCAAACATTAAGATCCCAGGCAGGGCAGGGTCCCTGAATGGTGGATTAGTATGAAGCAATCCCCAGAAAAACTTGGAAAATACAGGGTGAGCGGAAAGAGAAGAGGGCTTCCTTGCTGAAATAAAAGCAGAGACAGCTGCCAAATGCACTTTCAGGGTAGCTGGTCTCAGTCCCAAAGAATTAAGATGGACCATATAGTCCAAAACAGTGGGCAAATCAGCAGATTCCGGGGAAATATGCTTCCCAGAACACCATATGGAAAACCTTTTCCATTTGGAGTTATAAGTAGCCCTAGTGGAAGGCTTCCTAGAAGCTTTCAAGATTCGAGAACACCTTGAGAAAGGTGTAGGTCAGCAAACTCTTAACTAGTCAAGAGCCAGGCCTTGAGGTTGAGGGATTTGAGATTTGGATCCCAAACTCTCCCCTGGGCACAGGTTAACAGATCCCAGATTGGTTCCTGGGGAGACACAGGGGAAGATGGACTGCTAAGGACAGAAGGAGTGGGTACCAGGGCTGCCTGGCCCAGTCTGGAGCAATCAGAATCATCTTGCAGGGCTGAGATCTGATTTTGACTAGCACCTTGAACAGGAGAGGGAAGGGGGGAAAGGCATAGAGAAACTTCCCTTCCCAATCGAGGAGAAAGGCATCCTGGGGGACTGAGCCCAACACTGGGGGCCTGCAACAAAAAAGTGGAAGTTGATGATTGTCTGGGGCTGCAAAAAGATCTATCTGAGGGGTGCCCCATCTGGCAAAAACTATCCCCAGTACTCGGGGATCCAGTGACTATTCGTGATGGCCCTGGGAAATCCTGCTGAGAGCATCTGCCAGGACATTGTCCTTGCCTGGGAGGTGGACTGCAATGAGGGAAGTGTTCAGGGAATAAGCCAGAGACCACAACTTCATTGCCTCGGTGCACAAGGCCGAAGACCGAGTGCCCCATTGTTTGTTGATGTACCACATTGTAGTGGTGTTGTCTGTTCTGACCTGTACCACTTTGTTCTGAACAGATGCAGAAAAAACCTGAAGTGCTAGAAAAACAGCTCTGAGTTCCAACAGATTGATGTGGAGCAGAGATTCCTGAGGGGACCACAATCCCTGGGTGGAGAGGTCACCCACGTGAGCTCCCCAACCCAAAAGGGACGCATCTGTAGTAAGGGTCAAGGAGTGAGATAGAGGGATGAAGGGAACCCCTTGTCTCAGATTGCTCTGATCCTGCCACCACTGAAGGGCCTGGATCAGGGTTGAGTCACTGGGATCAACTTGGATAGGGATCTCTTCTTTGAGACCAAAAGGCTCTCAAATGGAACTGAATGACCCTCATCTGAAATCTTGCTCCTTGCACTACAGCTGTGGAAGCAGCCATGTGTCCTAGAAGCTGTAGGAAATGCCTTGCTGGTCGAGAGACCTGCAGAGTGAAGGAGGAGGCCAGGGCCACCAGGGTCCTTACCCTTTCTAGGGGAAGGAAGGTTCTGGCCTGCTTTGTGTCCAGTTCTGCACCTATAAAGGTGAGTACCTGGACAGGTTCCAGAACTGACTTTGGAAGATTGAGAAGAAAGCCCAGAGAGGTAAGCAGCTGCTGGGTAACTTGCAGGTGTGATTTGACCTGGTCTGGAGACTGACCCACAATGAGCCACTCGTCTAGGTAGGGAAAGATGGCAATCTTTAGCCTTCTTAAATGAGCAACTGCTACTGCCAGGCATTTTGTGAATACCCTTGGGGCAGAGGTAAGGCAGGAGGGCATTGCTCTGAACTGATAATGGCCTGAGGGCAGTGCGAATCTGAGGTACTTTCGGTGAGAGCTTCTGATATGAACATGGAAGTAGGCATCCTTGAGGTCCAGGGAAGCTAGCCAGTCCCCTGGTCTTAGGGAGGGTAAAATCATTCCCAGAGTCACCATTTTGAATTTTGGTTTTAAAAGGTGCTTGTTCAGATATCTTAGGTCCAGGATGGGCCGCCATTCTCCTGTCTTTTTTGGGGTAAGGAAGTACCTGGAGTACAGACCCTTGCCCTGGTGTAGGGGAGAAACCCTTTCTACAGCTCTGAGAGCCAGGAGGTTGAGACTTCTGTTTCCAAAGCAAGAGTCTCTAGAGGATTTGCAGGTGGAAAAGATCTGATTCTCATCTTTGGAAATTTTTGAAGTTGAGAACCAGACCCTGGCTTACTACTTCCAGGACCCACTTGTCTGATGTTAAAGACTCCCAGTCCTGGACCTAAGTGAGCCAGCCTGCCCCCACAGGTAATGGAGAACCCGCCCTGGGCATCCCATCAGGGTGCCTATTTGGCAGGGGCTTTAGGCTGAGGGGTGGGAGCAGGCCTGCTTGTATCCCGTCTGCCTCTCCCTCTGAATAACCCCCTGTGAGCATAAGCTGAAGAGGAGGCCTGGGTTTGGTAAAAAGGCCTGTGAAAAGGCCTGCCTCTACCCCTGGGGGGCTGCCTCTGAGGAATGGCTTGCCGTTCCTTGGCTTGTGCACTCCTATAAGTGGTTCTATATTCATCCATTTTCTTCATATAATTCTCTGTCTGCTCTCCAAACAGAGAATTTCCCACCACAGGAAAATCCATAGCCTTAGCCTGGGTATCCTGTGACAAACTAGTACACCTGAGCCAAGCAATCTACGAAAAAGCCACAGATGTAGCCATGACTCTAGAGGATACATCATTAGAATCCACTGCAGCATGGAATTGCACCTTAGATGCCTCAATACCATCAGCAGCCACCTGCTCCAGCTCCTTGGCAAGCTGGCCAAGGGCCTGTTTGGCTAAAGCCATGACAGTATCCCATCTAGATTTCAGGAATCTTGCAACATAAGCCATATAATTTGCTTGTCTGAGTCCCAAGGACGCTGCCATGTATTGTTTTTTAGCCATGGCATCAATCTTCCTGGAGTCCTTGTCAGGAGGATGTGAAGCCAGGGGAATATTAGCCTTATCACAGGCTGCAGCCTGAACTACCCCAACATAGCTGCATTGCTGTGAAAGAAATTCTGTATCAGGACCTGACAAAGTGCACCTCCTGTCCATCTTTTGATCCACAGGAGGCACAGAATTAGGAGCTTTTAACATTTTTATTGTTTGTTTCCTAAAGGATTTATGTAAAGGAAGAAAAAATTACTCACCTTAGTAATGTTGTTTCTCTAATGGAGTCTTACATTATAGACATTAGCAGTTTGATCCAGCTCTAGAACTGCCCGAGTGAAATGGTTAAAACCATTCCAAAATAGAATTTTGGCACGAGGCAGCTCTATCTGTGTCATTTCAAACTTGAACTGTCAGATCTTTACGAGCCAAACTCACTAAGGTCTGTGTGGAAGCTGTAACCTACACTAGCCAAATGGCTACCTAAATAATAACAACCATTGATGGTCCCAACACCCAAGACTCAAGTCAGGGGACCAGAAATACTAACACATTCTAATAATATGAAAATGGAACATAAGTATAATAAAACACACACACGCGTACACATACACACCCCCAAAGTCCCAAAGGGGACAAAATGCTAACAGGACATAAGTAGTGCCCACACTAAGTTGCCAGCCCCACCAAGTAGAGGTTCTGAGAGTGCAGGTTGGGGAGGTCTATAATATAGCAAGACTCCATTAGAAGAAACAACATTACTAAGGTAAGTAATTTTTCTTCAAACAACATAAAGTCTTGCTATATTATAGACATTAGCAGAATACACAGCAGTACCTCCATGGAGGAGGGCAGAACCTACTTAGAATAGGCTCTGAAGAACAGCTGTGCCAAACTGAGCATCTCTCTGGCCTGGACATCCAGGAGTAATGCTTGGTAAAAGTGTGTACCCGTTTTCCAAGTAGCAGCCTGGCAAATCTCTAATAAAGGATATCTCTGGCAGCAGCTAGAGACAGCTTACCCTGGTAGAATGAGCCCTCAAACTGGGGCTCTGCCCACTTTCTGATAACAAAATTGGATACAAGAGACAATCCACCTGGCTATTGATCTCTTAGTGGCAGGTTTGCCTTTCCCAACTTCACCATAGGTAAGGAAAAGTTGGAGGGATTCGAACCTGTGACCTTTGGTACGCTCTATATAATAACTAAGAGCTCTCAACATCCAGGCTGTACAACCTCCTCTCACCCGAAGAGGAGTGATCAGTGAAAAATACTGGAAGGGAGATAGATTGATTAAGATGGAAATCTGAAACCACCTTAGGCAAAACTTCCTATTAGTCCTAAGGACTACCTTATCCCTGTGGAAAGAAATAAAGTCAGTCTCCACTGACAGAAGTGCAATTCACTTATGCTTCTAGCAGAAGTGATAGCCACTAGAAAAACAGTTTTCAAGTTAGGGACTTAAGCTCTGCAGAAGACAGAGGTTCAGAGGGGTTGGTTAACTGGGCAATGCAAGCATTAAGGTCCCAAGCAGGGCCGTTCTCAAAGGGAGGATTAGTATGGAGTAATCCCTTAAAAACTTGGAAAACACAGGATGAGAGGAAAGAGGATGACTTCCTGCTGACATAAAAGCAGACACAGCTACCAAATGAACTCTCAGGGTAGCTGGTCTGAGACCCAAGGAATTAAGATGTACCATGTAATCTAACAAAATGGGCAATTCAGCAGATTCTGGGAAATATTTTTCCCAGCACACCAAATGGAAAACCTTTTCCATTTAGAACTATAGTAGCCCTTGTGGAAGGCTTTCGAAAGTCTTTGGGATCTCAAGAACACCCTGAGAGAGGTGTAATCAGCAACTCTAACTCCTCAAGAGCCAGGCCTTGAGGTTGAGGATTTGAGGTCCGATACCAAACCCTTCCCTGGGCACAAGTCAACAGATTGTGATTCCTGGGAGGCACAGGGAAGATGGACTGTCAGAGACAGAAGGAGTGGGTACCAGGGCTGCCTGGCCCAATCAGGGGCAATCAAAATCACCCTGCAAGGCTCTGATTTGAGATCTGATTTTACTAGTACTTTGAATAGGAGAGGAAAGGGGAAGCAGAGGAACTTCCTCCCAATCTAGAAGAAGGCATCCAGGGAACTGGAGCCCAGCACTGGAGGCCTGCAACAGAACAGAGGAAGTTTGTGATTGTCTGGGGCTGCAAAAGATCTATCTGAGGGATGCCCCACCTGGCAAAACCATCCCAGCACTTGAAGATCCAGGGACCATTTCTGATGGCCCTGGGAAATCCTGCTGAGGGCATCCGCTAGACACTGTCCTTCCTGGAAGATGAACTGCTATGAGGGAAGTGTTAAGGGAATAGGCCAGAGACCACAACTTCATTGCCTCGGTGCACAAGGCCGACAGACAGTGCCCCTTGTTTGTTGATGTACCACATTGTTGTGGTGTTGTCTGTTCTGACTTGTACATCACCTTGCTTGACAGATGCAGAAAAGCTGAAGAGCTAAAAGACAGCTCTGAGTTCCAGCAAACTGATGTGGAGCAGAGATTTCTGGGACCAAACTCCCTGAGTGGAAAAGGTCGCCCATGGGCTCCAACCCAGAAGGGAAGCATCTGTAGTGAGAGTCAAGTCGTGAGAAGGGGAAATGAAAGGACTCCCGCTCTTAAGTTGCTCTGATCCTGCCACCATTGGAGCTAGGATCAAGGTCTGAAGTCACTGGGACCAACTTGGAAAGGGGTCTCTCCTCTGAGACCAAAAGGTTCTCAAGTGAAACTGAATGTCTCATCTGAAATCTGGCCCCTGCACAACAGCTGTGGATGCAGCCATGTGCCCCAGGAGCTGCAGAGTGTCTTGCTGGTCGAGAGACCTGCAGAGTGAAGGAAGAGGCCAGAGCCACTAAATTCCTTACCCTTTCTGGGGAAGAAGGCTCTGGCTAGCTTTGTGTCCAATTCTGCCCCTATAAAGGTGAGTACCTGGACTGGTTCCAGAACCGACTTTGGTAGGTTTAGCAGAAAACCCAGGAGGTGAGAAGCTGCTGGGTGACCGCAGGTGAGATTTTACCTGTTCTGGGACTGGCCTGCAATGAGCCAGTCGTCTAGATAAGGGAAAAAGCAATCCTCTGCCTCCTTAAGTGGGCCACTGCCACTGCTAGACACTTTGTGAATACCCTTGGAGCAGAGGTAAGGTCAAGGGCATTGCTCTGAACTTGAAATGACCTGAGGCAGTTCGAATCTGAGGTACTTTCGATGGGATCTTCTGATTAGGACATGGAAATAGCATCCTTGAGGTCCAGGCAGGCTAGCCAGTCCCTGGCCTTAGGAAGTAAAATCATTGCCAGAGTTACCATTTTGAATTTTGGTTTCAAAAGATGCTTGTTCAGATATCTGAGATCTAAAATGGGCCTCACTCTCCTGTCTTTTGGGGTAAAGAAGTATCTGGAATACAGACCTCTGCCCTGATGCAGGAGGAACCCTTCTACTGCTCTGAGAGCTAACAGGATGAGACCTCTGATTCCAGAGCGAGGTCTCTGAACACTTGCAGGTAGAAAAGTCTGCTTCAACTTGGGAAACTTTTTGAAGCGAGAGAACTAGACCCTGGCTTACTACTTCCAGAACCCACTTGTCTGAGGTTAAAGAAGCCCAATTCTGACTGAAGTAAGCCAGCCTGCCCCCACTGGTACAGGAGAATGGCCCTGGGCACCCCATCAGGTGCCTGTTTCACAGGAGCTTTAGGCTGGGGGTGGGAGCAGGTCTGCCCACCCCTCGCCTGCCCCTGCCTCTGAAGAAGCCCTCTGAGCATAGGCAGAGTGGAGGCCTGATTCTGGGAATGCTTGTGAAAAGGCCTACCCCTACCCCTGGGGGCATGCCTTTGAGGAGTGGCTTGTCAGCCTCTAGCCTGGACACTCTTGTAAGTAGTCCTATATTCATCCATCTTCTTCATGTAGTCCTCTGTCTGCTCTCCAACAGAGAATTTCCCACCACAGGAAAATCCACAGCCTTAGTCTGGGTATCCCTGACAAACTAGTACACACTGAGCCAGGCCAACCTACTGAAAAGCTACAGATGTGGCCATGACCCTAGAGGAAACATCATTAACATCCACAGCAGCATGAAACTGAACCTTGGAGGCTTCAATGCCATCAGCAGCCACCTGTTCTAGTTCACTAGCCAAGCTGGCCATAGGCCTGTTCTGGCCAATTGCATACAGTATCCCATCTAGATTTCTGATACCTAGCATATAAGCTATATAATTTGCTTGCCTGAGTCCCAGAGAGGCTGCCATACTACTGGTTTTTTGCCATGGCATCAATCTTCCTGGAATCCTTGTCAGGAGGATGTGAAGCCAAGGAATATTAGTTTATCACAGGCAGCACTGAACTACTCCCAACATGACAGCATTGCTGAGAAAGGAATTCTGTATCAGGGCCTGACAATGTATACCTTCTGTCCATCTTTTATCTACAGGAGGCACAGAATTAGAGCTTTAAAATTTTAATTGTTTGTTTCCTAAAAGACTTATGTAAAGGAAGAGACAATCTCTAGACTCTGGAATATCCATCATTTCTACAAAATCAGGCTCTCTGCTCATCCACAGCCTCTTCTAAAGGAAGCTGGAGGGTTTCAGCAACTTTTATAAAACATAAAATGAGATGGGGACTCAGACAGCATAGGGGAGATTCTAAAGGTCTGTCTGGGGAGATGTCAGTTCAATACAGCACCAGACCTTCCAGCCACATTCATACTGTTCATAATCCTCTCCTCCCTCCTCTGTTCATAAAATTCCTCAATATCATAATCCTGAACCACTGGGACCGGACGAACCGACCTTTTACCAGATAGTGGTGGTTTGGATGGACCCTGAGACAGTGACTGGACAATTTGTATGGCTTTTGCTATCTCTGCAGCAGTTGGAGAAGGAATTTTGACTCCAGACCTGCTGATTTTCTTGTTTTCTTTACTGGAATTGGTTCCTCAGAACCAGCTTTTTTTCTTTTGCCTCGCGGAAGTCTGGCCCTGGTCAGAGGGCACTCCGCTGGTTCGGTTGGCACCGAACCGGGCTGGCCATCCGGGTCAGCGGACTTTTTGGCCTCTCGCTCCCTGAGCCTGCCCAATCTTTTTCCAGGGTGGCTGCAGGGAAATTCTCATATACCGGCAGTCTGACTGGAGGTGGTCAAACCCCAGACAATAAACACATGTGGTGTGTGGGCCAGCCTGGCAAAGACTTCCCACAAAACATCACAGTGTTGAAACCAGTGGGCCCGTTTTTCTTTGGGTTTCTCAGACATAATGCCAGCCTAACCAAAACTTGCCCTTTTAACGGCAGTGCCAGGTAAGACACCTTATCGGTTCCTAACCGTGTCACGGGTATTGGAAAAAACGTAATAAATCCATTTTTTAGAACCTATAAGAACCGGAACCGCACTCTAAAATAGTAACTTTTAGTTTTAAATGAGTTTTAAATCCACTGATCGGTTCAAACCGAACCGATAACACAAGTTCCACACAGACAAAACCTTCATTTACTTATGAATTTACCACAGATAGAGCTTGAACGAAGCAGTTTTGCAGTTAAATAAAATAAAACTATTTCGGTTAAATCCAACCGAGAAAAACACTTTAAACCGAGAAATGAACTGAGCAGAAGGAGAAATCTCGGAGCGACTGTTCACTGAGGCGGAGTAAAGAATCTGACAGTTCAAGTTTGAAATGACACAGATAGAGCTGCTCTCGTGCCAAAATTCTATTTTGGAATGGTTTTAACCATTTCACTCCGGGGCAGTTCTAGAGCTGGATCAAACTGCTAATGTCTATAGTATAGCAAGACTTCATGTTGTTTGAATAGACGATCTCCTGGACTCTGGGATATCCATCATCTCTACAAAGTCAGGCTCCTCTTGCTCATCCACAGCTTCCTCCAATGGAAGCTGGAGGGTTTCAGCAACTTTTTTATAAAACAGAAAATGAGAAGGGGACTCAAAGCCTAGGGAGATTCTCTAAGGTCTGTCGGGGAGATGTCCGGTTCAATGGGCACATCCAGACTTTCAAAGTCACATTCACACTGTTCATAATCATCCTCCCTCCTCTGGTTCATAAAACTCTCTATATCATATTCTTGAACCGAACTGCGAACCGACCTTTCCTATCTGACAGTGGGTTCGGACGAACCAGAGAAAGTGACTGGACAATCTGTATAGTTTTGCTATCTGCAGCAGTTGGAGAAGGAATTTTGACTCCACCTGCTGATTTTCTAGTTCTCTTTGGGAACTGGCTCCACTGAGTCAGCTTCGTTTGCCCGAGAAGTCTCGCCCTGGTCAGAGGGCACTCCCTCCGTTCGAGTTGGCACCAACCGGCTGGCCATCCGGTCAGCGGACTTTTTGCTCGTTCCCGAGCCTACCAACTCTCTTATCTAGGGTAGCTGCAGGAAATTCCTACAAATCTGGCAGTCTGTATTGAGGTGGTCAAACCCCAGACAATAAACACATGTGGTGTGTGGGTCAGCCTTGGCAAAGGCTTCCCACAGACACTACAGTGTTGAAACTCAGGGCCCGTTTTTCTTTGGTTTTTCAGACATAATGCCAGCTTAACCAAAACTTGCCCTTTTCCGCAGTGCCATGCAGGACACCCTTATCGGTTCCCAACCGTGTCACTGGGTCGGAAAAACGTAATGAAATCTGTTTTTTAGAACCGATAAGAACCGGGAACCGACTCTAAAATGCTTTTAAATGCTTAAGACAAAGTTTAATGATAACCTGATCGGTTCAGACCCAACCGATAAACATTTAAAGATCCACACAGAAATAAACCTGTCATTGCCTTACAATACCACAGACAGAGCTTGAACCGACGTTTGCGGTTAAAATAATAATAATGAGAGTTGAATTTAACTGAGAAAACTCTTTTAAACCGAGAAATGAAGTGAGCAGTAGGAGAAATCTCCGGAGCGACTGTTCAGTGAGGCGAGTAAAGAATCTGACAGTTTCAGTTTGAAATATTGAGACAGAGCTTTTCTAACCGAAGCTCTCGTGCTCTGAAGTTCCATGCCTGGCATGGAAGTTAACTCTTTCACCTCCGGAGCAGTTCTAATGGTGGGACAAACTGCAATTGTCATAATATAGCAAGACTTCATGTTGTTTGAAACACAACTTTCATGCAAAGTCTCACTATCATCATCGGCCCTGTTCATGGCCAACTCCACTGAAAGCGGACTGAAAAGGACTTCTGTGTTCTTTTGCAGAAAAATAAATACAGGTTACTCACCTGTAACAGGAGTTCTAGGAATGGTATATGTTGTTCATCCACACTGTCTGGCAGGTTCCTTGCCGCTTTAAATCTTGCCGGAAGGTCTTCAAGCTGGCTCCTCCCACCCACCTGGGTGGTAAAATTCACGGCTCCGCCCCATGACGCCAGATCTGGCCCGCTGGAAGCTCAGGTTGTGCTTGTCCAGGCAGAGGAGGTCGGGTGGGTCGTGTGGATGAACAGCATGCCATTCCTAGAAACTCCATTCCAGGTGAGTAACCTGTATTTCTAGGACATGGATATGTTGTTCATCCACACTTATTGGCAGACTCCTAGCAGTTCTCCAGGAGGAGGAGGTAGGCAAGCACACCCCTACTTTGCAGGGGTCAGGGCTGGAAGTACGAGGCCCCAAAGGCAGCATCCCGGGCGTGACTCAAGGTCGATGGTGATGGGTAATAAAGTGTGCTGACTTCCAGGTAGCAGCCCTGCAGATTTCCTGGATAGGGGCGTCCCTGGAAGCAGCCACCGATGCAGCAGTATTGACGGGTAGAATGAGCTCTTATCCCTCTGGAGGCTCCATGCCCGCCAACTTGTGAGATCTATGCGGAGGTGACCCACCTGCTTATCGTCCAGCTTGGCTGCAGGTCTGCCAGGATGGTTTTAATACTCACTGATGGTTCAAAACCGAACCGATAATCTCAAGTTTCCACACAGACAAAACCTTCATTTACTCTATGGTTACCACAGATAGAGCTTGAACCGAACGGTTTTATGTGTTAAATAGAAAACTATTCCCGTTAAATCCAACCGAGAAAACACTTTTAAACCGAGAAATGAACTGAGCAGAAGGAGAAAATCTCCGAGCGACTGTTCACTGGAGGCGAGTAAAGAATCTGACAGTTCTGCTTGAAATGACACAGATAGAGCTGCTCTCGTGGCTAAAATTCTATTTTTGGAATGTTTTAACCATTTCACCCGAGGCAGTTCTAGAGCTGGATCAAACTGCTAATGTCTATAGTATAGCAAGACTTCATGTTGTTTGAATAGACGCATCTCCTGGACTCTGGGATATCCATCATCTCTACAAAGTCAGGCTCCCTTGCTTCATCCACAGCTTCCTCCAATGGAAGCTGGAGGGTTTCAGCAACTTTTATAAAACAGAAAATGGAGGAGGGACCCAAAGCCTAGGGGAGATTCTCCTCAAGGTCTGTCTGGGGAGATGTCCCGTTCAATGGGCACATCCAGACTTTCAAAGTCACATTCACATCTGTTCATAATCATCCTCCCCCCTCCTCTGGTTCATAAAACTCCTCTATATCATATTCTTGAACTGACTGGACCGGCGAACCGACCTTTTGCCAGATAGTGGCGGTTCGGACGGAACCGGAAAGTGACTGGACAATTTGTTGCTTTCTGTCATCTGCAGCAGTTGGAGAAGGAATTTCTTGACTCCATACCTGCTGATTTTCTAGTTCTCTTTGCTGAACTGGCCCACTGAGTCAGCTTTACGCTTGTTCGAGGAAGTCTCTCGGCCTCTGGTCAGGAGAGCCCTCCGTCTGCTGGCACCGGAACCGGCTGGCCGCATCCGGGTCAGCGGACTTTTGTCTCTCGCTCCTCTCGGATTTTCCAACTCTCTTATCTAGGGTAGCTGCAGGAAAATTCTTGCAAATCTGGCAGTCTGCATTGAGGTGGTCAAACCCCAGACAATAAACACATGTGGTGTGTGTGGGTCAGCTCTTGGCAAAGGCTTCCCACAGACATCACAGTGTTGAAACCAGTGGGCCCGGTTTTTTCTTTTGGGTTTCAGACATAATGCCAGCCTAACCAAAAACTTGCCCTTTCTCGGCAGTGCCAGGCAAGACACCCTTATCGGTTCCCCAACCGTGTCATGGGTCGATGAAACGTAATGAAATCTGTTTTTTTTAGAACCGAGTAAGAACTCGGGAACCGGTGACTCTAAAAAGCTTTTAAATGCTTCCAGAATAAGTTTTAACATTAACCTGATCGGTTCTAGACCAACCGATAAACATTTACAAGATCCACATAGAAAATAAAACCTGTCTATTACTTACATACCACAGACAGAGCTTGAACCTGACCTGGTTATGTGTTAAAATAATAGTAATCATGTGTTAATTTAACTGAGAAAACTCTTTAAACCTAGAAATGAGCCGAGCAGTAGGAGGGAATCTCCGGTTTACTGTTTCAGTGGTGGAGTAAAGAATCTGACAGTTTCAGTTTGAAATATTCCAGACAGAGCTTTTCTAACCGAGCTCGTGTTTCTAAGTTCCATGCCTGGCATGGAAGTTAACTCTTTCACCTCCGAGCAGTTTCAATGGTGGGACAAATGCAAATTGTTACATAATATAGCAAGACTTCATGTTGTTTGAAACACAACTTTCATGCAAAGTCTCACTATCATCATCGGCCCCTCCATGGCCAACTCCACTGGAAAGCGGACTGAAAAGGACTTCTGTGTTCTTTCGCAGAAAAATAAATACAGGTTACTCACCTGTAACAGGAGTTCTAGGAATGGTATATGTTGTTCATCCACACTGTCTGGCAGGTTCCTTGCCGCTTTAAATCTTGCCGGAAGGTCTTCAAGCTGGCTCCTCCCACCCACCTGGGTGGTAAAATTCTCGGCTCCGCCCCATGACGCCAGATCTGGCCCGCTGGAAGCTCAGGTTGTGCGTCGAAGCCGGGGAGGTCGGGTGGGTCGTGTGGATGAACAATATACCATTCCTAGAACTCCTGTTACAGGTGAGTAACCTGTATTTCTAGGGACATGGATATGTTGTTCATCCACACTTATTGGCAGACTCCTAGCAGTTCTCCAGGAGGAGGGAGGCAAGGCGCACACCCCCTACTTAGGGAATAAAGACTGGAGTACCGAGGCCCCAAAACCAGCATCCCGGCGTGACTCAAGGTCGATGTGGTGATGGGTAATAAAGGTGTGTGCTGACTTCCAGGTAGCAGCCCTGCAGATTTCCTGGATAGGGACGTCCCTGGAAGCAGCCACTGATGCAGCAGTATGACGGGTAGAATGAGCTTTTATCCTCTGGGAGGCTCCATGCCCGCCAACTTGTAGCAGAGATCTATGCAGGAGGTGACCCACCTGCTTATCGTCCGCTTGGCTGCAGGTCTGCCAGGTGCGGCTTCAGCGGTGACAACACACAGCTGGCTAACCTCTCCTCGATCCTTCAGCTGCAGCTCCTTATAATAAGCTCCGCTCTTCTAGGGTCCAAAGTATGGAGCCTGTATTCGGCCTCCGAGGTGACTGGGGTAGAACACCGGCAGAGTCAACACCTTGCTTAAGGTGAAACTCCACACCACCTTCGAAGGAATTTGGTGGGGGCACAGGACAACCTTGTCCCTGTGGAAGACCAGGAAAGGATACTCAATGCAGAGCGCCTGGAGTTCTCCCATCCTTCTGGCTGGCGGATAGCCACCAAGAAGGCGGTCTTCCCACACAGGTGAGAGAGTTCACACCTGTGCATTGGTTCGAATGGCTTGCCCATGAGCTTGCCAGTACCAGCAGTAAATCCCACGGAGGTGGAGGTTCCCACCGAGGAAATGTGATCAAGGCCTTGAAAAGCCAGACCACTTCTCCTGCTTACCGACTGCCCCTGCCCGCGCCTGTAAGCAGAGATGGCTGCCAGGTGCACCCTTAGGTCATCGACTCTAAGCCCTTGACTAGAAAGGGACCATAAATAGTCCAAGATGCTTGCCAAAGGACAGGAGGAAGGGTCCAAGCCCTGTTCTGACACCAAATGGAAAATCTCTTCCATTTGAAGGCATAGCATTTTCTGGTCGACTCCTTACGGGACGCCTCAACAACATTGAGGACCTCATCGGAAAGACCCAAGGCCTGGAAATCTAGCCGCTTAGGAACCAGGCCGTCAGGTGCAGGGATTGAAGGTCCGGATGGAGCACCTTCCCCTGATTGACTGAGAGCAGGTCGGGCAAGCTGGAAGCTGCCTCGGGAGGCTGGAGCTGAGGCTGAGGAGATCTGGGTACCAGAACTGGTGGGGCCAGTCTGGGGCTATCAGAATCACCTGCGCCTTGTCCCTCCTTGCTTTGAGAAGCACCTTGTGAATCAAGGGAAATGGGGGAAAGGCGTAGAAGAGGCCCAGGGTCCACAGCCTCGGAAGGCATCCCCTGCAGCGAGCCCCTGCTGAGGGGGCGGCATGAAACAGCTCAGCTTCTGCTCTCCTGGAGGCAAACAGGTCCACCTGAGGTGTGCCCCAGTGGGAGAACAGATCTTGTACTACCTCTGGCAGGAGAGACCACTCTGAGATGCAGCCCTATCCGCCCAGGCATCGGCCAGGGTGTTGGAGGCTCCTGCCACACAAATGCCTAGGAGATCCACCTCCAGGCTGCGCACGAGTGACCAAATGCGGAGAGCTTCCTTGCATAGAAGCATGGAACGTGTCCCGCCCTGGCGGTTTAGGTAGTACATGGTCATGGTATTGTCCGTTTGGACTCGGACCACTTGACCCCGGAGAAACGGAGCAAAGGCTGTGAGAGCTAGGCGGACCGGTCGGAGCTCCAGCAGGTTGATGTGGCATCGACTCCTGCTGGGACCAGAGGTCGCGCGCCGTGTTCCCCAGATGGGCACCCCAACCCATCAGAGAGGCATCGGTCGAGAGAGACCGGCTGGCTCGGGCGGACAAACAGGATGCCCTCCTGCAGATGAGATGGAACGGTCCACCACCGAGGGCGCTCCACATCTCCTGGGTCACTATCACTAGCTGGTCCAATGGATCGCAGCATTGTGACCTACTGGCTGGCCAGTCCCCACTGAAGGGGGTGTGCGCCAGCGTGCCCAACGGACCACGCTTAGTACAGGCCGCCATGAGACCCAGGAGGCGGGAAGTCCCGGTAGGCTGATTGCCCAACCAGAAATGATTGGGCAAAGGAGGTAAGAACCTCGGCCCTGTCCGCTGGGAGCCGCGCTCTGGCTCGAAGAGAGTCGAGCTCTGCCCCGATAAACAGAATCACCTGCTTCGGCTCGAGTTCCAACTTGGCCTCGTTGATGAGAAAGCCGATTTGACAGCAAACCTGGAGGGCCAGATCTCTGGACCGCTCCGCCTCCTGTCTGGAGGGGGCTGCTATCAGCCAATCGTCCAGGTAAGGGTACACCCGGACCCCTCGGCACCACAGGAAGGCTGTCACCACTGCAATGCATTTGGTGAAGACCCTGGGAGCTGGAGACAGGCCAAAGGACATGGCTCGGAACTCGAAGAGGGATCCCTCCGCTCGAAAGCGAAGGAATCTCCGATGTGACGGACAGATAGGGGCCTGAAAGAACGCGTCCTGCAGGTCCAGAGAGCAGAACCACACGCCGTGTTCCAGGGATGGTATTATCTGAGCCAGAGTGACCATCCTGAAGGTTCGAGACCTTAGGAACTTGTTCAGGCTGTAGGTCGCAGAATGGGGCGCCAGCCCCGTCTGCTTCGGAACCAGGAAGTACTCGGACACAAACCCCTGGTCTGAGGGGAGGGTCCGCCACTCCTGATCACCTCCTTTGGAGGAGGAGAGCGGCGTCGGCCCGACGAGCCAACAGTGAGGTTACACCCCCGAGACCCCCGAGGTGCGACGGCTCTGAAGGGCGGAGCCTGCTCGATTTCAGAGGCAGGCCTTTCCCACTACCTCAGTACCCACCTGTCCGTGGTAATAACGGACCAGGTGGAAAGGAAGTGCCGGAGCTGTCTCCCACGGGGAACCTGGGGTAAGGTGAGGGGTTGGGGCGACACCCTCAGCCCGCTACTGGCAGGCTTGGAGGAGGGACCGGCCGAGGGACCTCCTGGGCCTTTACCTCCCTGCTTCCTGTTGGAGGAAGCCCGGCTTGGGTTTGGGATGCCAAGCCCGAGCCTGCTGGGCCTGACGTTGCTGGGCCGGGACGCGGCGGGGCGCAGAAGGACGAAAGGGCTTAGGCTGTGGTTTGCAGCCTTTGTCCTTCTGAGCGGAAGAGACCGAGTCCAAGGTAGCATTGGACTTCTCAGTCCTCTGCAGGTGACCTTCCACCCCAGGGCCGAAGAAGTCAGTCCCCAAAAAGGGAACATCCGCCAACTTGTGCTGGGTATCCGAAGTAAAGGTGGATATCCTCAGCCAAGCCCCACAACGCATAGCCACTGCGGCCACCACAGACCTGGCACATGAGTCCCCAATGTCTAAAGCAGTCTGGAGCTGCTGTTTGGCCACTGCCCTGCCCTGGTCCCGCACCTGCCTGACCATAGTCTGCAGATCCGCGGGAAGATGAGGGACGACCTCATCCAGGGAGCCCAACAGGGCATGAGAAAAATGTGCCAGGAGGACGGCCAAACTGGCCTGACAAAGACCGAGAGAGGACGCAGCATAGACTTTTCGCCCGGCATAGTCCAATTTCTTGGACTCCTTGTCGGGAGGTTTGTCCACATCCCTAGCGTTCCTGGCACGCCGGAAAACGCTGTCGGTAACCAACCCCTTGGCCGAGGGTGTTCTGAAAAACCGGACAGGGAACCGGTAGGGACCGCATACTTCCTGGCCATCCTGGCCGAAGGCGCAGGACAGGAAGCAGGGCGCTGCCAGAGCTCCAAGGCTGGACCCACTATGGCCTCGGCCACCGGAAAGGCCTCCGTAGAGGAATCCCCTCGGTCCAGAATCTCCGTGAGGGGATACCTGGCCCGTTTAGAAACGGGTTCGAGCTTCATCCCGGTGGACTCCGAGATGAGCCGGAGCAATCCTAGGAAGGACGAAGGGCTATCGTCCACCGACTGTCCTCCTGAGGACTCCAAGTCCATTCACTTGGAGAAAAGGGAGGAATCATCCTCGGACTCGGAAGAGTCCTCAAAGAGCTGCCTGGGGCCTGAGCCACCCTCCACCTGCCGAGGTCTATCGGGAGTGAGGGTGACAGACAGCCTATGGGACAGTCCCTGAGCCGACCGAGAATTTTTGGTCGGAGCCCCAACTAACGGCTGTGGAGGCGGAGGTTCCACTGGAATCGGTGGGGCAGCTGGAATTGGCCGAACAACCGGCCTGGGAACAGGCTCCTCGGCTAAAACGAGGGGTTGTTTCGCCGCCCGTGACAGCCACTTAATAGCCGGGAAGACGATGGCGCGGGTTATTCCCCGGTCAGAAGGAGCTGTTGCCACATGAGTTCCCTCATACTCGACGCAACTTAGCGGCCTCCCTCGTCCGAGGAGGAGGAAGAGGATGAGCGGCGGCGCCACTTGCTGCAGTGCCGACAGAGACTGCCTATGACGGTGGGATCGCTGGACCGCCAAGACGCCTGAGAATGAACCTCGGCTAGGCCGAGACGCAAAGGGAGGTGTCGCGAATCGGGCACTCTCGGTTCAGACGATTCCACCAAGGCTCCGAACCGGAGGCACAGACGAGCTGACGGGATCCTCAACTCCCACCGGGGGAACCGGGGAGAGGGGATTCTCAGCTTCTCCAGCCGACAACCCATCCAACGAGTCGAGAAAAATCTCAACCGGCGTGATGGGAGTCTCGGTCAACTGGCCTGACGGGACACCGTGAAACCAGTGGCCGAGTCCGGTCAATGTCGACTGTCGACAACTAGGGAGAGGGATCTTTCCCGCCTCCCAAGAGCGTCGACGGTGAGACTTACTTCTGTTTTCTTTGACCGAGAAAACGGTCCAGAAGAAGTTGGTCCCTCACCTTTTGTCGAGAGGTCAGACAAAGCTCCTTAAAAAGAAGCCGAATAAGAGGCACTGAGAGATAGCGGACAATGCCGCAGCCGAGGTAGAAGTGGCCTGGGCGCCGCCTTTCGAGGGCGATCATCTGTCGAAGCTGATTCGCTGAAAGCCCGCCGCCGACACCGCCGATCGGGCCTTTGACTTAACCGAGGAAATCTTTTCTCGACGCCCAGTTGTAAACGGCAGCACCGGCTCCTCGAGGACGAGTCAAAAGGAAGAGCACAGGTCGCAGGCCTGCAGGTCGTGCTCAAGGCCCAAGCAGTAAAAGCACGTGGAGTGCGGATCCGTCCGAGACATCTTCTGCCCGCAAGGGCATCTCCGGAAACCGGGAGTCGATTTGTCCATCGCAGCCGCGAGGGAGAGAAGTCCGAAGTCTTTTTAGCAAAAAACTTTTAATTTCGAAAATTCAAAGAACTAGGAACCAGTCTTACACGCAGAGCGTTAAGGAGGGAACCTAAGCTTCCAAGCGGTAAGGAAGATCTAGCGTCATGGGGCGGAGCCGAGAGTTTTACCACCCGGTTGGGTGGGAGGAGCCAGCTTGAAGACCTTCCGGCAAGATTTAAAGTGGCAAGGAACCTGCCAGACAGTGTGGATGAACAACATATCCATGTCCCTAGAAATATATATTTTTTTAACATACATAGCAAATAAATAAATAATACAAATTAAATACTGAACAACTAAAGCTGCTGTTCTATAGACATGAAGATTTGACTCCCGGCAGGCAAGTGATATCATCACTGAAGCGCACTTAACAGCAGGGGGAAAAAAAGGAACTGAGGCGGTTGGAGGGTTGACATCAAGGTAGCCTACGCAGTGCTAGCCTGTCTCTCTGCGCCACTTCTGAGTGGCCTACCTCAACGCCGGCCCTCCTGAAGATTTTTGGCTCCCACTCGGTCCTAGCACCTCTGGTGTAGTTCCCATCAGTGTGAATGAGTGGTGGAGACTTTATGTCTAGGAAGATCGGTGCTCTCCAAGAAAGAAAGCATAGGCCACAAGTCGCAGCCTGCTCCCAAGGAGCCTTAATAAGCTTTTCCAATAGAAAATTCAAGTCCCAAGCCAGAACTGGATTATGGATGGGGGCTTCAAGTACAGAATGCCTCCAAAAAACATACAGGCCAGCTCCAGCTGGGCAACCGTACGACCCTCAATAGGCACAAGTAAGGCTGTCGTACCAGCCAATGGCACTGTAATAGAGGAATACTGCAGGCCTACATCTGACAAGGAAAACAGACACTCTAGAACCGGATTTATTGGTTATTCTTAGGTAATCAAATCAAATCAATCTATTTTTATAGCGCCTTTCAAAACCAAGGCGCTTCACAGATTATAAATACACTAAAACAGAATATAAAGTTATTAAAATCAGCACAATTCAATTAATCAGGGAAGGCAAATGAAAACAAATATGTTTTCAACATTGATTTAAAATTTGTGATGGTCAGGCATTCTCTTAACTGACGAGGTAGAGAATTCCACAGGGTCGGTGCTGCAAATGAGTAAGCATGCGCTCCAGATATTTTAAAACGAACCTTGGGAATCTCTAGCAATCCCTCATTGGTGGATTGGAGAGGGCGATTAGGGGAGTAGGGACTCAGGAGATCTTTAAGGTAGTCAGGTCCCAGTTTGTGTAGGGCTTTAAAGGTAAGCAATAAGAGATATGCAGAGACCACAGGTTGGGAAACCATATGAGCTTACCCCCCATAACAGTGACAAAGGACAAATGGCAAGTACTGTTGGTGATGCTAGGAAAGGAGGACAGGATGGGAGAGGGAGAAAACGGTGGAAGGTGGTTATCCTTAATGCTAGGAGCCTTGGGAGGAAAACTGCAGAGTTACAGGTTCTCATGGCAGAGGGAAAGGTGGACATTGCAGCCATCAAGGAAACATGGGCCACCCAATACAATGACTGGGACCTGTCTGTACCAGGGTACAGGTTATTTCGTAGGGACAGAGTGATTGGGAAAGGAGGGGTGGCACTATATGTGAAGGAAGGACTGAAGTGTGTAAGGGAGGAAGGGGAGGAGGGTAGTACGGAGTCACTTTGGATGCAAATCCAGGATTCCAAGAATAGGATTCTTAGAATGGGAGTGGTGTACAGGCCACCATCTCAGACGGAGGAGTTAGACAGGGAACTAGCGGGACAGATCAGGAGGACCTGCGAGAAGGGTAGTGTGGTGATTGTGGGGGACTTCAACATGCCAAGAGTGGACTGGAGCACCCCAACAACCAGGAACAGAAGGGAGCAGGTACTGCTGGATGCCTTCCAGGACAGCTTTCTGCTGCAAATGGTCAGTGAAACAACCAGGTTAGGGAATACCCTTGACCTTGTGCTGGCAAATGGGGACTTTGTAAAAGAACTTACAGTGGAGGAACCGCTGTCAGGGAGTGACCACCACTCAGTATGGCTCACACTGGATATGGGCAAGGAAGGAGTGGAATCTGGCACAATAGTGTTGGACTTCAGGAGGGCCGACTTTGGGAGGATGGGGGAAGTGGTAAAAGGGTACCTTGCCAGAATTCAACCCAGTATGGACACTAACCAGAGGTGGGAGCTCATAAAGCTGGGGACAGTGGAGGCAACCAAAACCTGCTGCAAAGCCCAGAGCAAGAAGGCTAGGGCTAAGAAACTGATCTGGTTGAGCAAGGAGGTCATGGAAAAGGTAAGGAGGAAAAGAACTGCCTTTAGGAAGTACAAGAAAACAGGGAGGGGGAGGACAGGGAGGAGTACTTGACAGAATCGAAGGAGGTGACAAGGGCAGTAAGGGAGCCAAAGCATCTACGGAACTCAGGCTGGCACAAGGCATTAAGAACGGGGAGAAGGACTTCTTTAAGTACATCACGGAGAAAAGGAGCTGTAAGGACCACATAGTAAGGATTAGGAAGGAGGGGGGTTGGGTGGAAGCAGGGTGCGATAAGGCGGAAGCACTAAATGAATACTTCTGCTCAGTATTTACTAAAGAGAATGGGGGGTGACACCCAAGGTGGGAGAAATGGCAGAAGCAGGGGGAAGAGGTGACAGATGGGGAAATCATGGAGAGCAGAGTTCAAGAGGGTTTGAAGGCACTGAGGGTGGACAAGGCGCCAGGCCCAGATGGCATCCACCCCAGGGTACTGAAAGAGCTGGCAGAGGTCCTTGCAGGACCTTTTTTAGACCTATTTAATGCCTCACTATATTCGGGGTGTGTACCTCAGGACTGGAGGATGGCTCACGTGGTGCCCCTCCACAAGAGTGGCCCCAAGGATGAACCGGGAAACTACAGACCAGTGAGCCTCACATCCATCGTGGGTAAGCTAATGGAGACTATCCTGAAGGAGAGGCTGGTGGCCCTACTAGAGGCCAAAGGACTACAGGACAGCAGACAGCATGGCTTCATACATGGCAGATCCTGCCAAACCAACCTGGTCGAGTTCTATGACTGGGTAACTAGGCAACTGGACAGGGCCATGCAGTGGATGTCCTGTATCTGGACTTCAGTAAGGCATTCGACTCAGTGCCACATGGAAGGCTGGGAAGGAAGTTAGTAGGCACAGGGGCGGCAAAGCTGGTGAGATGTGAGGAAACTGGCTGCAGGGAAGGCAACAGAGGGTGGTGGTGGTGGTGGTGGTGGTGGGTGGGGAGCTCTCACACCCAAGGGCAGTGACAAGCGGTGTTCCACAGGGCTCGGTGTTGGGACCAGTGTTGTTTGGGATATTCATTGCAGACATACCATGGGACATCAGGAGCAAGATCAGTCTATTTGCTGATGATACCAAGGTAGGCGCAGTGGTGGATGACCTAGGGGGATGGCAGCGGTTGCAGGATGATCTGGCAAAGCTTGAAACCTGGTCAGACACCTGGCAACTGGGCTTTAATGCCAAAAAGTGCAAGGTGCTGCATTTTGGGATGAAGAACCCAAGGAGG
Organism: Neoceratodus forsteri; assembly: GCA_016271365.2. Lineage (NCBI taxonomy): Eukaryota > Metazoa > Chordata > Ceratodontiformes > Ceratodontidae > Neoceratodus > Neoceratodus forsteri. Next base: position 48,740,394 of record CM028136.1, on the reverse strand, counting down.
AGTTACCAGCTAGGGGGAGTGCAGCTAGCCCAGAAAGAGGAGGAGAAGGATCAGAGTGTGCTCATTACAGGGTCAATGAACAACTCGGCACAATGTAGGAAGGCAGCTGCAAAGGCCAACAGAATGCTGGGTTGTATTGCAAGGGGTATATCCTCGAGAAGGGAGCAGGTGATTCTGCCACTGTATAAGTCATTAGTTAGACCATACCTGGAGTACTGCGTGCAGTACTGGCGTCCATATCTGAAGAGGGACATTAAGGTACTGAAGGGGGTGCAGCACAGAGCGACAAAGATGATCAAGGGGCTGGGGGACTTATACAAGAGGAGGCTGAAGGAGTTGAACATGTACTCACTGGAGGAGAGGAGAGATGGGGTGACATGACTGAAACCTTTAAATACATGAAAGGAATAAACAAGACAGGCACAGAGGGACTGTTCAAAGTAAGGGAGGGGAGGGACACCAGGGGCCATGATATGAGACTGGAGCGAGGAAGGTTCAGGAGGGAGATGAGGAGACACTTTTTTACAGAGAGGGTGGTGGCTGGGTGGAATGCGTTACCTGCTGAAGTGGTATGTAGTAGAACAGTGGACTGCTTCAAACGAGGATGGGACAGGACAAGGGGGAGGGTTAATGAAGGGGAAGGGTGGAAGGGAGGGGCAGCTGCAGAATAAGGGGTGCTAGCTGCACATTCGAGCAGACTTGATAGACCTCTAGGCCTTTATCTGCTGGCAAATTTCATATGTTCGTATGTTCGTAATCCTACCTTATAGGTGATCCGCCACTGAACTGGCAGCCAGTGCAGTTCACGCAGAACAGGAGTAATATGACTGGAGCTACAGGACCAATCAATAACCTGGCTGCAGCGTTCTGCACCAGCTGCAGGTAGCGGATATTAACCCCCGACAGCCCTAGTCAAGATGGGTAGTAATGAAGGCATGGGTCAGAGTTGGAAGGTCTCCCGGGGGAATCAGGTGTTTCACCAGGGTGATGTTCCTCAGATGGTAAAATAAGGATCTGACCACAGCTGACACCTGAAATTCCAAGGTCAAGCCATCATCAAAAACAATGCCCAGGTTATGCACTCGATCTGAGGAAATAAGCTGCACACCATCAAGCCAAAGACCCGACATGTGCCCAGCATCAAAACCCGCACCTGGGTGGCCCAGTTCAACAACCAGCACCTCAGTCTTATCCGGATTCAATCTCAGCCAACTCGAGCTCATCCAGTCTTCGATCTCAGAAAGGTAACTATTTATCTCAGAAACCGCATCAACCTGTCCAGGCACAATGGACATATATAGCCGAGTATCATCTGCACAGCAGTGAAAACTCAAGTGGTATCACCTAATGATATCTCCTAAGGGCAGCATAAACACTGCGAACAAAATGGGAGCCAATATGCAGCCCTGCGGTACTCCACAGGACAGGGGGAAGGCATCAGAGGAATAAATTCCAATGACCACCCTCTGAGACCTGCCTGTTAGGAAAGATAGAAACCATTTGAGGACTGTGCCAGACAGGCCACAAAGGGCCCGCATCGTCTCCAAAAGCACCTCATGGTCCACAGTGCCAAAGGTTACAGAGAGATCAAGAAAGAACAAGATGGTATGAGCTTTTCGATCTCTCGCTATCAGGAGATCATTTAGTACCCAGACAAGGGCAGTCTCCGTGCTATGCCTCTTCCTAAATCCAGACTGGAGAGCTTCATAGACACCGTGAGTTTCCAGGTGATTGTCAAGTTGCAATGCAACCACCTTTTCAATAACCTTCCCCACAAAGGGGAGATTAGAGAGGTCGGTAGTTAGCTGGATTGACGGGATCTAAGGAGTTTTATTTTCAGGAGTGGTCTAATGACTGCCTCCTTTAAGTGATCCGGAAAGGTTCCCCTCTCCAAGGATCTCCATACAATTTCAGCTAGGATTGGACAATTAACATCTAGCACATCTCACCAAAAGGGAGGTAGGGCCTGGATTCAAACTACAACAGGCTGGATGCAAAGTCTGGACAATCTTCACAATGTTCATGAATTCCGGTTGGCCGAAATCTGTCCAGACAGACCGGGTACTCACCACTTCCCATCTACCTCCACAACCCCTCATGGAAGGAGTCGGGACGATTCCAGACCTGATGCTGGCAACCTGATCCGTGAAAAACTGAGCTAGCTCATCACACTTAGCTTGTGAAAAAACTCTTCCAGACTGCAGATAGATTGGATTGCACAATCTGTCCGTAGTATGAAAGATCTGAGCTGGTCGGTTCTGCGCAGCAGAAATCTCCCTGGACAGGAACGTTGCCTTCTTACGGGTGATTTCTGATTGATAGCCATCATAATGCTCCATCAATCTAAGCCTGTCAGCATCCAGGCCGAACTTCCGCCATGCTCTCTCTCTAGCCTTCGACCACTACACCTCAACTCCTTCAAGGACCCATCGAACCAAGGGGACCCTGGGCGAAGAGTGAGTGGTCGAACACGAACAGGAGCAATCAAGTCCAGGGCATCTCCCACTGTCTTATTATAGGCAAGTGCTAGATCCCCAGGACGTGTACTTTCGTCCAGCAATCCCGACAGGTCCAGCACTGCTCCATTTGGGGTAACTCCCCTCAAGGGGCGATACTGAACCATATCCAAAGGGGTAGATCCATTTGGGGGAACCCCAAAATTGAACCCTATTTGGTCAGACCAACTGACTGGTTCTACCCCCAAATCAGTGATCTCCATCTCCAGGAGAACAGCAGATCCAATGAGTGGCCTCCTATATGGGTAGAGGAGGTAACAACCTGTGTAAGGCCCAGCGTTGTCATCAGCTGGAGGAGATTTTGACCAAATTGCGAGAGTTCATCAACCCAGGCATTGAAATTCCCTAGAATTATTCATCTGGGGAATTCCAGCACCATGTTGACAACAAAGTCAGCAATCTTGCAGGAATAAACCCCCATCACCTAGTGGACAGTAGATGAGGAGTATCCTCTAACCTACACCCTCACCGAATCTGGTGGTCCCCACTGGAACATCCACAAGGTAAAAGCACTTAAGTGATGAGAAGCGGCCCTGCTTCCACTTCATGGAATAAGTGGCCCTGGTAGAAAGCTTTTTAGCAGCCACCAAGACATTGGCCATCTTTTGGGAAAACCCAAATCTAGCAATGGCTGTTTTCAGGAGCACTGCATGGAGGTGAAGTGATCTGAGGTCCAGATGGACAAGGGTTCCCTGCTCCTGTGACAGAAGTCCCTGGTATAAGGGCAGGGGTACTGGTGGCTCCACTGTCAGCTGCTACAGTAAGGGGAACCAGATCTATCAAGGCCACAGGGAACAATGAAGATTAGAGTTGACCGCTCCATTGGAAGTTTGACTAACACTCTCTGAAATAGAGGAAAGGTGTTCAGAAACCTCCCCTTCCAAAAGAGGGACAACACGTCTCACCAGAAAACTCCAGGCCCTGGAATGAGCGAGTAGATATGCGGTAGTTTTGTACTGTGTGGGGACGCAACAAGGTCCAACTCTGGACACCATTTGTCTAACAGATCATCCACTACTCAGGTCTGTAGTTCCCACTCATGCATTTTTTTACTGTGATCTGCTTAGTGCATCTGCCAAGACGTTTAGGGCACCTGGAACATGTACTGCAGACAGTTCTAGACCAAGTTCTAGAGCCCAATACCATACTCTTATTGCCTCCTTGCCCAGTGGGTAAGATGACGTTCCCCCTTGTTTGCGGATTTAATGCACCACACTGACGTTGTCCATGTATACTAACAGAGGACCTGGAGACAGGTAAGCCTGGAAGACCTGTAGGCCGCAGAGAACAGCTCTCATTTCTACAGCATTTACATGTAAGGTGTTCTCTTTAATCCATACACCCTGCATCTGAAGGGGCCATAAATGTGCTGCCCCCCAGCCCATCCCAAGGCATCCTCGGTTAAAATCTGGCAAGGAGATGGGATCAGGAAAGGAACCCCCTTTAGCAGCTTGCTGGTTTCCATCCACCACTTGAGCACCTAGCCTACTGAAAAGGTTATTACAACCCTCTGTTCTAGATTGTCCGTGAGTTTATCCCACTGGACTCTCAAGGTCCACTGAGGGATACTCATGTGTAGTCTGGTCAGACGTACTCTGACAATGACTGCTGCCATTAGACCCAGGAGCCAAATGAATGTTCTGGCTGTGACTGTCGTCGAGGCACAGGCCAGGAAGCATAGGGAAAACCAGGAGCAGTTGTAGAATTCACCAAAATTATTTATTTGTAGTTGCAGTAACATAAAAAAAAATAAACTTCTACAGTCTAACTCAGTACAGAGGAGAAAAGAGAGTTTTCCTTCAGTCTCGGTGTCCCTTTTTCTTCTAATCTCATCTTGCAGTAGCAGTTTAGCTCTTTCATAATTCTTTTCAGTCTCCATCCTTAGCAAATATCCTGTCCTTGTAAGTTTCAGGAGCTGCTAGAACAGTGTCCCTGAGCTGAGAGGTCCCTTCTGCAGCTTCTGCAAAAGGCTCAACATTTGCACTCAAGTAACCTCTAGAGTTTTTACAGTCATCTCAAATTATAAATATATATATATTTCAACAGTAACACTATATATTTTCTAAACAGGGATCCCAATATCAGTTACATTTCCATACATTGATCTACACATATTTTTATATTAACTGATATAGCTATGCAAGGGAGGAAAATGCACAGCAAGCTAAAACTGGGAGACAGTGAGAGGCAAAGGATTGCGAGACTGTTTGGGTTGATCAAGTCCGAGGTCTCAAAGGAAAACTGGGTTGCACAACCAGACAGACAGATAGGAAAGGACAGATCCTTGCATTTTAAACACTTTCTGTAACAAATGGGGCAGGGTTCTATTCCACCCTGTCACAGTGACATACCAGTTGTCATGAACTAGCTGGGCCTGTGCAATCAGACATTCGGTCCTGTACAGAGGCAGGAAAGCCGAGCCTAGGGCTATGTCCAGAAAGTACAGTTACGCAAGAACTTAACATAACAGTAGACCTTCGAGAGAGGCTCTTGCAGTAGGTAATCCCCTTGAAGACTGAGTGCCCCTTGGCGTCAGGACCACACGGAAACATCAGCCAGCAGTGTCTGGTGGGGGACTACCCACCCGATGTCACGTGACGGACGTCAGCATGACCCTATACAGTGGGCGGTCCCCATGCCCACCTTCCAGTTCTCCCACCGGAGACCTCAGAGGAGAAGCGACATGCGAAAAGAAAAACAGAGGCTCCTGGAGCCCAGAATGAGCTCATAAAGAAAAGGCAATGAAGCCAAATAAATTTGGGGGATGGAGGAAGGGGGAAAAGGTTACCTACTGCAAGAGCCTCTCTTGACGATCTACTGTTACAGTAAGTTCTTACGTAACTGTACTATCTTACTTCAAGAGGGCTCTTACAGTAGGTAATCACCTTGAGGATGGAGTCCCAAGCAGTGTGAATAAGAATAAACAAACATGGGAGGCAGGAAGAAAGGTCCACTAAAGGCACAGAAATCATGACAGGGGACCCTGAAGCACTGCTATGCTGAAACCTGCCCTGCGTCTAGAAGCGTTGTCCAGACTGTAATGCTTGGTGAAAGTGTGGACCAAACTCCACATAGCCACAGCATATATGTTAGCGGTTCACACATTCCTGAAACAAACAGTAGAGACAGCCATACTCCTGGTGGATGACCATGTTTCTGGTAACAGAAAGTAATGCAGTTTGCCAGCCATTTGGATAAGCACTGTATGGAAACTTCCGCACCCTCTCTCTTGGGTGCAAAAGAAACGAAAAGCTGATCTGTTTTCCGGATAGACTTTGTCCTGTTAGTGTAATAATGCAAGATTCTATGACCATCTAAGGTATGGAGAATCGCTTCTCCCTGACTGGAAAGCTCGGGGGTAGCACACTGGAAGTTGAATCGACTGGTTCAACATAAACTCAGAAACCACTTTGGCTAAGAACTTAGGGTTGGTACGAAGAGCCACCTGGTCTCTATGAAAAATTAAATAAGGCTACTTACAAATCAGGGCCTGAAGCCCAGAAATCCTTCAAGCTGAAGTGATTGCTACTGAGAAAAACTCTTTCCAGGACAAATAATGCATGTCACAGGAACCAGCCGGTTCAGAAGGAGGCAGGGTCAACTTTTCTAAAACAAAATTCAGATCCCATGGTGGCGCAGGACTGTGCACCAGTGACCTGAGATGCAGAATCCCTTTCAAGAAAGTTTATAAACCTTTCAACTGGGCTAATGTCCTGCCATCCACTAGGGCATGGTAGTCAGAGATAACTAAGAAATAGACCTTCAGCGAAGAATACCCCAGGCCAAATCAGAGAGGTGCAGGAAATACTCCATGATTAACAGAGCAGGGCACGAGAACGGATCCCAACCCTTCTCAGTGGCCCAAATGTAAAAGTGCTTCCACTTCATGGCATATGTGGTCTTTGTAGACAGCTTTCTGACCTTAACGAGCACTTGTACCACCTTGGAGGATACTCCAAAGCACGAAGTGGCCATCTCCTGAGGTGCCACGCGTGAAGATGAAGGGATTTCAGCCCTGGATGGACCAGCGTACCCTCCTCCTGGGTCATGAGGTTGTTGTAGAGAGGCAGGGAAACCGGAGGTTCCACTGCTACCTGCTGAAGGAGTGGAAACCAAACTTGGTGAGGCCAAAAAGAGGCAATTAGAACCATGTGGGCCCCCCTCTGCCCGTAGCTTGAGCAGCACCCTCCGCAGAACCAGAAAGGCATACCAGAACCTCCCTGTCCAGCAAAGAGATAGCCTGTCTCGCCAAGGAACACCATGCTCTGGAGCAAGCGAGCAAAACTTGGGTAGTTTTGCGTTGTATGGGGAGGCAAATAGATCCAGATTTGGAAAACCCAACAGATCAAAGATGTGGCTGACCACCTCTTTCTTGAGTTCCCACTCATGGGCTCTTACTCTGGTGCGGCTGCGACTGTCCACTAGGACATTTTGCTTGCCTGGAATGAGGACAGCTGTGAGGTGAATCCGATGCAGAACAGCCCTATTCCACTACCGCATCGCCTCCCCAAAATGCCAGCCTTGCTTGATGAAATACCAGACCACACACATGTTGTCTGGACTAACAGCGTTCCCTGGAGAAGGGGATGCTGAAAAGCCTGAAGAGCATACAACACTGCCCTCATCTCTAACACAATGATGTGCGATTAACACTTGGGACCACCTACCCTGGGTTTTGTGTTCTCTCAAATGTGCACCCCAACCCATCCCTGATACATCTGTAGTCAGAATCTGGGTGGGAGAAGGGGACTAAAAAAGGACCCCCTTGGTGAGATTGGAAAGATCCTGCCACCATGAGAGATCCCTCTGCATGGAATCGGAGACCATAACCATCTGGTCCAGGTCGTCTGACTTTGGTCCGTGTTCTGAGCGTCCACTGTGAAATACGTATGTGGAGCTTGACGAAGGGCACAGTGAGGAAGGCGCTACCATCAGGCCCAACAGTCAAAGAATTGACCAGGCTGAGACCTTCCTGGTGGGGCCATCATACGGGTCTGTCACTGCAAGGTTTCCGCTCTGTCCAGAGGGAGGAAAGCCATACTCTGAACTGTGCCCAACATCGCCCCAATGAACTGCAGGTACCGGAAAGGGACAAGTTGGGACTCTGAAAAATTTACAGTTATCCCACGTGACGGAAAAGGTCTAGGGTTGCAGAGAGGGAGAGTTCCAACTGTTCCCTTGATGGGGCTGACAGAAGCCAGTCGTTGCCCGAGGTGCCAAGGATACCCCAAAGGGTAGAGCCTTGAACTGGTAATGTTCCCCCTGAAAGGAAAACCGAAGGTAGCAACAATGGGCCTTGAAAATGTGCAGGTAGGCATCCTGCACATCCAGAGCACAGAGCCACTGACCCTTGTGCACGAGGGGCAGCAGACCCAGGAGGATTAGTATCCGAAACCTTTTGTGCTCTAAGTAAAGGATTAGAGCATTAAGGTCCAGAATGGGATACAGATCTTCCATCTTTTTGGGGACCACAAAGAAGTCGTAGTAGTACCTCTTTCCTTCCTGTTGCATGGGAACAGGTTCTATTGCTTCCTTTCATAATACAGCCTCTATTTCCTCTCAGCGAAGAGGGATGTGCACCTTCTGGTAGTGTGACAGGGCTACAGGCCTGTCTGGAGGTTTCTCCAGAAACTTCAGAGTGTGGCCCTGCTCTATGAGCTGAAGAACCCAAGAGTCGGTCCTTACTGCCTGCCACCCTGGCAGATAAGGAAATCTTCTGCCCACCTGCTCCCCTGAAAAATCCTGAGGGCAGAGGGCAGATAGCGAGTCATGCAAGGGATGGGGGCTGGGGAGAGCTGCACCTAAGCTCTCTGCGACTTAGCCGGGGGAGCAGCAGAGGCTAGCTGTGCCTGACGTTTGGTCCGACGTTGTGCCGTCTGCTGTTTCAGTTGCCTTCTCCCTTGGCGGCGAAAAGGCTTCTTCACCTAAACTTTAGGTCAGTACATGGTCTGTGCTGACCTAAGGGCCTTACCTTTGTCCTGCAGAGTGGTAATAATACCCTGTGCATCGCCCCCAAACAGGACAGATGGGGCATCTTGGACGGCAGTCTGCACATCCTGGGCCAAACCAGACGCTCTCAGCCATGAGAAGTGTCAGAGGCTGACTGCTGTGGTGGCTCCCCATGCTGACGAGTTGACAGCGTCACAAGTAGCCCTGAGGGAATGTTTGCAGGCCACCTTAGCAGAATAGATCGAATCCTACTATATGGATTTCAACTCAAGAGTCCAGGAGGGCTTCAATAGCCGGCTCCAACTTGGTAAACAAGGACTTTTGGTAGACCAGCATGTGACCTACATAGTTTAGAGCCCTTATAGCCAGTGTAGAGGAGTAAAACTTCCTACCAAACTGGTCTAGCTGCCGAGACTCTTTATCAGGAGGAGAGGTGCTCATGTGTCAGTGCTTGAAGGACCAGTCACAAGCAGCTGCAATGACCACCAAATCGGCCTTGGGGTGCACACTGAGGTGGTCCTTCCCTTCTGGAGTGTAGCAGGTGCAGTCCGCCTTCTTGGCTACTGCTAGAATAGAAGAGGGCATCATCCAAATGGTTGATGCCAGATCCTCATGTGGCTCCAGCCAGGGCGGTGTAAGGACTGGGACAGTCGCCTGCATATCCAGGTGCTCTGTAAGGTGCTGTCTTTTGGGGTCCTGGTCATCCAACTTCCAGTCGCAGACCTCCACAATTTTTCGGAGGAGGTCTGCAAAGGAAGGATCATCCGGGGGGTGATTTAGGGGATTCCTTAGGATGGGGCTCCTGTATAGACGGGGTTACAAAGCCCGACCCTGCTGATGAGGACAAATACAAGTTGGAATCTTGATCAGAGTCCGAAAATGTGGAATGAGGGTGGGCCGAATCCCACAGAGTTGACTTATCCAGAGGCCGGGTCGACGTCGGATCCTTCGAAGGGACTTTGTTTGCTAATATACTTTACAAATTTTCTGACGGTGGAAAAACAAATGCATGAGTTTAAACTTCACTGTTTGCTATACTGTTATAGAAAAAAGTATCTGGTCCATCCGTTGTCCCACAACCCCTCCACACAGGGCTTGCTCCTGCTTACCCTCTGCCATGATACCAGTCGATGCACCAAGCCCTCCCCTTCCCCCGACACCAGGCTTTGCCACTGGCTGTCCCCCAGCTTATCAGCCTCCTCTGCCTCCATAGCCTCAGACTCCAGAGGATTTTCGGTCCATCCTGCAGTCTCGGTCGTCAGAGATCAAGGCACAGCTTGTGTCAGAGCTGGGCAGTCGTCCACTAGCAGCCCAAATGCGCAGCCAGTAAGGCAAGTTCTGGTTCCCTTATCTCAGCGCAACCAGACAGACAAGAGACAGGAAAGGAAAGAACATGACAGATCCCTGCATTCAAACCCTCCCTAACAACTGGGGCAGGGTCCTATAATCTACCCTGTCACATGCATCCCCTTCTTAAGAGGGAACCTGTTTTATCAAACAGGTTTCCAAAACTTTCTATTAATTCTCTAATAATATTAGCTTCTAATTTTCAGAAATTAAGCACATGTTCAGTATCCTTTTTTCAATAACAGTACAGCAAATGGTAAAGTTTAAACTCATACATTTGTTTTTCAACCTTCAGAAAATTTTTAAAGTATATTAGTAAAAAAACGGAAAACAAAGGGAGGGATTGTACAGTTAAAGAAGGAGGGGTGACTGTACAGAGAGGGAGCAAGAAAAAGCAAACGTCTTCAATACTTCTGCTCAGTGTTCACAGCAAAAGGGAAAGGAGAGGAACCACGCAAGGGTGGGAAATGGGCACTAGTCCATTTTCTGAGGAGAGTGTCCAGAAGGCACTCACTAGCCTGAAGGTGGACAAGGCTATGGGGCCCGACGGGTACATCCAAAGGTACTGAGGGAGCTCAGGGAGGCACTAGCTGCACTTCTGACAGACCTATTTAACAGATCACTGGAGAACGGTGGAGAACGGCATGGTCCCAGAAGATTGGCTAAGGGCAGATGCAGTCCCATTTCACATAAGTGGTAGCAAGGAAGAGGCAGACAATTACAAGCCTGCCAGCCTGACATCGGTGGTGGGTAAATTAACAAAAATACTACTAGAAACATAGACTTTGATGGCAAACAAGGACAACTTGGCCCGCCTAGTCTGCCCATTTCCCTACCTAATGGATAAGCTGCAGATCCTAGTTAACCAGCAGCCTACTTCCTCCTACCCCCGCCCCCTAGAATTACCTTATGACTGTCCCATGCATTCTTGAATTCCCCCACCGTTTTTGACTCCACAACCTCCTCAGGAAGGCTGTTCCATGCATGTACAACCCTCTCCATGAAAAAATACTTCCTCACATTACCACTGAGCTGTCCCCCCATCTTCAAATTGTGCCCCCTTGTTCTTGCACATCTTTTTCTGAAAGATGCTACCCTCTTAGACTTTGTTGATTCCCTTGAGATACTTGAAAGTATCTATCATGTCCCCACGCTCCCTCTTTTCCTCAAGGCTATACATATTAAGCTCCTTTAGTCTTTCTTCATGTGTCTTCTGGTGCAGACCCGGTACCATTTTAGTTGCTCTCCTCTAGACAGCCTCCACCCTGTTAATGTTTTTGCAGAGATGGGGTCTCCAGAACTGCACAAGGTACTCCAGATGTGGTCTCACCAACTGTCTGTACAGATGGATAACTTCCTGTTTTCTACTGGTGATGCCTCTCCCTATGCATCCCAGTATCCTTCCAGCTCTCCTTACTGCCTTCTCACATTACTTGCCCACCTTTAGGTCATCTGCTATAACTACCCTTTCCATTTTTGTTGTCAGTATCTCACCCCACATTGTGTTCTCTTTCCCTGGGTTTTTGTTTCAGAATCCCAGGTGCATTACTTTGCACTTCTTTGCGTTGAATCTAAGCTGCCATGCATTTGACCATTCCTCCTACCTTGTCAAGTCCCTTCTCATTCTTTCCACCGCACCTTGTGCATCAACCCTGTTGCAGATCTTTGTCGTCTGCAAAGAGACATAATTTTCCTTCCAGTCCCTCTGCAATGTCACTTATAAAGACGTTAAAAAGAACCAGACCCAGTACTGAACCCTGCGGTACCCCACTATAAACCCCCCCCTTTCTTCACTGTGCACTCCGTTTACCATTACCCTCTGTGTCCTGCTGTCCAGCCAATGTTTTACCCAGGCTACCACCCTGGGACCCACTCCCAGGCTAGCTAATTTGTTTATTAAGCTTTTGTGTGGGACTATATAAAATGCCTTGCCTAAAGTCTAGGTAGGCCATGTCCACAGCCCCTCCCTGGTCTATTACTTTGGTCACCCAGTCAAATAAATCAATTAGATTTGTCTGACATGACCTTCCCACTGTGAATCCATGCTGCCTTGGGTCCTGCGCCCCACTGGCCTCTAGGTACTCAACAATTCTTTCCTTCAGAAGTGATTCCATCATTTTCCCTACCACTGAGATCAAACTGACAGATCTGTAGTTTCCTGCCTCTGTCTTGTTTCCACTTTTGTGAAGGGGAATCACATCCACCCTCCTCCAGTCTTCAGGTACCACACCATCCTCTCATGATTTGTTAAAAAGGGTAGTCAGTGGTGTTACTAGTTCTCTCCTTAGTTCTTTTAGAATTCTGTGGTGAATCCCATCAGGTTCCATTGCTTTGTCCACCTTCAGTTTTAGTAGTTCTTTCAAAACCCTTTCTTCTGTGAAAAGACTGATATCAACCCCCCTATCCAGAGTGCTTCTACTGACTGGATTAGATACCTCCCCTCCTCTTCCATTGTGAATACTGAGCAGAAGTATTTGTTCAGTATCCCTGCTTTTTCACTGTCCCTCTCTGCCCACACACCCTCCTCTTTATTCAGCCTCAGTATCCCTCCCTTAGTCTTTCTTCGTTCCCTAATGTACCTATAAAAGGTTTAATCCTCTTCTTAACTGAGTTGGCCATCTTTTCCTCAGTTTGGGCCTTTGCTATTCTGACTGCCTTCCCCAACTACTTCTGCTTTAACTGGTACAGTTCTCTGTCCTGCTCCTTCTGTGTTTCCTTATACTTCCTGAATGCTATCTTTTGCTCCCTAACCTTCCCTGCCACTTCCTTTGAGAACCATAGTGTTTTTTTCTTTCATTTTGATTTATATGCTTCACACAAAGGCTTGTTGCCTCTGATGGCAGTTTTAATGTTTCCCCATTGTTGCTCCACCCCACCTTCCTGCCTGTTTGCTAGTGCTTTTCTGAGGCACGCTCCCATTTTGACAAAATCAGCCCTCCTGAAGTCCAGTACCTTCACTTGTGTATGGCTTGACTGTATAGTTGAGTTTATCATGAACCACACTGTTTGGTGGTCACTTGTTCCCAGATGGCTACCCACTTCTAGATCAGAGATCCTCTCTCCATCCCCATTTGAGAGTACCAGGTCTAAGACTGCTCCACCCCGAGTGGGTTCCAATGCTAGCTGTCTGAGGCATGCTCCCTGTAGGGCATCGAGAATGGCCCTGCTCTTGGATGAGGCTGCAGCAAAGGTGCTCCAGTTAACATCTGGCATATTCAGGTCCCCCATCAGCAAAGCCTCACCTTTCTCTGCCATCCTAGAGATGCCTTCTATCATTTCCTTGTCCATTTCCTCCCACTGAGACAGGGGTCTGTTTGCAACCCCTATGCAGACTGTGGTGCCATTTCCAGTCTCCAGAGTGACCCACAGTGCCTCCTCTCCTCCCTGTTTACCCTTTAGTTCTGTTGCTTTGAGCCCTTCCCTTACATACAGAGCTACTCCTCCTCTTCTACGCTCCCTGTCCCTCCTGTAGACTGTGTAGCCTGGTATGCTGACATCACAGTCATGGTTCTCTGTGTACCATGCATCTGTGACTGCCACGATATCCAGGCATCCCTCTTCTCTCAGGGCCACCAGTTCAGGGAGTTTGTTGCTTAGACTACAGGCACTGGTACTCATTACCCTCCATTTTTTGACGGCCTTATCCCTTTTCGCCCCATCCTTGTCCTTATTGCCTTTTTCTCCATTTACCCCTGCCCTTCTCCCCATCAACTACCCTGATTTTGTGAGTGAGGGGCTAAGATTTCCCTTCTTCTTTTCAGTGCCTTCACCCTTGGCTAGTTTAAATGCTTGCCAATGAAGCATTTATACCTATCACCTAGGATCCTGGTTCCCCTCCTGGACAGATGCAGACCATGGCACCAGTATAGGACTGTATCCTTCCAGGTGGAACCCCTAGTCCCCAACAAAGCCAAAACCCTGAACTCTGCACCAGTTTTTCAACCACTAATTGAATCCCATAGTGTGGAGTACCCTAGTGTCACCCATGCCATAGACAGGTGGCGCCTCCGAGAAGGTTACCATGCATGCTACTTGTCTAAGGTCCCTCCCCAACTCCACAAACTCCACCTGCACTGCTCCGATTCCTTTCTTAACCAGGTCATTTGTCCCTAGGTGGACAATGACATCCAGCTCCCTCCCCTGTGCAGCTGCTCCTGCAATCCTGAGGATTCGCTCCCTGTCCCTCCAAGCCATGGTGCCAGGCAGGCACCTTACCTCCCTCCCCCTGTTCTACCCTCCTAATAATGGAGTCCACCACCAGGAGTTGTTTCCTTCCCCTGTGGAGTCCCATGCCACCCTCCTGTGGGTCTCCTTTGTGGAGGTTCCTGTAGCAGGATGAGACATTTAAACTCAAATAATTTATTTTCACTCTATCCTATCCCCTTATTCTCTTTTGAACTATCCTTAATTTCTTGTCAGGGTGGCCAACCTGACATGTCTAAATGCCTTCCTGAGGAGGTTGCTGGGGCTAAAACAGTGGGGGAATTCAAACATGCATGGGACAGACACAAGGCAATTGTAGTGGGGGTGTGGCAGGAAGCAGATTGTTGGTTAACCAGAATCTGAGCTTATCCAGTAGGTAGGGAAATGGGCAGACTGGGTGGGTCAAGTGATCCTTATCTGCGGTCAAAGTCTATGGTTCTTTTTTGTACTATCCCCTGTATTAGCAGTCCTTACAGCCCAAAACTGCCACATTAGGTTAAATAGCAGAACCTTCTAAAACATAGTCCAAGTCCGCAATGTAAATATGTAAAAAGATGTTGAAGAGTTTCCCCAAGAAAGCAGAGTGTTTCCAACACTTTAGGGTGTTGCCAAATAGCCCCGTTTGTTATGCGAGTGCAAGATTACGCAGGAGTGTGCGCAAGTTCAAGAGGACAGAGTGCGCACACTCATGCAGTTTAATCTTGTAAAAGAGTCGTGGAGCTCTTAAAAAGCAGGACCGCTTGCTTGAAATAGTTTTTTTTTGCAAGCGAGTCACTGCAAGGCTGCAGAAAAGAGAGCTGGCCGTTGCTAGAGGAGAAAGTAAACACTCCCTACAGCTACTTGCTGTGAATCATGATCCGCTCCCCAAGAGTACAAATTAAAACTAAACAAAGTCTAAATAAAGTGCTGCAGATATTGTGCAGGCTGTACCATGTATTATAGCAGAATTTTGGGAGTTTGGGTAAAGGGTTGCCCCTGAAAAAGGGACCTTCGGGGCTCAGTGGGCCTACCCGGTCACCAAAATTTAATAAATAAATAAATAAACCTAAATGGAAGTAAAGTATAGCTTGGGGAGTGAAAAGCTGAAAAGTTTGCAGACGGCTGAAACAGCAAGCCATCAGGAGGAATATAAGACACAGAAATATGTGTAAATACAGTCTTAGCCCAGCAAAGGAATGATGTTAATAATACTGGGCTGTTTATGGAATGTTGTAGAGATGAGAAAAATGTATAAATAAGAATTTTCAGTAAACATAAAAAACTGAGCATGAAATAAAATAAAAGCAATTCAGGAAAGGTTTTGTAGTTAAAGAACCACACTGTCTTTTCATGATGAACAGAGAGGCGGCGCACCCCTACTCAGTTTATTTCTGGGAAAGTATGGGTTCTTTAGATAACTAGATGGTAAACAATATTTTTCTTTTCTTTACCTGAATGAAGGGCAGGTATCAAGAGAGGTCTTCTATAGGGCTGGCAGCCCAGAAAGTGACTGCATATATAGAAGGCTCTCTGGTGAGGTCACTGACAGGAGGAGCTAAAAGCCCCTGATGATGCTTACGTAATAAATTAAGGTTCTTTTAGGCATAAGAAGACCTTTCTATATGTAGAGCTATCCCTGAAACAGAAAGGATCTTACTGCTATTGTTTTAAGAGTTTCTTTTGTTTATACGAACTTCACCAGTATGAAGAAAAAAGGTTTGTGTTTAATTGGCAGGATCACATGATCATGAGGTCTTAATGCTGTAATCTAAAACCTGCCCACTAAGGGACCATTAAAGAGAGGTTAGTCAGTACCTTCTGGCCAAATGAAGGGAGAGGAGGTGCGAGTGTCTACACACAGCCTTGTACAGAATACTGGATACACAGAGAAGAGCAGGAAGTCTGAAGAAAGATTTGCCTGAGTTTTGTTTTGCCTTTATTTTGGTGTGAAAATGTTAACACCCATTTCTTTTCTGTAAATATTTTGAACAGTTATTTTTTTTATCATCATTTTGGAAAATGAAATGATAAACTCAACAACAGCGTTTTTCATGCACTATATTTTGATGACTGATGTCTGTTATTGAACCCATATGCTTACAGTTCCCAGCATCCTCCTTGGTTTCCACTATGGGTGCCTTCATAGAGGAACCACACTCTGCCAGAATGGCATATGAATTGTGGAGAGGTACAACTGGAGGGATGTGCCTCTTTTCCACCACCCTCACCCTCCCTGAACCCACTGTGGTCCAACCGTTCCTCTTTCTTGGCAACCTCTGAGGCAACGGCAGTGGCCATGGTGGTCCCTGGGTGGGAAAGGAGGTCCCCCGAATCCTGACCAACTCAGCCTGGAGATGAGCAACGTCCGCCTTTCAGCCCAGAGAGATGCCTGCAGATGAGACAACACAACATCCTCCAGAACGTCCCCTGGAAGACTGCTGCTCCACAGCCACTGCACTGCACCACTCCCATCATGTCTTATTTATTTATTGAAATGTTTCACCAGGAGGGCACACTGAACAACAAGTTGCTCGTCTCACAGTGCAACCTAGGGGGAGGGATTACATAGAGTTGTGAAGGATAATCAGTTACAATAGTATGTGGGTAGTACAAACAACATTGTAAGATTGTGCAACAGTTGGAACACAAGGTATTGTACAATGAACACTGATTAAATTACAAATCATGTCCAAAATGATACAAAAGAACATATAAACATACAAAACAGTAATGTGACAGAACCATTTATAGTGCATGAGTGCACCAGGAGCAGGCTCGAGGTAGTACGCAAGTGCTGTTGGAGTAAAAAAGGATGGGGTTAGATTGTGCACACTGGTGGCCCAGAAGGGCAGGTGGAGAAGGGGGAGGCAAGAACTGAATATGAGGAGAAGGGGTAGCTATTTCCTGATTTCCATCTTCAGGGTGGAGAATCTCGCCCGGGGTCATGGTAGAAGGCAAAACTGGGGATAGGTATTAAGGTGGGTTAAAGCGGGAAAAGTAATTATGTAGGGCAAAGGTAAGGGAGTAGTTGGAGGAGGAGTGTCATATTTCAGAGGGGAAGGAATTCCAGATTTTAGGGAAACAATGGCCGAAATCAGTCTGACCGATAAGGGTGGATCGGCGAGGGACCATCAAGGTGCTGGTGCCATTTGATCTGAGAGAGAAAGAGAGAGAGTAGGTAGGGGGAGAGGATGAGAGATAGGAAGGGAGCACTCCGAACCAGAATTTGGAGGTTAGTTTGGCACAGTGAGAGATATGTCTGTGAGACAGTGGACGGAAAGTTAGAGAGCGATAGAGTTCACAGTAGTGGGAGCAGGAAGGGGAGTCGATAAAGCGGCAGAAGGAGTTAAAGAGTGTGTCCAGCTTGGTCAGGGAAGATTTGGGAGCAGCACCATAGACTACATCACAGTAGTCAAAGATGGGGAGTATCATCTGCTGGACAATTTTGCACCTCACAGTCAGTGGGATGCAACTACGATTCCTGTACAGAGCACCAAGTTTGGGGTGCAGTTTCTTCAGGATAGCATCAATATGCACAGAGAAGTTGAGGTGCTGGTCCAGTCAAACTCCCAGATATCTAAATGAGGAGGTGTTCTCCAAGATGGTCCCATCAATGGTGTGGAAAGTGGGTAGGGCTGGGAGCCTAGAGAGTCTCTGCCTGGTACCAAAGGTCATTGAGACTGTCTTCTCGGCGTTTAGAAAAAGCTGGTGAGAAGCAAACCAGAGCTGGACCTGGCTGAAGTCCTGCTGTAAGCTGGTTTGCACAGCAGCAGGGTTTTTGCCAGAACTGTACAAAACAGTATTGTCAATGTGCATGTGGCTAGAAGAGGCTGAGCAGGCTGTGGGAAGATCATTAAGGAAAATGTAGAGTAGGGGACCAAGCACTGGGCCCTGAGGGACACCAGTGTTGATGGGGAGTGGAGGGGAGATGGAATCAAGAATTCTCACCGACTGGGTCCTGCCAATGAGGTAGGATTTAAACCAGTTGGTGGATGACGGAGCAAGGCCAGCTGAGAAGAGTGAATCAAGAAGCAGGGGATGTGAAACAGAGTAGAAAGCTTTGGCTAGGTCAACAAAGATGGCCGAGGTGATCAGCCCATCGTCCATCCCTGAAAGAATGGTTCAGTAAGCCTAAGGAGGGAAGTGGTTGTTGAGTGGTTCTTCCAAAAACCTGATTGGAAGGGGGTGAAGGAGGAGGAATCAGAGAGGAAGGGTGACAGTTGAGAGATAACTAAATGTTCTTGAAGTTTGGCAAGGGTAGGAAGGAGGGAAATGGGGCAATAGTTGCCAGGAGTAGATGTGTCACCACCCTTGGGGAAAGGAAGGACTACAGCGTTTTTCCAGGATGAGGGTACTTGGGCAGAAATAAAGTACACGTTAAGGATTAGGGAGATAGGATAAGCAACTGCAGGAGCAGAAAGGCAGAGAAGTTTAGGATCAAGCTCATCTGGTAAGGAGCCATTAGACAGGTTGAGGGAGAGAGAGCATTAAGAGCTTCGTCAGAGGAGATAGAAAAGGAAAATGGGGGAGGGGTAGGCACTGACTGAGGTGAAGGGCTGAAGTTAGGTGGCAATGAGAAGAGGGAATTTAGAAGACCCGTGGCGCACGAGGTGTAGTAGGCATTAAATTCATTGGCCACGGAGCCAGGGTCAGAAACTAGGGAGTTATTTATTTTGAGAACTGGAGGGGGAGGAGAGAATAGGGCATGAACTACCCTCCAGAATTTAGATGGCGAGTTAGTGTGGTCCCTTAAAGTACAGTTGCGCAAGACCTTACCGCAACAGTAGATCATCTAGGAATGTCTCTTGCAGCAAGTCATTACTTCTGGGAGTTCCCAGCAGGTGGCACTATCACACAGCAACTTCTTCCAGCAGTCTCCACACCAGGAACCACCCACATGACATCACTTCTTGGACTGTGCCTATAAAAGTGTGGGGTTCCTGGAAGTCTCTGTTCCTCGCCGGTTTCAGCTCATAATGGCGAGGGACCGAGGGGAACTGAGGTACCAGACCATCCCAACCCTATTTGTGTTTTCACTGTTACAGATGGCAGGGGGATAGTGAGTGGGAAACTATTTAATGCAAGAGACATTCCTAGAAGATCTACTGTTACGGTAAGGTCTTACGTAACTGTACTATCTTCCATGGAATGGTCTCTTGCAGTAAATCATTACTTCTGGGAGATTCCCAAGCAGTTATGCGCCAGTGGGGAGGCCAGCTATGGCATTATGCCTTATAGAGTAGTGCAGCCAAATGACCGGTAGTCATCTAAAGGCAGTATCCAAGTTATATTGCCTGGTAAAGGTTTGGACAGTGTACCAGGTAACCACATTATAATGTTGGTGATAAAATCATTGGTGAAACAAGCCAAAATGGCTGTTAGTAGTTTTCTCCTAAGGAGTTGGTCTGATCAAGACCTGAGGAGGGTATATTGTATCTATTCTAGTAATAAGTCATGTAATGGATTCATCTGTATAATGGAGTGACCGGTAGGTCCCAGTGGCTTTTAGCCAAAGATATGGAAGCTGAAAAAGTCAGATCTTATGGTGGAAACGGTCTGAGTAAAAGGTTTTAAGTATAACGTGTCCCTGAGGAATATTCTGGTTATCGAGTTTCTGGTGAGTGAGTGAGTGTGTGTATATATATATATATGGATATATATGGTAAAAATGAACAATTAGCTGAGGTGAAACTGTATAGGGCTCTTGTAATTAGGTAGTAATATGAGCCCAGGGTTTGAAAGGAAACCCAAATGATACAAGTGTGTCCATTTAGGAGTGTTACTTTGTAGCTTGTCAGGGAAGCATCAAAGAAATGTCTGCTAGTTTGTTATAAATGATGTGAATGTATCCATTTAGGAATGTATATGCTACTTAGTAGCCATCATTAAAGTAGCGCAATATGTCTGCTACATAGTCCTGAATAAAACAAATGTATATGTAAGCAATCACCGACAGAGAAGGGCTCTACCGGTGGAATAATGTCCGCTGGTGGGGATTGGTGCACAAGGGCAAAGTCCGAGGGTTCCAACCCCCCAGTGGGCATTAATCACCGGTACAGCCCGACTCTGGAGATGATTAATGCACTTGTAACACAGGCTTGTTGTGGCGGTGACGAGCCTATGTTGCCGGTGTGTGCACCTCGCTGCCGGCAACCCTATGGGCACAGGGACAGTTTGCTGCCCGAGATCGGTGTATGACACCCCCAGTGACAGCAGTCACCAGAACCGGCCACAGGGCTCAGCCCAGAATGCGTCGGCGATCGCTGTGCGGGGGCCGGGGGAATCAGGGCGATCACAGCACGGCGGGCGGATTTGCCGTGGGTAGCACACATTCACCGCAGTTCCACCTGTCGGGTGCCTGCAAAGCACATTTGTTCATGGTGGGGGGGGGCCGTGTGTTGCTCTGGTGATCATGACATCATCTGCCGTTCCTTGCGGAGGCCAGGTGTCCTGCGGCAGGCGGGAGACCGGTGCCGGCTTGTGACCTACCAGGCTGCGGCTCGCGGGGGCCAGGGTGGCGTGAGGGTGAGTGATGGGCGGACAGTTTCCCTCTACTGCTGCGGTGGCCACAGGTAGTACTAACCAAGTGGTGTTACCTGCGAGTTAATACCCACTCGGTTTGTGTCACTTCCAGCACTGCCACGTAGTTGCTGTGATTTGCCTGCTCCTGGTGAGCTCTGTTACATTTAGTATTGTTACTTAGTAGCCCTCAAGGAAGCAAGGAAATATTTGTCATGTAGTCAAATTATGCAAATGTACCCATTTGGGATTTTAGGAGTCAGTTAAAAGTTGTTAGGAAAGTAGCAGGGAAATATCTGTTATGTTGTTCTGTATTAGTAATCTCATTTATTTATTTGAACATCAGTTTAACAACCTTTGAGCCAGAGGCTCATTTACAAAGGTACCTCGTCACAGAGAGGACAAAAACAGTGCAAGAAACAAACATCAAGGCAGACAAAAAAATCGGAGTACATTTAGGAATCGGCCAAAAATACAAGCATTTGTCAAACACAGTATACAACAGGCTTACATGTGAGCTTTACAGAGTAGACAATATACAGTAGTTACATGGAGAGTGATTCAGTGGACAGATAAAGGTACGGCTGAGTGGGAGGTATCAGAAGAGGAGTGAGGGGACGATAGTAGCAAGTAAAGGCAGAGCTGGACAGAAGGTCAGAGAGCGGCTCAGTGAGCCTTGTCTGGAAGGATAGGAGGAGGCTTAGAGGCAGGTACAGCTGCATGTTGAGAGTAGGTGATTTCTAAGACTAGTTTTAAAATAAGATAATGAAGCGGCATCAGTGACATTTACAAGGGGGTCCTTGAGCGTTAAGCTTGGGATTGCAGACCTTTCAGGCTGTGGTATTTTAGGGTTTCTCCCTTCACACTGGAAGTCTGTTTTGGGTATTAATTTGACTGTAATGGCTATTAAGTGCTTTTGTAGCCTGTAATGCCAGATTTGAGTAGGCCATGTATGGTTCTGTTCTCTCACTGGTCCCTTAATATTTCAGTGATCTTTTAGTGATACAGGATTGATAAAAGAGAATCCCAGGCAGAGTAATGACATGGTATTAATGGAACTGTTTCTTGTTTTTTTTTTAGGATATAAAATATAGTTATATTTCAGGTATTTTACATGAAAAACTGGGCTGGTGATCCCCTTATTTGTTCCGTTGGGAAAACGTATCCGAGTAATGATTCTGGATGGCGGGTAGGCATAAGTCGCAAGGCAACATCCAGGGCAAGATTAATATGGGATTGTGCAGTGGGGTTAATCCACAAGTCCTATGCATAATTTGGGCTTTTGTGTACCCCTTTTTAAAAGCTGCATCTGTTATTTGCATTTGATGGTTTAATAAGCCTTGGCTGAGGTTGGAGTCAGTATCCACCACAAAAGGGTGTTGCTAGAGGCAGGTAGGATCCAGATGTGATGGTCTGAGCGACCCGTACTTGGTCTCCGCTTAAAAATGTCCTGTGTTAAGGCCATACATCTCCTTGTAATGAGCCCTGGGTGAGGCTGAGGACAGTGTCCACCATGAAAAGGCACTTATATGATGCAGGCGGTATCCAGATGTGATGGTCTGAGTGACCCGTACTTGGTGTCCGCTTTAAATTGTCTACTATTAGGGACATACACCTCCTTGTAAAACCTCTTTATTTGTGTCTCTGAATATAAAGGCAGAACAACCCCACAGTTTCACTGAAGTCTTATGGAGGGGTAGGGGTTCAGCTATGCGAGATCATAGAGGTGTAGACACTGTTGTTATCAGAATAAAAGGCCGGGTAGGCCCAGAGGTAGTGTGCCTTTATTATTTGTCCTTTGGTTTCGGAAAAAAAACACCTCTTTAGTTGTTTTTGTATTAGTCTGCCTGAGGCTTATAAGTCACCCAGAATGATCTGTGTTGCTGGACCAGATAGTTTATCACCTGAAAGCAGGGTGTTAGCCGCTTTATAAACGTATACAAGGCCAGGATTTGTGAGCTAGGCCTGATGTCATATAGTAATGCCTGCGGTAAACTATTTATTATATTATATCCCAGTCTTTACGGGATGTCGTTAAAAGTATTAAGTATAGGCATCAGTTCTTTTTCAGGCAAAGGAGGTGATAACATGCCCAAAGTATGCTGGTATTTAGTAAATGGCTCATCTAATTCAGTATCCTAGTATTCGGAGTAACTAGGCAATACTCTTCATATAAACTGAAAATCAACAGGTGTCGAGGTAGCCCTGGAAAGTTAAGCCTTATCGTCGTTACAAGAGGACTTCATAAAATAGGGGAATTGTGCCTCCTGAAAGTCCGTGTTAGGAGCCCCATTCTAATACATCTCCTCTGAGAGGTTCTCCGTTCTGTGTGGTCTGTTCAAAGAAATGTAATTCTCCATCGGTGTCTGAGGTGTATATAATGAATGTGGTATGGCCCTGGGGTTAAAATATGTTAATTTGCCCCTTTTTCACATGAGGTGTGACCCCATAATATGTGGTGGGATGTCCTCATGGGTATATACAGGAAGGAATGAGACGTTTTCATCATCAAGTGTAGGGCCCCTGAGGGGCTGACGTCGAAATAATAGTCTCAGTTGATGGAGAAATAGCCTTTAAAGGTATGATTTCATGATGAAAAACCTGCTCCGTAGATGGTGGAATGTAGCCCGTTGATGAGAGAGCATAAAATAAGTGTTCTGTCAATGATATAGGTACTCCTGGTAATAGGAGAGTCATGAATGCAGGCTCTGTCGATGGGGAAGACAGTCCCATAACGGTATTTATTGGTTACGTCGGGGGCCCGTTGAGTGAAATTCATGTGCACTGTCAATGGAGGAGGCAGTCCCATCGACAGGAGAGGCTTCCTGGGAGCCTCTGTCAATGGGGAGTGTGTCCCGGTCGATGAGTGTGAAAATGAGATGCTCCATCGATGGGGAGGCAGTCCCATCAATGGGAGAGGTATTTTCAGACCTCCGCTGATTTGGGGGTAGTGTGACCAGTTGATGAGAACAATGATATTCAGATACTCCGTCCAACGGAAGAGGCCTTCTGACAGCCTCTGTCAATGGGAGTGTGCCCAGTTGACAAGAATGTGAAAATCAGATGCTCCGTTGATGGGGGAGGCAGTCCCGTCGACAGGAGAGGTATGTTTTAGAGCCTCCGTCGACAGGAGGAGTGTGTCCCGTCAACGGGGAGGCAGTCCCGTCGATGGGAGAGGCTGTCTTGAGAGCCTCCATTGACGGGAGAGTATATCCTGTTGAAGAAAAGTAGTGTTGGGATGTTCGGTCGATGGGGAAAGTACTCCTATGCATGAGGAGGGAGGTTGTTATGTGCCCCATCGACGAAGACAGAGAAGTGCCTGCTGTCGACCAAGAATGCCTTTTTCATGAGACAAAATGTTGTTGTCGCTTTTACATTTCGGCACAGTAGGACTTGAGACAGGTATTTCCTTCTCTTTTTATTTTGTTTCTGGCATTTAAGCACAGGAGTTGGTTCCCTGTATAAAGCCCAGGCAACCTCAGGCTCTATTTTGTTTCTGGCATAAAGCACAGAAGTTGGTGCCATGTACGAACCCAGGCAACCTCAGGCTGTAAAAGTTCAGTTCTCACTGATGACTGCTTACACAGAAGATTGATCTAGCTGCTGTGCGAGCTGAAGCTGGCAGGAAAATGAACAGAGACTGCCAGGAGCCACCCACTTTTATAGGCACAGCCCAGGAAGTGATGTTGTGTGGGTGATTCCTGGTGTGGAGACTGCTGGAAGAAGTTGCCATGTAATAGTGCCACCTACTGGGAACTCCCAGAAGTAATGACTTACTGCAAGAGACCATTCCGTGGAAGATCTATTATTTTGTATACTTACTCTTTCCTCTCTCTGTTTATTTTTAATTTTTCCATACTTTCCTACTGCCTCTGTGCCCTTAAAGCTTCTGATCTTCCTGTTCTGGGACAGTAAGTTCCTGTATTCCTCAGCAGTCTCCTTCTTCCTTGCCCAGAGGCAGACCTCTAGCAGCTAGGGGGTGATGGAGAGCTACTCTTTTCCTTCTAGGATAGTGAGTCCTCTGTGATCACGCCCTTCCTACTCCTAAACACAAAGTTCCTATTGTCAGTCAAATCCTGTGCCTATAAAAGTGGAACCCGCTAACTGTGGTGGGGGGAGGGCAATATAGTCCCAGTAAAGTTTTAACATCAGATTCTTCCTCTTACTGTTCTCTGCCACAAGCTATCTAGGTCAGTTTTTAAATGCAATCACCTGACTTCCTTCTCTCTAAGCCACTACCCCTAATTAACAGTTTGTTTCTTCACCTAGCTAACTACACAGATAATTCCTTCACCCAGCTCAGGCAAACACTTTTTTTGTTTGCTTATACCTTAAATTGAAGTTCCCAGTAATAAAGTTCTAGTTCTTCAGTCCAGTAGAGTACTAAAGGAAAGGACAGTAGAATATCTTGTATCCAACAGATTACAGGACCCAAGGCAGCATCTTACAGATTTCTTTGAGTGGGTGAACAGGGAGTTGGATCAGGAAGGAGCGGCAGACATGGCCTACCTGAACTTTAGCAAGGCTTTCAACACCATTTCACACAGAAGACTGCTAAGCAAGCTGGGTAATTTGGGGGTTAGTAATAAGGTGGCAACCGGAGTAAAAAATTGGTGAGTGGACAGGACACAGAGGGCAGTGCTAAAGGGTGTTCACTCCGAGAAAAGGAGGGTGACCAGTGAGGTACCTCAGGGATCAGTGCTGAGACCAGTCCTGTTCAGTGTCTTTATAAGTGACACAGCGGATGAACTTGAAGGGAAGATCTGCAGTAGAGTGGACACTCGGGGGGGGGGGTCTAAAAAGAATGGAAGAGTGGTCAAGCGTATGGCAGCTGGGTTTTAATGTAAAAAGGTGCAAAATAATGCACTTGGGCCATGGAAACCTGGGGACCAAGTACGCAATGAGTGGAGTGATACTGGTAAAGACCAAGCAGGAAGAAGAGCTATGGGTAATCATACTGATGACCGTAACATGGCCAGACCATGTTACAAGGTAGTTGGAAAGGCTAGTGGGATATATCAATCACTGGTAAGATCCCACCTTAAGTACTGTGTCCAGTTCTGAAGACCACATCTCAGGTAGCATATAGACAGAATGGAGGAAGTCGAAAGGAGGGCTACCAAAATGGTGGAGGGTCTGGATCAAAGGTCCTTTGAGAAGAAGCTAAAGGAGATAAATATGTACACCCTGGAGGAGAGATGGTGGATATGACAGAGACCTTTAAATACCTCATGGGGGTAAATAAAGTACACGAAAGGGGTATTTTTCAGAGGAAGGGTGCTATAGAACAAGGGGGCACGATATGAAGCTGAAGGGGGATAAATTCAGGAGGGATTTGAGGAAGTACTTCTTCACAGAGAAGGTGGTGGCTTCCTGCAACAGCCTTTCAACAGAGGTAGTGGGAGCAAAAACAGTGGTGGGATTCAAAACTGTCTGGTACAGGCACAAGGGAACTGTAGGGGTAAGGAAGGAGAGAGGAAGAGATTACACCATGGATCAAGTACAGTCTGCAGCAAAAAATGAAGGTGAACAAAAATGGGCAGGCTGGGTGGGCCTAGCAGCCCTTAACTGCAGTCGCATTCTATGTTTCTATGCCCACTGTTTGTAGCACCCATTTGTCCAAGGTGACGGCAGCCCAGTTATGCCAGAAATGGCGAAGCTGACCCCTCATGGGGAGCTGAGGCACGGACTGGACAGCTGGGGTTAGACGCCCCCCCAACCCATCACTGGGCAGCCTGGGAGAGGGCACCAGCTGCCAGAGCGTCACCCACAACCCCTAACACCGAGCTTCTTGAGCCCTGGCTGGTAAACTTAGTCTTAGGTCACCAGATCTGTGCCTGTCCCTGCTGGGGAAGCGGCTGCTTGGGCTGCTGCGATGGAAAGGGACGAATCTGAAAAAGTGTCGTCTTTGGCCACTTGCCTGACTGCTCCTTCTGTGAGAACACTGCAGAATCGAGGGTGGCATTGAACTTTTCAAGCCTGGTATGGTGTCTGTCTGCCCCAAGGCCATAAAGGTCAGTGCCCAAAAAGGGGACATCAGCCAATTTGTGCTGGATATCTGCAGTACAGGTGGAAATCTACAGAAAAAGCCCTGCGACGCATCATGACAGCTGCTGCCATGGACCAGGTACATGAGTCGCTGATGTCCAAAGCCATCTGGAACTGGTGTTTAGCCAGTGCTCGACTCTGGTCTCTGACCACCTTAACCTCGAACTGCAAATCTGCAGGAAAGCGAGGGAGGACATGGTCGAGAAATACCATCAGGGAGTGACCAAAGCTGGCCACCATCAAGGCATAACACTCCTGACGAAGACCCAGGGAGGACTTCATGTACACTTTCTTCGCTGCATGGTCCAGCTTCTTGGACTCATTGTCAGGAAGATTGTCCACATCCACGACATTGCTCGTCTCATGGAAAACAGAGTCTGCCACCAATCCCACAGCAAAGGGGTGGTCCATGAAACCGGACAAGGAACCAGTCGGGGCCCACGTACTTGTGGGCCATATGGACCAACAGCACCATGCAGGAAGCTAGATGCTGCCAGCACTCCAATGCAGGTTTCAGGATGACCTCTGCCACCGGGAAGGTGTCTCCTGGGGAAATCATCTCTGTTCAGTACTTCCAAGAAGGGGTAATTAGCCTGCTTGTGGACCAGTTCTAAGGGGAGCTCTGTAGATTTAGAGATCAACCAGAACATAGCCCCAAAGGACACTGGCCAGTGGTCAGTAGTCAACTCCTCGAGCGAGTCATGGTCAAAGCCTGGGGTCCTCAAGGATTGCATAGTGGACCCAGAGTCCAAAGACTACTCAAAGATCACCCTCAGCCGCTTTTTGCTAAGTACCATCCTGAACTCTGCTGAGTGGGTAGTCTCTACCGACAACCGACGTGGCAGGCTGGTGACCATATAAGGAGGCCTTGGTAGTGGGCACCCTGCAACAGTTAACTGGGTGTCAGTTCCACCCTAATCGGAGGACATGCCGGCACTGGAGACACTAGGTGCAGCAGGACCAGGGCGGGCAGGGAAGTATCAGGGTCTGGGGAACGGGCCCAGCCTACCAGAGAACCCACTGCAACCATATCAACTCCTCACAGCACTGAAGCAGCCTGTGACCGAGCCTCTCCTCATCCGAAGATGAGGAGGACAAGGAGCACCTGTGGCACCTCCACGTCGAGGATCGAGAGCGGGAGTGCGAGGAGTCCCTCAACTGTGATCTCAACCAAGACCAAGATCTCGACTGACAACTTGATCATCAACAGCAAGGAGGGAGAGGCAGGCAGAGGGGCCATGTAAAGAACATGAACTGGCTCCTTCTGTGGGACCCCAGAGAGAGGCAACTCTCAGCAGGAGAAAGCAATGTCCACTTACTGCTCCTGACCTTCCTGGGAGACAGTCAAACAGACCGAAGTTCTAGAGATCGGGTCCTCCTTGACCCCTTTAGACAATGGGTTGACCAGGCTGAGAAAAATCCCAACCAACTGGTCTGCCTGTGTCATGGCCAACATGCCTGATGGGGGTACTGTACAGCCAGCGACCTGGCCCTCGACCAACAGTGGCTCAGCCAAAGTCAAGCACTTGACAGCCATCTAATGATCGAGGGAATTGCAGGAGCGGGAAGAGCATGTTCATTCAGGAGTGGGAAGAGCGTGCTTGTTCCTGGTCCCACGACCGACAACGGGATTTTCTAGACTTCTCGCCATGGGAAGAGCCGTCCCCAAAGGTCTGGAGGGATTTGCACATCTCCCTAAACATTCCCAAGAAGGATACCTCAACACTGGCCCCAGCCAGAAGCAGCACTGATGTCGACGAGGCACCCACCGAAGCTTGGGCTGCCACCTCTTCCATGGCCACAAGCTGCGCCGCCAAGCCTGCCATAGCAGATGCTGCTTTTTGGGCTTTTTTCACGCGGATGGTGGGGTGCAACCAGCCAATCAAGGAGACGCACACAGAGATCCTCGATGGATAATGGCAAAAGAGTTTTGCTAAGGCCACAGGCCTGAACATCATGCTCTGTCCCGAGGCAGTACATGCATGAATGCGGATTCATTCTGGATATTTATTCGATTGCACTGAATGCAACGTTTAAATCCCGTACTAGACCAGGCCTCTTCCCGATCCATAGCGCAAAGCAGAAACAGAAAAACACAACTAAGTTCGAAGACGAAATGCCTATGGTGCACCTAAGAACAGACGCCTACACCACACACAGAGCTGCAAAGGAGCAGACCTGACTTCCAGCAGAAAGGGAAGATCTGACATCATGAGGCAGAGCCGAGGACTAGAAGTTTAGTCTGAAGACGTTCCAGCTGGAATTAAAGGGAAAGGAAGACTGTCAGAGTGTAGATACTGCACCATATCCAAGCCCCTAGAATCATAGTTACAGTAGCTAGACAGGGATCTCAACAGTTAAAGTAACTAGACAGGGATCTCGATAGAGTAACTAGACAAGGATAGCGATATTTACAATAATGATACAGGGATATCAATATTCACAGTAAGTAGATATCATTTACAGTAACTAAACAGGAATATACTTTACTGTAACTAGACAGGGATATCATATTTACATGGCAATCAAACAACAGTGAAGAGCAGATCCAGAGTAACAAGTACAATCAAGAATGTATGGAGTGCTGTCAGGTGCAGTCACAGTAAGATACAATATAAAATCTGAGAAACTATTTCGCTGAGGCCATATTGCTAGGCAGGCTGATACGCAAGGCAAGGTTACTTCAAACCTGTAGGAGTTTATGGCTGCAAGCAAGTTGCCCAGATTTCTGCTTGCACCTGGGAATAAGGAACCTGTTACCTATGTGGGTGTGTAAACTGTAGCTGGCAGAGCAGCAGGGCTGAGCAAGGTGTTCAGGTAACTGTTGAGTTTGTTCGATATCCCTGTACCAACTTGGTCTGGGCCATTCTTTAACACGGGAAGAACAGCTCAGTATACAGTACTTATCCAGTTACAAAACTGGAACAATATTTTTCATTAACTTCTGAGTGTGTTTTATTCTCTTCCCCCACCCCCGCAAAAAAAAAAAAAATTCTGATTTTTCTTTGCTTTTAGTGGTCATAGGTTCCAAAGCAAATCAACACTTACCTGATTAAATCTTCTTGTGAAAGCGACTACATTTGGTGCCAAGCTGTGCTTCTCCTTTTTATTCCAGCCACAACTTGACAGCTCCTAAAGAAGTAAAACACTAGGAATTAACCCAAGGGCAACAGCTGGCACAAGAACCACACAAGAGAAAAGCAGTCATGATGTGATAAAGTAACACTATAAAAAGGGCTGCCCAAATGCTGCTCCCTGACTGGACAAACCAGATTAATATTCTGAAAATTAGAGAGCCAACGGTCCCTTATTTTAAGGTGCCGGTCCAAGGAAGTCTGATAACACATGTAACTGAAAAACATAGGTTTCAGTTTATATATATATATATATATATATATATATATACATATATACACACACACACACACACACACACACACACACACACACACACACACAGTAGTTTTAAAAGTATTCAACCCCTTGAAAGTTGTCAGATTTGTCTGGATTACAAATGAGAGACTTGCATATATTATTCAGTCAGTATTTTTATAGCAAACTCATTTGCTCTAACAGTATATCCTCAAAGCCAAAATTAATTATCCGTCAGCACATCTTTTAAAGTAAATTAAAAACTGAAAATGCTGCTTGCAAAAGTATTCAACCCTACACAGTAGTATTTGTAGAGCCACCTTTTGCTGCAATAACAGCTTTAAGTCTTTGGGGTAAGTATCTACCAGCCTTGCACACTGTTAGGGAGTGATTCTTGCCGTTCTTCTTGGCAGATTTGTTCCAGGTTGGTTGGGTAACGCTTGTGGACCGCAATATTCAAACAGTGCCACAGATTCTGATAGGATTGAGATCTGGACTTTGACTTGGCCACTGTAGGACAGTCACCTTTGTTGTTTAACCACTCCTGTGTTGCTTTGGCCTTGTGCTTGGGATCATTGTCCTGCTGAAAGGTGAAGTTTCTCCCAAGCTTCAGTTTTTAGCAGACTGAAGCAGGTTCTCTTGCAGTATCTCCCTGTATTTTGCTCCATCCATTCTTCCTTCAGTTTTAACAAGATGCCCAGTCCCTGCTGATGAAAAGCATCCCACAGCATGATGCTGCCACCACCATACTTCACTGTAGGGATGGTGTTTCTCGAGGCATGGGCAGTGTAGGGTTTACGCCACACATAGCGCTTTGAATTTTGGCCAAAACTCTCTATCTTGGTCTCATCAGACCACAAAACCTTGTGCCACATCTTAGCTGGTCACCTCATGCTTTCTGGCAAACTCAGATGTGCTTTGATATGGTTCTTTTGAGTAATGGCTTCTTTCTAGCCACCCTCCCATACAGGCCAGTATTATGCAGAGCTCTTGATATGGTTGACTGGTGCACCTTCACTCCACTCTCAGCCACTGAACTCTGTAGCTCCTTCAAAGTGATTGTTGGCCTCTCTGTGGCTTCCTCACTAGTCTCCCTTCTTGTTCGGATGCTGAGTCTTGAGGGCGGCCTTGTCTAGGTAGTGCCTGGGTGGTGTGATGCAGCTTCCACTTCCTCACTATTGATCCAACAGTACACACTGGGATATCCAAACACTTGGATATTATTTTGTACCCTTTTCCTAATTTATGCATGTCTATTACTTTATCTCTAACTTCCTTAGAATGCTCTTTAGTCTTCATTTTCACACCCTTCCTTCAGATTCACAGTCTGACCAATGGTCATTAAACTGAGGGGGTTATCCAGAAAATGTAAGCTACTTTAATGTTTCAGAGGTGAGGCCAATTGTAAGCCAACTGTGTCCTCGTTAGGGGCAATATTTTCATCTGTGTAAACTTGGAGCTTCCAGAGCACAGGGTTGAATACTTATGCAAACAGCATATTTCAGTTATTTATTTTTCTTAAACATATTTTCTAACATAAAACCAATGTCACTTTAAAATAATTATTTTGAGAGTCAGTCTTTTAAATAAATATTACACAGAACAAAATCTCAATATATCATTTGTAATCCAGACAAATCTGACAATTTTCAAGGGGTTGAATACTTTTGCAAACCACTGTGTGTGTGTGTGTGTGGTGTGTGTGTGTATATATATATAACACATATCACACATATATATATATATATATATATATATATACACACACACACACACACACACACATATAGTGGTTACTTACTTGTAATCCTAGTTATATATATATATATATATATATATATATATATATATATATATATAGTGGTTACTTACTTGTAATCCTAGTTCTATTAGTATTCAGCTCACATCCACACTTAGGTAGTCTTCCACTGAACATGCTGAGTCACTGAAACCGACTTTAAGCTTGACTCACCCTACCACTCAACCATGTGGTCTTCCGGTTCCACCCACTATGCACTCAGATCTGCACACCGGAACAGGAATCTGAAGCAAGCCTTGTCAGGGGAGGTTGGGTGGGTCTTGTGCATGTGACTTGAATACTCATAGTAAAACTATAGCTACACAAATCAGTAGCCTCCATTTTGAATAACCTAGACTCAGTTCTCTATTCACACTTTAGCAGACTCCAAGAAGTCCTCAGGAAGAGGGGTCAAGGCATGCACTCCCTACATGGGGTGAACAGATACCGGATAACAGAATACAAAAGCAGCATTATGATGCTAGAGGAAGTCAATACTGTAATGGGAAACAAATGTTCAAGTTTATTTCCTCAGGAAAGCTCCACTGAGCAAGCTCATTTACAAAGAGGTCCTGCCACACGCATAACAGCAAGCATCAAGTACATAATAAAACAGCAAAACATAATACAGAACCATGCTTTGTTAAGCAGGACAGACTCTAACAAAGGAAACTAACAACTACCAAATCAAAGGCAGGAGACAAAGATGTCAGGGAAGAAAAAAAAAAAATTAACAAGACAGGATAAGAAAGCAGAAGTGTAAGGTAGTGACATAGCAAGAGAATAAGGATCCCTGCCATCCACTAAAAGTGCTAGAACCCAAGAGGGGAAATGAGGGGACCTAGAGATCCAACTAGGGTAGCAGAGGCAGTCATCTTTACAGGAGCTGGTTATAAGGGATTTAGCAAAGTTCAAGGAGACATAATTGGAGAGCCTAAGGGTAGCCTGAAGTTTGTTCTGAGCAAACGGAAGAGCATAACTAATTGCAATTTGTCCGAATTTGGAGCAAAATCTTGGCACGTCTAGTAAAATAAGGCAGTTTTTCCTTAAGGCATAATGGCTAAGGGAGAGACGGAATAGGGATGAAATGTAAGAGGGACGTTTATTAAGCAAGGCTTTCTATAACCAAATACAGCTATGCAATTTCCTACTTGAGTCAAGCAACGACCAACTCACCACAGAATAATGTTAACAATGATGGGTCTTGGAGGGCGGATTTAGAATGAATCGCATAGCTCGGTGAAAGAGAACATATAGTTTATGCAAGTAGAAAGCTGAGCTATTAGTGTATAAAACGCCCGCATAGTCCAGGACAGGAAGAAAGGTAGCTTGGACTAACCTTTTCCTAACGTCTGATGGGAAAAAGGGATTTATTTCTAAAAACGAATCCTAATCTAACTTTCAGCTTATATTGTTAGTGTATCAGTGTGAATAGTAATGGAGAGGTGACTGTCGAGCCAAAAACCCAGGTACTTGAGTTTGTCCACAACTTCGAAGATATCCCTTAAAAACGTTGTGATAAATAACGTGCCCTACCTTGGTTGTGAGGGGGAAAACATGGAGGGTGCGAAGCATATGTCCTTACTTTTTATTTTTGCGTTTAGTAGGAATTTGAGTTAATAAGGTTACGCTGCAACTAATTAAAGTTTGACTGAAGTGTGGTGCTGACCTCTTCCAGGGAGGGTTTAGAGGTGTAGAGAATAGTATCATCATCTGCAAAAAAAAATGTAATTTTGCTGACTGAATATTATCACTTAAAGTGTTGATACGTATTGTAAAAAGGATGGGCATAAAATGGATCCCTGCAGCACACCTCTCAGATGAGGCAAGGGAGAAGATAGGAGTCCATCCGCTTTAATGCGTTGGTCTCGGCTTGTGAGATAGCTAGCAAAACAGCGTAATGCAGAGTTGCTTAACTTGTGCTTTAAGTTTTGCTAGCAAAAGGTTATGGTCAACCATGGTGAATGCTTTGCTCAAGTCCAGGAATACAGCTCCAGTAAAGAGCTTGCGATCAATGGCAGTCAACCAATCAGTTACTTTGGCCAGGGCTGAGACCGTATATGATTTTTTCCAACACCTGACTGAAGCGGGTTTAGTAAACCTGCCTCATCTAGACAGGCAGATGTAGTAGGGGCAATGGATGAGGAAATCCCCATTGAGAGGGTGTGGGAAGCACTCAAGGGCTTAGGAGTGGACAAGGCACCAGGCCCAGATGGGATCCATCCCAGGATTCTTAAGGAGCTGGTTGATCCCCTGGCTGTACCTCTTTTTTAACTTCTCCCTTCAGTCAGGGAGGGTGCCTCAAGACTGGAGGATGGCCCATATCGTGTCTATACACAAGGGAGGCTTGCGAGAGGAGCTGGTAATTACAGACCGGTAAGCCTGACGTTGGTAGTGGGCAAAGTGATGGAGGTCATCTTGAAAAAGTGGCTGGAGGGGTTTCTGAAGGCATGAGTCCACCTAGATGATCACCAACATGGCTTTGTTAGGGGCAGATCATGTCAGACCAACCTGGTGGAGTTCTACGCAGGGGTGATGAGAGAGCTGGATCAGGGCAGGCCAGTGGATGTCCTCTTTCTAAACTTCAGCAAGTGTTTGACTGTGCCACATCCTGGGTTGCTGGGGATATGGGGGTGGGATGGCAGTTGGTCAGGTGGATGGGAAAATGGTTAGTGGGCTGGGTTCAAAGAGTGATGGTGGGGGGGGGTCTCATCTCCCACGAGAGTCATGAGCGGGGTCCCACAAGGTTTGGTGCTGGGCCCAGTCTTGATTAATGACTATATCTCAGACATCAGAAGAAGCATCAGGAGTGGGATGAGCCTCTTTACCAACAACTCGAGACTGTGGGTGGTGGTGGATGGGGGGGTTGAGTTGGCTCTCCAGGAGGACCTGGAGACCCTGTGGAGGTGGTCCTGCACCTGGAAACTAAAGTTTAACACTGGGAAATGCAGAGTGCTCCACCTAGGGGCCAAAATCCCAGCTCATGTGTACACTTTGGTGGGGGGGGGGGAACACTACAAGTTTCTAGTGGGGAGAAGGACCCCATGGTGGTGGTGGATGCCAAAATGAACAACCTGGAGCAGTGTAGAAGGGTTGCGGCCCAAGCAAATAAAATGCTGGGGTGCACTGCCACGGGGGATAACCTCACAAAGCCGAGAGGTGCTCCTTCCGCTGCATAATTCTCTGGTCAGGCCGCACCTTGAATACCGCATGCAGTTTTGGTGCCCTTACTTAATAGAAAACTACACTCCCATATATTCTAAATGTTATTTGTTTCAGAGTCAACAGACAACTCTGTTTTCATGTAGCTGTTGAAGATGCATGCAACTGCATTAGTCAGTTATCACAGTTCATAATAGGCCCTGTTACTGTCTTGGGAGACTCCATTTCATGGCTGCTGAAATCTTATTGTTCATGACAGCTGCATCAGCATATGATAGCATGATACGTAATCACCCTTTGAACTCCGCAGTATGCCTGTCTGCTTAATTAGTCTTCAATGAAACAAGCTACAAGAAGGTGTGATACAAAACATTTACCTTCAGTGAACTTTGCAAACTATCTGAGTTATAATGCAGCTTTTTCCCTTTTAAACTTCATTCAGTTTATGAGTTTCCAGAGAGATTTTGCAGGGTATTTGTTCTTTCAACATACAGAGACATGATATAAATGGTTGATCTGACATCATGTTCTCATATGCTAATGCAGTTCTCATGGACAATGAGATTTCAACAACCATGAAATGGAGACCCCCAAGGGCAATCACAGGGGCTACATGAGCAGTGAAAACAAACTAAGGCTAACACATTTAGCCCTAATAGCTACAGGAAAGGAGTTGTCTGTTGACATCGAATCAAAATTAAAATGATATGAGGTTGTAGTTTTCCTTTAAAAAGGGATATTGCTCTTCTGGAAAGGGTCCGGAGGAGGGCAACCAGGATGATACAGGGTCTGGGAGAAAACTCCTATTGAGCGGCTAGAGGAGCTCAACCTGTACTCGATGGAACAGAGGGGATAAGATAGAGGTCTTCAGGTACCTCAAGGGAATAAACAGGGTCAACCTTGGGGGGCGCTGCAGCTGAGGGAGTTAGGGGGCACCAGGGGGATTCGATGTGGCTGGTCAGTGGGAGACTAAGGGGGGAGACAAGGGGGCACTACTTCACAGAGAGGATTGTGGAGCCCTGGAATACGTTGCCTGTGGAACTGGTGACTGTTGCAACTGTGGAGGGGTCCAAAAGAGGTTGGGATAGTTACGAGGGAGGGTGCATCCCAGAGCCTCACCAGGGGTTTGCGGGAGGGATCTTGTGGGGAGAGGGGAGCTGTAACAGTGCCCTGGGTGGGCACTGATCCACGAGCAGACTTGATAAACCGTTGGGCCTAATCTGCTGGCTTTTTAATATGTTAGATAGTCCCCAAGTTAAGCACTGATTCATTTTTCTATTAATTTAGATAGTATAGGTAAAATAGAAATTGGTCTACAGTTATTTAGGTCGCAGGGGTCCCCTGATTTAAATAAAGGGTGTAGATAGGCCGTTTTCCATAAGGTGTAGACAGTGCCAGAGGTGAGTTATAGGGGCTGTTAGGAACAGCAAACTGGCCTGCAGAAAAAAGGGGTCTATCCTGTGAGAACCTGCACTCTTTTTGTTATCTAGCTTGGTCAACAGATCCTCGACCTGCCTGAAGGTTATCGGGGAGTGCCGGAAGGGATTCAATGTTTGCAGACTGACCTTAACATCCTCTGACAAGGAACTGCTCATGAGCTTTGCGGCCAGTGACTAGTTCAATGCTAATCCGGCTCTAGCTAAGTGGGAATTTAGTTTTCAAGGAGTATAGCTTTGTTCAAGATATAAGTACCTTAGCAAGCAATTTTAGATGGATTGCTGGCGGAGGTCTATGACCTTCAACAGTTTTGATGGTTCGCCACATTTTCGACTGGTTCCCTTTGGCCTGTTTTAATGCAGTCATACTATAATTGACTTTTGCTAAGCAAATAAGTTTACTACAGTTATTTCTTGCCATTTAAAAGTCAAAGTCACTCAGTCGTGGCTAGCTTTGGTGCCCAAAGCTCATCTCAAGCTACTAGGTCTTTTTTTAGGTCAACAGTAAACCATGGTTGTGAGGCCATCTTTACTCTAGTTTTCATGAAGGGGGCATGTTTGGTTATTACTGGTAGAAGCAGCGAATTGAAAATGTCAACTGCCTCATCGACAGAGGGAGCTAGATAAAAATTCTGCCAGTTTATGTACCAGAGGTTGGTTAGGTAGCTGTCCAGTTTAAACTCACAGAAGCTGCACTTGGTCATGAATTTTTAATTGGTAAAATGCCTTTCCAGTTTCCTTATGCCAAACACAATATCATGATTACTGAAGTCATTGTAAAGTACAACGGTACAAGTGAATTTGTGTGGCCTGTTTGCCAATATGAGATCTAATAATGTGCTTTTGGTAGGGTTTTTTGGTGTTAGGTCTGGTTGGTTCGGAGATTGAGAAATTCCAGCAGGTAGCAGCCCTATTTCAGAAGTGGAGAGCTGCCTGGCAGCAGCAACAGATCAGCAGTACGTCAGGTGGAGTGAGCCTCCAAGCCCAAGGGAGGCTCTTCCCCAGCCAACTCACTTCACAGAGTGATGCAAGAGGTGATCAGTTGGCCAGTCATCAGTTCGGCTGCTAATCTGCCTAAGGTATCTTCAGCATGTGTGACAAACAGCTGGCAAGCTTCACCAAGAAATTTCAGTGTATGCCTCTGGTAGAAGAGCACAGTCCTATATGTATCTAGCGAGTGGAGCATTTAAATGGCCTCTGAAGTGTGAGGCTTCATAAAGAAAGTAGATAGACAGTACCAGATTTAGTTAAAACTCAAGGGCAGGAATTTCACATGGGGGAGTAGGGCAATCCTGTCCTTGTTAAAAAACAAAAAAAAAAAACAAAAAAAAAAAACATTTTGACTCCACAGACAGCGCCCTTGGGCTGGCAAAAATAAAAAACAATTTCCATGACAGATGTGAGAGACTACACTTGTCTACTGAATCAAATGGTTAACCATGGAGCCAATACAGCACCAGCCACAAGTCCCACAGTTAAGGAAGTTCATGCATCAGCATAGAAAGGTGGTCCAGCCCTTTAAAGAAACAGTCTGACCAGTACTGCTGTAAGCATACCTGCCTTGGCATGCTATGCTGACACGACAGCCAGGTGCACCTAGAGGGAAATGAGTTTACTGTGGTTAAGTAATGTTTTCTTCAAACCCCAGGAATCTTACTGTATTCGGACAAATGCAGATTACTCAAACAGTACCTTTGGAGGCAGGCAGAGGACCTATTTAGGAAACAGGCTCCGCAGGACTGCTGTGCCAAACCTGACATCACTCCTAGCCTGGGTATCCAGGCAGTAATATTTAGTAAATGTGTGATTAGTTTTCTAAGTAGCTGCTTTGCAGATTTCCAGCAAAGGGATGTCCCTTGAAGCTGCTATTGATGCAGCTGTTCCTCTGGTGGAGGTGGGCCCAGAGCCATAGTGAGGGTTGCCTGCCCACTTTGCCATAACTGAATTGGATACATGCCATAATCCGCCTTGCTATGGACCTCTTCATGGTTGATGTGGAAGTCAGATACCACCTTAGGGAGGAACCTATTGTTAGTCACATTGTCCCTGTGAAATGCAATATATTCAGTCTCCATGGACAAAGCTTGTAGCTCACTAATCCTCCTGGTTGAGGTGATTGCAACTAAAAACAGTGTTCCATGACAGCCCACCAGCGAAGCGGTCAAGCTACTGCTTACAGCACCAGTGACCCAGGTTCGGGAACGGACTCGGGTGGTTGGAGGGTCATCCAGGGAGGGGGGAGAAGCCTAACATATAGGATAATGTATGGTCAGCGGTGTGTAACAATGCTAGGTTTTCCTTCGAGTGGTTCCCTTGGTGACTCTGTTAAACCTCCAGAGCGAAGCTCGAGAGGTTTACCAATATCGCCAAGGGAACCACAAGAAGGCTAACCTAGCGTTGATACACACCGCTGACCATACGTTGTCTTTTATAGTGTATGGTGAAACGTATGGTCAGCGGAGAACATGTAAAAGAATGCCAATATATGAAACGCTGTTATTACCTTGTGGTGAAGGATCACACATTTGTTCATGTTTTCACAGCCAGACAATTTATTTTTAAAAGCATCGTTTTCTTTTTTAGTTTTAACTGGTTTTCATTGGCGTCTTTCAGATCCTACACAATAATGCTTTGGTTCGATATTGTTACACTACCCGATGCGTGTAGCGATACTGTAACAGGAGCATGATGTCACATTGATAGTGTAACAACGCTGTAAAAAGATGATTTTTGCCACATTGGAATAAGTTACCTCGACATATGACTGAAATTTCTGACTTGCGTATTTTTAAACTGGAATTGTATTCTTACTTAAATGTTTGTTGTAATTGTTTTTAGGTAAATGTGATTTTGTATTTTGCTTTATTTTGTATTGTCTGTCTATTGTAAATGCCACAGGTATCTGTTGTAAATGGGGATTTTTCCCCAATCAGATTAACCTGTATAAAAATAAAATTTTAAACAAACAAAAACAAACATTACAGCATTCTACTATACATTATATTCCACTATTAGCACAGTTCTATTAACCATTTCGGCTCCAGGGCAGTTTTATGGAAAGATCATACTGCATTTGTCAGAATACAGTAAGATTTCCTGGGGTTTGAAAGTGTGATACAAAGTAGGAGTGGGCAAAAATCCATCCTCCTCACACCAGTATGAGAACCGTGTCCACTTACACATGCACATAGTACAGTTACGTACATATCCAGAAGCAAATGATTTAATAACTTTTTTTTTTTTTAATTTCTTTTTATCCTCCCCCCTCATGCCGGGGCCCCGCTCCATAGTGAGACTCACATGTGTCTGCCACACTTCACCATCATACCCGATTTCCGTACCGGACCCCCATGGAACTGTGGCTATACCCCCCCAGGCGGGTACGAGGTGGGGCCCGTACATCCAGAGAAACTTCTGGTTTTCGTCGGGTCCCAGGAGGATCAGGCAGGACCTATCGGGGTCTGCACTTCGGCGCTTCTTCCTCTCAGTGCTCTGGCATCGTTTTTCCCCTCTTCTGGGGGTATAGCGTGTGCCATGATGTCAAGGCATTTTATCATCGGCGACCACCATGCCCCTAACCCTCCTCGTTGCTCCTCAGCTAGGTGCTCTGCTTCTGCCAGAGTGTCAAGCTGCAGAGCACAGACCCTCTCTGAGAAGGTCAGCTGTCCTGCGAATGCTCAAGTCTTCTCCCCTGCAGCCGGCTCTCTGTCTCCCCGGGCTTGTTCCTGAACCTGGGTCGATGGCGTCTTAAGCAGTAGCACTACCGCTGTGCCAGTGGGCCGGCAATTTAATAACTTTTATTGGACCAACACAAATGTAACAAAAAGAACGGAGTGCTTACAGTAACAGCAGATCTTCGAGAGGAACTCTTGCAGCAGGCAACACCAGTAGAACTAAGCCACCAGGCGCTAGGATCACACAGAAAACTAACTAGCAATCTACAACAGGGCACACCCCCCCTCAAAACATTGGCATGCCGACATCTACATATGGTACAAAAGGGGCGGTCCTCCAGCTCCATCTCAGTTCTCCTGCCGGAGACCCCGGCAGACATGGAAAAGAAAGAACCGAGGTGGTTCCACATAACAGAGGAAAGCAGAGAAGCAAAGAAAGAGAAGCAGCCCTCAGGAGGTAGGAGGAAGGGAAAGCAGCCCCTGTTATGCTAAGTTTTTACGTAACTGTACCATCTTACTTCGAGAAGGCTCTTGCAGCAGGCAACACCAGTAGGATGGAGTTCCAAGCAGTACAGGAACTGAACCAGTCAACAGGGAGGAGGAAATAATGGGCACAGGCCATTAAGAGAGAAGACTCTGAAGGACTGCAAGGCCAAAGCTGGTCCTACGTCTAGAGGCAATGTCCAAACTATAATGCCTGATGAAGGTATGGACAGAACTCCATATGGCGGCTGCACACATGTCTGCAGCTGACACATTCTTGAAAGAAGAAACTAAGGCAGCCGTGCCTCTGGCAGAATGGCTTTTGACTGGGCCTGATAAAGGCTCGTCGTACTTGCGATAGCAGTAAACAATACAATTGCCTAACCACTTAGATACGGTTTGGAAACGGGTTCCTTCTCTCCAAGGAGCAAATGAAAAACAACTGATCAGACTTGCTGATAGCATGGGTGCGATCCAAATAATACCTGAGCACCCGGCGAACATCTAGAGTGTGAAGTAAGGCCTCCCCCAATTAGAATACTCAGGAAAATACACAGGTAGGTGGATGGACCAATGCAGTGTGAACTCAGACACCACCTTAGGAAGAAACTTGGGACTAGTTCTCAAAGACTCACGGTCTCTGTGAAAAAACAAATAAGGCTCTTTACACATCAGAGCATACATCTTAGAAATCCTAAGAGCAGAAATAATGGCAACTAAAAATAATGCTTTCCAAGAAAGAAAGCGTAGCTCGCAGCATGCGGAAGGCTCAAAAGGAGGCAACGTAAGCTTTTCAAAAATGAACAAATGGTCCCATTGCGGGACAGGGTCCTTAATGGGAGGCTTCAAATGCAACACACCCTGCAAAAGCTGGCAGTATAACCTAGAGGTTAGAGGAATGAGGTGTGAACAAACTTGATACATCCAGCAGACCAGACCTGAGTTTGATTCTCACAACCTCCACTTGCATACTGTGCGACTCCGAGCAAGTCACTTAACCGCCTAGTGCTCCCAGGTCACCCCTGAAAACAGGCACTTGTGCCTAGTGGGCATTACCCGGTTACCAAAGACTAAAATGAATTTAAAAAAAAAAAGGTGCGTGAAAGGTCCAACTGGACAATGATTTTGCCTTTAACAGGTCATGGTACGCATGAGATGGTGGAAAGGTGCACCTTAAGCGAGGAGTAACCTAAACCTGAGTCTGAAAGGGATAGGAGGTGCTCCAGGATGAGATTCACCAGATAGGTGAAGGTATCCAAGTGTCGAGCAGTGACCCAAATGGAGAAGTGCTTTAACTTCATGGCATAGGTGGTCCGGGGGGGGGTTCCTAGCTGTCATCAAGACATCTACCACCTGGGATAAGACCCCAAAGCAGAAAACAGGTAAGTCTGCAGGAGCCACGCATGAAGATGCAGAGATCTGAGGTCCAGACGGACCAGAGTTCCCAGCTCCAGGGACAGCAAGTCGGAGCACGGGGGCAAGGGGACTGGAGGCTCCACCACTAATTACTGCAACAGTGGAAACCATATCTGACATGGCCATGAGGGTACTATGAGTATCATCTCCACCCCTTCTGACTGAAACTTGGAAGTATCGTCTGCAGTAGGGGGAAGGGAGGGAAACCATACAGGAACCTCTCTGTCCAAGACAGACAATGTGTCGTGCACCAGGCCCTCGATTGAGTGAGCAGAAATTCTGCTCGGGACAGCTCCACCTGTTGAAGAGGTCTTCGACCATGGAGATAAAAAGTTACCATTTGTGAGCTCTCGTCTTGGATCTGCTTAGACTGTCGTCCAAGACATTTTGGATGTTTGGAATACGTACACCGTCTAGTTCCAGGTAGTGCTGAATGGCTCATTATCAGACTCCCATGGTCCCTCTGCAAAGCGGGTAAGAATTAGTCCCCTCTGCTTGCTGATGTAATACCGACATGTCTGACCGAACTAAAATAGGGACTGGAATAAGGCGAGTCTGGAAGGACTGCATCACGTAAAAAATGTCTCTGATATCCAGGACATTGATGTGGAGATGTGCCTTGCCCTCCGATCAGATCCCCTGAGTTTGACGATGGGCCAAGTGGGCACCCCAGCCCATGACCGAGGTGCCCATAGTCAAAATCTGCTTCGAGGAGACAGCTCTGAAAGAAACCCCCTGGAAGAAATTGAAGGGGTTTAGCCACTGTTCCAGTGTCTGCCTCACTAGATTGGAGACCAGAACCTGCTGATATAGATTGTCAGTGTGCTGACACCACTGGGTTCGAAGAGTCTATTGAGGTACTCATGTGCAGGCAGGCTAAGGGAACAGTGGTTATGGCCACCACCATGTGTCCGAGGAGACAGAGGAAGGACCTGGCTGGGATATACCGGAAGAGGCAACCAGCTGGGCCTGCGCTACCAAGCATTCCACTCTTTCCTGAGGCAGGAAGGCTTTGCCCAGGGACAAGTCTAGGACAGCTCCTACGTACCGGAGATGCTGACTTGGCAGG
Organism: Neoceratodus forsteri; assembly: GCA_016271365.2. Taxonomy (NCBI): domain Eukaryota; kingdom Metazoa; phylum Chordata; order Ceratodontiformes; family Ceratodontidae; genus Neoceratodus; species Neoceratodus forsteri. The sequence goes on along the minus strand of CM028136.1, from coordinate 48,697,423 downwards.
AGGCAAGACTTGGGAAGGTTGAGAGTAATTCCCAAAGTCTGTAACAACGAAAGGTGGCTTCCAAGGTTCTGATCAACTGAGTCCTGGAACAGGCTGCCAACAGTCAGTCATCAAAATAAGGGAAGACATAATGCCCATCTCCATAGGGCCGCAGCACCACTGCCAGGCACTTGGTAGACCAGGGCTGAAGAAAGACCAAAGAGGAGGGCCGGAAACTGGAAACGGTTCCCCTAAAAGCAAAAACAGAGGAACAGAGGGTGGGGTGGGAAAACCAGGATATGGAGGTAGGCATCCTACATATCCAGAGAACGCAGTCAGTCCCGTCCCCTTGGTGAATAAGGGCCAACAACCCATAAAGGGTAACCATCCTGAACTGCTTGTACTCTATGTACAGATTCAGGCAGCTGTGATCCAAAATCGGTCTCAGGCCCCCTGTCTTCTTGGGGACAAGAAAGAAGTGGGAGTAGAACCCTTTCCCTCTCCGTGCCAGGGGAATGGGGTCTATAGCTCTTTTGCACAGCAAGGCCAGAATCTTCTCTTGAATGAGGAGGATGTGGGTCTGAAGGTAATGGGACTGCAAGGGAGGGCTGTCCGGAGGGATTTCCAGAAATTCCAGAGTATGCCCCCTTTCCACCATCTGGAGGACTATCGGTCTGAAGTTACATTGCACCACCTGTCGAGGTATAGGGAAAAGCAACCACCTCCCCCAAGGTCTCTGCCAGAAGAGGAAGGTCAGGCAAGGAGTCAAGCAGTAGTTCTGGGTGGATGGAGTTGCTGCAGATACTCTAGGGGCCCTCGGGGCGGAAGCTCCGCCCGGCTGGGTAGAAGTCTTGCACCTGAAGGCACCTCTGGGCTGCTGGCCCTTGGGCTTCTGTCAAGAAGTCTAACGAAAAGACCGACACTGGCTGGATCTGGGCTGAGAACGGTACATAGACTGTACCCTGCGCAAGACTCTGCCCAATTTCTGTAGGTGAGAAGAAAAAAAATTACCTTAGTAATTGTGTTTCTTCTAATGGAGTCTTGCTGTATTGTGACATATGCAGTCAGCCCCAGCACTTGAATTGCCCCGGAGAGGAAAGAGTTAACTCTATGCACGAGCATAGAATGTCGAGCTCGAGCTCGAGTCAGACCTCCATCTGCTGCACTCTGAAGTGTAACCGCCAGATTCTTACGAGCAATGCTAACTAACTATTCTACTTAAGTGGAAATTGTAAAGAAGCTAGCCAAAAAAAGGCAATAAATGTTTTGGGTCCAATAACAGACTCGTCGAGAACCCAAAATAAAACCAGGTATGGAACCAACACAAATAGCTACCAAAAAAACAATACAATAAACCCACTCCCCTTTCAATAAGGGGGGCACCAAGTACACCCGAGGTACAACACTCTACCTGCCAGCCCACTTCCCAAAAACAGGTTCTGAGAGGGGAGGTGGGGGGTCAGAATACAGCAAGACTCCATTAGAAGAAACACAATTACTAAAGTGAGTCATTTTTTCTTCAAACAACACGAAGTCTTGCTGTATTCTGACATACGCAGACTACCAAGCAGTACCGCAATGGAGGGGGGGTACTGAACCTATTTTAGGAATAGGCACTTTTTTGGGGGCTAGTTTTTCATTAGCAGGTTATACAGACCTGCCACTAGAGAGATTCTTGTTCTTTCATTTGGAAGAAGAGAAAAAAAAAAGTCTACCCTCTGAAAGATACAGTTTCTTTACTTGCTATATACCTTCCATCCTTCCTTCCCTCGACATCCTCTCGAACCGGGTAAGATTTCTCTGAACCCTGAATCATACTTTAATCATGCGCCTCCACCATTCTCTACCCCCTATTCCATTTCTTCTTGCCCGTCTTCCTCCCCTACTGCACTCCCCAAAAGCCTGTTTTCCCTCCCTCTCCCACAGCTTCCACATTCCTACATCCTTCCTCCACATAGGCACGCTACACACCGGTCACTGCCCCTTGCCCATGTTCCATCCCACCACCATGAAACTGTCCTACACCCACACTAGTCCTAGCCCTCCACTCTGGTCCCCCCATCTATGCTTACCCTCACCCACTATCGTCGATGTCCGGCAACTTCCCGAGATGCCAGCAGGCAAAAACATTCCCTTAAAGAAACACGCCGCAGCTCCTTGAGGCTAGTCCTCCTCCTTCTCCTAATGCTGTCAGGCAACGTACACCCAAACCATGGCTCATTCTACCCTAAAGCCACTAATCTGAGCAAGCCTTCGGGTGCCCTCTCATTCATATCAATCAACATATGCAGCCTCCTTCCTAAAATGGATGCCCTACAGGCCTTCACCAGCCAACACTGCCCTGACATCCTGGCAGTTGTCGTAAACCTGGCCTCATGCCATCGGTACAGCCATGCAATCAGCCTTCCTGGCTACAACGTCTTTAGGCTGGATCGCCTCTCCAAAAGAGGTGGGGGCTGTGCTCTCTACCTAAAAGACGCCATACAAGGGCACCACATCATTACCTCAATCCAACCCACAACTGCTCAGATACTGCCAGTGAGAATCCTCCTCGATGCCCAAAACAAAACCTTCACTGATGCCACAGCTACATCCCTCCCAAAGAACAGGGAACTGGTCTAACAGCTGTGCTTGACTTTGTAAAGTCACTCCCACCAGACACCAAATCCATCCTCCTAGGCGACTTCAACATCAACTCGCCTGCGGCTGCTGCACACAGGAATACCGTTGCTGCGGTGAACCTCACACAAATGGTTGACTCACCAACCAGGAAAAATTACAGGACCTGGACCAGCACACTCTTGGACTGGATCCTTACCAGTCACCCAACGCGGATATCTAACATTAATGTCCTCCCTGACTCTCTCAGCGATCACTCCCCTGTTAGCCACACCTGGTCAAATAAATTCATCAAACCACCACCAAAATCAATCACCAGCAGGGTTCTACCCAGTGGTCACCTTCCTCGACTCAAATCCCACCCCCTACACCAAGACTGGTCCCCTATCTTCAATGCAACCAACGTAAACACTGCCCTTGACCACTTCATAAACATCTTCACTGTGGCCTGTGACACATATGCTCCTATTAAGAAACGCAAAGTCAAATCACTGAGTAACGCTTGGCTCATAGGTGACCTCCTCAGGATGCTAAAAACAAGAAACCACCTATGGGAGCTGGCCAGAAACTCTGGAAAGCAAAACGACATCCAAAACTACAAACATGACCGCAATGACTGCACCAAAACCATCCGGCAATGAAGTCCACCTACTATAAGCATGCCCTCACAAACTCCTGGGGCAATGGTCGGGAATTCTGGAACAACATAAAGGAACTCACTGGGAATCCACCCAACCCCCCATCAATACACAACATTAACGGAACCACAACCCTCAACCCAAAAACCACTGCGGATACCTTTAACAAAGCCTTTACCGACCTCAGCGCTGTCCTACCTCAGGACTACTTCAAAGATGGTGTACCAACCCCTGTCTGGAATGAACACTATTCCCACTGGCTCCCCCTACTTCTACTTCAAAGCAGTCAAGGCTCACCAAGTAAGCAAATATGTTACCACAGCCCTTGGTAAATCAAGATTCAGTAATGACACCCTCGATCTCAAAATCCTGTCTCCCACACTTGATGAAGTGCTTAGTCCTCTGACCAGAATTTTCAACCTCTCCCTCAGCCTTAGCCAGTTCCCGGACAGATGGAAATCTGCCACTGTCATCCCAGTCCATAAAAGTGGTGACAAAACTGCCCACGATAGCTACAGACCTATCTCCCTACTACCCCCACTCTCCAAGGCACTAGAATGCATCGTCTCGGACCAGCTCACAGAATACCTGGATACGTACAACATCCTGTGCAAGCAACAACACGGGTTCCGCAAAGGTTGCAGCACCTCCACAGCCCTACTTGAATTCAGTGGTGCAATCCACAACGCACTTGATTCTGGTGAACTACTAGGCTCAATCTACATTGACTTAACTAAAGCCTTCAACACCGTCAATCACTGCCTCCTACTTGTCCAGCTTCAGAACACTGGGCTGTCAACCAACACCATTGGATGGTTTAAGAGCTACCTTGAAGAACGGTCCCAAACAGTAAGAATCACTGATACACTCTCGGACCCTAGACCGGTCCGCTCGGGAGTCCTCCAGGGCTCCATTCTGGGACCCCTCCTCTTCAGCCTATTCTTAAACTCACTACCAGACAGCTGCCCAGAACAAATAATTCTCTACACCGACAATGCTGTGATCCTCACCTCAGACCCTGACCCAAACCAATTACAAAATAAACTTCAGCGGGCCTTCTCCTCCATCGAATCCTGGTTCCTAAATCATAAACTGCTTCTCAATCAGAAAAAAAACAAGTCTATGGTCTTTTGCAGCCCCCACAACAAAAACAAACAACTCCACCTCTCCATTGCAACCAAACAAGGAGCCATCCTAGAGCAAACACAATCGTTCAAGTACCTTGGCATCTTTGATCCCCACCTCTCATATGCTGTCCATATTAGCAACGTGGCAAAGTCTGCCAATGCGAGGTTAGGCATATTATTCTGGCACAGGAAACACCTAACCCCAGATGCACTGTCAGTGGCTGTCCAAAGCTCCATTGTCAGCATCACAGACTATGGTCTTATCATATATGGGTCTCCAACTTCCACTGCTCTCAAACGTATCGCGACCTCCCTGAATAAGGCCCGTCGTCTCATCACTGGCTCACATCGCCATACCCACACAAGTGACCTTTATTCACAATCTGGATGGCTTCAACTGGACAAACGCATAAAATACCAAACCTGCATCACGGCCAAGAAAATCATAATGAGACTTGCCCCACCTGGTGTCTGTGCCCTCCTTAAGCCTAGACATAGGAATGTCACTACAAGGAGATCCAATTCCCATCTACTACATATCCCACGATGTCGCATAACCCAAGGACAAAGATCATTTGCCTATCGGGCACCCAACTGGCTCAACTCTCTTGGCAGTGACATAGTGACCGCTCCAACACTGGTCCTTTTGAAGTCCAAGCTGCGCCTCTCACTGCTTGTATCTTGCGATTGCCCATCTTAACATTTCCACCATTCCAGCTGCACATGCCCCAGCACCCAGCACTTTCAATCAGTCTTTGCACCCCCAACACCTTACTTGGCAGATTCCCTCGACAAGGTCCCCTGGCTGCACTGTCTCTCACTCTCGCCCACCTCCCCCACGTATCTCCACTCCTGCCCCTGCCCCACCCACCTCCCATACCCCTTACCCCTGCCCTCCTACCCCCTCGATCTCCTATCCTCACTTCTCCCTCCATTGACCCCTCCTCCCTTGTCTTGCTCATAGCTCAAGTCTCTGTACTGGTTATTACAGGTCTGTAAATTAGTGACGTTTTGTTTGTAACTAAAAATGATGACTGCTGCAAATGCTGACGTGAAACCTTTGTAAAAGAGCCTCGGCTCAAAGGTATTGTAATCCTAGATAGAAATAAACAAAAATAAAATAAGGCTCTGCAGTTCCAAACCTAGCATCACTCCTAGCCTGGATATCCAGAGAGTAATGCTTGGTGAAGGCATGGACAGTTTTGCAAGTGGCTGCTTTGCATATCTCTAATAAAGGTATGTCCCTGGCAGCAGCCAGGGAAGCAGCTGTACCTCTAGGCGAATGAGCCCTCAGGCCTGAGGGAGGTGTTTTGCCTAGCTTTTTATAGCAAAACTGTATACAAGAGACAATCCACCTGACAACAGTTATCTTAGTAGCAGGTTTACCCTTTCCTACTTCACCATAAGTAAGAAACAATTAAGGACAGTCAAACCTAAGTGCCTTAGTATGTTCTATGTAGTAGCTAAGTGCCCTCTTAACATCCAAACTGTGTAATCTTTTTTTCGCCTGAAGAAGAATGATCAGTGAAAAACACAGCAAGAGACATGGACTGGTTCAGATGAAAACCTAAGAGCACTTTGGGTAAGGACCTCCTATTCGTTCTAAGGACTACTTTATCTCTGTGAAGAGAGAAAAAAAATCTGTCTCCACTGACAGAGCTTGTAATTCACTAATACGCCTGGCAGAGGTGATAGCTACTAGGAACACAGTTTTCCAAGTCAAGTACTAGAGTTCTGCTGAAGCTAAAGGCTCAAAAGGAGGTTGCATGAGTTAAGCAATGCAAATATTAAAATCCCAGGCAGGAGTAGGGTTCATAAAGGGAGGGTTGGTATGGATTAAACCCCTAAAAAATTTACAGAAGACAGGATGAGATGCCAGGGAAGGAACCTTGCCCACTGACAGTAAAGCAGAGACAGCTGCTAGATGCAATTTCAGAGTGGCTGGCCTGAGGCCTAAGCCATTAAGATGAACCATATAATCCAGAACTGTAGCCAGATCAGCAGCATCTGGTAAAACATTCCTGTTGTAACACCAAATGCTGAAACTTTTCCATTTGGAATTCTAAGTTTTTCTGGTGACAGGTTTTCGAGAGGCTTTAAGAATATCCAGAACCCCCTGAGACAGATGCAGACTTGCATACTCTAACTCTTCCAAGAGCCAAGCTTTGAGGTTGAGAGACTGAAGGTTGGTGTACCATATCCTTCCCTGAGAGGAGGTTAACAGATTGTGCTTTTTGGAAAGAGATAAGGGAAGATGGACTGCTAGGGTCATCAATAGAGGATACCAAGGCTGTCTGGCCCAGTCTGGTGCAGTCAGGATCACCTTGCATGATTGTGACCTTATCTTAACCAGAACCTTGACCAGCAGAGGAAAGTCATAGAGGAATTTCCCCTCCCAATCCAGAACCAGAGCATCCAAGGGAACTGAGCCCATGACTGAGAGTCTGCAACAGAAGAAAGGAAGTTGATGATTGTCTGGGGCTCCAAAGAGATCTATCTCTGGAGTGCCCAACCTTGAGAAAATCACTTTCAATATGAAGGGGTCCAGGGACCATACGTGATGGCCCTGAGAAATCCTGCTCAGAGAATCTGCTAGCACATTGTCCTTCCCTTTAAGATAGACTGCTACCAGAGATGCCTGCAGAGAATAAGCCAGAGACCATAATTTCATGGCTTCCGTGCACAAGGCCGTAGACGGAGTGCCTCCCTGCTTGTTGCTGTACCACATGGTGGTGGTGTTGTCTGTCCTGAGCCACCTTGTTCCTTACCGAGTCCGAGAATGCTTGGAGAGCCAGGAATACTGCCTTGAGTTCCAGAAGATTGATATGAAGAAGGTACTCCTGAGGGAACCACACCCCTTATGCGGTAAGATTTCCTAAGTGAGCTTCCCAGCCCAGGAGAGAAGCATCTGTGGTTAACACCACTGAATGAGTCTGACTGATGAATGGGACTCCTTGTCTGTTATTGTCCTTATCCAACCACCACTGGAATGCTTGGACCAGAGTCTGAGTCACTGGAATCAATCTAGTTAAAATATTTTTTTCTCTGGGACCAAAATGACCTCAGATGGATCTGAATTCCGTCATTTGAAATCTGGTTCCTTGTACCACCGCAGTGGAGGCTGCCATGTGGCCCAGGAGCAGAAGAAAATGTCTTGCTGGTCGAGACACCTGAGGGTGAAAGGAAGAAGCAAGGTCTGTAAGGGCCTTCACCCTAACCAAGAGAAGAAAGGCCTTTGCATGGACAGTATCCAACTCTACCCCTATGAAGGTAAGGAACTATACCGGTTCGAGAACTGACTTTGGTAGGATGAGAAGGAACCCTAGGGAAGTGAGTAACTGTTGTACTACTTGTAGGTCTGATTTGAATTGGTCTGGAGACTGTGCCACGATGAGCCAGTCATCCAGATATGGAAAAATGGAGATATTCTGCCTCCTGAGAAAAGTCACTACTACTACTAGGCACTTTGTGAACACCCTTGGAGCTGATGTTAGGCCAAAGGGCATTGCTCTGAACTGATACTGGCCTGAAGGCAACTCGAACCGGAGTTATTTTTTGTGGGAGCACCTGATTGGGATGTGAAAGTAGGCATCCTTGAGGTCCAGGGAAGCTAACAATCCCCTGGCCTCAGCGAGGGAAGAATTACTCCCAGAGTCACCATTTTGAATCTTGGCTTGACAAGGTGCTTGTTTAAGTATCTTAGGCCTAGGATGGGCCGCTACTCCCCTGCCTTTTTCCGGGTAAGGAAGTATCTGGAGTACAGACCTTTGCCCCTGTGTAGAGCAAGAACTCTCTCTATGGCTCCGAGAGCCAGCAGAGAGGAAACCTTGGCCTCTAAGGCAATGGTTTCGGAGATCTTTGCAGGTGGAAAAGACCAGACCCTCAGTTTTGGAAATTTTTTGAAGCTGAGGGCTAGACCCTGGCTTACTACCTCCAGGACCCACTTGTCTGAAGTAACAGACTTCCAGGCCTGGAAGTAGTAAGCCAGCCTGCCTCCTACTGGAAAAAGGGAGTCAACCCGGGTTGACACATCTGAGTGTCTGCTTGGCAGGAGCCTTAGACTAAGAGGAGGCTGCAGCCCTGCTCATCCCTTTTCTGCCTCTCCTTCTGAGGAACCCACTCTGAGAAAAAGGCGAGGAGGCCTGTGCCTGGTAAAAAGGCCTGTCCCTGCCCCTAGACTGCTGCTTCTGAGGAGTTGCCTGCCTTTCCTTGGCCTGTGCACTCTAGTAGGTGGTTCGGTATTCATCCATCCTTTTCATTTAATATTACATCTGCTCCCCAAACAGAGAATTACCCACCACAGGGAAATCCATGGCCTTAGCCTGAATGTCATGTGAGAGGCTAGTACATCTGAGCCAAGCAAATCTCTGAAGAGTCACAGATGTAGCAATGACTCGTGATGAAACATCATTTGAGTCTACAGCAGCATGAAATTGAATTTCAGATGCCTCAATCCCATCAGCAGCCACCTCCTCCAGCTCCTTGGCTAGCTGGGGAGAAGCCTATTTAGCCAGTTCCAGAAAAGTATCCCATCTGGACTTCTGGTATCTGGCTGTGTAGGCCATATAATTTGCCTGCCCGAGTCAAAAGGAGGATGCCAAGTACTGTTTTTGGCCATAGCATCCACTTTCCTAAAGTCTTTATCTGTGGGTGTGTGAAGCCAAACATATATTGGCCTTATCACAGGCTGCAGCATGCACTAGCCCAACATAGCTGCAATGGTGGAACAAGAAATTAAAATTACGTACCTACCGTAATTCTTGATCTTCTTGGACAAGTCTCCACCACTCATTCACACTATTGGGATCTGCTCCGGAGGCACTAGGACCCATCAGGAGCAAACTTTTTGCTGGAGGGTCAGTGCCGGAGATGGTGCCGCGAGGCACGGCATTGCGAGCCACAGCTCGCGCTGTAATGACTATGTCAACGTCGACTCTCCAACCGCCTCAGTACCTTTTTTAACAAGGAGGTGCAGCATAACTAACCTAGAAGGGTAGCCTTAACCTAAAAACCGGACATAAGATAGTCCAGACGACCCATATAAGAAGGATCAACAAAGAAGTCTTCACAGCCTAAAGATTTGAGGGATTGAAGACCAACAATAGAGGTGAGCTCGGGGGTCGGAGGGTGGGCGTGTGAATGAGTGGTGGAGACTCGTCCAAGAAGATCAAGAATTACGGTAGGTACGTAATTTTCATATCTTCCTGGACATAAGTCTCCACCACTCAATCACACTATTGGGAGAGCCGAGCTAATAATCCCCCAAGAGGGTGGCAGGAGAGACCAAGAGCTCACGTTTCTAAGACAGAAGTCCATTAAGGATGGCTCTGCCAAAGGAAGAATGTCATCTGGCATGGACATCTAGTGCATAATGTTTAACAAAAGTATGCACTGAGCTCCAGGTGGCCACGTTGCAAATATCTGCAATGGGCACGTTGCGAATTTCCGCTAGGGATGCCGTGACCGCTCTAGTAGAGTGAGCATAAATCCTGCCCTCCAACTTAACCTGTGCCATGGAATAGCAGTGGTGAAGGCATGCCACTAGCCATGATAAGATGCATCTGATAGCAACAGGTTGACCCAGCCGGGCCTCGCTGAAGGAAACCAACAGTTGCTAGGCTTTGCGAAAGTCCTTGGTTCTATCCAGATAGAAACTCAAGGCCCTCTTAACGTCCAAAGAATGAAGAGAACGCTTTCCTTCATTTTGGAAGTTCGCAAGAAGAGGAAGGACCAAGGGTTGGTTTAGACGAAATTTTGACACAACCTTAGGGAGAAATTTAGGATGAGTACGAAGAACTACTTTGTCCCTATGGAACACAGTATACGGAGGGTCTGTGACCAGGGCATGTATCTCAGAGACCCAAGGGCTGAAGTAATGGCCACTAGGAAGGCAGTCTTCCAGGTGAGAAATTTTAGCTCACAGGTAGCCAGAGGTTCAAAAGGCTTCCGAGTGAGCATATCTAGCACAAGATTGATGTCCCAGACTGCAACTGGGCATCTTGTAGGAGGTCTGGTATGCAGAATTCCTTTAAGAAACCTCTTAACCACAGGTAACTGAGCCAGAGATAAAGAAAAAACTGGCTCATGATATGCTGAAATGGCGCTAAGGTGAACTTTGACTGTAGAGTACTGTAGGCCTGAGTTTGAGAGGTGTAAGAGGTACTCCACAACTTTATCTGGTGGGCAGGAAAAAGGATTCAAAGAGGACTTTCCACACCAGAGCGAGAAACGCTTCCATTTGGCTGCGTAAGTTTTCCTAGTGGCTGGTTTCCGTGCAGCCAGAAGAATATCTGAAACTCTTAGAGACACATTGAACCGGTTTACTTCTACCTCTTCAGGAGCCAAGCGTGAAGGTGAAGCGATCTCAGGTTGGGGTGGACCACAGGCCCCTCGAGTCAAAAGGTTCATCCGTAGGGGAAGTGGTCTCAGAGGAACTGCCAACATATTGTTGAGTAGTGGAAACCACAGCTGTCGAGGCCAGAAGGGAGCAATGAGGATCATTCTGTCCCCCTGGGATTCGAACTTGAGGAGTACCCTCTGAATTAGAGGAAAAGGTGGAGTGCGTAAAGAAAGCGTTTTGTCCACCGCAGCCTGAATGCATCCTGACAGAAAATGCCATGCCCTGGATTTCTGGAGCAGAAAGGCAGTTTTGCATTGAGTGGGGATGCAAAGGTCCAGGTCTGGAGTTCTCACTCTTCGAATAGTGACTGAACTATGGTTGAGTAGCTGGACCACTCGTGAGGGTCTGTCTCTGTTCTGTTGAGACGGTCTGCCAGTTCGCTCTGAACACCTGGCAGGTAGACCGCTTGAATTAGAGCCTCTGCTCCAAGCACCATTCCCATACCCTCATTGCTTCCTAAGAAAGAGCACCGCTGCTTGTTGATGTAATACATCACTGCTTTGTTGTCCGCTTGAAGGAGAATGTTCTTGTGACAGAGAATGTCCTTCAACGCTTCGGACCGCATAAAGGATGGCTCTCATTTCTGGGATGTTTATGTGGAGCTGGTCTCGACTTGAGCCCACGACTTGAGAGTGTGGAGAGCCTGACAGTGAGCTCCCCACCCCATTAGGGATGCATCCGTGGTAATGGAGATCTGATGGTCCAGAGGAGCAAAGGGATACCCCTCCAGGAGATTGCTCTCTTGAGACCACCAGGTGAGTGACCTCTTTAAAGGTTCTGTCACCTTGATGAGATAGGACTGCGGGTGAGTGGTTGGGGACTACTGAGCATCCGCTGAGTGGTTCTCATGTGCAGACGTGCAAGGGGAACAGTGAACACTGAGGAAGCCATGAGGCCTAGCATCCGCTGCATTGAGAGCGCAGAAACTGAGGTGTTCTCCCCGATGTGACGGGCCATTTGAAGGATATCGTTCCTTCTGTCTTCTGGAAGAAAAGCCTTCGCACAGGAGGTGTCCAGAAGAGTCCCTATAAAGAGGAGCCTCTGGGAGGGCTGCAGTTGCGATTTCTTGAGGTTCAGCAGAACTCCCATGGACATAAGGAAGCGAGAAGTCGTCTCTACGGCGTCCAAGGTCCCTTGCCTGGAAGGGCTTGCTAGAAGCCAATCGTCCAGATAAGGGAACACCTGTATCCCGACCTTTCTGAGGTGCGCTGCGAGAACTGCACAACACTTTGTAAAAACCCGCAGCGCCGAGGATAACCCAAAGGACAGGACTCTGAACTGATAATGCTGTCCCAGAGCCACAAACCTCAGGAATTTGTGATGCCTCGGGTGAATAGGAATGTGCTGGTAAGCATCCTGCATGTCTAGGGAGGCTAGTCAGCTGTGTTGATGAAGCAGAGGTAACAGGGTTCCCAGAGAAATCATTCTGAATTTCTCTTTGGGGAGAAATTTGTTTAGCTTTCTGAGATCCAGAATGGGGTGCATACCCCGGGACTTCTTTAGAACCAGAAAGTAATGGGAGTAGAACCCCGTGTTCCGTTGATGCAGCGGCACCACTTCTACTGCCCTGTTGTTCAGACGGCCCTGAACTCTCGGCGGAGAGAAGGTCTGACTGAAGGGTCAACAGCCTGGGCTGCCATTTGGGGGGACGATCCAGGGGGGTCTCCACCAGACTGAGTGAATACCCCTCGCGAATTATCCGAAGGACCCATTTGTCTGAGGTTCTGGACTTCCACTGGTTGTAGAAGTGCATCAGACGACCTCCTACTGGAGAGGAAAAGTCCACCTCGGCAGCTGAGATGGGACTTGGGCCAGACATTCATAAGGTAGTGCAGGGCGCCCTTATCTCCTGGTTTTTCCTCCTCTAGCTTTCCAGGTTCCTGGGGCTTTTCCGGCACCTTCCGCAGGGTCTGTCTGGCTTGTCGGGCGCCCGTTTCGGTGCCGCTGGGTCTTCGGCGCCGTCCGCAGCGCCACGTGGTCTCGGCGCCGCCAGTGCGTCTGGTCTGTGGCTAACCCGGCGTGGTGATCTTGGCGCCATTGTGCGCGCTGGTGGCGCCGTCCGTGGCGCTGCCGCCCGGCGCTGTGGTGCCGCATGCCTCTTGGTGCCCGTGCGCCTCCTGGTGCCAGTTTTCTTGTTTGCCGTCTCGGCGCGGGGAGCCCTCGGGGACTCTCCTTGTTTTTCTTTCTTCCTCCTCTCCTAATTTTCTCCTTTCCTGTCCAATTCATCCTTCCTGGACCATCAGGAGATGATGTTGAGCCTGACCCAGACCTTGGTTGGGTGATGAAGTGGAGGAAACAGGATCTTTCTTTGCTACAGAGCCTGTGGTGAGTACCTGTCCTTTAAGTCTCTGTTGAAGAACCTGAGATCCACTCTTTCTCTCTAGACTACAGACATGATCCTGGGAAGATATTAAGACTCCAGTATCTTCATGCTTGGAGATCCCTCTGATTTGACTCCTCCGATCCAGCCTTCCTTGAGGCAGCTGTCTCAAATGGTATGGAATAATCCTGCTCTTATTCCCTCAGTGGCTAAATCCATTGATGATAAGTATTCAGCTCCAAGGATTCGTCCCTTTTTGGCATCCCAAGCCTTTGCAGATCCTATTGTAGTCCTGGGAGAGAATGACAAGGTCGTTCTTCCTCAAACTATACAGCTCGAACTTATTAACAAAGAGTCTCGTAAGATTGATACATTAGGTAAGAGAGTCTTTGCTACCTCCACTCTATGTATGCGTGTGACCAGTTATCAGGGCTATTTTTCTCAGTATGAGTATATCCTGTGGCTCTATGAGAAAAGAATGGTTGAAGCTCTTCCAGATTCGGACTCAAGTCAGAGCTTCTTCTGACCGTTATTAGAGTGTATTGAGTCCAATAACCAACAGGTCAAAGCCGCCATGGGCTCTCTTCGACACTGCTTCTCGCTCAGCAGCCGCGGGATTTGTACTCGGCGCCCATTCCTGGCTGCGTACTTCTGGCTTCACGAATGATGCTCAGCAGCAGGGTAATGGCGCTGCCTTTTGATGGCTCCTATCTTTTGGCCCTCAGGTGGAGCATGCCTTAGAGCCACTCAGAAGGACTAGATCGGCCATTAAATTGGCCCGAACCTCCATGCTGCCCCTCTGGGGCATGAACAGGCGTCCAGTTTCATAGTCGTCAGTCCTTTTGAGGCAGAGGCAGGGGAAGCTTCCATAAAGCCAACCTGCCAACCTCAAAAGAGAGCCTTGTCAGAAAGCGCGAGGGCCTATTTCCCCAGCGCCACCTTATGAGTGCTGGCCCAAGTTCCCATCCACTCTGCCCGAGGTGGAACTTCTCCTCCGGTGGAGAGGTCGTCTGATGTACTTCTACAAGCAACCAGTGGAAGTCCATAACTTTGGACAAATGGGTCCTTGGATAATTCATGAGGTTATTCTCTCAATTTCTTGAACCCCCGAATTGTCCTCCCAGACGACAACCCAGGTTTTCGCTCTCAGTCAGACCTCCTCACCGCCAAGATCCAGGGCCTTCTGAACAACAGGGCAATAGAACTGGTGCCTCAAGATCTCAAACACAGGGTTCTACTCCCATTACTTTCTGGTTCCAAAGAAATCTGGGGATGCGCCCATTCTAGACCTCAGAAAGTTAAACAAATTTCTCCCTAGGGAGAAATTCAAAATGATTTCTAGGTACCCTGTTACCTTGCTGCATCATAACACGACTGGCTGGCCTCCCTGGATATGCAGGATGCTTACCATATATCCCGTCCACCCGACCCACCAGCAAGTTCCTCAGGTTTGCAGCTTTGGGTCAGCATTATCAGTTGAGTCCTGCCCTTTGGGCTATCCACCGGCGTAGCGAGTTTTACAAAGTGTTGTGCAGTTCTCATGGCGCATCTCAGGAAGATCGGACTCGAGTGTTTCCCTACCTGGACGATTGGCTTCTAGCAAGCCCTTCCAGCCAAGGGACTTTGGAAGCCGTGCAACGACTTCTCGTCTTCTCATGTCCGTGGGGTTCTGCTGAATTTGAAAAATCTCAACGCAGCCCTCCCAGAGCTCCTTTTCTTAGGGGCGCTTCTGACACCTCTTCTTGCATGGCTTTCTTCCAGAGGACAGAAGACCTGACATCCTTTGGATGGCCCGTTACGTCGGGGAGAACCAGTCGGTTACAGCTCTCTCGATGCAACGCATGTTGGGTCTCATGGCGTCCTCGGTGTTCACTGTACCCCTGGCCCGGTTGCACATGAGAACCACCCAATGGATGCTCTCCACTCTGGTCTCCGACCTCACACCCCCAGTCTTATCCCATCAAGGTGACGGAGCCCCTTCGGAGGTCTCTCACCTGGTGGTCTCAAGAGAGCAATCTCCTGGAAGGATTCCCCTTTGCTCCCCCGGATCATCAGATCTCCATCACCACAGACGCATCGCTAATGGGATGGGGAGCTCACTGTCACTCCCTCCACACTCAAGGTGTATGGACTCAGTTCGAAACTCATCTCCACATAACTGTCCTGGAGATGAGAGCGGTCCTCTATGCGATCCGAGCTCTGAAGGATGTCCTTTGTCACAAGAACATTCTCCTTCAAACGGACAACAAAGCTGATATGTATTACATCAACAAGCAAGGCGGTGCTCATTCTTATCCTTTGCAGGGAAGCAATGAGGGTGTGGGAGTGGTGCTTGGAGCACAAGTCTCCAGATTCAAGCGGTTTATCTGCCAGGTATACAAAAGCGACTCTAGCAGATCACCTCAGCAGAGAACGGAGGCAGACCCTCACGAGTGGTCTCGATCCAGCCGTAGCTCGGTCTCTGTTCAAAGAGTGGGGACTCCAGACCTGGACCTTTTGCATCCCCACTCAGCATAAAACTGCCTCTCTTCTGCTCCAGAAATTCAGGGCCTGGCATTTTCTGTCAGGATGCATTCAGGCTGCGTGTGGACAAAGCGCTTTTTACGCCCCACCGCTTCCTCTAATCCAGAGAGTACTCCTCATGTTCGAGTCTCAGGGGACCAAATGATTCTCATTGCTCCTCCTGGCCTCGCAACTATGGTTTCCTCTACTCAACAGTATGTTGGCAGCCCCCGAGACCACTTCCTTGCAAATCAATCTTTTGACTCGGGGTTGGTTGGTCCATCCCAACCTGAAATCACTTCACCTTCATGCTTGGCTCCTGTAGAGGTGGAAGTAGATCGGTTCAACGTCTCTCATAAGTCTCAGACATCCTTCTGGCTGCTCGAAGCCAGCCACCAACGTATGCTTCAAATGGAAACATTTTTCTCTCTGGTGTAAAGTCCTCTTGGAATCCCTTTTCCTGTCTTCCTGCCAAGGTTCTGGAGTATCTTTTGGACCTATCAAACTCAGGTCTCCAGTACTCCACAGTTAAAGTTCACCTTAGTGCCATCTCAGCGTTCCATGAGCCGGTTTCTTCCTTGACTCTGGCTCAGTTACCTATGGTGAAGAGATTTCTTAAGGGGATTCTTCATACCAGACCCCCTGTTAAGCGTCCAGTTGCAGCCTGGGACATTAACCTGGTGCTGGACATGCTCACTCGGAAGCCTTTCGAACCCCTAGCTACCTGTGAGCTAAAATTTCTTACCTGGAAGACTGCCTTCCTGGTGGCCATTACCTCAGCCCATAAGGTCTCTGAGATACATGCCCTGATTACGGACCCTCCATTACTGTATTCCATAAAGACAAGGTAGTTCTCGTACTCATCCTAGATTTCTTCCCAAGGTTGTGTCAGAATTCCATCTAAACCAACCTCTGGTACTTCCAGCTTACTTCGCTAATTTCCAAAATGAAGGGGAACTATTTTCATTCCTTGGATGTTAAAGAGCCTCTTCGGTTCTATTTAGATAGAACCAAGGATGTTCGCAAAATTCAGCAACTGTTTGTTTCTTTCAGCGACACCCGGCTGGGTCAACCTGTCACTATCAGATGCATCTCATCATGGTTAGTGGCATGCCTTCGACATTGCTATTCCATGGCTCAAGTTAAATTAGAAGGTAGAGTGTACGCTCACTCTACTAGGGCGGTCGTGGCATCCCTAGTGGAAGTTAAAATGTTTCAATTGCAGATATCTGCAACGCCGCCACCTGGAGCTCAGTGCATACCTTCGTTAAGCATTATGCACTGGATGTTCATGCCAGGCGTCATTCCGCGTCGGCAGAACTATCGCCAATGGACTTCTGTCTTGATCGCGTGAGCTCTGGCTCTCCTGCGCCCTTTTGGGGATTATCAGCTTGGTACTCTCCCACTAGTGTGAATGAGTGGTGGAGACTTATGTCCAGGAAGATATGAAAATTACGTACCTACCGTAATTCTTGATCTTCTTGGACGAGTCTCCACCACTCATTCACACGCCCACCCTCCGTCCCCCGAGCTCACCGCTGTGTTGGTCTTCACTCCCTCAAATCTTTAGGCCGTGAAGACTTCTTTGTTGACCCTTCTTACACAGGTCGTACGGACTATCTTATGTCCGTTTTTTAAGGTTAGATTTACTCTTTATGTTAGTTGCGCTGCACCTCCTTGGTAAAAAAGGTACTGAGGCAGTTGGAGGGTAACGCGTCGAGATAGTCATTACGCTCGAGCCGCTGCTCTTGTGGCGCCGGCTCATGGGCGCCATCTCTCGCCGACCCTCCAGCAAAGTTTGTCTCGAAGTGGTCCTAGTGCCTCCAAGCTAATCCCACTAGTTTGAATGAGTGGTGGAGACTCGTCCAAGAAGATCAAAAATTACGGTGAGTATGTAATTTTCATTTTGGGCCTCAGTTCTCCAATCTCTCTTTCCCAAGTAAATATCGGTGTCGCCGCGCCCTCCTCCCGGAGAACTGCTAGGAGTCTGCCAGACAGTGTGGATGAACAACATATCCATGTCCCTAGAAATACAGGTTACTGACCTGTAACAGGAGTTCTAGGAATGGTATATGTTGTTCATCCACGACTCTCCACCCGCCCGGCTTCAACGCACAACCTGCGCTTCCAGCGGGCCAGATCTGGCGTCATGGGGCGGAGCCGAGAGTTTTACCACCCGGGTGGGTGGGAGGAGCCAGCTTGAAGACCTTCCGGCAAGAATTAAAGCAGCAAGGATACCTGCCAGACAGTGTGGATGAACAACATATACCATTCCTAGAACTCCTGTTACAGGTGAGTAACCTGTATTTCTCTAGAGTCATGGCTACATCTGTGGCTCTTTGAAGAATGGCTTGGCTCAGATGTACTAGTCTCTCACAGGACACCCAGGCTAAGGCCATGGATTTCCCTGTGGTGGGTAATTCTCTGTTTGGGGAGCAGACAGAGAATTATATGAAAAAGGTGGATGAGTATAGGACCACCTATAGGAGTGCACAGGCCAAGGAAAGGCAGGCAACTCCTCAAAGGCAGCAGGCTAGGGGCAGGGGCAGGCCTTTTCATAGGCTTTTCTACCAAGCACAGGCCTCGTCCTCCTTCCTCAGAGGGTGTTCTTCAGAGGGAGAGGCAGAAGGGGGATGAGCAGGGCTGCATCCATCCCACAACCTAAGGCTTCTGCCAAGCAGACACCCTGATGTGTCAGCCCGGGTCGACTCCCCCATTCCTGTAGGAGGCAAGCTGGCTTACTTTGTCCAGGACTGGCTGTCTGTTACCTCAGACAAGTGGGTCCTGGAGGTGGTAAGCCAGGGGCTGGTTCTCAGCTTCAAGAAATTTCCAAAGCTGAGGGCCAGATCTTTTCCACCTGCAAGCATCTCTGAAACCATTGCCCTAGAGGCAGAGGGTTCGTCTCTACTGGCTCTAAAGGCTGTAGAGAGAGTTCTTACATTGCACGGGGGCAAAGGTCTGTACTCCAGGTACTTCCTTACCCCAAAAAAGACAGGAGAGTGGCGGCCCATCCTAGACTTAAGATATCTAAGCAAACATCTTTTAAAACCAAAATTCAGAATGGTGACTCTGGGAATAATCCTCCTTTCTCTAAGGCCAGGGGACTGGCTAGCCTCCCTGGACTTAAAAGATGCCTACTTTCACATTCCCATCAGGTGCTCCCACAGAAAGTACCTCAGGTTTGAATTGCCTTCAGGCCATTATCAGTTCAAATCTATGCCCTTTGGCCTGACATCAGCTCCAAGGGTATTCACAAAATGCCTAGCAGTAGTAGTGGCCTTTTTAAGAAGGAAAAATATTTCCATAATTCCATACCTGTACGACTGGCTTATTGTGGGTCAGTCCCCAGACCAAGTCAAGTCAGACCT
The DNA here is from genome assembly GCA_016271365.2 of Neoceratodus forsteri. Taxonomy (NCBI): domain Eukaryota; kingdom Metazoa; phylum Chordata; order Ceratodontiformes; family Ceratodontidae; genus Neoceratodus; species Neoceratodus forsteri. The sequence continues at coordinate 48,678,470 of CM028136.1, read as the reverse complement.
TCAAGTGACTCAGCAAGTGCTCACTTCCCTAGGGTTCCTTCTCAATCTTCCCAAGTCAGTTCTCAAGCCTGTACAGCTCCTCTCCTTCATAGGGGCAGAGTTGGATACAGTCAAAGCAAGAGCTTTTCTTCCCCTGGAAAGGGCAAGGGCTATTGTAGAGTTAGCTTCTTCATTCCACCTTCTGGTCTCTTGGCCAGCAAGGCACTTCCTTCAACTTTTGGGCCACAAGGCAGCTTCTACAGCAGTGCTCCAATGGGCCAGATTTCAGATGAGGGACATTCAGTTTCACCTGAGGGCCTTTTGGTCTCAGAAGAAAGATTCTCTAACCAAACTAGTTCCAGTGACCCAGACTCTGATCCAGGCTCTCCAATGGTGGCAGGATCAGGGCAACCTCAGGCAAGGAGTCCCATTCGTCACTCAGTCTCACTCTGTGGTCCTAACTACGAATGCCTCCCATCTGGGGGCTCTCTCAGCCCAGGGACTGTGGTCCCCTCAGGAATCCCTTCTTCATATCAATCTCTTGGAACTCAAGGTGGTCTTTCTGGCCCTGCAGGCTTTCTCTGTCAGTGCAGAACAAGGTGGTTCAGGTCAGGACAGACAACACCACCACCATGTGGTACATCAACAAGCAGGAAGGCACTTGGTCCATGGCCTTGTGCACGGAAGCCATGAAATTGTGGCCCGTAGCTTATTCTCTGCAGACCTCTCTGATAGCAGTCCACCTTCCATGTAAGGACAGTGTGCTAGCAGATGCATTGAGCAGGATCTCCCAGGGCCATCACAAATGGTCCCTGGACCCTCTGGTGTTGAAAGTGATTTTTTCAAGGTGGGGCACTCCAGAGATGGATCTCTTTGCAGCCCCAGACAATCACCAACTTCCTCTGTTTGGTTGCAAACCCCTAGTATTGAGCTCAGTCCCTCTGGATGCTCTGATTTTGAACTGGGAAGGGAAATTTCTATATGCCTTCCCTCCATTTCCTCTACTGTTCAAGGTTCTGGTCAAGGTAAGGTGACAACCTTGCAAAGTGATTCTGATTGCTCCAGACTGGGCCAGGCAGCCTTGGTACCCCCTGTTGCTGTCCCTAGCCGCCCATCTTCCCCTGTCTCTTCCCAGGAATTACAACGTGTTAACCTCCTCTCAGGGGAGGATTTGGTACCCCAATCTTTGGTCGCTCAATCTCAAGGCATGGCTCTTGAAGAGTTAGAGTATCCAGATTTGCATCTGTCCCAAGGGGTTCTGGATATTCTCAAACCTGCCACCAGAAAAATGTACAACTTTAAATGGAAAAGATTAAGCTTTGGTGTCCAAGAAGCATATATCCCCAGACACTGCTGAATTATCTACAGTTCTGGATTATATGGTTCATCTTACTGGCCTAGGCCTCAGACTAGCTACTCTCAAAGTACATTTGTCAGCTGTTTCTGCTTTTCTGTCAGCGGGAAAGCCTTCCTCACTGTCATCTCACCCTGTATTCTGTAAATTTTTCAAGGGATTGCTTCATACCAATCCCCCCCTTTAGGGATCCTACCCCTGCTTGATATCTTAATGTTTGCATTGCTCAGTTTATGAAACCCCCTTTTGAGCCTTTGTCTTCAGCAGAGCTTAAGTACTTGACTTGGAAGACTGTGTTCCTGGTAGCTATTACCTCTGCCAGGCATATCCGTGAATTGCAAGCTCTGTCAGTGAAGCCTGATTTTATCTCATTCCATAGAGATAAGGTGATCCTTAGAACTAACAGGAGGTTTCTACCTAAAGTGGTTTCAGATTTTCATCTGAACTAATCTATGTCTCTCCCTGTGTTCTTCACTGATTATTTTTCTTCAGTCGAAAGAAGTTTACACAGTTTGGATGTTAAAAGAGCTCTTAGTTACTACATTGAGCATACTGAAGCTCACAGGTTTGACTCCCTCAGTTGTTTCTCACTTATGGGGAAGTGGGTAAGGGTAAACCTGCCACTAAGAGAACTGTTGCCAGGTGGATTGTCTCTTGTATTCAATTCTGCTATGAGAAGCTAGGCAAAATACCTCCCTCAGGCCTGAGGGCTCATTCGACTAGAGGTACAGCTGCTTCCCTGGCTGCAGCCAGGGATATTCCTTTGGTAGAGATATGTAAAGCAGCCACCTGGAAAACAGTCTATACATTTACCAAGCATTACTCCCTGGACATCCAGGCTAGGAGTGATGCTCGGTTTGGTACAGCAGTACTGCAGAGCCTATTCCCAAGGTAGGTTCGAGTCCCTCCTCCGTGGAGGTACTGCTTGGTAGTCTGCAATAGTCAGAATACAGCAAGACTTCATGTTGTTTGAAGAAAAAATTACTCACCTTAGTAATTATGTTTCATCTAATGGAGTCTTGCTGTATTCTGACCTCCCCTCTCAGAACCTGTTTTTGGGAAGTGGGCTGGCAGATGCAGTGTTGCACCCCAGGGGTGCATTTGAGTACTCCCTCCTTTTAGAGAGAGGGAGTGGGTTATATTATTAATTTAACAGTCTTAAGTTGTTCACTACCTAGTTTTTTATTTTGGATTTCTTGACTGGAGTCTTTTGGGGATCCAAAATATTTGGTTGCCATTTGGCTAGTAAAAATTTTATGATTTCCACATAGTAGTTAGTTAGTATTAGCTCGTAAGAATCTGACAGTTGCGCTTCAAAGTGCAGCAGACAGAGGTTTGAACTGAGCTTGAGCTCAACATTCTGTGCTCTGCATAGAAAATCAACCATCTATTCTCTGGGGCAGTTTGAGTGCTGGGGCTAACTGCAATAGTCAGAATACAGCAAGACTCCAACAGAAGAAACATAATTACTAAGGTGAGTAATTTTTTCTTCTATATTACAAATATCATAGAAGAATCATAACCACCTGGCCAAGCGTTACAGTACTCAGTTAGTTTGCTCGTAAGAATCTGACGGTTACACTGATAAGTACCAGAGACAGAGGTCTGAAAATCGAGCTCAACCTTCTACGCTTCTGCATAGAGTTAACTCTTTCCTCTCCGGTGCCGTTCAAGTGCTGGGGCTGACTGCATATTGTCAGAATAGAGCAAGACTCCATTAGAAGAAACAACATTACTATGGTAAGTAATTTTTTCTTTTTGTTGTATAGCCCACCATTTGAAAAAAGCAGTAAGGCTTTCAGGTTCTGTCACTGCCTGTTTTTTTCCCATCATTGGTCCTGGCTGTACAGTCTCAGCTTGGACTTCTTTCTGGGCTAATTTGGCTGCCATCCTTCTGGTAATCACTCCTGGGCTCCACTCTCCCCACCTGTGGGCTTCCCCCCAAGGGCACCATCTGGACCGGTCCTCAGGTGTTGATCGCTCACAGACCGGTGAGTTTGCCAGGTCCTTCCCGTGGGTGACGTCCCCTGAGCATTTTCGCAGCACTGGCAGAGAATTAGGGCTGGTATCTCATGACCCTTCTTCTACTCTGCCCCCCAACCCTCCACCTCTTCCATGCATTTTCAGTCCTCTTGGGCCTATGACATGTGGATCAGTTCCAGACAGTGGCAGGTGTGTTCCAGCTGTACTACCTTAGAGCTGATAAGGCTATCTTCAGGCCTAAGGCCCCTGCACCACTGCTTCCTAGATCAAGCTCCTCCTCTCCTACGTCTCCTCTGAGGAAGAGGTCTTTTTGTCTGTATCTCCTCTGATGCTGAATACTCTTGGTACCAGCAGTTCTTAGTGGAGATGATGCAGGGTCACAGTACTAATACCCTGGCACTGTCATTCCTTGGGGAGTACATCAAAGACACCACTGTCATTCCTCCATGGCCCTGGCTATTTTCAGAGGCATCCAGGAATGTCTGGCTCTTTCACTTTGCCCCCTCTCCGGCCAGACATCTAGCGCAGATATTGTGCTACCGCAGGGTCTCCAGTGTCCATGCCTTATCCCTCTTCTGGGGTTTTAGTACTGCAGACCCCCTCTGGGCCTAGGTGCCTGGTGCATGACCATCCCCCTGACACTGACTCTGTGGAGTTTGATGTCTGGGGTAGAAGGGTATTTGTGTCAGGATGCATCATGAGGTGCATCTCTTCACATCAGGTGCACCAAGCAACTAATGCAAGCACTTGTGGACGATGCCAGGTCAGCTCTTAGCATCCATGCCAGATTGCAAGGTGGTGAGGCAAGCCATACGCCTTTCCACCCAGGGCCTGGATCTGGTGAGGCATGAAGCAAGGGGTCTTAAAATGCCAGCACGGTAGCTTCCAGGCTCATAGGAACTACAATCTTCATTCGGCAGACGGCATGGGTTCACCTTTCACGGTTGCACCCCTGGCCCTGCGTAGGGTGCTGAACTTGAACTTCTAAGGGGACTCGTTTTTTTTCTCCTGCAGGGTAAAGCACGAGTTGTTGGGGCCCCTTCCTGATCCCAGGCCACAGGACCCTCTGTCTGCCCTCACCAGTCTCAGGTCCCACTGGACCTGTAAGAAGTCCTTGCCCTGCTATGGTTATCCCCATAGCTGGCTGAGGGAATATTTGTTTCCCTTGGGGTGAGCCAGCTCCTACCTTCGGGGCTTGGTACACTGACCTAAAAGTGGAATGAATTATGAAAATTGATTCTTGGAAGAAGACAAAATTACCCACTGTAATTTTTGATCTTTCAGAATGTCTTCACCATTCATTCACATGCCCGCTCAGCTAAGAGACAGGGCCTCTGTGCTGCTCACCCTGTGTTTCCAGCTCGGAGCGCTTGTCGGCTTCCCACTCCCTCAGAGCTTTCTTTCGGGACCCCTCTACTCTTATGGGAAAGGGGATCCCCTCTCCCCTTTTTTTCCTGCTACTATGTTTAAAAAAGGGGGGGAAGGGAGACGCCACAAATTGTGGTCCCTATTCCTCAAAAAAAAAAAAAAAATTTCTAATTCGGTCTTGTGTGGCTATATTGGGTTGGGTTAAGCAATTGATGGTTCTGACACCTTATGGTGCTACTGATAAGAAAAGGTTTTAAGGGAATTTTCGTTTCCTGTTTTTCAACCCCCTTCGTTCCTCCTCCTCCTCCTCCTCCTCCCTCTTTCGCACTTTCGCCCAGGGCTGCTTTCCTCAATTTTAATCTTCAGCAAGTTCTGCCAGCTGCAGCTCAGCCTCCTGTAAGGTACATCTGCACTCTTTTATCGTGGAGGAGCAGATTCCGAGGGAGTGACTTATTTGGTCCCTCTCATCCTTTTGAGTTACCTACAGTCTCACACTTTAGTATTGGTCCCTTTTCTCTTGCTCTCACTTATGACGTGGCAGGAGGACACCCGTATGTTCAATCACGTTTTTATATCCTTTCTATCTATTTTACATTGATTGGCCCATGTACTCATAAATACAAGGTCCTCCCATTGAATTTACCCGCTTTACTTTCTGGAGATTCCTTCACATCTCTTTGACATTAGCCAGAGCTCCATACCAGGGCTGCTGCCTTTCTTCACCTTCCTGTCCAGGTGGCTAGTAGGCTCCAGCTCGTCTGCCCACTCTTAGTTCTCTAAGCTGTTAGTCGAGTTTTACTGTTTTTATAATTTTTATATCCAGTATCCTTTTCCTATCCCTTTGGGGTAGGAGTCTTAGCCCCCTCTTTCTGTCTCTCTTTTTATCTCCCAGTTTCTCTCCTGGCTAACAGAACTGAGGAAGGTAGGGAACCTGTGTCGGTTATTGGCCAACCCATGAGTGCAGCATCACTATGTCTACCTTGTGCCAGGCGCTGGCACGAACTTCGGTCCCCTAGACTGTAAAAGACTTTGTTCCCACAGGGTCCTAGTGCCTCTGGTATAAGTGTGAATGAATGGCGAAGATATTCTGGAAGATCAAGAATTACGGCAAGTACATAATTTTCATTTTTAGACCCTGTTCTGTTCCATCCTCCCGACATTTTCTGACAGCCAGAGCAATTCCTGACACTAAGATAGGCCTGAAACACTAACAGCTTGAGGTTTGGGATGTAGAGGAAGTTGTTGCTGAGTTTAATGGCACAGGAAAGCTGTTAAAAATAACAGCATTGAGTGAAAGGATAAACTGCCATAATGTTCTCTACGATGGAGCCAGGCTGCCGCCCAGTAGCAAGTAAATTCATTTAAACTAGCAAAAAATGACTGAACTACAACGTTTTGCTAAATACAAGAATAAACGATGAAAACTAGAATGAAGTAGAAAGAAAGCTGCTCAGAGCAGTGAAAAGTCCTAGTTTCCAGCAAAATTGTAGCTCTACGTGATGGATAAGGAAGTTTCTGCTCCATTTGTCCTTGCAATGCATGGTCCTGGCCAGCCCCAAAAGCTCTGGTTCTCACAGGGTCCTAGTGCCTCTGGCTCTGAGATCAAAGAGTGGTGTTCTGTGGAAGTGACTGACTCTTAGAAGACTGGTGTGTTTTCCTGTGCTAATTGCCACACTGCTCATCATTGTAGGACTTTGAATGTTAAGAGATGAAGCACCTGGCAAAGGGTCTTTACTGACCCTGGAAGTTTCTGTACTAAAACATCTATGCACTGTATCTGTGTTGGGCCTATAGAAATATATTACACTACCAGTAAGTCTGGATCTTTCAAGAATCAGTGTTCTCTGCAGAACCTACACTCTTTGTTCTTAGTGTGGCTTCAGGGGGCTGAAGTAGAGGGATGCCCAGGTAGTATCAGAAGGAGCAACAGAAATGCATCCCTCCTGTAAGGTGCAGGATTTGTGTATGGAGGTTTGCTTGTGCTATAATATGCTTTCTGTGTTGTGTTTAGGTAGTAGTGAAGGTTCAGAGCTTAGTGAAGAGGCTTCATGGCCAGCATTTGAGAGGTAAGTCCTTACTGTCAATGACGCTATGTAAAGTGAAATAATCATTGGGACCACGAACAATGACATCCTTACAATGTTTTTCACAGCCTTTTAAATCCTACTGGGAAAATGTTTCGGCAAGAGTGTTGCTCTGCAGCCTGCATGACCTGGTTTAGGGGTGACCCCAAGACCCCTTCTCCTAGGCCATTGTAGAGTGCTTGTGTCACAGAGGAGATGTGTGCTCCCTGTGGGGAGGGGCTCAGTGTGTCATTAAATAGTTCGCCCTGGCAACCAACTCACAAGCAAGATTTACAGAGCTATTACTGCAAGCAATAAAGATGGAAAATGTTATTCATTTATTTATTTTTTATATATTTTTCATCTTCCTTTTCCCAGTTAGATTTTCTACCTAGTAGTACGAGGGGTGCTCTGTAGAATAAAACCGTACATTGAAGCTGACATATCGAGTGCTGTTCCCCTTCATACATTCTCACCATTGTAACATCACTGGTGACTCATGTTGCAGAAGGGGAGTGGCTTACCTTGGCCACCTATGATGTCAGAATCAATGAGGTCACAGTGTTGATAAGGTCAGAAAGGGAACAGAACCAGCTGTGCCAGTCTCCAGGTTGAGTACTGTTCCTTGTATCACATTCAGTTGTGTCTGGGGGAACATCTCATTTAAAAGGAAAAAGAATGTTTCAGATAAAAAGAAGCAGCGGCTGGGTACTTTTAGAAAAAATTAGTATTTTCAGAGGGTGTAAGTTAAATCTTGCATGTGCCTCTTGTGGCCATCGTATGGCAGTCAGCAACTAGGTTATACAGGTTGGGGTCACAGAAAAGATAATGTGGGGAATGAGAGGCCCCCCTCAGGATGAATAATTGGGATTCCTGGCTATAGTGCCTTTGGGGGATCCTCCTAAAACACATTTCAGATAATGGCTGTATGGCGTCAAGCACTGGGGTACCCCTCTAGCTCTAAGCATGGCACAATAAGAGGGGGAGTTAACATCATGCACCCCTCTTCCCCCAGGGAGCACACACTTGTTTACACGTCTTGGTGGTTGGGTGGAATAAGTCCCCTTGCTGGCCACAGGGATGATGTGATGGCTCACTGTGACTACATTCAGCTGAGAAACTGAATACTTGATATTGCCTCCTCGCCCCCCCCCCCGGGGGTGATACAATCCATTGCCCTCCACTACCAGGCCAAAAGAGGAACCCCATCCCAGTGAGTAAGCTGGGGGGGGGGTGTTCGAGCAGGAGGTAGCCCAGTCAAGTAGTAGGTGGTTTCGTAGAGCAGGAGCATGCCGGAAGGCAGATAATCAAAGATAAGCCCAGTATGGGAATCATAAAAACAATATAAAAAACACATTTCAGATGCATTTTAGCATGTTGGCATATCATTTCTCATCATATGCAGTTTTAATTTTGTTACTGGGTCAGTTTCATGTACTTTGGACACCTAGTTTTTGCCTTTGCTAAAGGGCTGATGCTTGTGAGGGAAACTGCTTTACAACAAAAGACTCTCAAGAGATGAGAACATCTCGGAATCTAGTTTTTCCTGAGATTGTAAAGCTGACAGGACCCAGCTCGCACAATTATGTGGGTCAGCAGGAGGCAGATGGATTGGTTTTCCAGGGAGGACCGGGGGTCTCGGTATCTGTGCTTGATCAATCCCTGGTGCATTGGGAACTGCAACAACAGATCTGCAATTACAAGCACCTAGGTGGTCATGGAAATCTACACAGTTGTATAATCACGCACTCTGCCACGCCTTCTAACCTAATATCAGGAGAAATAGCCATATAGTAGTGAGGGGGAAGGGTGAGCTAGCAGACTATTTGATCAAGAAGTAGGACAAGGGGCAGGCAGTCTTGTTCCCAGGCAAATACCCTTCGTAACGAAGACTAAAATGGCAGAAAATGAAACATTCGTGGAATGTTGTATATTTTTTCTGTTGATGCCAGTGCTGTAGCATTTCCATCCCTATTGGTTGGAGCCCCTCTTTAATATAGATTATAGATCGTGGGCACATTCCTGACCCATTGGTGTACTCTTTTCCTCTGTGTGTGTGTGTGTGTGTGTGTGAGACACTGTTATTCTGTGAAAAGTTTGCTGCATGCAGCTGCCTTAGAAACCTGCACATTCATGTAAGGTTTTTTAAAAACTAATGTATTATTGATTGAGCTGACCTTTGGTTTACGGTTCTCATAAGCTAATAATGCACGTGAGACCACTCTTACAGCTGTCCAGTGATCTCGGTGGTGGTATTACCATACAGCGATGTAGATGTTATGTCAGGAAACAAGGCATCATGAACTGCAGGAGTATAGCTCAGGCTGTTTGATATGAGTGGAATACAGCCTACTCCGCAGCATCTGTTTAGGGCTCAGCCAATCAGACTGTGTCATTCATTGGCTAGCTTCATCTCATAATAATGCCAGCTGCTGCATTTTGAACATTGAGATGCAGCTCTTTCATAAAGTAAAGTATTTCTCTTCTCTTCTTTTCTGGTTGGCCATTGGTAAACCCAGTAAGCCCATTATCCACAGAGCATTAGTTGCTTTTGTAGAAGCAAAGAACATGAGCTGTAAGCATCTGCCATGGACACTGTCTAGTGATGAAGCCCTCTGGAATGGTGCCTATTGCATTAAAAGTCACTGTTTTAGCAGTGCCCTGTCTAGAGCAAGGAGGCTTTCCGAAGGGCATTATTTCAGCACAAGGCTGGACTAGGAAAGGGTCAAACTGCTAAGTGTCCAGAGTTAGAAAATAACAGAAGATGAAAACTAAATTAAAAAGATTGACACGGATAACAATGACCAAATCCTGATGTTAATTTCTGTGAGCATTATGCTCCAGAATAGCCGGCAGAGCTGGAACTCTTTATTGGAAAGAACACACACTGAGGTTTATAATGTTACTTACCGTATGTTTTAAGATTTAACTTTAGGGCTCCACAATTTTTACAGAATAATTGTGGATCATTTTGTATGGTAACATAATTGGAAAGGGCATTATCAGTTTAAATGATATCTGTGAAAAGGGTATCACCCCATCAGATGATGTTATTTAAAGGAGATTTACCCCATTATATGATACAAGTGAAAAGGTGTTACCTCACCAAATTACGTCAATATAAGGATGTCATCCCATTAAATGCAGCAGTTAAAGGGCATCACCTTATCAGATGACATTAGTGAAAGGATGTCTCTTCATCAAATGACATAAGCATCACCCCCATCTCATGACATCAGTGAAAGGGTATCACCCTGTCAAGTGACGTCAGTGAAAGGGTATCACCCCATCCCATGACATCAGTGAAAGGGTATCACCCTGTCAAATGACATCAGTGATAGGATATCGCTCTGTCAGATGATTTAATGAAAAGGCATTACCCCACCAAATGGCGTCAATATAAGAATGTCACCCCATCAAATACAGTAGTGAAAGGTATAATCCTATCAAATTACATTAGTGAAAGGATGTCTCTTTGTCAAATGACATAAGTGAAAGGATGTCTCTTTGTCAAATGACATAAGTGAAAGGGCGTCATCCCCATTCCATGACATCAGTGAAAAGGTATCACCCTGTCAAATGACGTCAGTGAAAGGGCATCACCCCATCCTATGACATCAGTGAAAGGGTATCACCCTGTCAAGTGACGTCAGTGAAAGGGTATCGCTCTGTCAGATGATGTTAATGAAAATGTGTTACCCCACTAAATGGCGTCAATATAAAAATGTCACCCCATCAAATGTAGCAGTGAAAAGTATAATCCTATCAAATTACATTAGTGAAAAGATGTGTCTCTGTCAAATGACATAAGTGAAAGGGTGTCACTCCATCAAATGATGTCAGCGAAAGGGCATCACCCCCATCCCATGACATCAGTGAAACGGTATCACCCTGTCAAATGACGTCAATGAGAGGGCATCACCCCATCCCATGACGTCAATGAAAGAGTATCACCCTGTCAGTTGACATCAGTGAAAGGGTATCACCCTGTCAAATGTTACTAGTGGGGTACCACAGGGTTCAGTATTAGGACCGGTCCTCTTCAGTGTCTTTTATAAGCGACATTACAGAAGGACTGGAAGGAAAAGTATGTCTCTTTGCAGATGACACTAAGATCTGCAACAGAGTTGATGCACAGGGTGGGGTGGAAAGGATGAGAAGGGACTTGGCAAGGTTAGAGGAATGGTCAAATGTATGGCAGCTTAGATTCAATGCTAAGAAGTGCGAGGTAATGCACCTGGGAAACAAAAACCCAGGGGAAGAGTACACAATGGGGGGTGAGATACTAACAACAACAAAAATGGAGAGGGACCTGGGGGTAGTCATATCAGATGACCTAAAGATGGGCAAGCAATGTGAGAGGGCAGCAAGGAGGGCTGGGGGGATACTGGGATGCATAGGGAGAGGCATCACCAGTAGAAAACAGGAAGTTATTATCCCTCTGTACAGACAGCTGGTGAGACCCCATCTGGAGTACTGTGTGCAGTTCTGGAGACCCAATCTCCGTAAAGACATAGACAGGATGGAAGCTGTCCAGAGGAGGGCAACTAAAAGGTGCAGGGTCTGCACCGAAAGACATATGAAGAGAGACTTAAGGAGCTTAATATGTATAGCCTCGAGGAAAGGAGGGAGAGGGGGACATGATAGAAACTTTCAAGTACCTCAAGGGAATCAACAAAGTCCAAGAGGGTAGCATCTTTCAAAAAAAAGAAGTGTGCAAGAACAAGAGGGCACAATTTGAAGATAGAGGGGCGGCTCAGAGGTAATTTAAGGAAGTATTTTTTCACAGAGAGGGTTGTGGATGCATGGAACGGCCTTCCAGAGGAGGTTGTGGAGTCAAAATCAGTGGTGGAATTCAAGCATGCATGGGATAGTCATAAGGCAGTTCTGGGGGGGTTGGGGTAGAAAGAAGTAGGCTGCTGGTTAACTAGGATCTGCAGCTTATCCAGTAGGTAGGGGAAATGGGCAGACTGGGTGGGCCAAGCGGTCCTTATCTGCCTTCAAATTTTATGTTTCTATGTTTCTATGTGGCAGTGATAGGGCATCACCAGGTCAGATGACATCTATGAAAAGGTGTCACCCTGTCGAAGGACGTCATTGAAAGGGTGTGACCCTGTCAGATGAAATCAATGAAAGGGTGTCACCCCTTCAAATTAAGTTAAGTGAAGCGGTAACACCCCATCACATGACAGTGAAAGGGTATTTTTACATGATGTCAATGAAAGGATATTACCCCGTAAAATGGCATTAGTAAAGGGTATCACCTGACAGGTGATGGGGGATGGCCTGTTAGAGGTGCGAGTGAAAGGGTGTCATCCTTTCAGATTAAGTCAGTGACACGGTGTCACCCCATCACGACATCAGTGAAAGGCTATATAACCTCTTCAGTTGACGGTGTAAGGGTATCATCTCGTTAGTTGTAGTCAGTGAAAGGTATCACTCCATCAGATGACAACAGTGAAAGAATATTACCCCTTCAGATGACGCCTTTGAAATGCTATCACCCTATCAGATTACATCAGTGTGATACCATGTCAGATGATGTAATTGAAAGGATATCACTACATTAGATGATGTCAAGTGAAAGGATATCACCTTGTCAAATGAAATCTGTGAAAGGGCATCACCTCGTCAAATGAGGTCAGTGAAAGGGTATCGCCTCATCAAATGAGGCCAGTTAAATGGTATTGCACTGTCAAATGTCAGTGAAAATGTCATCCCCTCAAATTATATCGTGAAAGGTCATCATCCTGTCAAATGACATGGGCAGAAGGCTATCACACCATCAAATGATTTTGTTGAAAGAGTGTCCTCTTCATTAAATGACATCAGGGAAAGTCTTTTACCTCATCAAATAACGTGAAAGGGTGTCACCTTCTCAAATGGCATCAGTGAACCCCATAACATAATGTCTGTGAAATACTGGTAGTGCCATCCCATCAAATAACATTAGTGAAAGGCTGTTACCCAGTTAGATAATGTGAAAGAGTGGATGGCACCCAGTCAAGTGACATCAGTGAAAGGGCACCATCCTGTCAAATGACATCCATGAAAGGGTGTCACTTTTCAGTATATAGAGAAATAATCTGATGTGTGTTGAGGTTATATGTAGTGGCCTGAGTCAGAGTATAATATTCATCAAGTTGAGGGAGCAGTACCATTACTCATGAATGGCAGATGCATGAGTGAGCATGAGTTCCATATTTTAAGTCAGACTATTGAATATTTGATTTATACGGCATTAGTTTTCTTGTTATTTTGAAGCAGCAGTGTTTGTTAGTCAACATGTAATTTTTCAACAATAATTTTCTGAAAAAAAAACCCATAAAAATACCCATTTTTCGTTTTTTCTTTAATTCCTGGACTAAAATATGGGTTTTTGAAGGTTTTAAAAATTCCCACTCCTGTGACGTGCCCACCTTGAAAAATTATATATCTTGGTACAGTACTGTGCTGTTTACCATCAGAAACATGTGGTAACACCACCGTAATACATCTACATTAAGAACGTAGTACTGTATGTACATTTAACAGGTAGAGTTAATGGAAAAGATTTGAAAAACTGAGTGGCAGCCATTTTTAATGATGTGAGTCATTAAATAAAATAGCTATAAAACCGGGTTTGAAATATATCTGAGAATTCAAAATACACTGAGGATTAATCTAAGGATGTCAGAAATACATTTTTACTGAAAAACTATATGCTGAAAATTTCTGCTAGCAAATACTCCTGCTCTAAATCTGCTGTTTGAAGATGTAACTATTTCTCTTTAGCACTGTACCATCGTGTTGTGATGTTATCAGCATTGAGAAAGCTGTTGTCTAATTGGTTCATTATTGTAGTGCAATTCACCTAACCGTCAACATATCAGTTATGACAACACTAACAAAAAAATATTGTGCGGTTAGATACAAATTTATCACATCATCTCATTTTATCTCTAGTATTGATTGTATAAGTAGGGGATACACAATGGCCTGACTCGGACTTTGCTATTTTTCTTCTTGAGAGAGGAAGGAGGACAAGAAGTGTGGCAGAGCCAAGAGTGAGTTATGTTCTGAGCCAGGCCATTGTGTTTCTAATTAATATAATGTAATTTTTTGCATAATATTTTTATTGAGTTTATCATATAATGAACAGTACATTACAAGTAATACAATGTATTTTAAATTGATAAAAAGTTCTTAAAGAGCACCTTTCTTGCAATTTTCATTATGCAGTTTAAACAAAGGGGAGGCTTCCTTGCCTGAATGGGAGTTCCTCCATAGCAGTTTTAAAATGTAATGATTAGCTCCCTGAGGAAGGAAAGGATTGTATTTTGCCCCTGAGGGGGCTAGCCACTCAATCCCTTCCACTTGCTGATCTCTAAGCGTGCTTGTCTAAGTTTATGGAGCGTAATTTTAAAAGCTATGTTTTCAATTTCAGTCAGACGTCTGGTACACATCAAAGCCATTATTCAAGTAACAAGGCTCTTGTTACTTGAATACTGTCATAGATCTGTACCTAAAGTCCGGTTAAATTCGGGAAAATACAGTAGCTTTTAAAATGACACTCCATAGACTTGCACAGAGCACATCCCCACGTTGGTCCTATGATGACATCACAAAACATCAGAACGCTGGGACACTGTCAGAGATCAGAAAGTGAAAGGGATCGAGTGGCTAGCCCCCTCAAGGGCAAAATACGATCCCTTCCTTTCCTTAGGGAGTTAATCATTACGTTTTGAAACTGCTATTGAGCAACTCACATTCAGGTAAGGGAGCCTCCTGTTTATTTGCTAGTGTACTGAGAAAGGTACTCTTTGAATCCTTTCTTTTTATGAAGATTTAAATGTTCTTGGTTCATTTCTTTGCTCTTGTTTGAGTGCAACAGAGGCCATTGTAATGTCCTCAGGCATTGTTCAAGTTGCTGTCCCATTGGTTAAGGGCTTCATATGACCTTTTTAAAATGGAGATAAATGGCTGAAATGAAGATACATTTATACAACAGGTATAAACTTGTGAAGATAAACATTTTATTTCTTAGAACGTGGATGCAGTTTACTATTCACACTTTGGCAGTTCCTGGGAACAGGCTGATTCATCAGTCATCTTCAAGCTTAAGCTCCTCCCACCACCTGGACGGTATATCCTCCGATTCCACCCTGTGACTTCGGATCTTTCATTCCACTGGGAGGAACAGGTTTCTTCCTTCACAGCGCTGCAGCTTCTGAGGGATATTTTTTACAAAGCACTTTTCCAAGCGAACATTTTTACTGAATTAAAATGTATTTACTGAAACCCTAGTCTCTGACTCTGACTCTCAACAACAAGCAACGATGGAAGAACATAAGCAACCAGGTTTCAGATTCTGTTTGGTGCCAGCAAAAAAATGTCTGTCACTGACCCCCACCTCTCTTGCCTCTTCTGTTTAGGCGTGCAGCACGATGTGGTGAACTGCAGCCTTTGCTAGGCGATGTTACTGATGTCGGTTGAAGATCAGAAGACGTGGTTTGCCCTCAGTCAACCCTCTGACTGTGATCAACCTAAGGAGCTTCAGGAAGGCACTGCCGGTTTGGCTTCGCAGCTTGCAGCCCTTGAGGAGGTGGTGGCAACTGTAGTAGGTACTTCGGTCTTGGCGCTGCTTCTGGCTGGGGCCAGCACTGGAGGGTCATTTTCCAAGACTTTAGGGAAATGTGTCAGGTCTTCCAGACTTTTGAAGTAAGCCCTTCTCACTAGGGCAAAAACCACAAACGATGGTGGTGGACATCATGGGATTGGGAGCGATCACGTTCCTCCTGCTCCCTTGACTTTCCTGACTGCTCGACTTTGGTCAAGCTCTCTTTGGTCGAGGGACAGATCAAGAGCTACTTGGTTCCTCTGGGGATTGTGGAGCTTGACTACAGTTCAGATATTTCTCAAGCCTGTCAACCTGTTGTTGGAGGAGATAGATGGGGAATCAGTCTCTCAGACCCTGGTGCACCTGATCCTCAAGCAGAAGGATGTGGCCCATTCAGTGTCCCAGAATGGTTCACGCAAGGTCAGCCTCATCCAGTGATCGTGCCTCTGGAGCCTGTGCTTCCGAATCTTAGCAAACTTGTGGTCTCCCACAACCTTCCAGTGGATCCGTCTTAATGTCAGGTTGAGGTCAAGGTGATGATCACACTTTCAATCCTGCTCAACCAGCAGGCACCACTGTCGACGCTCCTTGACTTCCTGATTCTCTGGCAAGGACAGGCACCACCACTGGATGCGGAGGTGCTATGAAGTGCTCCTCTGGCAGCAGTAGACCATTTCCGGGAAGGGTAGCAATCTGCTTCCTTGACCTTTGGTCATCTGGCAGCTACCAGTAATGCCCATGTCAGTCCAACTCCGATAGCTGTCTCTGGTATCTGCCTCTCCACGCCAGAGTGTGGAGTTGCCTCCACCACAGCCTTTGGAAGGAACCCTGACTACGGACTGCCATGGCAGCAGCCAGCTTGCAAAGTTGGGTGTCAGTGGAAATCACCCAGTCTGAAAACTCCAAGGTGTTCTATGGTGGCAAATGGTTAAGGGGCATTTTTGAAGAGTCCTCTAACAACTCTGACAACTCGTCCGTGTTATCTTCGAGGACCCATACCTTCAGCTGGGCTTTGGTTGAGGAACTGTCCGCCAGCCATGTGCCAGTGTCTTTTGGGGGCTCTTCTCCACCTTACATTGGAGTCCATGGACATGTCCCTGGAACCAGTCCAGAAATGGACTAAATACCCCTTTATAGACATTTTGGACAAGGGTGATTCCGGGGGGGTGCCTTTCCCATGGCTGAGGCCATTTTGGGACTGGCCCTGGGGCTTTGGCAGCATCCTACCCAGCACCCTCCACTCATATGATCCACAAGTATGCGGTTCCTACAGGGTCCCTCATGGGGTTCTCGGCCCACCGCTCAGCCAAGAGGTTGGTCTCAGGCTTGGCCTTCTGGAAATCTGGAGGCCAAGAGGACGAGGACAAACACCCTGACAAGAAGACAAAGAGGCTTGGTCATGCTGCCAAGAAAGTCTATGCCGCTTCCTGTTTGGGTCTGTGTCAGGCCAATTATGCTGTCCTGATGGCCAACTTTGGTCACTCCCTGCCAATAAGCAGTTGCCTGTGAAGCCGGTCAAGGACCAGGGTCAAGTACTGGCTAAACACCAGCTCTAGACAGCCGTGGACATGGGCAACTCCTGTGCCATGGCAGTGGCTATCATGATGCGTCACAGGCCTGGCTGAGACTGTCCACCTTCACAGTGGATACTCAGCAGAAGCTGGCCAATGTCCCTTTCTTGGCCACTGACCTCTTCGGACCTGGGGTGGAAGGACATCTCATGAGGACAGAGAAGTCCAGCGCCACCCTGGATTATGTAGTTTCATCACAGAAGAACCCTAAGGCTCAGAAGACTTAAAGAGAAGACCTTTCAGTATCGGTCCTTTCTGCTACAACAGCCTTGGCAGCAACTTCAGCAGGAGGAATACCAAGCCTGGTGCCCAAGTCCAAGCTCGGGGGTCTGTAGGAGGTGGAGGTAGGGGAATCGGTGCCCCTCTGAGCCCTCCGGACGATGCCCAGTGATGGGTCGAGAATGTTATCCTCCTGCCTGTCCAGTCCATGACCAAGGTTCCAGTGGGGGATTGGTTATGCCATTTCTGGCCATATTGGTTCATCATTACTACAAACAAGTGGATACTGGAGGTGGTAGGCAGAGGGTTGCATCTCAGCTTTGAGGCTTTCCCACCTTATCGACTCCTTGCCCCTTGGGAGTCCTTGGTGTTGCAGGACACGTCCACCTGAAGGAAGGACATTGCTCAACTCCTTGCAAAAGGAGCCATAGCTTGCGTCCTAGATGCCCTGGCAAGTCAGTGGTATGTGTCTAGATACTTCCTGGTCCCGAAATAGTTGTATGGAAGCACAAGTTCTAACTCTAGGAATCACTCATTTAATGTTTACACTTTATGCAGTCATCTCGGCTGACAGTGACACCCTGGTGATAGAAGCTGTGCACAGTATTAGAATTTGGAATGTAGGTTCAAACTGTGCATTCATGCTCCACTCTGGTCATTTGTCCACCTGAAGAGAACAGTCACCCCATAGTGAACTTTGGTGACGGCTGCTTCTCCAATCAGGTTATCTATTTTGTAGTTTGTTTAAAAGTGTAATCTTACGTACTTTTTCGATTTCTCTGTGTTAGGTTATTTTTGTTAATTTATGGTTCTAGGGACATGAATATGATGTTCGATCCACACTTGTGGCAGTGTCCTTTCCCCTTTAAGAGCCGCCAGAACGTTTTCAAACTGGCTCCTCCCATCCATTTGGGTGGTAACTCCCTTGGCATTGCCCCGTGATGTCAGCTTTCTTTCCTCCCGCTGGAAGAAGGAGGTCCCCTCTTTACCACTCTCGTGCTAAAGAGCCCCTTTGCTTTATTTCTTCTACTTTCAATTAAAAACTTTGTCTTCAGACATTCTACTTCTCGCTGCTGAAATGGACGACGTTAAGTCCGCTCCAGGGTTCTGGAAATGCTGTTGTGGGCAATGTGTATGCCGCCTGGGCCATGAGCACGATACCCAGACTTGCAGCCTTTGCCGCACTTTCCATCCCTCCACCTTGGAGGATCACTTGGCCTGCTTGCTCCTCAGACATCTGGATGGTCGGGACACACCCATAAAATCCAAGGGAGCCCGTCGGGTGGGGTCCGCTGAATAACTCGTGGCGTTTGAGGAGGCCGTAGCTCAGGCCACAGCGCAGGCTTCTTCGGCTTCGGCCTTTTTGCCACTCTCCTTGTGTGCTTCCTTTAATGGGGCATTTAAGGAATTGTGCCAGGCCCTTCCCATCCTTGGCATGGTCTATCGGGCACTAAATCTAAAAAAGAGAGAGTGAAAGCGACCAAGAAATGGTCTTGTCGTCAATTGTGGGATCGGAAGCACTCTCGGGCCTCCAATTCCGGTGCTTCGCTGGAGTTGCTGACTACGGTCGGTGCTTCGGTTCTGGCTGCTGATCCCTTGGTTTCTCTGTTGGGCCAACTGGTCGAGACTCGGGTCGATGCCCCCGAGATCTTTCTCAAACTGGCTGACCCGTTGTCTGCCGAGGAGGTCTATACCTCCCTCTCCAGGAATCTGGTCCTTCTGCTTTCTCAGGTAGGGATGGACCAGGCCACTGTTCAGCCCCCTCTTGACTCCGAGCATCTGGACCAAGAGAGGCCTCAGCTTTCGCTGGCCCCCTCTGACACCCACCAGCGGTCGTTCCCCCTCCGGCAGTTGAGAGCCCGCTTTCGGAGTTCTGATTCTGGCAGCCTGTGTCGATCCTGATGCTCACGCTCTCGGTGCTCCGGCAAGCAGCAGTGCTGCTGTTTCTCGTCCTCTGGTGAGGAGATGCACCAGCGCAAATTGTGTCTGTGCTATGAAGATCTCATGTGGTGGCAGCTTTGGTTTACCTGGGTGAAGCCAGTCTCTACTAACCCTGCTCTTCCTTGGTTACCGCTACCAGAGTCACGGCCGACCCTGCCTCGGCAGGAGTCAATTTGTATGGTCCCGGTGCGGCCCCCACCGGCCCCTCCACCGATCCTGGTGGAGCTGCCACCCAAGCAGCCAACATTCAGTGCTCTGACAAAGGATGCTCGTCGAGGCAAGGGTTTACCCCATTGGCTGTCTGTCATGTCACCCGGACTGCCCCGGATGTGCGGTACTAGGCGGTCAATCGCTCTGCTACTATTCTTCAGAATTGGAAGGGTCCTCCTTACACTCTTGACCGATGGATTTGGAGTCAACGGGGGAGTTCTCGACGACTCGGGCCCACGTACTTCATGGGCCTTCAAACAACATGAAGTCTTGCTGTATTCTGACATTATGCAGTTAGCCCCAGCACTTGAACTGCTCTGGAGAGGAAAGAGTTAACTTTGTGCCAGAGCATAGAACATTAAGCTTGAGCTCGGTTCAAACCTCTGTCTGCTGCATTTTGAAGTGTAACCATCAGATTCTTTACTCCGCCTAACTGAACAGTTGCTCTGGAGATTTCTCCTTCACTCATGGCTCGGTCCAGTCTAAAAACGTCGGTTTTACTGATACTTTTCTTTGTTTTTCTGTTCAGATCCCTGTCTGTGGTACAGTAAGTGCATAGGTAGTGGACTTGCTTAGAAAACGTTTTGTGGAAATTGTAAAATAGCATTTCAAGCGATTCGACCGAACCGGTTCCTGTATTAGTGTGTGTATTTGTCTTTTTCTTTCAGGATTTAGTGTGAGGTACTGGTCCTTATCGTTTTAAAAAATAACGTGTTTCATAGTTTTTTTTCAAATACCCATAACATGGTTAGAAACCGATAAGGGAGTCTTGCCTGGCTGTTGCCACAAAAAGGGTAAGTGTTAGCATGGCTTCGTCTGAGAAACCAAAGAGAAAAACCGGGCCCACTGGGTTTCAACACTGCAGTGAGTGTGGGGAGGCTTTGCTAAGGCCGATCCCCACACCACCTATGTTTACTGTCTGGGTTTTGACAACCTGGAGTCAGACTGTCACATTTGTAAACATTGCCCTAAAGCCACCCTGGATAAAAGATTGGGCAGGCTTAGGGAGAAGGAGGCCGAGAAGTCCGCTGACTCGGATGGCCAGCCCGGTTTGGTTTCGACCCAACCTGAGGGAGTGCACACTGACCTGGGCGATATGGAGAGCCGATCCGGAGCGGTCGGTTCCGGTGAAAAGAAAAGATAAATCAGCCGGTTCGGATCCAGAACCGCATCATCTGATCGCTGAAGAGATTTCCTGGGCGATTAGCATAGTTGAATCGCTCTGTCCGGTTACAACGCCTTTGGGCAGGTGTTCAGTTCGGTCAGTTCCTCCAATTCAGGATTATTCCCCTGAAGATTTTACGAACCGGATTTGGAGGGGGATGATGATGATGATGGTGTGGAAGGTCTGGATGAGCCCATAGAACAGGACATCTCCCCAGACAGTACCCGCTGACCGAGATCCTCGACCGGTGCGACTCTCCCAAGGGAACCTTCCTAGTTCAGGATGCTATCCTTGGTCCTGCTCTGGAACTGTGGCAGCACCCGGCCTCCTGCCCTGCGCCGCCGGCCCGGATGGCTCGCAAGTGTGCAGTCTGTACCGGTTCTCTGTCAGGATTCACGGAACACCCCTTCGCTGAGGGTCTTGTGGCTGACTCCGTGTTTCGGAGGACTGGCAACATGGGGGATGTTGACAAACCCCCTGATAAGGAGTCCAAGAAATTGGACCATTTGGCCAAGAAGGTGTAAGCTGCCACCTCCCTCGGCCTTCAGCAAGTGAGCTCAGCCCTCCTAATGGCCCATTTTTCACACAACCTGATGGGTTCTCTGGACAAGGTGATCCCCCATCTCCCTGCTGACCTGCAGACTACCATCAAACAAAGCAGAGATCAAGGCCAAGCAGTAGCTAAATAGCAGTTCTAGACTGCCATGGACCTCGGCGATTCTTGCACCCAGTCTGTGACGGCAGCAGTTGCCATGCACCACTAGGCTTGGCTGCGCATCTCCACCTTTATGGCTGACACACAGCACAAGTTGGCAGACGTTCCCGTCTTGGGTACCAACATGTTCGGGCCCGGCGTGGAAGGGCACCTCGCCTATATTGAGAAGTCTGTCGTCTACCGGGCGCAGCTGTTGATCACTATGACGCCGGGCGACCCGAGTCTGAACGGACTCGGGTTGCCGGAGGGCCGGCCGGGGAGAAGGATCGCACTTCACGACTGCTCTCCTGATCCGGGGAGGGTGGTGAGTCGCTGGTGCACGGGGACTCCTGGTGGAGACGGGAGAACCCCAAGCACTCGGACCTAACTTCTTCAGATGGGGCGGGGCCGGACGCTGGCGTCATTGCAGCCCCGCCCTTATAAGGGGAAAACACCACCACCTCCGACGCCTCTATGATGCCCGTCCCTTGGGCTGCAATGGGCTCCTCCATAACAAAGAGCACAGCTCCCAGTCTATTGATGACGTCCGTGGCACCCCTAAGGGCCAAGGGGTGCCACGGGCCCCCGCCTTGGAGAGCAAGCCAAGGGGTACTGGGAGCACGGCTCATGAGGGGGAGGAATGCCGCAGCAGGGGGATCCAGATCGCTGGAAACTCATGCTGGAGGAGGTCAAAAAATATATATTGAGAAGTCCAGTGCCACCTTGGACTTGGTGACTTCTGCCCAAAAGGACCCTAAAGGCTCTAAGCCTCAAAAGGAGAAGCCCTTTCAGCCCACCTCTGCCCCAGTGGCCAAACCTGCCCAGTCCCTGGCTGGACAGCAGCAGGCTTGGCTTTACTGACCAAAATCAGTGGCCTTGGTTCTCAGGAAGCCAGGAGATAGAGGTGCCAGCGGTTCCTTCGCCAGTTCCTCCTCCACTTCCAAACCTGCCAAGTGTGGGGATGGGGGGGGCGCTTCCCCCATACCGGTCCTGAGCCCCCTGTGTCTTCCTGTGGGGGTGGGGGGGGCCGCAGCGGCTCCACCTCTTCCTTTCAAACAACATGAAGTCTTGCTATATTCCGACAGATGCAGTTTGTCCCACCATTAGAACTGCTCCGGAGGTGAAAGAGTTAACTTCCATGCAGAGCATGGAACTTAGAGCGCGAGTTCGGTTAAAGAAGCTCTGTTAGGGTGGTTTCAAACCGAAACCGTCAGATTCTTTACTCCGCCTCACTGAACAGTCGCTCCGGAGATTCCTCTTGCTGCTCGGTTCATTTCCTCGGTTTAAAGCGTCTTTTCTCGGTTGAATTTAACCGCGATATTATTTATTTTAACCGCAAACCGATCGGTTCAAGCTCTGTCTATGGTATTGTAAGTAATAGATAGGTTTTCTGTATGGAACTTGTAAATGTTTATCGGTTTGGTTTGAACCGATCGAATTGTATTTAAACTTGGTTTTAAAGCCTTTTAAGGCTTGTTAGAGTGCGGTTCCCAGTTCTTATTGGTTCTAAAAAAACCGGATTTCATTACGGTTTTTTCCACGACCCGTGACACGGTTGGGAACCGATAAGGGTGTCTTGCCTGGCACTGCCATCAAAAGGGCAAGTTTTTGGTTAGGCTGGCATTATGTCTGAGAAACCCAAAAGAAAAACTGGGCCCACTGGGTTTCAACACTGTAGTGTCTGTGGGGAAGCCTTTGCCAAGGCTGACCCACACACCACATGTGTTTATTGTCTGGGGTTTGACCACCTCAGTGCAGACTGCCAGATTTACAAGAATTTCCCTGCAGCCACCCTAGATAAGAGAGTTGGTAGGCTCAGGGAACGAGAGGCCAAAAAGTCCACTGACCCGGATGGCCAGCCCAGTTCGGTGCCAGCCGAACCGGAGGGAGTGCCCTCTGACCAGGGCCAGACTTCCTCGAGCAAACGTAAAGCTGACTCTGAGGAGCCAGTTCCAGCAAAGAGAACTAGAAAGTCAGCAGGTGTGGAGTCCAAAATTCCTTCTCCAACTGCTGCAGAGGTAGCCAGGGCAATACAGATTGTCCAGTCACTGTCCCCGGTTCCCTCCGAACCGCCACTATCTGGCAAAAGGTCGGTTCGGTCGGTTCCACCGGTTCAAGAATATGATATAGAAGAGTTTTATGAACCAGAGGAGGGGGAGGATGATTATGATCAGTGTGAATGTGACTTTGAAAGTCTGGATGTGCCCATTGAACCGGACATCTCCCCAGACAGACCTTTAGGTGAATCTCCCCCTAGGCTTTCTGAGTCCCCTTCTTATTTTTTGTTTTATAAAAAAAGTTGCTGAGACCCTCCAGCTTCCTTTAGAGGAGGCTTTGGACGAGCAAGAGGAGCCTGACTATGTAGAGATGATGGATATCCCAGAGTCCAGGAGATTGTCCATCCCTTTACATAAATCTTTTAGGAAACAAACAATAAAAATTTTAAAAGCTCCTAATTCTGTGCCTCCTGTAGATAAAAAGATGGACAGGAGGTACACTTTGTCAGGTCCTGATACAGATTTTCTTTCACAGCAATGCAGTCATGTTGAGGTAGTTCAGGCTGCAGCCTGTGATAAAGCTAATATTCCCCTGGCTTCACATCCTCCTGACAAGGACTCCAGGAAGATTGACGCCATGGCTAAAAAACAGTACATGGCAGCATCTTTGGGACTCAGACAAGCAAACTATATGGCTTATGTTGCGAGATACCAGAAATCTAGATGGGATACTGTCATGGCCTTAGCCAAACAGGTCCCTGGCCAGCCTGCAAAGGAGCTGGAGCAGGTGGCTCTTGATGGTATTGAGGCATCTAAGGTGCAGTTCCATGCTGCAGTGGATTCTAATGATGTATCCTCTAGAGTCATGGCTACATCTGTGGCTTTTCGTAGATTGGCCTGGCTCAGGTGTACTACTTTGTCACAGGATACCCAGTCTAAGGCTATGGATTTTCCTGTGGTGGGAAATTCTCTGTTTGGGGAGCAGACAGAGAATTATATGAAGAAAATGGATGAATATAGAACCACTTATAGGAGTGCACAAGCCAAGGAACGGCAAGCTACTCCTCAGAGGCAGCCCCCCAGGGGTAGGGGCAGGCCTTTTCACCAGACCCAGGCCTCCTCTTCAGCCTATGCTCAGAGGGGGTTCTTCAGAGGGAGAGGCAGACGGGGTACGAGCAGGCCTGCTCCCACCCCTCAGCCTAAAGCCCCTGCCAAACAGGCACCCTGATGGGATGCCCAGGGTCGGCTCTCCATTACCTGTATGGGGCAGGCTGGCTTACTTCGTCCAGGACTGGAAGTCTTTAACATCAGACAGGTGGGTCCTGGAAGTAGTGAGCCAGGGTCTGGTTCCCAGCTTCAAAAAATTTCCAAAGATGAGAGCCAGATCTTTTCCACCTGCAAACCCTTTAGAGACTCTTGCTTTGGAAACAGAAGTCTCAACCCTCCTGGCTCTCAGAGCTGTAGAAAGGGTTTCTCCCCCACACCAGGGCAAGGGTCTGTACTCCAAGTACTTCCTTACCCCAAAAAAGATAGGAGAGTGGCGGCCTATCCTGGATCTAAGACATCTGAACAAGCACCTTTTAAAACCAAAATTCAAAATGGTGACTCTGAGAATGATTTTACCCTCCCTAAGGCCAGGGGACTGGCTAGCTTCCCTGGACCTCAAGGATGCCTACTTCCATGTTCTTATCAGAAGCTCCCATCGAAGGTACCTCAGATTCGAACTGCCCTCAGGCCATTATCAGTTCAGAGCAATGCCCTTCGGCCTCACCTCTGCCCCAAGGGTGTTCACAAAATGTCTGGCAGTAGCAGTTGCTCATCTAAGAAGGCAAAAGATTGCCATTTTTCCCTACCTGGATGACTGGCTCATTGTGGCTCAGTCTCCAGACCAGGTCAGATCACACCTGCTAGTTACCCAGCAGCTGCTTACCTCTCTGGGCTTTCTTCTCAATCTTCCAAAGTCAGTTTTGGAACCTGTCCAGGTACTCACCTTTATAGGCGCAGAACTGGACACAAAGCAGGCCAGAGCCTTCCTTCCTTCCCCTGGAAAGGGTAAGGACCTTGGTGGCCCTGGCCTCGTCCTTCACTCTGCAGGTCTCTCGACCAGCAAGGCATTTCCTGCAGCTCCTAGGACACATGGCTGCTTCCACAGCTGTAGTGCAAGGAGCAAGATTTCAGATGAGGGACATTCAGTTCCATTTGAGAGCTTTCTGGTCTCAAAGAAGAGATCCCCTATCCAAGTTAATCCCAGTGACTCGAACCCTGATCCAGGCCCTGCAGTGGTGGCAGGATCAGAGCAATCTGAGACAAGGGGTGCCTTTCATCCCTCTGTCCCACTCCTTGACCCTTACTACGGATGCATCCCTCTTGGGATGGGGAGCTCACATGGGTGACCTCTCCACCCAGGGGTTATGGTCCCCTCAGGAATCTCTGCTCCACATCAATCTGTTGGAACTCAGAGCTGTTTTTCTAGCACTTCAGGTTTTTCTGCATCTGTTCAGAACAAGGTGGTACAGGTCAGAACAGACAACACCACTACAATGTGGTACATCAACAAACAAGGGGGCACTTGGTCTTCGGCCTTGTGCACCGAGGCGATGAAGTTGTGGTCTCTGGCTTATTCCCTGAACACTTCCCTCATAGCAGTTCACCTCCCAGGCAAGGACAATGTCCTGGCAGATGCTCTCAGCAGGATTTCCCAGGGCCATCACTAATGGTCACTGGATCCCCTAGTACTGGGGATAGTTTTTGCCAGATGGGGCACTCCTCAGATAGATCTTTTTGCAGCCCCACACAATCATCAACTTCCACTTTTTTGTTGCAGGCCCCCAGTGTTGGGCTCAGTCCCCCTGGATGCCTTTCTCCTAGATTGGGAGGGGAAGTTCCTTTATGCCTTTCTCCCCTTCCCTCTCCTGTTCAAGGTACTAGTCAAAATCAGGTCTCAGCCCTGCAAGATGATCCTGATTGCTCCAGACTGGGCCAGGCAGCCCTGGTACCCACTTCTTCTGTCCTTAGCAGTCCATCTTCCCCTGTGTCTCCCCAGGAACCACAATCTGTTAACCTGTGCTCAGGGGAGAGTTTGGTATCCAAATCTCAAATCCCTCAACCTCAAGGCCTGGCTCTTGAGCAGTTAGAGTTTGCTGATCTACAACTTTCTCAAAGTGTTCTCGAAATCCTGAAAGCTGCTAGGAAGCCTTCCACCAGGGCTACCTATAACTCCAAGTGGAAAAGGTTTTCCATATGGTGTTCTGGGAAGCATATTTCCCCCCGGAATCTGCTGATTTACCCACTGTATTGGATTATATGGTCCATCTTAATTCTTTGGGACTGAGACCAGCTACCCTGAAAGTGCACTTGGCAGCTGTCTCTGCCTTCATTTCAGCAGGGAAGCCCTCTTCTCTTTCTGCGCGCCCTGTATTTTCCAAGTTCTTTAAGGGATTGCTTCATACCAATCCTCCATTCAGGGACCCTGCCCCTGCTTGGGATCTTAATGTTTGCATTGCTCAGCTGATGCAACCCCCCCCTTTGAGCCTCTGTCTTCGGCAGAGCTTAAGTATTTGACTTGGAAAACTGTATTTCTAGTAGCCATCACTTCTGCCAGGCGCATAAGTGAGTTACAGGCTTTATCAGTGGAGACTGACTTTATTTCCTTTCACAGGGATAAGGTAGTCCTCAGGACTAACAGGAAGTTTTTGCCTAAGGTGGTTTCGGATTTCCACCTTAACCAATCTATTTCACTTCCAGTGTTCTTCACTGACCATTCCTCCTCTGGTGAGAGGAGGCTGCACAGCTTAGATGTTAAGAGGGCCCTAAGTTACTACATAGAGCGTACCAAGGGTCACAGGTTTGACTCCCTCCAACTATTTCTCACTTATGGTGAGGTTGGGAAAGGGAGACCTTCCACTAAGAGATCCATTGCCAGGTGGCTCGTCTCTTGTATCCAATTTTGCTATCAAAAGCTGGGTAAGGTTCCCCCCTCAGGCCTGAGGGCTCACTCTACCAGAGGTACAGCTGCATCTCTAGCTGCTGCTAGAGACATCCCTATCTTGGAGATATGTCAAGCAGCTACTTGGAAAACAGTACACACTTTCACCAAGCATTACTCCCTGGATATCCAGGCCAGGAGGGATGCTCGGTTTGGCACAGCCGTGCTTCAGAGCCTATTACCTAAGTAGGTTCTGTCCCTCCTCCATGGAGGTACTGCTGTGTAGTCTGCATCAGTCATAATATAGCAAGACTTCATGTTGTTTGAAGAAAAAATTACTCACCTTAATAATATTGTTTCTTCTAATGGAGTCTTGCTATATTATGACCTCCCCCAGCCTGCCCCTCTCAGAACTTCTACTGGCATGGGGTGGGCAGTCCACTGTTGGCATTTATTGATGCCCCTTTATGTTTGGGTGTTGTGTTTTATTTAGTTATTTTATCTTATTTTTCTGGTCCCTGACTTGAGTCTTGGTGTTGGGACCAGGAAAATGTGAATATTTTAGTAGCCAGTTGGCTAGTGTAGGTTACAGCTTCCACACAGAGCCTTAGTGAGTTTTGCTTGTAAAGATCTGACGGTTTCGGTTTGAAACCACCCTAACAGAGCTTCTTTAACCGAGCTCGCGCTCTAAGTTCCATGCTCTGCATGGAAGTTAACTCTCACCTCCGGAGCAGTTCTAATGGTGGGAAAAACTGCATCTGTCATAATATAGCAAGACTCCATTAGAAGAAACAACATTACTAAGGTGAGTAATATTTTCTTCTGCCTGGTCCGCTTTACCACAGACAGGTGGGTCCTCGAGGTGGTTGGTCAGGGTCTGCTTCTGGAGTTTGAGGCATATCCGCCCTGCCGAGCCTGCACTTCATGGGAGGGTATAGTGTGTCTTGACATCCTGTCAGCCCTTCAGGACGACATAGCCCAGCTCCACTGAAGGAGGTTGTGGCTCCTGTCTTGGACCCTCCGGAACACCCAGGGTTTGTCTCCAGGTACTTAACACACAAATGAGACGCGATCACATAGAAAAGCTCCAATCATATGACTATAAATTTATTATGACATTTCAAGTTCCCTAGTGGTCCAAATAAATTTATATTTATATGACTAGAACTTTTCTGTGTGATCGCATCTCATTTCTGTGTTTTTGAGACTAAACCTTTACAGTAGCTGCTCCACAGAAGACTGTTCAGCACATAAGTCTCTGTATTTATTGCCTCCAGATACTGGTGCCAAAACGGATGGGGGCTGGTGCACCATCTTAAACCTGTACAACTTGAACACGTTCATCAGGCTGCACACCTTCAGGATGATCACTCTGTCTCGGATCATACCATCTCTCAAGCAAAACATTTGGTTCTGCTCTCAGGATCTTCAGGACATGTTCTTTCACGTCCCAATCCGTTTGTCCCACCTCCGATTCCAGGTGGAGGGGATCCTTTATGAGTTCCAGGCCATGTCATTCGGCCTGTCTTCTGTCCCCAGGTTCTTCACCAAGTGCATTATAGTGGTGGCAGGCTACCTGAGGCTCCAAGGGGTCCGGGTTTACCCCTACCTGGATGACTGACTTGATCGCAGGTCCCTCCAGGCAGGAGGTGGAGCAATCCCCAGGGTCCTGGCACTCCAGACTTGCATCTCTCTTGGCCTCCTGATCAATAGGCCAAGTTGGAACTCGTGCCCTTGCAGATGATCAATTTCATTGGGACAGAGCTCAACTCTTGCAGAGCCAGGGCTCAACTCCCGGTGTCTCCTTCTTTGACTGATCATTTTGGGTTGGGCAATTGCACCCTGCTCGGGACGTCCTTCACCTCTTGGGATACATAGCATCCTGCACCAGTGTGGTCTGTTGGGCCCACTGGAGAATGCGCTGTCTCCAGTGGAGCTGGTATGCCAGTGGTCTCAGTGCAAGGGCCACTTCGAACAGCCAGTCACTGTGGCCCAGCTGATGTAGGATGCCCTCCAGTGGTGGCTGGTCCCAGAACATCTGCAGGAAGGTATCCTGTTTGTCTGCATCCTGATGACTGACGTCTCTCTCATGGGCTGGGGTGCCCACCTGGCGGAGCACAGAGTCCATGTCTCTGGACCCTGGAGGAGTCCCAGTGCCACATCAACCTGCTGGAGCTTTGGGCAGTTAAGCTGGCGCTGACTGCTTTTGCTGCACATATTCGGGGTCAGGTGGTCCAGGTCCAGATGGATAACACTATGACCATGTACTACCTCAACAAGCAGGGAAGTTCTCCATGTGTGGACCCTTGTGCATGACCCGGAAGCCGATCTCCTGGCCATCCATGTGGCCTATATCTCCAACCAGCTGGCAGATGCTCTCAGCTGTGTGGGCAAGGTGTCTCACGAGTGGTCTCTCCACTCAGAGGGTAGTACACAGTCTGTTCTCCCACTGGGGCACTCCTCTGGTGGACCTGTTTGTATCCAGAGAGAATGTAAAGATGAGGCTGTACTGTGCCCACCCCCCTCAGCAGGGAACACTGCAATGGGATGCCTTCTTGAGACCGTGGACTCCAGGCCTCTTCTGTGCCTTCCCTCCATTTCCCTTGATCCAAAAGATGTTGCTCAAGGCGAGGAGGGACAAGGCATGGGTGATCCTGGTGGGTCTGAACTGGCCACACCAGTTTTTGTGCCCCAATCTCCTCAGTCTCAGCAGCAGGCTTCCAAGGCATCTCCCTCAAAGCCTGGACCCACTCTCCATCAGTCAGGGGAAGGTACTTCACCCGAACCTTTAATTCCTGTACCTGACAGCCTGGTTCCTGAGCAGCTAGAGTTCCAGGCTTTGGATCTCTCCGAAGATGTCCTCAGTGTAGTCAAGGCTTCTCAGAAAGAGTCGACCAGGAAATGCTATGCCTTCAGATAGAAGAGGTTCTCTATTTGGTGCCAGGGCAAGGGGCTGGACCCCTTATCTTGCCAGCATCCTTGACTACCTTTGGTCACTCTCCCAGTCAGGCCTTCAGTCGAAGACCCTTAAGGTGCACCTGGCAGCCATCTCTGCCTACCGGGCGTGGGCCGGTCAGCAGTTGGTGGCGCAAGAGAAAGTGGTCTGGAGCTTCTTTAAATGCCTTGACCACATCTCCCCTCTGGGGCATGAACCGCCACCAGCTTGGGACTTGTTGCTGGTGTTGACAATGGTCATGGGCAAGCCATTCGAACCTGTGCACAGATGTGAAATGTTTCACCTGTTGTGGAAGACCGCCTTCCTAGTGGCTATCATGCCAGCCAAAAGGATCAGTTAGCTCCAGGCGCTTTTGGTGGAGTCTTCTTACTTGGTCTTCCATAGGGACAAGGTTGTCCACCCCAACCCGAAGTTCCTCCCAAAGATTGTGTTGGATTTTCACCTTAACCAGGTGATTAATCTCCCGGTGTTCTTCACCAGCCACACCTCGGAGGCCGAGCACAGACTCCTTATATTGGACCAGTGGCAAGCGCTAGCCTATTATAAGGAGCGCACAGCTGGAGTTCAGGGAGAGGTTCGTCAGCTATTTGTCGCCTACGCTGAAGCTGCAACTGGCAGTGCGGCATCTAAGTGGATGATTGGCATGTGGATTATATTCTGCATCAAACTGTTCTGTAGGTTGGCTGGTAGGGAACCTCCCGTAGGGCTAAGGGCTCATTCTACCCATTATACCGCTGCCTCGATGACTGCTTCCAGGGATGTCCCTATCCAGGAAATCTGCAGGGCTGCGACCTGGAGGTCAACACGCACCTTCATTTCCCACTACCA
Source organism: Neoceratodus forsteri (assembly GCA_016271365.2). Taxonomy (NCBI): domain Eukaryota; kingdom Metazoa; phylum Chordata; order Ceratodontiformes; family Ceratodontidae; genus Neoceratodus; species Neoceratodus forsteri. Next base: position 48,647,618 of record CM028136.1, on the reverse strand, counting down.
CCTCGACCTTGATTCATGCGATGAGCACGGGATGCTGGTTTTGGGGCCTCAGTTCTTCAGTCTCTTTTTCCTAAGTAGGGTGTGTGCGCCTTGTCCTCTTCTTCCAGGAGAACTGCTACGAATCCACCAGAAGTATGGATCGAACATCATATCCATGTCCCTAGAAAAACAGGTTACTCACCTGTAACAGTAGATCTTCCCTTGTCAATCTCATCCCGACGCCGTTGGAAGTCCAGTAAGACCGTTCTTTCTACTTTTGTCAACGGCGCCGGGATCTTTTACTCAGTTTGTGTTTTTTTTTTTTTTTTTTTTAAATCATGACTTAATTCGTGCACCTGTGCTAGCAGCCCCCATCCAACCGACCCCCCACCAGCCCTGTCCCCCGGAATTACCGGCGCTTACCTTGCCCAGCCCGGGATCAGCACCTGCCTATCTTCATCCTGCTGCTGGCGTATTTTCCCCTCCTGTTTTTCTCCCAAGGGCCCCAGGAATATGCATGCATGCGCGTGGAGGTGCGAAGCACTGTACAGCCCCGGTTACAACCCCTTTCCCCCACCCCATCTCCACTGGGGGTCGCCATCAGCCGAGAGATGCCACACTACCTCCCTGGAGAGGAGAGCTTGCCTGCCAGCAGCTCCATTCAGCTCCATCCATCCCCGACCTCCAATGACCTGGGCTTGTTCCTGAACCCAGGTCGCCGGCATGGGTCGAGGTAAGGCGCCATCGCCTCAACCCTCTACGCCACTGTGCTGGCTTCTCAGTTTGTGTTTTAATTTGTCATCATGTCAGGTTCAGGGGCCAAAAGAAAATCTAAAGCGGGCCGTGCCCCCATACGTCAGTGCCCCTGTGGCCGGCATTTTTCCGTTTCGGACCAGCATGCTGTTTGCTTGCAATGCCTGGGACCCAGTCATGATATGGATCATTGCAACGCCTGCTTCTCTGTGGACTGCCATGTTCTCAAGATTTGCGCATTTAAAGTCGGCAGGGCCCCACTGACTTTCAGAGGGCAACGTTGCTTGTGGGTCACCAAGGCCAGGACTCTTGACCCTTCCTCCAGGTCCCCTAAGGGTCTATACGGCCTGGTGAGGAGGAGGCCTCCTCTAATTCAAGCCTTGCCGAGGAGGAGACCTATTTTACGGTGCTGGAGGAGCAGTGTGATTCCCCGAAGAGTCGCATTGCTGGCGCCGCCCTGGCAGTCACCTCCACAGAGCTGCAGGCAGCAGGCTCCCCCAGTGTCGCAGCCCATGGCTGCTAGGCCTGACACTGGCGGACCCTTGGCACCACCTCCTGGCACCCTCCTGGATCCCGGTGTCATTCATGGCGCTGGTGATTGGGACGGCACCGTAGGTGGTGCCATGTCCTACAGTGGTGCTGCCTGTGGCCCTCCCGGGGTCGCTAGACTGGAGGTCTGCCTGGTCACTTTCTCTTCGGAGGGGAATGGCTCACAGGCTGATCCGGACTGGCACCCTGGCTCTTCGGGGTCAGAGAGTCCCTTGGGATGCAGTACCAGGCGGCCCAATCCCAGAGTCTCCAGAGCCAGTTGTTCTGGCGGATCCTTCGGCTGAGGGTGGCCGTGGATCCGTTGGGGACGACGGCCCACGAGCTTGGGGTGGGGTATCCGCCACTGGAGACGTCAGAGCAGCTGCATTCCTGGTGGTGCCCAGGCCCTTCGGGGGGGGGGGCCTGGGGCCCCCTCTTCTGCAGTCTCCCTCAGAGGGCTTGCAGGATTGGGGGACCCAACTTCACTGAGGTCGAGGAAGCGGGCAGCCTCTGAGTCTGAGGCGTTGAGGGGGAGAGGCGCAGCCACCCCCTTTCACTGCCCTGTGGGGGGGGGTAGGAGTCACAGTGCTGAACCGCGCCTTTCCCTCAAGGTCTCAAAGACTTCCTTGGTTGGCAGCGCAGAGGGTTGCCTTTCTGGACACATGCAACCCCAGTCACGTCACAGGGGAGATTCTCCCTTAGGGTGCTTCCGGAGTTTGCCATCTCATCCACAGCCTTCACAACCCAGTGTGGCCCCAGGGTTCCACCCGTTGGGCGGGACCAGTCTCTGGGTCTCAGAGTCCTGGCAGAGGCCAGGCACTATCAGTTCAGTGCCCATTGCCCATCCCTCTGCAGACACCTGCTCTCCCAGGCCATGTGGGTCCCACGGGGCCCTTAGCCTGGGAGATGTTCAAAGCCACTGCGGCGGCCTTTCCCACTTATGCCAGGGCCATGGATGAACGGGTCTTTAACCTGTTGTCCCCACTGCAGGAGTCCTCTGAACATTCAAGCTCCTCTTCCTCCTCGTCTCCCTCTTCCAAAGAAGAGGAACGTTCTGTCCACCTATCCTCCGATGCTGATTTTATTGAATATCAGCGGTTCTTTTTGAGGCTGGTTCAGGAGCTTCGCATTTATCATGTGCTGAGAAGCATTACTGAGTGGGAGATATGCTCATTCCTCAGGGAACTCAGTGCCCGCCACCTGGTGGTGCCCTCCTGGCCTGTTCCTTTCCAGGAAGCGTCTGTCTGCACCTGGCAGTCTCCAGCCACCTATTCCCCAGCCCCAGCAGACTGCAGGAGACAGTATTGCACTCCCCAGGAGTTTCTAGGTTCCATACCTCACCCGTCTTCAGGGCTGACATTCCTAGACACTCCTTCCGGGCTTCAGTGCCTGGCGCACTACCGATCCCTGGATCCGGATTCTGAAGAATTCGGCCAATGGGGATACAGAGTTTTCTCTTCAGCTCGTGTGTTAATGTACACACACTGCCTAAAACCAGCACCTGTGGTCGATGCTAGTGCAAGTCCTGCCATCTTTGCCTGATAAGGAGCAATCTAGACAGGTCATTGCCCTCTCTGCTCAAGGAGCGTGCAAGGCACTAGGCAAGGACATCTTACAATGCCAATGAAGTGGTGTCCAGACTAGCAGGGGCAGCGATCTGCATTAGGTGGACGGCGTGGCTTTGTCTATCCAGGTTGTCACCCATTGCCCAGCATAGGGTGCTCTCCTCCGCTTTCCGAGGGACCCGTCCTTTTTCCTCGCAGGGCAAGGAGAGTTCTTTCAGGGTGCCTCCCCCCCCCCCCGGCCACGGGGGACACCTCATCCTGAACAGTCTTAGATCTTTATGGACTAGTATGGCTCTAGGGTCTCCTTCTCCTCCTGCACCTCCCCCACAGGAGTCTGAGGGATCTGTTCCTTCAGGGCAGTGCCAGGCCCCCTCTGGGGGGATTGGTACTCAACCAGCAGTAATGAATGATTGACAAGGGAAGATATGAACATTACGTACCTACCGTAATTTTTGATCTTCTCTTGTATCTTCACCATTCATTACTGATTCCCACCCTCCATCCCCTCATGGGCCTCAGTTCTTGGGCGACGTCTCCACCCTGCTCGCCTTCCCCCTCCTAGAGGCCAGTTGGGGGCAGAGTCCCCCTGGTACCTCAAGGCTCTCTGTTTCTTCTCTAAAAAAGTCATGGAGCGTTCACCCTGGAGGACTGCGAGTAGGGTCTTCACCCTAGCCTATGAGGGAACTCCCTCAGATTCTTGTCACGATATACTAGGGTGTCCCCCGATTGGGGCTTGAACAGTCCTCTGGCCTATGTCACGATGCAGACACTGCTAGCAGCGCCGTCTTTGTCCCTGTCTCACCTCGGCACCATCCTCGGCGCCGAGGTTGAGCACGGCACCGTATCCTCGGGGCTCGGCGCCGTGGGGCCGTCTGATTCCTCCGTCAGCGTCGTTCGCGGCGCTGTGTAGTCGGGCGGCACTGTCCTCTGCGCTGATGGTGCTGTCGAGGCCATCGTTGGCGCCGTCTTCATCCTCGGCGCAGCTCACGGCGCTATGGGGCCGGATGGCGCCATGACTGGTCCCGACTCTGGCGCTCCTGTTTGGGCTGGAGCCGTACCACATGTGGATTCTGCTCGCGGTGCTGCGGGGGGCACTGGTACCGGCTTGGGCACGGCTTTGGTTTCTGGGCTCTGTGGCAAAGATGGCAGTGGGCGCCCTCCTACGGTTTGGCACAGAGCTTCAGCCTCTACCTCCTCGGAGGCGGAGTCGAGCTCTGAGTCAGACGGACAGTCTGACCCTTTGAGGTTGGCTGTTGAGGTGGGCAGCCCAGTAGTCTCCTCGACAAGCCCGAGTCAGCCCCCTTCTGAGGTGGGGTCGGTGGCTACCGAGACTGGGGTCAGGGGTGCTGACCAGCGAGCAGTGGTGCAGGCCACCATAGCTCTGCTGCCTGATCTTGGTGGGTTCACTGACACCTCAGTAGTGGTACCCCCACCTGTGGTGTGCCTAGATCACCCAACTTTGGGGCCAATCAGAGCACCTACTGGAGGGGAGTGTACTGTGCTCTGGATAGCTCCTTCGGGTGTTGCCCAGAGCTGCCAGCTACCTAGGCTGGCCCTCCAAGGAGGAGGGGCTCTTTCCGACTCCGAGGGGTCGAGGGACATGGGGTCGGCACAGTTGCCTTTTTCGGGGGTCCACCCGGGCTCTGGGAGAAGCCGTAGTGCAGATCTCCGCTCTTCCTCCTCGGTCTCTTTGAGAGAGCCCCATTCTATTGAGGTAGGAGATGGTCCTTCTGGGCCTGTACGGCCCCGTTTGCCTCACAGGGGGGATTCTTCCAGGTGCAGCCAAGGCAGTACCGAAATGGTTGCTCAGCTGTTGGCTGTGGGGTCTTCCAGGGCATCTTCTTCCGCGGGTGCTTCCGGTCCGCTCCTTAGCCCAGGTGGAGGTCAGCCGACATCTCTTCTTGGCTTTGTCTCCATTCCTCTGCCACATTCTCCTATGCTCCCAGGCATCCTTGGTCCTAGCAGGCCTCTCTCCTGGGAGCAGTTCAGAGGGGTGGCTGCTCGGTTCCCTGCTTACGTTAGGGCGATGGACAGCCAGGTTTTTCAACCTCCCCCCGTGCAGCCACCCACTGAACAGCCGGTGCCCTCCAGCTCCTCACCCACCTCTTCTGGGGGAGAGGAACCTTCTGTCCACATCTCTCCAGCTGCTGATCTCGCTGAGTATCAACGCTTCCTCGTGAGGATGTTGGAGGACTTGCACCTCTGTCCTACCACTATCAGCAATCCTGAGCACTCTGCGCATGCCTTTCTAGGCGATTTTGGCGAGGCCACCCTTGTGGTGCTGCCCTGGCCTGCTCCTTTTCCGGAGGCGTCGTTGCGTTCCTGGCAGAGGCCTTTCTCCGGAGTTCCTGTCGCAAGGGATCTCAGCCAGAGGTACTGCGCATTCCCGGAGTCTCCAGGTTCCATGCCTCATCCACAGTCTGGATTGACGCAGTTGGATACTCCTGATGGGCTTTGCGCCCTTCACCGTGACCGGCCCCCAGATCAAGACTTCTTGGATTTTGACTTCTGGGGTAGGAGGACTTTCTACTCGGCACGACTATTACTTTCCATTTCTGCACATCAGGCCCACTATGCAGCCTGTGACAGATTCTTGTGGTCCAGGCTGGGTCAGCTCCTAGCCTCATTGCCTGATATGGAGCAAAGCAGACAACCCATTTCACTCTCTGCGCGTGGCCTGGAGCTAGCAAGGCACCAAGCGAGGGCATTCTATGATGCCAACGAGGTAGCTACCAGGCTCGTAGGGATAGCAGTCTGCACTAGGCAGATGGCATGGCTGCATCTTTCCCGGTTGTCACCCATGACCCGGTGTAGGGTGATTAACTCCGCCCACCAGAGAACCTATCTTTTCTCCCGTAGAGCGAGACTGCTTTTGTTGGGGCAACTTCCTTCCCCCTCTGGAGGGACCCCGTCTCACTCTCCCCACTCTCGGGCCTCTCCAGGCCCTGAAGGTTCTCCCTCTTAGTGTGTCACCCACTGGGAGCTAAGGGACTTTGTCCCTTAGGGTGTAAAACAAACCCCCTTCGGGGGGCTCTTTACTCACCCAACAGTGATGAACGGTGAAGATTGACACAGATAAGGTATGAAAATTACGTACCTACTGTAATTATGATCTTTCTGTGTATCTTCACCATTTATCACAATCCCACCCTCCATCCCCCTGGGGCCTCAGTCTCTGGATCCCCCTCCCTCTCTGTGCCCATCCTCCCCCTCTCCTTTCTTAGGAGTGAGGTAAAACAGGGGCATACAGGGGGATTATGTTCTGGGGAGAGTAGACAGCAAGGGGGCACTTCTTCTCCAGTGCTTTGGCTCCACCCCTGTGAGGTGGGAGTTGTCAGTTGCCCTCCTTTCTCTCCTCCTCCCTGTTCCCGTCCAACCTATTTCTCCTTGTTTTAAAAAAAAAGGAAAATTTCCCCCTTTTTTCACCAATAATCTTTCTTTGAGAGGGTGTTAATTCCCTGTACCCCGTCCTTCTTCTAGAATAGCCGACTCTGCTTTTCAGGAGTCTTTGCCAGTCATTCTGTACCTTGAATTCTGGCAGAAAGCCTTTGGCTGCTCCTTGCAGTTCCTATATAATCTGGAGATGGACCAGAGTCTGGGATATTTAACTCCCCCCTTTCCTTCTAAATTCTTTACCCACCCTACCTCCCTCTTCCTTTTCCAGAGATTGGGGCCCCTCCCAATCCCTCTAGTTTCCCCCTTTCTGTCCTCTCAGTCATTATTTCTCCTTTTGGTTTATGTATCTTTTCCTTTTTCTGCCCCTTGGACTTCCTTGTCCCGCCCTCCACTCCCTTCCTCTTACCTCTCTGGCGACTCAGAACTGGCAGGCAGGCAGAGTAGACGCAGCCTAACGGTCAACCCCTTAAGCGCCACACAGTCCGTCAGCCCTCGAGAGTGGCGCTGAGTGCGTCGGCTCCACCTACCTTAAAAAAAAAAAAAGGCTCCTGCGAGGTCTTGGCCCCCGGCCAGATACCCAACAGTGATGAATGGTGAGGATACACAGAAAGATCATAATTACGGTAGGTACATAATTTTCATTTTTTCCTCTCCAGCTTAACAGAACTGGGATGGAGGAGGAGTCTACGGCACCTAACGGCCAACCCGCAGGCTCCGTGCAGTGCATCAGCCATGTGGGAGGCGCCATCAGCGCTGACGCCTCCTCCCCCAAAAAAGACCTCCCGTGGTGGGTGCGCGCCTCTGGCTTACACCCAGAAGTAATGAATGGTGAAGATACAAGAGAAGATCAAGAATTACAGTAGGTATGTAATTTTCATTTCTAGGAGTGGTATATGATGTTCATCCACACTGACCCACCCGACCTCCCCTTGCAAGTGGCACACTGGGTTCTAGGGACGCGGATATGTTGTTCAATCCACACTTATTGGCAGGTTCCTTGCCACTTTAAATCTTGCTGGAAGGTCTTCAAGCTGGCTTCTCCCACCCACCCGGGTGGCAAAACTCTCGGCTCCGCCCCATGACGCCAGATATTCCTTACCGCTTGGAAGCTCAGGTTCCCTCCTTAGCGCTCTGCTTTTTGGCCTGGATCCACACTCTTCAGTTAACCTGAAACTAATTCTCAAATTTACAAGACTTCGGTCTTCTTTTTCCCTTGTGGCTGCGATGGACAAATCGACTCCCGGCTTTCATCGGTGCCCCTGTGGGCAGAAGATGTCCCAGACCGACCCGCACTCCACGTGCGTCTGCTGCCTAGGGCTTGGCTATGATTCGTAGGCTTGCGATTTGTGCAAATCCTTTTCCGCTTCGGTCTTGGAGGACCGCGCTGCTCGACGACTTCTGGGACGCCCTGAAAAACGGTATCTGCCGGTCAAGTCGAAGGAGGCCCGTTGGGCTGTGTTCCTGGCGGTGGGCTCCGCGGAACAGTTGGAGCAGATGATCGCCCTCGAGGAGGAGGCAGGCCAGGCCGCGCCTTCTTCCTCCTCAATCGCGGCATTTATCCCACTCTCCTTGGGCTCTTCTTATACAGCTTCTTTTAAGGAGCTTTGCCAATCCCCTTTCCACCAAGAGAGAAGGACCATCGGGACATTCCAGTCAGTCCAAGAAGAAGGACTCAAAAGGTAAGTCCCACCGTTAACGTTTGTGGGAGCGGGAGAGATCCCCTTCACCGGATGGTCGACTTTCGACTTCAGTCGAGGTTGCAGCTAAGGCCGCTGGCTTCACGGTGTCCCCATCAGGTCAGCCGGCCGAGACACCCGTCGACGCAGTCGAGATTTTTCTCGACCTGTCGGACGGTTTGTCAACTGGTGATGCCGACAACCCTACTTCACCGGTTCCCCCGGTGGAAACAGAGGACTTGCCTGTGCCTCCTGTGCCAGAGTCCCGGTTAAGGTCCCTGAACTGAGGGAGGAGCGGTTTTCCCCCGTCCCCTCTCTGACCCACCCTCAGAATCCCCGAAGGTCTTGGTCTCGGAGCTCTTCCAGGTCCAGCCGGTCCCGCCGACGTCGGCGGTCTCGGTCTTGGCACCATGAAAAGCGGCGTTGCCGCTCATCCTTGTCGTCCTCTTCGCGGAGGACAGGCTCCAGTGCAAGTTGCATCAGCGTTACGAGGATTTAATGTGGCAGCAGCTCTTATTGTCATGTTTATTGTTGTGCAGTGGGCTTCTGTTGGCAAGAGCTGTGGAGGTTGTTACTGTCATTCCTTACCACTATTGTGAAAAAAAAAAATAAATAAGTCTTTCTTTTAATTGGGCATATATTAGCTTATTGCTTTGACCAAACACATATTAGCATGGCCACCCAGTCTGCCTCCCCCTCCTCTAAAAGTGCTGGGGGGGTACCTCAAGTCAACACAAAAATATAGATAAGTCCTCTAAGGACCCTAATGAAAATAAGTCGGATAAAAGAAAACATTCTAGCCAAGCCTCTAAAAGACAAAGTGAGTGGGTTTATGATTCAGTCCCTGCTAAAAAAGACAAAGAAAGATAAACACACCGCTGCCCCCCCCGGAAGGCATAGGGAGACATCAGTGGTTGACAAAGCTATGCTCTCTGCAAATGAATTGGCTAAAGCTTGACAAGTATATCAGACTTTACAGTCTATGGGAAATATTTTCTGAGCTCCTTCGTGGCCTGGTACTCCTCTCCATGGCTCTGGGTACACCCAGGGATTTCATTATGAGTGAGAGGATGATGAAACATTTCCACAAGGTGACCCACTAGACCCAGATGGTCACACTGGTGGTGATTTCCCTGATGATAATGATGAAGTTTCTTCCCATTTTACCTTTGTTAAACAGATGGTGGGTACCCTGGAACTTCCCCTCCAGGACGACACCGAACAAGAGATGGAGGAAGACTATGTAGAAACGATGGGTCATACTCCTTCAAAGAAACTAATTTTGCCCATACATAATGCAGCTCATTTGCTCCTGGTGGCCATTTTGGGTCAATTCTAACAATGGATAGTTCTGACCCCATATGGCGTCTATGGGAACAAATGAGTTAAAAAGACGAACTTTTAAAATTTTGGAAACCCCTTCATCTGCTTCAGGGGTGGACAACAAGATTGAGAGGAAATACCAGCTTGGTAAACTGACTTTTGACTTTCTCTATACACATCCAGACCACAAAGGGGTGGTTCAGGCGGCAGCCTGTGACAAAGCTAATGTGCCACTGTCTGCTCAGCCTCCAGAAAAAGAATCAAAAAAATTGGATTCCATTGGTAAAAAATCCTATACTACTGCTTCTTTGCTGTTGCGCTTGCTTACTTACATGGCATATGCAGCTAGATATCAGAGAGCTTTGTTGAAATCTGTTCTGGCTATAGTGCATTGTGGCTGAGACACTATGCTCAGGGATGTCACTGAAACTGTAAAACTGGCCATAGAAGCTACTAAGTATCAGTTTCACATAGCCGTAGATAATAAAGACACAGCCTCGAGGGTTATGGCGCAGACCATTTCTCTCAGGCGGGTTGCTTGGTTAAGAACTACTAATCTCATTCAGGATACCCAATTACAGGCTGTGGATTTTCCTTTTGAGAAAAATGTCCCTTTTGGGGATCAAACAGAGGCTTACGTGAAAAGAATGGATGAGTACAAAACTATCTATAAGAGTAACTCAGCCAAAGAGAAGCCCTCTACCTCCCAGAAACCTCAAAAGAGCCTTCGACACCGTCCGACATAGAAGGCTGATTAACAAGATGGGTAGTCTGGGCATGGGAGACAAGGTGATAAACTGGGTTAGGAACTAGTTAACAGACAGGACTCAGAGGGTGGTGGTACATGGGGTACAATCTGGGGAGAGGGGGGTGACCAGGGGGTACCACAGTGATCAGTACTAGGACCAGTCCTGTTCAATGTCTTCATTAGTGACATTGCAGAGGGGCTGGAAGGAAAGGTCTGCCTGTTTACAGATGACACCAAGATCTGCAACAGGGTGGATACTCCAGAAGAGGTGCGGAAAATGCAGAGGGGCCTGGAGAAGCTTGAAAGATGATTGGAGGTGTGGCAACTGAGGTTCAATGCAAAGAAGTGCAACATAATGCACCTGGGTTGAGAGAACCCTGGGGAGAGCTACAGGTTGGGGGGGGGGAGCTCACTGTCACCAAAGAGGAAAGGGACCATGGGGTTATCATCTCTGATTACCTTAAGGTATCAAAGCAGTACACAGAGGCGGCAGTGAGGGCCAGTGGCATGCTGGGGTGCATAGGCAGGGGTATCACTAGCAGGAGGCGGGAGGTGGTGATGCCATTTTATAAAACATTGGTAAGGCCTCACCTGGCGTACTGCATGCAGTTCTGGAGGCCACACCTGTGCAAGGACATAGATAAGGTGGAGACTATCCAGAGAAGGGCAACAAAGATGGTACAGGGCTTGCACTGCAAAACATATGAGGAGAGCCTAAAGGACCTCAATGTGTACTCACTGGAGGAGAAGAGACAGCGGGGGGACATGATTGAAACTTTCAAGTACCTCGAGGGCATAAACAAGGCGCAGGTGGGGGACCTTTTCCAATGTAGAAAAAGTACTAGAACAAGGGGGCACAATATGAAATTGGAAGGGGGTAGATTAAGAGGCAATGGGAGGAAGTTTTTCTGCACAGAAAGGATAGTCGATGCTTGGAATAGTCTGCCACAGGAGGTAGTGGGGGCAAGCACAGTGGAGGGGTTTAAGCATGCCTGGGACAGGCACAAGGGAAGCTTGAGAGGGGAGGGAGTGATGAAAAGCCATTGATCACATAGTCAGTGGCCACATACAACGTATAGGGCCTACAGGCAGACTGGATGGGCCTAGCGGTTCTTATCTGCCGATGATTTTTGTGTTTCTGTGTTCTATGTTGAAACAAGGGTGGCAGGGGTAGGGGTTATTTTCCTAGGGCATTCTGTCCTATGCAGATGCCTATGGGTTTTTCTCAGATGAGAGTTTTTTCAGGGGAAAAGGTAGGAGAGGCCAGAGGAAAGCAAACTCCATTCCTGTCCCCTCTGCTCAAACCAGAAAACAGTCCTCCTGACTCCTCTTTGGTTGCCTCCCCTCTCCCAATCAGGGGCAGGTTCTCACACTACCTCCATCATTGGCAGCTCATCACCAAAGACAAGTGGGTGTTAGAGGTAGTGGGTCAGGGCCTATCTCTTCAGTTCAGAAAATTCCCTTTCCTCCTAGGCCCCAAGCTCTCAAAACCTCTAACCCTAATAGAAAAACTGTTGCTGGAGATAGAGGTAAAGAACCTTTTGGAAGTCAAAGCTGTGGAAAGAGTGCCCTTCCCTCAGTAGGGAAAAGGTCTCTATTCCAGGTACTTCCTTACTCAGAACTAAAATGGGGAGTGGCAGCCTATTCTGGACCCAAGGTACCTGAACAAGCATCTGCTGAAACCAAAGTTCAAAATGGTAACCTTAAATCAGGTCATTCATTAATTCTTTGAAGCAAGGGGACTGGCTAGTCTCCCTAGATCTGAAGGACACCTATTTTCACAGAAAATTCCTCAGATTCAGGCTGTCTTCAGGCCATTACCAGTTTGCAGCCATGCTGTTCAGTCTAACTTTCCGCTCCTAGTGTTTTCACCAAGTGCCTGACAGTGGTTGCAGCTCATCTCAGAAGACAAGGGGTTTCTGTTTTTCCCTACCTGGATTATTAGCTAATCCTGGCCAACTCTCCACAGGCAGCTGCAAAAGCCCTGAACCAGACAAAATACACCTTGTAGTCTCGGGGCCTCGTTATCAACAAAGACAAATCCCAGTTTCAGCCTGCCCAAGCACTGCAATTCATAGGGGCAGAGCTCAACACACTGCAGGGGAAGTATTTCCTTCCTGCAGATAGAATTCAGAATTTCCTCAGCCTGTTAAATTCCTTCATTCTAGGCCAGCCAGACACTTCCTCAGACTGCTCGGTCACATAGTCTGTATGGCTGCAGTAGTCCCAGGCACCTGATTCCAGATGTGGGACATTCAGTATCATCTCAAGTCTCACTGGTCTCAGAAGAATGATTACTTTGCAAAGCTAGTACCAGTCACAATAACCATTCTTTAGGCTCTAAACTGGTGGAAGGAAGCAGAAAACCTCAGGGTAGGGGTTCCTTTCCAGATTCAGCAACTCTCCCAGATCCTGACAACAGATGCCTCCCTCCTAGGTTGGGGTGCCCACCTAGGGGACCAGTCCATAGGTGGCACCTGGACACCCAAAGAGTCCACATACTACATCAACCTCCTCGAATTCAGTGCAGAGTTCTTGGCCATCAAGGCTTTCACCACACAGCTCAGAGGACAGGCTAGTCAGATAAGAACAGACAATACCGCTGCCATGTTCTATATCAGCAAGCAGGGGGACACAAGGTAAGCCAAACTCTGCACAGAGGCAATAAGGATTTGATCCTTGGCTTACTCCCTGGACATGTCTCCGTCAGCCGTTCCTCTCCCGGGCAAGGACAACACTTTGGCAGATGCTCTAAGCCGCATCAGTCAGGGTCACCGCAAGTGGACCCTAAACATGCAGGTCCTTGCCACAGTTTTCAGAAAGTGGGCGGGTTCCAGATTTGGATCCATTTGCGTCCAGCCTTAGCCACAGATGCTCTGACCCTGGACTAGGAAGGGAGGTTTCTGTACGCTTTTCCTCCCTTTCCTCTGATTTACAGGGTCCTTCTCAAGATCAGGGCTCAGCCGGCCGCCATGTTTCTGGTGGCCCCGGATTGGGCGAGGCAACCCTGGTATTCCCTTCTCCTCGCTTTATCAGTCAGGAAGCCCATCAGACTACCAGCAACCCACAGTCTCCTGACTCTTCCCCAGACAGGGGCTGCATATCCCAACCTCCGTCTCCACCTCACGGCCTGGTACTTGAGGAGTTAAGAGTTTCCTGAATCCCAGTACTCTGAACAAGTTCTGAAAATTCTGTGAATGGCTAAAAAATCTAGCACTAGGAAGACTTATGCTTCCAAGTGGAAAAGGTTCTCTCTGTGGTGCAAGGATAAGGACACAGAGCCCTTGCAGGCTACTCCTCCTACCATCCCGGCTTACCTAGTTCACCTCCAGGCAGAAGGCCTTTAAGCTTCGTCCTTGAACATGCATCTGGTGGCCATCTCGACTTGTCTTTCCACTGGAAAGGAGAACTCTGTCATTTTGCAGCCCATTTTCAATAAGTTTTTCAAAGGTCTGCTGCACCTTCAACCTCCTCTGAGGGAACCTGTCCCACCTTGGTACTTGAACCTCTGTATAGCCAAACTCATGGAACCTTTAGAGCCCATGGTTATAGCTGATCTCAAGTATGTAACCTGGAAAACTGTTTTTCTGGTTGCCATCACCTCCACCAGAAGGATTTCGGAGTCGCAGGCTCTTTGTACAGAACCTAACTACATCATTGCCCACAAGGACAAAGAAGTGCTTAGAGCAAGCAGGAAATTTCTGCCCAAGGTGGTTTCTGAGTTCCACATTAACCAGTCTGTCACCCTGCCGGTCTTTTTCACAGACAAGTCCACGCCAGGTGAATGCAAGCTACATAGTCTGAACGTGAAAAGAGCTCTGACCTACTACTTAAAGCATACTAAGCAGTTCAGGGAGTTCCATACTCAACTCTTTCTCACCTATGGTGAGGTAGGAAGAGGGAGACCAGCTACCAAGAGAACCATTTTCCGCTGGATTGTCTCTTGCATCCAGTTCTGTTACTGCAGAGCTGGTAAACAACCCCTCAGGGCCCACTCTACTAGGGGCACTGCTGCCACAATGGCAGCTGCAAGGGATGACCCTTTGCTCAAAGTTTGCAAAGCAGCCACTTGGAAAACTGTGCACACATTCACAAAGCACTACTGTTTGGATGTGCAGTCCAGATCTGACGCCAAATTTGGATGCGTGGTGCTACAGAGTCTGTTTCCTAAGTAGGTTTCTGTGCCTGCCTCTCAACCGTACTGCTTTGTAGTCTGCACCTTTCAATACATGCTGAAGAATTCCTGGGGTGAGAAGAAAAAATTACTCACCGTAGTAATGTTGTTTCTTTCAAGGGATTCTTCAGCATTATTGACACTCCCACCTACCCTCCACTATAAAACCTGAGTTGGGATGGCTCTGCTATTGTGTTTTAGCCAAATGTGTCTAGTTTTGCTGTTTCTTTTGTTGACTTGTTTCATAATAGTGGTTTGAGATTTGCAGTTCTTAAATTAACAGTGGTGTTCCTGGACATAAAGTCTCCACCACTCATTCACACTGATGGGATCTACGCCAGAGGCGCTTGGACCCAGAGGGAGCAAACTTTTTGCAAGAGGGCCGGCGCCAGAGATGGAGCCGTGAGCCTCTGCTCGTGCAGCAATGAATATCTCAGTGTCAACCCTGCAACCACCTCAGTTCCTTTTTTCCCGCCGTCGAGTGCACTTCAGTGACAACGTCGCTCACCCTCCGGGAGTCAAACTTTAAACTAGCAGCATAGTTTTCAGTTTATTGTTTTGTAATATATCTCGAAATAAGTACCGCTTACTTTTAACTATACTTATTAAAGAAAAAAAGTCTTCAGCCTACATTGACGGAGTCGACCATGAGCAGGTCGGGTGATGGTAGGGCGACTGTGTATGAAAGTTGTTCGATCAGCCAGGCGGAGTACGTTCTCGGAGGGGGGGGTTCGACAACGGACAGTCTGATGCTCGAGGGGATGGGCGGTCCTCCCGAAAGCATAAAAGAAAACGGTTGCACTCTCGGCACCGTTCGGCCTCTAGCTCTTCTTTGGCCCACAGGTCAAAATAGAGAAAGCATCTCTCAAGGTCGCCTTCTGGTATGTCTGCATGTTGACGGTCGGTTATTGGGGTCAGGTGTCGGTTTCCTCCTCCGGAGTCGCTGGTTTCTGTCTCCGGAGACTGACCTCTTCGACATTGAAGCCCTTCCCTGTCTTTTGGAAGGGCTTCCAATGAGCAGTTACATCAGTGGGCCGCTCTGATGGAGCAGTGGGCTCGGAGGTTGGTCCAGCTGGCTTGCCCAGCCACTCCGAGGCCCTCGGGCCTTTTGAGGGATTGGGTAGGGCAGTTGGACCTCCCTAGTCACACGGCGCCTTCTTCGGTGCCGTCGACTCTGCACTCAGGTGTTTTTCCCCCCTCACATGGCTGTGGCGCAGGGGGCCACACCGATGCCTCTCTCTCCCCTGGTATTCCTCTTATTTTTTCCTCAAATGGCAGTTTTCGGAGCCCTGGATTGCTTTCGGCACCGTTGGCACTGATACGCCTGTCGGCGCTGTCCTCAACGCCGCTTGTGTTATCGGTGCTGTCCTCGGCGCCGTCCTTGGCGCCGCTTGCGGCCCCACAGTCTTCTTTGGCACTGTGGCCTCTGTTGGTGCCATGTGCTGGGCTGTTTCAGACGGCGCCAACTTCCTTGCCTTCGGCGCCGTGTTCTTCGGCGCCGAGGTTGGTGCGGCGGCGTCCAGCCTTCAGGGCTTCTCGACTCTGATTCCTTTCTCTTCTTTTCCTACTGACTTTCACTCCTTTCCTGTCCTTACAGTCCCTCCTGGGCTGTCAGGAGATGATATTGAGCCTGACCCAGACCTTCAGCTGGGTGATGATGTTGAAGGAACAGGAATTAATCCTGTTGCAGAGCCTGTGGTCAAAGACGTGTCATTTAAGTCTCTGCTGAAAAATTTTAATTCTGTTCTTTCTCTCCAGACTACAGATATCGATCCTGGGAAGCTCTTAAGACTCCAATACCTTCATGCCCCGGAGATCTCTATGGATTTAACTCCCCCGGTACAACCATCCTTTGAGACGCTCTCTCAGATGGTATGGAATAATCCTGCTCTCATTCCTTCTGTGGCTAAGTCCATAGCCAGGAAGTATGCTGCTCTCAAGGATCAGCCCATTTTGGCCTCCCAGGCCTTCGCAGACCCTATTGTAGTCTTTGCAGAGAATGATAAGGCCGTTCTTCCTCAGGCATCTACAGCCCGGCCTATAAATAAAGAATCTCATCAGATAAACACCTTAGGTAAGAGAGTCTTTGCTGCCTCCACCCTGGGTATGTGTATTGCCAGCTACCAGGGCTATTTCTTTCAATATGAGTATGTTCTTTGGCATTCGCTCAAACAGATGGGGGAAGCTCTGCCTGAGGTGGACACTAGTTCAGAGCTACTTCAGACCATAACCAGGGGTATCGAGTCCAGGTTAAAGCAGATATGGACGCTTTTGATGCTGCTTCCCGAGCAGCGTCGGCGGGCATTTCTACCCATAGTCAGTCCTGGCTACGCACTTCGGGCTTCACGAATGATGCCCAACAACGGAGCCATGGCGTTACCTTTGACCAGTATGTGTCTGTTGACCTCAAGTAAACAAGCTCTAGAAGCCACACGAAGACTAGGTCAGCCATTAAAACAGCTGACACGCTCCACCCCTTCTTGGGAGTGTTAACCAGCGTCAATTTCCAACTGTCAGTCCTTTCTGGGGACAAAGGCAGGGGGAGGTTTTAACAAATACCAACCCCCCCCCAGCCTCAAAAGAAAATGCAACAGAAGGCATAAGTGCCCAGTGCCACCTTCTGAGTTTCTGGCCCAGGTCCCTCGTCAACTGCCCAAGGGGCACTCTTCCTCAGCGGTGGAAGGATGTCTGACTTAGTTCTACAACCAGTGGAAGTCCATAGCATCAGATAAATGGGTCCTCTGGATAATCCGCGAGGGGTACTCCCTTGACCTTTCAGAAACCCCTCTGGATCATCCCCCCAAACAGCCCAGGCTGTCAACAGTACAGTCAGACCTTCTTGCCTCTGGGATACAAGGCCTTCTGAACAACAGGGCAGTAGAAATAGTTTTGCTGGATCAATGAAACACAGGTTTCTACTCCAATTAATTCCTGGTCCTGAAAAAGACTGGTGGCATGCGCCTCATTCTGGACCTCAGAAAGTTAAACAAGTTTCTTCTCAAGGAAAAGTTCAAGATGATATCGCTAGGGACCCTATTACCCTTACTTCATCAACACGATTGGCTAGCTTCCCTGGACATGCAGGATGCTTACCTACATATTCCTATTCACCCGAATCACCACAAATACCTAAGGTTTGTGGCACTGGGCCAACATTATTAGTTCAAAGTCCTGCCCTTTGGGCTATCCTCGGCGTCACGAGTTTTTACAAAGTGTTGTGCAATTCTCGCAGCTGATCTCAGAAAAATTGGAATACAAGTGTTCCCATATCTGGACGACTGACTTCTAGCAAGTCCTTCCAGGCAAGGAACTCTCGATGCCGTAGCCATGGCCTCAGACTTTCTCACATCCGTGGGAGTCCTGCTAAATCTCAAGAAATTGCAGTTGCAGCCCTCCCAGATGCTCCTTTTTATAGGAATTTTTCTGGACACCTCCTGTGCAAAAAGCTTTCCTTCCAGAGGACAGAAGGAGCAATATCCTACAGATGGCCTGATACATCAGAGAGAACAGCTCAGTTTGAGCTATCTCGATGCAACGGATGCTGGGTCTCATGGCATCCTCTTGTGTTCACTGTACCCCCAGCACGTCTCCACATGAGAACCTCTCAGTGGATGCTCAGTACTCAGTGGTCCCCAGCCACTCACCCTCAGTCCTTTCTCATCAAAGTGACAGAACCTCTGAAGAGGTCACTCATCTGGTGGTCGCAAGAGGACGATCTTCTGGAAGGGTGTCCCTTTGCGCCTCTGAATCATCAGATTTACATTACCACAGACGCGTCCCTGATGGGGTGGGGAGCTCACTGTCAGGATCTCCACACCCAAAGTACATGGACTCGGGTAGAGTCCCAGCTTCACATAAACGTCCTAGAAATGAGAGCCATCCTCTGCAGTCCGGGCTTTGAAGGACATTCTCTGTGACAAGGACATTCTCCTTCAAACGCACAACAAAGCAGTGATGTATTACATCAACAGGCAGGGTGGTGCACACTCTTACCCTTTATGCAGGGAAGCGATGAGAGTGTGGGAATGGTGCCTAGAGCACAAGGCTCTAATTCAGGCGGTCTACCTGCTGTGAGTGCAGAACGAACTGGCAGACCGTCTCAGCAGAACGGAGACAGATCCTCACTAGTGGTCTCTCGACTCTGCCGTAGTTCAGTCACTATTCATAGAGTGGGGAACTCCAGACCTGGACCTTTTTGCATCCCCACTCAACACAAAACTGACTCTCTCCTGCTCCAGAAATCCAGGGCCTGGCATTTTCTGTCAGGATGCGTTCAGGCTACAGTGGACAAAACACTTTCTATACGCCTTTCCTCCTCTTCCTCTAATTCAGAGAGTACTTCTCAAATTTGAGTCCCAGGGGGACAAAATGATCCTCATTGCTCTCTTCTGGCCTCGACAGATATGGTTTTCATTACTCAAAAGTATGTCGGAAACCCCTCCGAAGGCACTTCCCCTTCAGATGACCCTTCTAACGCAGGGTCCTATGGTCCATCCCAATCTGAGGTCGCTTCACCTTCACGCTTAGCTCCTGAAGAAACAGAAGTGAACAGGTTCACTGTCTCTCAGAGAGTTTCAGATATTCTTTTGGCTGCGCAAGCCAGACACCAGAAAAACTTACACAGCCAAATGGAAGTGTTTTTCTCTCTGGTGTGCAAAATCCTCTTTGAATCCTTTTTCCTGCCCACCAAATAAAGTTCTAGAGTACCTCTTAGACCTCTCAAATTGCGGTCTCCGATACTCTACAGTCAGAGTTCACCTTTGTGCCATTTCAGCTCATCATGAGCCAGTACTTTCCTTATCACTGGCTCAGTTACCTGTAGTTAAGAGGTTTCTTAAGGGTATTCTGCATACCAAACCTCCTATCAGACGTCCAGTCGCAGCCTGGGACATTAACCTTGTGCTAGACATGCTCACGTGAAAGCCTTTCGAGCCTCTAGCTACCTGTGAGCTGAAATTTCTCACTTGGAAAATGGCCTTCCTGGTGGCCATTGCCTCATCCCGGAGGGTTTCTGAAATACGTGCTTTGGTCACAGATCCCTCCGTACACTGTATTTCATAAGGACAGAGTAGATCTTACTTCGAGAGGGCTCTTGCAGTAGGTAATTACATATAGGACTGACGTCGGCACGGGCAGGACCCCACGGAAAAATTTCTAGCTAGCAGTCCCTGGCGAGGACCTCCCACGTCAGGTGACCGTCATCAGGAAGCGTCAGTATAAAGGCGGTCCTGGCGCCCGCCAATTCTTTCCTGCCAGTTAGCACGGCAACGCTCGCGGAAAACTTTGTTGCTCTGATCAGCCTCCTTCGTCGGTTTTACCGAGTTATTCTGATTTTTTTCCGGCGTCAGGTCATCGTCGGTGTGTCGTCCCCTACACACTCCAAGCACAAAAATAAGTGCGACTCGTGTGGTGCCCAACTCCCGCACAAGGACGGCCATTCCCTGTGCCTGTTCTGTGCACCCCGATCACCCGGTCGAGAAGTGCCAGCGCTGCCTCAGCTTCAACGCGGCTACCCGGAAAAGACGGCAGCAATCCCTGGAAGCCCACATTTTGAAGAAAAAGATGAGTTTGATGGAGAAGGAGCTCAGAAAACTGAGGCAGGCGTCCACCTGCCCCGAAGGCCATCGGAAGAAGAAAGACAAGGAGAGGCACCGGGACAAGAGCTCCTCTACCGCGTCTCCCTCGGGAGTCGCTGGGTCTCAGGTAACATCCCCTCCGGGGGACTGCTCCTCGACAGCCACCTCGGAGGTTTCCAAGGGGGCGCCGGCCCGCCCGTCTGGCTCGTGCTCGGGCCTTTCGGGCGCCTCCAGGCAATTGGAGGCCTCTGCCCCTGGTTCGGCCGCAGCTTCACGGCTTACTGGCGTGGGCGACTCCGGTTAGCCGGGCGTTGGCTCTTCCGACGTCCACACGGAGAAAGCTGGTAAGGCGCACAACCCTTCGGGGCGGCGCACAGCCCCTCTCCCACTGGACTAGGCCGATCCTTCTCCTCGGTCTGCCTCCGGTGAAGGCTCCCATAAGTTGGACGCCGGCTCTTCCGGCCCCTGCCAGGAGCTCGCCGTAAAACCGCACGTCGGTTCGTCCGACGTCCCGTCGGCGACAGAACAGATGACGGACCCACCCGTCCATCATCCCGGTTCTCCGCAGCCTTCGCTGCCATCCGGGAACAGAGTCCCCCAGCCCGACCGAGGATTTTCCCTCCATCCCGGCGACGCTGGGGATCTTCCTCCGTCCGGACCTTCTTTCTGTTTGTGCGCGGATCTGATGTCGGCTCCCCGGATGCTGGCTCCGATGCCGGTTTTACCGACTCCGGCTGACATCCCGCTTCCTGATGTCGCCCCGCCGCCGGGCCCTCCAACTTGGATCCGCCCATGAGGCCGCCGGCCAGGCCGTCTGCTCCGGCAGCTCCTCCGGCTCCTGGGTACCCTCCATCCTATCCGATGCCGACATACCCGGGACCACAGTACCCGACGCCGGGCTACCTGCCGCCAGGTTTTGGATACTCTCCATATGGGTACAACCCATATCCTTATCCCCCTCCTCCTCCACTGCCCCCACAGCTACCAGTGGACTTGCAGGAGACTCTCGCCTCCTGGTGGGCTGAGGCCAAGGTTCAGCTCACCAGGGAGGTCAAGAGCTGCCTACCGGTGCCGTCTCAGGTTCCCGTACGTCCGAGGTGGCACACTCCCTCACCACCTCCGGACTACTGGGCTCTCCCATCTGGGTCCAGAGAGGGGCAGGATACGCTTCCCCGGGTGCTTCCCAAGGGGTCCGTTCCTCCCCCGGGTCGGGAAAGGGTTTTTTTTTCCTCTTCCTCCTCCTCTTCACCCTTGGACTCCTCGGATTCCTCCGATGGTTGCTCCAAAAGGGACGACAAGCCATGCTCTCTTTCAAAGCCCAGGCCAAGGACTCCTCCAAAGTCTCCTCCAGAAGATCCTTCTTTTACGGAGTTGCTAAGGAAAATCCAGGAGGTTCATCAGTGGCACTCTTTGGAACCAGACCCTCAGCGTTTGAAACTCACCGAGCATCTGGATCTGCCCGTGACAGCTCCTACTCTGGTGCCACCCTGGATAGAGCCTCATGTCGACCTTGTCACCACCATCTGGAAACAGCCTTCGGCTCTAGCCCCTCTTCCGCGGAAGTCGGCTATACCAGGCTCATGAGGGTGTTGATTTTTTAGATTCTCACCCTCGTGCCGACTCGGTCGTGATTAGCGCCGCTCACGGCCGGTCGGCCAGCCCAAAACATCTTAGCTCGTCGCCACCTGACAAAGAATCCCGCCTACTGGACCAGTATGGAAAGAAGATCTTTGCTTCCTCCATGCTGGGGATTAGGGTCCTGAACTATGTCGGCCATATGGGGGACTACCAGAAGGCCATTCTTACTCAGGTAGAAGCCAAACTGGACTCCCTGCCAGACTCCCAAGTCAAGCAGGAGTTGGCTGATCTTGTCCGCTCTGCACGTTCGGCCAGTCGACGCATGCTTCGTGCGACCTACGATTCAGTGGACACTGCTGGACGGAGCTCAGCTTTCGCCGTAGGCTTACGTCGTCATAATTGGCTCTGCGTGTTAGGGTTGGTCCCGGAAGTGCAATCCGCTATCCAGGAAGCGCCCTTCAGGGGGTTGGTGCATTTTGGTGGCAATGTCAAGGACATCATCACCGATTTGCCGGAGAAGGGGATGGCACTGAAGTCTGTTGACTCCATGTACCGCCCCCACCAGCCGCAGCGCTGTCCCTTTCGCAGACGGAATCGGCCCAAGGCGAAACCCCAGGGAAGGTGGGCCACAAAATGTCTGGCCCCCACAGCTGCTAAGCCCCCCCCCCGCCCAGAAAAGCAGTGGTTGCTTCAGCTGCGGCGCTGCCCCACACCTGCCTCCTTCCTCTCCCACAGCCTCCGGACTCCCGGAGGAACCAGTAGGAGGGAGGTTTTCCCTCCACCTTCTGGGATGGGAGAGGATAACTTCAGATTCTTGGGTGCTCCAGCTGATCACAGAATGATACTCGATAGAGTTCCTACAGAAACCACTTTGCCACCCCCAAAGTCGTCATATTCACGGGAACACCTTCTCTTGGTCCAGGAGGAGGTTTCAGCTCTACTTCTGAAACAAACAATAGAACCCTTCCCCCTTCATCTTCAAGGGACGGGTTACTATTCCCGGTTCTTCCTGGTCCCAAAGAAGACAGGAGATCTCAGACCTATTCTGGATCTCAGTTCCCTGAATCTTTTTGTGGAGTACAAAAGGTTCAGAATGCTGTCGTTGCAGAGCCTTCTGCCCCTTCTCCGGTCGGGTCAGTGGCTATGTGCCCTGGATATGCAGGATGCTTACCTGCAAATATCTTCGTTTTGCGTTCCAGGGGGACCACTGCCAGTTCAAGGCACTTCCGTTTGGCGTATCCTCGGCGCCCCGAGTGTTTACCAAATGCCTGGCAGTGGTGGCGGCCTACCTGCGTACCGGGGGGTGCAGGTTTTCCTGTACCTGGACGATTGGCTCCTGGCGGCCTCGTCCAGGGAGGAACTCCTGCGCTGCCTCACTCTTACCCAGCAGGTTTTTGCCTGCCTTGGTATTACCATCAGCCATTCCAAGTCTCACTTGATCGCATCCCAGAGACTACAGTTCATCGGGGCGATTCTAGACACTACCATTGGCGGGGCCTTCCTGCCACCGGACCGAGCGTCCACCCTCCAGACTCAAATAAGTCTGTTGTCTGGCTGCAGGCGGCTCAGTGCAAGGTCAGTCCTTCGCCTTCTTGGGCTCATAGCGGCTGCTATCCTAACAGTTCCTCGCTCTCGACTCCACATGAGAGTTTCTCAGTGGACCCTCCACTCCCAATGGGATCAGTTAGTGGACGACTTAGATCACCCAGTTCTAGTCTCCTCACCAATGCTTCGAGACTTGCAATGGTGGATGGTTCAAGAGAACCTGTTTCAGGGAGTTCCTTTCTTTCGTCCTCCTCCCTTCCAGACTCTAACCACGGGCGAGGGTTGGGGAGCCCATTTCGGTCCCCATCGGACTCAAGGCTCCTGGTCCAAGCTCGAACAAACACTCCACATCATTGTGCTTGAGCTACAGGCAGTGTTGTACGCTTTCCAAGCCCTTCACCCATACATCCTTCCCGGCCACCTAGCTGTCCAGACGGACAACGTGTGTGGTTTGGTACATCAACAAACAAGGGGGGACTCGGTCCTACCCTCTTTGCAGGGAAGCAATGAGGGTTTGGGATTGGGCAACACAACACAACCTTCACCTCACGGCAATTCATGTTCCAGGCGTCGACAACACCCTGGCAGACAAGCTAAGTCGCTCTTCTGCTCTGACTCACAAGTGGGAACTGGACCAAGGGGTTCTAGACAGTATCTTCCGACTTTGGGGAACTCCACAGGTCGACCTGTTCACATCCCCTCTAAACACAAAGCTTCCCATCTTCTGCTCGCTCGTTCCAGAGCAAGGCGCTTTCTGGAGAGACGCTCTGTCTCTACACTGGAAGGACAGATTCGTCTATGCCTTTCCCCCAATTCCACTTATCCCACGAGTCTTGCAGAAACTAGCTTCAGAAGGAGCACGAATGATTCCTATTGCTCCTTTCTGGCCCAGACAAGTTTGGTTCTCTCTTCTACAACAATACTCAGAGGATCATCTTCTTCCTCTTCCTCTGTCTCAAGGTTTACTGACCCAGGATCAGGGGAACCTGGTCCATCCAGGCCTCAGATCTCTTCAGCTGCATGCATGGCTCCTGCAGACTTGGCTCAGTCCTGCTTTGGGGTTTCTCCTCGAGTGGTGGAGATTTTGGTGGAGGCTAGAAAACCCTCCACTAGATCCACCTACGCCATGAAATGGAAAAGATTCACTATCTGGGCTGCTTCCAAGGAGGTGGAACCCTTTTCCTGCTCAGCGGGGCTTCTGCTGGAGTACCTACGCCATCTATTTGATCTGGGTCTCAGTCATTCTTCTCTGAAAGTCTACATGGCGGCCATCTCGGCCTATCATGTCCCCTTTGCAGACAAGACATTTGCTCAACTGGAGATCTCTAAGACCTTCCTCAGAGGGGTCTTCCGTCTGAGACCTCATATACGTACTCCTGCTCATAGAAACATAGACTTTGACGGCAGATAAGGACCGCTAGGGCCATCTAGTCTGCCCATTTCCCTACCTACAGGATAGGCCGCAGATCCTATTTAACTAACAGCCTATATCTTCCTGCCCCCCACAAGAATTGCCTTATGTCTGTCCCATGCATTCTTGAATTCTCCCACAGTTTTAGACTCCACAACTTCCTCAGGAAGGCTGTTCCATGCATCCACTACCCTCTCTGTGAAATAATACTTCCTCACATTGCCCTGAACCGCCCTCCTTCTATCTTTAAATTGTGTCCCCTTGTTCTTGCAAGTCTCTTTTCTGAAAGATGCTACCCTCTTGGACTTTGTTGATTCCTTGAGGTACTTGAAAGTTTCTATCATGTCCCCTCTCCTTCTTTCCTCAAGGGTATACATATTAAGCTCCTTTAGTCTCTCCTCATACAGCTTCTCTTGCAGACCCTGCACCATTTAGTTGCCCTCCTCTGGACTGCCTCTATCCTGTCTATGTCCTTGCGAGATGGGGTCTCAGAACTGGACACAGTATTCCAGATGGGGTCTCACCAACTGTCTGTACAGAGGATAACAACTTCCTGTTTTCTGCTGCTGATGCCTCTCCTATACATCCCAGTATACCCCGGCCTCCCTACTGCCTTCTCCATTGCTTGCTAACCTTAAGGTCATCTGATATGATTACCCCAGGTCCCTTTCCTGTTTTGTTGTTGTTACTACCTCCCACCCATTGTGTATTCTTCCCTGGGTTCTTGTTTCCCAGGTGCATTATTTTGCACTTTTTTGCATTGAATCCTAGCTGCCATCGTCAGACCATTCCTCCAACCTTGCCAAGTCCCTTTTCATCCTTTCCACGCCTCCTTGTGTATCAACCCTGTTGCAGATCTTTGTGTCATCTGCAAAGGCATACTTTCCTTCCAGTCCTCTGCAATGCCACTGATGAAGACATTAAAAGGACTGGACCCAATACTGAACCCTGCGGTACCCCACTAGTAACCGCCCTTTCTTCAGAGTGGACTCCATTTACAATTACCTTCTGTGTCCTGTTGTCCAGCCAATGTTTTACCCAGGCTACCACCCTGGGACCCACTCCCAGGCTGGTTAATTTGACTAATAATCTTTTGTGTGGGACTGTGTCAAATGCCTTGCTAAAGTCTAGGTAGGCCATGTCCACAGACCCTCCCTGGTCTACTACTTTGGTCACCCAGTCAAAGAAATCTATTAGATTGTCTGACATGACCTTCCGCTGTGAACCCATGCTGCCTTGGATCCTGTGCTCCACTGACCTCTAGGTACTCAACTATTCTTTCCTTCAAGTGACTCCATCACTTTCCCTACCACAGAGGTCAGACTGACAGGTCTGTAGTTTCCTGCCTCTGTCTTGGTCCCACTTTTGTGAAGGAGAATCACATCCGCCTTCCTCCAGTCCTCGGTACCACACCATCCTCCCATGATTTATTAAAGATAGCCAGTGGTTTCACTAGTTCCTTCCTTAATTATTTTAGAATTCTGGGGTGAATTCCATCAGGACCCATTGCTTTATCCACCTTCAGTTTAGGAGTTCTTGCAGAACCCTTTCTTCTGTGAAAGGACTGGGATCGACCCCCTATCAAAGTGCTTCTGTTAATTGGATTAGGCACTTCCCCTCCTCTTTTGTGAATACTGAGCAGAAATATTAGTTCAGTATTCCTGCTTTTCACTGTCCCCTCTGCCCACCACCGTTTATTCTATTCAGCCTCACTATCCCTCCCTTTGTCTTTCCTCGCTGATGTACCTATAAAGGTTTTATCCCCTTCTTAACTGAGTTGGCTATCTTTTCCTCAGTTTGGGCCGTTGCTATTCTGACTTCCCTCCTGCTTCTTTCTGCCTTAACTGGTACAGCTCTCTGTCCTGCTCCTTCTGTGTTTCCTTATACTTCTGGAATGCTATCTTTTCTTCCTGACTTTCACAGCCACCTCTCTTGAGAACCATAGTGGCTTTTCTTTCATTTGATTTGTTTATTTGCTTCACACAAAGGCTTGTTGCCTCTGTGATGGCAGTTTTGATAATTCCCATTGTTGCTCCACACCTCCTTCTAGCCTGTTTGCTAGTGCTTTTCTGAGGCACTCTCCCATCTTGCCAAAGTCAGCCCTCCTAAAGTCCAGTACCCTCACTTTTGTATGGCTTGACTCTGTAGCTGAGTTTAACGTGAACCACACTGTTTGATGGTCACTTGTCCCAGATGGCAACCCACTTCTAGATCTGAGATCCTCTCACTGCCCCCGTTTGAGAATACGAGGTCTAAGATTGCTCCCTCACGAGTGGGTTCCGAAACTAGCTGTCTAATGCCTGCCACCTGTAGGGCATCAAGAATGGCCCTGCTCTTGGATGTTGCTGCAGCAAATGTGCTCCAGTTAACATCTGGCATATTCAGGTCTCCCATCAACAGTATCTCCCCTTTCTCTGCCATTCTAAGAATGCCTTCCATCATATCCTTGTCCATTCCTTCCCCTGACATGGGGTCTGTACACAACCCTGTGCGGATTGTGGTGCCCTTTCCAGTCTCCAAGGTGACCCACAGTGCCTCCTCTCCTCCTGTTTACTCTTTTGTTCAGTTGCTTTTATCCCTTCCTTTACATGAGAGCTACTCCTCCCCTCTTCTCCCCTGCCTGTCTCTCCTGTAGGTTATGTACCCTGGTATGTTAACATCCCAGTCATGGTTCTCTGTGTACCATGTTTCTGTGACTGCTATGATATCCAGGCATCCCTCTTCCATTAAGGCCACCAGCTCAGGGAGCTTGTTGCCCAGACTACGAGGCATTGGTACTCATTACCCTCCATTTCCTGATGGTCTTACCCCTTTGCCCCATCCCTGTCCTTCTTGCCTTTGTCACTTTCTCCATTTACCCGCCCTTCTCCCTATCAACACCTCCATGTTGGTGTTTGCCACACTTACTACCGTGATTGTTTTGGGGGCTAGATTTTCCTGCTCCTTTCCAGTGCCTCCCCTTGGCTAGTTTAAAAGCTTGCCAATGAAGCATTTAAACCTATCACCTAGGATCCTGGTTCCCCTCCCGGACAGATGCAGCCCATCATGCCAGTATAGGCTTGCATCACTGCAGGTGGACCCCCAGTCCCCAATGAAGCCAAATTCCTGAGCTCCACACCAGTTTTTCAACCACTGATTGAATCCCATGGTACAGAACACCCTAGCCTCTCCTATGCCATAGATGGGTAGCACCTCCGAGAAGGTTACGTGCGTGCTACTTGACTAAGGCCCCTCCCCAATTCCACAAACTCTTCCTGCACTTCTCTAATCCCTTTCTTAGCCAGGTCATTTGTCCCTAAGTGGACAATGACATCCAGCTCCCTCCCCTGTGCAGCTGCTCCGGCAATCCTGAGGATTCGCTCCCTGTCCCTCCAAGCAATGGCGCCAGGCAGGCACCTTACCTCCCTCTCCCCTTCCTTGCCCAGTTCTACCTTCCTAACAATGGAGTCCCCCACCAGGAGTTGTTTCCTTCCCCTGCCCCCCTCCTGTGGGTCTCCTTTGTGGAGGTTCCCAGCATCCTCCTTGGTCTCCACTGTAGGTGCCTCCATAGAGGAACCACACTTTGCCAGAATGGCATAGGAATTGTGGAGAGGTACAACTGGAGGGATGTGCCTCTGTTCCACCACCTCACCCTCCCTGAGCCCACTGTGGTCCAACCGCCTCTCTTTCTTGGCAACCTCTTGAGGCAACGGCAGTGGCACTGGTGGTCCCTGGATGGAAG
Organism: Neoceratodus forsteri; assembly: GCA_016271365.2. Classification (NCBI taxonomy): domain Eukaryota; kingdom Metazoa; phylum Chordata; order Ceratodontiformes; family Ceratodontidae; genus Neoceratodus; species Neoceratodus forsteri. The sequence continues at coordinate 48,619,645 of CM028136.1, read as the reverse complement.
AGGAGGTCCCACAAATCCTGGCCAACTCAGCCTGGAGATGAGCAACCTCCTCCCTCAGCCCAGAGGTGCCTGCAGATGGGACAACACCGCATCCTCAGAACATCTCCCTGAAGACTGCTGCTCCACAGCCACTGCACTGCACCACTCCAATCATGTCTTATTTCTGGCCCCTTAACTGTTTGCAATCCTTACTCTTTCCTCTGTTTTTTCTCTCTCTCCTTACTTTCTGCCTGTGTGCCCTTTAAGCTCCTGATTGTCCTGTTCTGAGACAAGAATATCCTATATTTCTCAGTAGACCGCTTACTTGTTCAGAGGCAGACCTCCAGCAGCTAGGGGCGGAGGCTACTCTTGCCCTTCTAGGATGGTGGGTCCTTGGTGGTTCTGTGATCACTCACCTTCCTGCCCCTAAACAGGAAGTTCCTGTTGTCAGTCAAATCCTGTGCCTATAAAAATAGAACTAGCTTTTGGGTGGGGGTGCAGGGAGGAAGAAGGGCAATATAGTCCTAGAGAGAAGTTCAGTCACACAGCAGTCCTTTCTCCTGGAGTCTTCTGCCAAGCTATTAGCAGAATCTTTCTAAGGCAGTCTTTAAATGTAGCTTCCTTCTAGCTAAGCCACTCCCCCTACTTACCAGATCTTTCTACAAGTAATTTAAACCTCACAGCAGTTAAGTCCTTTCAGTCACCTGAGATTTACACCTAGATGACTTTTCAGTTACCCATTCAGTTCAGTTAACCCAAACACACACTTTTTTTGTTTTGTTTTGTATGTTAGTTTTTTTACCCTAAATTAAAGGTCTAAATACAAAGTTCTTCTACTTTAGTCCCAGCAGAGAAGTTCAGTCACACAGCAGTCCTTTCTCCTGGAGTCTTCTGCCAAGCTATTAGCAGAATCTTTCTAAGGCAGTCTTTAAATGTAGCTTCCTTCTAGCTAAGCCACTCCCCCTACTTACCAGATCTTTCTACAAGTAATTTAAACCTCACAACAATTAAGTCCTTTCAGTCACCTGAGATTTACACCTAGATGACTTTTCAGTTACCCATTCAGTTCAGTTAACCCAAACACACACTTTTTTTTTTTGTTTTGTATGTTAGTTTTTTTACCCTAAATTAAAGGTCTAAATACAAAAGTTCTTCAACTTTAGTCCCAGCAGAGAAGTTCAGTCACACAGCAGTCCTTTCTCCTGGAGTCTTCTGCCAAGCTATTAGCAGAATCTTTCTAAGGCAGTCTTTAAATGTAGCTTCCTTCTAGCTAAGCCACTCCCCCTACTTACCAGATCTTTCTACAAGTAATTTAAACCTCACAACAGTTAAGTCCTTTCAGTCACCTGAGATTTACACCTAGATGACTTTTCAGTTACCCATTCAGTTCAGTTAACCAAACACACACTTTTTGTTTTGTTTTGTATGTTAGTTTTTTACCCTAAATTAAAGGTCTAAATACAAAAGTTCTTCTACTTTAGTCCCAGCAGAGAAGTTCAGTCACACAGCAGTCCTTTCTCCTGGAGTCTTCTGCTCCCCCTTGGGACTTGAACTTTGTTCTCTAGAAACTTACTCTGCCTCCCTTTGAACCGGCAGCTTCCACAGAACTGAAGTTCCTTTCGTGGAAAACTCTCTTCCTGGTGGCCATTACTTCCGCTCAGAAAATTTCCGAGCTCCAGGCCCTGATGTGTAAAATTCCATACTTGATTTTTCACAAGGAACGTGTTGCTCTGCGCACGAACCCTAAGTTTCTCCCTAAGGTAGTAGCGGAGTCTACTCTAAATCAGTCCATAGAGTTACCCACCTTTTTAACGCAGTACTCTAATCAGGGGGAGTATTTACTCTATACTATGGATGTTCACCGGATTCTGAGATACTACATCAACAGGATGAAGGATCTCAGAAAGGCTGATCAACTGTTCGTCTCTTTTGCTCATAAACGGGAAGACAATGCTGTTTCTAAGCAATGCCTATCTAAGTGGTTGGCTCATTGCATCAATTTCTGTTATGACAAATACAACAAGACCCTGCCGGGTCAAGTAAGAGGCCACTCCACCAGAGGAGTAGCTGCCTCAGTGGCTTGTTTCAAGAATGTGTCAGCGGCAGATATCTGTGCTGCCACCACCTGGACTTCTGTCCATACCTTTACTAAACACTACAGTTTGGATATTGCCTCTTGCCGTAGAACAGACTTCGGGCTGGCTGTTCTGCAAGGCCTCTTATCTTGAAGCTTGCACAGCTAGAACTGCTTCTTAGAGTAGTTTTCCTCCTCCCGGTGCCTCTCTTTGTTCCAGACTGCTTGGGATTCTGTCCTATATGTAATTACCTACTGCAAGAGCCCTCTCGAAGTAAGATAGTACAGTTATGCAGAACTTACCGTAACAGTAGATCTTGAGGAGAGCTCTTCCTGATGGCCTCTCCAAATCCTCCATCCCCTAGGCTTTTCAGCTCCTTTTCCAGTGATGGAAATATCCGCTCCTCTCGTCCGGCCTCTTTTGGCCTGTGGCGGGAAAGAACTGGAAGGTGGGCGTCAGGACCGCCCCTTTATACCGACGTCTCCTGACGTGGGGTCGGTCCCTCGCCAGGGATTGCTAGCTAGAAATTTTTCCGTGGGGTCCTGCCGCCTGCCGACGTCAGTCATATATGTAATTACCTACTGCAAGAGCCTCTCTCGAAGATCTACTTTTACGGTAAGTTCTTACGTAACTACTTTCTTAGGACCCATACTAAGTTTCTCCCTGAGGTTGTTTCAGAATTCCATCTAAACCAACCTTTGATCCTGCCTACTTACTTTGCGAACTTCCAAAATGAAGGAGAGCGTACTCTTCATTCTTTAAATGTCAAAAGAGCTCTGCATTTCTATTTGGATAGAACAAAAGAAATTTGCAAAGCTCAACAACTGTTTGTCTCCTTCAGCGAGAACCGTCTGGGTCAACCTGTCGCTATCAGATGCATTTCAGCATGGTTAGTGGCATGCCTTCCACTGTTGTTCCATGGCGCAAGTTAAGCTGGAGGGCAAAGTGTACGCTCACTCTACTAGAGCAGTCATGGCATCCATGGCAGAAATCCGCAATGTGCCCATTGCAGACATTTGCAATGCGGCTACCTGGAGCTCATTGCATACTTTCATCAAGCACTATGCCTTGGATGTCCATGCCAGGTGACATCTTTCGTTTGGCAGGACTATCCCTTAACGGACTTCTGTCCTAAATTTGTGAGCTCTTGGTTTCTCCTGCCGCCCTCTTGGGGAATTATTAGTTCGGTACTCTCCCATCAGTGTGAATGAGTGGTGGAGACTTTATGTCCAGGAAGATATGGAAATTACGTACCTACTGTAATTCTTTATCTTCTTGGATGAAGTCTCCACCACTCATTCACACGCCCACCCACCATCCCCCGAGCTCATCTCTCTGTTGTTAGTCTTCACTCTCTCATTGTTTAGGCTGCGAAGACTTATTTGTTGACCCTTCTTATACAGGTCGTTCGGACTGTCTTATCCGTTTTTTGTTAGGCTAATCCTTCTAGGTTAGTTACGCTGCTCCTCTTCGGGGGGGGGGTACTGACGCAGTTGGAAGGTCAACGCCGAGATAGTCATTGCCGCATGTGCCGAGGCTCGCGGCTCCATCTCTGGTGCCGGCACTCTTGCAAAAAGTTTGCTCTCGCTGAGTCCTAGCGCCTCCAGCGTAGATCCCATCAGTGTGAATGAGTGGTGCAGACTTTGTCCAAGAAGATCAAGAATGACAGTAGGTACGTAATTTCCATTTTTTTCTTGTGGGCACAGTTTTTGCCCTTTTTTTCAGTGTTGAAATAGTTCTGAGGTCCTTCAGGCTGACTGTAGGTAGCACTCCTCTCTCTCTCTTCCAATTGGGCCAGTGTTCCTGCTCATTTACATTGACTCTGCCTCCTCTGGGGCAGCTGAACCCTGCTGGCATACTGCACCTGTCAATAATACTGAAGAATCCCTTGGAAGAAACAACATTACAGCAACGAGTAATTTTTTCACATGTGCAGCCTGGAACAGAAGGAGAGAGAGGGGGAATAGGATAGAGACCTTTAAATACCTCACAGGGGTAGATAAGGTACCGGAGGGAAGTATCTTTCAGAAAAAAAGGTGCTCAAGAAGAAGGGGACATGCAATGAAGCTGCAGGGGGGCAGATTCAGGAGAGAAGTGAAGTACTTCTTCACAGAAAGAGTAGTGGATTCCTAGAGCATCCTTCCAGTGGAGGTGGTGAGGATGAAAACAGTGGTGGGGTTCAAGAATGCTTGGCATAAGCACAAGGAAATCATAGTGGAAAGAAAGGGGAAAAGGGAGAAAAAACTGTAGTTCAGGTATGGTCTGCAGTAATAAGTGTAGGTCCTAAGAGTAATTCTGAGTCCACCACCAGTGCCTTCACCAGCCGCTCAGAACGGCCACACGACCACTTTCACAGTAAGTCGCCTTCAGTTCTTACTCAGGCACTCGGACGAAGTCTCCCAACAGACTGCTCTAGAATTTGCACTACCTGCCTCCCCTAACTTACCCAATTTACTCAGCTCCAGCCAAGCATACTAGGCATGTGCACTGTCCCACGATTCACTCTCTGGCCACTAACTGACCTCTTACTGTTAGATTTATCCTATGCACTGTCAACAGCCACAACAGTGTATTAGACATCCTTGTAAACTGGTCAGGACATCCTTGTAAAATGGTCATGTTGTAGTCAAAGTGCCCTGGCACCGTACCCTGTATCGTACTGTTTACTGTGTTGCCCATAGCGTACACAGCCTCAACTGTGTATTAGACTTCTCAGTATACTGTTTCATGCAGTGATCTTGCAATCAAGCTGCCCTGGTGTATGTTGTATTGTACTGTCTATTGTATTTACCTATGTCTGTATTGTGTATTGACGTGGAGCCTTTGGAAATGAGTCTCTGACTCAAAGGTTGTAATTCCAAGATTTTAAATAAATTGGTAGGTATGATTGGGCAGACTGGGGCCAAGCAGTCCTTATTTGCTGTCAAATTCTATGTTTCCTGGGGTTAGAAGAAAAACATTTCTCAACGTAGTAATTATTTAACATAACGTTGCTGAGGTCCTGGGTTCAAATCCCAGTGAGAGTCACACTTTTCCTTTCATTTCTACATTGGATTTCTAAAATATGCCTCTCAGTTACTTTCTGCATTGAGGGAGAGAAAGAGAGGGGTAGTTATTTGGGTCTTCAGAATAGTAATGTTATTTTTTCTTAGGGGATCACTCACTGTGTTTACGCTTCCTAACCCTGCCTCCCCTTCCAGAACCTGAAACAGGTTCACACAAGAATTGGTTCCTTTTTTCATTGAGGTTGTTTGAGCATTACTATTGCAGTTCCTATGACTAAGCTTGTTGTTATTGTTTGTATGATAAAATGTCACAAGTCTGCTTCTATTTGTTGTTTTTAAAAGTTCTGTTAAAAAATGTTTCTAACATGTTTGTTAGCCTTTTGTAGCTAGTTTCACTAACTGCTGCTCCACCCTGGCTTGGAAACGGATCTAAGCAAACAGCCCCAGTGGAGCACAGATGCAGAGTTTGAATCTACATTCCAAATTCTAATAAGTTGCATAGGTTCTATTTCCAGGGTGCCACTCTTCAGCCGAGATGGTTGTATAAAGTATAAACATAGTGAGTGATTCCTTAAGAAAAAAGAACATTACTATAGTGAGTAATTGTTCCTTCCAGATGGTCACTCTGAGCCAGATTATACCATCCCTAGAGCAGGGCATGTGGTTCTGCTACCTGCATCTCCAGGATGCATTCTTCCACATCCCAGTTTGTCTGTTCCACTGGTGGTATCTTCGGTTCTGCACAGAAGGGGATTCTCTATCAGTTCCTGGTCATGCCCATCGGTTATTGTCCATTCCTAGGTTCTTTACCAAGTATGTGGCAGTGGTAGCAGCCTTTCTGCAGTGTCAGGGTGTGTCATGGCAGTGTTGGCAGCCTTTCTGCAGTGTCCGGGTATATCGTGGCAGTGGTGGCAGCCTTCCTGAGGTGTCATGGCGTCAGGGTGTATCCCTACCTGGATGATTGGCAGATAATGGGATGTCCAAGCAGGCTGTGGAGTGTTCCAGGGATCTGGCCCTTTAGACGTGCAAGGACTTGAGCCTGTTAGTCAGCTTCAACAATCCAAACTGATACCCGCCCAAGTAATCATGTTCATCAGGGCAGAACTAGACTCCCTACGGACCAAGGCCCATCTCCCTGCGACTTAGGCGCAAGACCTTACGTCCTTTGCCAGATCATTTCATGTTGGGCGATTGTGCCCAGCCCTGGATTTCCAGCAGCTGCTGGGGAACATGGCATCCACCACCAACGTGGTCCATTGGGCGTACTGGTGGATGCACCACCTACAGTGGGAGCTGGGTCACCAATTGTCCCAGCACCTAGGTCATCTGGGCCAGTCCATTTTAGTGACCCAACCGATGTGGGATGCCATCCAGTGGTGGCTAGTCCCTCTATCTGGAGGAAGGAATCCAATTTTTTTTTTTGCCCAGAGTCGATGGTCACACTCTCGACAGATGTGTCTCTAGTGGGGAGCACACCTGGGGAACCACAGAGCTCACAGGTTCTGGTCACCCAGGGAGTCCTGTCACCATATCAGTGTGCTGGAGCTCCGAGCTTGTGGTTGGCTGTCACGGAAGTTGCTACTCTGGACAGGGGACATGTCATGCAGGTCGAGACAGATAATACCATGACCATGTTTTAAACGAACAGGCAGGGTGGAACTTATTCCCACTATCTGTGTTGCAAGGCCCTCCGCACCTGGACACTCATGCACATCCTGGGTGCAGTTCTGTGTGATAATCGATCGCTATTACGGTGAGTGCGTTATCGCCGAAAAGCAGTTCGACGATATGCACTTAAAGGCAACCGGGCACACACAGTACAGTAACTGTGTGCGCAGGGGGACTGTTTCCCCTCCCCAAATTATATATTCTCAACTCTAGGGGGTTGCATATTGGGGAGGTGGCACAGCCCGGTTTAAAAAAACATTTTAAGTCCTGTAGCCACGGGACCAAGCAAATTTTTCCAGCCACAAACCCAGGACCTGCTGCGTTGGAGCCAGCCTCCCTACCCACCACACCAGACGGTTGACTTAGTGGAGCAGGCACACTAGATGGTAATAACCCTCTTTCCTATCCTTTCCGCTCGCCCATCCCTCTCCTCGCAGTCATCCTGAGAGGTCGCTCATGATAATAGCGCCCTCATATGGGTTGCCGTTTTTGACAGTCGTCCATATGCTAGCGCTGTCATCACAGGATACCCCTGGGTGCCAATCTTCTGACAATACACATCACGGGAGTGAACAGTCAGCTGGCAGACACTCTCAGCCTGGTTGGAGAAACATCTGACGTCTGGTCCCTGCATCAGGAGGCGGTAAGCCACCTATTCTTCCAATGGGGCACCTCTCTGGTGGACTTGTTTGTTTCCTGGGAGAACAGAAAGCAGAGATTGTTTCGTGTTGTCCCCCCCAACAGTCCAGGTCACTATTGGGGGTTGTCTTCCTGAGGCCCTGGACCTCGAGCCTTGCGTGTGCTTTCCCTCAATCCACAAGGTGGTGGTCAAGGCATGGATGATTCTGATAGCTCCAGACTGACCCGGACAGTTCTGGTACCTGGATCTCTGCAGTCAGCCTCTGTGGCAGTTGCCTTTTTGCTCGGACCTGCTAACCAGACAACAAGGGAAGACCATGCACCTGGACCTTCACTCCCTGCACCTCTTGGCCTGGTTCCTGTGTGGCTAGAGTTCCAGGCCTTGGGTCATTCGGAAGCTGTGCTCTACATTGTTAAGGCCTACCGTAAACAGTCAACTAATTGGTACTGGGTCTGTCCATGAAAAGGGGTTACCAAAGTGTGACATGAGGGTTAAATTTTCAAATTATTTCTAGATTACATTTGTGATGCATTTCAAGATATTATGACCCAAGTATGAAAAAAGAAACATATTGGGAGATAAAAGCCCCACAGGTTCCTGAGATAAAAGAACCGTATTGTGGTGAGTGTAACAAGTGACACCACACACTGTGGTGAATGTAGCCCCTGACATAAAACATTTGTTTTAGTAGTAAAAACTTTAATAAACATGTAATGAGTTGTATTAAAACATATGAAACAAATATTTATAAGAATTGTATTACATTAATTGTAAATATGTTTTGCACCACATACCGTGGTGAATGTAACAAGTGACACCACACTTGTTTCATTTACTAAAACTATACTAAACATGCCTAACAACTAACATGCTACTGTTAGTGACTGACATACTACTGTAGCTAACATGCTATTAATAATAACTGACACAGTGCTACAAAACCTGGAGAAATCTGACAATTATAACAGTAGTGACAGGTGTGATGTTTGATACCACATACTGTGGTGAATGTAACAAGTGACACCACACTTATGTTTGACTTACTAAAACTGCACTAAAACTTGCCTAACGACTAACATGCTACTATTACTATTACTGACTGACGTATTGCTATAAAACATGAAAAAAATCAACAATTACATTACTGGCAAGTGTGATGCTTAACACCATATAATTTGGTGAAACAAGTGACATCACACATTTGTTTCCAGTTTTAAAAAATTTACTTAACATACCTCATGGCTGTCACGCCACTACTAATAACTGGCATAGTGTTACAAAACCTGGAGGAATTTGACAATAACAACAGTACTGGCAGGTATGATGGTTGACACCACATATCATGGTAAATGTAATGAGTGACACCACAAAGAAAATCCATTTTCAAACAACATGAAGTCTTGCTATATTATGACATATGCAGTTTGTCCCAGCCTTAGAACTCCATGCCAGGCATGGAATCTTGAGCGCGAGCTCGGCTGAAAAAACTCTGTCTGTTGATCTTCAAACTGAAACTGTCAGATTCTTTACTCCGCCTCATTGAACAGTCGCTCCGGAGATTCCTCCTACTGCTCGGTTCATTTATCGGTTAAAAAAGTGTTATTTCTCGGTTTTCTAAACTGCATTTGTATATTTTAACCGCAACCGGTCGGTTCAAGCTCTGTCTGTGGTATCGTAAGTAATAGATAGGTTTTACATTTCTCTGTGTGGAACTTGCAAACGTTATCATCGGTTCGGTTTGAACCGATCAGGCTGTTGTTAAAACTTGTTAAATTACATTTAGAGTGCAGTTCCCGGTTCTTATCGGTTCTAAAAAAAACGGATTTCATTACGTTTTTTTCCACGACCCGTGATACGGTTGGGAACCGATAAGGGTGTCTTGCTTGGCAATTTGCCAGAAAAGGGCAAGTTTTTGGTTAGGCTGGCATTATGTCTGAGAAACCCAAAAGAAAAACCAGGCCCACTGGGTTTCAACACTGTAGTGTCTGTGGGGAAGCCTTTGCCAAGGCTGACCCACACACCACGTGTGTTTATTGTCTGGGGTTTGACCACTTCAATGCAGACTGCCAGATTTGCAGAATTTCCCTGCAGCTACCCTGGATAAGAGAGTTGGTGGCTCGAGGCGAGAGGCCAAAAAGTCCGGCGGCCGGATGGCCAGCGGTTCCGGTGCCAACCGAACCGGAGGAGTGCACTCTGACCAGGCGATACTTCCTCGGGCAAGCGAAGAGCTGACTCGGAGGAGCCAGTTCCAGCAAAGAGGACTAGAAAATCAGCAGGTGTGGAGCCAAAATTTCCTTCTCCAACCGCTGCAGAGATAACAAAGCGATCCAAATTGTCCAATCGCTTTCCCGGTTCCGTCCGAACCGGCACCATCAGGTAAACGGTCGGTTCCACCGGTTCAAGAATATGATATAGAAGAATTTTATGAACCGGAGGAGGGGGAGGAGGATTATGAAGAGAGTGAATGTGATTTTGAAAGTCTGGATGTGCCCATTGAACCGGACATCTCCCCAGACAGACCTTCAGGAGTGTCTCCCCCTAGGCTTTCTGAGTCCCCTTCTCATTTTCTGTTTTATAAAAAAGTTGCTGAAACCCTCCAGCTCCCTTTGGAAGAAGCTGTGGATGAACAGGAGGAGCCTGACTATGTGGAAATGATGGATATCCCAGAGTCCAGGAGATTGTCTATTCCTTTACATAAATCTTTTAGGAAACAGACAATAAAGATTTTAAAAGCTCCTTAATTCTTTACCTCCTGTGGATAAAAAGATGGACAGGAGGTACACATTGTCAGGCTCTGATACGGAGTTCCTTTCACAACAATGCAGCCATGTTGGGGTAGTGCAGGCTGCAGCCTGTGATAAGGCAAATATTCCCTTGGCTTCACACCCCCCTGACAAGGACTCCAGGAGGATTGATGCCATGGCAAAGAAACAATACATGGCAGCATTCTTGGGACTCAGACAGGCAAATTATATGGCCTATGTTGCAAGATACCAGAAATCAGATGGGATACTGTTATGGCTTTAGCGAAACAGGTCCTAGCCAGCTGCCAAGGAGCTGGAACAGGTGGCTGCTGATGGTATTGAGGCATCAGGTGCAATTCCATGCTGCAGTGGACTCTAATGATGTATCTTCAAGAGTCATGGCTACATCTGTGGCTTTTAGGTAGAATGGCTTGGCTCAGGTGTACTAGACTGTCACAGGATACCCAGGCTAAGGCCATGGATTTTCCTGTTGTGGGTAATTCTCTGTTTGGGGAGCAGACAGAGAATACATGAAAATGGATGAGTATAGGACCATATTGGGAGCGCACAGGCCAGGAAGGCAAAGCCACTCCTCAGAGGCAGCTTTGCAGGGCAGGCCTTTTCACAGGCCTTTTACCAACCCAGGCCTCCTCTTGGCTTATGCCCAGAGGGGTTCTTCAGAGGGAGAGGCAGGCGGGCACGAGCAGGCCTGCTCCCACCCCTCAGCCTAAAGCCCCTGCCAAACAGGCACCTTGATGGGATGCCCAGGGCTGATTCTCCATTACCTGTAGGGGCAGGCTGGCTTGCCTGTCCAGGACTGGGAGTCTTTAACATCAGACAAGTGGGTCCTGGAAGTAGTAAGCCAGGGACTGGTTCTCAGCTTCAAAGAATTTCCAAAGATGAGAACCAGATCCTTTCCACCTGCAAATCCATCAGAGGCTCTTGCTTTGGAAACAGAAGTCTCAACCCTCCTGGCTCTCAGAGCTGTAGAAAGGGTTCCTCCCCTACACCAGGGCAAAGGACTATACTCCAGGTACTTCCTTACCCCAAAAAAGACAGGAGAATGGCGGCCCATCCTGGATCTAAGATACCTAAACAAGCACCTTTTAAAACCAAAATTCAAAATGGTGACTCTGGGAATTATTTTACCCTCCCTAAGGCCAGGGGACTGGCTAGCGTCCCTGGACCTCAAGGATGCCTACTTCCATGTTCTCATCAGAAGCTCCCACGAAAGTACCTCAGATTGAACTGCCCTCAGGCCATTACCAGTTCAGAGCAATGCCCTTCGGCCTCATTCTCTGCCCTAAGGGTATTCACTAAATGCCTGGCAGTAGCAGTTGCTCACTTAAGAAGGCAAAAGATTGCCATCTTTCCTTACCTGGACGACTGGCTCATAGTGGGTCAGTCTCCAGACCAAGTCAAATCACACCTTAGGTACCCAGCAGCTGCTTACATCTCTAGGTTTTCTTCTCAATCTTCCAAAGTCAGTTCTAGAGCCTGTTCAGCTACTCACCTTCATAGGTGCAGAACTGGACACAAAGCAGGCCAGAGCTTTCCTTCCTCTAGAAAGAGTAAAGACCCTGGTGACTCTGGCCTCCTCCTTCACTCTGCAGGTCTCTCGACCAGCAAGGCACTTTCTACAGCTCCTTGGCCACATGGCTGCTTCCACAGCTGTAGTGCAAGGAGCAAGATTTCAGATGAGGGACATCCAGTTCCATTTGAGAGCCTTCTGGTCTCAAAGGAGAGATCCTCTAACCAAATTGATCCCAGTAACTCGAACCCTGATCCAGGCCCTGCAGTGGTGGCAGGATCAGAGCAATCTGAGACAGGGGGTTCCTTTCATCCCTCAATCTCACTCCTTGACCCTTACTACAGATGCGTCCCTCTTGGGATGGGGAGCTCACATGGGCGACCTCACCACCCAGGGATTGTGGTCCCCTCAGGAATCTCTGCTCCACATCAATCTGTTGGAACTCAGAGCTGTTTTTCTAGCACTTCAGGTTTTTTCTGCATCTGTTCAGAACAAAGTGGTACAGGTCAGAACAGACAACACCACTACAATGTGGTACATCAACAACAAGGGGCACTCGGTCTTGGCCTTGTGCACCGAGGCAATGAAGTTGTGGTCTCTGGCTTATTCCCTGAACACCTCCCTCATGGCAGTTCACCTCCCAGGCAAGGACAATGTCCTGGCAGATGCTCTCAGCAGGATTTCCCAGGGCCATCACGAATGGTCACTGGATCCCCTAGTACTGGGTTAGTATTTGCCAGGTGGGGCACCCTCAGATAGATCTTTTGCAGCCCCAGACAATCACCAACTTCCGCTTTTTGTTGCAGGCCCCAGTGTTGGGCTCAGTCCTCTGGATGCCTTCCTTCTCGATTAGGAAGGAAGATCTTCCTTGTCAATCTTCACATTCATTACTTCCTGGGTGTAAGCCGAGGCGCACCGCAGGCTTTTTTTTTTTTTTTTAACTTTGGCTAACGCACCGCCCTCGAGAGTGGCATCATGCGCGAGGCCGTTAGTGCGATCGACCCTCCTCCAACTCAGTTCTGTTTCTCCCGCCGTCGAGGCAGCACCTGTTGCAAGTAGCGGTCATTTTTAGTGCGTGTTTGCCGACTCCTGTTTTTTTCTTCACTCGGCCGATCCGTAAGACTATTCTTTTTCTATCTCTGGCATCAAAGTGTGTTTCTTGCACTAGTGTTTTAGCCTTATTATTTTCGGCGTTATGTCCGGTTGGGGAGCTAAGCGCTTTTCAAGAGCAGGCGGCGCCCTATGCGTCGGTGCTCCTGTGGCGGCATTTTCTCCGTCTCGGTTCCGTGATGTTTGCCTTCGTTTGCCTGGGACCCAACCATGATATGGATTACGTGCGGCCTGTTTCTCGATGGACCGTCCGTCCTCGAAATCCAGCGTTTAAGCTCGGCAAGGCCCGCCGACTTTGGAGGGGCGGCGTCGGCTCTCGGGATTCGGGCAGGTGGTTAGGCCCTCACCGGGTCCCCTCCCGGGCCTGTACAGGTCCGAGGAGGAGGGTCTCCTCGTCTTTTCTTGCTGAGGAGGCCCTTCGGCGGTGTTGGGGAGCATCGTAGTCCCTTCCGGCGCGACACCGACACCGCCTCGACAGTCACCTCTTGAGTGCAGGCTCCCCGTGTCGAGGCCCTTGGCTTTTGGGCCTGGCTCGGGTGGACCTCGCGCCGTTTGGGATCCTGGCACCGTTCGCGGTGCCGGTGATTCGATCGCGGCGCCCGTTTCAGCACCGTTTTTGGATCGGCGCCGTTCGCGGAGCAGTGATCGAGAGTGGCGCCGGTAGGCGGTACGCTTTGAGCATCGGCACCGTTCGCGGCGCCGATGGACCTGGCGGCGCCGTCGGCGTGCCGCCTCGCCTCCGGCGCGTGTGGTGGCGCGTGGGCCTTGTCCTTCCTCCTAGCGGTGCGTGGCCTGTCGCGCCGTCGGGGTTTGGAGTTGAGCCTGGCTGCTACCGGTGTGGGGCGGCGTCACCCTTGGTAACTGGGGCATTCGGCGGCTCCGTGGCCTCAGGGACCCCTGGAGTGGCCAGCATCGAGGTCCAGCTGGTCTCGTCCTCCTCGGGCGATGACTGAGGCGTGGACCCATCCTGGCACCCCCACTCTTGGGTCTGGGTCCCCTGTCGGCACAGGTACCAGGGCGCAGAAGCCGCCTCTCTCTCTCCCCCCCTTCCGTCGCCTCCTGAGTGGTTCCCGCCTGCCGGGTGGCCGGAGCCCCGGGCAAGCGTGGGGAGTGACGGAGGGCTCCCTCTCTGGAGGGCAGTGACAGCTACCAGCGGTGCTGTTGCCCCTCTAGGACAGGGGACGCTGTGGTGGGAGGCCCTCTCGGAGTCCGAGGGGTTGAGGGGCAGGGGTCTGCCACTCGGTCTTCTTCCAGCCCACCTCAGGGGGTGGCCAGGGAGCGTAGTCGCGGAACCTCACCCCTCCCTCCAGGGTTCTAGGGTGTCCTCCGGCGTTTGTGCGGACTGCCTCTTCTGGATCCATGCAGTCCAGGCGTCACAGGGAGGTTCTCCCCAGGGCTCTTCCAGGCTCCGCTTCCCCAGAGTTCCGTTCTGCGGTCTGGTCTGATATCACGGGATCCCTCCTACTGGGCTCCTTTCCCTGTTCAGAGCCTCGCGAGAAGCAGTTGCCTCCTCGGAGGTGCCCCTCTCCCATCTCTCTGCCTACTCCACCCCGCTCCCAGGCCATGTCGGTCCTACGGGTCCGTTATCCTGGGAGCAGTTCAGGGGTTCTGCGGTGGCCTTGCCCTCATACGTTAGATACATGCATGAGCGGGTCTTTCAACTCTCCCCACCGCCGCAGGAATCCTCTGGACATTCGAGCTCCCCATCATCCTCGTCTCCCTCCTCTGAGGGAGAGGAACCCCCTATTCATCTTTCCTCCGATGCTGATTTCACTGAATATCAGCATTTCCTCTCGAGGATGGTGAGGATCTTCGGATTCCTATGTTCGGAGACAATACACGAGCGGAGGCGCAGAATTCCTTGGCGAATTCAGTGCCCAGCATTTGGTGGTACCTTCCTGGCATATCCCCTTCCAGAGGCGTCTATCGGTCCTGGCAGTCCCCAACCGCTGCTTCTCCAGCCCCGGCTGACTGTCAGATGGGTATTGTGCCCCCTCAAGTCTCTAGGTTCTCTTCCCAACCCGCCCTCTGGTTTGGTTTACCTGAACACTCCTTCTGGCGTCGGTGCCTGGTGCCCGACTGCCCACGGATCTGGACTCTCTCAGTTAAACCGTTGGGGGAGAGTGTTCTCTTCTCTCCGCACAAAGTGCCAGTATTGCATCTCATCAGGCTCACCAAGCTGCCTACAGCCCGGCATTTGTGGTCGATGATGTCCTAGCTGTTGGCATCAATGCCTGACACGAGCAAACCAGACAAGCCGTTGCCCTCTAGCTGTAGGGCCTGGGAGCTGGCAAGACACCAAGCAAGGGCATCTTACGGCCTCAATGGGGTGGCTTCCAGGCTTCTGGGACAGCGATCTGCATCAGGCGGACGGCATGGCTTCGTCTTTCCAGGTTGTCACCCCTGGCCCGGCGTAGAGTGATTCGCTCCGCCTTCCAGGGGACCCGTCTTTTCTCCTCTAGAGCTAGGAGACTTTTACAGGGGCTCCCTCCGTCTCCTCGTCCTCGGGAGGCACCTCCTATCTCTTCCCCCACTTAGGCTTTCTGAATGAGCCAGGGTCTTCTCCTTCTGTTTCTCACCAACAGAAGGCTGGGGGTCTTGTTCCCTCAGGGTATGGCCTCTTCCCCTTCCTGGGGAAGAGGGCTGACTCACCCAGGAAGTAATGAATGGTGAAGATTGACAAGGGAAGATATGAATGCATTACCTACCGTAATTCTTGATCTTCTCTTGTATCTTCACCATTCATTCTTACACCCTCCCTCCATCCCCTCAGTGGCCTCTTCCTGTGGCTTCTCCACCTCCCATCTCTTCCTCTCTCTGCAATATAAAAAAAAAAAAAAATTATAAAAATGGGAAGAATTGCTCAATTTTCCAAAAAAAAAAATCTATTTCTTGGGGGGTTCTTATTCTCCAGAAAATTATTTACTCTAAGATTCTTGGGCCATCTAGTGGATTTGCTTTGGCGATCAAACTGCACAACTATCTCTTGCCATCCCTCGGGCGAGATACCTCTGGGGTTTTAGCCTGGCTCAGGCTGTTCAGTTTTGATCCTGCAATCCCGTGCTCCAGCTGTTAAGCCCTAGAATCAAAAACCCCTCCCCCTTCCCTAATTCTTGCCTTGCAGAGAGGAGGAATGGGCACGTCTGTTTTTTGTAAAAAAAAAAAAAAAAAGCAAAAAGCTGAGGGAACTCTCTTCGACTGCCATAGGCATTCTTGGTATTCAGGTCACGCTCCTAGCCTGCAAGTGATTATCTGTAAAAAAAAAGAAAGAGAAAAACAAACAGGAAGTAAGATGAGAGGGTAGACTACCCTTCTCGCCAGATTTTGATAATTGGTGTTTCCTTTCTAGTGTCCTCGGACAGTTTGCAGACAAGCAGTGCTGACCGTAACCAATCCCAGCCAACCTAAGCCTCTGGCCTGCCTTGGCGGAATCCGACTGAGTCCCACTTCTGTGCTTATAAACTCCTGAAAGGCTTACAGTTTCCATTTCCAAACCCTGAGCAGTGCTCTCATACTGCGGGGTTTTATTCTTCCCTCCTCGGGTGTCCTCCAGTTAAAGGCCTTCCAGCGGCCAGGAGCTTGAAGTGGTTATCAAAACAATGGCATGTTGAGGATGAGGACTATGCCCTCCTGAGTCTGTCTACCAGGTTTGGTGAACCTTCTCTTCAGCTCTGTCTCCAGGGATTCTTGCTTCCCTGTTAAAGTCAGGCCTTCAGCCATAAAGCCAACTAGGCTCCTTGGGCATTCTGGTCCCTCAACATCCCATCTCTCTCTTCTCTTCTTCTTCTTCTTCCTTCTCTCTCCTCCTAGAGTCGCCCAGGTAAGGAGGCCCTGCAGTCCCTAGGTTAGGGATACTCTTATCTCCTCTGTCCTTCCTCCATCGGCTTATTCCTTTTTCAGTTCATTCTTCCTTACTTTGCTATCCCTTGGCTATCTTGCCTCGCTGTCTTTATTCTCTGCTTTTGCTTTTGCCTCTCCGGCTCACAGAACTGAGTTGGAGGAGAGTCGGTCACTACTAACGGCCGCCCTCGCGCGCGCGCCAGCGTCCCTCTCGAGGCGGTGCCATTGGCCAAGGTTAAAAAAGCTCCCGTGGCAGGGCGCGCCTCCAGCTTACACCAGGAAGTAATGAATGGTGAAGATACAAGAGAAGATCAAGAATTACGGTAGGTGCGTAATTTTCATTTCCTTTATGCCTTTCCCCCCTTTCCTCTCTTGTTCAAGGTGCTAGTCAAAATCAGATCTCAACCTTGCAAGATGATTCTGATTGCTCCAGATTGGGCCAGACAGCCCTGGTATCCACTCCTTCTGTCCTTAGCAGTCCACCTTCCCCTGTGTCTCCCCAGGAATCACAATCTGTTAACCTGTGCCCAGGGGAGAGTTTGGTATCCGAATCTCAAATCCCTCAACCTCAAGGCCTGGCTCTTGAGGAGTTAGAGTTTGCTGACCTACACCTTTCTCAAGGTGTACTCGATATCTTGAAAGCTTCTAGGAAGCCTTCCACCAGGGCTGCTTATAATTCTAAATGGAAAGGTTTTCCATATGGTGCTCTGAAAAGCATATTTCCCAGAATCTGCTGATTTGCCCACAGTCCTGGACTATATGGTCCATCTAAATACCTTTGGGCTGAGGCCGGCTACCCTGAAAGTGCATTTGGCAGCTGTCTCTGCTTTTATTTCAGCAGGAAAGCCCTCTTCTCTTTCTGCTCACCCTGTATTCTCCAAGTTTTTCAAGGGATTGCTTCACACCAACCCTCCATTCAGGGACCCTGCTCCTGCCTGGGATCTTAATGTTTGCATTGCTCAGCTAATGCAACCCCCCCTTTGAGCCTTTGTCTTCAGCAGAGCTTAAGTACTTGACTTGGAAAACTGTGTTTCTAGTAGCCATCACTTCTGCCAGGCGCATAAGTGAATTACAAGCTTTGTCAGTGGAACCTGATTTTATCTCCTTTCACAGAGATAAGGTAGTCCTCAGGACTAACAGGAAGTTCTTGCCTAAGGTGGTTTCAGATTTCCACCTTAATCAATCTATATCTCTTCCAGTGTACTTCACTGACCATTCCTCCTCTGGCGAGAGGAGGCTGCACAGTTTAGATGTAAAGAGAGCCCTTGGTTACTACATAGAGCGTACCAAGGGTCACAGGTTTGACTCCCTCCAACTGTTCCTCACTTATGGTGAGGTTGGTAAAGGGAAACCTGCCACTAAAAGATCCATTGCCAGGTGGATTGTCTCTTGTATCCAATTTTGCTATCAAAAACTGGGTAAGAGTTCCCCTTCAGGCCTGAGGCTCCACTCTACAGAGGTACATCTGCGTCCCTAGCTGCGGCCAGGGACATCCCTATCTTGGAGATATGTCAAGCAGCTACCTGGAAAACAGTACACACTTTCACCAAGCATTACTCCCTGGACATCCAGGCTAGGAGTGATGCTCGGTTTCATGCAACTGTGCTTCGAGCCTATTTCCTAAGTAGGTTCTGTCCCTCCTCCATGGAGAATGCTGCTGTGTAGTCTGCATATGTCATAATATAGCAAGACTTCATGTTGTTTGAAGAAAAAATTACTCACCTTAGTAATGTTGTTTCTTCTAATGGAGTCTTATATATAATCCCCACTGCCTCTCTCAGAACCTTTGTCTTGGGATGTGGGTGGGCAGTGCAGTGTTGGCACTTAATGATGCCCACCTTGTGTTTTCACCCCTCTTTTTGGGGTGTTTGGGTGTTGTATTTTATTTTATTTTATTTTTTGGATCCCCTGACTTGAGTCTTGGTTTTGGGACCAGAAAAATGTGTTAATATTTTAGTAGCCAGTTGGCTAGTGTAGGTTTACAGCTTCCACACAGAACCTTAGTGAGTTTTGCTCGTAAAGATCTGACAGTTTCAGTTTGAAGATCAACAGAGTTTTTTCAACCGAGCTCGAGCTCAAGATTCTATGCCTGGCATGGAGTTCTAAGGCTGGGACAAACTGCATATGTCATAATATAGCAAGACTCCTTTAGAAGAAACAACATTACTAAGGTGAGTAATTTTTTCTTAACTCTCCCCCCATATACAGTACACTGAATAATCCCTAATATAATTGATGCCCAGCACTTTCCCTAGACATGCAGCTGTCACTGAAATATGCTGTCTGAAAATTTGCCCCCAAAATCAGTGAATGATGGTAACCTAAGTCTACCTGTGGTGAATGTAACTGCAACCCTCGTTGTCGCATGCAGGGCTTATTTTCCTGGAATGTGGCCCTACAAATGGAGGAGCCACATGCAAACAGTGGGTTTTAAACCACAACTCAGCTCCTCCCTCTATGGTTGCTCCTTAGTTCTGATGGGCAGGTTATGACTTTAGCGGTCCCAGACTGACGGGTAAACATTGGGCCTGATGTTACTCCAAGCAGAGTGAGGGTCAAAGATTGCTGTCCCTTCTGTGGGAAAGATAGATCAGGCAATAACACAATTAGTTATCACAAGGAGGCAAACTAGGAGAGAAGCCAGAACATCTTTTAAAGTGCTATTAGCACAATTACAGATTTGGGGGGCCAGGAGGGTGAGTGTAACATGCTGTGACACTAACTGTTACATTCACCACACTAAATACAAATCTGCATAAATTAAAAATGGGGCATTACAATGGGCTAAAGAGTACAGACAATAAAAAACACAACTCCAGATTAGTAAGTGGACTTACTTTAATAATGGAAAACAGTAAATAAAGCTTGCAAAAACAATTAGTAAAACATGTGGTTTTGTGTGCCACACTT
This sequence comes from Neoceratodus forsteri, assembly GCA_016271365.2. NCBI lineage: Eukaryota > Metazoa > Chordata > Ceratodontiformes > Ceratodontidae > Neoceratodus > Neoceratodus forsteri. The sequence goes on along the minus strand of CM028136.1, from coordinate 48,600,143 downwards.
TTTCAGGTAAAAAAGACAGCAAAATGGAGCGGAACACCCCATAAAAAAAAAAAATGGATGTCCTAGAATTCTATAGTTATGTTATTTATCTGCACATATAGCCAGCATTCAGATTTAGTCAAAAACATGTGCCTGACAGTTCTTGATTTTTAAAAATGTGGTATGCACTGTATGGTGGGCATTGGTAACCCCTTTTCATGAACAGACCCTACTATGCTTTTAAATGGAAGAGGTTTTCCATTTTGCCAGGACAAGGAGATTGATTCCCCTTGCCTGCCCCATGGCGAGCATCCTGGAGTACCTTTGGTTCCTCTCTCAGTCAGGGCTGCGAGTGGCAGCCTTTAAGGTGAATGAATGAATGAATTAAACTTTATTTATAAAAGCACCTTTCCAAATCCAAGGCGCTGTACATAAACAAAACAAATAAAAATTTAAAATACACATGACAGTCAAAATGTTAAAATCCATAAAAGTACCAGACCATAAACATCATTTTCAGTAAGATCCAAGTGTGCCAGATTAAGTATTCAATTCAGGAACTGTCTGGATATGCTATATTAAACAAGTGTGTTTTTAATGCTGTCTTAAAACTCTGAGCGGTCAGGCAGTCTCTTACTCGTGCACCATCTCTGCATATCAAGTGCAGGCTGATATCCCAGTAGTGACACAGTAGAAGGTGGTCAGGTGCTTTTTTATGGGGCTGGACCACTTGTCCCCTCTGGTGCACGATTCATCACTACCTTGTGACCTACTGCTTGTGCTAGCTGTGCTCGTGGACAAGCCACTTGAACCTGTGCACAGGTGTGGGATGTCACACCTGTTCTGGAAGATGGCCTTCTTGGTGGCCATCATGTTAGCTAGAAGGATCAGTGAGGAGTCTCCTTATCTGGTCTTCCACAAAGACAAGGTCATCCTTCTCCCCCAACCCGAAGTTCCTCCAGAAGGTCATATAGGAGTTTCACCTTAACCAGGTGCTTAAGTTACTGGTATGCATAATTGACCCAACCCCGGAGGTTGATTGCAGGCTTCATACAATGGAGTTGTGGATGGCACACTCTTGTTATAAGGAGGGCATGGCTGTAGTTTGCGGTGAGGCTCGCCAGCTGTTTGTAACATGTGCTGAGGCCATGCCTGGCAGACCAGCACCAAAGCGGATGATTGTCAGGTGGATGACATCCCACATCAACATTTGCTATAGGTTGGCTGGTAGGGAGCCTCCCAGAGGGCTTAGGCTCATTCCACCAGACATACCACTGCCGCAGTGGCTGCCTCCAGGGACATCCCCAGTCAGGCAATCTGTAGGGCTGCTACCTGGAGGACAGCACTCACCTTCATTTCCCACTACAGCATTGACACGGAGTCACGTTAGGGTGCTGCTTTTGGGACCTCGGTTCTCAGTCTCTGTTCACCTTATAGGTGTCGTGCCTTGCCTCTCCTCCTGGAGAACTGCTCGGAGTCTGCCATAGTGTGGGTAGTGCACTGTCCACACCCTTAGAAATAAAGGTTACTGACCTGTAATCAAAGTTCTTGGTGTGGTATACAGTTCACATACACACAACTCACCTAGCCTCCTCTGTCGAGGTGGCACATGAATCCCTGCTTCCAGCTTGCAAAGGTCTGATGTCACAGGGTGAAACTGGGATATACTGCCTGGGTGACAGGAGGGGTTTAGCTAAAAGACATCCGATGAATCGGCATTTCATTAGAACTGCCAGAATGTGGATGTGAAGTGTATACCACTCCTAGAACTACAGTTTCAGGTGAGTAACATACATTTTGGCTACATGAGCAAAATAAATGAAATCTGTCACTGAGCATGCTCAGAAATTTATTTTGCTCATTTTTTCCACATTGAGCATGTCCAGGTATTTATTCTCATGTGTGAGATGCCTTTTTTTTGTTAAGTCACAGTTTACATTTTGTACTTAAGGTCTCATAGGTCATTTAGGAGCTAAGTAAGGCCAAAAACCCATTTGATGCTTGCCCTTTACACAGGGGTGTCCTGATCTTCCAAGGATCAGTCTTCACCAATCATTACTGGCGAGGGGATAAGCCGGGCGCAGGACCCTGTCAGGCGTATAACTTTAAGACTTTTGAGGAGGGAGCCAGTGTTGGAATGGCGCCACCCTCGAGCTGAAAGCGTGTGCTCTGAGGTTGACGATAACTGATGCCAGCTCCCAGCGTCCTCAGTTCTGCTGGTCTGCCATCAAGGCAGCGTCTCGTGGGAGCTTCAAGCAAAATTTACTTCGTCAGTTCTGTTGCTGCAGATTTTCTGCTTGATGCCGAATCTTCAGTTCGGCTCTGAATTTTTGGCTCCTTTTTTTTTCTTTTATTTTTCTAGTGTGCGACGTGGAGTGCTGTTACTATTTTTTGATTTGGTTCCGGTTTTCGGTCATGTCCAGTTCGGGCCCTAAAAAGTCCAGAAAGTCTAAAGTGGGGATTGCCCCCATGTGTCGGTGCCCCTTTGGCAAGTGCATGACTGTGTCGTGTCGCCATAACCGTTGTTTGGCCTGCCTGGGCCCAAACCATGATGGAGTTGTGCGACGCCTGTTTCTCAATGGACTTCCATGTCCTAACTCAATGTCTTGAAGACGGGATGAGACCCACCCACCTTCAGAGAACGGCATTTTACTCAGGATGCCAGAGTTAGGTCTCTGGGCCCTTACCTTGGGCCGCTCCCCATTACTGTATGTACCAAGGGAGACCAGGCCTCTGCTACTCCTAATCTCGCTGGGACAGAAGGGCTGTGCGAGGGATTGGTGGGACAGTCTGCCTCCTCTGGGGATGGGGGGGTCAGCTGAGCACCCCTGTAATCCGTTCCCCCCTCAGGGGAGTGGGTGACCCCAGTCACAGTATGCAGCTATACACTGGTGCTGCACTGGTGAGATTCCATCGGCAGCGCAACCTGGTACCGCCCTGGCTCCTGGCACTGTCCCTGGTGCCAGTGAGTGGGGCAGCACCGGTCATGCTGCTAGGTCCTCTTCCAACACTGCTAATGGTGCCGGGAGAGGGGGAGTCCCTGGCATGGCCCATTTTGGAGAACTCTCTGGTCTCATCCTCAGATTTGGATGATGATTGAGATGATCCTGATTGGATTATTGATTCCTCAGAGCCTCAGGACTCCCTTCAGCCTAGCTCTAGGCCTTCTGCAGAGTTGGGGAGTCCCCAGCTCAGTGCAGACTCTGGTACCGCCCTTCCTTTACCTCCTGGTGCCATTCTTGGTGCCAAGCTAGCCTCCAGTGTTCACCCTGGCACCGGAGAAGGGGGTGGCGCCAAGCACTGTGCTGGGTCGTGGGATGGTGCCGGCCCTGTTTCTGGTGCCATGGAAGGCACTGATTCAGGCATCAGTGCCAGAGACGATGCTGAGGGGAGTTCTGGAGCCACCTGCAGTACCAGTTCTTCGCAGCTTTCTCTCCTAGATTCTTCAGTTCCTGTTAGACCTCGGTGAAGTGGCAGGTCCTTGTCTGGTGTGGCAGGGGTCAGCAGGTCGGAGTCAGCACCCCTTGCTATCCCCAGAGCAGCTGGAGGCGCTGGGAGAAGCAGGAGTGCAGACTTCGACCTTCTCTCCCCTCCTAATCTGGCAGGATCTGCAGTCGATGGGGATAGGGCTGCCCTAGTGGACCAGCATGACTCCAGTCTCCTCACCAGAGGGTTTCCCCTCGAGGGCACCACTCAGCTGACCCCTCCATGGTTGGGCAATTGGCAGTGGGTGGTATGTGCAGCCCCCTCCCTAGGGAAGGTCCTCTGCTCGCTCCCTCTGCCTCCCATTCCTTCCATCCCAGGTTTTTCCAGCTCTGCAGGGCCTATGACTTGGGAACAGTTCAAGGTGACAGCGGCCACATACCCCCGGTACCTTAGAGCCCTGCATGAGGTCATCTTCAAACCTCAGGCCCCTGCACTACCTCACTGTGAACACAGCTCTTCCGAATCTCCAACCTCCTCCTCCTCTAGGGAAGGGGGTACCTCCATTCACTTTTCTTCTGATGCTGATCTCACCTCCAATTGGCATTTCCTATTGGAGATGATGGAGGAGTTGCACCTATCCCATTTTGTAGATCACAACCCTGCGTGTGCGACACTGTCATTACTCTAATACAGTTAAGAATCCACTGTGATCCTTCCGTTGCCTCAGCCCTTCATGGGTGCGTCACATAGTGTCTGGCAAAACTCCTCAGCCTCAATTCCACCCCCGAGGGACTGCCAGCGCAGGTACTGTGCACCTGTGGGGTCTCCAGGTGCCATGCCTCATCCTGTCTCAGGAGTGGAACTGCTGGATACCCCCAGTGGACATCATCACCCTAGGCATGACCATACCTCAGACTCTGACTCAGCCGAGATTGATCACTGTAGTAGAAGGGTGTTCTCAGCAGCGTGCCTCCTCTTGTGCATTTCAGCGCACCTGGCATATCAGGCTGCCTATGCCCGACACCTGTGGGCGATGCTGGGTCAACTCCTGGCATCCATGTCTGATAGTGAGAAAACCAGACAGGCCATCAGCCTTTCCACCCACTGCCTGGAGCTGGTAAGACACCAATCAAGGGCATCTTATAACACCAGTGAGGTAGCTTCCAGGCTTGTGGGAACAGCAGTCTGCATCAGGTGGATGACGTGGCTCTGTCTTTCCAGGTTATCACCCCAGGCCTGGCATAGGGTGATTGCCTCACCATTCAGGGGACCACTTTTTGTCCCCCAGGGTCAGTCTGGAGTTAGTGGGGCACCTTCCCTCTCCCAGGGCTTGGGAGCGCCCGCCTACCCCTGACCAGCCTCGCCCCCTGCCAGACCCATCAGGGGCCTCGTCCTCTTGTGTATCCCCCACAAGAGGCTGTGGGGTCTTTCTCCCTCAGGGTGTGCCAATGCCACTTAAGGTGGTAGCTTGGTACTAACCCACCAGTAATGAATGCTGAAGATTGATCTTTGGAAGAAATGAAAATGATTTACTCATCGTAATTCTTGATCTTCCAGGTTATCTTCAGCATTCATTACTGCTTCCTCCCCACCTTCCTCTTGTGGTCAGTCTGTTGGGCAGTGCCACTTCCCTACTAACCCTCCCCTCTTTTGACCCAAAAGAGGGCTAATGTTTAGCTGGCACACCCAAATGGACGGCCGGGCTCGTAGCCAGACAGATACCCTACTCTTTGCTTTCGTGGGGGAGGGGGCAACTGCGGCTAGCTGGCCTCCCTTACCTCCTCTTCTACAGAGGAGGTTTTGCTACCCTAGGGAATCCAGAACTTGCCTTATCTCTAAGAGGTGGGTGTCAGTTGGCCCTCGGCTGGTTGCTTGTGTCAGCAGTGAATTTTCAGGGTTAGAAGCCACTTGCAGTATCTTGTACCGCATAGTCTGCCTTTTTCTCCACTTAGGAGACAAGCATAAAAGCTCTGCCCCTTTGCACTTCTGTCCTTGACATCTTCTTTGTTTTCAGTGCTGGGCTAAACAGGCAGTGGACACCTTCACTCCCACCTTGCTCTTTTTCCATCTACTTGCAGGGACATTGGGCCTTTCTGACCTGTTCTTCTGGATCCTCTGTAGAGAGAGAGGGAGACATTGGCAGATGCTCCTGTCTCCCCAGAACCTTTGCCTCAGCCTACCAGGACTTTTGTAGCCTGTAACAAAAAAGGGTGAGACATGACACAGGAATGGGCCACCTAGCCTCTTATGGTCCTCTAGGGACCTGTTTTTATGTCCCCCTTATTCTAACTTAGGGTCATGCCCTTGAGAAGTTCTCTTGGACTCTTTAGGTTCCTGACTTCAAATGTCAGACTATAGCTCTTTCTAGCAACGTTTGGGCTCCACCTCCATGTCTCACCTCTTGCCTACTCACTTTGGGTAGTCTGCCTTCCTGCCCTACAGGTCAGTCCTGTCCTACATCCCTGGCTGAGAACAGGGCACCCTCCTGTGTCTCTTTCTCTTTCTCTCTGGCCTGCCCAGTATTCTGGTCACTCCTAACCTAAAAAGCCCTCTCCAGAGGCCATACCCTTCTTCTCTCTGGTCGGCTTCAGGTTTCAGCTTATATACTTTCCTTTTCACTCTCCCTTGCCCTATCCCTTCTTTTCTGTTTCCTCTCTGGCAAGCAGAACTGAGGAGGTTGGGGAGCCGGCATCAGTTACAGGCCAACCCGCAAGCACCACATTGTGTGTCAGCCTCAAGGGTGGTGCCTCTCCGACGTCGGCTCCCCTCCTCAAAAATCTTAAAGCCGTACACTCCTGTGGGGTCCTGCACCTCCTGCTTATACCAACAGTAATGAATGGTGAAGATATCCTGGAAGATCAAAAATTACAGTGAGTATGTAATTTTCATTTTTATTGTTTCAATCAGTAGTTCTCTAATTTAGCTTTAAACTCAGACATATTTCTACTACCCACCACCTCCAAAAGAAAGGCATTCCACACTGTAATCACCCTCTGATTAAACCAGGAAGCTCTTCACTTGGTTAAACTTGTTTCACCCTTAAGTTGTCAAATGTGGGATCTAGTGTTATGACTCTGGTCTTTGAATTCAAATCCTAAACCATCCCAAAGATCATCATTCATTTTTGTAGTTGACTTTTGTAGCTTTTTACCAATTTCTATCTCAAAACCACATGAGCGCCTTTTGTATAAATTAAATGTGACATGGCCTGACTTAAGATACCATTTTTATCTTACTTTGAAGGTACTGTTCTATTGCTATCTCCTGAGATAGCAACAGATCAGTAGACCAGTACCCTTTCATGAAGGTAAAAGTGATATCTAGTCCACCAGTATCATATCTCGTATGTATCTTCATTTAGAATGTTTTAGTGCTTAAAATAATCTGTAAGGTTTGACTGTCGCCTACATTGTATAAATATATGTATGTAACTTCATTTATAATGGAATCCTACAGGACCCGATTCTACCACTCTCTTGGTCCTGTAACGAGGGTGGCACGAAACGGACCCCGAGGCCACATGAACATTAGCAGGTACAGTTCCTTCCCCCTGCGATGGGGGGAGGTAAAGATCCTTTTCCAGTGGTGATGGTTCTTTTAATCAGGTGGTGGGTCTGCCATTAAACCTCTGACTAAATCTGTTGTGTGTTTGGTGTGCCTGTTAGCTCACTAAAGGGTGTTTGTTTAGCCCTTGATTTTTTTCTATCCACTGATTTCATCTATATCTACTTACTGACACAGGGAGCGGTCCTCTTCAACATCTTTGTCTGCAGCATAAGGGTTGTAATACAGGGCAGCATATGCCTCTTTGCAAATAATATGAGATCTGTGGCCGGGTGGATAGTGAAAAGGTGTAAACATTTTGAAAGACAATCTGGATAGATTAGAGAAATGGCAAAACACGTGGGGCTAGTAATCCTAACACTGACAGTAGAATGGAGGAGGTAATAGTAGCAAGCACTGCTGAGGAAAAGGACATAGGAGTACTAATTTCAGACAGTCTGAAGACATCAGCGCAGTACGGAAGTGGGATGGGCAGATAGAATGTTGGGGTGCATATGGACGGGGGATCTGCAGCAGGAGAAGGGGGGTGCTGTTGCCAGTGTGTAGGTCACTGGTTTGTCCTCAGCTGGAATACTGTGTGTAGTTCTTTTGAGTCTGTATTTAAAGGAGGACAGGACAGAGTGGAGACAGTGCAGGGGAGGGGTAACCAAAGTGTTCCAGGGACAGCAGGAGAGGACTTGAGAAGATCCGAATATGTATACGCTACAGGTGGCCGGGCAAGCCAGGGGACACGACTGAAACATACAGACACCTCCACGGGGTAAACAAAGTGGGTAGCAGGGCACTGTTCAGACTGAGTGGGAATGAAGACACAAGGGCAGTTCACTGAAGGTGGCAGGGCAGATTTACAAAAGATACCAAGAAGTATGTTTTCATAGACTGGGAAGTGGAGGGTGGAATAAGCTGCCATAGGAGGTGGTCTGTGCGGAAATCCGGGAGAATCAAACATGGGTGAGGCAAATACAAGGTCTTGGCAAAACTGTACCAGAAGAGGAGAGGGAAGGGGGTGTGAAGGTCCACTTGAGATCTCTTATTCAGCATTAGTTAGGTAGGAATTGGCAGGCATGATGAGCCAAGGGATTTTTTCCTGCTGACAAATTCTGTGTTTCTACGTACTGACTTTGGCACGTGCTGCTCTGTACTTACAAATTACAGTGTGTGAAACATTGCAGTTTGGGAGCTGAGACATGAATCAGATGATGACATTGCACACATCTGGCAGCCTGTTGCAGAACTCATGCCAGGGAAGAGCCCATTTTGTATTCAGTTACCAGTTACCCAAGCCTGTAAGTGCTCTTCTGTCTGCACTAGTATCAAAGTAGACAGGTAGGTGGTTTTATTTATAAATTGCACCCTTCCAAGGCTCAGAGCACCAAGTTCAAAGGCAGGATGAAAACGAAGGACAGAGTGAACACCACATTAACTCAGTCAGACCTTATATAACTAAACTACCAATAAATAGCCCACAGTAAGAAATGCATACTTTAGAAGCTGAGGTTCAATCCCAAGAAATGTAGTGTTCTCCACTTGGTGCTTAGGAACCCAGCTTACGAGTACTTTTGGGGTGGGGAGAAGCTGCAGGTTTCAGGAGGGGAAAAGGATCTTGGGGTGGCTGTGGATGCCAAAATGAATAACTCTGAGCAGTGTAGGAGGGCTGTGGCGAAAACAAATAAAATGCTCAGGTGCAATGCCAGGGGGGATAAACTCAAGGAGACGGGAGGTGCTCCTCCCTCCATATAATTGCCTGGTGAGACCACACCTAGAGTACTGCATGCAGTTTTGGTGTCTGTACCTGAAAAAGGACATTGCACTTCTGGAGAGGGTCCAGAGGAGGGTGACCAGGATGATACAGGGTCTGGGGGAAAGACACTATGAAGAGAGGCTTGAGGAGTTCAACTTGTACTCCCTGGAGGAGAGGAGGGACAGAGGGGATATGATCGAGGTCTTTAAATATCTGGAGGGAGTAAATAGGGTCAGCCTAAATAGGGTGTTCAGCTAAAAGGGCCACCGGGGGCACTCCATGAGGCTGGTTGGTGGGAAGCTCAGGGGGGAGACTAGGAGACGCTATTTCACCAAGAGGGCAGTGGACCCTTGGAACGCACTGCTTGCGGATCTGGTGGCTGTTAATACAGTGGAGGGATTCAAGAAGGGCTGGGACAGGTATGAGAGGAGGGTTAAACTGAGTAATGCCAGATCTGGAGGTGTAACTCCGATTGGGGGGTGGGGTCAGGGGGATTTATGGGGGGAAGGCAGGGAGGGCAGCAACGGTGTCCTGATCTTCGAACAGTCTCGATAGACCATTAGGCCTACTCTGCTGGCATTTTGGTATGTTTGAAGAATACTTGATTAAATAAATAATTGGAAGGCAGCTTTTAAACTATAGGTGGCGTGGGTCTGGAGGGATGTCTTTGGGAAGGAGATTCTAGAGGTCAGGGCAGTTACCATGAAACCTCAGTCACCTGCTAATTTGAGCTGGAAAGCAGACTGCTAAGAAGCCCCTGGCCAGTGGAGTGGAACCTCTCACATGTGCATAGGGGGTCAAGAACTCCAGGAAATACAAAGGGCTTAGTCTGTTTATTCATGTATTTATTTTATTTAATCTTTGGTAACGAGGTAAGTCCCACTAAGCACAAGTGCCTGCTTTCAGGAGTGACTCGGGAGTAATGAATTGGTTAAGTGACTCGCTCAGGTTCACACAGTATGCAAGTGGAGTTTGTGGGACTCAAACCCAGGTCCACTGGATGTACCAAGCTCATTCACAGCTCAATACTCCAACCTCTAAGTATACTGTTTATTTATTTTATTTAGTTTGTGTTTACCGGGTAGGTGCACTAGCCATAAACATGACTAATTTCATGCATGACCCTTTGCATGTCAGTATAAGCCTATTCCAGTGTATTCACTGCCTAGCAGGTAGCCAGCCCAGGTCCTGCAGTGAGAGAGGCATATGATCCAACTTCCAGACAGAAGTCAAAAGCCTCAGTGCTACAGTATGTTATAAATCAGTTGCAGGTGGTGGATCTAAGGTCTTTTTGATCATGAGCCTCACCACAGCTCCGTTCCGTGTTGTTCCACATTGTCACTGAGCTAGTTATGTTACTGCTGGGTAATACATGCTCACCTAGGAGCCAACTCACTCCAAAGCTGTGACATCATCATAGAACGGCATATGGATGTAATGTCGCCACATAAAAAGTTGCGGATGAATTGCCGAGGTCAGAATGTCCTCAGGGCAGAAAATAACTGGACAAAATCGTGTTTATGACACGTTATTTCTCCGACCGCTTGTTTCACTTCCCAACTTACTATCTGACCCACCCCACCAAAGCAGATGACAAAGTATTGTAGGGAACTGGAATAAAGGAATAATGAATATTTTAAAAGCAGGGCTTACCATACTGTGTTTTTATTTATTTATTTATTTTATTTTAACATCAGTTTAACAGCCTTTGAGCCAGAGGCTCATTTACAAAGGTACCTCGTCATAAGAAGGACAACGAACATACATACATGAGACAAGTTGCAGGTCAGCAGTACAGATCAACAATACGGTACAGTCAGATTACAGGTATAGAGGAGCGTAACATTGTATTAACAGCAAATTCAGATAATCAAATTCAGAATAGACAGCTAAGGGTAGTAGAGTTGAATAGAGGTCCTGCGGGGGAAGAGGGGCTGAGGAGGAGGGGGTGCAGCTCAGAGAGCATTGTCAGTAGGTAGGGGAGGGGAGGTCAGGGCAGCGGCAGGAGTGTGGAGTTGAGCAAGTGACTTCTGGGGCTGTATTTAAAACACGCTAATGAGGGAGCCTCAGTGATGCTGGCAGGGAAGGAGTTGTACCCAGTGGGAGCTCTATAGGGGAAAGCCCTTTGGCCCTGGGAGGTCCTAACCCTTGGAACAACCAGTGCAGTTTTGCAGGAGCTGCGTGTGCACACCGTGGGATTAGCTCGGCGAACAGAGTTAGCTAGGCCAGGAGGGGAGAGACCATGGAGGGCTTTGAAGGTAAGTTGGCAGGTTTGGAACATGAGGCGTTCGAGGTTGAGTATGGTGGCCATGGAGTACAGTAGACAGGTGTGGGTGAGGCGATGGGCACTGGTGATAAGTCGGCATGCTTTGTTGAGCGTAAGGCGTATCTTACGGAGGGCAGTCGGGTCTGCCGCGCCATAGATGAGAAGGCCATAGTCAATTATGGATAGAAACGAGGAAGTGACTGCCAGGTGAAGAGTGTCAGTGGGGAGGCAGTTTTTGTGTCGGTAGAGGATGCCCAACCGTGCATTGGCGGCAGAGGTCAGGGCAGAGATATGGTCATGAAAGGAGAGGGCAGAGTCAAAGATTATACCAAGGTATTTATAGGAGTGTACAAGTTCAACCGGGAGATTATGGGTGGAGTGGACAGTGAGTGGAAAGTTGCTAGACTTATTTTGGGGGTGAGTAAAGAGCATGGTTTTGGTTTTCTTAAGGTTGATCAGGACGGTGCTCAGAGAACCATGTCTCTACAGAGTTGAAGGCAGTTTGAAGGGAGTTCTGGAGTGCGACAGGGTTACTGTCAGAGGCAAAGAGTACTGCGTCATCAGCGTAGAGTAGGACATTTCCTGCACACGCTTTGGGCAGGGAGTTGAGATAGAGGGAGAAGAGTAAAGGACTGAGGATGGAGCCCTGGGGGACCCCTGAGTGGATTGGGCAGGTGCTGGAAAGAGTGGCACCCACCGTCACACGTTGGGAGCGGTTGGACAAGTAGCTGGCGCACCAGGAGACTGGACCAGGGGCAAAGCCCATGCAGGCCAGGGTAGCTAATAGGAGAGGATTGTGTACTACTGCCGAGATTACTGTTTAGGGCTGTTCACAGCAGAGGAGCACTCTCATTCTGACCCATTACCATTACTGTATTTGAAAATTGTGGCATACCATACTCTGTATTGTCCACTCGAGAACATTCGTTCTGACCCACTACTGCCGAGATTACTATATATCACAGCAAATTACATATAGTATAATGCATGGAGAAGTGTGGTGTATGAGGATTCTGTGCACCCTGAGTGTGATGCTATATGGGGGTTTATATGGGCATCACACACACAGAGGATACCTCGTCCCAAGAACCACACTTCATGTTTGTATTTTATATTGCTGGTTTTGGTGTATTTTGGTTTAAATTGTCTTTTTTGCCACTTTGCAAGGGTAACTGTTACCACCGATGATGAGCTTGTCTCGCGCTGAGTGACCGATTGTGTAGCGCTTGTGAACATCCATCGCGAGGACAGCTTGTTCATTGTTTTTTCTGGGGATGCTGCGGTACTGTTCTTCCTGTGATTTACGGCGCTCCATAAATCACATATGTGGTTTACAGAGCTGTTGGGCTCTCGCTAGCAGTGGTTTATAACCACTAACCAGTAAATATAAACTATTTTAAGCAAACCAAAGCAAATGAAGCAGTACCTATTTGAAAATTGTGCATACCTTCTGATCACATGACTAATGTTCTCTCACAGTTCTGCCTCGTAACACTGACTTCCTACAAAACAGCACAGAGCATTATGTGTGAATAATACGCAATAAGGTATGCCCAGTTTTCAAATATGCACTGCTTCATTTGCTGAGGTTTCCCTAAAATAGTTTGTAATTTGCTGTGATATATAGAAATCAGTAGTGGGTCAGAACGAGTGTGCTCCTCTGCCGTGATATTACTAAACAGTAATCTCTCAATGGGTCAGAAAGTGTGTGTCAGTACGACATTTCGTATTCGACATATTGATAGTCTACCAGTGGTCGTGAATGACAATTTGTTCATCCACCTGATGGCCACGCGATGTACTGTCTGCTTCATTTCGTCCGCGACCATTAATCCAGGGATATTATGTCTTTGCACACATAGAACCCCTGGCTCCACCCCATTGCAAGTCAGTTAACTTAGTCCTAGTTTGTTGGCTAAGAGGCAGGCAGCATAGCTAGGAGCTGTCCTGCTTGAAGACTTTCTTCAAAACCATTGTTAATCTTCCAAGAATCAATCTTTATTGTTGATTCCCACTTATGGGTCTGGGTTCAGAGGCACTAGGAACCTGAGGGAGCAATTCATTTTATTTTGTTTTTTTGCATGGAGGAAGTCAATGTCTGCTACTGAACACAGTGCCTATGCATCTCTTGTGGTGCCGTGCACCAGCCAGTAACCTTCACCGGCTCCCTCACGCACCTCAGTTCTGTTCTTCCCACCACCACATGCACACCGTGAGAGCAACAGTGGCTCATTTCATTTGTCAAATTTCAAACTGCATCACTGCCTAGTTTTATTGGCAGTGCCTTTTATCTTGTTTATTTTTTACTTTTCCTCGATGCTAAAGTCCAAGAACAAGGGGGCTGTGAGGGTCAAGAAAGTCTCGCAGCCTCCCATCATGTGTCTATGTTCCTGTGGGATGCAGATGTTTTTCAGTGGACCACTGTACTCTTGAGAGCCTTGTGATGAGGTCGGGTTGCGTGACCCTTACCTTTGGAGGCAGGCATCACATGCATGCTGCCAAGGCATGGTCACTAGGCCTTTCCCCAGGCCTTTTCCTGGGACCTCTGGTTCCAAGGAAGTACAGGGTCCTCCAAGACCTCACCCTGCTGGAGTGTCTGAGGCCCTGGTGGGCGAGTCTGGTGGACACCTGGCTCCTTCTGGGCGGCAGGCTGCAAACCCCTCTTGGTCTGTCTGCCCTGAACAGCAGACATCCCTAGTGGTGAGGCTGAAGCTATACGTTCAGTCTACACTGGTGGACACCTCGGTGGTATTTGGTGCCACCCATGATAATGTCAACATTCGCGGTGATGACGAATTGGGTGGTGCTGGACGTAACACTGGGTCCCCCTCTAATACTGCGGTGGCAGCAGAGGGACTGGTACTGTGGTTAGTGTGCCTCCAGTTGCCAAGGTCGAGGTTGATCTTATCTGTGTTAGTCTTCACCATTCATCACTAGTGGGTATAGCACCGGAGCTAGGACCCCGCGGGAGACTTTTTTTCTTTCCCATGGGCGGAGTCGATGCAGGGCCGGTGCTGCCCTCGAGGCCGACGTTCTACGTGGCTCTTGTGGGTTGGACGTTATCTATTGTCAGCTCCGCCCTAGCCCCTGTTCTTCTTCTCCCACTGTTGAGTGTAGACCTTGTGTGGAGACTCTTCAATCAAACTGTGTGTGCGGTCTAGTTTCATTGCGGCCTTGTGTGTGTGTGTGTGTGTGTGTGTGTGTGTGTGTGTGTGTGTGTGTGTCTCGGTTGTGTTTCACCCTGCTCGATGTCACTTCTGCCGGTAAAATCGTTTCATTACTTTTAGACGATGTCGAGTACTGTTTTTGTTCATCGTTTGCTGTACAGTCATGTCTCATCCCGTGGGCAAAAAATTGTGAAAGGCGGGGCAGCCACGTATGCGTCAGTGTCCCTGTGGCCGCCATTATTCCGTGATGGACCAGCATGACCGTTGCCTCTCCTGCCTCAGCCCGGCCCATGACATGGACAACTGTGACGCCTGGTTCTTGATGGACCATTTAGTTCTTGAGATCCGCATGTTTAAAGTTGGACGTGTGCCGCCGACTTTCGGGGGGGCGGGTTCGCAGTCAGCAGGCCAAGGCTAGGATTCTTGGCCCTTCTTCCAGGTCCCCTCCTGGTCTTATATGGCCCGTGGAGGAGGAGGCCTCCGCCTCTCTCAGCCTTGCTGCGGTTGGGGCTCCTTCCGGGGTGCCGGAGGCCCAGTCTGCCAGTCGGGGGGGGGGCAGACGGGAGGCACCACTATGGCAGTCTCCTCTTCGGAGGTGAAGGCTTCCTCAGTGTCATGTTCTGGGCCCAGACCGGCACCATTCTTGGTGTCGACTGGCAGCACTGCCCTTAATTCTGGTACTGTTTGTGGAGTCTGAGGCTTGGAGGGCAGCGGCTCAGTTGGCTCCAGGCCATCCCTCGGTGCTGCTGTTGCTCCTGGCGCTGTTCACGGCGCCGGAGATGTCTGTGGCACTGGAGGAAGTGTTGCTGCAGTTTTTGGATCTGTTTCTGGTTCTGGCAGTGTGCTCGGCACTGGGACTGGAGTCTGCGGCACCAGGGACCATGGCGGTGCCATGGGCAGCACTAGGGTGGAGCGCAGTGCCGCACTCTGTGTCATGCCTGACTCCAGTGCCATTCACAGCACTGGGGAGGGTGGTGGCATTGGGCACTGTGCCATGCTTGGCTCCAGTGCTGCCTGCGGTGCCAGGGTTGAAGGTGATCTGGCTCATGGTCTAGGAACTGGCGAGGATATCGGGGGATGATCTGGCATCGGACCTTGGGGTCTACATCGGAGGAGGACGACGACTCCAGGTCTGATTCGGATTGGGTCCTGTATTCTTCAGAATCCTCCAATCCCTCTGTGTCTAGCACCTTGTCCCCACTCAGCCTCCCTCTGGGGATCAGTCGTTGCTGGTAGGCTCTGGGGTCAGTGGTACTGATCAGCCAGCAGTAGTCCTCATGGCCACTGCCAGGCAACCTGGGGCCACTGGCACGTCTGCTTCTCCAGCTGGGGCACCCCCCCTTCCCTGGTGTGTTTGGACAGTCCAAGTTTCAGATAGCTTGGGGCATTCCTGGAAGGGGAGAGTACTGTTCCCTGAGTGGACTCTTGGGAGTCTACCCAGAGTTGTCAGCTGCCTAGGCTTGTGGCTATGAGGATGAGGTCCCTCTCGGACTCTGAACGGTTGAGGAGTCGGGTTGTGGTGCACCGCACCCCTCACTGGAGCCCGGCCAGGTTCTGGGAGGAGCTGCAGTGCAGACCCTCGCTCTTCCGTGGATCGGTCCTCAAGAAGGACTTCAACTTCAGAGGTCAGTTGCTATCCTTCTGGACTCGCACAGTCCCGGTCACCTCACTGGGGGATTTCTTTCCATGGGCACAGCTCTGACTGTTCTGAGCTGGTTGAACGACTGTTAGCTGCTGGGACCTTCAGGTTTCCCTCTTTGTGGGGAATTTCTTCTAGGCCCGCCAGCCCTGACAGAGGCCATTCTCCTGTTGCTAGGAGCTTGTCACCCATGCCTCTGCCTCCATCCCAGGCATTCCCGGTCCTAGGGGACCTCTCACCTAGAAACAGTTCAGAGATTTCGCTGCACATTTCCATACCTATCTCCATGCCCTGGACCAGCAGGTGTGCTACCATGCTTCCATGCGGCTGGACCCTGAACCTTGGAGCTCGCCTGCATCTTCTTGCTCCTCGGAGGGACAAGAATTATCTGTCCACATCTCCCCAGCGTCTGATCTTTCTTCCTATTAGCGCTTCTTCACGAGGATGTTGGACGACCTCCATCTTACCACGGTCCCTGTCAGCAATCTCTAGCATGTGACGTGCGCCTTTTTAGGCGAGTACAGTGCGGCCAACCTGGTGACTCCCCACCTGGCCTGTTCCTTTCCAGGAAGCGTCACATTGGCTTTGGCTACGTCCCTTCTCCACTGTTCCAGCCCCAAGGGACCTATGCCAACGGTATTATGGCCCCCCCCCGGTTTCCAGGTTCTCTGCCTCATCCCTCTTTGGACTTGACCTCCCTGGACACCCCCTCTGGGCCTTGCGCCCCACACCATGACCGACCCCCAGACTCGGATCTGCGGACTTCGATTTTTGGGGAAGAAGTTTTCTATTCGACATGGATCCTTCTTTCTGTTGCTTCCCATCAGGCCCACTTTGCTTGCTATGATAGGTTGTTGTGGTCCAGGCTCAATGCCTGATAAGGAGGAAACCAGGCAAGCCATTGCCCTCTCTGCTCAGGGCCTGGAGCTAGCAAGGCGCCAAGCAAGGGCATCTTATGATGCCAGTGAGGTAGCCTCCAGAGCTATAGGGACAGCGATCTGCATTAGGTGGGCAGCATGGCTTCGTTTATCCCAGTTGTCACCCCTAGCCCAGCGTAGGGTGATCTCCGTATACCGGGGAACTCACGTCTTCTCCTGTAGGGTAAGATGGCGGCTTTCGGGGCATCTTCCCTCCCTCACTGGGGGCTCTCCGTCTCACGCGGACCAGTCTCAGGCCTCCTCAGGCCTGTAAGGGTTCTCTTCTCCAGTATCTCACCCACTGGAAGCTAAGGGACTTAGTCCCTTAGGGAAATTTAGGGCCCCCTTCATGATGAATGGTGAAGATTGACACAGATAAGATATGAAAGTTATGTACCTACCGTAATTGTTGATCTTTCTGTATATCTTCACCACTCATCACTAAATCCCCCCTTTCCCCTGGGGCCTCAGTCTCTGGACTCCTTCCTCCCTAATGTGTGTCTCCCTGTTGATTTTCTCCTCTCTCTCCTTTCCCTTGTGGTTAGGAGGAAGGGGATCCTGGGACACACCGGGAGGAGTTTTCTCCTGTAGGAGATATTATTTTGGGTTGGTTCCTCCCCTTCATGATCTTATCTCCCCTCACTTCTGTCTGCAGTGAGGTGAGGGATTGCACCCGTTTTTCTCTTGACCTCAAACCCTTGGTTTTAATTACCCTAAGTTGGATATCCTGGATGCCCTTCCTGGCATTTAGGTTTTCCTTATTTTGGTGGCGGAGGAGGGTAAGAGAGACACCCCTGTTCTTGACCCCCACTCTTAAGGTTGGCCCTTCCTGAGTGAACGCTGCTTATTTAGTTTCAGGCTTTGCCTCCGGCAGTCTTAACCTTGATAGTCCAGATTCTGGTCTATCATTCTTATTAAAACCCTGGGGTCTCGGGTCATCAGGGACTGGCTGGGGAAGGAGAGGATTGAGGTCAGAAGACTGTCTCCTCTCCTGGGGTGGGTTGGGAGGAAGCCTTGCTCTTGTAGTGGCACCGGTGGAGACCGGGGGTACTACATGTAGCGTGGATGTCCAGAAAGTCAAAACAACTTTTGTTCCCTGCCGGAGACGCTCCCATCCTCCACGCCCCAGAACCTCCAGGAGCCTGCCCCTCAACAGCAGCAGCACCCGCCGAGGCCTGTAAGGGTAAAATAGAATGCTGGGGTTTCCGGCCCCGGTGCCTTCCCTGTCGGAAGGAGGGGGACCCGCCCGAGATGGGTTACTCGGGACGACTTCGGAGGGTTGGCTGCGATATGTGGTGAGTGCAGCGCTCAGGAAGAGGATGGCGGGAGTAGAGAGATACTAGGAAGGGGCCTGAAGGAGAGGTGGAGCCGGGCGTTGGAGGAGGTAAAGATAATTAAAAAAAAAAAAAAAAAGCAGGGGTTCAGGATTGCCTCTGGGGTGTGGTCCTCTCTTCTCTCCCACCTCATCCCTCTCTTGCTTTCTCCTCCTTTCCAGAGATTGGGATCCCTTCCCTTTTTCCCAATTTCCCATATCTAGTTTCTCCTTCCTGTCTTCTCTGTCATTTATTTCTCCTTTTAGGTTTTATATATCCTTTTCTTTTATCTATCCCTTGGTCTCCCGTGCCCCACCCCACCTTCCTTTCCCTACACTCTCCGGCATCTCAGAACTGGGGCTAGGGTGGAGTCGATGACAAATAATGGCCAACCCGCGAGCGCCCGTGGGAACATTGGTCTCGAGGGGTGCTGCCCTGTCGACTCCACCCATAGAGAAAAAAGTGTCTCGCGTGCAGATCATTTTTTGATGTTATCATTTTTCTGACTATGTCGCACTGTTACAGTTGGTATGCCCCTTCTTCTTCTTTGTGTTTCAAACCCCAGGAATCCCTCAATATCCTTAACTTATAGCAGTTAGACGCCTATTTTGAACTGCCCTAGGGAAAGTGGAGCATATGTAAATGATTGAATGCATCATTGACTCATGAACACAATTTAAACACCTGCCCCTTAGTGCTGCTACATTCTAAGCCAACAGCACAGATTCATTTCTCTGCCTGCCCAGTAAGACACCTCACAGAGCTCTCCTTAGCGCTTTGCTGTACTACTTTGATTTCTGTGTAAACAAAGATCTTCTTCGGGGTATCTCAGTCATCAGGTCACACCATAGGAACTTCACCATCGGTGAAGCAGGATCCACTCGCAAGATTTTCCAGCAGTACCACTGGGGCTGCCCACACCGACGTCACCAACCCTATAAAGGTGTTTGTGGCCCCACACCCTCCTCAGTCTTTCTCGCCATCGACTCTGTTCGCATGGATCTCTGCGGACGCTCCATTGCAGTGTGTGCCATTTTCGCCTACAAATTTTTCCTTTACCTTAGCTTTTAGAATCTCTTTTAAACAAGAGATTCCTTTACCTTGTTTATGTCAAGAGTTACTCCTTCCACATCTCTCTTCTGCCACTGCAGAAAGAAGATTGCTTTTTCTGATGACCACAACCTCTGTGTCTGCTGTCTTGGGCCTGATCACGGCAACTCTGGCTGTAAGCTCTGCCAGAGATTTAAGGGTGATGCAAAAAGGCTTTGGAGAAATTCCTCATGGAGCAGCAGGTAGCCAGTTCTGGGCAGGGGTCCTCTGGGGTCCCTCCTTCCCAGTTGCTGGTGGGTTTGTCACGCTCCCAGGCTTTGAAGGCCCGAGACAAGTTCTCGGGGTGGGGTCAAAAAGGACCATGAACAGGACTGCTCCCCCTGGTGGCTCTCCCGCTCCCTGATGGCTTCTTCTTCCTCCTCCGGGGGCACCCCATCAGCTGCGGCTGCACCGACACGCTCTACTGTCCCTGCTTCTCCCAGGCCCCTACAACAGCACCTCCTCCCACTTCTTAGGGAGGCTGGCCATCGACCCTCGGGTTGTTGGCCCCCATTCTTCGACCCTCAGATCGTCAATGCCAGACCTTCTTTCATGGCCTGATGCTTCTCTAGGCCCTTGGACGTTGGGGCCCTTGGGCTCTCAAGACCCGACAGATGGCTCATCGTGCCTTGTGCCAGTGACTCCTCCACCATTGATGCACCCGTCCCCTGCCATCAACCTCAGTGATATTTTGGCCAAGATAACCACAGTCCTGGTGCATCAGTTGGGCTCTTACAGACCTGGGTCCCTGGTGCTATCGATGGCCTCATCATTGACACTGCTTATGCCTTTTTGAGGCTGCACTTCGTAGGCTGTTGTCAGCCCCTTGATCACTGGACCTTGAGCTAGAACAGGTCAGTGTCAAGGAGGAGTACCACCCTGACCTCATCCTCCATGAGGAGGAGGAGGAGGAACCTCTTTCCTCTGATAGGTTCACTGTTTCTTCAGTAAGTGAGGACTTGCTAAACATACCCCCAGGTACCCTTCTGAAGAGCCTACGTTTTTTAATGCCATGAAGCAGCTGTCCAGTTATGGGCTTCCATACTAAGGAAGAAGATGCCACCAGGGGAGAACTGGTTTACTTCTTGGAGATTCCAGAATCCCCCCAGGTCATTCCTCCTATCCTCCCAGCTCTGAGGAATGCCACTACTGTGGCTTGGCACCATCCAGCCATTGTTCCTGTCATGCCCCGCAGGCCAGAAACTCTATCATGCCCCTCAGGGCCTGCCTTATTATGCTGCCCAACTTGAGACCGGTTCCATGATCATCAAAACAGCACATTCAAACAACATGAAGTCTTGCTGTATTCTGACAATAGCAGTGAGTCCCAACCTTCGAACTGCCCCGGAGATGAAAGAGTTAACTTTCCATGCCAGGCATGGAACGCTGAGCTCGAGCTCGGTTGAGACTCTGTCTGTTGCTGTTTGAACTCAAACCGTCAGATTCTTTACTCCGCCTCACTGAACAGTCGCTACGGAGATTTCTCCTTTGCTCGGTTCAATTTGTCGGTTAAAGTACAGCTTTTCTCGGTTTTCGACCGAATTTAAACTGCAACCTGTCGGTTCAGTCTCTGTCTGTGGTATTCGTGAGTACTAGATAGGTTTATATTGTTTTCTATTCTGTGTCGAACTTGTAAACGATTCGGTTTGAACCGATCAACTTGTTAAAAAATCTTAATTTCTACTTTTAGAGTGTGGTTACCGATTCTTATCGGTTCTAAAAAAAATGGATTTACTACGGTTTTTTCCCCGACCCGTAACAGGGTCAGGAACCGATGAGAGTGTCTTGCCTGGCGGATTGCCATTAAAAGGGTAAGTTTTGTTAGGACTGGCACTATGTCTGAGAAACCCAAAAGAAAAACCGGGCCCACTGGGTTTCAACACTGTAGTGTGTGTGGGGAAGTCTTTGCTAAGGCTGACTCCCACACCACCTGTGTTTATTGTCTGCGTTTGACCACCTCGATTCAGACTGCCAGATTTGTAAAAATTTTCCTGCAGCTACCCTAGAAAAGAGAGTTGGTAGGCTCAGGGAAAGGGAGGCCAAAAAGTCCGCTGACCCGGATGGCCAGCCCGGTTCGGTTCAAACCGAACTAGAAGTAGTGCCCTCTGACCAGGGCAAAACTTCTTCGGGCAAAAGAAGAACCGATTCCGAGGAGTCGGTTCCAGTTAAGAGAACAAGAAGGGAAATATCAGCTGGTGTGGATCCAAAAGTTTGTTCTCCAACCGCTGATGAAATAGCCAAAGCGATAAAAATTGTGCAGTCACTTTCCCCGGTTTCGACCGAACCGGCACCATCAGGAAGGTGCCGGTTCGCCAGTTCCACGGTTCGGATTATGATTTAGAAGAATATTATGAACCGGAGGAGGAGGAAGGGAGTATGAGGAAAGTGAATGTGGTTTTGAAAGTCTGGATGTGCCCATTGACCGGACATCTCCCCAGACAGACCTTCAGGAGTGTCTCCTCCTGAAGCTTTCTGAGTCCTCCCCATTTCATGTTTTACAAGAAAGTGGCGAAACTCTTCAGCTTCCTATGGAAGAAGCTGTGGATGACCAGGAGGAGCCAGACTATGTGGAAATGATGGATATCCCAGAGTCCAGGAGACTGTCTGTTCCCTTACACAAGTCTTTTGGGAAACAGACATTAAAGATTTTAAAGACTCCTAATTCTATACCTCCTGTGGATAAAAGAATGGACAAGAGGTATACTTTGTCAGGCTCAGATACGGAGTTCCTTACCCAGCAGTGCAGCCATGTTGGGGTAGTGCAGGCTGCAGCCTGTGACAAGGCTAATATACCATTGGCTTCACACCCCCCAGATAAGGACTCCAGGAGGATTGATGCCATGGCAAAGAAACAGTACATGACAGCATCCTTGGGACTCAGGCAGGCCAATTATATGGCCTCTACAGCTAGATATCAGAAATCTAGATGGGACACTGTCATGGCTTTAGCTAAACAGGTCCCTGGCCAGCTTGCCAAGGAGCTGGAACAGGTGGCTGCTGATGGTCTTGAGGCATCCAAGGTGCAATTCCATGCTGCAGTGGACTCCAGTGATGTTTCATCTAGAGTCATGGCTACATCTGTGGCATTCGAGGATGGCTTGGCTCAGATGTACTAGCCTGTCATGGATACCCAGACTAAGGCCATGGATTTTCCTGTTGTGGGTAATTCTTTGTTTGGGAGCAAACAGAGAACTACATGAAGAAAATGGATGAATACAGGACCACCTATAGGAGTGCTCAGGCCAAGGAAAGGCAAGCCACTCCTCAGAGGCAGCATCCCAGGGGCAGGGGCAGGCCTTTTCACAGGCCTTTCTGCCAAGCCCAGGCCTCCTCTTCTGCTTATGCTCAGAGGGGGTTCTTTAGAGGGAGAGGCAGAAGGGGTACAAGCAGGCCTGCTCCCACCCCTCAGCCTAAACCCCCTGCCAAACAGGCACCCTGATGGGTTTGCCAGGGCCGATTCTCTACCACCTGTAGGGAGCAGGCTGGCTTACTTTGTCCAGGACTGGAAGTCTTTAACATCAGACAAATGGGTCCTGGAAGTAGTAAGCCAGGGACTGGTTCTCAGCTTCAAAAAATTTCCAAAGATGAGAACCAGATCCTTTCCACTTGCAAATCCTTCAGAGACACTTGCCCTAGAAGCAGCGGTCTCTTCCCTTCTGGCTCTCAGAGCTGTGGAAAGGGTTCCACCCCTACACCAAGGGAAAGGATTGTACTCCAGGTACTTCCTCACCCCCAAAAAGACAGGAGAATGGCGTCCCATCCTGGATCTCAGATATTTAAACAAGCACCTTTTAAAGCCAAAGTTCAAAATGGTGACTCTGGGAATAATTCTACCCTCTCTAAGGCCAGGGGACTGGCTAGCCTCCCTGGACCTCAAGGATGCCTACTTCCATATTCTCATCAGAAGCTCCCATCGAAAGTACCTCAGGTTTGAGCTGCCCTCAGGCCATTACCAATTCAGAGCAATGCCCTTTGGCCTAACCTCTGCTCCAAGGGTGTTCACAAAATGCCTGGCAGTAGTAGTTGCTTCTCTAAGAAGGCAAAGGATTGCCATCTTCCCATACCTGGACGACTGGCTCATAATAGGCCAGTCCCCAGACCAAGTCAAGTTACACCTACAGATAACTCAGCAACTGCTTACCTCTCTAGGTTTCCTTCTGAATCTTTCAAAGTCAGTTCTAGAGCCTGTCCAGCTCCTTACCTTCATAGGCGCAGAGCTAGATACAGAAAAGGCCAGAGCCTTCCTTCCCCTGGACAGGGCAAGGACCCTTATCACACTGGCCTCTTCATTCACCCTACAGGTGTCTCGACCAGCGAGGCATTTCCTGCAGCTCCTGGGCCACATGGCTGCTTCTACAGCAGTGGTGCAGGGAGCAAGATTTCAGATGAGGGACATTCAGTTCCACTTGAGAGCCTTTTGGTCTCAGAAAAAGGACCCTCTGAACAAACTGATACCAGTGACTCGAACCCTGATCCAGGCCTTGCAGCGGTGGCAGGATCAGAACAATCTAAGACAGGGGGTTCCTTTTGTCACTCAGTCTCACTCTTTAACCCTTACTACAGATGCCACCCTCTTGGGGTGGGGGGTTCACTTGGGAGACCTGACCACCCAAGGGTTGTGGTCCCGTCAGGAATCTCTGCTTCACATCAATCTGTTGGAACTCAGAGCAGTGTTTCTAGCACTTCAAGCTTTTCCAAGTCTGTTCAGAACAAAGTTATTCAGATCAGGACATACAATACCACCACAATGTGGTATATCAACAAGCAAGGGCACTCGGTCTCTGACCTTGTGCACAGAAGCAATGAAGTTGTGGTCTCTGGCCTATTCCTGAACACCTCCCTCACAGCAGTACACCTCCCAGGCAAGGACAATGTCCTGGCAGATGCTCTCAGCAGGATATCTCAGGGCCATCACGAATGGTCACTGGATCCCCTGGTTTTGGAGGTAATCTTCTCCAGATGGGGCACCCCACAGATAGATCTTTTTGCAGCCCCAGACAATCACCAACTTCCCCTGTTTTGCTGCAGGCCCCCAGTGTTGGGCTCAGTCCCCCTGGATGCCTTGGTTCTCAATTGGGAGGGGAAGTTCCTGTATGCTTTTCCCCCCTTCCCTCTCCTGTTCAAAGTGCTAGTCAAAATCAGGTCTCAACCTTGCAAAGTGATTCTGATTGCTCCAGATTGGGCCAGACAGCCCTGGTACCCTCTCCTGTTGTCCTTAGCAGTCCACCTTCCCTTGTCTTTTCCCAGGAATTACAACCTGTTAACCTGTGCTCAGGGGAGGGTTTGGTACCCAAATCTCAAATCTCTCAATCTCAAGGCCTGGCTCTTGAAGAGTTAGAGTTTGCTGATTTACACCTTTCTCAAGGTGTTATGGATATTCTCAAGGCTTCTAGGAAGCCTTCCACCAATTACTTATAATTCCAAATGGAAAAGATTCTCCATATGGTGCTCTGGGAAGCATATTTCCCCACAGTCTGCTGACCTGCCCACAGTCCTTGACTATATGGTCCATCTGAATAGCTTGGGACTCAGACCAGCTACACTAAGGGTGCATCTGGCAGCTGTGTCTGCTTTTATTTCAGCAGGTAAGCCCTCTTCTCTTTCAGCTCACCCTGTATTCTCCAAGATTTTCAAGGGATTGCTTCATACCAATCTGCCATTCAGGGACCCTGCCCCTGCTTGGGACCTTAACGTTTGCATTGCTCAGCTTATGCAACCCCCTTTTGAGCCTTTGTCCTCAGCAGAGCTTAAGTACTTGACTTGGAAAACTGTGTTCCTGGTGGCCATCACTTCTGCCAGGCACATAAGTGAGTTGCAAGCCCTGTCAGTGGAGCCTGATTTTATCTCTTTCCATAGAGATAAGGTGGTCCTCAGGACTAACAGGAAGTTTTTACCTAAGGTGGTTTCAGACTTCACCTTAACCAATCTATGTCTCTTCCTGTGTGCTTCACTGACCATTCCTCCTCTGGTGAGAGGAGGCTGCACAGTTGGATGTGAAAAGAGCCCTTAGCTACTACATAGAACGTGCCAAAGGGTCACAAGTTTGACTCCCTCCAACTGTTCCTCACTTATGGTGAGGTTGGTAAAGGAAAACCTGCTACTAAAAGATCCATTGCCAGGTGGATTGTCTCTTGCATTCAATTTTGCTATGAAAAACTAGGTAAGATTCCACCCTCAGGCCTGAGGGCTCACTCTACCAGAGGTACAGCTGCTTCCCTGGCGGCTGCCAGGGATATTCCTACCTTAGAGATATGTCAAGCAGCTACCTGGAAAACAGTTCACACTTTCACCAAGCATTACTCTCTGGATATCCAGGCTAGGAGTGATGCTCGGTTTGGCACAGCTGTGCTTCAGAGCCTATTTCCTAAGTAGATTCTGTCCCTCCTCCATAGAGGTAGTCTGCTATTGTCAGAATACAGCAAGACTTCATGTTGTTTGAAGAAATAATTACTTGCTTTAGTAATGTTGTTTCTTCTAATGGAGTCTTGCTGTATTCTGACCTCTCCCCCGCCTTCCCCTCTCAGAACCTTTGTTTTTGGGATGTGGGTGGGCAGTAGCAATGTTGGCACTCAGGAGGTGCCCACCCTTTTTATTATCACCCTCTTTCTTTGGGTGAGTGGGTGTTGTGTTTATTTCATTTTTGGGTTTCCTGACTTGAGTCTTTGTTTTGGGACCAAAAATGTGTTATTATGTTAGTAGCCAGTTGGCTAGTGTAGGTTTACAGCTTCCACACAGGACCTCAGTGAGTTTAGCTCGAAAAGATCTGACGGTTTGAGTTCAAACAGCAACAGACAGTCTCTCAACCGAACTCGAGCTCAGCGTTCCATGCCTGGCATGGAAAGTTAACTCTTTCATCTCCAGGGCAGTTCGAAGGTTGGGACTCACTGCTATTGTCAGAATACAGCAAGACTCCATTAGAAGAAACAACATTACTAAGGTGAGTAATTTTTTTCTTCTGGTGGGTCCTAGGCAGCCGGCGTGTCCGGTGCTGCTTGGGTCCTTCAGCAGAGGGAGGAGGACCCTGCTTCAGTAGGTGCCTTTCGGGGCCTTGGTCAGCGGGGACCTTCTCCGCTGGTCTCGAGGAAGAGGGCTGCTTCGGAGTCCGAAGGGTTGAGAGGTGGGGGTCGGGAGCAGCGACGAGCCTCCACCACCCTGCGGGGTGTGGGGAGGAGTAGTAGCGCGGATCCTCACCTCTCTCTGAAGGTCTCCAAAGCACCTTCTAGTGGCGGTTCTGAGGGTTGCCCTTCTGGACTCGTGCAATCCCAGGCACGCCACTGGGGAGATTCCCCTTCAGGGCTCTTTCCGGAGTTGCCTCCCTTCCTTTCTTCTACGCAACCCGGCGTGCTGACAGGGTCCGAGTTTTGGACGGCAGCTACCTGGATCTCAGAACTCTGGGAGGCCAGGCACGTGCTTTTATGTGCCTTTGCCCATCCCTCTGCAACCACCCCTCTCTCCCAGGCCATGTGGGGCCCACTGGGCCGTTAACTGGGAGGCGTTCAGAGCTACTGCGGCGGCCTTCCCATCCTATGTTAGGTCCGTGGACAAACAGTTTTTTTGCCTGCCCCCCCCCCCGCGCAGGAGTCTTCTGGACATTCAGCTCATCTTCCTCAACTGAGGAAGAGGAACTTCCTGTCCACCTTTCCTCTGATGCTGACTTCACTGACTATCAGCGTTTCCTTCGAGGATGGTGTTGGAGCTTTGTATTTCCTCGTTTGTAGAGACAATACCCGAGTGGCGAATCGTGCTTTCCTCAGTGAATTCAGCGCCCGCCATTTGGTGGTGCCTTCCTGGCGATTCCCTTCAGGAAGTGTCTATCCGCACTTGCGCAGTCTCCAGCCACTCCTTCTCAGCCCAGGAGACTGCAGGAGACGGTATTGTGCTCCCCACGAGTCTCTAGGTTCTCTACCTCACCCACCTTCGGGGTTGACGTCCCTAGATACTCCTTCTGGGCTTCGCCACCCAGTGCACGACAGGCCTCCGGACTCGGATTCTGCTGAGTTCGACTGGTGGGGATGAAGAGTTTTCTCTTCTGGTCATGCATTACTGTGCATTTCCTCCCATCAGGCTCACCTCGCTGCTTACAGCAGGCATCTGTGGTCAATGCTGGCTCAGGTCTTAGGTTTGCTACCTGACTCAGAGCAGTCTAGACAAGCCATTGCCCTCTCTGCACAGGGTCTGGAGCTTGCAAGGCACCAAGCGAGGGCATCCTATGATGCCAACGAGGTGGCATCCAGGCTAGTAGGGACAGCGATCTGCATCAGGCGGATGGCATGGCTTCGTCTCTCCCGACTGTCACCCATGGCCAGGCATAGGGTGACTGGCTCTGCCTTCCAAGGGACCCACCTATATTCCTGTAGGGTGAGGAGACGTCTTCAGGGGCAACGCCCTTCTCACAGCCCCTTGGGGGCGTCTTCTCCTCCTCACCCACCTTAGACTCTTGTCTATTGGTTAGGATCTCTCCCTCTCTACTTGTCACCAGTAGGAGGCTGAGGAGTCTGTTCCCTCAGGGGTTTTCTCTCTGCCTCCCCCTTTCTCTAGGGGGAGGGGGCCTGGTACTCACCCAACAGTAATGAATGGTGAAGAATGACAAGGGAAGATATGAAAATTACATACCTACCGTAATTCTTGATCTTCTGTTGTATCTTCACCATTCATTACTGAATCCCTCCCACCATCCCTTCAAGGGCCTCCTCCTTCAGCGTCTCCCCCTCCCTGCTCGTCACTCCTTTTTCTCCCTGGGCCGTTAAGCCAAAAAACAAAAAAAACACATTTTTTTTGTTTTATATGCTCTCTTTCCAATCCTCTGAACGGATCTTTCCCTTTGAGAATAGAAGGAATGAGCTTCATTTATCTGTCCTGAGGGAACTCTTTCTGACTGCCCTTAATGGGCATCTTTTGGTTCTTCCTAGCCATTTCTTCTCAATTCACAGTTTAAAGAGAACAGTCCTTTCGGGACTCAGCTTCTCTTTCCAGACCACTTCTGGCAAGTCTTAATCCTATTATATCAGCCTCTACAGGTGTAGTGCTATCGGCACTCCAATTTCCTTAAAAGTGTTCCTGCCTTGCCTCTAGGAGTCGATTGAGTTCCGCTCTTTCTCTTTGGCATGGGGTGCCCCTCGCCCCATTTTCACATGATACTGTGTTATCACTTAACAAAATGCTGGTGGGCTTCCTCCTCCTAGCTGGCAGCTCTCGTTTGGAACAGAGTTTTCCTTCTTAATGATTAAAGAGCTCCCGGCTGGAGTCTGGGGGAACAGGTAGGCAGGAGGTTAGGGAACCTGCCTTTGGTGTCCATTCTGAGTGAGAAGTTCAGTTGACCTTATCTTTCAATTCCAAAATGGGATCCTTGCTCCCCTGTTTGTGGTTCCGAGCTTATAACCCTTAACTAATTGCCAATGGCAGTCTTCCCCCCCCCCTTCTAGCCTCCCCTTCTATTCTTCTCTCTTTTACTCTTCTTATTTCTCCTCCCTATCTGTTCCTCCCTTAGAGCCGCCCCAAGTGAGGCCCTTCTGTCCCTTATGGTAGGCAGTTCTTCTTTCCTTCTATCCTCTATGGCTTATTCCTTTTTCAATTTATATCCTTTCCTTTTCCATCCCTCGGCTCTCTTGCCTCCTCTTTCTTCTAACCCTTTTGCCTCTTCGACCAACATAACTGGGATGGAGGAGAGTCTGTGGCACCTAACAGCCACCCCCGCCCACGAGATCGTCACTCCAGGGGCGGCACCATCCACGTGAGACTCCTCTATATATATATATATATATATATATATATATATATATATATATATATATATATATATATATATATATATATTTATATCTCTATATATATCTCTATATATATATATATAAAAAAAAACTCCAGTGCTGGTGCGCCTCCGGCTGACACCCAAAAGTAATGAATGGTAAAGATACAAGACAAGATCAAGAATTACGGTAGAGTACGTAATTTTCATTTTTCTCGGGACAGCAGGGTACTACAGAAAATTTGTACCAAATTACAGTGCCCTGGTTGATCCCCTATCTGACCTGACAAAGAAACGGATGCCCAAGAAAATTACGCAGGTCCAGCCTGTGAGGAAGCCTTTACCAAACTGAAGGAGGCACTGTGCAGTGCTCCTGTCGTGACAAGTCCGGACTATAGCAAAACTTTTGTAGTTCAGACGGACGCCTCAGACGTGGGTATTGTGGCAGTACTAAGCCAGACATCCAGCGAAGGGAGGGACCACCCGATAGCCTACCTGAGCCAAAAGCTGCTCCCCAGGGAACAAGCATACTCCACGGTGGAAAAGTGTCTTGCCCTAGTGTGGGCCCTAAAGAAATTGGAGCCATACTTTTATGGGCAGCCTTTTGTGGTGCAGACTGAGCACAACCTCCTGGTTTGGTTGTCACAGATGGGGGAAAACAATGGCAGACTGCTCGGATGGAATCTTGCTTTACAAGGGTATGATTTCAAAATCGTACATAGGGCCGGAGCCAAAAATAAGAACTCAGATGGACTGTCTAGGGTCTTTGAGGAGTGAACTGATTTGGAAAGCTCATCCCATGTAGAGGTTGGATCCCCCAGATTCAGCCTAGGTGGGGAGGTGTGTGCGTGAGAGCCAGCTCTGAGTGCTCGAGTGCTGTATTAATTTTTTTATTATATATAAAATATGTGATGGGAAGGTCAGTTCAAGGAAAAGGCTGTCTTACTGGAACTGACACATCAAGACACCCCCAGGGATAAGTTCAAAGGACAGGAGGTATTTTAAACTGCAGAGATCTGGGGTGATGTCGTGGGGTTCAATTCAGGAAGACAGCAGGAATCATAAAATATCATGTGAAACACCCCAAGGTGCTGTTTTATTGTCAGGTTTGTACAGATGGCATTTTCAGATGTAAACTTTGTCAGGTTACTGTAAGAAAAACAATAAGAGTATGGGCTGGGAGTTTAGCTAGAGACCTCTCACTAGAACACTGCAGTTGGACCTTACAATGCCTCTAGAGACCAGGAACTGAACCCATCGCATGGTATGGTCACCCTGCCAATACCCCTGGGTTTCTGCAAGTTCCTCCAGTCTGAGTATCTGCCCACTCAGGCCTCTGCAGCTTCTCGCCAGTCTGAGTCCTCTCCCTTTGGTAAATTCCAGGTGAGCAGCTTCTAGCATCCAGGTAGCCCAAACCTGACCTTTGGAGGTCCAGGGCCAATCCCAGGCCACAATGATTCCTCCTTGCTTTTAGACTTTACAGGGCTTTCAACCTGAGCTCCACCTTAAGCTTGCCTCACCTTCACCTTTGAGTAACCAGGATCTCAGTACTTCAACACTGCATGTCTCTCTCACGTTTGGCTGCTTCTCTGGCTCCACACTGCTTCTGCCTGAGGTTCCTCTCTGCTGCTCAGCCCAAAGTAAATCTAACTTTAGGTTACATGAGCATCCCTTATATATAGCTCAGGTGTCACATGATTTATCAGTCATTTTCTATTAAATAATTAACGGAATACCAGATTTATAATTCACACAACTGCATTATTTTCAAAGAAATATGCAGGATACATATATAGGGGCAATTGTTACACAATGCTAAACCCCTTACAAAAGCATAAACATAACATACAAACAAATATCCTTTTCAGAAATTTCATCCCTCTAAACTAATCACTTCCTGGCAGGACCAGACCCAAGCCTTCCCTATATACTAATGCAATTAAAGGAAAACTACACCCACAACTTGGAAAAAATATATGCTGTGCAGAGTGTTTTAATTTGTATGTGAAGTTCTAGTGTTTCCTTCCCTCTGACTGGTATTAAGAGTTTTTCCTAAATTAGCCTGCTAGCTTTATGACCCGGAGATCACCATATCAAATAGCTTTATTGCATTTCTTTGTCCTACAATGCACCTTGTTTCATGTAATGGTGATGTAGCAGAGCCCATAAATCCAGTAGAAAGCACTGTATTACAATCAGTTCACAACAATAGAGATGGCTATATTTTAAAATCTGTAGAATTCAGCTTGGTGACCACCCTCATCCTAAAGGTTTTACTGTCCTGAAAAACTTTGCTGCTGGTAATTTTTGTGCAGCTTGAAAAGCTTCCAAGATATTTAGTTTGTTTGGCATGTGTGTGCTGAATGTTGGATCTCTCTTACATCACAGTCACATGAGACAAGATGCACTGTGGGAACAAGAAATACAATTACGCTATCAGGTATGAAGACCCCCAGGGGTCATAAAACTAGCATAAAGCTAGCAGGCTAATTTGGGAAAAACTCCTAATACCAGTCAGAGGGAAGGAAACACTAGAACTTCACATACAAATTAAAACACTCTGCACAACATATATTTTTTCAAGTTTTGGGTGTAGTTTTCCTTTAAGGGCCAGCCCTTCCCTAACGGAACATCTTTCTAAAATGGCTGCAGCTGTTGAGACAGCAGCAGCAGCAGAAACACAGACCCAGGAGCTCCTGAACTCCCAGCTTCCAGGTACAAACAGCCTTTAAAAAGCATAGATTCTTCCAGGGATGAACTCAACCTTTAACTGTTATCCTGCATTTACTTTTATAGTTTATACACATCTCTTAAAGCTATCAAATGCTTCCTTATATCATATTTTGTTTCACAGAAACATAGTCTCAACTGTTTCCTAAAATCAGTAGCAGCCTGCAAACAGCAAACTATTTAGCACAGGTATATTTGCCTGGATTTACTGCTCAGCACTTTGTCACACTTCTTTGGGAGGGAGGGTTGCATCCTCCCATTACATAGCCAAACTGCCATGCTCAGAGTTTCTACAGCAAGGAGAACTTTATTCATTTGTTAGCTGGCAGATTACACCCCTTGAGGCAGTTTCTTTTCCTCTTGTTTAAAAGCAAAGCCCTCATGTAATACTTCCATGGTGATCTCTATACACCAGCATGCCACATTCTTTGGGGGTGGGGTGGGGGGTGGGATGCAGAACACGAACTAGATTGAAGACCACCTGACAGTGGCCAGCTAGCAAGGCTCAAAGATGAACAAAATAAAAAGTACAACAGACTTGCATAGCGGAAGGAAAAGGTAACTACAACTTCATTTTACTTCAGGGACTACTGCATGCTATACATATCCTAATTTGGCATCATGGAGTAAACGTTGAAGCTGAGCTGCTTAGCCATCACTACAGTTTTCCAACTGGGATAGGGTCACCACCCTATCACATATACCCCAAAAAAGGAACCAGTTCTTGCAAATGACTGGTTTCCATGCCTGACTGCAGAAGTTTTTTTGATTTAACTAACCTACTGACTCCTCTTCCAATTCCGTTTTATTTTCATCCCTTTCTCTTAATAGAATCATTACCTTTCTGTATGTTCAGGTATGACAACTCAGCCAACTGACTGTACTATTAATAGAGAACTTCTACACCATGGTAATTTCTTTAACCACATCTTCCTACTCTTGATTCTAATACCCTCACATTCCTTTACTTTTGTATCTAGAAATACTCACATTTTTCCCAACATTATAATATGATTAAACATTTCTTCAGAACACACATTACCTTTTATGCTTAGAGAGAAACTGTATCTAGGAGGTACTTCCACCTCCAAGAATCTCTCTCCAGTCTTAATGTCAAATGGATATAGGACTCTACCCATCCTGACACCTCCTACCAGAAAATTCAGTTTTATTCCTTGCAACTATTCTGGCTGCCACCCTATTAGTTGCCACCACACTCTGACATGTTTTACAGATCTTGCAGAACTTCACAACTTGTTTAATTACCCCTGGCCAGTAGAAATAAGATACTATGCGATTTAACATCCCATGGCATCTCAGATGTCCTTTCTTGGGATCAAAATGTGCTGCCTGAAGTACCTGCAGTCGAAGAACCCTGGGCACCACCAACTGATCTTCAGTACATTTCTCCCAAAATTTCTTGTGATGCCTATACAGGACCCCATTCTTTATAAAATAAAAGGGTCTAGCACTATCCAGCCTTTCAACATTAATGGGCACATCATCAACCATGTTTACAAATGCAAATAACCTGCGTACACAGGTATCATTCATTTGGAGCATACTCCACATTTGAAAGTCAGTAATAGTTTTAGGCGTTAAACACTCAGTCCTTCTGGTCTTAAAGGACCACTGGATCTTGCTTGAGAGGGCTCTTGCAGTGGTAATTACATATGGGACGCTGGCCTTCGGCAGGCGCGAGGACCCAGAAAAATTTCTAGCTGGCGGTCCCTGGCGAGGGACTGCCCCTACGTCAGGTGACCGGCATCAGACGATGTTGGTATAAAGGGGCAGTCCTGGACAACCGCCTTCCAGTTCTTTCCTGCCGTCAGCTCGTGCAGCGCCTCGCGGTAAAGTTTGTAGCTCAGCCCTGTTATTACATTGTTTATTTACCGAAAGTTATCGATATTTTGAGACCTTTTTGTCAGGTGAATGTCTGTTTATGTCGTCCCCTTCAAAAAATAAGTGTAACTCGTGCAGCGCCCAGCTGCCGCATAAGGATGGTCACTCCCTCTGCCTTTTTTGATTTAGGCCCTGACCGCATGGTCGACAAGTGCCCGCGTGCCCCTTGCATTTTACTGTGACCACCGCAAGAGCGATGCCAGCAGTCCTTGGAAGCCCATCTCCTTAAAGAAGATGTCTGCAATGGAGAAGGAGTTGAAGAAGCTAGCAGGCATTGACCTCCCAGAAGGACACAAGCGGAAAAGAAGGCACCGGGAAGGCCTCCTCCTCCCTCCAGCGACTCCGGCTGGAGCCGCAGCTCAGGTAACGTCCTCTCCGAGGTTGTCCGGCAGCAGCCTCCAAGGCTTTGGAGGCGTCAGCCCACCCTGTCGGGGCTTGCGTTTGGGCCCTTTGGGCACCCGGGCAAAGGCTTCTGCCCCAGTGATGCCGCAGGCCTCGGCTACTGGCGCCAGTGCCCCTCATA
Source organism: Neoceratodus forsteri (assembly GCA_016271365.2). Lineage (NCBI taxonomy): Eukaryota > Metazoa > Chordata > Ceratodontiformes > Ceratodontidae > Neoceratodus > Neoceratodus forsteri. The sequence goes on along the minus strand of CM028136.1, from coordinate 48,566,142 downwards.
AGCGGACGTCGGCTCCTCCGATGCCACCAGGAGAGGCGGCTGGGCGCCCGACCGCCCAGGCGGCTCGCGGCAGCAGTGTCCTCTGAGACGGGCCCTTCCCACCTCGGCCCGCCTCTGGCGAGGACCCCTTAAATCGAGACGCCCGGCTCCTCTGGCGTCCGCCAGGATTCTGCCCCTAAGTGCCGCGTCGGCTCCTCTGGCGTCGCCGGGCATCGTAACCTCGACAGACCCTCCATTGTCTGTCGTCCCAGGTTCCCTGCAGCCTTCGCTGCCGTCCGGGGGCTCGTGTCGCCTGCCTGACCCGGGGAATTTTCACCACCATCCCCGGACGAGACTGAGGGATGCTTTTCGCTGTCAGGTCCCCTCCCATGGAACTGGATCTGATGCGGCTCCGCTGCGGCCCTCCAACGCCGGTGGGGATACTCCTCTTCCACGGGCCCTCCCCCCGGGCCTATCACTATTGATCCGCCGGGGAGCTCCGTACTGGGCCGTCTGCTCTGGCAGCTCCTCCGGTGCCTGGGTATCCGCCGTCGTATCTGACGCCGGCTTACCTGGGTCTGCAGTATCCTGCGCCGCAGTACCCGGCGCCTGTCTCACCGACGCCGCAGTACCCGACGCTGCAATACCTGGCTCCGGTATTCCCGCAGGTGGGTTACGGATACTTGCCTTACGGATATAATCCGTACAACTGTCCCCTTCCTCCTCCTCCTAGGCCGCGGTGGATCTTCAGGAGACTCTGGCCTCCTGGTGGGCTGAGGCCAGGCTCAGCTCACCAAGGAAATGAAAACCGCGTGCGGCGGCGGTGCCACCTCAGGTCCCGTACGCGCCAGACGGCACACTCCCTCTCCGCCTCCGAATTCCCGAGCTCTTCCCTCGGGATCCAGAGAGGGGCAGGACACGCGTCCAGGGATTCCCTCTAAGGAACCCGTTCCTCCCCCTAGACGAGTCAGGGAGTCTTACTCTGCTTCCAAATCTTCTTCTTCTCTCTCGGACTCCTCGGATTCCTCCGATGGATGCTTCAAGAAAGACGACAAGCCTCGCTCTCCATCCAAGCCCCGGCCGAGGACTCCTCCGAAGTCTCCGGAGGATCCTTCCTTCACGGAATTGTTCAGGAAGATCCAGGAAGTACATCAGTGGCGTTCCTTAGAGCCAGATCCTCAGCAGGTGAAACTCGCCGAACATCTGGACTTGCCCCTTACGTCCCCTACTCTAGTGCCACCCTGGATCAAGCCTCATGCCCACCTTGTTTCCACCATTTGGAAACAACCGTCGGCTTTAGCCCCACTTCCTCGGAAGTCCAACAGGCTATACCAGGCTCCGGAGGGTGTAGACTTTTTAGATTCTCACCCCCATGCAGACTCGGTTGTGATTAGCGCCGCTCACGGCCGGTCAGCACACCCTAAACACTTGAGCTCATCTCCTCCAGATAAGGAGTCTCGCCTTCTGGATCAGTATGGAAGGAAGATCTACGCTTCTTCCACACTGGGGATCAGGGCCCTAAATTATGTAGCACATATGGGGGATTACCAGAAGGCTGTCCTTAGCCAGGCGGAATCTAAGATTGACTCCTTGCCTGACTCCCAAGTCAAGCAGGAGTTAGTTGACCTTGTCCGTTCTGCTCATTCGGCCAGTCCTCACATTCTGAGGACAACCTATGATGCAGTGGACACCACAGGGCGGAGCTCCGCATTCGCCGTAAGTCTTCGGCGTCACGCCTGGCTCCGAGTGTCAGATTTGGTCCCGGAGGTGCAGTCAGCAATTCAGGAAGCACCTTTCAGGGGTTCAGTGCTTTTCGGTGGTGATGTCAAGGACATCATCACCGACTTGCAGGAGAAGGGGACGGCCCTGAAATCTGTGGATTCCATGTGCCGTCCCCATCCTCTGGCGCGTCCTTTTTGCAGGCGCAGCTGTCCTCAGCGAAACCCCAAGGTGGGCCACCAAGCGTCAGGCCCCCAGGCTGCCAGGCCCCGCGCCCAAAAACAGCGGGTGCCCAGCTGTGGCTGCCCCGCCACCTGACTCCTTCCCTCTCCCATCACCTCCGGACTCCCGGAGGAACGGTAGGAGGGAGGTTCTCTCTCCACCTTCCGGGTTGGGAGCGGATAACATTGGATTCATGGGTGCTTCAAATTGTAGCAGAGGGGCACTCCATAGAGTTTCTACAGAAGCCTCCACGCCACTCCCTTCTGAAGTCCTCTTACTCAAGAGACCATCTTCCTTTGGTCAGGGAAGAAATATCTGCTCTCCTTGCGAAGCAGGCCATAGAACCCATCCCTCCTCATCTCCATGGGACGGGTTACTATTCCAATTTCTTCCTTGTACCAAAGAAGACGGGAGAGCTCAGACCCATTCTCGATCTCAGCTCCCTGAATTGCTATGTAGAATACAAGAAGTTCAGGATGCTCTCCCTTCAAACCCTTCTGCCCCTTCTTCGGCCAGGCCAATGGCTTTGCGCACTGGAGATGCAGGATGCATACCTGCACATACCTATTCGTCCCTCGCACCGAAAGTACCTCCGGTTTGCTTTCCAGGGGGACCATTACCAATTCCGGGCACTCCCTTTTGGTCTTTCCTCGGCTTCCTGAGTTTTTACCAAATGCCTGGCGGTGGTAGCAGCCCACCTGCGTACCTTGGGTGTTCAGGTGTTTCCCTACCTGGACGATTGGCTCCTGGCGGCCTCGTCCAGGGAGGAACTCCTGCATTTTCTCTCCCTCACCCAGCAGGTTTTCACTTGTCTGGGTATCACCATCAACCATTGCAAGTCTCATCTGGACCCTTCCCAGAGACTCCAGTTCATCGGGGCAATCCTCAGTACGATAGTGTGCAAGGTCTTCCTGCCTTCAGACAGGGGGGCCTCCCTCCAGTCACAGATTTCCCTACTTTTGGAACGCAGGAAGGTTCAGCGGGTCGGTGCTCCATCTTTTGGGGCTGATGGCAGCCACCATCCGGCAGTTCCACGCGCAACTCCACATGAGGATCTCTCAGTGGACTCTCCGCTCTCAGTGGGATCAACTGAGAGCCTAGATCATCTGGTGCTGATCTCCTCACCGATGACAAGAGACTTGCAGTGGTGGATGGTTCGAGAGAACCTGTTCCGGGGGGTCCCCTTCTTTCATCCATCCCCTCCCAGACTCTGACCACGGACGCATCAGGCGAAGGTTGAGGAGCCATCTGGGTCCTCCACGAACCCATGGTTTATGGTCCAGACTGGAATTAGCTCTCCACATCAATGTGCTCGAGCTACGAGCAGTTCTGTATGCCCTTCAAGCCCTTCACCAATACATCCTTCCCGGTCACCTGGCTGTCCAAACGGACAACATGTGCGTGGTGTGGTACATCAACCAGCAGGAAGGGACTCTGTCCTACCCACTGTGCAGGGAAATGATGAGGGTTTGGGAATGGGCAACGCTTCACAACCTTCACCTCACGGCGATCCATGTTCCAGGAGTCGACAGTTTCCTGGCAGACAAGCTAAGTCATTCCACGGCTGTGCCACACGAGTGGGAACTGGACCAAAAGGTTCTAAATGGCATCTTCCAGCTTTGGAGACTCCACAGGTAGACCTGTTCACCTCTTTCCAAAACGCAAAACTTTCCACCTTTTGCTCGCTCGCTCCAGAGCGAGGCGCTTTCTGGAGCGATGCTCTGTCTCTAAGCTGGAAGGACAGATTCGTCTATGCTTTTCCCCCAATTCCTCTGGTCCCTCGTGTGCTGCAGAAATTTGCATTGGAGGGAGTGAGAATGATTCTGATCGCTCCTTTCTGGCCCAGGCAAATCTGGTTCTGTCTTCTACAACAATACTCAGAGGTTCCTCCGCTTCCTCTTCCTTTATCTCGAGGATTGCTGACCCAGGATCAGGGGACCCTGGTCCATCCGGGACTCAAGTCTCTCCAACTTCATGCATGGCTCCTGCAGACCTAGCCCAATCTCGTTTTGGCGTCTCTCCTAAGGTGGCCGAGATTTTTGTGGAGGCTAGAAAATCCTCCACTAGGTCCACCTACGCTATGAAATGGAAGCGATTTTCCATTTGGGCTGCCTCCAGGAATGTGGAGCCTTTCTCCTGTCCTGTGGCTGTTCTGTTTGATTATTTGCATCATCTTTTCGACCTGGGTCTCAGTCACTCCTCTTTGAAGGTTCACATGACTGCTGTTTTAGCCTACCATGTTCCTTTTGCTGATAAAGCCTTTGCCCAATTAGAGGTATCCAAGACCTTTTTCAGAGGGGTCCTTCATCTCAGGCCCTCTGTTCGGACTCCTGCTCCCCCTTGGGATTTGAACTTTGTTCTCGAGAAACTTACCCTTCCTCCTTTTGAGCCTGCGGCTTCCGCAGACTTGAAGTTTTTATCGTGGAAGACGCTCTTCTTGGTAACCATTACTTCTGCTCGAAGAATTTCCGGAGCTCAGGCCCTTATGTGTAAAGTCCCTATCTGATTTTTCACAAGGAGCAGAGTAGCTCTTCGCTCGAACCTAAGTTTCTTCCGAAGTGGTAGCGAGTCTACCTTAAATCAGTCTATTGAGTTACCTGCCTTTTCGCATGAGTACTCAACCAGGAGAATACTTGCTCCATACCATGGATGTCCACAGGATTCTGAGATACTACACTGATAGGACAAAGGATCTCAGAAAGACTGATGAGTTGTTCATCTCTTTTGCTCACAAAAGGGAAGGCAATGCTGTCTCCAAACAATGCCTGTCAAAGTGGTTGGCTCATTGCATCACTTTCTGTTATGACATGTACAACAAGACCCTACCGGGTCAAGTCAGAGGTCACTCCACTCGCGGAGTAGCAGCCTCTGCGGCTTGTTTCAAGAATGTGTCTGCGGCAGACATCTGTGCTGCTGCCACCTGGACTTCTGTCCATACCTTTCTGAGAAACATTACAGTTTGGACATTGCCTCTCGCCGTAGAGCAGGCTTGGTTAGCTGTCTTGCAAGGCCTCTATCTTGAGGTTTGCAAGGTTGTTTGCTACTTCTTGGGTAGTTCCTCCTCCCAGTGCCTTTCATTTGTTCCAGACTGCTTGGGATTCTGTCCTATATGTATTACCTACTGCAGAGCCCTCTCGAAGTAAGATAGTACAGTTACGTAAGAACTTAACGTTACAGTAGATCTTCGAGAGAGGCTCTTGCAGTAGGTAGTACCTTCCTGCCCTCCATCCCTCTAGGCTTTTTCAGCTCTTTTTCCATTCAGGGAAATATCTGCTTCTCTCTCGTCCGGGCCTTCCGGGCCTGTGGCGGGAAAGAACTGGAAGGCGGGTGTCCGTGACCGCCCCTTTATACCGACATCGTCTGACGCCGGTCACCTGACGTGGGGGCGGACCCTCGCCAGTAAGGGACTGCTAGCTAGAAATTTTTCCATGGGGTCCTGCCGCCTGCCGGTGTCAGTCCTATATGTAATTAGTTACTGTAAGAGCCTCTCTCGAAGATCTACTGTTATGGTAAGTTCTTACGTAACTGTACTTTCTCCATACCTGCAGTCTGTTGAACTTCCAGGACCGTTCTGGATGTCAGCACACAAGTCCTTAAAATGTTCACATAGCCGACTCGGCTCTCCCTCTTGCCTTTCAAGCTCTGTCAGTTCAGGCAATTGTACCTGCTTTCTTTGATCATCATCCATCTCTGGCAACTCCACATTTTCCAAAACAGCACACAAATCTGCAGGGAGTACACCACAGGACTGTTCATCTGGGACATTGTCATCATTCTCCTTAGCAAAATTAGATGGCGCTGTTCCTTCACCATCAGCCTCATGGTTCCCAAACAGTGCTTGGTTAACAGTCACAACTTCCATCTGGTCCAGTCTCTGGATTCGTTGCTGTGCCACAGAACATCGTTCCTCAGCCTCTAGCCACTTTTGAGTCAGCCATTGCACCATCTTTGAGAGACTCATCAGCATCTCTGTCTCTCGGACAGCGCCTCCTCTGGTTCACTCTGCGAGTTCATTGCTGCCAATTCCACCAAGGACTTCACTTTCTCGTACATCATTATCACAGGATCAGTTATTCAGTCAGCAAACTGTTCAGACTTTTAGCACTAGGGGCTTCCTGCACATCTCGCTTTCTTCAGTACCAGCACATCTAGTACATGACCAGCCACGCATCCCCTGTCACTGTGTTCTGGCATCCCACTTCTCACACCAAATGTCATGGGGTTCAATTCAGGAAGACAGCAGGAATCATAAAATATTGTGTGAAACACCCCAAGGTACTGTTTTATTGCCAGGTTTGTACAGATGGCATTTTCAGATGTAAACTTTTGTCAGGTTACTATAAGAAAAACAATAAAGAGTATGAGCTGGGAGTTAAGCTAGGAGACCTCTCACTAGAATACTGCAGTTGGACCTTACAATGCCCTCTAGAGACCAGGAACTGAACCCATCGCATGGTATGGTCACCCTGCCAATACCCCTGGGTTTCTGCAAGTTCCTCTGCAGTCTGAGTATCTGCCCACTCAGGCCTCTGCAGCTTCTCGCCAGTCTGAGTCCTCTCCCTTTGGTAAATTCCAGGTGAGCAGCTTCTAGCATCCAGGTAGCCCAAACCTGACCTTTGGAGGTCCAGGGCCAATCCCAGGCCACAATGATTCCTCCTTGCTTTTAGGCTTTACAGGACTTTCAACCTGAGCTCCACCTTAAGCTTGCCTCACCTTTACCTTTGAGTAACCAGGATCTCAGTACTTCAACACTGCATGTGTCTCTCACGTTTGGCTGCTTCTCTGGCTCCACACTGCTTCCCCCTGAGGTTACTCTGTCAATTTGCTTTCAACCCAGGAAATAAGATTAGCCATTCATAATGCCCTCAGGGAGATTCTTTGATTTGCATAGTTACCAGAATGGACATTGAAGAGGTTTGATGTCTGAGCCAGGGAGGACCCAGACAGATTTGGAAGGTCCAATATACATTTCCCTGGGGAACCTTTGAATTACAGTACATCAGAGAAACCTGAGGTGTAGATTCCAAGGTCCAGATGGGATTAAGGAGGCAAATACACTTTTGTTTTGAATACAGTGACTTAGATCAAAGAAACTTTTGAGATGTATATGTAGCAGAGCAAAAAACAGTTCTGACCAGTTCCCCGTGGAGAGGAAAGTCAGTGAGTTCCTCACATGTTTTTTTAAATATTTTATTTGGAGACGCTGTATTGTAAAATATAGATTTTGATATACCAAGGCGGAGTCAGTGACCTCATGAGAAGGCCGGCTCAGAAGTATGTTTAACTGCTGAGAGAACATGACAGAGAGACACAAGAAAATATTTCTGACTGAGAGAAGAGAGACCCTAAAAGCACTGAAGAAAGTAAGCATTAGATTAGATTAGTCTGAAGTTATAAATGGTAGGAACTGTACTTTTTTACCTGTTTGTTTTAAGGCTGTATGTGCTGGGATATATGTTTGTTCTGTAACTATTGTTCTGTTTTGATGTTTTTAAAGTAAATATATATTTTTTTTTACAAATGAAACTGCTGGAGTGCCTTGACGCTTATTTTTATTTTAAGTGGAGCTTTTAAAGGTTATAAATACACTGTGCATGGGCTTATCGCATACCAAACTGGGAAATGGATAGAGTTCTCTAAAGTCTTGCATAGAGTTCTAAGGGTTCATTTGCAAGACCTGGTTGGGTGCCCATAGGCAAAGATATCTGACCCCCCGAAGACAGAATTATCTGAGCCTGATAATTGGGTACGCTAACAATAGGTTATCAGTTTGAATCTCTCCAGAGGTTGAGACTAAGGTGACTTGAACCCACAAAACAGACAAGAGGGCCACCTTGTTCTGTTCACTGTACACAAATCATACGCTCAGAGGTTGGCACTTTGGGAGTAAAGGGCTGACTGGCTGAGCGAGTTTGTGACACAGATGTGCAAGATATCCTCTCCAGTTTGCAGGCCTCAGGCAGAATCCTCAAATGAGTCCACACCCTCTAGCACACCCAGTCAGGGAGCAGACAGAGGGTGCCTTTTCATCCAGCTGGTGCGAGAGACCGTATCACCACCATGCTATCAGGCAAGAATAAAGGAGCAGGAGCCCTGCCTACTAAGGTAGCCAATCCAAGTGCCCATTCAAAAGCCCCTAGAAGTGGCAGTGTGGCAGGAGCCACAACTGGCTCAGCCTGACTCCTTTCACACACCCCAGCCACCACTGCCTCCAGCAGTGGTTGTTGGGGGTCATCTCTCCCTCTATCTGGGCCAGTGTAAGGAACTGACCACAGATGCCTGGGTCCTGGAAATAGTAGCATTAGGACATGCTGTGGAGCTTCTAGAGCTACCTCCAGACCATCCACCAGTGCCTCATCATTATCCTCAAGGGCACATTCCCCTGCTTCTGGAGGAAATTTACACTTTTTTTTTCCAGAAAAGAGCAATAGAACCTGTACCCCTGGAACAGAAACACAGGGTTCTATTCTTGGTACTTCCTAGTTCCAACATGGACAGGGGATCTAAGGCCTATTTTGAATCTCTGGTACATAAACTTTTTATAGAATACTAGAAGTTCAGGATGGTGACTCTGCAGGGCCTGATACCAGCACTGCAGGTAGGGGATGGGATCTGTTTACTTGACATGAAGGATGCCTACCTTCATATCAAAATCCAAAAACCTCACAGAAAATATTTAAGATGCCTTTTTCAGGGGGAACACTTTGAGTTCAGAGTATTGTCCTTTGGCTTGTCATCTGCACTGTAGGTCTTTACTAAATGCTTGGCTGTGGTGACAACAGCCCTTTGCAAGGAAGGCCTTTATGTATGACCTTACCTCGACAGCTGGCTTCTGAAAGCTCACTCCAGGGAGCAACTTACACACACCCTAGCTCGAACCAGGCAACTGTTTGATGCTCTGGGGATCACTGTTAGTGTGCCAGAGTCTATTATGACTCCTTGCTAGCATCTGCGGTGTATATAGGGGATGTCTTGGATGAGGCCATAGGTTCACTATTTCTGTCTCTGGACAGGGCAAGCGTCTGATGGCACGGGCCCAAATAGTTTACAACAGCCAGAATGTTTCTTTGGCTTCTGGACCTAATGGCAGCAATCATAGTTTTACAGTACCTCTGGCCTGGCTCCAAATGAGGATTCCTCCGTGGACTTTGAGAGTCCAGCAGGATCAACTGACAGACAATCTGAAACAGACGGCTCTAGTAACCTTTCTGGTATGCAAGGTGCTCGAGTGGTAGATGGAATCCAGCAATCTGTTGAAGGGGGTTACTTTTTTGATCCCTTTCCTTCATCAGATTTAAACAACAGATGCCTGGGGATTGGGGGCACATTTAGGGCCCCATCAGATGCAGGGTGTAGGGACTAAGGTGGAGCGCACCCTACATATAAATGTTCTAGAGATGAGAGCTGTTCTGTGTGGTCTGCAGGCCTTCCAGGCTCACCTGTCCCAGGTCCTCTGTTAGTACAGAAGGACAATGTTAGTGTGATGCATTACATCAGCAAGCAAGGGGAAACTCACTCACTCTTAACCCCTATGAAGGGAGGCACTGAGAGTATAGTACTGGGCTCTAAAATATGATCTAGAACTGTCAGCAGTACATATTCCAGGCACCTATAAAGTCTTGGCAGACGCACTAAGCAGGTCACGGTATAAAATGCACGAGTGAGAACTCCTGACCTCAGTAGTGGATATCCTGTTTGACAGATGGTGTTGTCCAGAGTTGGACCTTTTTATGTCCCCACACAATGCAAAACTGCCGCATTTCTGCTCGCTTGTTCCAGGGCCTGGAGTTTTCTGGTGAGACAAATTATCCCTCTCCTGGGAGAGGAGGTTCCTCAATGCTGTCCCTCTAATTCGGAGGGTACTACTCAAACTTCAGATGGAGGGGGCAGTTCTAATCCTCATTGCTTCCCTATGGCCTCAATAGATCTGGTTCTCTTCACTACAGCAGCTGGCAGTGGAACCACCAGTATCTCTGTCCTAATGCCAGGAATTGCTTTCACAGGCACAGGAAACTCTGGTCCATCCCGATCTCAAATGGCTTCATCTACATGCATGGGTCCTGAAAACGTAGCCATTGCTAGATTTGGGGTCTCCCAAAAAGAGGCTGATGTCTTGGTGGCTGCTGGAAAGCCTTCTACCAGGGCCACTGATTTCTTGAAGTGGAAGCGGTTTGCTTTGTGGGTACACTTTTCACCACTTGGACCCTTTTACCTGTCCCATAAATCAGGTTCTAGAATATCTGTTTTCCTTGTCAGATGCAGGCTTGCAATACTCCTCTCTTAAAGCACCCTTGGCTGCTATCTCAGCTTTCCACATACCTATTGAAGGACGTACAGTGGCCCTACATTTTTAAGAGCATTTTGCATTTATAGCCTCATATCCATAATCCAGTCCTGGCTTGGGACCTGAATTTTGTGTTGAAAAAACTTTGGCTACTTTTGAACCGGCTGCTACGTGTGGCATATGCTTTCCTTCTTGGAAAGTGTTGTTCTAGGGACATGGATATGTTGTTCATCCACACTGTCTGGCAGGTTCCTTGCCGCTTTAAATCTTGCCGGAAGGTCTTCAAGCTGGCTCTTCCCACCCACCCGGGTGGTGAAACTCTCGGCTCTGCCCCATAACTCCAGATCTTCCTTACCGCTTGGAAGCTCAGGTTCCCTCCTTAACGTTCTGCGTGATAGACTGGATCCTAATTCTTCGGTTCGCCCGAAACTCATTTTAAAATTTTCAAGACTTCGGTCATCTTTCTCCCTTCATGGCTGCGATGGACAAATCGACTTTCAGATTTCGGCGGTGCCCTTGTGGAAAGAAGATGTCCAGGATGGACCCACATTCCATGTGCGTCTACTGCCTCGGCCTGGACACGACCCACAGACCTCGAGTCATGCCGTTCGTTTTGGCCAATGTCCTGGAGGACGTGCTGTCGAGTTACAGCTTGGTGCCCGAGCGCTACCGCTGGTTAAGGTCGAAGGAGGCCCGTTGGGCCCGATTACAGTGGCGGCTGGCTGTTTCAGGCAACTCGAGCAGATGATCGCTCTCGAGGAGGAGGAGGCGGCCCAGGCCGCATCATCCTCTTCCTCAGTCGCAGCTTTATCCTGTTCTCTCTGGGTACCTCGTGTTCAGCTTCGTTCAAGGAGCTTTGCCAGTCCCTTTCCACGAAGGGAGAGGGGCCATCGGGACATTCCTCTTGGTCCAAAAGAAGCACTCAAAGGGTAAGTCCCATCGTCTGCGTTCGTGGGAGCAGGAGAGGTCTCCTTCCCCGGACAGCAGACTATCGACTTCGGTCAAAGTTGTGGCTAAGCCCACTGGCTTCACGGCGTCCCCGTCAGACCAGCTGTCCGAGACACCCGTCAATGCAGTCGAGATTTTTCTCGACCCATCGGATGGGCTGTCAACTGGTGAGGCCGACAACCCTTCTTCACTGGTTCCCCCGGTGGAGACCGAGGATCTGCCTGCACCCCCGGTGCAGCAGTCCCAGATTAAGGCTTCCGAGCCGAGGGAAGAGCGGGTGTCCCCTGCTCCTTCCCAGACCCATCCTTGGAAACACCAAGGATTTCGGTCTCGGACTTCGTCTCTGTCCAGCCAATCCCGTCGACATCGGCAGTCTCGGCACCGAGGTAAGCGGCACTGCCGCTCGTCCTCGTCTTCCTCCTCGGAAGAGGAGAGGCTTTGGCACAAATTGTGTCGACGCTACTTGGACCTGATGTGGCAGCACTTACTTCTGTCTGGGAACAAGTCAACCCCGTCACCTTCCCCGGCCATCAAGTGGCTATCACCCAAGTGGCCGAAACAACCCCTCACTGTAGTCGAGGTGCCCAAGTCTGGGCCGGTTGTTCGGCCGAAACCAGCTGCCCCACCGATTGTGGTGGAACCTCCACCTCCACAACGGAAATCGGAGGCGCCAACCAAGGGCTCTCAGTCGGGTCAAGGCCTGCCCCACAGGTTGTTGGTCACCCTCACTACCGACCATCCTCGGTAGGTGGAGGGTGGCTCAGACCCCAGGCAGCTCTTCGCGGAGTCCGACGAAAGCTCCTTCCTGTTCTCCAGGCCTGTTGACCTGGAGTCCTGTGGGGGCCAGTCGTTGGACGAAAGTCCATCGTCCTTCATGGGTTTGCATCGGCTCATCTCGGAGTCCACCGAGATGCAGCTTGAGCCCATATCCAAATGGGCCAGGTATCCCCTGACGGAGATACTGGACCGAGGGGATTCCCCCACAGAGGCCTTTCTGGTTGCTGAAGCCATTGTTGGCCCAGCCTTGGAGCTTTGGCAGCGGCCTGCTTCCTGCCCTGCGCCTCCGGCCAGGATGGCCAGAAAGTATGCGGTCCCTACTGGCTCTTTGCCTGGGTTTTTGGAACACCCCTCTGCTGAGTGGTTGGTCACCGACAGCGTTTTCCGGCGTTCCAGGAACGCTAGGGACATGGACAAGCCCCCGACAAGGAGTCCAAAAAGCTGGACTACGCCGGGAGCAAGGTGTCCGCTGCATCCTCCCTTGGCCTCCGCCAGGCCAGCTCGGCCGTGCTGATGGCACACTTCTCCCACGCCCTCATGGGCTCCCTGGATGAGGTGATCCCTCATCTCCCGGCCGACCTGCAGACCGTGGCCCTGCAGGTGCGGGACCAGGGTAGGGCAGTGGCTAAGCAGCAGCTCTGGACATAGCAGACTCCTGTGCCAGATCGGTTGTGGCCGCGGTGGCCATGCGCCGCAGAGCATGGCTGAGGATATCCACCTTCACGGCGGATACTCAGCACAAATTGGCGGATGTCCCCTTCCTGGGGACCAACCTCTTCAGCCCTGGAGTGGAAGGTCACCTCCAGCGGATCGAAAGGTCCAGTGCCACTCTGGACTCGGTCACCTCCGCCCAGAAGGACAAAGGCCGCCGACAGCGGCAGCACAAGTCCTTTCGCCCTTCTGCACCTGCGGCATGTCCGTCCCAACAGCACCAGCAGTGTACCGTTCCAGCACATCTGCAGGAGGGCATCCCATTTGTCCACCCCGAGCCGACAGTCTCTCTATCGACCAGTGCCTCTCTGATGGGTTGGGGTGCCTATCTGGGGGAGCACAGAGCACACTACCTCTGGTCCCCTCAGGAGTCCCTATGCCACGTCAACCTGCTGGAGCTTCGAGCGGTTCGTCTAGCCCTCACCGCCTTCGCTCAGTTTCTACGGGGTCAGGTGGTTCAGGTCCAGATGGACAATACCACGACCATGTACTACCTAAACCGCCAGGGCGGGATGCGCTCCATGCCCCTGTACAGGGAAGCTCTCTACATTTGGTCCCTCGTGCGCAGTCTGGAGGCAGATCTCCTCGCCATTCACGTGGCAGGAGCCTCCAACACCCTGGCCGATGCCCTAAGCTGGATAGGGGCTGCATCTCACTAGTGGTCCCTCCTGCCGGAGGTAGTACAAGATCTCTTCTCCCACTGGGGCACGCCTCAGGCGGACCTGTTTGTCTCCAGGGAGAATGCGAAACTGAGACTGTTTCATGCCCACCCCCGTCAGCAGGGATGACCCCAGGCCTCTTCTACGCCTTCCCCCATTTCCCTTGATCCACAAGGTGCTTCTCAAGGCGAGGAGGGACAAGACGCAGGTGATTCTGGTAGCCCCAGACTGGCCCCGCCAGTTCTGGTATCCAGATCTCCTCAGTCTCGGCTCCAGGCTCCTGAGGCGGCTTCCAGTCCACCCAGACCTGATCTCAGTCAATTAAGGGAAGGTATTCCCTCTGGACCTTCATTCCCTGCACCTGACGGCCTGGTTCCTGAGTGGCTAGAGTTCCAGGTCTTGGGTCTTTCCGATGAGGTCCTCAACGTCGTTGAGGCATCCCGTAAGGAGTCAACCAGAAAATGCTATGCCTTCAAATAGAAGAGATTCTCCATTTGGCGTCAGGGCAAGGGCCTGGACCCTTCCTCCTGTTCTTTGGCAAGCATTCTGGACTACCTATGGTCCCTTTCTCAGCCAGGGCTTCGGTCGACGACCCTTAAGGTGCACCTGGCAGCCATCTCTGCTTACCGGGCGGGGGCCAGGAAGCAGTCGGTGGCACAGGAAAAGGTGGGCGAGTGTTTTTTCTAAGGCCTTGATCACATATCCCCTCCGGTGCGAGAACCTCCACCTCCATGGGATCTACTGCTGGTATTGCTAAGCTCATGGGCAAGCCATTCGAACCGATGCATAGGTGTGACATCTCTCACCTGTCGTGGAAGACCGCCTTCTTGGTGGATATCACGTCAGCCAGAAGGATGGGAGAGCTCCAGGTGCTTTTCGTTGAGTCTCCTTATCTGGTCTTCCACAGGGACAAGGTTGTTCTGCGCCCCTACCCGAAATTCCTTCCGAAGGTGGTGTCGGAGTTTCACCTTAACCAGGTGCTGACTCTGCCGGTATTCTACCCCAGTGACACCTCGGAGGCCGAATATAGGCTCCATACTCTGGACCCTAGAAGAGTGCTCGCTTATTATAAGGAGCGGACGGCTGAAGTTCGGGGAGAGTTTCGCCAGCTGTTTGTCACTTACGCTGAAGCCGCACCTGGCAGACCTGCAGCCAAGCGGACGATAGGCAGGTGGGTCACCTCCTGCATAGATTTCTGCTGTAGGTTGGTGGGCATGGAGCCTCCCAGAGGATAAGAGCTCATTCTACCGCCAGCACCGCTGCATCGGTGGCTGCTTCCAGGGACGTCCCCCTATACAGGAAATCTGCAGGGCTGCTACCTGGAAGTCAGCACACACCTTCATTACCCACTACCACATCGACCTTGAGTCACGCCGGGATGCTGGTTCTGGGGCCTCGGTTCTCCAGTCTTTATTCCCCAAGTAGGGGTTGTGCGCCTTGCCTCCCTTGTCCTGGAGAACTGCTAGGAGTCTGCCAGACAGTGTGGATGAACAACATATCCATGTCCCTAGAACTACAGGTTACTCACCTGTAACAGGAGTTCTAGGAATGGTATATGTTATTCATCCACACGACCCACCCAACCTCCTTGGCTTTGACACACAACCTGGCTTCCAGCGGGCTAGATCTGGCATCATGGGGCGGAGCTGAGAGTTTTACCACCCGGGTGGGTGGGAGAAGTCAGCTTGAAGACCTTCCAGCAAGATTTAAAGCGGCAAGGAACCTGCCAGACAGTGTGGATGAACAACATATACCATTCCTAGAACTCCTGTTACAGGTGAGTAACCTGTATTTTTAGTTGCCGTTACTTCTGCTGGAAGGATTTCAGAGCTGCAGGCTCTAATGTGTGAGCATTCTTGCTTGATTTTCCACAAAGAGTATGTTTAAATATTAATCCTAAATTTATACCAAAGATGGTGTCTGAGTTTACTTTAAATTAAATCATCCACTTGCCAGTTTGTTTTCCCCGAGTATGCCAATCCAGGGGAAGCATTGCTTCACACTTTAGATACATATAGAATACTCAGGTACTGTAAACACCGCAGGAAGAACTGTTGAACGTCCTCACAGCTTTTTGTTTAATTCGTCCCTGGGAAAGTGGACACTTCAGTTTCCCAAGAGTGCCTGTTCAAATGGTTGGCAAACTGTTCTACTTTTTGTTGTAAGAAGTATGGTAAGGCAATACTGGGGTTGCTGGTGGTCATTCCACTAGTGGTATGGTCACATCTGTTGCATGTTTTTAAAATGTTTTTGTTGTTGCTACCTGGAGTGCTGTCCACACCTTTACTAAACATCACAGTCTGGGCATAGCTTAAAGAAAGAGGGCTGGCTTCAGTCTAGCTGTGTTCCATGGCCTAGTTTCTTAGCCCTGTCAGCTCCTGCCACCCAGACTGTTTATGGTCAGTACTGCTTGGTACTCATTCCATAGGTGTGACCTGATAAGAGATATCCTTGAAGAACATAGAACATTTCTGTACTTACCATAACAGTAGATCTTCAAGAGAGTCTCTTACATCAGGCCATGCTGTCCTGCCCTCCAACCCCCTATTGGATCCTGAGATTCTGAGGAATGCTCTCTGCTTCTCCATGAGGGTCTGTCTGCTGCTCTCTACCTCGCCTGGTCGGCAGAGTCCTAGGTTCTCTCCTGGTTCCCTACAGGGAGGTTTTCCAAGTATGATCTCCAGCAGGGAACTGAGGA
Organism: Neoceratodus forsteri; assembly: GCA_016271365.2. Classification (NCBI taxonomy): domain Eukaryota; kingdom Metazoa; phylum Chordata; order Ceratodontiformes; family Ceratodontidae; genus Neoceratodus; species Neoceratodus forsteri. The sequence continues at coordinate 48,550,145 of CM028136.1, read as the reverse complement.
GGGAAGGTGCCGCCCATGTTTATATGGGAGAGCCAATGTCTGATGTCATTGTGGGTGGCCCCTGGTACACTGCTAGCAAAATGTTGCTGTGTGGTCCTTGAGCCTGGCGGCTTATGGTTTCATAGGTGTGGCCTGATGAGTGATTCTCTCAAAGATCTGCTGTCACAGTAAGTACATAACTGTTCTTTCTGTACCCAGCCTCCTAAGGTGCTGCTATGAAGTCTGCAGTTGTTGAGCAATAAGTGAGGTTTTCCTGACACTTGATTGAACACAGCGTGGTCAAAAACCGCATAGAAAAAACTCGGGAGGATTCTCCTGCTTACTCCCACAGCCCTGGCAAAGGGTCGTCTTCAGTCTCTCATAGTCATTCTCACTCTTCTTGTCATCTGCTTCTCTCCCCCCCCCCACCCAGGGACCTGGGAACAGTTCAGGGCTATGGCGCATATGTTCCCCATCTGCCTCAGGGCCATTGACGTAATTTTTAGACTTCCATCCCAAACTTTGCCTGCCCCTGAATCCAGCTCTTCCACATCTTCGGCTTCCTCCTTGGAGGTAGAGAATCCTTTTGGCCATGTCTCCTCCGATGCTGACTACGCTGCATATCAGCGATTCCATTCAGAGATGTTGGAGGAGCTGCACCTTCTCCAATATTCTGGACGCAACCCTGCGCATGGGAAGTTGTCATTCCTGGGAGAATACAGCTCTGAATCCACCGTGATCCCTCTGTGGCCTGCATGATGGCACCCCTCCACCTCTTCTCCAGCCTCAAGGGACTGCCAGCACAGGTATTTTTTGTCCCCCACGTCTCCAGGAGCTATACCCCACCCACTTCAGGTTTGGAGCTATTGGACAACCCCTCCGGGCATCGTTGCCCTCAACGTGACTGCCCCCCAGAGTCCGACTCTGCTGAGTTTGACCATTAGGTTAGAAGGGTTTTCTCAGTCACATGACTCCTTACGTGTATTTCGGTGCACCAGATAGCCTACACCAGACACCTGTGGGTGATGCTGGTGGAGATCCTTGTGTCCCTGCCTGAAAGTGAGGGAACCAGATAAGCTTTTGCCCTTTCAGTGAGGGGCCTGGAGCTAGCGAGACACCAAGTGAAGGCATCATATGACGCCAGTGTGGTAACCTCCAGGTTGACAGCAACAGCAGTCAGTATCAGGTGGACAGCATGACTTCATCACTCCTGGCTGTCACCCTTGGCCCGGCGTGGGGTGATCACCTCGCCTTTCTGGAGGGGTCCCATTTTTTCTCCCACAGGGTCAGGCATGAGCTATCAGGACACCCTCTCTATCCTAGGCCACGGGAGCCTCCACCTGTCCTGACCAGTTTTTGGCCCAGACCTGTAACTGTCCCTTGCCTCATTGTGTTCTTTCCCCTCAAGAGGCTGAGGGATTGATTCCCTCCGGGTTTGTCAGGCAGTACAGAGGGTGGTAGCTTGGTATTCAGACCCACCAGTTATGAATGGTGAAGACTGACTCCGGTAAGATAGCAAAATTATGTACTCACCATAATTGTAGATATTCCTGAGTATCTTCACCATTCGTAACTGCTTCACTTCCTCCATCCCTTCGGGACCAGACTTCTGGAGTGTACCACCTCCCTCCTTCTCCCTGTCCTATTGGAAGGGTATGTTTCTCCTTTACCAAACCCTGAGTCATGCAGAGAGGTTAAGACACTGGGAGGTCGCTGTCTCAGCCTCAGCTACGTTCCATGTGGTGCAGCATCTGGCCTCGCACCGTTGCGAGAGGGTGTTAGGTCTTCAGTGCCCTTGTGCTTCTCGGTTCACTCCCTCAGGAGCACACTTGTTTCAAGTTCTGTGCCTGAGGGTTCTTTTCCACACCCTCTCATGAAGTGCTTGTTGCAAACCTGTATACAGAGTAATACCTTATCAGCCCCCACCCGCAGGTTGTTTAGAAGAGATTTCCCTCTCTTTGCTCATCACTGTCTTTCCTCCATTTGCCCCCCTCAAAAAAAAAAGTTATCTTGCCACCTCAAGGAGAAGGGTTATGGATGCATCTTCCTTTGTTATGGAGAGAGTGACAGACAGTTAATTATTTCACTTTAGTGTTTGTTTTGGTAACCAGCTGTGGGCCATTTGGCTCAGATGTTTTATGGTCAGGGCAACCTAAGAGCCCAGGGGAACTTGTGTGACTTGTTCACTGTCACACAGTGGACAGTAGGAGATTATGGAGTCGGGGCCAAGGTCTGCTGGATGCACCAAGCCCTTTCACAGCTCGTCCCTCTTATTTTCCCCCCATGTTGTTTTCCTCGTAACAAAAAAAGCAACCTGGGGGCAGAGTCAACAGCGCAACATAGAGGGGTGCATTGACCATTCTTCAGTCTACCCATGGTACATGAGATTCACATATGGGTCTCCACTGTGCTCCTTACCACCCATTTTTCTGCCAACCTGCAAGTCCCTTATGGTCAATTAGCTCTCCTTATGAGGTCTCCAAGGAAAACCAAGTGTGTCTCTCACTCTCCCTACCATCTTCTCCCCTGCCTTTACTTCCTCTATACTCATCTCTTTATCAACCCCTTACCCTCAGATTGCCCAGTGCACATCGTGCTCTGCCCTGATGATGCGGTCATCTCTGTCAAAGGAAAAAATCAGGCCATGATCTCTGCTGAATGGCAAGACAATTTCCACAGGCTTGAAAAATGGTTCTCTAGTAACAAACCTTTGCTCAACTATTAAAAAAATAAATGAAGAGCATGTTTTTCTCCATCCAACAGAACAAGAATGGGCCTCTACAGGTCCAGAGTCTCAAAAGTGACACACTGGAACAAGTTTGCACCTTTAAATATATCTGGGTTCATCTAGATGACACCCTATCATTTTGGAACCCATGTCAACCATATTGTTAAGACTGCTAATGCAAAGCTTGGTGTCCTCTACTGACACCGGCATTCTATGCACCCGGAAGCTGCTCGGTCTTATTCACCATAGACTACGGCCTTGTTATCTGTGGTGCCGGCACCAATACTGCCTTCAAAAGGGTAAAACCCTACTTAACAAAGCCTGTTACCTAGTTCTGGGTTTTGATAACTGGACACGTACTTGAGCCCTCTATCAAGGGACAGATTGGCTCCCTCACCATATGGTTCTTTACCAAACGGCCTACTGGTTAAAAAGTTATTGCTAGAACTCACCCCAAGCTCAACCTCCTGCCTTTTCGAAACCATTCAGCGTACTATTAATACTCATAATGCGGTTAAGGGGGGGGGTTGGTGGTGCCGCTTAAGCGAACAACTGAAGCCCAGATATCCCTCTCCTTCTGTGGACCCAAGTGGCTCAATGAACTCCCCAAGGACTTGATCAGGTGTAGTAAGGTTAGCCAGTTCAAATCAGACCTCCGAGCCCACTTAGCCCTTGGAATGTCTGTAAATGTTTCCACTAACCCTAAATTATCTAGCCTTATGCTTACCACCCCTCTGGACACGGGTTAAACTGCCTTCTTGCCCCCGCCACCATTACCTCGCCACCATCCCCACCTTGTGTATCTCCACCTTACCCCTGACCTCCCCCCGCCACCTCCTCCTACCTGCCTACTCCCCTGTTGCCACCACTCCCCCCACACCACCCTCCTCCTACCTGCCTACTCCCCTGTTGCCACCACTCCCCTGGCCCTCCCCACCAGATAGTTTCCCCACCTCATCCTCCTACTCCCACCCCCTCTGCCCACCCCTACCATGTTGCTCCTCCCCACCATTCTCCTCCTCCCTGATCAAACGGCAAAGCTTATCTGGCTGCTTCAGTACCAAGCAATGATATGGATCGTTAGTCCCTGTGCTGTACTCTGCACTTACTCAGTTGTTGCCTTAAAATACAACCTGTTTCTGTTCAGAATACAGTTTCCTCTATCTTGCACTGAATTTTAATCTAGTCCTGGCTTGCCAGGTTCACTAATTTCCTAGACAAGTTCAACCAATGTACAGTATATATGTATACCCATTTTAACCTACAATGTAAACTTACTTTGGAATCTGTGGAGCGTATGTAACGTGCTATGTGTTGTTTGTCTTATGTATTTGTATGACCTGGAACCTTTGTAAGCGAGTCTCTGACTCAATTGTATTAATCCCAATCTGAAATAAATATATTTTGTCCTCTAGGTCTCCCAGAGCTCTGCCCCCCATCACCAGTCAATCCTTCCAGCGAATACCCCTCCTCTATCTCACTTTCTCTATCCTTTTTTCGGCTTTTGTTATTTTGTTTGCTTCCTTTTCTTGTTCTATCCTTCAGCTCTGCCCCCCAAATCATTTTCCTCTTCTCCCCTTTTTTTTTCTCCTCTCCGGTGAGCAGAACTGAGAGTTGAGGAGCTGGCATCGGTTACTGGCCAGTCCTTAAGAGCTATAAAATACGTCAGCCTCTTGGGCGGCACCTCCCCGATGTCTGCTCCCCCGGCTCAAAATTCTTAAAGTTAATGCTCCCGCGAGGCTCCAGTACCTTCAACTGTGACCCACCAGTTATGAATGGTAAAGATACTCGGGAAGATCTACAGTTACAGTGAGTACATCATTTTACTTTTGTGCAGAAACCCCTCTGGTGGACCAGGCAGCTTTCTCCTTGACAGCAACCACACAGTATGTGTGTGAGGCCATCACACAGCTGTGCATAGTGTCTGTTGTTTTTTTTGGGGGGCGGTTAATGACACACAACATTCTGATGCTTATACATCAGATGAGTGAGAGGAAAAATTCCCTCAACACCATTGGTTGTGCACTGTGTGTATCTGAAGGCAAGGCTGGAAGATCTTAAAACAACTGGCAAGATGCTGGTGCCTTTGAAGTTGATTGTGGTCGGTGCTGGTAGGGCTAGATGGGGGATGGGAACCATAAATACAGAATGAGAAAAAAAGACTTTCTCAACTTGTTTATGATACAGGTTGCTTAATGCAAAGAGTAATATCAGGAGGCGTTTATGATAGTAACATGCCCTATGTCACTGGGATAGTTATTAGCTGTTAGTCATCAGGTTTGACTCCCTGTGGTATACCCTCCTGGTGAAGGGGTGGGATGGTCCTTGGTGGACATCCTTGTTTTTGGGGGGTGGGGGGGGGAAAAAATAAAATGTCCCTGAGAAAAGGAAAATACTAAATGGGGGCAAGCTTAGGTACAAACATCTAATGTGATGTGAAAGAGAAGCGGGGTGTCACTGTTCCTTCCTGCTCCACTGCAATGCAAAAATGGTAACCTGTCTTTTCTTTTAAAGCCAGGCTCTGCTTTGTTAATGGCAGGCATTCAACAGATTCCCACAGCTCTTGCAAAAGTTCTGATGGTAAAACCCGGTATCCCCCACCCCAAAAAAAAAGTCACCCACGAAGCATGAAGTTATGAAGTACAATCTGATGTTTAGCCAGGAGAACTCCATTAAGACTGCACACAGATTGGATAAGCTGCCCCAGATGTTTAATCACAGCTGCAATGTCGTAATCAGCAGACTGGCTAATATTTACATGGGAAAAAAGTAATGTGTGGTGGGGGCGCTACCAGTAAGGAGCCTGCGGACCACATTAAACATAATGGGGCGGCCTTTTGGGAGAAACTGCTCTGTTTTTCTAACTTATCAAAAAATATGAATTATTGAGATAATGAACTACCTCTCTGTTGTGTTTTTTTTTTTTGTTAAAGATAACCTTCTAGTAGCATGTCAGCCCTGTCATCTGTAAATAAAAGCTCCCCATGTACTGGGAAAGGCTTGAAGTTGAGAGGACAAGACCTCTGTGCAGATTTATGCTGTGTTTTCCTAGCTCCCTTTTTCCCTGGCCTCCATTCAGTTTTATTCTATTTTTTTTTCAGCTCTGCAGAGTCTGAAGATTTAGCTGTGCACTTGTATCCTGGTGCAGCGACTGTCCAAGGCGTGCTCAGAAGGAAGACCATGCTAAAAGAAGGAAAGAAACCCACGGTATGTCCAAACAAGAGTACACAGTGGTCCTCTTTTCTTGGTTTCTGTCCACGTTCAAACAGCTTTTTACATGTTTCTTTTTCTTTCCTGGACCACTGCCCTGGGCAACCACCCACCCATCCATGTTGCCCCAACTTCTTCTGTATCCTTAAACTCATGAGGAGGGCCAAGTCCCCCCAGCTTGTGAGAACCTGTCAAGTAGAGAGGAGGACAGTAGGCTGTACGAGACTGGAATGTACCAAGCTGCACTCTGCAAGTCAGGGTCTTTTCCCTGATGTTCTCCTTCCGCGAGGGTGCATACATGCTGGGGCTCAAGCACGTGTGGGCACATGGTTGGGTTACTTTGCATGGAGCTGGCTGCTCCCCCTTGCACTGTGTATTTTGGTCATTCTGGTAACAGTGTTCTAGCGATAGCTAGCGTCACCCTCCCCAGAGAAGGCAAGCATCCTCTGGGATGATCGATTCATCTTCTCTCACCCATCCCCTCATAAAATGGCCATCAGGCCGATTCCCAAATCCTTGTCGTTGGTAGCAGCAGCTCTGCTGTTGTACCAATTGGCCAGTTGCTTCTCACATATTTATAGCAGTAGAACTGCCTGTTTGTTTTTTTTGCCCTAAGAACTTTTGCTTCAAACCCCAGGAATTCCTCACTTATGCTTAACAAATACAGATCTTCCCTAGATCAGTCTTCATCATTCATTACTGGTGGGTATCAGCCATAGACCCCAGACCCTGAGGGAGCTTATAGCTGTAAGTTTTTCTCAGCAGGCAGGGCCAGCGTTGGAAACGGCGCCACCCTTTAGGCCGACGTACTGCGTGTGGCGCTCATGGATTGGCCAGTTACCGACATCAGCCCCCCCAATCTCCTCGGTTCCTCTTTTCCTACTGTCGAGGTTAGATCTCTGTGGGAGCTGAAGCGTGTATCCAGATTTCGAGCTGGGTCAGTTCTGCTGCTGCCATTTTGCTCGATGCCAGTTTTCACTGGAAGCCAATAAAACTTTTCCTTTTCATTTTTTTCTTCTTTTTTATAAAGTGCGGCATCAGGTACTGTTCTTTATTTGTATTAATTTGTCCCCACGGTCATGTCCCGGTTCATGGACCGCCTTCTTCTAAATCCAAGGTGTGGCATGCGCCAATGCATTGGTGCCCCTTTGGCAAGCCTATTACCGTCATCTTACCTGCCTGGGTTCGTCACACAATATGGATAACTGTGACACCTACTTCTCCATGGACCACCAGGTCCTCAGAGTGCGCTCGTTGAAGGTGGGTTGAAAATCTCTCACCTTCGGAGGATGGCGCCATTCTCAGGACACCAAGGCCAGGTCATTGGGCCCTTCCCCTGGGTCTCCCTCCAGTACTATACGTACTGAGGGGGAGCAGGCCTTTGCCAGTTCTAGTCTCGCTGGATTGGGAGGCCTGCGTTAGGGGTCAGTGGAACAGTTGGCCTCCTCCAGGTGATCGACTGGGCACCCGTCACAATCCGTTTCCCCCTCAGGGGGCACCGTTGCCTCCGGTTTTATGGCCACAGCTATACTCTGGGCCCAAACCAGTGGAGCCCTTGGTGCCAACTTCTGGCACCGTTTTTGGCTCCCAACACCACCCTCCTTGTCGGTGAGCGAGGTGGTGTCGGCACTTGGTCCTCTTCCAGCACTGTTCATGGTGCTGGGAGAGGGAGAGTTTCGGGGGTAGCCTCTCAGGATACCTCCTTGATCTCCTCCTCTTCGGAGGAAGACGATTGGGATGATCCCAACTGACTTCCCGGAGCTCTCCTCCTCCTCCCAGCCCTAGGGACCCTGATACTACGGAGTCTACTACCATCCTTGTGACCATCTTGTGCCAGGGCCACTACCAGCATCAGTTCTGGCACTGGGGAGGAGAGCGACACAAAGCGGCAGTGCCAGATCGGGCTCCGGTGCTGGGTCTGATTACTACTATCAGTAGTTTCTGTCAGGGAAGCTGGAGGAGCTCCATGTCTCCCATTTTGCGAGCTGCATTCCTGCCCATGCAACGTGCGCTTTCCTAGGGGAGTTCAGCACCGACAACCTTTTCATCCCTCTGTGGCATCGATCCTTCACAGAAGCGTCGCATAGGGTCTGCATCGTCCCTCTGCCCCTTCTTCAGCCCCGAGGGACTATCAGCACAGGTATTGCACACTCCTGGGGTCTCCAGGTGTTATACCCCACCCCTCTTCAGGAGTGGAGCTCCAGGACGCCCCCTGTGGGCATCGTTGCCCAAGGCACAGCTGACCCCCAGAATCCGACTAGGCTGAGTTTGACCGCTGGGGTAGAAGAGCCTTCTTTGCAGTGCACCAAGCACACCAGGCTGCCTACGCCAGGCACCTGTCATGATGTTGGGCCAACTCCTGGCATCTTTGCCTGATTCAGAGCCAACCAAGTAGGCTGTTAGCCTTTCTGCCCATGGTCTGGAGCTAGTGAGACACCAGGCAAGGGCGTCTTACGATGCCAGTGAGGTAGTCTGCATCAGGTGGACGGCATAGCTTCGCCTTTCAAGGTTAGCACCCCTGATCTGGCATAGGGTGATTGCCTCTCCCTTCCAGGGGGCCCATTTCTTCTCCTGCAGGGTGAGGCATGAGTTAGCGGGGCACCTCCCATCTCTCAGGAATTGGTAGCCTATGCCTCACCCAGACCAGTCTGGGGCCTCACCAGGCCCATAAGGGGGCCCCCTCTTCTCTGTGTTCTCCCCCACAGGAGGCTGAGGAAAACTTCTGCCCTCAGTGAGATGCCAACGCCACTTTCAAGGTGCTCTGTACTCAGTCACCAGTAATGAGTGGTGAAGATTGAAATAGAGGAAGATATGAAAATTACGTATTCACCTCAATTCTTGATCTTCCTAGATATCTTCACCATTCATTACTGCTTCCCTCCCACCGTCTACTCATGACCAGACTGCAGGGTGGTGGCTCCTCCCTGTTGGCCTTCTCCCTCTGGGAGACCGCTCTGGCACTTCCTGGCATTCCAGGCACTGCTCTGATGGCATCTGGGGAGAAGGTGAGCAGGGATTCTCTTCCTTTCTCTTTTGGGCCAGCCGGGGCTCTGAGCTGTTTTGAGCAGAGGACTCTTCCTCTTGGGACAGCGGCATGCGCCTGGGGTTTTTCCCTCCATCTCTTAGATGGGTAACCATTTGCTGTTCCTCATGCCAAACTCACATGCACATTTGATTGAGCAAATTCAGGGGTTGCCTGTCAGCGCCCGTGAGTCCCTGTCCTTTGGCTTCACAAGCCCTGCCCCTATGCCCTATCCTCTCCTCTAGCAGAGCCTTGGAGCACTGTCCTTCAGTCCCTTTTTTGCGATATCCCAGCTGCTGGGTTACCCACAGGACAAGGTACCCATGGACCTTCTCTTGAAGGGAATACATTTTTCTTCCACCCTCCCCCCATTACTTTTGCCTGTGGTGGTAGGTCCGAGGAGTTGCGTCTTCTAACTCAGAGGCATACTGGATAACTGTAGCCAGGTGTGCCTCCTTGTCCATAGGGACCTTGCCTCAGGGTGTTTTTCCCACCCCTCTGCAGGGAGGGAGGAGAGGTAAACTCTTTTAGAGACCTTGTTCTGTGCTGACCAATTAAAAAAAAAAAAAAAATAGTGGCAACTTAGAAAGTAGGGAGGACAGGGATCTTCTGATCTTACTTCGAGAGTCAGCTCTTGCAGCAGGTAACACAGTTAGGACTATAGCCGACAGGCGACAGGACCCAACGGCAAACTTCTAGCCAGCAGTCTATGGTGGAGACCACCTCCTGATGTCGGTCCGCCCACAACGTCACGTATGGTATAAAGGGTGAGTGGTCCCTGGCGTACCCCAGTTCTTTTCCCGCTGTCGACTTGCGTTCATTGGCTCCACGGCTTGCTTCTCGCTAGTCCGACCACCATTTTTGTACAACTTTCAAAAGTTTCTTGTTTTCTTTGTTTATAATCCTGCTTGCTTCGACTCTACTTCTGTATGTCGTCTTCCCCAATGCCTTCTTCTAGGCACACTAATACACGTGCACCTGTGGGAAGCAGATCCCATCAAAAGACAGCCATTCGGTCTGCCTGCTGTGCTTGGGTCCTGATCACGAGACCCAGAACTTCCCGCACTACAAGAAATTTAACAGCCGGACACTGATCTGTTGTCAGAAAACCTTGCAGGCCTACCTCACTGAACAGTAATTGGCTGTCATGCAGCGGGATTCCTCTTCGGAGAGAGAGTCTGCCCACCACAAAAAATTACCGGGGAAACATAAGGAATCATCGGGGAAACATGAAGAAAGAATGAGAGAGAAGGAGAGATCCCATTCGTGATTGAGATCCTCTGGATCGCACTCTGCCTCCAGGGGCAGTTCTTTTTTTTTTTTTAATTCAAGTTTATTGTAAGTTTATGCACAGGTCATTATTACATTTCTGTTTTCACAAGGTTCACCTTATAATGAGTTCATCTCATCATGGCTAGATCTCCCTTCCACATTCCATTCTGTAAGAGTCATAGATGTTACAGTTCAGTATTATTACAGTTGTCTGTTTATTCTTTTCTAGATTATTAACAAATCATGAGGGTTCTCTTACTGCTCCTCCTCCACATCTACCCCTCACCTCCCCTCTCGTCGTATGATGATCTTTCCACAGCACCCATTGAGCCCATTTACGGATGAAGGACTGTACGGGAATTGACTGAATGTGTTAACTCCTCCATCTCTTGTATTTCTTGTACTATCTCCATCCATTGCTGGATTGTGGGAGGTTCAGAATTCAGACACTTTCTGGTGATTGCTTTGTGTGCGGCTGCTATAAGTATGTTTCACAGGTACACTTTATCCTTCCCCTTGATCTCCTCAGGTGGCAGTCCCAAGATCATATGGTTCGGTCCAGTGTCCTCAGCCAGTGACAGAACTTCCCCATCGCCTGACTGACTTGACTTCAAAAGTGGGCCAGGCATGGGCACCTCCAAAACACATGGAGGTGGGAGGCCCTTGATTCCTGGCATTCCCTTCTACATGATGAGAGCTGGGTTCCATCCCACTTGTTCTTTATCACTGGGGTGATGAAAAAGCGAGTTCTCACCTTCCACTCAAATTCTCTCCATCGTGGAGAGTAAGTGATTTTATTTGATTGTAGGAATATTTTTTCCCATTTGTTATCTGCCAGCCTCTCCCCTATCTCATCCTGTCATCTTATTTTAAGCGACTCCGAGTGGGTGGCCCCCCTTTATTTAAGAGCTTTGTATAGGGCTGAGACATGGCCCCTGACTCTTTGGTGTGTTAGTATCTCTGTCATGATGTTCATCAGGTTGCCCGGGGTTGGACTCCGAGCCTCCTGAGGCCTCAGTGTGTTTATGTAGGTCCTGATTTATAAGAATCTAAAGTGGTCAGTTTGTCTTAGGTTGAATTTTTCTTTAAGTTGACCAAATGTCAATATATTCTTTCCATCCATGCATTGTTTAAGGATAGTCAGACCCAGCCTCTCCCACCTTCTAAAAGTTGGATCCTGAGTTGATGGGGCAAAGTCTGGATCCCAAGCAAACCACCTCAGTGGCCATAACTCATTACTGAGTTTATATTTGGTCCGCAGTCTCCTCATCGCCCACAATGTGTTTCTCATCTTCGCCAGGACTATGGTGTTGCCCTGTTGTTAGGCTGGGACTGGCAACCCTGGCTCCCAATGGGGCTCCCTCTGTGTTTACTATCTCTGTGTTTTTCCAATGAGCTGCATAATCCTGAGTCGACCACAGGAGGGCATTTCTTAAGTGGGTGGCAAGGTAATAATCCTCGAGATTTGGCAGTGCTCTTCCCCCATGCTTTTTATTGATAAGCATGGATGCATTTTTAATTCTGGGTCTTTTGTTTGCTCAGGTAAATGTTGTAATGGTTTTCTGCCAGATTTGTAGTTGGTTGTGGTGTATTTTGATAGGGAGGCACTGGAAGAGGTACAAGAATCTGGGCAGTACATTCATTATGACTGTTTGTATCCTGTTATAAAGGGGGAGGCTAAGAAGGTCCCATCCTTCCATATCTTTCTTAATTTGACTCACCAGGGACTCAGTTATTTGTGAATAGCGTAGCAGTATTTTTAGTAGTGATAGTGCCGAGGTATTTTAGTTTGAGAGTTCCAGTTCAAAGGGGCTAATTGGGTAATCTCTGAGGAGGGGCTGCAGTAAAATTTTAGTATCTCTGTTTTTGTTTGTTAAGGACATATCCCGAGTACCTTCCCAACAAGTCTAGAAGACTTTACAGCTTGGGAAGAGACTCCTCCAGTCTGGACATGTAGAGTAGGACATCATCCGCATAGAGGGAGACCTTGTGTTCAGTGTCTCCAACTGTCACCCCATGAATCCCCCTATCCTCTCTGATGGCTTGGGCCAAGGGCTCAAGGTAGATAGCAAAGAGGACCAATGAGAGTGGGCATCCTTGTCGAGTGCCCCTCCCAAGCCTGAACCTCTGGGAAATACCCCCGTTGACCCTAACATATGCCTGTGGAGAGGCATATAAAGCTTTAATATTCCCTATAAATGTCTGGGGGAAGTCCAATCGTTCTAAAACTGCAAATGGAAAGCTCCAAGTAACACGATCAAATGTCTTTTCAGCGTCAAGGCTCATTATTCATGAGGGGATGTGCTGTCTGTTAATTATATTTATTATATTAATAGTTCGTCAGACCCCTTCAGGGGCCTGTGTGCCCTCTATAAAGCCTGTTTGATCCAAGTGTATTAGTCATAATAGGGGATTTAGACGGGCTGCTATTATGGCTGTAAGAATTTTATAATCTACATTTAATAAGGAAATGGGCCTATATGAGCTACATTCTTTAGGGTCCTTCCCCTCTTTGGGTATAACCGTAATTCCAGGGGCAGTTCTGACTCTGCCGGCCATGACACCAGACTCACCGTTGTCAAGGCCACGGCCCAGGTTACGGGTCATAAGAACAGAGGATTCAGGTCTTCGGGACCCTCTCTCTAACCTATTAAGATCAGGCCTCCGGTTCCACCGACAGGCCGCTCTTCAGATTCAGGTAAGGGACACCAGTCGGTGCCTTCCCGGTCGGCCTCTGTATGTAGCGCTGACCCTCGGGATAGGCAGAAGGCCTCAGGTCATTTGTCTGGGAGATCTTCCTCCCTCCCACCCAGACACTCTTAAGAAATCGGCGAAGTTCCCTAAACTGCCGTTGGACAAACATTCATCAGATAAGCATCCTCATTCTATGACTTCATTGGACCAGCACCGACATCGGACCACTGATGACACTCCTAAGGTTCCCCTCACACCGGCTGTGCTGGCAGAAACCTAGTCGCCTCTGGCATCTCCAGTGCCTCTGGTTGATGACTGGACCGATGACACCCAGGTGGAAGAAGAGCAGGCGTCGTTCTCCAGAGACAAACCGACACTCGATGACGGTAACATAGAAACATAGAGATTGATGGCAGATAAGGACCGCAAGGCCCATCCAGTCTGCCCATTTCTTTTTCTACCTTATAAATGTGCCATTGGCCTTTGCTCTGTCAGTGGCCTATCTAGTCATACTCATCTGTATTGCTCCCTTATGCCTATCCCATGCCTGTTTGAAGCCCTGCACTGTATTCATATCCACCACTTCCTGAGGTAGGCCGTTCCATGCATCCACCACTCTTTCTGTGAAAAAGAATTTCCTCACATTCCCCTTAATTGGCCTCCCTCTGATCTCATGCTGTGTCCTCTTGTCCTGCTATTTTTCTTATATTTAAACATGTTAGACTCTTTCACCTTGTTAATGCCCTTAAGGTGTTTGAATGTTTCGATCATATCGCCTCTCTCCTCCTTTGCTCAGGGTATACATATTGAGCTCCGTTAATCTGTCCTCGTATGTCTTCTGATGCAGTCCCTGCACCATTTTGGTTGCCCTTCTCTAGACTGCCTCAATTTGGTTAATGTCCTTGTGAAGGTGTGACCTCCAGTACTGCACGCAGTACTCCAGATGGGGCCTAACCAGTGTCTTGTAAAGAGGGATTATTACCTCCCTCTTCTGACTTTGAATACCCCTACTATTACACCCTAACATTCCCCTAGCCTTACCTACTGCTTTAGAGGTCTGCTTGGATGATTTCAGGTCATTGGTGATGATGATGCCCAAGTCTCTTTCTTCCTTTGTGATTGCCAGTAACTCCCCTCCCAGCCTATAGGTGGCTTCAGAGTTTCTCTTCCCTATGTGCATGATCTTGCACTTCTTTGCATTAAATCCCAATTGCCACTCTTCTGACCATTTTGCTAGTTTATCCAGATCTCTTCTCATTCTGCCCACCCCATCTGGATCACCTACTCTGTTGCAGATCTTGGTGTCATCTGCCAACAGACAATTCTTCAGTCTTCAAGATTTCATTGTCAGTCTGGTGCTGGAGCCCTCCAGGTGGTTGGTCCTGGGGGACTTTAATGCCTGGGTCGACGATGAACTCTCGCATTTTGGTCAAGACTTTCTCCAACTAATGAGTTCATTGGGCTTCACACTGGTGGTTACCACTGCTACCCATATTCAAGATCACTCTTTGGATCTGGTGTTCACCCTGGGGATGGAGATCATGGGACTGGTGGTGGAACCAGTTGGGTGGTCTGACCATCACTCCATAAGGTTCAATTTCGCGGCCCCCCTTACGAGACCCACCCCTTTGGAGATGGTCCAGTATCGCCCTTGAGTACTGGACCTATAGAATCACCTATGGAATGCATGGAACCAGATGCCTTGTAGTGCACTATAATAATATGGTGCTGAGGGCTGGATTCCATTACCTGTCGTCGCCGCTCTCCCTCTGCCCTCGGGCCCTTGGTTTGATGGGACATTGAGGAGCTGAGGAGGGAGGCGAAGATTGGAGGTTGTTGGCGGAAATCTGGCCTGGAGGATGACAGACTTAGATTGATGGCCCATTACATGGACTATCAATCCGTAATTTCCCATAAGAAGGCAGAGTCCCTGTCCAAGGAGATAACTGCATCAATAAACCAACCTGCTTAGCTCTTCCGGACCGTCGACGGACTGTGCAATCCAGCCTGTCTGCGGGGTCGGAGAGCATTTTCACAAATACATCGTGATGAGTTTGCTCAGTTCTTTGAGGATAAGGTGCCATCAATCAGGTCGGAGATCCGCAGCATATGTTAAAATGAGCATTGCAGCGACCGATGCGGGCTTACATGTCCTCGGTCTACCTGGATAGATTTTGACCAGCCAGCGATCATGGATATCATGAACATTGTCCAGGGCTTACGACCGACTTGCTGTAGTTTGGATCCTGGTCCTACGCGCCTCCTTGTGGGGTGCATGGATGTGATTGGACCAGTCCTTGCGAGGATAGTCTGGAGTTCTTTGGATCAAGGGGTGTTCCCAGAGTCCTTAAAGGAGGCTGTCGTGACACCCCTTTTGAAAGAAACTTCCTTGACCCTCGACTGCCTCGCTAACTACAGACCGATCTCTAACCTGCCCTTCTTGGGCAAGGTTATTGAGAAAGTAGTCGCGTTGCAGCTCGATGACTTTCTTACCACCCATGAAGTCTCTGATCCTCTCCAGTCCGGTTTCAGGAAGAGGCACAGTACTGAGACGGCATTAGTTCGGGTACTTAATGATCTCCTAATAGCGAGAGATCGGAAGAGCCGCTTGATCTTGGTTCTCC
This sequence comes from Neoceratodus forsteri, assembly GCA_016271365.2. Classification (NCBI taxonomy): domain Eukaryota; kingdom Metazoa; phylum Chordata; order Ceratodontiformes; family Ceratodontidae; genus Neoceratodus; species Neoceratodus forsteri. The sequence continues at coordinate 48,534,616 of CM028136.1, read as the reverse complement.
TTGATCTCTCTGCAGCATTTGACACTGTGGACCATGGGACGTTGCTGGATCGCCTGCGGCTACTCTGTGGACTGTCAGGGACAGTCCTCCGATGGTTCCACTCTTTCCTCACAGGCAGAAATCAAAGGGTAGTTTCAGGGATTTTCTCTTCCGCTCCCTTTGCTCTGTCCTGTGGGGTGCCGCAAGGCTCTGTGCTTTCGTCCATGTTGTTCACGGTGTATATGCTGCCGTTGGGAGACATTATAAGGCATTATGGGCTGAGTTTTCACTGCTATGCAGATGATACTCGGCTCTATATGTCCTTTGTACCCGAACAAAATGACACAGTGTCGGTTTTTAACAACTGCCTCGCTGAGATTCAGGACTGGATGAGTGCGAACTGGTTGAAGTTAAATCCGGATAAGACTGAGGTGTTGGTTGTGGACCGGGTCATTATGTAGAGAAGTTGACTCCTGGGGTCCCCTCTGGTTTTTTATTAGGGGATACCCAATTGAGACCTTCTGAACATGTGCGAAATCTGGGCGTAATCTTTGATGGTGTGCTGACGCTGAAGACACAGGTATCGGCTACTGTCAAGTCATCCTTTTACCATCTAAGGAATATCGCCCGGATAAAACACCTTGTTCCGCATGATGACCTTTCTGTGTTGGTCCATGTTTTTGTTTCTTCTCGCCTTGATTACTGTAATGCTCTATATTTAGGGTTGCCGGGGGTGGATCTCCATCGCCTGCAGCTGGTGCAGAAACGCGGCAGCCAGGTTGTTGACTGGGTTATCAAGAACTTGCCATATCACACCTGTGCTGCGCGAACTGCACTGGCTGCCAGTGCGGTGGAGAATCATCTTCAAGGTCGCATTGCTGACCTATAAGACCCTACACGGTCAGGGACCGGGCTACCTGCAAGATCTCCTTTGTCCCTACCGCCTACTCCGCTCCACTGGCGAGGGATTGCTAGAGATTCCCAGGGTTCGTCTTCAATCATCTGGGGCAAGGGCTTTTTCTTTTATGGCCCTGATCCTGTGGAATTCTCTACCTCGTCAGATTAGAGAGTGCCTGTCCGTGGAATCATTTAAGAGGTCTCTGAAAAGCCACTTACTTACACTAGCATTTGGATAGATTATTTTATGGTCCTTTTATTGTTTTATGTTATTATTTATTATTGTTGATGTTTTATTCTTTTGTACCAGAGCTTTGATTTATTGAAAAGAGCTTTACAAATAAAATTTAGATTGATTGATTTTTTGAAGTCTTACCCTCTAGTCCATCTGCAATGTCACTAATGAAGATATTGAAGAGGACTGATCCCTGAGGTACCCCACTTGTGACTTGCATCTCTTCTGACTGTATACCATTTACCACCACACTCTGTTTTCTGCCCGTCAGCCAGTTTGCCACCCAGTTGACCAACTTCTGACCTACCCTGAGCCTACCCAGCTTATTTATCAATCTTCTATGTGGAACAGTGTCAAAAGCTTTGCTGAAGTCAAGGTAGGCGACATCAACTGCTCCCCCTTGGTCCACCACTCTGGTTACCTAGTCAAAACAATCTATGAGATTAGTTTGACAGGACCTTCCTTTTGTAAACCCATGCTGTCTTGGATCCTGTGCCCCTATGGATTCCAGGTGTTGCACTATCCTTTCCTTAAGGAGTGCCTCCATAATCTTGCCCACTACTGAGGTAAGACTGACTGACGGCTAACACCACCCCGTCATTGCCTCCTGTAGGTCCTCCGACGCCAGACTGACCTGATGCTGGTACCGGCTTTGGTGATGGCACAGGAAGTGGACCGACACCAGACCAGGTATCAGGTTCAGAACTTAAGCTGAACCTATCACAGGTTAAAGACCTATTCAGCCATTGGTGGGAGACCATCCGTCCAGACATTCTCCCTCCAAGGCCACAACCAGTTGTTCCGGCTGCACCAGATGTGACAAAAACTCCAGATGGTGGTGCACCGGCAAAATTCCGGACACAACCAAGATCTCTCAACCTCCCACCCCACCCCAATGAGGGCCTTAGCAAAGAGCCTACTTCACATGACAGGCCCAAAGGAAAGGCCATGCATAAGAGAAGCCACAGATCTCTGTCAAGGTCATGGAGCCCGAGTCTTCCAAGCCGTCCTGACAGGCATGGGTGTAGGAAGAGGTGACATAGATCTTTCTCCTTTCCTTCTCAGATTCGTACCATCCCTTGGATTCTTCCTACCCAGATTCGTTTATAGGGGATTTATCTCCTCTGGACCCAGAAGATACGCCCAAATTACCTCCTGATGACCCCTCTTTCATGGAGGTTATGAGACACATCCAGGCCAACATGGGTTAGGATACTGAGGATCTAGACCCAGAGAGAATGCACTGGCTAAATACCTCTGGCAGAAAGACCTGAAGCTGGTCGTCATCCCACCCCTGGTGGACACCTTCATGGATGTCACCCAGGCGGCTTGGAAGTGCCCTCATTCTTCCACTGCAATCCCTAAGAAGGCTGATGGCCGTTATAGGGCCCCAAAGGAGCAGCCCTTCTTGGCTGAACATACCACAGCTGATTCCGTGGTGATTTCAGCAGCACATGACTGTTTCCAGCGGCCTAAACACCTTGGCACCCAACCCCTGGATAGGGAGTCCAAGCAGTTGGACTCCATGGGGCATAAGGAGTACTTTTCAGCCACTTGCTGTATAAGAAGCCTGAACTTCATGGCACACATGGTTCAGTTCCAGAATGCCCATTGGGAACGGGCTGGATATTGTGCAAGAAATGCCAGACTGCCCGCAGAAGGCTGAACTCCTGCAGACTGGATTGAATATGGGCACTTATGTTCTCTGCCAACACAGTTCAGCGGCGACAGCGGCGCTGACTGGGGTGTGCCTTTCTTCCATCATTCTTGCCTGGTCTCAGGGTTTGCAGGATGTTCAGTCAAACCTCCTCAGCAGCGCCCTTCCAAGGATCAGTTCTCTTTGGTAAGGACACAGAAAAGATTATTAACAAGCTTCAGGATTCTGGGAAGGCAGTTAGACTTGTGCAGTCCATGTATCGCCAGAAACAGAAGAAAACGAGGAGACACTATTTCACAGAGAGGGTGGTAGCAAAATGGAATGCCCTACCAGAATGGGTGGTATCACGTAAATCTGTGAACAGCTTCAAAATGGCATGGGACAGGGAATGGGAGAGTGAGGGTGGGGGTGGCTGTGGGATGGCAAGGGGGGTGGGGCAGCTGCAAACTAGGGGTGCTAGCTGCACACTTGAGCAGACTTAGATAGACTGGGTGGTCTGTTTCTGCTGGCACGTTCATATGTTCATAGTTTCATAAATCTCGTTTTCATGGCAGGGGGACAACAACCACAGCAACTCCATTTCCAGCACCAGCAACTTCATTGGGGAGCCAATGGCTGGAGAGGCGCCCATAGAGGCTCTGCTGGATCCGCTTCTCACCCGGCCAAACCAACCCAGGCCGCTTTTCCCCTCTCCAGCCACTGCCTGACTCTCCATTGGACCCACCCCTTCCCAGCACTTCATCAGGGGAGGCGATTGGAGGATGCTTTTCACTTCATGCCTTAGCGTGGCAGAAGGTGACCTCTGACCAGTGGGTCCACCAAATTCCAGGGAACAGACACTCAATAGAGTTTGTCTGGCTTCCACCAGACAGGCCCCCCCCTCCTGTTACTCCACAAAACACGGTCTGATTCGCACAGAGATTCAAGCCCTGCTATCCAAGAAGGCCAATAGAACCTGTTCCCCCAGCTCAGAAAGGAACAGGATTCTACTCACATTTCTTCCTAGTGCCAAAGAAGACTGTCGACTTGAGACCCATCCTGGATCTCAGTGAACTCAACCATTTTGTAGAGTACAAGTGGTTCAGGATGGTCACCCTCCAGGGCCTGCTCCCCATGTTACATCAGGGGGACTGGCTGGCATCACTGGATATGCAGGATGTATACCTCCACATCCTCGTGGCAAAGCCCCAAAGGAGGTTCCTCAGGTTTACCTTTCAGGGCAGACATTTTCAATTCAGGGCACTACCCTTCTGCCTCTCATCGGCGCTGAGGGTCTTCACAAAATGCCTCGCAGTCATAGCAGTGGCATTTCGAAGGATGGGTCATTATGTATTCCCATACTTGGATCACTGGTTCTGACAGCACCATCCAAGAAACAAATACAAAGAGCCATTCGGGACACCTGTTCTCTCTTCGAGAAACTAGGCATCACAATCAGTGTCCTGAATTCTTTCTTAACGCCGTCCCAGAACCTGAATTTCATAGGGGCTCAACTTGACACTTTTCGAGGGAGAGCCTTCCTGCCACAAGACAGAGCCATCCGACTTCATGTCCTAGCGCAACATATCTTTTCAGCCTTGGTAGTACCAGCCAGAACTTTGTTACGGCTGCTAGGCCACATGGTAGTGTCCATCATTACAGTCTCCTCTGTGAGACTCCATATGAGGACAATTCAGTGGACCCTTCACGTCCAGTGGGACCAAAGATGGGATGACTTGGACCTTCTGGTCTCTGTCATACGACCTGTACGCCAAGAACTCCAGTGGTGGATGACATCCCCTTCCTTGCAGGAAGGGATGTAATTTCAAAAGGGAGCGCCAGACCAGACCCTAAGGTCTGACGCCTCAGGCACAGGATGGGGAGCACATCTAGGCATTCACAGGACCCGGCGCTCCTGGTCAGTGAGCAAGGAATCTCTCCACATCAATATTTTGGAGATGAGGGCCGTTCTCTATGCCCTGCAGGCATTGCGCTCTGTTCTCCAATCGGGACACCTCCTTGTGAAAACAGACAACATGTTGGTGGTGTTCTCTCTCAACCAACAGGGAGGCATACACTCCTACCCCCTCTGTGAGGAAGCAATGAGTATGTGGGATTGGGCGTATCCCATCACTTAGTGATCTCAGCGGTCCATGTCCCCAGGATCCAGAATACCCTGGCTGATGCTCTCAGCTGAACCCAGTCCAGAGCGCACGAGTGGTACCTTCTCCAGTCCATAGTTGACGATCTGTTCATCAAATGGAGAACACATGAGCTGGACCCCTTGGCTTCCCCTACCAACACAAAACTGCCCAGTTTTTGCTCACTAGATCTCGAGCCTGGTGTTTTCTGGCGAGACATGTTGTCCCTTTCCTGGAAGGGGAGAGTACCCTATGCCTTTTCCCCGTTTCTGCTCCTTCAAAGGATCCTCCTCAAAGTGCAAGCGGAGGGGGCAACAATGATCTTGGTGGTGCCATTATGGCCTCAACAGATCTGGTTCCCACTGTTGCAGCAGCTAGCGGTGGAACCTCCGATCACCTTACCATTGAGCACGCACTTGCTGTCGCAGGTCAATGGGACCTTGGTCCACCCGAACCTGCAGTCCCTCCACTTACATCGTGGCTCCTGAAGACTTAGTCAGGCTCCACTTTGGGGTTTCTGACAATGTCGCCCGGCGTTCTTGTGGCGGCCAGAAAACCTTCCACCAGAGTGACCTATGCCATGAAGTGGAAGCGTTTTTGTGTGTGGCCTATTGCTCGTCACCTTGACCCTTTGGCCTGTCCGATGAATACTCTCCTTGAGTACCTGTTGTCCCTTTCGGACTCAGGCTTGGGCTGCTCCTCCATCAAAGTGCATTTGGCTGCCATTTCTGCCCACCACGTCCCTGTCCAAGGCAGAACGGTGGCACATTTGGAGGTAACCCGTACTTTTCTTAGGGGTATTCTACATATCAGGCCTCCCATAAGGGACCCTGTCTCTCTCCCCCTTGGGACCTGCTGTTTGTTTGGAGAAACTGACCTTACCCCCTTTTGAACCAGCCATGGATTGCGAGCTTCGTTTTCTCTCTTGGAAAATGTTATTTTTAGTTGCTGTTACTTCTGCTCAAAGGATTTCCAAGCTTCAGGCCCTGATGTGCAAGGAGCCTTATTTGTTGTTTCACAAGGACTGGGTGGCCTTGAGAACCAATCCTAAGTTTCTACTCAAGGTGGTATCTGAGATGACCTTAAATCAGGACATTCAGCTTCCGGTTTATTATCCTAATCATACGAACAGGGGAGAGGCTCTTCTCCACACTCATATGTGCATCGCATCCTTTGATTTTATTTGTCCAGAACTAAGGACAGAAGACGTTCTGACCTATTGTTTGTCTTCTTTGCCTCAGAATCCTAGGGGCTCCTGTGACCAAACAGACACTATCGAAGTGGCTAGTACAGTGCATTTCCTTCTCTTAGCAGAAACGCAACAAACCCCTACCGGGGTCTGTGCGGGGTCATTCCACAAGAGGTGTAGCGGCCTTCTTCGCCACACTGAGAAATGTGTCAGCATCAGACATTTGTGTGGCAGTTACCTGGCACACACAGTCCACACCTTCATTAGTCACTACAGTCTGGACATTGCCTCGAGATGCAGAGCAGACTTTGGCCTCACAGTTCTGCAGGGTCTTCTCTCGTAAGGGAATTCCCCCTTCTCTTCTCATTTACCTACCACCCAAAGAACTGATATTTTATTCTACTGCTTGGGAATCAGTCCTAATTGTGTTACCTGCTGCAAGAGCTGACTCTCGAAGTAAGATAGTACAGTTACGTAAGAACTTACTGTAACAGTAGATCTTCGAGAGAAGCTCCTACAGCAGGTATATTTCCCACCCTCCTTCCCCCTTGAGGCTTCCTACTGCAAGCGACCAATGTCGCCTCATACTTGTCAGTTCTGTGAGGTATTGCCCTAGGTTCCCTGTTCAGATCACATTGTATCCAGATGCTGGAGTCTCTGGCGGAAGAAGAACTGGGGCACATCCGGGATCGCCAACCCTTTATACCATACGTGACGGGGGCGGGCCGACATTGAGAAGCAGTCCCTGCCATAGACTGCTGGCTAGAAGTTTGCCGTGGGTCTTGTCACCTGCCGGCAACCGTCCTAATTGTGTTACCTGCTGCAAGAGATTCTCTCGAAGATCTACTGTTACGATAAGTTCTTACGTAATTGTACTTTCCTCTTCCTGACGGAATGCCATCTCTTGCCCGACTCCCTTTGTACTCTCTCTTAGAGGCTACAGGGATTTTTCCTATGCCCCTCCTTAAGATCCTCCCTCTGCTTGGCTGGACCTAGACCCACTCCTCTCCTGGAGTGGATCATGTCCTTCTCTCTCTTGGTCCACAGGGAACTTTCTCTATCACCCTTAGAGGGACATGCTCCCTATTCTGGGGTCCAGTCTTGGTTCCTCTCTCTCCCCCTCTTCTTTTCTCTCTCTTTCTTTTCCCTTCCCTTCCTGTCCCTTCCCTCTCGTTTCATCTTCTTTCTCTACCTCCTGGCCTGCCCAGTATTTGGGGTATTCCCTGTCAAGAAATACCCTAGAGCCTGCACCTCCTCTTCTGTGGTTGGCCTTATGGTTTCAGTTTATATTTTTTCCTTTTTCTGTCCCTTGGGCTTCCTTGCCTCACCCTCCTTCCCTCCTTTATTTCTCTTTAATTTATTTCCTCTCCAGCGACCAGAACTGAGGAGGTTGGGGGCCAGCATCGGTTATTGGCCAACCCACGAGCACCACGTAGTACGTTGGCCTCGAGGGTAACACCATCTCTGATGCTGGCCCCTCCTCCTCAGAAAAGCTTAAAGCTATAAGCTCTCCTGGGGTCTGACACCTCCGGCTGATATCCACGAGTAATGAATGGTGAAGATATCTAGGAAGATCAAGAATTATGGTGAGTACGTAATTTTCATTTATTCCTCTGGAATTAGCAGCTCCAGAGCTTTAAGAATGTTATACTAATTCACACCTCCAGGAATCACTTACTATTAAGGTTATCACCTGTCCTGATTTTCGCAGGACAGTCCTAATTTGGGCAGCTGTGTCCTGCAAAAAAACATGAAAGGCACTACATGTCCTGACCTTTTAGTAGAAAAATTTCCTCTAAATGTTGCAGAAAACTAAAATACCTTAAAATGATAAAAATAGAAACAACTAAAAAAACAACTACACTTAGTCTTAATTCTGATTATATAGAGAAAACACATCTGTTGCATTGGTCAAGGTTACATATAGTCCTGCAAAATATCATGTTTCAGTAAGAAATGTCCCACTTTGGGCTTCTTAAAAGGTTGTAACCCTACTCACTGTGCTTAACTAATGCAGCTAGCCTGCCCACTTGAGCTGCCTCCAGTGTGGAATTTATGTAAATTATGGAACTGGAATTGAACTTAGAACACAAGTTCAGATCTCTGCCTCTAGGTGCTGCTGAGTTCCACACCTAATGTCAGATTCATTTTCTGCTTAGAAGAAGCAAGTAAGCCCTAGAAGAGCCATGTGACAACAACCAGACACTTTGTTTTCGTTTCAGCATGAGTTATAATTTTATTTATTTCACTTCTCTGCCTCTCAGCCAGTGTTAGCTAGTTTTAGGGTTGTTTACATTTTCTGTGAGTTTCTCTGGTACCTCAGTGTGGTTCCCTGGAACCAGAAACTCCTCGTTCTGTTTTGTTGTGGGTTTTTTTTCCTGAACCGCACTTTTTTTTTTTAATTCTCTCCCCTCTCTTTGTATTTCTTATTGTTTTGGGACTTTCACTGCATTTTGCTCAGTTATCATCTCAGTTCCTCTGGTGATGGGAACCGAGATGCTTTTTTTCAGGTAGTTTCATAAAGGGGTACTCTAAAAAAAAAAAAAAAAAAAAAAAAGACGTTTAACTCATCGGTCCTTGTATTTTAGAATAGGACCGCGTTTTTATTATGCATACTAACATTCCACAATGCCAGCAGAGTAGGTCTAAAGGTCTGTAGAGTCTGCTCGAAAATCAGCACCTGTTCTGGACACTGTTGTACAATGTTTTCTCCTTTTCCCTTTCGGGAACTGCTTTTTCAGGTCTGTGCTGGCAGATTGGCATGTCAGGCAGGCCCAAGAAGAGAACAGGACCTACGGGCTTCAAAAATTGTTCTAAGGTGTTTTCATATTTTGGCTAAAGTGGACGGCCATGATCTGTGTTTAAGGTGCCTGGGTCCCAGCCAGATCTTTTCAAATTGTAAACTCTGCAGCGAGTTTTGCCTCAAAACTCTTAAAAAAAAAAAAAAGAGGGCAAAAAAATTGCAACTTAATCCACCTCTTCATCACCAAAGCTCTTAGAAGAGGGTCCTTCCTCACACAGTAAGCCCAGGGAAAGGCTCTCCAAAGACTCCTCTGAACCTAAGGTTACCGAGAAGGGAACCCTAGTCATGCCAAGCACAAAAGATCTTCAGAACAGGTTCTGGAATCTGTTCCTGCCAAAATGAAAAGCATGTCACAGCACCTCCTGCTGAAGAAGCAAAGGAGCCATCAGTAGACAAAGCAAAGGAGCTCTTTGCAGAGGACATGACCAAGGCTTGGCAATTTTTTCAGGCATTCCAGGCAATGGGTACCCTGATGGGTATGCTGGTTCCTGCTCAATCCTTGGTTCCAAGTTTCCAGGGGCCCGAATTTTAATAGAAGGAAGAGAACGAGGGGGAACTGATTGAGCCTGATAGTTCCCCAGATCAAGAATTCTGTTCCCCTTCCCGGGGCCCAGAGGACCTTGTCTCCCCGGAGTTGGTGGAGGATGAGGAGGAAAATGAGTTTTTGGACATGATGGGGCTGTCTCCTACCAGGAGATTGCTCCTGCCTGTCCACAAGTCCCTAAAGAAAGCAACCCAAAAGTTGTTGCAGACCCTCACTTCCACACCAGGGTCGACAAGAAGGTGGAGAAGTACCACCTGCTGGATAGGACTAACGCTGAGTACCTCTTTTCACACCCGGATCATGAAGGAGTTGTACACACGGCCGCCTGTGACAAGGCAAAGTTTCCACTATCAACTCATCCCATCTATCCACTCAGCCTCCTGACAGACTCCAGGAAACTGGGCAGTATGGGGGGAAAAAGGGATATACTACTGCCTCTCTCCTTTTGAGACAGGCTTACTTACATGGCCTACACCACCCAGTACCAGAAAGCCCTGTGGAATTCTGTGCTGGCCATGAGAGAGAAGGCCTCTGGGGATTTGGCTCAGGATTTGGTAGACACTGCCAAGACTGTACTGGATGCCACCAAGTACCAGTTCCATATGACAGTGGATGCTAATAACACTGCCTCTAGGGATATGGCCCTTGCTGTCTCCTTGTTGTCCAGGTAAAGGTCAGGAAGCATAGGAAAATCAGGAGCAGTTGTAACATTTGCAACAAGTGATTTATTATTAATAACAGTAAAATAAAAGAAAATAGGATTGTTCAGTATAACTATTTACAAAGGCAGTATAAACAAGAGAAAGTCCATCTGGGTTCTTCTCAATTTCCAATCTCCGTCTTTCTCAGTCTGTGGGTCTCTCTTGCAAGAAATTGCAGCTCTTTTTTTATAAGTCTTTGCAATCCCCGCTCGTTAACAGACATCCTGTTTTTCCTAAAAATGTCCTTGTCAATTTCTTGCAGGTGCAGCAAAACGGAACATGATGACCCAGAACTGAGCTCTTGTTTACAGCTTCTCAGAGTTTGCGCACCAGAGTCTGTTTAACCCCTCAAGTTCCAAATGACTTTTCAATCATTTCAACAGTAAAACTACATACAGTTTTAAACAAAGGGATCCCAGTATCAGTGATATTTCCACATAAAGATTCACGTGTATTTTTATACCAACAGATATACAAGCGGGGAGAAAAGACAACAGCAAGAGAAAGTAGAGAGATAGTGAGAGGCAGAGAATTGCAAGACTGTCGGGGTGATCAAGTTCTAGGTCTCACAAGAAAATTTGGTTGCACAACCAGACAGAAAAGGAGAGGACAGAACACCCCCTTGCATTTAAACTTTTTCTCCATAACAACTAGGACAGGGACGTATTCAACCCTGTCACACTCCTTAACGAGATTTGCCTGAAGGTGGACTGCTAATCTATGCCAGGACACCCAAGCAAAGGCCATGGATTTCCCTTGTAAGAATGACTCATTTTGGTGACAAAACAGAGGCGCACATTAAGAAGGTGGAAGAGTACAAAACCACCTACAAGAGCAATACTGAAAAGGAGAAGGTCTCAACTTCCTACAGCTCCCAGAGGAAGGGGAGGTAGGGATAGGGGCTTCTACCCTTGTGCCTTCATATCCTTGGCCATGCCCTATGACTAGTGTCAGATGAGTGGTTTATTCAGGGGAAGGGTCAAAAGAGCTTCCAGATGGGCCGATCCAGCCCCAGCTCCAAAGGCTTAGCCCAAACAGAACCCCTGATGGTTTGGTACAGGTCGCCCCACCCATTGCCAGAGGAAGGAAGGCTGGCTTACTACTCCCAGGAATAGGTAGGCATCAACACAGACAAGTGAGTCCTGGAAGTAGTGAGCCAAGGGATCACTCTGTAGTTCAAAAGATTCCCCAAGCTGCATGTTCACAGAAGTTTCAAGCCTCTCTCCCCAACACAAAGAATTCTGTTGGAGCTAGAGGTCAAGAAGTTGCTGCAGGCAAATACAGCAGAGAGACTTCCCTCTTCTCAGTGGGGAAAGGGTCTGTACTCAAGATACTTCCTCACCCAAAAGAAAAATGGGGAGTGGTGACCCATTTTGGACCTCACGTTTCTGAACAGACGCCTGAAAAATCCCAAGTTCTGGCACTTAATAAAGGAGACTGGGATTCTACCCTTTCAAGATTTAGTAACCACCTATGGGCTTGCATGGAGGGACAGATTTCATTATCTCCAAATCAGGGATTATATTAAGAATCACCAACCTAAGGTGGAGATGGGTGACTCCCCTCACCCCACAGATTTTGGTTCTAGGCAGGGCGGTTGTGGAGAGTAGGGCTCCCTCAACCCATATTATATCCCATATATAAAAAACTTGATTAGCATAGAAGGAGGATACCACCCAGTCAGTTAAAGGGGCTTGGGCCCAAGAACTGGGGACTTCAATAGTGGATGAGATTTGGTGTAAAGCACAACTGAAGTTATATAAAGGTCTGTCATCGCTGACTTGGAGAGAGTTCTCTTGGAAAATGTTGATCCGATTTTTCAGGACCCCAGCAATCCAAGCCAAGTTTCAGACACAGAGACCCTGTATGCTGGAGAAGGTGTGGACACTTAACAGCAGCCCTATACCACATCATATGGGAATGTCCAGTTCTGACTAAATTCCATGGAGACTTACAACAGGCTTTCTACTCTGTCTCGGCCCTGACCTAATATTAAACCCAGCTCTATACTTCCTTTTTGAGGTCCCCAAAAGATATAAGGGCCCTCATATAGAGAAACTGGCTTTCCAGGCAGGCCCCAGATATCTCCCAATGGTATGAGATCATGATCTCAATATACAGAATATAGAAACATAGAAGTTGATGGCAGATAAGGACCGCAAGGCCCATCCAGTCTGCCAGTTTCTTTTTCTACCTTATGAATGTGCCATCGACCTTTGCTCTGTCAATGGCCTATCTATTCATACTCATCTGTATTGCTCCCTTATGCCTATCCCATGCCTGTTTGAAGCCCTGCACTGTATTCATATCCACCACTTCCTGAGGTAGGCCGTTTCATGCATCCACCACCCTTTCTGTGAAAAAGAACTTCCTCACATTACCCCTTAATCGGCCTCCCTCTTATCTCATGCTGTGTCCTCTTGTCCTGCAATTTGTCTTATACTGAAACGTGTTAGACTCTTTCACCTTGTTAATGCCCTTACAGCAATCATTGACAAGAAAAAACTCAATTTGAGTTGATATGGAGATTGTGGGGTACTTTGTAAGGACTTGGCCAGACCAGAGTTTGTACCGTAGGGAAACAGGGTTATAGTAGGCCATGGCATGGGATGTGGGCATTTAGTTTTGTAGCTAAACTGTATTAGGATTAAATTGTATATTTAATATTTTGTTCCTTGTCACTCCCCTCCCCCATCCTCCTGTTCCTCCCTTTTCTCTGAATCTGGAATCTGACACTGAACAGTTTTAGGCTGGACTAATTAATGCCCTTACATTTATATGTTTCATCCTTTTCTGTTTTCTGTGTGTTTGTATTGTCTGTATTTGTATTAATTTACCTGTATAACTATGTATGTGTTGCCATTTACTTGAAAACTGAATTCAAATAAAGAAAGTTTAAAAAAAAAAAAAGCCCAAGTTCAGAATGATTACTCTGTCCTCAGTGATACCACCCCTACAGCAGGGGAACTGGGTGGGTTCTCTGGACCTGAAGGATGCTTATTTCTATATTCCAATCAGGCCCAGTCACCGGACATACTTAAGGTTCAGGCTGCCGTCTTGTAATTACCAGTTCACAGCCCTTCCCTTCAGTCTCTCATCTGGCCTCAGGATGTTCACAAAGTACCTAGCCGTGGTGGCTGTGTATCTCAGAAGGCAAGGAGTGATGGTTTTCCCTTACATGGATGACTGGCTAGTCACAGGGAAGTCCCACCAGTAGGTCAAGGACTCTCTCCAGCTAACCCAGAGCACATTGAGGCTGGGATTTCTTATAAATACCCAGAAATCCCAAACAGAACCAGTGCAGAGGCTGGAGTTCATAGGAGCAGAACTAGATACCTCAAGGCAAGACATCCCTTCCAGATAAAAAAAGTGTAAAAAAAAAAAAAGCTTCCTAAACCTGGCAAATACCATTGTCCAGTGCTAGCCAAGGCCAGCAAGGCATTTCTACAGCTCCTGGGTCATGTTGCCACCTCAGCTGTGGTGCTGGGCACCAGATTCCAAATGAGGGATATCCAGTACCATTTGTGGGCCCACTGGTCCCAGAGATGGCATCCTCTCGAGACTGGTACTAGTCACAAAACCCTGTTACAAGATCTTGACTGGTGGAAAGAAAGGTACAACCTCAGGGAAGGGTCCCTTTCAGCAGCAGTTTCCACAGTGGTTCTGATAACAGATGCCTCCCTTCTAGGTTGGGGAGCATACCTGGGTGACCAGACAGTCAGTGGAGTATGGCCCTCCAGGTAGTCCAGGGAGCATATAAACCTCCTGAAGCTAAGGGAGGTCTTCCTCTGCCTCCAGTCATTCTCCCGCCAGATAAAGAGTTAGTCAGCCCGAATCAGGACAGACAATGCCACAACCATGTATTACATCACCAAACAGGGAGGCACAAGATCCTCAAAGCTGTGCATGGAAGCCATGAAGATTTGGAGTCTGGCTTACACCATGAAGGTACAGGTATCAACAAGCCATCTTCCAGGGAAAGACAATGTCCTGGCAGACTCCCTCAGCAGAATCCGACAGCGGGCATCATGAATAGTCTCTAAACAAGCAAGTGCTGACCACAATCTTCAGGAGGCGGGGCACTCCAGAGATAGATCTGTTCGCTTCCAAAGAAAATCACCAGCTCCCATTGTTTTGCTGCAGGCTTCCAGCAGTGGGCTCAGTCCCCATGGATGCCCTGACGCTGGACTGGTCGGGAAGGTTCCTGTATGCCTTTCCTCCATTCCCTCTACTTCTAAAAATTCACCTGAAATTGACGAGCCAGCCTCCAGCTATGATACTGGTGGCCCAGACTGGGCCAGACAGCCCTGGTACTCCCTGCTCCTGTCCCTCGCCACCAAACAGCCCATTTGTCTTCCACAGAGAGACATCTGCTGACCATATCTCAGGGCAGGATAACCTTTCTAAACCTCGGCCACTTCTCCTTAAGGCTTAGTTCTTGAGGAGGTAGAGTTCTTTGATTTTCAATTTTCAGAGGAGATACTCAAAGTTCTCAGGGGCACAGCTCCAGCGAGCTTAAACTCTACAGTTTGGATGTCAAGAGGTCACTTAGTTACTACCTGGATTGCACTGAGGACCTCAGATCCTCCCATTCACAGCTGTTTCTCACTTATGGTGAAGTGGGCAAAGGCAGGCCAGCTGCAAAGAGGACTGTTGCCCGCTGGATAGTCTCCTGCATTCAGTTCTGGTACAACAAAGCTGGCAAACAGCCACCACAAGGCCTCGGAGCACAACTCTACTCATGGCATTGCTGCCTCTATGACAGCTGCAGGGAGATTCCCTTGCTGGAAATTTGTAAAGGAACTACCTGGAAAACTGTACACACCTGAAGTGAGCAGTCGTCCCGAAGTCTTCTCTACACTTCTGTCCGGTTTACAGTTTATTATATTTTATAGTTTTAAAGTGTTTCTAGTTAATTTTCCAATACTCTGGTTTAGTTAGTGTTATTTGTATTTATTTGTGCAACTTTAAATTGTTTCCAGTTCTCAATCAGTTCCTAGGAACTGGAGAAAAATGTTCATGGTGCTGTTCCCACTTTAAGGGAGCCACTATTAAAAACCTTTTAAATTAAGTATTTTCTTAAACTGCGTTGTGGTTTTACCTAAAATTATTCTAGGTTCCTTGTTTTGGGAACTTAGATGAGAATTCCATGGAAAAGAAATATATTTTAGATATATTTACAAAAGTATATTTCAAATACGTTTGATCATATGTCTGAAGTATATGCAAAATATCTGATTTATTTGCAGAATATATGTGACAGATATATCTTAAATATATTTCCATTATATATTTATTATAGGTGCATGTTATATATGTTATGTACCTTGAATATTTAATAGATATACTTTTTATGTAGTTGATGTTTATCTAAAACATTTTTTAAATATATGCACTGTAAAAAATATTTTAAAATACTCAGGCAAAAAGACAATAGATTTATCCTGATGATTCATATCTTTAACTGTACATTTGGAATTCCTCTTATTGGTAACCATTTAAATCTCTATAGTAGAATTATCATTTAATAATGCACCATTACCACAGACTTACAGATTATGCATTTCTACTTACACATAGGACTTACCTCTTGATCTCACAATTTATAAGGGTTCAAGTTAGTATTTATACTATACCACTTGTGTTTGGTTCCTGTTTATGTCGGTGTGAGTTCCTACATGTACTTGTCTTTTACTCTTTCCCTTTCCTTCTGATCTCTTAGCTAATGCTGTCAATTAAAAACTATTTTAAAAACAGAAATTACTGTGATTTGGGTTGATAAACTACTTTTGAAATATACAGATTAGTTATGCAAATATGTACACAGTACCACAGCAGGCATTTCCAAAAATGTATTTCACATGTATGAAAATATATATTCTGCATATATTCTACACATTCTGTATCTTGGAAACAAACAAAATACAGCACATATTTTACTTATAGCAGAAGTTAGGCACACATGCACACCGGACCAGGAACTCCAAGAGGTACTTATTGGATTTTCCATTACAAAGTTAAATCTAAAGCCAAAAGTAGCAATATAAAAACAGACCTCCCCACAGGACCAACATTTTGCACTGTTATTGGAAAAGCGTGAGAACAGCACGAAATGTCAATCCTGTGAGGTTGTCTGTTTTTTACTATTGCTATGTTTGACTTTAGTTTTACAACATTTTATTGTTTGTACAAACAAACTTTGTGGTGGAAAATTTAAAAATGTCTTCTGGAGTTCCTGCTCTGTGTGTGTGTGCATAGAACATAGAATTTGGCGGCAGATAAGGACCGCTTGGCCCACCTAGTCTGCCCATTTTCCTCACCTAACAGATAAGCTGCAGATCCCAGTTAACCAACAACTTACTTCCTCCTACCCCCACTAGGACTGCCTTATGCCTGTCCCATGCATTCTTAGATTCCCCACTGTTCTTAACTCCACGACCTCCTCAGGGAGGCTGTTCCCATGCATCCACGACCCTCTCTGTGAAAAAATACTTCCTCACATTACCTCTGAGCAGCCCCCTCTATCTTCATTCAAATTGTCCCCTTGTTCTTGCACATCTCTTTTTGGAAGATGCTACCCTCTTGGACTTTGTTGATTCCCTTGAGGTACTTGAAAGTTTCTATCATGTCCCTCTCCTTCTTTCCTCAAGGGTATACATATTAAGCTCCTTTAGTCTTTCTTCAGTATGTCTTCTAGTGCAGACCCTGCACCATTTTGGTTGCCCTCCTCTGGACAGCCTCCACTCTGTCTATGTCTTTTGGAGATGGGGTCTCCAGAACTGCACACAGTACTCCAGATGGGGTCTCACCAACTGTCTGTACAGAGGATAACAACTTCCTGTTTTCTACTATTGATGCCTCTTCCTATGCATCCTAGTATCCCCCAGCCTTCCTTACTGCCTTCTCACATTGCTTGCCCACCTTTTAGGTCATCTGATATAATACCCCCAGGTCCGTTTCTGTTTTTACTGTTGTCAGTATCTCACCCCCATTGTATACGCTTCCTCTGGGTTTTGTTTTCCATGTGCATTACCTTGCATTCTTTGCATTGAATCTGAGCTAACATACATTTGACCATTCCTCCAACTTGCCAAGTCCCTTCTCATCCTTTCCACTCCATCTTGTGTATCAACCCTGTTTCAGATCTTTGTGTCATCTGCAAAGAGACATACTTTTCCTTCCAGTTCCTCTGCAATGTCCTTATAAAGACATTAAAAAGGACCTGCCCCAGTACTGAACCCTGCGGTACCCCACTAGTAACCCTCCTTTCTTCACTGTGTACTCCATTTACTACTACCCTTTGCGTCCTGTTGTCTAGCCAATTTTTTATCCAGGCTACCACCTTGTGACCCACTCCAAGGCTGGCTATCTTGTGTATTAATCTTTTGTGTGGGACTGTATCAAATGCCTTTTTTAAAATCCTAGGTAGGCCATGTCCACAGGCCCTCCCTGATCTACTACTTTGGTCACCCAGTCAAAGAAATCTATTAGATTCGTCTGACCGACCTTCCCATCATGAATCCATGCTGCCTTGGGTCCTGTGCCCCACTGGCCTCTAGGTACTCAACAGTTCTTTCCTTCAGAAGTGATTCCATCATTTTCCCTACCACTGAGGTCAAACTAACTGGTCTGTAGTTTCCTGCCTCTGTCCTGCTCCACTTTTGTGAAGAGGAATCACATCTGCCCTCCTCCAGTCCTCGGGTACCCCCATCCTCCCATGATTTGTTAAAGAGAGTAGTCAGTGGTGTCACTAGTTCTACCCTTAGTTCTTTTAGAATTCTGGGTGAATCCCATCAGGCCCCATTGCTTTGTCCACCTTCAATTTTATTAGTTCTTTCAGAACCCTTTCTTCTGTAAATGGACTGGTATCGACCCCCGTCTTCAGAGTGTTTCTCTTGTTTGGTTTAGGTAACTCCCCCTCCTCTTCCTTTGTGAATACTGAGCAGAAATATTCATTCAGTATCCCTGCTTTTTCACTGTCACCCTCTACCCACATTCCCTCCCCTTTATTAAGCTTCAGTATCCCTCCTTTGGTCTTTCTTCACTCCCTAATGTACCTACAAAAGGTCTTATCACCCTTCTTAACAGAATTGGCTATCCTTTCCTCAGTTTGGGCCTTTGCTATTCTGACTGTCTTCCCAGCCTCTTTCTGCTTTAACTGATAAAGTTCTCTGTCCTGCTCCTTCTGTGTTTCCTTATATTTCCTGAATGCTGTCCTTTTCTCCTTAACCTTCCCTGCCACCTCTTTTGAGAACCATAGCGTTTTTTTCTTTCGTTGTGTTTTATTGATTTGCTTTACACAAAGGCTTGTTGCCTCTGTGATGGCTGCTTTGATCACTCCCCATTGTTCCTCCACCCTCCTTCTTGCCTGTTTGCTAGTGCTTTTCTGAGGCACTCTCTCATTTTCCAAAGTCAGCCCTCCTAAAGTCCAGTACTCTTGCTTTTGTATGGCTTGATTGTATGGTTGTGTTTTATCGTGAACCACACTGTTTGGTGGTCACTTGTTCCCAGATGGCTACCCACTTCTAAATCTGAGATTCTTTCTCCGTCCCCATTTGGAGTACCAGGTCTAAGATTGCTCCTCCAGTGGGTTCCAATACTAGCTGTCTGAGGCATGCCCCCTGTAGGGCATCAAGAATGACCCTGCTCTTGGATGTGCCTGCAGCAAAGGTGCTCCAGTTAACATATGGCATATTCAGGTCCCCCATCAACAATATCTCCCCTTTTTCTGCCATTCTAAGAAAGCCTTCTATCATTTCCTTGTCCATTCCCTTCCCTTGAGTTGGTGGTCTGTATACAACCCCCATGCGGATTGTGGTGCCATTTCCTGTCTCCAGGGTGACCCAAAGTGCCTCATCTGCTCCCTGTTTACTCTTTTGTTCATTGCTTTGATCCCTTCCTTTACATAGAGAGCTACTCCTCCTCCTCCTTTTTACCCTCCCTGTCCCTCCTGTAGATTGTGTATCCTGGTATGTTGACATCCCAGTCATGGTTCTCTGTGTACCATGTTTCTGTGACTGCCACAATATCCAGGCAACCCTCTTCCATCAAGGCCACTAGTTCAGGGAGCTTGTTACACAGACTACGGGCATTGGTACTCATCACCCTCCACTTTTTGATAGCCTTACCCCTTTTAGCCCCATTTCTGTCCTTACTGCCTTTGCCTTTTTGACATTTTAAATCTGTTCTGCTCCCTAATAACTTCTGTACCTTGGTGTTTACCTCACTAATCACCATGTTTTTGTGGGGAGGCTGGGATTTCCCTGCTCTTTTCAGTGCTCCCCTGGCTAGTTTAAGTCTTGCCAATGAAGCATTTAAAACCTCTCACCTAGGATCCTGGTTCCCCGGACAGATGCAGACCACCGCACCAGTATAGGTCTGCATCCCTCCAGGTGGCTCCCCAGTCCCCAATGAAGCCAAAACCCTGAGCTCCACACCAGTTTTTCAACCACTCATTGAATTCCTTGGTGAGGAGTGCCCTAGCATCTCCCTTGCCATAGACAGGCAGCACCTCCGAGAAGGTTACCATATGCGCTACCTGTCTAAGGCCCCTTCCCAACTCTACAAACTCCTCTTGCACTGCTCTGATCCCATTCCTAGCCAGGTCATTTGTCCCTAGGTGGACAATGACATCCAGCTCCCTCCCTCGTGCAGCTCCTCCCACGATCCTGAGGGATTCGCCCTGTCCCTCCTGTCAGTGGCGCCAGGAAGGCACCCCTACCTCCTCCCCATTTCTACCCCCTAATGATTGAGTCCCCACCAGGAGTTGTTTCCTTCCCTGTAGGGTCCCATGCCACCCTCCTGTGGGTCTCCTTTGTGAAGGTTTCCAGCATCCTCCTTGGTCTCCACTGCAGGTGCCTCCATAGAGGAACCACTATCCACCAGAAGAGCTAATGAACTGTGGAGAGGTACAGCTGGAGGGATGCAACTCTGTTCCACCACCCTCTCCCTCCCTGAGCCCACCCTGGTCCAGCCTCTCCTCTTGCTTGGCAACCTCTGAGGTAGTGGCATTGGCCCTGGTGGTCCCTGGGTGGGGGAGGAGGTTTCACGAATCCTAGCCAGGTCAGCCTGGAGATGGGCAACCTCCTCTCTCGGACCAGAGAGGTGCCTGCAAATAGGGCAGCATCGCAGCCTCCAGAATGTCTCCCAGAACACTGCCGCCCCACAGCTATTGCACTGCACCACTCCTATCATGTCTTATTTTGTGTCCCCTCTACTGTTTCTCTGGATGATTACTCTCTCCTCTCCTTACAACTCTCACCCTTCCTGTTCTGGGACAGCAACTTCCTATCTTCTTCAGTAGCCTCCTTCTTCCTTGCTCAATATCAGACCACCAGCAGCTGGGAGGAGAGTGAGCTACTTTTTTCCTTTGGGTTGACAAACCAATGTTTCTCATGATCCTTCCTTCCTACTGCCAAACAGGAAGTTCCTGTTGACAGTCAAATCCAGTGGCTATAAAAGTAGAACTGGCTTTGGGTGGGATGCAGGGCAATTAGTAAAAAAAGGATAGCAACAGGAAGTTGTATTTGACTCACCTGCTTTATAGTGTCTAAACCACACCCCAGGTAAGCTCTCTTTCCTCCTACTGGTTTAGCAAAGTCAGCTGATACAGTACCCTTCCCAGCACAGAACACACACTGACTTACTTTCTTTTCTTTCTTTTTTTTAACCCTAAATAAGACCTCTTCTACTTCTAATAAAGTTATCTGTCTACTTAATCTTAACAGACACTGAATCCTGCTGAGATATAAGTTTTAAATTAACAAGAAAATGTAGCTTCTTTTAGTTAGCTGCTTTCTGCTCTACAAGCAAGCTAGCAACAGCTGTGTACCTATCTTTACAGAAAAGTTGTTTATGTTTATGTTGTGAGCACCACAGCATTTTGGAGCTGTATGATTTGCTTGATACATATTTTATTATAAGAAGATATGTAGAAATAGTGCATTCAATTTATATTTACAGAATGTAATGTGTGTATATATATAACAAAATTATATGTAAGATATTTATTTATTTATTAAGGAATCGAAAATACCTTGAGTCAGAGACTCATTTAGAAAGGTTTCGTCACAGAAAATACATTACAGACAGATTTACATAATAATTCAAATGAAGACAGAATTCAGCAAAGCAGACCATAACACAGTGAAGGCTAACCTTCAGCAACTAGGATAGTTTAGTACAGTCAATGATAAATGGTATGGCTCAGAGATGTAACTTGGGACTAGAAGTCTGGGGAGGCAGGTCTGTGTCATTGGTCAGCTAGAGGGGGAGAGGATAGGGGTTTAGTGACAATCACAGGTATTTGAGGCCTGGAGGTGATCCCTAAAATGGGCTTTGAATGGGCCAATTCTGTTTTCATTTATAAGCCAGGTAGGAAGGCTATTCACAAGGAAGGGGGCTCTAAAGCAAAAGGACCTTTGGAATTGTGAGATACGTCAGGATGGAACCAAGAGGAGTGGCTTGGCAGACCGTTGAGTGTGCTTGTGCTTTGGGCAGGGAGGATAATGGGGAGCGAGCCTGGGGCTAGGTAATTTTTTAGCCATGAGGCAGGTATGGAACTTGATCCTGTTATAGATTGGAGCCAGTTGGTGGAATTATAGAGGGAGCATGTATGGTAGAGCGATCACATTTCAATATGAGGCAACATGCTTTATTGAGGGAGAGATGCGACAGCATAGTGCAGAGGTGTTTGCAGCGCTGTAAATAAGTATGCTATAAATGGCGGTGGAGAGACAGGGAGGTGACGCAAGCCTAAGAGCTTCTTGGGTTAGGCAGTGCTCAAGCGATACAGTAACCCCAGTCTGTGTTAATACGGGCTTTAGACAGGAGATGGATATGTTGGTGGAAATTGAGCGCAGGGTCTAGTGTGATACCCAGGTATTTGAAAGAATTGACTAGCTCCAAGGGGGTTCGATTGGCAGTAAGAACTTGAGGGCACAGTGACTTCTGGGTGTTGAGTGGATGAGAGAAAAGCTTAAATTTAGTCTTTTTATAGTTGAGAATAAGGCGCTGTGAAGAGAACCAATTTTCAGCACAGCTAAAGGCAGATTGGAGGGAATGATGGAGTTGAGAGGGGTCAGGGTCGTAGGAGAATGGGACAGCATCATCCGCATACAGTAACAAGTTGCCAGGGCAGGCCAAGGGGAGGGAGTTAAGGAAGAGGTTAAAGAGTAGGGGTCCTAGTATTGACCCCTGCGGGACACCTAAGAGGACAGGCAGTCTTTTGGATAATGTGTTACCAGTTTTGACCTGCTGGAAACGGTTGGAGATATATATTCCAGTCATATCTATAAACAATAAAACGTATGTATTTGCTACGTAAAACATATATTTAAAATGCATTGTTTATTTGTCTGTGTATGAAAATATATATAGAGCGAGAGATGCATATATTACAGATACTTTCCAGATGTATCAGGCCAAACCCATTTTAACATATATGAACTATATCTCAGAAAATACATCTCTAATATATTTGAAAATACATGTTTGCTAACATATACTTATTGTAGAAATTACAGAGTAAAATTATGTATGCATAAAACTATAATTTTTCATGAGTCCATAAAAACATTAAAAAGTAAAACAAAATATTTTCTTTGCTAGTATAACAAAACATATACATTTAGTGTATCAATGCCAAGTATAAGACTTATCTCGTTGAATTCTGCAAATATCTAAAATATAACTGGAAAATGTACAAATGTCTGAAATATGTGATATATTTAGGCATATTCAGATATAGTCTACATTTTAACAAAATACAGTATAGTTCTTTTCCATATGGGCGTGAGTTAAAACTATGTTCTGAATATATGTTTGTGTTTTTATATATTTAGTACCGTACAAGGGAAACCAAAAATGAAAAGATATATGTAACTCGGAATATATATGTTGGATAGATTCAAAATGTATGTTTACGTAAAATGCAAAAAATGTAGAAACTGCAATAATGTGTATGCACAAATAAGTATTTTTGATTTTATTCAAGGACATAATATTGAAAGAACAAAAACTTGACTTTTGAAATAGTATTGCAAAATACATTTCAAATATATATATATATATATATATATATATATATATATATATATTGAAGATGTTTCCAATATGATACATCTTGCATCATTCTGCAAATATTTAGAATATATCTTGAAATATATCTGAAAAGGTGGAATGTATCTGACGACGCTTGAAACATATTTGGGATACAAGGATATATTTCAGATATTAAAACATATAGATCTTTTTCCATATAGGTTTGCTCTTCTCTTTAAGAAATATTTTCTGAAGTATTATTTAATTTTGGTTTTAACCTTTGAAGAACTAAACCACAATTGTTTTCACTTTTAAGCCCTGTTGAACATTTCATGGGCTGCTTATTTATTTTGGTTTAGTGTATTGGGAACCGGAGATGATGTCCTTAGGTTTTCAGTGTTTGGCATGCCTGACACACCCAACAAGAAGACTTAACCTACAGTTTTTAAAAATTACACTTTTTGTTTTCAGCTCCTGGTAAAGGCAGGCTGCCATGAGCTGTGTTTAAAGTGCCTGGGTCCAGACCACGATTTTGCCAGTTGTGACATCTATATAATGTTTTGCCTTAGAAAGCAAACTGGCTAATATGTTAGAAGATTATATGGCTTCTTAGTCTGCCCCCATGTCACCAAAAGGCTCAGAGGAGGGTTCAGCCTCTCATAATAAGTAGCAGTCCCTGTCAGTGGGGACAGAAAAGAGATGAAGCTGGTAAAGATAGATCAGAACTTAGGGTGCCCAAAAGGGAGAACCCTGAATCCAGTAAAAGTAAGAGTCTCTGAGCAGACACTGCAACTGGTGCCTGCCAAGAAAAAAAAAAAAAGAAAAACATGTTGCTGTCCCTTCTCCTCCTGAAGAAGGAAAGCAGCCACCAGTGGACACAAATAAAATGTTAGGAAGGAAAGTCAGGCATCACAGAAACTGACTGGAAAAACTTCAGATAAGTTTCATTGAACATATTTATTAAAAATACTGGATAAGCCGGTCCGCCAGCATAGCGGTTGGATTTCCGCTTGAGGGACGGTCGGGGGAGAAGGATGCAGCATCCTACGGGCTGCTCTCCTCTGGGGGAGGAGGTTGGGTATACCATCCGGCACTTAATGGGGCTCCAGCAGCTACCGATGCTCAACAGATTTCAGGGGCAGGATGGTTCTTGGGGGGAAAAACTCCTTGCTTCGCTGCCCTAATAGCCGCTCGGCTGCCATGGCTCTTAGGCCGACTCCACCTCTCCCATGTTTGTGGCGCCTTGGCCCCAGATACGCCTTCCTCACGAGGTAAGCCAGGTGGTCCTGGGGAGGATGGCTAATGTGAGTAGCGAGTCCATGAACGGGCAGATGGTCCTGGCGGTAATTGGAAGCAGGGGCCAAAATAGAAAATTGAAGAAAAAAAATACTAGATGAAAAATAGCAGCATCTTCCCCATAAATATCACCGTTTCATGTCTTCCGCGATGTTTTTTTCAAGGTGAAAGTTTCTGTGACGCCTGACTTTCCTTCCTAACATTGACATTGTATGTCTGAGCTCCAGAGCAATTTTTAAGTTGCCGCCTCCCAAGTACACTTTACACAAAATGCCCTCACTGGAGGGCATGACTATGGCATGGCAGTTCCTCCAGGCATTCCTGGCTATGGGGAATTTCATGAATAGTCCTGCCCTCCCTCGGCTCCGGTTCCATTCCCAGTGTCTATGAAGGAGGAGGCTGAAGTTTACTATGAAGATGAGGAGGAAGGAGAACCCATAGAACCACATGGGTCCCGTGAGTAAGAATTTGACACTCTTCCTAGGCTTCCTGGGGACTGTACTTCACATTATACCTTTCAAACACCATGAAGTCTTGCTATATTATAACAGTAGCAGTCAGCCACTGCAGCTGAACTGCCCCAGAGAGGAAGGAGTTAACTCCAGAAGATCTGGAGTTCTACAGCGCGAGGGCGCTGTGCCCAAAGCTCTATCTGGCAGTTTCAAATGAAACTGTCAGATTCTTTACTCCGCTTCACTGAACAGTCGCTCGGAGATCAGCTCCTTCAGCTCGGTTCAAGTTCAGCGGTATTTTTCGGTTCATTTGAACCGCAAAGTTATTATTTTTACCGCATTTCGGTTTTAAAGCTCTATCTGGTAACTAAGTACTAAAATTTAAGTCTGTGTGGAAAATTAATTATCGGTTCGGTTTTGAACCGATTGGTTGTTTTTTTCTGCATTTTAAAAGTGTACAGTGGGTTTTAGAGTGCGGTTCCGGTTCTTATCGGTTCTAAAAAGCGAATTATAACGTTTTTCAAATACCCGTGACACGGTTAGGAACCGATAAAGGGTGTCTTGCCTGGCACTGCCATCAAAAGGGCAAGTTTGGTTAGGCTGGCATTATGTCTGAGAAACCCAAAGAAAAACCGGGCCCACTGGGTTTCAACATCTGATGTCTGTGGGGACGCTTTGCCAAGGCTGACCCACACACCACTTGTGTCTATTGTCTGGGGCTGACCACCTCCTGTCAGACTGCCAGGTGTGTAAAATTTCCCTGCAGCCACCCTGGAGAAGAGATTGGGCGGCTCAGGGGAGAGGCCAAAAGTCGCTGACCCGGATGGCCAGCCCGTCCAGTACCCACTGGACCAGAGGAGTGCCCTCTGACCAGGGCGTAGACTTCCTCGGCAAAGGAAGGCTGGTTCAGAGAAACCAGTCCCAAGTAAAAAGACAAGGAAATCAGTGAGGTCTGGAGTCCAAAATTGTGTCTCCAACTGCTGCAGAGATAGCTAAAGCCATTCAGATTGTCCAGTCACTGTCTCAGGGATCTGTAGAACCACCAACAGCTGGTAAAGGTTGGTTCGTTCAGTCCCAGTGGTTCAGGATTTTGAAGTTGAGGATTTTATGAACCACAGGAGGGGAGGAGGAATTTGATCAATATATGTGTGGCTGGGGGGTCTGGCGTGCCCATTGAACGGACATCTCTCCAGACAGACCTTTAGAATCTCCTCCTATTCTGTCTGAGTCCCTTCTTTCTTTATTTTACAAAAGGTTGCAGAAACCCTCCAGCTTCCTTTAGAAGAGGCTGTGGATGAGCAAGAGGAGCCTGATTATGTGGAAATGATGGATATTCCAGAGTCTAGAGGTTGTCTATTCCTTCATATAATGTTTGGGTTAGACAGAATAAAAAGAAATGGAGATAGATCCTAGCACAGACTGTAGCATCATGCAACTAAATTCCTGGCTACATCCTCCTGATAAGGATTCCAGGAAGATTGATGCCATGGCGAAGAAACAGTATATGGCAGCTTCTTTGGGACTCAGGCAGGCAAATTATATGGCTTATGTAGCTAGATATCAGAAATCTAGGTGGACACAGTATTGTAGTTAGCCAAGCAGGCCCATGGCCAGCTGGCTAGTGAGTTGGAACAGGTGGCTGCTGATGGCATTGAAGCCTCTAAAGTTCAATTTCATACTGCTGTTGATGTTAATGATGTTTCTTCTAGGGTCATGGCCACTTCTGTAGCTTCCCGTAGGTTGGCATGGCTCAGATGCACTAATCTGTCCCAAGATACCCAGTCAAAGGCTATGGATTTTCCTGTAGTGGGAAATTCTCTTTTTGGGGAGCAAACAGAAAACTATATGAAAAGATGGATGAATACAAAACTACCTACAAAAGTGCCCAGGCTAAGGAGAAGCATGCCATGCCACAAAGGCATGCTCCCAGAGGTAGGGGCAGGCCCTTTTCAGGCCTTTTACCAATTTCAAGCCTCCTCTGCTGTCTGCAGAGGGGTTCTTCAGAGGCAGGGTAGACGTGGCGACAAGTAGACCGCTCCCTCCCCTCAGCCTAAGGCTGCTGCTAAGCAGGCACCCTGATGGGGTGTCCAGGGCCATTCTCCTGTACCAGGGGCAGGTTGGCCTATTTCAGCAGAACTGGCTGTCCCTAACACGGACAGATGGGTTCCTGGAGGTAATAGGCCAGGTCTGGTTCTCAGCTTCAAACACTTTCCAAAGATGAGAGCCAGGCATTTTCCACCTGCAAATCCTTCAGAAGCCCTTGCTTTGGAAGCAGAGGTTTCTGCTCTGCTGGACTGCAAAGCAGTGGAAAGGGTTCCTCCTTGCCATCAGGGCAAGGGCTTTATTCAAGATACTTTCTTACCCCAAAAGACAGGAGAATGGCGTCCATTCTAGATTTAAGATACTTGAACAAGCATCTGTTGAAACCAAAGTTCAAAATGTTGACTCTGGCAATGATATTGCTTCCCTAAGGCCAGGGGACTGGCTAGCTTCCCTGGACCTCAAGGATGCCTATTTTCATGTTCTGATCAGGCCTTCTCACAAGTACCTCAGGTTCGAACTGCCCTCAGGCCACTACCAGTTCAGGGCAATGCCCTTCGCCTTACCTCTGCGCCAAGGGTATTCACAAAATGTCTCGCTGTAGTAGTGGCTCACTTAAGAAGGCAAGGGGTTGCTGTGTTTCCCTACCTGGACGACTGGCTCATTGTGGGTCAGTCTCCAGGTCAGGTGAAATCCCACTTGCAAGTCACCCAGCAGCTTCTCACTTCCCTGGGATTCCTGCTACAACCTGTCCAAAGTCAGTTCTGGAACCAGTTCAGGTCCTAACTTTCATAGGCGCAGAATTGAACACAAGGTTAACCAGGGCTTTTCTTCCCTCGGAAAGGGTGGACAGTCTCATCGCCTGGCATCCTCCTTTACCCCTGGTCTCTCGACCAGCAAGGCATTTCTGCAACTCCTCGGCACATGGCTGTTTCCACAGCTGTCGTGCAGGGAGCAAGATTCCAGATGAGGGACATTCAGTTCCATTTGAGGGCCTATTGGTCTCAAAGGAAGGACCCCTACCAAGTTGGTCCCAGTTACTCAAACTCTGATCCTAGCCCTCCACTGGTGGCAGGTCCAGAGCAATTTAAGACAGGGGTTCCTTCATTCCCATTTCTCCTCCCTCACCCTCACCACGGATGCCTCCCTGTTAGGGTGGGGCTCACCTAGGCGACCTTGCCACTCAGGGGTATGGTCTCCTCAGGAGTCTCTGCTCCACATCAATCTTTTGGAACTCAGAGCTGTCTTTTTAGCTCTTGGTGTTTTCAGATTCTGTCCAGAACAAAGTGGTTCAAGTCAGGACAGACAATACCACCACAATGTGGTACATCAGCAAGCAAGAGGCACTCGGTCTTCAGCCTTGTGCACCGAAGCAATGAAGTTGTGGTCTCTGGCTTACTCCTGAACACCTCCTGATAGCGGTTCATCTCCCAGGAAGGACAATGTCCTGGCGGACGCCCTCAGCAGAAATTTCTCAGGGCCATCACGAATGGGCTCTGAATCCACAAGTGCTGGGGTCTCTTGCCAGATGGGGCACTCCTCAGATAGATCTTTCGCAGCCCCAGACAACCACCAACTTCCTCTTTTCTGTTGCAGGCCTCCAGTTCTGGGCTCAGTCCTCTGGACGCCTTTCTGTTGGACTGGAAAGGAAGTTCCTGTATGCCTTTCCCCTTTCCTCTCCTTTTCAGGGTACTAGTAAAATCAGATCTCAACCTTGCAGAGTGATTCTGATTGCCCCAGATTGGGCCAGACAGCCCTGGTACCCTCTGCTCCTGTCCTTGGCAGTTCACCCTGCCCTGAGCCTGCCCAGAGTCCACGACTTACTGGCCTGTGCACAGGGGAAGAGTGGTATCCGGACCCAAATCCCTCCACTCAAGGCTTGGCTCTTGAGGAGCTAGAATTTGCTGACTTACACCTTCTCAAGGTGTCATGGATATTTTAAAGGCTTCAAGGAAGCCTTCCACTAGGGCCACTTTTAATTCTAAGTGGAAGAGGTTTTCCATCTGGTGCTCTGAGAGGCAGATTATCCCAGAATCTGCTGATCTTCCCATTCTACTGGACTATTTGGTCCATCTGAATTCCCTAGGCCTTAGACCAGCTACCCTGAAGGTTCATCTGGCAGCTGTCTCTGCTTTTGTGTCAGCAGGAAGCCTGCCTCCCTTTCTTCTCACCCGGTGTTCTCCAAGTTTTTAAAGGGTACTTCATACTAACCCTCCTTTGGAACCAGCTCCGCCTGGGACCTGAATATTTGCATTGCTCAGTTAATGCAACCCCCTTGAGCCTCTGTCTTCTGCAGAGCTCAAGTATTTAACTTGGAAACCGTTTTCCTAGTAGCTATCACCTCTGCCAGACATAAGTGAGCTACAGGCCCTGTCAGTGGAAGAAGATTTTATCTCTTTCCACAGAGATAAGGTAGTCCTTAGGACTAATAGAAAGTTTTTGCCTAAGGTGGTTTCTGATTTCCACCTGAATCAATCTATCTCTCTCCCAGTATTTTTCACTGAGCATTCTTCCTCAGGTGAGAGGAGACTGCACAGCTTGGATGTCAAAAGAGCCTTAAGCTACTATTTTGAGTGCACCAGAGGTCATAGGTTGAATCCTCCAACTCTTTCTTACCTATGGCGAGGGTTGGCAAGGGAAACCTGCCACTAAGAGAACAATTGCAAGGTGGATTGTTTCTTGTATCCAATTCTGTTATCAGAAACTGGGTAGAGTACCCCCTCAGGATTGAGGGCCACTCCACCAGGGGTACAGCTGCGTCTCTAGCGGCTGCTAGAGACATCCCCATTCTGGAGATTTGTCAAGCTGCTACCTGGAAGACAGTTCACACCTTTACCAAGCATTATTCCCTGGATGTCCAGTCCAGGAGAGATGCTCGGTTTGCACAGCTGTGCTTCAGAGCCTATTTCCTAAGTAGGTTCTGACCCTCCTCCATGGAGGTACTGCTGTGTAATCTGCTATTGTTATAATATAGCAAGACTTCATGGTGTTTGAAGAAAAAATTACTCACCTTAGTAATTGCTTTTCTTCTCATGGAGTCTTGCTATATTATAACCACCCTCCCTCCTACCCTCTCTCAGAACTTCTACTTGGTAGGTGGCGTAATTGGTAAGCACTGTGTCATGCCATTGTAGTTTTCCCTTACCTCTTTTCCTTTGGGTTAGGGATCTAGATTGTTTCATTTAGGTTATTTATATTGCCCCTTCCTGGACTTGAGTCTTTGGGGAAGGGGGGGTTCATATGTGCTTGTCAAGGGTGGTAAAACGAACCATAATACCATCAATTTTTGTTATTATGGCTCTGAGTGTTTCTTTGTTCTTTATATTGTTGTTATTACTACTAGTAGGTAGCCATGGGCTAGTGTAGTTTTTTCCACACAGACTTTCCGTCCTTTGATGTTAGCTTCGTAAAGATCTGACAGTTTCATTTGAAACTGCCAGATAGAGCTTTGGGCACAGCGCCCTCGCACTGTAGAACTCCAGATCTTCTGGAGTTAACTCCTTCCTCTCCGGGGCAGTTCAGCTGCAGTGGCTGACTGCTATTGTTATAATATAGCAAGACTCCATGAGAAGAAAAGCAATTACTAAGGTGAGTAATTTTTTCTTGTGAGGCATATGTTAAATATTCTCAACATCTTCACCCACAAGGCTGAGGAAGATGAAGGTGAGGTAGAATTCATGGATATGATGGGCTTAGCACTGACAAGGACGTTGATGCTGTTCATAAAATCCCTCAGAGAAGCCACATGTAAGGTCATGTCAGCACTTACCTCATCTGCTTGTATAGACAAGAAAATTGAGAAAAAATATCAGGTGGCTAAACAGGCAGCTGAGTACTTGTATTCCCACCCTGACATGAGGGAGTGGTCCAGACTGCTGCCTCAGATAAGGCCGAAGTGCCCCTGTCCTCCCAACCTCCTGAGAAGGATTCCAGGAAATTGCATAATAAGGGAAAAAAGTTTATACGTCAGCTTCTGTACTCCTAAGGCAGGCATCTTACCTGGCCTACACAGCACAATGCCAAAAAACCCTGTGGAATTCAGTACTGGCACTGAGTGAAAAGGCTACTGGAGACTTGGCACAGGATATGGGTGACACAGCAAGATCAGCCGTAGATGCTACAAAGTACCAGTTCCATATAGCACTGGACACAAATGACACTGCATCTAGGGTCATGGGCCCACGCAGTGTCCTTAAAGAGCTAGTGGAGCCCAAACAGGCAGACTGGAAAATAATACAAATTCTAAGTAGTAGTCAGTTGAAACTTTTTATTTCTGAAGTATTTTTCTTTTTCCTTTTGCTCATCAGAAAGTATTCTGTGTGATAATGTTGTGATGGATGTGTGAAACAGCTCTTAGCCTGGCAGCTGACTTCTCTAACTCTACTACCCCACACTACGTCATCAGCATTATGATCTCACTGACAGTGACATCACATGTGAATGACCTGGCAGTAACTCACTTGCTGTTCCTAAGTAGCAGTGATATCATAGTCAGTGAGGTCACAATCCTGATGATGTAGTGTGGGGCAGTAGAGCAAGATATGTCAGCTGCCAGGCTAAGAGCTGTTACACTTCACACCTACTATAACATCAGGTGAACAATCTTCTAATTAAACAAGGGAAAATAAAAAGTACCTTGGATATAAAGGTAATGGTTGCCGGCCGCTCTCACAGAGGCATGGTGGCGCGTCTGCGGCGCTAATGCCCTGGGTTTGAGAGCAGGTCCAGCTATCGGAGGTGCGCGGAGGCAGGATTGGGCGTCCATAGGACTGCTCTCCTGCTTTGGGGAGGGAGGGTCGAGTGCTCAGAGCAACGTGGACCTCCAGCAGAGGCTGGAGGTACCACAAGTGGTCTGGCGCCTGCTGGAAGGGGCAGGCAGGCGCTGGCCGTTATTGCACGTCCCTTTCCCCGGGGAAAAACAACTGACAAATTTCCTTGGCTCCCGCTAATGAGCGGCTCCAGTGTGCTGATCCTCTGGCTACCTAAATTACACGTAAGTGCCCCATCTGGAAGGGCCTGTCCTGAGCATGGGGTTGGTGGCTGGGGCAGGCGAACCCCACTTTGTGAGGTTAGGGAAGCCAGGGCCAAAAGAGAAAAAAATAAAAGGTAATGGTTGGCTGCTTTAAAATCTAATATTAGTTTTAGGCAGTACACTAGCTCTTTAAGGAGGATTGCCTGGCTAACAAAATCAATGGATTTTCCTTGCAGTGAAATTCTGTGTTTGGTGACAAGACGGAGTTTACATAAAAAAGGTGGATGAATACAAAACCGCTTATAAGAGCAACATTGAGAAAGAAAAGGCCTCCACTTCCTACAGGCTTTATGGAAGAAGAGGTAATGGTAGGGGATACTTCCCACTTGCTTATTCCTCCTATGAGTACCCTCCACAAAGTGGCTACTGTAGGGACAGGGGTAGAAGGGGTGTATGGCGTGCAGCTACAACGCCAGCTCCCAAAACCTAAGCAAAGCAAACCTCCTGACAAGTCTGCACAGGCTGCCCATCCTTTGCCAGTGGGAGGAAGGCAGACTCACTATTTCTAGGAATGGACAGAAATCACCACAGACAAGTGGGTTCTGGAAGTAGTGAGTCAAGGTTTGTTCCTACAGTTCATAAAATTCCCAAAGCTGCAGCACTATCCAAAGGTTTTCTGTCCTCCCACCCAAACAGAAAGAATTCTGTTGGAGATGGAGGTGAAGAAATTGTTGTAAGCAAATGCAGTAGAAAAAGTACCTCCCTCACAGTGGAGCATGGGACTTTATTCCAGGTATCTCCTGACCCACAAGAAAAATGGAAGGTGGCAACCCATTTTAGAACTGAGATATCTGAACAAATGCTTAATAGAAAGAAGAATTCAGGATGGTAACACTGAGCTTAGTGATTCCATCTTTGCAAATAGGAGACTGGCTGGGGTCACTGGATCTGAAGGGCACGTACTACTCGGACTCAGCCACAGAAAGTACCTCGGGTTCAGGATAGGGAACTGCCAATACCAGATTTTATCTGTGTCGGTCTTCACCATTCGTCACTGTTGGGTATCTGGCCAGAGGTCAGGACCCTGCGGGAGCTTTTTTTTTTTTTTTTTAAAGGTAGATGGAGCCGACACACCATCGGGCGCCACCTCGAGGCTGACACACTGTGTGTGGCGCTATGGTTGGCCGTTAGGTTGAGTTGACTCCACCTGCCTGCCAGTTCTTCATCTCCCGCTGTAGAGGTCGCACCTGGTGTAGAAGCTGTTGCTTAAGGCCTAGTTGATGCTGAAAAACCTTCAACGCCACTTCTTATTTTACTTCGGTGCCGAAGTCCGTCGGTTCCTGCCGGTTCTGCTTTGCCATACTCGATGTCGCCTGGTAAGATCTTGCCTTATTTTTATATTCCTGCAATGTCGAGTCTGTTTTGGTGTTTTTCCCCATAGGTCATGTCTCGGTCAGAGGGCAAAGAAATCTTCAAGGGATGAGTTGACCCCCATGAGGCAGTTACCTATCACGGCGAAAGTATTCCGTCCACCGACCAGCACGATCGGTGTCTTGGCCCGCTTCACAACATGGATTAGTGCGGCGCCCGTTTCTCCATGCACCGCCAGGTCATCAAACAACAACAGCGTTGAAAGTGGGGAGAGCTCCGCCCGACTTTCAGGGTCGGGCACTGCACTCGGGCCAAGCCGCTCTCTCGGCCTTTCCTCGGGTCCCTTCCGGTTCTACACAGACCGAGGAGGAGGGAGCCTCGGCTACTAGTAGCCTGGCCGTTGCCGAGGCTTCTTCCGGCGGCGCGGGAGGCCCGATCGCTCACCCAGGGGCGGGCAGGAGAACCTGCCACCACGGCAATCGCCCCTTTGGGGTGAAGGCTCCCCGGTGTTGGGCTGTGGTTCGAGTCCGGGTCAGTGCCGCCCTGACGCCGCCGGTCGGTGCCGTTGAGGGCCTCGGCGCTGTTCATGGTGCCATGAGTCCTGACAGAGTAGTTGTTGGCACAGACTTGTCGTGTGGCGCTGTGGCTTCTGCCAGAGCCATTCGCGGTGCTGACACTGCTAACGGTGCCGTGGGAGCTGCTGTGGCACCATTTTTGTCCATGTCTCGCCTTGGCGCCATCCTCTGCTCAGAGGTTGAGCACGGCGCTGTGTCCTCAGGGCTGTGCGCTGTGGTGCCGTTGGATTCTGCTGTCGGTGCCACGTCTGCCCTTGGCGCCATTCGCAGCACGCTGGGCTGGGCAGCACCGTCCTCTGCGCCGTCAGGGCTGTCGCGAGTGCCGCCTCTGCCCTTGGCGGCTGTGGGCTGGGCGGCGCTGTCCTCTGCGCCCGATGGGGCCAGTCTTGGTGCTGTCTTCATCCTCGGCACCACTCACGGCATCATGGGGCGGATGGTGCAGCCTGGTCCCGACTCTGGAGCTCCTGTTCCAGGCTGGAGCCATGCCCCCTGCGGATTCCGCTCGCGGTGCTGTAGGGGGTGCTACGCTCTGGCA
This sequence comes from Neoceratodus forsteri, assembly GCA_016271365.2. Classification (NCBI taxonomy): domain Eukaryota; kingdom Metazoa; phylum Chordata; order Ceratodontiformes; family Ceratodontidae; genus Neoceratodus; species Neoceratodus forsteri. The sequence continues at coordinate 48,500,209 of CM028136.1, read as the reverse complement.
TGGCTTAGTTTCTGGCCCCCTTGGCAAAGATGGCAGTGGGCACCCTCCTACGGTTTGGTACAGGGCCTCGGCCTCTACCTCCTCGGAGGCGGAGTCGAGCTCTGAGTCAGATGGACAGTCTGACCCTTTGGGGTTGGCTGTTGAGGTGGGCAGCCCGGTAGTCTCCTCGACAACCTGGAGTCAGCCCCCTTTTGAGGTGGGGTCGGTGACTACCGAGACTGGGGTCAGGGGTGCTGACCAGCAGGCAGTGATGCAGGCCACCATAGCTCTGCAGCCTGGTCTTAGTGGGTTCACTGACCCTTCAGTAGTGGTACCACCACCTGTGGTGTGCATAGGTCGCCCAACTTGGGGCGATCAGAGCACCTACTGGAGGAGGGGGTACTGTGCCTGGATAGCTTCTTTGGGTGCTGCCTAGAGCTGCCAGCTACCTAGGCTGGCCCTCTCAAGGGTCGTGGGATTGACCCGGCGGCCTTTTTTGGGGGTCCACACGGGCTCTGGGAGAAGCCGTAGTGCAGATCTCCGCTCTTCCTCCTCGGTCTCTTTGGAGAGCCCCATTCTTTTGAGGTAGGAGACCGTCCTTCTGGACCTGTACGGCCCTGGTTGCCTCACGGGGGGATTCTTCCGGGCGCAGCCAAGGCAGTACTGAAATGGTTGTTCAGCTGTTGGCTGTGGGGTCTTCTGAGGCACCTTTTTCCGTGGGTGCTTCCGGTCCGCTCCTTAGCCCAGGCGGAGGTCAGACGACATCTCTTCTTGGCTCTGTCCCCATCCCTCTGCCACATTCTCCTGCGCTGTCAGGCATCCTTGGTCCTAGCGGGCCTCTCTCTCCTGGGAGCAGTTCAGAGTGGTGGCTGCTCAGTTCCCTGCTTATGTTAGGGCAATGGACAGCCAGGTTTTTCAACCTCCCCCCGTGCAGCCACCCACTGAACAGCGGTGCCCTCCAGCTCCTCATCCCCCTCTTCTGGGGGAGAAGTACCTTCTCTCCACATCTCTCCAGCTGCTGATCTCGCTGAGTATCCGCGCTTCCTTGTGAGGATGTTGGAGGACTTGCATCTCTCTCCTACCACTATTAGCATCCTGAGCACTCGACGCGATGACTTTCTAGGCGATTTTGGCGAGGCCACCCTTGTGGTGCCGCCCTGGCCTGCTCCCTTTCGGGAGGCGTCATTGCGTTCCTGGCAGAGGCCCTTCTCCGGAGTTCCTGCCCCAAGGGATCTCAGCCAGAGGCATTGCGCACCCTCCAGTCTCTCCAGGTTCCATGCCTCATCCGCAGTCTGGATTGACGCAGCTGGATACTCCTGATGGGCTTTGCGCCCTTCACAGTGACTGGCCCCCAGATCAAGACTCATCGGATTTTGACTTCTGGGGTGGGGACTTTATACTCGGCACAGTTATTGCTTTCCATTTCTCCACATCAGGCCCGCTATACAGCCTATGACAGGTTCTTGTGATCCAGGCTGGGTCAGCTCCTAGCCTCATTGCCTGATACGAAGCAAACCAGACAAGCCATTGCACTCTCTGTGCGTGGCCTGAAGCTAGCAACCCACCAAGCGAGGGCATCCTATGATAACGAGGTAGCTACCAGGGTCGTAGGGACAGCGATCTGCACTAGGTGGATGACATGACTGCGTCTTTCCCGGTTGTCACCCTTGGCCTGGCGTAGGGTGATGAACTCCACTCACCAGAGAACCTATCTCTTCTCTAGTAGAGCAAGACTACGCTTGTCAGAGCAACTTCTTACCCCCTCCGGAGGGACCCCGTCTCACTCTTCCCACTCTCGGGCCTCTCCAGGCCCTGAAGGTTCTCCCTCTTAGTGTGTCACCCACTGAGAGCTAAGGGACTTTGTCCCTTAGGGTGTAAAACAACCCCCCTTCGGGGGGCTCAGTACTCACCCAACAGTGATGAATGGTGAAGATTGACACAGATAAGATATGAAAATTACGTACCTACCGTAATTATGATCTTTCTGTGTATCTTCACCATTCATCACGATCCCACCCTCCATCCCCCTGGGGCCTCAGTCTCTGGGTCCCCCTCCCTCTCTGTGCCCATCCTTCCCTGTCTCCTTTCTTAGGAGTGGGGTAGAACAGAGGCACACAGGGGTATAATGTTCCGGGGAGAATAGACAGCAGGGGGGCACTCCTTCTCCAGTGCTTTGGCTCCACCCCTGTGAGGTGGGAGTTGTCAGTTGCCCTCCTTTCTCTTCTCCTCCCTGTTCCCGTCCAACCTATTTCTCCTTGTGTTTAAAAAAAAAAAAAAAAAAAGAAGAAAAATTTCCCTTTTTTTCTCCAATAGTCTTTCCTTGAGAGGGTGTTAATTCCCTGTACCCTGTCCTTCTTCCAGAATAGCAGACTCTGCTTTTCAGGAGTGTTTGCCAGTCATTCTGTGTCTTGAATTCTGGCAGAAAGCCTTTGGCTGCTCCTTGCAGTTTCTGTGTAATCTGGAGACGGTCCAGAGTCTGGGATGTTTAACTCGCCCCTCTCCTCCTAAATTCTTTACCCACTCTACCCCCCTCTTCCTTTTTCCAGAGATTGGGGCCCCTCCCAATCTCTCTAATTTCAATTCTTCTCCTTTCTGTCCTCTCAGTCGTTATTTCTCTTTTTCTATCCCTTGGACTTCCTTGTCCCATCCTCCACTTCCTTCCTCTTACCTCTCCGGCGACTCAGAACTGGCAGGCAGGTGGAGTCGACGCAGCCTAACTGCCAACCCGCTGGCAGCCATGCGGTGTGTGCGGCCTCGAGGGCAGTGCCGTTGGTGCGTCAGCTCCACCGACCTTTTTAAAAAAAAAAAAAGCTCCTGCCGGGTCCTGACCTTCGGCCAGATACCCAACAGTGATGAATGGTGAAGATACACAGAAAGATCACAATTACAGCACCAAGAGTGTTTGCAAAGTGCCTAGCTGTGGTGGCAACACATCTGAGAGGGCAAGGGTGGTGCTTTTCCCCCACCTGGACGATTGGTTGGTCTCAGAAAAAACACAGCAGGAAATAGTCATCCATGCTGCAGACATAAGACGCATTGTAGGACCTGGGTTTCCTAATAAATTTTTATAAGTCACAAACAGAACCAGTTCAGATTCTTGACTTTATAGGTACAGAGCTAAATACCCTGCAAGGGAGTGCATTCCTCCCCCAAGCAAGGGTAACAAACTTGATTTCAGCTGCACAGTCCTTCAAGGCATGTCAGCCAGGACCTACAAGGGATTTTCTGCAGTTAGTGGGGCACGTGGCCTCATCCACTGCAGTGGTACCAGGGCCAGGTACCAGATGAGGATTTCAGTATTACCTTGGACACCATTGGTCACAGGTATGGGGTTCATTTTCCAAATTGGTGCCTGTCGGAAAGTCCTGCTGAGGGCATCTGTATGGTGGAAGGAAGAATGCAGGCTTCACAATCCAATTTCAAAGACTTTTCAAGGCCTTGATCAGCTGTACCCTCAGACCCTGTCCCTCCTTCGGGCTTGAACATATGCGGTCTTCTGGGTGGCAGTGACATCGGCCAGAAGGGTGAGCAAGCTGCAAGATTCACTCAGCACTTTTAAATAATGGTTGATTGTGAAATTGTAAAACTTTGCCTCATCAGGTCAGATTTATATCATTTTGAACAATATCAAAAAACTCACTCCCCCAACCTTCTCTCTCCTTCCCAAGAACTTAATTTCTCTCAGAAATGCAGGAATGAGCTCCTATTTGTGTATGAAATTGAGAAATGTTATAGAATTATTTATAATTCTGAGATTGTTGAACTTTATGGTGTCTGTTTTGTAATAATTTCTTGTGAATAAATCTGTTTGGTAATACTTTAGATGCTCTTATTATAGTTGTAATAATTGATCTTCCTGGACATAAAGTCTCCACCACTCATTCACACTAATGGGATCTGCTCTGGAGCATTAGGACTCGCGAGAACAAGCTTTTCTACAGAAGTCGGCACCAGAGATGGAGCATGGCCAGCTGACACCGCAAGCCTCAGCTCGTAATGACTATCTCAAGGCCAACCCTCCAACCGCCTCAGTACTTTTTTCTGAGGAGGTGCAGTGTAACTAACCTAGAAGGATAGCTAGACCAAAACGGACATAAGATAGTCCGGACGACCCATATAAGAAGGGTCAAAAAAGAAGTCTTCACAGCCTAAAGATTGAGGGACTGAAGACCAACAACAGAGGTGAGCTCGGGGAATGGTGGGTGGGCGTGTGAATGAGTGGTGGAGACTCGTCCAAGAAGATCAAGAATTACAGTAGGTACGTAATTTCCATATCTTCCTGGACATAAAGTCTCCACCACTCATTCACACTAGTGGGAGAGTACTGAGCTAATAATCCCCCGAGAGGGTGACAGGAGAGACCAAGAGCGCTCACAGTTTTAGGACAGAAGTCCATTAAGGATGGTTCTGCCAAAAGAAAGATGTCGTCTGGCATGGACATCCAGGGCATAGTGTTTAACGAAGTGCACTGAGCTCCAGGTAGCCGGACTGCAAGTATCTGCAATGGCACGCTATGGATTTCCACTAGGGATGCCGCGCCTACCTAGTAGAGAGTGAGCGTATACCTGCCTTCCAGCTTAACCTGCACCTATAGAATAACATTGGCGAAGGCATGTTACCAGCCATGCTGAAATACATCTGATAGCGACAAGCTGACCCAGCCGGGTCTCGCTGAAGGAAACAAACAGTTGTTGAGCTTTGCGAAAGTCTTTTGTTCTATCTAGATAGAAACTCAAGGCTCTTTTGACGTCCAGGGAATGAAGAGAACGCCCTCCTTCATTTTGGAAGTTCGTAAAGTAAGTAGGAAGGACCAAAGGTTGGTTTAGGTGGAATTCTGAAACAAATTTAGGGAGAAACATAGGATGGGTTCTAAGAACTACTTTGTCTTTATGAAACACAGTATACGGAGGGTCTGTGACCAAGGCATGTATCTCAGAGACCTCGGGCTGAGGTAATGGCCACTAGGAGGGCCGTTATCCAAGTGAGAAATTTTAACTCACAGGAAGCTAGAGGCTCGAAAGGTTTTCGAGTGAGCATGTCGAGCACAAGATTAATGTCCCAGGCTACGACTGGACATCTTCTAGGAGGTCTGGTATGCAGAATTCCCTTAAGAAACCTCTTAACCACAGGTAACTGAGCCAGTGACAAGGAAAGTACTGGCTCATGATAAGCTGAAATGGCACAAAGGTGAACCTTAACTGTAGAGTATTGCAGTCCTGAATTTGAGCGGTCTAAGAGGTACTCTAAAACTTTATCTGGTGGGCAGGAAAAGGGATTCAAAGAGGATTTTGCACACCAGAGCGAAAAACGCGCTTCCATTTGTCTGTGTAAGTTTTCCTAGTGGCTGGCTTGCGTGCAGCCAGAAGAGTATCTGAAACCCTACGAGAGACATTGAACCTGTTCACTTCTATCTCTTCAGGAGCCAAGCATGAAGGTGAAGTGACCTCAGGTTTGGATGGACCACAGGCCCCTGAGTCAGAAGATTCATCTGAAGGGAAAGCGGTTTCGGAGGAGCTTCCGACATACTGTTGAGTAGTGAAAACCATATCTGTCGAGGCCAGAAGGGAGCAATGAGGATCATTTTGTCCCCCTGGGACTTGAATTTGAGAAGTACTCTCAGAATTAGAGGAAGAGGCGGAAACGCGTATAGAAAGAGTTTTGTCTACCACAGCCTGAATGCATCCTGACAGAAAATGCCAGGCCCTGGATTTCTGGAGCAGAAGAGAGGCAGTTTTGTGTGGAATGGGGATGCAAAAAGGTCCAGGCCTGGAGTTCCTCACTCTGCGAATAGTGACTGACTTATGGCTGAGTTGAGAGACCATTTGTGAGGATCTGTCTCTGTTCTGCTGAGACGGTCTGCCAGTTCGTTCTGCACCCCCGGCAGATAGACTGCATGAATTAGAGTCTTGTGCTCCAAGCACCATTCCCACACTCTCATCGCTTCCCTGCATAAGGGGGTAAGAGTGAGCACCGCCCTGCTTGTTGATGTAATACATAACTGCTTTGTTGTCCATATGAAGGAGAATGTTCTTGTGACAGAGAATGTCCTTCAAAGCCCGGACTGCATAAAGGACGGCTCTCATTTCCAAGACATTTATGTGAAGCTGGGACTCGTCCTGAGTCCACGTACCTTTAGTGTGGAGAGTCTGACAGTGAGCTCCCCACCCCATCAGGGACGCGTCTGTGGTAATGGAAATCTGATGATCCAGAGGAGCAAAGGGGGTACCCTTCCAGAAGATTGTCCTCTTGCAACCACCAGGTGAGTGATCTCTTCAGAGGTTCTGTCACCTTGATGAGAAAGGACTGAGGGTCAGTGATCGGGGACCACTGAGAAATGAGCATCCATTGAGAGGTTCTCATGTGAAGGCGTGCTAGGGGTACAGTGAACACCAATGATGCCGTGAGACCTAGCAACCGTTGCATCGAGAGAGCTGAAACCGAGCTGCTCTCTCCGATGTATCGAGCCATCTGAAGGATATCGCTCCTTCTGTCCTCTGGAAGAAATGCTTTCGCACAGGAGGTGTCCAGAAGAGTTCCTATGAAAAGGCTGCAGCTGCGATTTTTTTTTTTGAGGTTTAGCAGGACTCCCATGGACATGAGAAAGTGTGAAGCCGTGGATACGGCGTCTAGAGTTCCCTGACTGGAAGGACTTGCTAGAAGCCAATCGTCCAGATATGGGAACACCTGTGTTCCGAGTTTTGTGAGATGCGCTGCAAGAATTGCACAACACTTTGTAAAAATTTGCGGCGCCGAGGATAGCCTAAAGGGCAGGACTCTGAACTGATAATGCTGTCCCAAAGCCACGAACCTCAGGTATTTGTGATGCTTTGGGTGAATCGGAATGTGCTGGTAAGCATCCTGCTTGTCATGGAGGCTAATCAGTCATGTTGATGAAGCAAAGGTAACAGGATTCCTAGTGATATAATTTTGATTTCTCTTTGGGAAGGAATTTGGTTAGTTTTCTGAGGTCCAACATGGGGCGCATGCCCCCAGTTTTCTTTGGAACCAGAAAGTAATGGGAGTAGAACCCTGTGTTCCGTTGATCCAGCGGAACTGCTTCCACTGCCCTGTTGCTCAGAAAGCCCTGTATCTCGGAGGTGAGAAGATCTGACTGAAGAGCTGACAGCCTGGGCTGTCATCCGGAGGGGTCTCCAAAAGATTGAGGGAATACCCTTCGCGGATTACCCGAAAGACCCATTTGTCAGAGGTTATGGACTTCCATTGATTCTAGAAGTGAGTCAGACGACCTTCCACCACTGAGGAAGAGTCCACCTGACTTGGGCCAACAACTCAGAAGGCAGCACTAGGTGCTTTGGGTCCCTACGCCTTCTGCTGCGTTTACTTTTGAGGCTGGGGGCTTTTCACAGCTTTTCTTGCAAAAGGCTTAAAAATGTGCACTCGGTAACCTCTTGAGTTTCCAATAGCTTTTACAATCATCTCAGACTATAATTATATACATTTCAAAATTAACACTATATAATTTCTAAACAAAGGATCCCAATATCAGTTACATTTCCACATAATGATTTGCATATATTTTTATACCAGCAGATATGCAAAGTAGGAAAAGAGACAGTGGGGGTGGTGGGCAAATAACTACAAGACTGTCAGGGTGGTCAAGTCCTAGGTCTCACGAGAAAATTTAGTTGCGCAACCAGACAGAGAAGAGACAGGAAAGGAAAGAACAGATCCTTGCATTTAAACTCTTTCCATAACACGTGGGACAGGGTCCTGTTCCACCCTGTCACAGTCCTCACTAATGAGGAAAGTGTGGAAGAGGTGGTAGTGGGGGACAGCTTAGGGACAAGTGACCACAACACAGTCAGGTTCAGGGTAAGGACAAGGAAGGAAGCGGGCTGGTCTGACACAAAGGTTCTGGACTTCAGGTGGGTGGATTTCGCCAGAATGAGGGGGATATTCATGAAGGAAATGTAGGAAAAGGAGCAAATTAAGGATGTGGAACAGTTATGGGAATCAGTTAAGGGAGGGTTGCTAAAAGCCACGAAATCTGCATCAAGAAGGTTAGAAAAACCAAAAAGGAAGAGGCTGCTGTGTTTCGCCAGAGATGTGGTGGGGCAATTGAAGGGGGGTGTTCAAAACATGCAAGAGGACCCAGAGGGAAGAAGATAGGGAGTTTTATAGGAGAAGCTGAAGGAGTCAGAGCAGGAGATTAGGAGGGCAAAAGCGGATACCGAGGAGTGGATTACTAGAAAAGCCAAAAATGGAGATAAAACTTTTTAGGTATGTTAGGGAGAGGAAGAAGGCCAAGCATGGGATAGATAGATAGACTGAAAGGGGAAAACAGGTGGAAGAGGATTTTGAGAAGGTAGAAGTACTAAATAAGTATTTCTAGGGACATGGATATGTTGTTCATCCACACTTATTGGCAGGTTCCTTGCCGCTTTAAATCTTGCCGGAAGGTCTTCAAGCTGGCTTCTCCCACCCACCCGGGTGGTAAAACTCTGGGCTCCGCCCTATGACGCCAGATCTTCCTTACTGCTTGGAAGCTCAGGTTCCCTCCTTAACGAGCTGCGTTTAAGACTGGTTCCTAATTCTTCAAAAGTTCGAAATCAAAAAGTTTTTGCTAAAAAAGACTTGGTCTTCTTCTCCTCGCGGCTGCAATGGACAAATCGACTCCCGGTTGAGGTGCCCTGCGGCAGAAGATGTCTAGGACAGATCCACACTCCACGCATGCTCACTGCCTGGGCCTTGAGCACGCACCCGCAGGCCTGCGACTTGTGCTCTTCCTTTTCGCCTACATCCTTGAAGACCGTGCTGCCCGACACAACTGGGCGCCTGAGAAAAGAATTCCACCGGGAAATCTAAAGAGGCCCGATTGGCGGTGTCCCGCTATGGGTCAAGTGATCAGTCGAGCAGATGATCGCCTCGAAGAGAGGCGTGCACGGGCCGCCTACCTTGGCTGCAGCATTTGTCCCGCTTTCTCGGTGCCTCGTACTCGGCTTTCTTTAAGGAGCTTTGTCTGACCCTCTTGACAAAAGGTGAGGGTCCAACTCTTCGGACCTTTTCCAGGTCCAAAGAGCAGTAAGTCTCTCCGCCGACGCCTTGGGAGCGGAAGATCCCCTCCCTTGTGAGCCAGTGGAAGCTTGGTTGACCCTCAGCTTGGCCACTAGCTTCATGGTGTCCCCGTCCAGCATTGACGAGACTCCCGTCCGTGGAGTGAGATTTTCTCGAACCGTGAGACGAGTTTTAGGCTGGAGAAGCTGAGAATCCCTCTCCCGGTTCCCCGGTGAGTTGAGGATCCCGTCAGCTCGTCTGTGCCTCCAGTTCCGAGCCTTGATTGGGATCGTCCGAGCCGAGGGAGTGCCGATTCCGACACTCCTCGCCTTCCTCGGCCTGAGTCGAGACCTCGGTCTTAGACATCCTCGCGGTCCAACCGATCCCCCGCCATAGGCGGTCTCGGTCTCGGCACCGATGACAGCGCGCCCCTCTTTCCGGACGAGGGAGGCCCGGCGTAAGTTGCGCGTCGGAGTCGAGGAACTCATATGGCAACAGCTCTTTGACGGGAATAAGCCCGACCAGTCGTCTTCCCGGCCATTAAGTGGCTGTCACCGAGCAGCGAAACAACCCCTCGTTGTATGAGGAGCCTGTTCTCAGGCAGGAGTTGTTCGGCCAATTCCAGCTGCCCCCCGATTCTGGTAGGAACCTCCGCCCTCCACAGCCATTGAAGTTGGGGCTCCGACCAAAAATTCTCGGTCGACCTTGGGTTTGCCCCCAGACTGTCTGTCACCCTCACTCCCGATAAACCTCGGCAGGTGGAGGGTGGCTCAGGCCAGGCAGCTCTTTGAGGACTCTTCTGGAGTCCGATGATGGTTCTCTCCTCTTCTCCAAGCGCATGAGACTTGGAGTCTTCGAGGGGCAGTCAGTGGACGATAGCCCTTCGTCCTTCTTAGGGTTGGTTCGACTCATCTCGAGTCCACCGGGATGAAGCTCGAACCCGTTTCTGAACGGGCCAGGTATCTCCTCATGGAGATTCTGGACCGAGGGGATTCTCCTACGGAGGCCTTTCCGGTGGCCGAGGCCATAGTGGGTCCGGCCTTGGAACTTTGGCAGCGTCCTGCTTCCTGCCCTGTGCCTTCGGCCAGGTTGGCCAGGAAGTATGCAGTCCCTACCGGTTCCCTGTCCGGTTTTTCGGAACACCCCTCGGCCGAGGGGTTGGTTACCGACAGCGTTTTCCGGCGTGCCGGGAACGCCAGGGATGTGGACAAACCTCCCGACAAGGAGTCCAAGAAATTGGATTATGCCGGGCTTAAAGTCTATGCTGCGTCCCTCTCTCGCCTTCGCCAGGCCAGTCTCGGCCGCCCCTCATGGCACATTTTTCTCACGCCTTGTTGGGCTCCCTGGATGAGGTTGTCCCTCATCTTCCCGCAGATCTGCAGACTACGGTCAGGCAGGTGCAGGACCAGGGCAGGGCAGTGGCAAACAGCAGCTCCAGACTGCGTTAGACATCAGGGACTCATGTGCCAGGTCTGTGGCGGCCGCAGTGGCCATGCGTCATCGGGCTTGGCTGAGGATATCCACCTTTACCTCGGATACCCAGCACAAGTTGGCGGATGTTCCCTTTTTGGGGACTGACCTCTTCGGCCCTGGGGTGGAAGGTCACCTGCAGAGGATCGAGAAGTCCAATGCTACCTTGGACTCTGTCTCTTCAGCCAGAAGGACAAGGCCGCAAGCCACAGCCTAAGCCCTTCGTCCTTCTGCCCCGGCCCAACAACGTCAAGTGGCCAGGCTCGAGCTTGGTATCCCAAACCCAAGCCGTCGGCTCCTCCAACAGGAAGCAGGGAGGTAAGCCCAGGAGGTCCCTCGGCCGTCCCTTCTCCAAGCCTGCCCAGTGGCGGGCTGAGGGGTTGCCCCCATCCCTGTCACCTCACCTGGTTCCCCGTGGAGACTGACTCAACTTCTTCCTTTCCAGCCTGGTCCGCTGTTACCACGGACAGGTGGGTACTGAGAGTGGTGGGAAAAGACCTACCTTAGAATCGAAAGCAGGCCCCCGCTCTTCAGAGCTGTCACGACCTCGGGGCCTCGGGTCTGCAGTCTTCACTGGCGCTCGTCGAGCCGACATCGCCTCCCTCCTCCAAAAGGAGGTGATCATGAGGTAGAGGACCCCTCTTTAGACCGGGGTTCGTGTCCAGGTATTTCCTGGTTCGAAGCGGACGGGGGCTGGCGCCCCATTCTCGACACCTACAGACCTGAACAAGTTCCTAAGGTCTCGGACCTTCAGAATGGTCACTCTGGCGCGAGTAATACCATCTCTGGAACACGGGCGTGGTTCTGCTCTCTGGACCTACAGGACGCGTTCTTTCACGTCCCTATCCGTCCGTCACATCGGAGATTCCTCCGCTTTCGAGCGGAAGGATCTCTCTTTGAGTTCCAAGCCATGCCCTTCGGCTTATCTCCAGCTCCCAGGGTCTTCACCAAATGCATGGCAGTGGTGACAGCATTCCTGCGGCGGCGGGGTCGGGTGTACCCTTACCTGGACGATTGGCTGATAGCAGCCCTCCAGCACGGAGGTGGAGCGGTCCAGAGATCTGGCCTCAGGTTTGCTCTCAAGTCGGCCTTCTCATCAGCGAGGCCAAGTCGGAACCTCGAGCGAAGCAGGTGATCCTGTTCATCGGGGCAGAGCTCGACTCTCTTGAGCCAGAGCACGGCTCGGCGGACAGGGCCGAGGTTCTTACCTCCTTTGCCCAATCATTTCTGGTTGGGCAATCACGCCTGCCTGGGACTTCCTGCGCCTCCTGGGTCTCATGGCGGCCTGTACCAGCGTGGTCCGTTGAGGCCGCCGCACATGCGCCTTCAGTGGGGACTGGCCAGCCAGTGGTCACAACGCTGCGATCCATTGGACCAGCTAGTGACAGTGACCCAGGAGATGTGGAACGCCTCCAGTGGTGGACCGTTCCATCCCATCTGCAGGAGGGCATCCCGTTTGTCCTCCCGAGCCGGTCTCTCTATCGACCGATGCCTCTCTGATGGGTTGGGGTGCCCATCTGGGGAACCTGAGTGCACGGCCTCTGGTCCCTGGGAGTCCCAGTCCGCATCAGCCTGCTGGAGCTCGAAGCGGTCTGCCTAGCTCTCACGCCTTTGCTCCGTTTCTCGCGGGTCAAGTGGTCTGAGTCCAGGCGGACAATACCATGACCATGTACTACCTGAACCGCCAGGGCGGGCGGCTCCATGCTTCTATGCAAGGAAGCTCTCCGCGTTTGGTCACTCGTCAGCCTGAGGCGGATCTCCTAGCCATTCATATGGCAGGAGCCTCCAACACCCTGGCCGATGCCCTGAGCCGGATAGGGGCTGCATCTCACGAGTGGTCTCTCCTGCCGGAGGTAGTACAAGATCTGTTCTCCCACTGGGGCACACCTCAGGTGGACCTGTTTGCCTCCAGGGAGAATGCGAAGCTGAGGCTGTTTCATGCCCGCCCCCCTCAGCAGGGCTCGCTGCAGGGGGATGCCTTCTCGAGGCTGTGGACCCCGGGCCTCTTTTACGCCTTTCCCCCATTTCCCTTGATTCACAAGGGTGCTTCTCAAGACAAGGAGGACAAGGCGCAGGTGATTCTGATAGCCCAGACTGGCCCCGCCAGTTGCTACAATCTCCTCAACCTCAGCTACAGGCTCCGAGGCAGCTTCCAGCTCGCCGGACCTGCTCTCAGTCAATCAGGGGAAGGTGTTCCATCCGGACCTTCAATCCCTGCACCTGACGGCCCTGGTTCCTGAGCGGCTAGAGTTCCAGGCCTTGGGTCTTTCCGACGAGGTCCTCAATGTTGTTGAGGCGTCCCGTAGGAGTCGACCAGGAAATGCTATGCCTTCAAATGGAAAAGGTTTTCCATTTGGTGTCAGGCAGAGGCTTGGACCCTTCCTCCTGTTCCTTGGCAAGCATTTTGGACTATTTATGGTCCCTTTCTAGTCAAGGGCTTAGGTCGATGACCCTAAAGGTGCACCTGGCAGCCATCTCTGCTTACCGGGCGCGGGCCGGGGAGCAGTCGGTGGCGCAGGAGAAGGTGGTCTGGCGCTTTTTCAAAGGCCTTGATCACATTTCCCCTCCAGTGCGAGAACCTCCACCTCCGTGGGATTTACTGCTGGTACTGGCAAAGCTCATGGGCAAGCCATTCGAACCAATGCACAGGTATGAACTCTCTGACCTGTCGTGGAAAGACCGCCTTCTTGGTGGCTATCACGTCAGCCAGAAGGATGGGAGAACTCCAGGCACTCTGCATTGAGTCTCCTTACCTGGTCTTCCACAGGGACAAGGTTGTCCTGCGCCCCCATCCGAAATTCCTTCCGAAGGTGGTGTCGGAGTTTCACCTTAACCAGGTGTTGACTCTGCCGGTGTTCTACCCCAATCACACCTCGGAGGCCGAATACAGGCTCCATACTTTGGACCCTAGAAGGGCACTCGCTTATTATAAGGAGCGCACGGCTGAAATTCGGGGAGAGGTTCGCCAGCTGTTTGTCACCTACGCTGAAGCTGCACCTGGCAGACCTGCAGCCAAGTGGACGATAAGCAGGTGGGTCACCTCCTGCATAGATCTCCGCTATAAGTTGGCGGGCATGGAGCCTCCCAGAGGGATAAGAGCTCATTCTACCCGTCATACTGCTGCATCGGTGGCTGCTTCCAGGGACGTCCCTATCCAGGAAATCTGCAGGGCTGCTACCTGGAAGTCAGCACACACCTTTTACCCATTACCACATCAACCTTGAGTCATGCCGGGATGCTGGTTTTGGGGCCTCGGTTCTCCAGTCTTTATTCTCTAAGTAGGGGGTGTGCGTCTTGCCTCCCTCCTCCCGGAGAACTGCTAGGAGTCTGCCAATAAGTGTGGATGAACAACATATCCATGTCCCTAGAAATACAGGTTACTCACCTGTAACAGGAGTTCTAGGAATGGTATATTGTTCATCCACCACCCACCCGACTTCCCGGCTCGACGCACAACCTGAGCTTCCAGCGGCCAGATCTTGGCGCCCGGGGCGGAGCCGAGAGTTTTACCACCCGGGTGGGTGGGAGGAGCCAGCTTGAAGACCTTCCGGCAAGATTTAAAGCGGCAAGGAACCTGCCAATAAGTGTGGATGAACAACATATACCATTCCTAGAACTCCTGTTACAGGTGAGTAACCTGTATTTCTGCTCAGTCTTCAGGATGAAGGGAGAAAGAAGAGGACCGGAATTAAGGAGGTAGGGAAGGGAAGACACACGGGTAGATCCTAGCCTGTTCAGTGATAACAGGATAAGGGAGGATCTATGAAGGCTGAGGGTGGATAAAGCTATGGGTCCAGATGCCCTCCATCCCAGGGTACTCCAGGAATTAAGGGAGTAGCTGGCAGCACCTTTAGCGAGACTTTTTAACCTGTCCCTGGATACGGGGTGGGTGCCTAGGGACTGGAAGAAGGGAGACGTGGTGCCACTCCACAAAAGTGGCAGCAGGGAGAAGGCAGAAAACTACCATCCAGTCAGCCTCACCTCAGTGGTGGGAAAGGTGATAGAGGTGCTCTTGAAGGAAGGGGAGGTCATTTACCTTGCAGACAGTGGACTGCAGGATGATGGGCAGCATGGCTTTACCAAAGGGAGATTGTGCCAGATGAACCTCATTGAGTTCTTCGTTTGGGTGACCAGGGAGGTGGATCGGGGGTGGACGTGGGCTATCTGGACTTCAAGAAGGCCTTCAGCTCCATCCTTCACAGGAGGCTGGTAAATAAAATTGGAAAGCTTAGGGGTGGGGCCAAAAATAACAGGGTGGGTGGAGAACTGGCTGAGGAACAGAAGCCAAAGGGTGGTGGTAAATGGAGTGCATTCTGGGGAGGAAAGGGTGACGAGCGGGGTGCCCCGGGGGTCAGTGTTGGGGTCCATTCTTTTTAACAGATATAGTGGAAGGACTGGAGGGGAAGGTGTGCCTGTTTGCAGATGATATGAAGATCTGTAACAGGGTGGGCACCCCAGAAGGGGTAGAGATAATGAGGGAGGACCTAAAGATCCTGCAGAGGTGGTCAGATCCACGGCAGCTGACGTTTAATGCAGAAAAGTGTACAGTAATGCACATGGGGCATAAGAACCCACGAGCCAGTTACACACTGGGAGGAGAGGGAATAAAGGCAGCATAGCAGGAGAGGGATCTGAGGATTATGATTTCTGATAACCTTAAGGTGGGGAATCAGTGCAGCAAAGCAGCTGGCATGCATAGAGAGGGTATAACCAGCAGGAGGAAGGAGGTGCTATTGCCCCTTTATAAGGCCATGGTGAGACCTCACCTGAAATACAGGGTCCAGTTCTGGAGGCCTCACCTGTTCAAGGATATAGACAAGATGGAGAGGGTTCAGAGAAGGGCAACTAAGATGGTGCACAACATGTATCAGAAGCGATACGAGGAAAGGCTGAAGGAGCTGGACCTGTACTCACTGGAGACTAGGAGGAAGCGGGGGAGACATGATAGAGATGTTTAGGTACGTGAAAGGGGGGCTTATTCAAATGGAAATTATATGACAGAACAAGGGGTCATAATCGGAGATTAGCGGGAGGAAGATTTAGGCGCAATGTGAGAGGGCACTACTTCACCAAGAGGGTGGTGGACCCCTGCAACAGACTGCTGGAGGAGCTGGTGATAGCCATAACCATGGAGGGTTTCAAGCGGGCATGGAACCAGATACAATGGGTTGGACAGGGGGCAAAAGGGGAGATATCTGGACTTAGAGAGCGAATAAGGAAGGGGGGGTTAAGGTGCAGACTCAATGGGCCAGAAGGGTCCTTTTCTGCTGACAGAGTTCTGTGATTCTAAGATTCCAGAGAGAATCGAAGCGCTGGGGCATCTGAGGAGGTATGGCAGTGAAGTAGCTGATCTTTCAAGAATCAGTCTTCCCCATTTATTCCCACTAATGGATCTGTGTTGGAGGTACTAGGACCCTGTGGTAGCAAAATATTTTGCTTTCTATAGCTAGGGGAGTGATGTCCGTGCCAGCGCCATCCATGAGGAAGACGTATACTGATGTGACGCTTGTGGGTTGACCAACAACCGACCCTGGCCCCCCACCTTCCTCAGCTCTGTTTTTCCCACCCTAGAGTGCACACCATCAGAACACTTCAAGTTGTCTTGTTAACTGCATCACATTCCTTCCTCAGTTCGCTGTCATCTGTTCAGCCCCGTACCTCGGCACTATGATCATTCTTGATAACGGCTTTGCTAATTTTCTCTCTCCTGTATCACCGAACCTTTTCTTCCCCTTATTTTTGTTATTTTTCTGCACAGCTTCATGTCCATTTCCGAGGAGCCTAAGAAGAAGTCTTCGAAGAAGATGACCAAGGACAGCACCCCTGTACATCAGTTCTCTTGCGGGGGTCACATTGCCGCCCTGGACTGGCATGACACCTGATGAACCTGCCTCAGCATCGAACATGATGTGGGCCAGTGCAGTGCCTGTTTCTTCACGGACTACCGCACTGTCCAGATCCACATGCTTAAGTAGGTCGCAAGCCCCCCACTGTTGGAGGCAGGCATCACAGCTGGGATGCCAAGATCAGGTCCCTGAGCTCTACCCCTGAGCCGCTTGCCCATCCGGGACATCAGAGGACCTGGGGGAGGGGTCTGGTGGACAGACTGGCTGAGCACCTCTCCCAGTCTGTTGCCTCTTTGGGGCACTGAACACCCCCGGTGGTAAGGTCGAAGCTGTGCTCTGGGCCTACACTTTTGGGCACCTAGGCGTTGTGGCCTGGTGCCACCCTGGCTTCTGGTACTCAGGCCTGTACCGGTGAGCGAGGCAGTGCTGACCACAAGGCTGGGTCCCCTCCCTGCACCATTTGCAGTGCCTGGAGAGGGTAGACCTCTGGAGCTGGTCTTTCTCAACCCCTTGAGGTATGCTGGATATCTTCCTCCAAGAGGTCGTATGACCTACGGGAGGATATCAGGAAGGATCTTGGGCCTGTTGAAGACCTTGATGATGAAGGGCGGCCATCCTGGGCCTGGTTCTGGGACCTAGGTCAGGGACTACTCGGGTTGTGGTGCCTGTGAGCAGCACTGGGGCCCCTATCAGCACCATTCACGGTGCCGGGTTGAGTCCTTGTGCCGATGCCAGTGCTGCTCCTTGCCCTGGCACCATTTGCGGCACCAAGGAGGGAATCGGTGCCACTCAGGGCACAGTTTCTAGTACCTCTACCTCTGGAGCCTGGGCCTGACCCAAGGGGCAGGACCGTTTCTGCTGAGATGGGGACTTTGGAGTCTAGTTTAGTGGCTCACTCCTTGCCTGGAGTAGGTGGCAGCTCTTCCAGGGGTCAGAGCTCTGGTTCAGACCCTTCCTTCTCTCTTAAACCGTCTGACCCTGTTATTGGGGTGGGGGGGTGGTTAGGGCTACCCTGTGGAACCGGCATGGCTCCACTTTCTCCCACCTGGGGGCTTCCCCCCAAGGGCACTGTCCCGACCAGTCCGCAGCTGTTGGCTGTTCGTTGATGGGTGAGTTGCCAGGCCCTCTCCCCGAGAAAGGTCACTTGAGCCTTCTGCAGTCCTGACAGAGGACCTGTCCTAGTCCTGCTTGACTCTCCTCCGCCTCCTCCTCTCCTCTACCAGACATTCTTGGTCCTCTTGGGCCCCCTATCCTGGGAAATTTGAGGATGATGGTTGGTGCTGTTTCCCAATATCACTGTAGGGTAGACAAGGCCATTTCTGGCCTGAATTCCTCACAGTTCTGTCTCCTGACTCCAGCTCCACATCTTCTCCTACTTTTTCCTGAGAAAGAGGATAGAGCTGTTCATCTTTCTTCTGACGACGAGTATACTCGGTACCAGCAGTTCTTTGGGGAGATGGTGCAGGAGCTCAGCCTACAATGTTTTTCTAGTCACAGTCCTTCCAACCTGGTGTTGTCATTCCTTGATGAATACAGCAGACTCTTCAGTCATGCCTCAGTGGCCTTGGCCTTTCACTGAGGCATCCTGGAACGTCTGGCTCCATCCCTTTGCCCCTTCTCCCTGAGGGATGTTCAGCGCAGGTACTGCACTCCCTTGGGGTCTTCTGGTGCCATGCCACATCTCTCTTGTGGGATTTTTGCTATACCCCCGCTGGGCATGGGCAGTGCGTGAGCCCGCCTCCTTGACTCTTACTCCGGCGGGCTTGATGTCTGGGGCAGACACGTTTTTTTCAGTGGCACACACCATGATGTCCACCTCTGCTCAACAGGCCCATCAGGCAGCCTATGGAAGCACTTGTGGACAACACTAGGTCAGCTTCTAGTGTTAATGCCAGACTGTGAGGCAATGAGGCAGGCCATTCACCTTTCCGCCCAGGGACTGAAGCTGGCGAAGCAGCAAACGAGGGCATCCTTTGACGTCAACAAGGTTGCTTCCATACTGGTGGAAACCGCAGTCTGCATTTGGCAGCTGGCATGGTTTGCTTTTCAAGGTTGGCATCCCAGGCCCGTGTAGGGTGCTCAGCTCATGTTTCCAGGGACTCACTTTTTCTCCCACAGGGTGAGCTGTCATTGCATCGTCTGCTTCCAGGCCACAGGACTTTGCTTGCTCCTGACCAGTCTCAGGTCATGCCAGGCCCGTGAGAGTCCCTGCCCTTATGTGGTTATCCCCACAGAGGGCAGAGTGAGCAACCATTTCCTTCAGGGTTATCCAGCACCATCCTTCTTGAGTGGTAAGCTTGCTACTCTGACCCTTAAGTGGGAATAAATGGTGAAGATTAATTCTTGGAAGATATGAAAATTATGTACTCACCATAATTCTTGATTTTCCAGAATATCTTCACCATTTATTACCACTTCTGCCCACAGTCCCACACGCAGGAGCCAGGGTCTCTGGGCAGCTCACCCTCTGTTCTTTTCTCCTTATCCTCTTCACACTCCCTTACTAGATTCAGGGTTTGTGTTTTCATCTGCTTTAGCAAGGGCTCCCCCCATCTTATGCTTAAAAAAAAGGGGGGGGGACTATGGGAGTAAGACCCCATTTGGGGGCTCCATTCCCTTTCCCAAAAAAGTGTGGGTTGGGGGACTCTTATCATGGAAACTAAAACCCAAAACAAAAAAAAAAAAAAAGGGAAGGAAAAAAGATTTTCTCTCCCTCAGAATTTTTATTTTTCTCTCTCTCTCCCTTCCTCCTTACGTCCATCCCTAAACTGCTTACCTCCTAGCTGTCAGTTCAGGTTTACCCTCATTTCTCAACCCTATGGGCTACACAGTCTGTTACTTAATTGCCCCTAGGTTCAGCTAAACCTCTTAACCTTTCTAGCTGCCAAGGCTTTTGTCCTGGAGGAGTGCGACGTGGAGAGCACTTTCTTACGCTCTTCAGTCTCTCTTGAAGGGAGGGTAAGAGCTTCCACCTTTCCTTTCCTTTCCTTCTTCTCATACACTCTGCCATGGTACAGCAGTTTATGCAATCCTCCGACTATGCCCTCTACTCTTTCTTCACCTCTCAGATCCCTTACCAGGGCTACCTTTCGCATGCCATCACTCAGCTTATAGGCTCAGAGTCCTGCCCCTTTCTTTACCCACTAACTTGTGCCTTAGGCCCACTTCTTAATTCTCCATGTTGGTAGTCTGGTTTCATTCTTTTATGATTTTATATCCTATATACTTTTCTTGTCCCTTTGGGATACCTTTCTTAGGCTCTCTCTGTTTTTCTCACACTTGTTTATCTCCTGGCGAACAGAACCGAGGCAGGTGAGTTAGAGCCAACGTCAGTTGCTGGCCAGCCCAGAGCACCACCCAAATACACCTGCCTTGTGGGTGGCACCGCTACTGATGTTGGTCCCCTACCTGTAGAGGTGCAAAGATTTTGCACCTGGGGTCCTACTGCCTCAGGCATGGGCTCATTAGTGGTAGTAAATGGCAAAGATATGCTGGAAGATGAAGAATGACAGTGAGTACATTTATTTTCATTTGTTTGTCAGTATCTGGTACTTGCACTTTTTAGTATCAAGCACAGCTGTTCATATTACATTGTTAAAACGTGGGTCAAGACTTTATGCCTACCAAAATGGTTTAAATGAACAGCACAGACTCAACAACAAGACTGGCTGTGATTCATTGTAATTGAACTGTGACAGTGAGCTCCACAGGTTGTTCTATTAGCTAACTGCAAGCCCCCTCTGCACAGATCTTAACTAGATAATCTTCCATAGGGACACATTAGTCCTAAGAACCAACAAGTTTCTTCCGATACCCACCAGGGCGGCCACATGTTGGACCTGGTCTTCTCGCTTGGACGTGAGATTAGTAATCTCAAGACTGATTGGTCATTTGGTCCGATCATTGCACAGTGGAGTTCTCGTTCAGGGACACCCCTGAGAGCCTTCCCCCTGCTGAAATGGTAAGCTACTGCCCTTTCAGGGATCTGACCCCGGAGGGATTTCTGATGGTGGCAGATCTATCCAGTGTAAGTAGTGCATGTGTAGGGGGTGCGGGTGAGGCTGTTGCTGCTTATAATAGGGTGATGTCGGCTGTGCTCGACTTTCTCACACTGGTCTGTGTACAACCCAAATCTTCTCACTTGAGGTGCCCATGATTTGATGGGGAACTTGCGGCAATGAAGATTATGGGTCACAGGTTAGAGCGCTGCTGGCGGAGGTCTGGGCGAGAGGTGGACAGACTGACTCTCATTATATTGAATATCAGGGTGCAGTCCACCTGTAAGAAGGCAGAGTTTCTGTCCAGGGAGATTGCTGCTGGGAAAAATTGGCCAACTGTGCTGTTTCGGACTGTGGACAGGCTGCCAAATCCAGCCTGTCTGCAGTCATAAAAAGCTTTTTCTAATGCTTTATGCAAAGAGTTTGCTGGTTTCTTCTCAGACAGGGTGTCCACCATCTGGCAGGTGTTCTGCCAGTGTGCCATATAGTGGCAGACAGTGGTTGCCTTTGGCATTCGGAGAGCACTCCGCCTAGTTGGGGGGAGTTTAAACCAGTGGAGGTGGCTGAGGTCATTGAGGTTTCCCTTAGGCTAAAGCACATATTGTGAACTGGTCCAGGTGATGACGCATTTTCTGATGAGATGTGTCGATTCTGTTGGCCTGGTGTTCACCTTGATTGTCTGGTGTTCTGTCTCGGAGAGGGTCTTTCCAGATGCCTTGAAGGAGGCACTGGTTAGGCTGCTTCTGAAGAAACCATCATTAGACCCTGACATCAAGGCGAACTACCATCCAATCTCCAACCTCCCATTCTTGGGGAAGGTCGTTGAGAAAGTTGTGGCACAGCAGCTAGAGGAGCACCTTGTGACTTTTGTGACCCCTCCAGTCAGGGTTTCAGGTGAGGCATAGCATGGAAACTGCATTAGATTGTGTGCACAGTGACCTCCTCAGGGCACGAGGTCAAGAGAGGACAATTCTCATTCTCCTCGACTTCTCTTCAGCATTTGACCACGGTAGACCATTGTGTGTCTTCGACCACCTGAGGGAATTTTGTGAACTAAATCGGCACTGCCATCCACTGGTTTGAGTCTTAGCTCACGAACAGGAGGCAACCGGTAGTGATGGGGAATTTCTCCTACTCCCCTAGCCTGCTGTCTTGTGGAGTACCTCAGGGTTCAGTCTTGTCACCGGTATTGTTTGCCAAGAACATGCTGCCACTGGGAGAGCTCATTAGGAAATACAGTTTGGGTTTTCATTGCTATGCTGATAATACCCAACTGTATCTTTCCTTTGCCCCTGGGACATCTAGTGCAGTGGAAGTGCTGAACAGATGCCTTTCTGAGATCAGTGACCTGATGGCTTCCAACTGGTTGCGACTGAACCCTGATAAGACGGAGGTACTGGTGGTGAAGTTGAACAAAAGGCGTGATAGGAGGGCCTCTGGCACGGCTACTGGGTTATTCCTGGGATCTGTGCCACTGAAGGCCTTCTCTAGGGTGCAAGATCTTGGTGTGACCTTCGACAGTGGATTGACATTTGAAGCACAGGTGTCATCTGTTGTCCAGACCAGCTTCTACCATCTTAGGAACATCACCAGGATCAAGCCCCTAGTTCTGCCTGTGGACTTCCCCACCTTGGTGCATGTCTTACGTAACATCTAGGCTTGATTACTGTAATGCGCTCTACTTTGGGGTCTCGGAGGTACCTCCACAGGCTGCAGCCAGTGCAGAACGGCCGCCAGGTTGTTGACAGGTTCAGCCCAAATACTGCCACATCACTCCGGTGCTTGCTGCATGAACTGCACTGGCTGCTGGTCAGGTGGAGGATCCTCTTCAAGGTGGGCTTGCTTACATTTAAGGCCCTACATGGGCTGGGCCCTTGATACTTGTCTGACCTTCTGACACCCGCTACCTCAGTCCGCTCCCTCCGTTTTTCCTCCAGGGGCCTCCTTGCGATTCCCAGGATGCGGCTAAAGACCATCAGTGACGGAGCTTTTTGTGTTGCTGGCCCTGTCCTGTGGTAATCGCTGCCTCCATCTGTAAGGGAGGCCCCTTCAGTTGAAGTGTTCAAGGCCTGCCGCAAGACCCTCCTGTTTAGTCCAGCCTTCCCAGACACTGTCTACTAGTATTTATCTCTGGGATAGCCTTTTTAATGACTACTGTTATTTTTAATTGTTTTATATTATCTGGTTTATTTATGCCGCGTTGCATTTTCTATGAATAGTTGGTGTTTATTTGTGCAGCCCAGAGCCTCCGGGATTGGGCGCCTCGGCGTAAACTTTGCCTTACCTTTGCGTAACAGAAAATTCCTTCCAAAAGTGGTGTCTGAATTGCTTCTGAATTAGTCACTCCCATTGCAGTATTATTCACAGCTAAATCCAGCTCAGGAGAACAAAAGCTCCACAGGCTGGATGTGTTGAGAACATCGAGCTACTACTAGGACCATGCAAAGGATGTCTGGTTCTGTAACACTCGGTTATTAGTTACCTACAGTGAAGTGGGAAAGTTAAGTCAGCATCCAAGAGAACCATTTCTCCTTGGACAGTTTCCTGCATACATTTCTGTTATAACAAGGCTGGTAAATTGCCACCTAAAGGCCTCAGGGCACACTCCACAAGAAGCACCTCTTCCTGTGTGGCAGCGACAAAAGAGTATTTCCTTTACAGGAAATCTGTAATGTAGTTACTTGGTAAACAGTGAATACTTTCACAAAGCACTACTGTCTAGACATGCAGTCCAGAAGGGATGCCAGCTTGGCACTGCTGTCTTGAGGAACCTTTTCTTTAAGCATCAGTGAGGATTTCTGGGTTTAAAGAAAAATCACTCACTGTAGTAATATTTTTTTCTTCAAAGGGATCCTCACTATGCTTAACAATCTCCTAATCCCTGCCTCCCCTTCCAGAACCTGGTAAAGGTTCCTACAAGAACCCTTTTTTTTGGGGTGGGGGTGGGGTGTTGCTCGAGCATTACTTGTTACAGTGCCCTTGCAACTGTTGCCCAGTGGTCTGAGTTACTTTATTTTTCATAAAAATACATTTGCTAGTTTTCAGATCGTTAGGAAAAAGTCAGTATTTTTGGTAGCCATTTTGCTAGTTTTAGAGATCATTGCTCACCCTAGCTTTAGAAATAAATCTGGCGTTGTAGTGCGTGGCTGAGCATGACCACACAGCAGAGTTTGCATTTTATTTGTAAATTCTATAAGAAGCATAAAATTCTTAAAGCTCCGAGGTTGCTCATTCCAGGCGAATGATTGCATCTGTTAAACATAATGAGGGATCCCTTTGGAAGACAATGTTACTATGTTGAATAATTTATTCTTTTTGATTTGTTTTCCTGCTGTATGCTGCAGAATTCTGCAGAAATGTGGGGCCCATCATATATATGAAGGTGAAGTCATCCTCCCTACATCTCCCCGTCTCCATCTGTTTCCCTCCACCACCAAGTGCTTCAAATCTGTTCAGTTTCACTGAGTCTACCCACTCTGAAGTGCTAGGGCCTTGCAGTCTGTAGCCCCTTAAAGAGCTGCAGTCCAAATGAGGCAGACTCAAAACTCCTTCTCCTGGCAACTCCCTCACTAGCATTCCCAGCTACCTGAAGTATCAACCTGACCCTGCCCACAGGATGAACCCCACTTCCTGGTAGCAGGTCACATAATACCCAGAGGATGGCTGCTATATTGGTAAAACTGGACAAAAGCTCAAAACAGAATGAACCGCCACATATTCACAATCACCCACAGATGAAAAAACACCAGTAAGGGAATATTTCTCAAGACCAGGCCACTCCACCAAGGAACTTACAGTCGAAGTATTAACCCTTAGGCTGCCGACAGAATTCTGGACTGATATATCAATCTGTGGCACAGCAAGGGTTAAAGGGTAAAATAGAGTACTCAGGAATGACAAACATTTGAACTGAAAGTAATCCAAGTTTTCAGCACTAAAAGAAAATAACTTAATAAAGATATTGTTTTTCTGGCACATTACCAGAGATAAACTTATCTCCTCCCCCCCCCCCCAATTAAAACTTCAAGATATTATCTGTCAGTCTTCACCATTCATCACCTTTGCGTGTAGTGGCGGAGTCTTGACCCCATGGGAACTTTTTTATGGGCGGAGTCGGCCACCATCGGCGCTGCCCTCGAGGCCAACCCACTGCGTGGCGCTCGTGAGTTGGCCGTTAGTTGTCTTCGACCCGCCCTCCCTCCAGTTCTTCGTCTCCCGTCGTAGAGGTCACACTCAGTGGCTGCATACGCAAAGAGCCTGCTGTCTGTTTAGCCTTTTGCTCCATTTTGCCGACGCCAAGTCCGTCGACTCCGTAGTATTTCAAACTCCTGTAATTTCCTGCCGATTCCGCTGTCCACCTCCACTCGACGTTGCCTGGTAAGACTGTTCCTTTTCTTTTATTTAGCAACGTCGAGTCTTGTTTTGGTTGCTTTTTCCGTAGGTAATGTCTCGGTTGGTGGGGCAAGAAAACTTCGAAGACAGGGACAGCCCCTATGTGTCCGTGCCCATGCGACCCTAAGTACTAAGTCACTCGACCAGCATGACTGCTATGTGTCTTGGCCCGCTATCTATACATTGATTCGGTATGACACCTGCTT
This sequence comes from Neoceratodus forsteri, assembly GCA_016271365.2. Taxonomy (NCBI): domain Eukaryota; kingdom Metazoa; phylum Chordata; order Ceratodontiformes; family Ceratodontidae; genus Neoceratodus; species Neoceratodus forsteri. The sequence goes on along the minus strand of CM028136.1, from coordinate 48,475,303 downwards.
CTCCATGGACCGTTGTCATCAAACAACGACGTGAAAAAGTTGGACCAGCTCCACCAACTTCGGGGAACAGGCTTGCACTTTCGTCTGGCCAAGCCACAATCATTGGCCTTTCCTCCGGCTCCCTCCCGATTCTATACGGACCATGGAGGAGGGGCTTCTGCTCTAATAACCTCTTGCGTGCAGAAGCCTTCCACGGTTGCAGAGAGGCCCAGTCCATCCCCCTTGGGGACAGGTGGAGGCACCGATTGGCAACCGCCTTCCGAGGGTGAAGGCCTCCGTGTCGCTCCCCGGCTGGAAGGCCTGGGACGGAGAGGACACGGCGTCATGGGGTTTCGATCTCGGTGCTGTTCATGGCGCAAGAGTGCGGTCGGAGCAGTCGCCTGCACCATCTCTGGCCTCGGTGCCGCTATGTGCAGTAGGTCGGACAATGCTGTGACAGCCCCCTGCCCCAATACTGCTGCCATCGGCATTGTGTCTTCTTCATGCACTGTTCACAGTGTGGTTGAGAGCTCGGCACCAACTCTGGTGCAGTCCCTTGAACTGGTGCCCCAGTCAGTCGGGATGGCAGCGGGCGTCCACATACCATCTGGCACAAGAGTTCGGTCTCCACCTCTTCGGAGGTGGAATCAGACTCTGAGTCAGATAGGCAGTCTGACTCTTTGGAGTTGGCTGCTCACGTGGACACCTTGGTAGTGTCCTCGACAGGCCGGAACCAGCCGCCCTTCTGAGTAGCAGACAGTTGCTCCCAGGTCCAGGGTCAGGAGTGCTGACCAACAGGCAGTGGTGCAGGCCACCATTGCTCTGCAGCCCAGGCCTTGGAGGGTTTTCTGACCCCTCACTGGTGGTACCCCCTAAGGTGGTGTGCCTGGATCGTCCAACTTTGGGGCTGATTGGAGCACCCACAGGAGGGGAGGTTGCTGCTCCTTGGATAGTCCCTTCGGGGACTGACCTGGGTTGCCAGCTGCCTAGGCTGGCTTTTTCAAGGATAAGGGCTCTTTCGGACTGCAAGGGGTCGAGGGGTAGGGGTTCAACACGGCGACCCTTTTCAGGGACCCACCTGGGTTCTGGGAGGAGTCTTAGTGCGGATCTCCGCCCTTCCTTTCCAGTTCCCTTGAGAGGGCCCTGTTCTTTGGAGGTAGGGGACCGTCCTATTGGACTTTTACAGCCCGGTCACCTCACAGGGGGGATTCTTCAGGGCGCAGCCTAGGCAGTTCCAGTATGGTTGACCAGCTGTCAGCTGTTGAGTTTTCCAGAGCTCCCTCTTCCCTTGGGGCTCCAGGTGCACTCTCTTGCCCAGGCAGAGTACAGTCCATTCCTGTTGTTGGCTCTGCCCCCACTCCTCTGCCACCTCCTCCTGCTCTCCCAGGTATTCTTGGTCTGAGCAGACGTCTCTCCTGGGAGCATCTTCCTGGACATAAAGTCTCCACCACTCATTCACACTGATGGGTTCTACGCCAGAGGCGCTAGGACCCAACGGGAGCAAACTTTTTTCGCAACAGGGTCAGCATCAGAGATGGAGCTGCGAGGAGCAGCGCCGCGAGCCTTGGCTCATGTGGCAATGATTATCTCAGCGTTGACCTTCTAACCGCCTCAGTTCCTTTTTTCCTGCCGTCGAATGCGCTACAGTGATGATGTCGCTCGCCCGCCGGGAGTCAAACTTCAAACTAGCACCATAGTTTTCAGTTTCTTATTTTGTAGTATTTCTTGAATAAGTACCGTTTACTATAATTTATTTTTATTACAAGAAAGAAGTCTCAGCCTACATTGACGGAGTCAACCATGATCAGGTCAGGTGACAGTAGGGAGACTTCGTATGAAAGCTGTTCAGTCAGCCGGGCTGAGTCTAGTCCGCCACCCTCGGATGGGGATTTGACAGCGGACGGTCAATGCCGAGGGAAGGCGGTCCGCCCGCCCCGGAGCATAAAGAAAAGCGGTCGCACTCTCGGCACCATTCGGCCTCCGAGCTCTTCTGTGACCCACAGGTCAAGAAGAGAGGCATCACTTGAGGTCGCCTTCTGGGTATGTCTGCTTGGCGTCGACAGTCGGTCATTGGGGTCAGTTTCCGGTTTCCGACCTCTTCAACATCGGAGCTCTTCCCCACCTTCTGGTATGGCTTCAGATGAGCAGTTCCATCAGTGGGCCGCTCTGATGGAGCAATGGGCTCGGAGGTTGGTCCAGCTGCCTGGCCCGGTCACTCAGGGTCCCTCGGACCGTTCGGGGGATCGGGTAGGGTGGTTGGGCCTCCCTACTCGCGTTTCGCCTTCTTTGGTGCTGTCGACTCCGCGCTCAGGAGTTTTCCCCCCTCACATGGCCGCAGCGCAGGGGGTCACACCGATGCCTCTATCTCCTGGTATTTTTCCTTCTTTATCCTCAAATCTTAGTTTTCGGAGCCCTGCTTTGGTTTTGGTGCCGTCTGTGTCGAGTCGCTTCGTGTCGCGTCTGTTGGCGCCAGCTTCAGCGCAGTTGGGATTGTCGGCGCTGCCCTCGGTGCCGTGTGGCCTTTCGGCACTGTTGGGCTTGTCGGCGCTGCCCTCAGCGCTGTCCTCAGTGCCAAGGGCTCTGTCAGTGCCGTGCGCTGTGCTGGGCCAGGTGGCACCATGCTCTTCGGTGCTGAGACTTGGTGTGGTGTCTTCCAGTCTTCAGGGCTCTTTGGCTCCGAACCCTTTTCGCTCCTATCTTCCTTCTGATTTTTCACTCCTTTCCTATCCATACAGTCCCTCCTGGGCTGTCAGGAGATGATATTGAGCCTGACCCAGACATTAGGCTGGGTGATGATGTGGAAGGAACAGGACCTAATCCTGCTGCAGAGCCTGTGGTCGAGGACCTGTCATTTAAGACTCTGCTGACAAATTTAAATTCCACTCTTTCTCTCCAGACTATGGATATTGATCCTGGGAAGCTTTTAAGACTCCAGTACCTTCATGTTCCGGACATCCCTATGGATCTATCTCCCCCGGTACAGCCCTCCTTTGAGACGCTTTCTCAAATGGTATGGAATAATCCTACTCTCATTCCTTCTGTGGCTAAGTCCATAGATAGGAAGTATTCTGCTCCCCAGGATCAACCCATTTTGACCTCTCAAGCCTTTGCGGACCCTATTGTAGTCTTGGCAGAGAATGATAAGGTCGTCCTTCCTCAGACTACTATAGCTCGACCTATAGACAAAGAATCTCCTAAGATAGATACTTTAGGTAAGAGAGTCTTTGCTGCATCCACCCTGGATATGCGTATTGCCAGCTTACCAGGGTTATTTCTCTCAGTATGATTATGTTCTTTGGCATTCACTCAAACAAATGGTTGAAGCTCTACCGGAGTCGGACACTCATTCAGAGCTTCTTCAGACCATAACCAGGGGTATCAAGTCCAACAACCAACAGGTTAAAGCAGCTATGGATGCTTTCGATACTGCCTCCCGAGCGGTGGCGGCGGGCATTTGTACCCGCTGTCTTTCCTGGCTGCGCACTTCAGGCTTCACGAATTATGCCCAGCAACAGGTCATGGCGTTGCCCATCGACAGTGTGTATCTCTTCGGTCCTTAAGTAGAACAAGCTCTAGAGGCCACACAAAAGACCAGATCAGCCATTAAATTAACTTGGCCTGCTCCCGCCCCTTCTTTTGGGGGGGGTGTTAATAAACGCCTGACTTCACAACCGTTAGTCCTTTCGAGGCAAAGGCACGGGAGGTTTTAATCAAAACCAAGCCCCTCAGCCTCAAAAGAAAGCGCAACAGAAAACACAAGGGCCCAAATCGGCCAGTGCCACCTTCTGAGTTTCTGGCCCAAGTCCCACCTCAGCTGCCTGAGGGGGACTCCTCTTTAGCAGTGGGAAGTCATCTGACTCAATTCTACAACCAGTGGAAGTCCATAACATTGGACAAATGGGTCCTCCGGATAATCCGCGAGGGGTATTCCCTCAGTCTTTCAGAGACCCCTCCGGATTGTCCCCCCAAACGGCAGCCCAGGCTGTCAGTACTTCAGTCAGAACTTCTCGCCTCCAAAATACAAGGCCTTCTGAACAACAGGGCAGTAGAAATAGTTCTGCTGGATCAACAGAAAACAGGGTTCTACTCCCATTTCTTTCTAGTACCAAAGAAAACCGGGGGCATGCGCCCCATTTTGGACCTCATAAAATTGAACAAATTTCTTCCTGAGGAGAAGTTCAAAATGTTATCGCTAGGAACCCTGTTACCTTTGTTTCATCAGCACGACTGGTTAGCCTCCCTGGACATGCAGGATACTTACCAACATATTCCTATTCACCCAAGGCATCACAAATACCTAAGGTTCGTGGCTTTGGGTCAACATTATCAGTTCAGAGTCCTGCCCTTTGGGCTATCCTCGGTGCCACGAGTTTTTACAAAGTGTTGTGCAATTCTCGCAGTGCACCTCAGAAAGATCGGAATACAAGTGTTCCCATATCTGGACGATATCGAGATCCAGGGAGCAGAGGGGCTCCGAGCCGCCAGCGGGTCGGCGGCACCTGTGCAGCCGACCAAGGGTTCCAGGAGGCCGGGAGAAGCAGGCAGAAAGAAGGCGCAGCCCTCGTGGTCCAGGGAGCGGAGGGGCTCCGAGCAGCCAGCGGGTCGGAGGCACCTGTGCAGCCGACCAAGGGTTCCAGGAGGCCGGGAGAAGCAGGCAGAAAGGCACGGCAAGCCGTAAAACCATCGGAAGGCAACCTAGTCTGTGCCTTTGCTTCCCGATTGCGCGCCTTCCCATAGACTTAAACTGGGGTTTGCTGCACTATTCTGGCCGGATTTCTGCTATTCTTTAAATTATCTGAATTCTCATAAAAGTGCTGTTTTCTCTTACTTTGTGCCTGATTTATGGGCTGTTTTCTGTATTTTAAAATAAGTGTTACAGTCTTTTGAAATGATGTGTGGGCTAGACGCTTAGGCGCCTAACCCCCATACCCTCCCAGTCTATTGTTGTGCAAATCTTAAGTTTTAGCACCTTATTGCAGATTACTGCAATAAAGGTACCCTGCTGACTGCCTTCTCCTCTGTCCCCCACCTTGTAGAAGGCGCAGCCCTCGAGGTCCAGGGAGCGGAGGGGCTCCGAGCCGCCAGCGGGTCGGCAGCACCTGTGCAGCCGACCAAGGGTTCCAGGAGGCCGGGAGAAGCAGGCAGAAAGGTACGGGCAAAGCCGAGAATTTTTGCCCTCCCCCCCCTCCTGGTTGATTCCTTTATACACTTTCTCCGCCATTTCTTAATCCACACATCCCTTTCCTTCCTCCCTTAACCCATACCTAACCTCCACAATGCTACTTTTGCTTCCTTTTGCTCCTGAGCCTCGCATCTCACCCAGTCCTTATGATATTATTATTATGCCCAGTGTCAAGATAAATAACTCAGTTAATACGACCTGCCCACTTCTACCATCCACAATGGCCAACCACAGATTCCTTATTCACCCGAACCACGTTACAATGCAACCTCTGGGATATCCCACATAAGGCCACCCTAACAATTCAGCACAGCCTTGGCACCTTACTTGTATCATGGCTTTTATTAACCCACTATGCCTGTCCATTAAATTATTATGCTATGATAAAATTCGCACCTATATACCAGGACCATCACTCATCTCACAGCAGGCACCCAGGATTAGGAGGAAACGCTCTGACCACTCACTATCCCTGTCCCTTGGTGCCCTCCTCAAATTAATCTTCTACCTTCTGATCTGTTTTGGTACCATTGAAATAAATCCTGGCCCCATTGAAGTTTATTTTCCCTGCTGATCTATCCTCTATAAATGGCCTAAGCTTCCTACACTTCAATGCCTGCAGCCTCTTAAAAAATTCTCCATAATACAGGCCTGGGTGGCACATACCCTGCCTGACTTTCTAGTCATCTCTGAATCTTGGCTCAGACCTTTGACCAAAGACAGTGTTGTAAACCTTACCAACTATCAGCTCTTCAGAGCAGATCGCCCTTCCAGGGTGGTGGGGTGCCATATACATTAAGGACACCATCTCTGCTACCTGCCTCATCAACACATCCAGAACCAAAGGAATTTGAATGTTTGTCAATCAAAATATCCTTCCTAACTTGTCTTCATTTAAATTGATTGGCTGCTATAGGCCCCCTCAGCAGGCCTCAAATTACTATCTCACCTGGGGTCAATAACCAATCTAGGCCCTGAAGATACCATCATCCTTGGTGATTTGAATTTAAACTGGCTATCTAATGCATCTACACCATTGGTAACCTGTTGTGACACCTATGGCTTTACACAGCTAATTAAAGACCCAACCAGGGTTAACCTAAAAAATTCTAGCAACAGCTCACTCCTGGATATTATGTTGGTAAACAAGCCTCACTTATATATGCATGCAGGAGTACTACCGAATGATGTAAGTGACCATTGTCCCATAGCTGGCATAAGATCTTCACTCAAACCACCCAACCCTGCTGAATTTGTCCTCAAAAGGTCAAAAAAGAAGTTCAACATACCAGGATACCTCCATGACCTGAGTAACACAATATATTGGCAAGATTTCTACCTTACAACCTCAGTGGAAACAGCTCTCCAGATCTTAAAGGACATTATCACTAATGCTCTCAATATTCATGCACCATTCACCAATATCAGAACTAAAGCAAGGTCCTGCCCTGGTTCACCACTGATCTTAAAACAGCCTTGCTAGCCAGAGACAAACTGTGGAAAAAGGCAAGAAAAACTAAGGATTCAGAGACTGGCTAAATTTCAGAAAAGCAAGAAATTCATGTACAACACAAATAAGATCTGCCAAAAGCTGCCTATTATTGAGCTGAATTGGATGCCTCCTATAATAATCCAACCAGGCTCTGGGGAACTATAAAGGGTATCTTGGGCAAAAACTCTACTCCTGCCTTAACCTGCAAACTGCTACTAAATAACACAGAAATTACGGACAAACAAGAAATCCTAAATACCTTCAATGACCACTTCACCACAGCTGGACTAGCATTTGACTCTTCACCTGCAAATCTCCTGAGATCTTCCTTGAACCTTCAATCCACCGTGGGTCAAAGGCTACATCAACCTTCTCCTTCAACCCAATATCCTTGAAAGAAGTGGAAGATCTCCTCCCAATTTAGATACTTCAAAAAGTGCAGGTACAGACTCCCTGGACCCCTACTTCCTCAAGATTGCATCTCAAGTCTTATCTGCCCCTCACTCATCTCTTCAATCTTTCCCTCACCACTGGATCCATTCTCCACTTGGAAAACAGCTCAAGTAGTTCCTTTACTCAAATCTGGTGATCCCATGGACCTCAATAATTACAGGCCCATTTCCATCCTATCAGTTCTATCCAAGATGCTCGAAAAGTTAGTAAACTCACAATTAAGGGACTACCTGGATAACAATAACCTCCTAAATACAGCACAATCAGGATTTAGATCAAGGCATAGCACCATTTCGGCCCTAGCCAAAGTAACCAACGACTGGCAGATTGCTATGGATAAGAAGAACAGTACCTGTGCTGTGTTCCTGGATTTGAGCAAAGCATTTGACACAGTGGACCATGAATCATTAATCACCTCCCTTGGCTCACTAGGGTTGGATTCCCCTTCACTCAATTGGTTCAAGTGCTATCTATCAGATAGGTCACAACTGGTAAAAATGAAACTACCTATCCACCTTAAAACCACTGTTAAGAGGTGTACCATGAGCTCTATTCTTGGCTTCATCCTCTTTGCCATCTATATTAATAATATGATGCCAACCTCACTCAATCAACATCCATCTGTTTGCTGATGATACTGTATTATATTTGTAATCCTCATTATCTAAAGCCTGTGAACTGCTACAATCTGAATTTTCCATCCTACAACACAACCTACTAGATAAAAACTACTTCTAAATGCCAAAAAAACAAAAGCTATGTTCTTTACCTCAAAGAGTTGCTCTGCCACTACCCCACCATCCACCACCCTACAACTAACCACCTTACTTGGAGAGAAGCTGGAATTGGTTGATAACTTCAAATACCTTGGAGTCTGGATTGATAACAAGCTTGGCTATTCTGTCCATATTGAGGAGCTACTAAAGAAACTGAGACAAAGGCTTGGTTTATTTTTCAGAATAAAGCACTACCTCAACAGAGACTCCAAAAAAAGATTAATCCAGGCTTCATTCCTATCCCTCATTGACTATGCTGACTTTCTGTACGGACATTGTTCACTCCCCCTCTTAAATAAACTGGACACCCTATACCACAGGTCCATCGGATTCATTACTGACCTTCCTTCAGCACCCATCATTGCTCCCTTTATAAGGCAGTTAACTGGACATCACTACAACACAGAAGAAATAGGAATGCTGCAATTTGGATATTCAAAGCCTTATCAGGCAAGCTACTACCTATATCTCAGACTGTTTTACTCAAATTACTTCTAGGCCATACAACCTAGGATCAGCAAAATTATCATTCTTAAGGTCCCCAATGTCTGCACCCAGTTTGGGAGGGCTGCTATCAGCTACTCACTAGCAATTGTTTGGAATTCACTCCAAAAACCATGAAGCTAAATAACCTCCTACCCTTAATATCCTTCAAAGATTATTCACCACCCTATTCCCAGAACTCTGCAACTGCTTCCACAAGGCCTAAACCCATGCCCTACCCACCCCCTTTCTTTTTTAGTGTTCTATATGCTGATAAAACTCCCGTTTCCAGTCCCAAGATTCACCCTCAAAATGCCTGCTAGGTCCTATAATCTACATATTACTCCTGATGTGTCCATTGCCTTCTGTCTCACAGATTAATAGTTTTAATGTGCCGTGTACATATGTATATTGTTATATATTAGCACTTATGTCATTGTATTACTGTTTATGTTACCACTGTCATTGTATTACTGTTTATGCTACCCTTGTCAATGTATTAACACTTGCACTTCTTGACCACTCAGGTCCATCTTGTAAATGAGCTATGCTCAATGATGTTCGCCTGATTAAATAAATAAAAATAAAGATTTTGATTGGCTTCTAGCAAGTCCTTCCAGGCAAGGAACTCTCGACGCCGTAGCCACGGCATCGGACTTTCTCACGTCCATGAGAGTTCTGCTAAATCTTAAGAAATCACAGTTGCAGCCCTCCCAGAAGCTCCTTTTCATAGGAACTCTTCAGGATACCTCCTGTGCAAAAGCCTTTCTTCCAGAAGACAGAAGGAGTGATATCCTACAGATTGCCCGATACATGAGGGAGAACAGCTCGGTTCAAGCTATCTTGATCCAACGAATGCTGGGTCTCATGGCATCCTTGGTGTTCACTGTACCCCCAGCTCATCTCCACATGAGAACCTCTCAATGGATGCTCAGTACTCAGTGGTCCCCAACCACTCACCCTCAGTCCTTTCTCATCAAGGTGACAGAACCTCTGAAGAGGTCGCTCACCTGGTGGTCACAAGAGGACAATCTTCTGGAAGGGTATCCATTTGCTCCCCTGGATCACCAGATCTCCATTACCACGGACGCGTCCCTGATGGGGTGTAGAGCCCACTGTCAGGATCTCCACACCCAAGGTACGTGGACTCAAGACGAGTCCCAGCTTCATATAAATGTCCTAGAAATGAGAGCCGTCCTGTATGCAGTCTGGGCTTTGAAGGACATTCTCTGTCACAAGAACATTCTCCTTTAAACGGACAACAAAGCAGTGATGTATTACATCAACAAGCAGGGCAGTGCTCACTCTTACCCTTTATGCAGGGAAGCGATGAGAGTGTGGGAATGGTGCTTGGAGCACAAGGCTCTAATCCAGGCGGTCTGCCTGCCAGGAGTGCAGAACGAACTGGCAGACCGTCTCAGCAGAACAGACACAGATCTTCACAAGTGGTCTCTCAACTCAACCGTAGTTCAGTCACTATTCGCAGAGTGAGGAACTCTAGACCTGGACCGTTTTGCATCCCCACTCAACACAAAACTGCCTCTCTTCTGCTCCAGAAATCCAGGGCCTGGCATTTTCTGTCAGGATGCGCTCAGGCTGTAGTGGACAAAATGCTTTCAATACCCTTTCCTCTGATTCAGAGGGTACTTCTCAAGTTCGAATCCCAGGGGGACAAAATCATCCTCATTGCTCCCTTCTCAGCCTCGACAGATACGGTTTCCGACGAACCTTCTGACTCAGGGGCCTGTGGTCCATCCCAGTCTGAGATTGCTTCACCTTCATGCTTGGCTCCTGAAGAGATAGAAGTGAACAGGTTCAGTGTCTCTCACAGAGTTTCAGATAGTCTGGCTGCGTGCAAGCCAGCCACTAGAAAAACTTACACAGTCAAATGGAAGCGTTTTTCTCTCTGGCTTGCAAAATCCTCTTTGAATCCCTTTTCCTGCCCACCCAACAGAGTTTTAGAGTACCTCTTAGACCTCTCAAATTCAGGTCTACAATACTCTACATTCAAAGTTCACCTTTGTGCCATTTCAGCTTATCATGAGCCAGTACTTTCCTTGTCACTGGCTCAGTTACCTGTGGTTAAGAGGTTTCTTAAGGGAATTCTGCATACCAGACCTATCAGACATCCAGTCGCAGCCTGGGACATTAATCTTGTGCTAGACATGCTCACTTGAAAGCCTTTCGAGCCTCTAGCTACCTGTGAGCTGAAATTTCTCACTTGGAAAACGGCCTTCCTGGTGGCCAGTACCTCGGCCCGCAGGGTCTCTGAAATGCATGCCTTGGTCACAGACCCTCCGTATACTGTGTTCCATAAGGACAAAGTAGTTCTTAGGACCCATCCTACGTTTCTCCTTAAGGTTGTTTCAGAATTCCATCTAAACCAACCTTTGGTCCTACCTACTGTACTTACTTTGCGAACTTCCAAAATGAAGGAGCGTGTACCCTTCATTCTTTAGATGTCAAAAGAGCTCTTTGTTTCTATTTAGATAGAACAAAACAAATTCACAAAGCTCAACAACTGTTTGTTTCCTTCAGCGAGACCCGACTGAGTTAGCCTGTTGCTATCAGGTGCATTTCAGCATGGCTGGTGGCATGCCTTTGCCCCTGCTACTCCATGGCGCAGATTAAGCTAAAGGGCAGAGTGTATGCTCACTCTGCTAGAGCAGTCGCGGCATCCCTGGCAGAAATCTGCAACGTGCCTATTGCAGACATTTGCAATGCGGCTACCTGGAGCTCAGTGCATACTTTTGTCAAGCACTATGCCCTGGATGTCCCTCCCAGGCGATGTCTTTCGTTTGGCAGGACCATCCTTAACGGGCTTCTGTCCTAAATTTGTGAGCTCTTGGTCTCTTCTGTCATCCTCTCGGGGGATTATTAGCTCGGTACTCTCCCATCAGTGTGAATGAGTGGTGGAGACTTTATGTCTAGGAAGATAAGGAAATTAACGTACGTACCGTAATTCTTGATCTTCTTGGACGAAGTCTCCACCATTCATCCACACGCCCACCCACCATCCCCCGAACTCACCTCTGTTGTTGGTCTTCACTCCCTCAATCTTAGGCTGTGAAGACTTCTTTGTTAACCCTTCTTACATGGGTCGTCCGGACTATCATGTCCGGTTTTTGTTAGGCTATCCTTCTAGGTTAGTTACGCTGCACCTCCGCGGGGCGAAAAAAAGGTACTGAGGCGGTTGGAGGTCGCGCCAAGATAGTCATTGCAGCATGCCGAGGCTCACAGGCCTCGCTGCTCCATCTCTGACCCTTTGTGAAAAAAGTTTGCTCCCGCTGGGCCCTAGCGCCCGGTGTAGATCCCATCAGTGTGAATGAGTGTTGGAGACTTCGTCCAAGAATATCAAGAATTACAGCAGGTACGTAATTTACATTTTGGCCTTCTGGCTACTCCTTCGCAATCCCTATTCAATCTGGAGACAGGTCAAGGTTCCAGGGTGTGCTTCGCCCCTTCCCCTCTCACATTCTTACTTCTCAGATTCTTTACCCCTCCTTCCCTCCTCCTCTTCTATTTCCAGACATCGGGGCCCCTCCCAATCCCCTTAGTTTCCAGTTTTATTCTGTCCTCTCAGCCACTTATTTCTCCTTTTAGTTGTATATCCTTTCCTTTATCTGTCCCTTGGACTCCCTTGTCCCACCCTCCCAATCTTCTTACTCTACGGTGACTCAGAACTGGCGGGAGGGCGGTGTCGACGACACTTAACGGCCAACCTGCGAGCGCCACGCAGTGCGTCGGCCTCGAGGGTGGCACCGATGGTGTGTCAACTCTGCCCATCCCTCCGCAAAAAAAGAGCTCCCTCGGGGTCGTGACCTCCGGCCACTATTCCCAAAGGTGATGAATGGTGAAGTCACACAGAAAAATCAGCATTACGATAGGTACATAATTTTCATTTTTCTCTCTCCATTTATCCTTAAACCACCACATCAGTATTCACTCCCTCCACACCAAAATGGAACATTCACTTTGACCTTGACGCTGTCACTGCAGCAGGCACTCTTAAAAGACAATGGAATATTCTGCAATTGTTCCATTTTTTTTTTTCTTCAAAATATGAGTTTACTTTGTAGAGCTTTGATGCTTAAACACACTACAACATGTCTTATTTGAATCCACAACCAACCTGTGTATTTACCATGCCACTCAGCTCTGCCTTCACTGACCTGATAACAGGAGTATAATTCTTGAAAGCTAGTCTCAAAGACAATTTTCCGTGTCCAATACAAGGCATCACTTGCAAAATATTTGTTGATCTTCCTGGACATAACGTCTCAACCACTCATTCACACTAGTGGGACTACACCTGAGACGCTAGGACCCAGTAGGAGCCAAAAATCTTCAGGAGGGCCGGTGCTGAGATAGGACCATGCGTGCACGGCGCTGCAAGGCTGGCTCATGTTGTATTGGCTATCTCAGCACCGACCCTCCAACTGCCTCAGTTCCTTTTTTCCTGCCATCGAGTGCACTTCAGTGACAGTGTTCGCCTGCCGGGAGTCAAATCTTCACGTCTATAAGACAGCAGCATAGTCGTTTAGTATTTGATTAGTTTTAATATATTTATTTAAAAAAAAAAGTTTTTATTCATTTTAACAAAACAAAGAAGTCTTCTTCAGCCCGCCTTTGATGGAGTCGACCATGAACAGAGCCGGTGACGGTAGGGAGACTTCACTTGAAAGCTGTTTTAGCACCAGAGCTGGGTCCAGTCTGCCGCCCTCTTCAGAGGGGTCTGACCACAGGCATTGCGGTGCTCGGGAGGAAGGGCGGTCCTCCCAAAAGCACAAAAGGAAGAGGGTCCGTTCCCGATTGAGGTCGGGAACCCGGCACTGCTCGGCCTCGAGTTCTTCTTCCTCCCATCAGTCGAAGAAGAAGCAGTACCACTCGAGGTCACCCTCTGGTACGTCTGCATGGAGATTGCCGGTAGCGGGGGACAGGAGGCTGACTCTGGCTCCGTCGGGGTCGCCTGCGGCCTCTGTTCCTAGTGACCATGTTCCTCTGCTCTGGGTTCCTCCGCCCGGGAGGTCTTCAGTGAGCAGTTTCATCATTGGGCTACTCTTATGAAGTAGTGGGTCTGGAGGATGTCCCGACTGCCCTTGTCTGCGGGCCCGACTCCGGGGCCTTTGGGCCTGGGGGCCATGGACCTGTGGGTGGAGCGGTTGGGTCAGCCTGGTCATGCGACACCTTCGGTGCCGTCGACACCACTCCTTCATGCTTTTCCCCCCTCACATGGCTGCGGCGCAGGGGTCAGCACAGGTACTGTCTTCTACTTCTTATCATACTTTCAGATCTCCAGCTTTGGTGTCAAGTTTGGGGACCCGAGGCGCTTGACTGGCACCAGTTGCGGTGCCGCCCTCAGCTCCAGCCTTGGTGCCACCACCTCTGGTGCCATGTGCTGCCCCGGCGCCATTGCCAGCATCACCACGGGTGCCAGGGTTTTCAACTCTGATTCAGGGAGCACCTCCTCCTGCTCTACTTCCTCCCTTTCCCTTCCCCTTCTATACTGTCCCTTCTGGGTTAGTAGGAGACTGTATTGAGCCTGATCCTGATCTACAGTTAGGGGATGATCTGGATGAGGATTCATTCTTTGGAGTGGAAAGTAAGCCCTCTCTACTTCAGTAGAGCCTTTTGTAGAGGATCTTTCTTTTAAGTCTCTTCTGAAGAATATGAATTCCACCCTTTCTCTTCAGACTTCTGAGGTGGATCCTGGTAAGCTTTTGCACCTTCAATATCTACATGTTCCTGAAATTCATGTGGAATTGACACCACTGGTGCAACCCTCTTTTGAGACTCTTTCACAAATGGTGTGGGACAGACCAGCGCACATTTCTTTGGTGGTTAAGTCCATAGACAAGAAATATGCCCTCGCTAAGGATAGGCCAATCCTTGCCTCTTAAGCCTTTGCGGACGCTGTAGTGGTCTTGGCAGAGAGTGACAAAGCCTTTCTTCCCCAGGAATTCATGGCCCATCCAGTAAATAAAGAATCTCGTAAAATTGACACTCTGGGGAAGTGAGTGTTCACTGCTGCTGCCCTAGGCATGTGTATTGCTAACTGTCAGGGCTATTTCTCTCAGTATAAGTATACCCTCTGGCATTCGCCCAATTGTTTAACCAGGAGTAGCACACTAAGCTGAAAGGTTGTTTACAGGTGCGACCTGGAAGCACAGGGAGGTTAAGTGTCTGAGTTAAGGAATTGCAGTGTCAGTGGCTTAGTAGGTAGCATACTTGCCTCTGCGGCCGGTAGATCAGAGGGCTGTGGGTTCAGTTCCCACATCTGGCACTTGGGTTAATATCCCAGTACTGACACTGTAGTGCAGCATGAGAGGGGTGCTGCACTTCTGAGGCGCCGTCTTTCGGATGAGACATTAAACCGAGGTCCCATCTGCCTGGATTGGTGGTAGTTCAGGTGGATGTTAAAGATCCCATGGCACTTATAGAAAAGAGTAGGGGAATTTCCACAGTGTCCTGGCCAAATTTCCTTCATTCACTAAAAGTACCACCAACAGCTTAATCTGGTTCAAGGTCAGTTGGCATTCATCTGTATCCCACTCCCCCGGGTCGTGCCTGAAAATAGGCAGGATTTGTCTAGTGCATTTACTCGGTCAACAAAAACTAAATAAATAAATAAGTGACTTGCTCAGGGTCACACAGTATACAAGTGGGGTCTGTGGGATTCAAACCCAGGTCTTCAGGTTTGCAGCTCAGAGCATGCAGGATGTCTACCAATATGTCTGAGTGCACGCAAATCACCACATGTACCTACGCTTTGTGGCTCTGGGCAGCACTATCAGTTTAGAGTCCTGCCGTTTGGGCTATCCTCAGCACCTCGAGTCTTTACAAAGTGCTTTGCAGTACTTGCAGCACATCTCAGAAAACTAGGAATTCAGGTGTTTCTGTACCTGGACGATTGGCTCCTAGTGAGTTCCCCCAGACTAGGGACACAGGAAGCGGTTGTCACGGCTTTCAAGTTCCTCACATCCATGGGAGATTTCCTGTACCTGGAAAAATCACAGCTTCAACCCTCCCAGCAACTTCTCTTCATAGGAGTTCTCCATGACACCTCCAGGGCAAGAGCCTTCCTCCCAGAAGACAGGAGAAACGACATTCTCCAGATGGCTCTCTTCATCAAGGAGAAAAACTCTGTTTGAGCTCTCTCGATGCAGTGGATGCTGGGTCTCATGGTGTCATCTGTGTTCACGGTGCCCATGGCCCGCTTGAACATGAGAACTGCACAGTGGATGCTCAGCACTCAGTGGTCCCTGACTACGCATGCGCAGTTCTTCCACATCAAGGTGATGGAGCCTCTTATGAGGTCACTTACCTGGTGGACTCAGGAGGACAACCTTCTCCAAGGTTTCCCCTTTGCCCCACTGCAGACGCAGATCACCATCACCATCACCATGGATGCATCTCTGACCAGTTGTGGAGCTCACTGTCAGGATCTCCACACCCCGGGGCCTGTGAAGTCAGGACGAGTTCCAGCTGCACATAAATGTCCTGGAGATGAGAGCTGTCCTATACGCTGTCCAAGCCCTGAAGGATGTAATCTATCACAAGGTAATTCTCCTTCAGACAGACAACAAGGCAGTGATGTAGTACATCAACAAACAGGGTGGAGAACACTCTTACCCTCTGTGCAGGGAAGCCATGAGAGTGTGGGAATAGTGTCTCAAGCATGAAGCCCTGATCTTGGTGGTCTGCCTGCCAGGAATCCAGAACGATACATAGATACATAGACAGTGTCGGCAGATAAGGGCCTATGGCCCACCCAGTCTGCCCATTTGAGCTTGTAAGTTCAGTTTGTTTTCCTAGAAGTCTGTTGCCCCTTACCCCTGACCTCCAGAATTCCTTTATGTCTATCCCATGCATTCTTAAATCCCGTGATTGTTTCAGCCCCCACCACTTCCTCTGGCAGGGTGTTCCACTTGTCCACTACCCGTTCTGTGAAGAAATTCTTTCTCATGTTTCCTCTGAATCGTCCTCCCTCCAACTTCATCCCATGCCCTCTAGTCCTGGAACATCTTTTTCGCTTAAAAATAGTGTTTTCCTGCACCCTGTTCCTCCCTGTAAGATACTTGTATGTCTCTATCATATCCCCTCTCTCCCTCCTCTCCTCCAGGGAGTACATCTGGTGGATTGCCACAGCAGAACGGAGGCGGATCCACGTGAATGGTCTCCCAACTCATATGTCATGCAGTCACTATTCAAAGAGTGGGGCACTCCGGACTGGGACCTTTTTGCATCCCCACTCGATGCAAAACTGCCTCTGTTCTGCTCCTGAAATCCAGAACATGGCTCTTTCTGTCAGGATGCATTCAGACTGCAGTGGACAAGAAGCTTTCTGTACGCATTTCCTCCTCTTCCCTTAATTCAGAGGGTGCCGCTCAAGCTGGAGGCACAGGGGGGGCAGCATGATTCTCATTGCCTGATTCTGGCCTTGTCAGATTTGGTTTCTATTGATCAACAGATTATTGGAAGTCCCACTGAAACGACTTCCACATCAAACAGACCTCCTGACCCAAGGTCCTGTGGTCCATCCCAACCTGTCTTCATCTCCATGCTTGACTCTTGAGGAGATAGCCTGTGACTGTTTCACGAACACCTAACACCTCCTGCCCGGCAGCACACCACAATGGCCCCCTGTTATCTCCCCTCCTTAAACCCTGGGCTGGACGTTTACCCCACCAACCCACCTGCCCTCCTGTGTCACTCTCTCCCCCACCCCTTTTTGTTCCACTATTTTCTGCCTAAAACTTATGGCCCACCAGCTTCCCCCTCTGCTTATCTTGCTCTCCCCTCCGCCTTACCCACTGCTGCCAGACAAAGCCTCTTGCTTAAGGCTGCTCCCACACTCCCCTCACCCTAACACCTACTCCACCTCTCCTGGAGGAGGAGGTGTTTTTTTCGAATTCCACTCAGCTCTTTTCTCCCACCAACACCTGCTCATTCCCAGTGGTCTGGTGGAAGCCTCCCTATTTCTCTTACTCCTGCCGCCTCTGTCTCTTGTATTAGGTCAGCTCTGTGCTCTTGTGCTTACTTAGATTATTTCCAGTATTGCAATGTAATTTGATCTTTTATCCGTACATGACTCTTGTTTGTATTTATGTGTTTCTTGACGTGGAACCTTTGTAAAAGAGCTCATGCTCAAAGGTTGTTTCCGAATCCCTAATAAATAAAGGGGTAGATTCAATGTCTCTCAGAGAATCTCAGACATCCTTCTAACAACGCATAAGTCATCCACTAGAAAGACTTTCACGGCTAAGTGGAAATGATTTTCCATTTGGTGTGCAAAGACCTCCCTGGACCCCTTTACTTGCTCATCAGACAAGATGTTGGACTACCTTCTAGACCTGTCAAATGCATGACTGCAATACTCAGTGGTGAAGGTGCATCTTTGTGTGATTTCGGCCTACCATGAGCCTATCCGCAATATGTCGGTGCTCAGCTACCCTTGGTTAAGAGATTCCTTAAAGGTGTCCTGCACACTAGGCCACCAGTCAGGAGACCGGGAGCTGCTTAGGATATCAACCTTGTGCTAGACATGCTCACCCATAAGTCTTTTGAGCCACTAGCAACCTGCGACTTGAAGTTTCTGACCTGGAAGGCTACCTTCTTTGTGTCCATTACTTCCACTCGCAGAGTCTCTGAAATACATGCCCTGGTCACAGACCCCCTGTACACAGTATTTCACAAGGACAAGGTGGTTCTTCGAACTCACCCTAAAGTCCTTCCGAAAGTAGTCTCGTAATTCCACCAGAACCAGCCCTTGGTCCTTCTGACCTACTTTGCAAATTTTCAGAATGAAGGGGAGCATACCCTACATTGTCTGATTGTGAAGAGGGCTTTGAAATTCTACATTGACAGAACAGAATAGATTCGCAAATCTAAGCAACTCTGTCTCATTCAGCATGGCCCGACTGGGTCAGCCCATTTCCATCAGGTGAATTTCAGCGTGGCTGGTAGTGTGTCTCCGTCATTGCTATTCAATGGCGCAGGTCAAGCTGGAAGTCGGGGTGTACGCGCACTCTGCCAGAGCAGTCGTGGCATCTCTGGCAGAGATTCGGAATGTTCCCATTGCAGATATCTGCAATGCAGTCACTTGGAGCTCTGTGCACACTTAAGCGCTACGCCCTGGATGTCCATGCTAGACAGCATCCTTCCTTTGGCAGGACAGTCCTCAACAGGCTTCTGTGCTGAGTGAGCTCTTTTCTTCTACTGCCCATCTCAGGGGATTGTTTTAGCTCGGTATTCTCCCACTAGTGTGAATGAGTGGTGGAAACTTTATGACCAGGAAGATATGAAAATTACATACCTACCGTAATTCTTAATCTTCTTGAACGAAGTCTCCACCACTCTTTCACACGCCCACCCACCATCCCCCCAAGCTCACTCAGCCTATTTTTGGTCTTCACTCCCTCATTGGCTGGGCTGTGAAGACATTGTTGGGTTGACCATTCTTACACGGGTCATACGGACTATCTTATGTCTGGAATAGGTTAGTTTTCTAGGTTAGTTTACACTGCACCTCCTCAGTAAAAAAAGCTACTGAGGCGGTTGGAGGGTTGACATCGAGATAGCCTATACGGCACGAGCCAGCCTCACTGCACCACGCATGCACAGTCCTATCTCGGCACCAGCCCTCCTGAATATTTTTGGCTCCCACTGGGTCCCAGTGCCTAGGACGTAGTCCCACTAGTGTGAATGAGTGGTGGAGACTTCATCCAAGAAGATCAAGAATTACGGTCGGTACATAGTTTTCATTTTTTTCATCTACATCATCACTGGACTAACACAGCTGCCACTTTTGTCAAAAATAGTTTTCTTCATGGAACCAGTGTTCTGGAATTTTAACTATGTCACAGTTTGTGAACTCTGAGCATGGTTACAATAGGTTAATAGCTCACATGTAGCATTCTGTATAGAAACCACAACATGGCTAAAACTACAGATTACTGGTTGCATGAAGAAAACTGCAGTGATACGCATAAAAAAAAAAAAAAAAATCAGCAGCATCCGTGCACCCCTGAAGGGTATGTAGCACCTTTGGCTTTTTCCCCCCACTGTCGAAGTACAGCCCTATCTTTGTCAGGGACCACAACCTTTGCATACTAATAGTATTCTAGTCTAGTTTGTCATGGATAAGTAATCCTATATAAGTGAGATTCTTTTGTTTTTCACAATCTCTGTTTGTAGTTCTGGTTTCTCACGGTCATGTTTTGTTTGACATTTGATAACATTTATATCAAGTTAGGGACCATATAAGTGTGGAGGAGCTGTGGGATAACAGATGGACCAGACACTAAACTTCAAGTTCAACACACAGTCTCTGTGTGATGTTTATTGAAAATGCAGTAGATAACCTTCAGCAATGCCATATTCCTTCTTCAGTACATCAGTTTGTAGCTACAGACTATGCAAGTCTTTCCTCTACACTTAGCGAGCACCTACTGACTCACTGATCTATTTAGTAGTTGAGATTCAGCCCCCACCCCTATACGGCCCTGTTTGCTTGGGTAGTGGGGGCTCAAATGCAAAGAACCTCAGTGCAGAAGCACTGAAATAAGGGTTACCCCAAAGGACATTGACAATAAGTCAAGTTTCAAAGAAACACATCACACAAACTTCCATAATGCAAAGCATCATGGGATATGCAAATCAACATGACATTTCCAGATTGTGTCTGTTTACAGCAATTTACATGCATTATATATAGCACATCTAACTTGATTTCTATAATACAGTCACCTAGCACTTTTACCTTTATCAAAAACATCTAGTGCCATGGTATTTTTCAATATTTACAGTTTTCATAAACTAAGGTATTTTATGACACAGTGCTATTACATCCTAAATCCAGCAACGATAAACACAACCTATTTTACATACGCTTGGAGGTCACCACAATAACCTCCCTGTACGAGGGCCTGAGAGGGAAAAGTAAAATTAAGGAGGACACTATAGCATAGTCAAGAAAGGGAAGGGGGGTGCCCATAGGTGGCCAACCTTATGGACTAGAAATTGTAAAGGATAGATTAGGCTAAGAAATAGAAGAACTGTTGCAACAGATTTAAGAAAAGGTCGGTCCTCAAGAGTGGCAGGAGTTTCCTGTAACAATAAGGCAAGTTGCTCTGGCAATGAGTCTGTCTCTGACCACCAGTCCTCTTTGATAAAGTATTATCTAGGAGGGTTGACAGCCCTCTCGTAGTCAAAAAAAGAAAAGGTCCCAGCCCCTCACATACTTGGCATCTGATTCCAGGTACCTTTCGGCCTAATCCTTGTGTAAAAAGAAAAGTTAATAATATAAGTACTGGTCTAGTTCGCTATACTCTGTCTGGAGGCTGTTGTCTCGCTAGTGTGTAACAGGTTCAGGCATCCTCTCCTTCATCTTTTTTGACGAGGGAGGACATATCACTGGAAGTCTTCACTCCAGCGGTAGCAACGCCTATGTTTCTGTCACCCCTATTGCCTTTGGGGAAATGTCTTGATTGAACAGTTTAGTCTTTTTTTTATTTTTTGTCAAACTTTGTGTTTATTGGGTTACCAATAAAGCATACCAAAGTAAATCAGGATGAAGTACATGAGGATTAAAGATACCATTACCAGTGAGGGCGCAACCCCTCTTAATACATGCAGATTAAAATAAAACGTACAACATCAATATGGTACACCTTTGGAGGGTGACCCGTATGTGCTATAACAGCCAATAAACAGATGTTATCAATGTAAATGCTGTGCTAACTAGACCATGAGCTGCATGAATATATTAAAAAAAGTAATAATAAAAAAAAAAACGAAAACATAATAGGACCGTAGGGTGAAACCAGTCTATTCGTCCTGTAGAAGGAAATGAGGATTCATGCATATTTAAGTAATTAGTACCCTAAAGGTATTTGTGACTTTATCTCTGCAATACAGATGCTTTGTCCAGCATATTAGTAGTATGTAGCACATTTAAAACATGTAAAATTAACAAGCAGGAAGAATTCAAAGTTCAACAATATCACCCCGAATCCTCCAACTACTTACAACCTGAATGAATATGAGCTAAGAAACTACACAGAAATATGAAGTGGAAACGTTCGGCGTCCGGCCCCCAGCCAGAGTGAAACCGAACATGGGAACCTACACCTTGGCTCACGCAGAAATTAGAAAAAACAAACGGCAGTCAGAAATGATCACATACTATGGTTTATACTGTGGTGTTTGGACAGCAGAAGGCTATATACCCCTGTAAGTCATCCCCACTTTTCAGTGGTTATAGGCTGTTTTTATCATTTAAATAATCATCAGGTTTGCCTTTGAACCCACTGAAAGTGGTTTGGTCAGTTATAACTTGGGGAAGTCTATTCCAGGATCTAATTGCCATTGGGAGGAATGTGCTATTCCTCTTGTTAGTCCTGTGTACGCAATCTTGGATCACTTTATTGTGCATTCTTAAATTATAGTCAGTGGCCCAGATATTCAGACCATGCCTGGCAGTGGAGCAAGCCTGGGCGCAGCGCAACTGGGATGCGCCGGGGCCAGGACCAGGTGATATTCAACGGTGGTGCGCCATGGCGTAGCACCGTTGAATATGGTGGGGACTGCGCATAGTGCAGTGGCACTATGTTGGTGCAAGCCACAGATAGGGGGAACAGGGATGTGCCAGCGCAAAAGCAGTTGCACTGGGTGCATCACCCGCGATATTCAGCAGAGAGCATGCATTTGAGGCCATAATATATGCAAAGCGCAAATGGGGCCGTTTGCATGCCATTATATTGATTGCATGCTTGCAGAACAGCCAGCCAGTGCACCTGGCACCTGCACAGGAGTATGTGTGTGCACAGTGGGGGTCAGGCATCCCCGCCCCTGTAACGCGATTGCTGGTAGAACTCCATAACACAGTTCCCTGGTACTCTAGTGGTACCCCCCTCATCCCGATTGGCAGTAAATGACTGTGATATACATGGCTTGTAGTCTGGTGGACCCCGCCCGTTGCCGTGATCATGGTAAAAGCACCTAACATAATTCCCTGGTGATCCAGTGGCACCTCCCACCCATACAGAACCCCTTTACCCACACTGCTCCCCAGTCATCGGTGGGTGGCTGCAACCCACCCATACCGCGCTGGCTGCCCGCCAAATGACAGGTACTGTATGGGCTTGCAGGGCATACTGTGCTAGACAGTCCTAAATATGTGAATGCCTTTCAGCCCATACTATACCTGTCATTCAGCGGGTGGACGGGCGGTATGCGGGCTGCTTGCAGCCGCACGACGATGATTGGGGGGGGCATGGTGGGCAAGGGGTTCTGTGTGTGTGGGGGTGCCACTAGATCACCAGGGAATTATGTTAAGGCGCTTTACCATGATCGCAGCAACAGGCGGGGGCCACTAGACAGCCAATGATTTATATTAGTCATTTACTGGTGATCGGGGACATGGGAGGGAAGGGGCTACCATTAGACTACCAGGGTTCTATGTTTGCTTGTGGATGGTGTTCCAGGTGGGCAGGTGGCCACCCATGGCTAGCGGCTGCTGTGTTGCACCCTGCAATACAGCAGCCCACCTGTAGGTGGCCAGGATTTGTTCCCACTCTTCACAGGCTCAACCATACCTCTCAACTGTACCACATTAAGAGGAATGTTCCTCATTTTGCTTCACAAAGGCTCTCTGTTCCACATTGTGAGGACTTGTTCCACATTCAGTATTAACATTTTAAAGCAAAAATCTATAGTAAATGATGCAAACAATATATTATTCAATTAATAACAGACTTTCTGAACATAAATATAAACATTTTAAAAGTGTTCTGAGCTTCCTAGGTAAAGATTCGATTGTGTTCCACATAGAAACATAGACTTTGACGGCAGATAAGGACCGCTAGGCCCATCTAGTCTGCCCATTTCCCTACCTACAGGATAGGCCGCAGATCCTAGTTAACCAACAGCCTATTTCTTCCTACTCCCCACAAGAATTGCCTTATGTCTGTCCCATGCATTCTTGAATTCTCCCACAGTTTTAGACCCCACAACCTCTTCAGGAAGGCTGTTCCATACATCCACTACCCTCTCTCTGTGAAATAATACTTCCTCACATTGCCCCTGAACCGCCCTCCTTCTATCTTTAAATTGTGTCCCCTTGTTCTTGCAAGTCTCTTTTTCTGAAAGATGCTACCTTCTTGGACTTTGTTGATTCCACTGAGGTACTTAAAAGTTTCTATCATGTCCCCCCTCTCCCTTCTTTCCTCAAGGGTATACATATTAAGCTCCTTTAGTCTCTCCTCATACGGCTTCTCTTGCAGACCCTGCACCATTTTAGTTGCCCTCCTTTGGACTGCCTCTATCCTGTCCATGTCCTTGCGGAGATGGTGTCTCCAGAACTGGACACAGTACTCCAGATGGGGTCTCACCAACTGTCTGTACAGAGGGATAAAAACTTCCTGTTTTCTGCTGATGATGCCTCTCCCTATACATCCCAGTATACCCTCAGCCCTCCCTACTACCTTCTCACATTGCTTGCTAACCTTAAGATCATCTGATATGATTACCCCCAGGTCCCTTTCCTTTTTTGTTGTTGTTACTACCTCCCCACCCATTGTGTATTCTTCCCCTGGGTTCTTGTTTCCCAGGTGCATTATTTTGCACTTCTTTGCATTGAATCCAAGCGGCCATACTTCTGACCATTCCTCCAACCTTGCCAAGTCCCTTTTCATCCTTTCCACTCCTCCTTATGTATCAACCCTGTTGCAGATCTTTGTGTCATCTGCAAAAAGGCATACTTTTCCTTCCAGTTCCTCTGCAGTGTCACTGATGAAGACATTAAAAAGGACTGGACCCAATACTGAACCCTGCGGTACCCCACTAGTAACCTCTCTTTCTTCAGCGTGGACTCCATTTACAATTACCTTCTGTGTCCTGTTGTCCACATTTTGCTCATTTGTTCCACATTTTGAGAGGCAATGTTCCACATTTGGGGGACAAACGGTTGAGAGGTAAGGGCTCAACTCTGAGCCCCCCTGTGCAGCGCAATGCAGGGTTGTGCCAGCATATGCGCCGCACATCCTGGGCTGAATATCGGGATGTGCATGGGCATGCCCCCTGCTGCATACACTTTCATTGTGCCCCAGCGCATCGGGATTTGTGCTGTGCCTGGCGACCTGTTCAACATCCAACCGGGGCGCAGTGCGGGGTTGTGCGGCGCAACTCTGTTGTGCCATCATAACCCTTTGAAAATTCGGGGCCGTATCTTTATATTTGATTTCAGAATCTGTTGTAAGCTCTGTATCTTGCAGTATTTTAAATAGGGTCAGAATATCGCCTCTTTGCCTCCTTAATTTGAGCAGCCAAAGTTTTAATTGTTCTAATCTATGGATATACAGGGTGTGTTTGAGGTTAGAAATCTAGTATATCTCCTTTGTGTGTGCTTTTTCCAGGATTTTGATGTCTTTTTTAAGCTAGGGTCTCATACCTGTGTATACCATTCAAAGTGTGGTTGTACATAGGCTTTATTTATTTATTTATTTATACTTTCTTTTTCTCCCTCCTGGTATTTCCTACCCTCTTGGTCCTACTCCTTCGGGCCTCTCAGTGCTCTTTTTGCCGTCCCCTAGAGTGCCTCCTCTTCTTCCTCCTGCACAGTGGGGTATTGTCTGGTGTGGCAGTCTGAGCGGAGGGGCCGTCATCCAGGACCGCAAGGGTGATTTTCCCCTTAACCTATGGCCTCATCCCCTGGGGACGCAGGCGCTTGGGACTACGTCCCGAGAGGTAACATGCTGATGCACAGACCTCTCATGCAGGCGTCCCCCTACCGACCCCTAAGTAGGGTCGCCCGTCCCTTTCGGAATCGGTGCTTCCACGAATTCCTTTATAGGAATAACGGACGCTTGCGCGTCCCGGTATCCACCCCTGAGGAGGAGAGTATTCGTGGGACGCTCAATCCTCCCTCCCTCCCCCTCCGCCAGCCCCCGGCTCCCCAGGTCCGTTACCGAACCCGGGTCGCCAGGCGTAGCGCGAGGTGTGGCATCCAGCGCCTCAACCCTCAGCGCCACCAGGCCGGCCTGTACATAGGCTTTATATAGGGACAACAACACTGCTTGTGATTTGTTAAAGATCTTTGTATACAGCTAGTTAGGTGATTTCAAACAACATGAAGTCTTGCTATATTATGACATATGCAGTATAACCCCAGGTTAGAACTGCTCCGGAGGTGAAAGAGTTAACTTTCCATACAGGGCATGGAACCTTGAGCGCGAGCTCGGTTGAACACTCTGTCTGTTGAAGCTCAAACTTAAACTGTCAGATTCTTTACTCCGTCTCACTGAACAGTCGCTCCGGAGATTTCTCCTCCTGCTGCTTGGTTCGTTTGTCAGTTAAAAAGTTGTAATTTTCGGTTTTTTGGCCGAAATTAAACCGCATTCGGTCGGTTCAAGCTCTGTCTGTGGTATTGTAAGTAATAGATAGGCTTACGTTTATTTTCTTCTGTGTGGAACTTGTAAACGTCTTTTTCGATTCAGTTTGAACCGATCAGATTGGTTTTAAAATAACTTTCTAGTCCTTTAGAGTGGGGTTCCCGGTTCTTAGCGGTTCTAAAAAAAACGGGTTTTATTATGGTTTTTTCCACGACCCGTGCCACGGTTGGGAACCGATAAGAGAGTCTTGCTTGGCGGATTGCTACTAACTGGCAAGTTTTGGTTAGGCTGGCACTATGTCTGAGAAACCCAAAAGAAAAACCGGACCCACTGGGTTTCAGCACTGTGGCCTCTGTGGGGAAGCCTTTGCTAAGGCTGACCCACACACCACCTGTGTTCATTGTCTGGGGTTTGACCACCTCAATACAGACTGCCAGATTTGTAATAATTTTTCTGCTGCCACCGTGGAAAAGAGAGTTGGTAGGCTCAGGGAAAGGGAGGCCAAAAAGTCCGCTGACCCGGATGGCCAGCCCAGTTCGGTTCCAGCCGAACCTGAGGGAGTGCCCTCTGACCAGGGCGATACTTCCTCGGGCAAACGAAGAGCCAGCTCTGAGGAGCCGGTTCCAACTAAAAGGGCTAGAAAGTCGGCTAGTGTGGAGCCAAAAGTTTTTTCTCCAACCGCTGAAGAAATAGCTAAAGCTATGCAAATTGTCCAGTCCCTTTCCCCGGTTCCATCCGAACCGACACCATCAGGTAAGCACTCGGTTCGGACGGTTCCACCGGTTCAAGATTATGATTTTGAGGATTTTTATGAACCGGAGGAAGGGGAGGAGGGGTATGAGGAGAGTGAATGTGATTTGAAGGTCTGGATGTGCCCATTGAACCGGACATCTCTCCAGACAGACCATCAGGGGTTCCCCCCCAACCCCAGGCTATCTGGCTTCTCATTTTATGTTCTATAAGAAAGTTGCTGAGACTCTCCAGCTCCCTGTTGAGGAAACTGTTGATGACCAAGAAGAGCCTGATTATGTGGAAATGATGGATATTCCAGCGTCTAGTAGTCTTGTGTATTCCCTTGCACAAATCCTTTAGGAAACAGACAGTAAAAATTCTAAAAACTCCTCATTCTATCCTCCCTGTGGATAAAAGGATGGATAAGAGGTATGCTTTATCGGGCTCTGATACGGAGTTCCTCACTCAGCAATGCAGCCATGTGGGGGTAGTGCAGGCTGATGCCTGTGACAAGGCAAATATTCCTCTAGCCTCTCACCCTCCTGAAAAGGATTCCAGGAGGATGGATGCCATGGCAAAGAAACAGTACATGGCAGCATCTTTAGGACTCAGACAGGCAAACTATATGGCTTAT
This sequence comes from Neoceratodus forsteri, assembly GCA_016271365.2. Taxonomy (NCBI): domain Eukaryota; kingdom Metazoa; phylum Chordata; order Ceratodontiformes; family Ceratodontidae; genus Neoceratodus; species Neoceratodus forsteri. The sequence goes on along the minus strand of CM028136.1, from coordinate 48,448,182 downwards.
GCTGCTAGGTATCAGAAATCCAGATGGGATACTGTGCTGGCCCTAGCAAAACAGGCCCCTGACCAGCTTGCCAGGGAGCTGGAACAGGTGGCTGCAGATGGTATTGAGGCATCCAAGGTGCAATTTCATGCTGCAGTGGACTCTAATGATGTGTCATCAAGGGTCATGGCTACATCTGTGGCTCTTCGCAGAATGGCTTGGCTCAGATGTACTACCCTGTCAGGATACCCAGTCTAAGGCCATGGATTTTCCTGTTGTGGGCAATTCTCTTTGGAGAGCAGACAGAGAATTATATGAAGAAAATGGATGAATATAGGACCACCTATAGGAGTGCACAGGAAAGAAGAGCCACTCCTCAAAGACAGCATGTCAGGGGCAGGCCTTTTCATAGGACTTTTTACCAAACCCAGGCCTCCTCTTCTGCTTATGCCCAGAGGGGGTTCTTTAGAGGGAGAGGCAGACGGGGTACAAGTAAGCCTGTTTCTACCCCTCAGCCCAAAGCCCCTGCTAAGCAGGCTCCCTGATGGGGTGGCCAGGGCCGATTCTCCACTACCGGTAGGAGGCAGGCTGGCTTACTTTGTCCAGGACTGGAAGTCTTTAACATCAGACAAGTGGGTCCTGGAAGTAGTAAGCCAGGGACTGGTTCTCAGCTTCAAAAAATTTCCAAAGATGAGAGCCAGGTCCTTTCCACCTGCAAATCCATCAGAGACATTTGCCCTAGAAACAGAAGTTTCCACCCTCCTGGCTCTCAGAGCTGTGGAGAGGGTTTCTCCCCTACACCAGGGCAAAGGGTTGTACTCCAGGTACTTCCTTACCCCAAAAAAGACAGGAGAATGGCGGCCCATCCTGGATCTCGGGTATCTAAACAAGCACCTTTTAAAACCAAAATTCAAAATGGTGATACTGGGAATTATTTTACCCTCTTTAAGGCCAGAGGACTGGCTAGTCTCCCTGGACCTCAAGGATGCCTACTTCCATGTTCTTATCAGAAGCTCCCATCGAAAGTACCTCAGATTCAAACTGCCCTCAGGCCATTACCAGTTCAGAGCAATGCCCTTCGGCCTCACCTCGGCCTCGAGGGTGTTCACAAAATGCCTGGCAGTAGCAGTTGCCCACTTAAGAAGGCAAAAGATTGCCATCTTTCCTTATCTGGACGACTGGCTCATTGTAGGCCAGTCCCCAGACCAGGTCAAACTACACCTTCAGGTAACTCAGCAACTGCTCACATCTCTAGGTTTCTTTCTCAGTCTTCCAAAGTCAGTTCTAGAGCCTGTCCAGCTTCTCACCTTCATAGGCGCAGAACTGAACACAAAAGAAGCCAGAGCCTTCCTCCCTCTGGAAAGAGCAAGGACCTTGGTCTCTCTGGCCTCCTCCTTCACCTTGCAGATCTCTCGGCCAGCAAGGCATTTTCTGCAGCTCCTGGGGCACATGGCTGCTTCTACAGCAGTAGTGCAGGGAGCAAGATTTCAGATGAGGGACATCCAGTTCCATTTGAGAGCCTTTTGGTCTCAAAGGACAGATCCTCTAACCAAATTGATCCCAGTGACTCGAACCCTGATCCAGGCACTTCAGTGGTGGCAGGACTAGAGCAATCTGAGACAAGGGGTCCCCTTCACTCCCCAGTATCACTCCTTGACCCTTACTACAGATGCATCCCTCTTGGGGTGGGGAGCTCACATGGGCGACCTTACTACCCAGGGGTTGTGGTCCCCTCAGGAATCTCTGCTCCACATCAGTTTGTTGGAACTCAGAGCAGTTTTTCTAGCACTCCAGGTTTTTCCACATCTGTGCAGAACAAGGTTGTTCAGGTCAGAACAGACAACACCACTACAATGTAGTACATCAACAAGCAAGAGGGCACTCGGTCTACGGCCTTGTGCACCGAAGCAATGAAGTTGTGGTCTCTGGCTTATTCCCTGAATGCCTTCCTCACGGCAGTTCACCTCCCAGGCAAGGACAATGTCCTAGCGGATGCTCTCAGCAGGATTTCCCAGGGCCATCACGAATGAGCACTGGATCCCCTAGTACTGGAGGTAGTATTTGCCAGATGGGGCACCCCGCAGATAGATCTCATTGCAACCCCAGACAATCACCAACTTCCCCTTTTTTTGCTGCAGGCCCCCAGTGTTGGGCTCAGTCCCTCTGGATGCCTTCCTACTCAGTTGGGAAGGGAAGTTTCTCTCTGCTTTTTCCCCCTTCCCTCTTCTCTTCAAGGTGCTAGTCAAAATCAGATCTCAACCCTGCAAGATGATCCTGATTGCCCCAGATTGGGCCAGACAGCCCTGGTATCCACTCCTCATGTCCTTAGCAGTCCACCTTCCCCTGTGTCTTCCCAGGAATCACAACCTGTTAACCTGTGCCCAGGGGAGAGTTTGGTATCCAAACCTCAAATCTCTCAATCTCAAGGCCTGGCTCTTGAAGAGTTAGAGTTTGCTGACTTACACTTTCCCAAGGTGTATTGGATATCTTGAAGGCCTCTAGAAAGCCTTCCACCAGGGCTACTTATAATTCAAAATGGAAGAGATTTTCCATATGGTGTGCTGGCAAGCATATTCCCCCAGAATCTGCTGACGTGCCCACGATCCTGGATTATTTGGTGCATTTGAATTCTTTGGGGCTGAGACCAGCTACCCTAAAATGGAACTTGGCAGCCGTGTCTGTCTTCTTATCAGCAGGTAAGCCCTCTTCTTTTTCAGCTCACCCTGTGTTCTCCAAGTTTTTTAAAGGGTTGCTTCACACCAACCCTCCATTCAGGGACCCTGCACCTGCTTGGGATCTTAATATTTGCATTGCTCAGCTTATGCAACCCCCTTTTGAGCCATTGTCTTCAGCAGAGCTTAAGTACTTGACTTGGAAAACTGTGTTTCTGGTAGCCATCACCTCTGCCAGGCGCATAAGTGAGCTGCAAGCATTGTCAGTGGAGCCTGATTTTATCTCCTTTCACAGAGATAAGGTGGTCCTCAGGACTAACAGAAAGTTTTTGCCTAAGGTGGTTTCAGACTTCCACCTTAATCAGTCCATGTCTCTTCCTGTGTACTTCACTGACCATTCCTCCTCTGACGAGAGGAGATTGCACAGTTTAGATGTCAAAAGAGCCCTTAGTTACTATTTAGAACGTACCAAGGGTCACAGGTTACATAGATACATAGATACATAGACACATAGACAGTGTCGGCAGATAAGGGCCTATGGCCCACCCAGTCTGCCCATTTGAGCTTGTAAGTTCAGTTTGTTTTCCTAGAAGTCTGTTGCACCTTACCCCTGACTTCCAGAATTCATTTATGTCTATCCCATGCATTCTTAAATCCCGTGATTGTTTGAGCCCCCACCACTTCCTCTGGCAGGGTGTTCCACTTGTCCACCACCCGTTCTGTGAAGAAATTCTTTCTCATGTTTCCTCTGAATTGTCCTCCCTCCAACTTCATCCCATGCCCTCTAGTCCTGGAACATCTTTTTCGCTTAAAAATAGTGTTTTCCTGCACCCTGTTCCTCCTGTAAGATACTTGTATGTCTCTATCATATCCCTCTCTCCTCCTCTCCTCCAGGGAGTACATGTTCAGTTCCTTCAACCTGTCTTCATAGGACTTGTGATGCAATCCATGCACCATCTTTGTTGTCCTCCTCTGAACCTTCTCTACCCTGTCTATGTCCTTACGTAGGTATGGTCTCAGAACTGTATACTGTACTCAGGTGGGGCCTCACTAGTGTCTTGTATAGCGGAATTATGACCTCCCTTTTCCTGCTGGTAATGCCCCTGCCTATACATCCCAGCATCCTATTTGCTTTACCTGCTGCCTTGTCACACTGTTTCCCTACCTTGAGGTCATCAGAGATGATAACCCCAAGATCCCTTTCCTGCTTGGTGCATGCTATCCCCACCCCCAACTGATATATATTGTGCCAGGGTTTTGTGCCCCATATGCATCATCTTGCACTTCTTTGCATTGAATTTCAACTGCCAAACCCCTGACCATTCTTTAAGTTTCTGCAGGTCGCTTCTCATTCTGTCTACACCCTCTGGTGTGTCTACTCTGTTACAGAGCTTTGTGTCATCAGCGAACAGTGAAATTCTGCCTTCTAGGTCCTGCGCCATGTCACTGATGAAGATGTTGAATAGGACCGGTCCCAGCACTGATCCCTGTGGTACCCCACTGGTCACTCTTCCCTCTGTGGAATGACAGCCATTTACCACCACCCTCTGTGTCCTGCCACCCAGCCAGTTACCTACCCACCACACTACTGTCCTGCCCACACCATATTCCCCAGTTTGTGTAATAGTCTTCTATGTGGCACAGTGTCAGAGGCCTTGCTGAAGTCCAGATAGGCCATGTCCACTGCCTCCCCTGATCCACCTCCCTAGTCACCCAGTCAAAAATTCAATGAGGTTGGTCTGACATGACCTCCCCTGGTGAAACCATGCTGCCTTGGGTCCTGTAGTCCATTGACAACCAGATGTTCCACCAATCTCTCCTTCAGTAGTGCTTCCATGATCTTCCCACTACCGAGGTGAGGCTGACTGGTCTGTAGTTCCCTGCTTCCTCTTTGTTCCCACTTTTGTATAAGGGACTACATCTGCTGTCCTCCAGTCTTTGGGTACCTCCCTGTTTCCAGTGATCGGCTAAACAGGATAGCCAGAGGTTCAGCCACCACTCTCTTAGTTCATTAAGGACCTGAGGTGCACCCATCTGGCCTCATTGCTTTATCAACTCTTATTACTTCCAGTTCCTTCAGGACCCTTTCTGTAAAGGGACTTGTGTCCATTTCTGCACCATTCTCACCCTTGTACTCCTTCAGACCCATTACCCTCCTCTTCCTCAGTAAAGACTGAGCAGAAATACCTGTTCAGTATGTCAACTTTACTGTTGTCATCCTCCACTGACCCCATCCTCCCCTTCAGTCTCACTATCCTCCTTTGTCTTTCTTTTCACTTATGTACCTGTAAAAGGTTTTGTCTCCTCTACCCACTGATTTTGCAGTGTGTTCTTCTGTCTGAGCTTTGGCTTCCCTTACTGACCACCCTGCCTCCCTTTGCTTCTCCTTGTACTTCTCCCTATCACCTTCTGCCTGTGTCTTTTTGTACTGCCTGAATGCAATCTTTTTGGCTTTCACTTTCTTTGCTACCTCTTTGGAAAACCATAATGGTCTCCTCTTCCTTTTCCTCTTGCTAACCTGCTTAATACATAATTCTGTTGTTCTTGTAATCCCATTTTAAATACTGCCCACTGTTCCTCAACCCTGATTCCTGTCCCATTCCCCTTAATGCCTCTTTCAAGTATCTCCCCATTTTTCCAAAGTCTGCCCCCCTAAAATCCAGGATACGTGTTTTTGTGTTGTTTGGTTCTGCTCTTTCTGTGATTTCAAACCACAATGACTGGTGGTCACTGTTTCCCAGGTGCTCCCCCACCACACTGTCCCTGTTTGTGAGCACAAGGTCCAGAATTGCCTTCTGCCGAGTTGGTTCCATGACCAGTTGCTTGAGGAAGGCACCCTGAAGGGAGTCCAGGATAAATCTGCTCCTAGTTGATGCTGCTGCTGGGATGCTCCAGTCCACGTCTGGAATATTGAAGTCTCCAACCAGTACTACCTCACCCTTGTCTGCCATCCTTTGGATGGCTAGCATCAGCTCCCTATCTGTTTCTTCCTCCTGGGCTGGTGGTCTATAGACCACACCTGTGCGGATGGCTGTCCCCATTTTCCTTTCCAGCTTAACCCATAGTATCTCTCCCCCATTTTGTTCCTCCTGGATCTCTGTGGCCCTTATGTCATTTTTCACACAGAGTGCCACTCCTCCTCCCTTCCTGCCTGCTCTGTCTCTTCTGAATATGTTGTAGCCAGGTATGGCCATCTCCCAGTCGTGGTTATCATTACACCAGGTTTCAGTGATGGCCACAATGTCCAGGTCTGACTGCACCATGACAGCCTCCAGATCTTCCATCTTGTTGCTAAGGCTCCTGGCATTTTACACATGGCTTTCCATGATTTGACCTCCTAGACTGTCTCACTGTTTTACTCCAGCCCCTTCCTTGGTTGTCATTTATCCCTGGTTCTCCTTGCTGTCTGCCTGTCTGCTGAATTTTGCCCCTTTTCTGCTTATCCACCTCTTGGGCACTAATCTCCATCTTTTGCACACTGCTTTGCAGAGATAGCCACTCCTCTGGTTCACTGGTTCCACTGCTAGCTGTTTTAACTAGGTTTGAATCCCTCCAATTGTTCCTCACTTATGGTGAGGTTGGTAAAGGAAAACCTGCCACTAAAAGATCCATTGCCAGGTGGATTGTCTCTTGTATCCAATTTTGCTATGAAAAACTGGGTAAGATTCCTCCCTCAGGCCTGAGGGCTCACTCTACCAGAGGTACAGCTGCATCTCTGGCTGCTGCCAGGGACATCCCTATCCTAGAGATATGTCAAGCAGCTACCTGGAAAACAGTTCACACTTTACTAAGCATTACTCCCTGGATATCCAGGCTAGGAGTGATGCTCGATTTAGCACAGCTGTGCTTCAGAGCCTATTTTCTAAGTAGGTTCTGTCCCTCCTCATGGAGAGTACTGCTGTGTAATCTGCATATGTCATAATATAGCAAGACTTCATGTTGTTTGAAGAAAAAATTACTCACCTTAGTAATGTTGTTTCTTCTAATGGAGTCTTGCTATATTATGACCTCCCCCCCCCCAGTCTGCCCCTCTCAGAACCTCTACTTTTGGGATGTGGGTGGGCAGTGCAATGTTGGCATTTTATAGATACCCACTTTATTTTCACTCTTCGTAGGGTACTTAGGTGTGATGCTTTATTTTTTCTTTCTTGAATCCCCTGACTCGAGTCTTTGTTTTGGGATCAAGAACAAAAATGTGTTTTTGTAGTTAGTGGCCAGTGGGCTAGTGTAGGTTTACAGCTTCCACACAGAACCTTAGTGAGTTTTTGCTTGTAAAGATCTGACAGTTTAAGTTTAAGCTTCAACAGACAGAGTGTTCAACCGAGCTCGCGCTCAAGGTTCCATGCCCTGCATGGAAAGTTAACTCTTTCACCTCCGGAGCAGCTCTAACCTGGGGTTATACTTCATATGTCATAATATAGCAAGACTCCATTAGAAGAAACAACATTACTAAGGTGAGTAATTTTTTCTTACGTTTCTAGCGACATTCCTGCATTGACTACTGTTTTTCATGTTGGAAGTGATTTTAACCCATAGATCTCCTACTTCATCAACGTTATGGATATTATAATATAACTTCGTTTTTTTCCACAATGCATTACAACGCATTTCTCATGGCTGAATTTCATATTATCATCTGCCCACTAGACGATATGTTGCAGATCGTTCATGCTAATGCGGCCTTGTTGATTGCCGACTTTGTCTCTCAATTTTAAAACATCTGCAGATTTAATGAGAATGTTGTGACTGTTAATTTGTAAGTCGTGTATGAAAATGTTAAACAATAGAGGTCAAGGGCGGATCCTTGTTGGGCACCACTAGTAAACCCCTCCCCTTCAGATGATAAGTATCCATTTACACAGACTTTTTGAGTCGTACCAGTGAGCCATGCAGATATCCATGAGATTATGTTGCTATCAATGTTTAATTTTTGTAGTTTGTCTATTATTCCTTTATGTGGCAGGGTGTCAGATGCCTTCTGAAAGTCTAACATGTGTTCAGATTCATAGATGAAACAAAACTTTAGGTAAACCTGGATAGTCATCCCCACAAATAAATTAGGTACTGCCCTCGTCTTCTCCTTCCTTTCAGACTGTGACTGCTGATCCCCTAGCGTCTAGACAGGACTTGTCATTGAGTCCTTTTGTAAAGCCTCATTTTGATCAGAAAAGACAAGTACTTTCCGTTAGTGAACAATGCAGAGATGAGCGGTGAAGAGCATTTCATGTGAAACCTTGGCTTCTTGCAACAGGGCATGTACACCATCGAACCTTTTTCTTTTTCCAAGTTGCATAGATCAGATCGAGGTACAATCAGACCCATTGATCATTATGCAATAAAGTCTTTTTTGGTGAGCCAACATCACAACAAAGTCTTTCGACCCCACACTGATCAGAACAATGGCCCTTGGAGCCTCATGAATCTCCTGTTGCCCCTCGGTATGCTTTTTGAACTGTAAGGTGGCAGTCTGAGGGCTGCAACTGTTGCCAGGTAGTTTGAGGTGGCAAATGCAGTGGCAACTGCTTCTGTAGTTATGGAGGACGAGGAGATCTGAAGTGTGGCTCAGGGAGCTGAAGCTGTTTTGCTGCTAAGTCTGCAGGTGGTGCCTGGATTGAATGGCAGGTTTATATACTCTTTTGGACTGTAACTTCTTTTCAGAATTGCTGAACTTCCTAGACTTAAGTCTTCATTTATTCAAACTGGTGGGTTCAAGCTGGAGGCTCTGGCTCCTTGCAGGAGCCAAAAATCTTTAGGAGGGCCGACGCTGAGATAGGACCGCACATGCGCAGTGCCATAAAGACTAGCTTGTGCCACATTGGCTACTCAGTGTCGACCCTCCAACTGCCTCTGTTCCTTTTTCCCCCACCGCCGAGTGCGCCTGCAGTGACGATGCGATACGCCTGCCGGGAGTGAGATCTTCACGACTACAGCTTTAGTTCTTTCAGTTTACTTAATTTTCTGTGGGAAAAAACCCCAGAAGAAACAGATGTTTTATTATTTTTTTCTTCAGCCCTGCCAATCGAAGGAGTTTGTCTTGGATGATAATGGTGATGGTAGGGAATCTCCTTTAGAAGGCCGCTCTGGCAGCTGGGCTGTGTCTAGTCTGCTGGCCTCTCTGGAGGAACGGTCCGACCACGGGAAGTCCGGTGTTTGGGAGGGAAGGGAGCCCTCCCGAAAACACAAAAAGAAGTGGGCTCGTTTCCGATCCAGGTCAGGGACCTGGCACCATTCCCCCTCAAGTTCTTCCTTTTCCTATTAGAAGGCAAAGAAATGGTACCACTCGAGGTTGGCCTTTTATATGTCAGCCAAGAGCTGTTAAGCATCCGTGAATGAGAGGCCTTCCCCGGCTCTGTCCGGTTCCCCGATGGGCTCCGCTCGTAATCACATGGAGTCTCTGCACAGGAGCCCTTTTCTGTCCTTTGGTGGGGATTCTGGTGGGCAGTTTCACCACTGGGCTGCTGTTATGGAGCTGTGGGCATAGTGTCAGGGCTGACTGACCCTGCCGGTGAATCCGGTGCTAGGGCCCTTGGGCCTGGGAGCCTGGGAGCCTCAGACCTGTGGCTGGGACCTTCGAGTTGGGTAGAGTGTTAGGGTCTGGCAACGGCTCCTTCCTTGCCAGTGACCATGCCGTCAATGCCAGTTCCATTTGCTTACCTCCTCATTCTGTTTTCTTTCAGAGACCAGCAAAGGTACCATCTCCCTTCTGCCTCTAGGGCTGGGTTGACTCCTCGTTCTTTGATTGTGCTGGGCCCAGTTCTGGTGTCACATCTCTTTCCTCTTCCTAGGCCTGGTCTCAATCTCTTGGGCTCCACTCTGCTTGCCCTCCCCTCTGAGGAGGGACATGGAGCAAGATGAGTCTGACCCAGACCTCATCATTTCTGAGGAAGGGATGTGGACTCTTTCTATAATTGGGACAATAAGACAGTAGTTCCTTTCATGGTCCCTCAAGAGGACCCCTCCTTTCAATCTCTTTTAAGGAACATGCAGACTGTCCTGACTCTTCGTACCTCTTCATTGTTCCCAGGAAAGCTTTTTTTTTTTTAACACTTTGTATTTTATCCCTCCTACTGCCCCCTCTCACCACTCACTCGGACTTCCTCTATTGCGATGCCCTTCTTCACATCTGGAGTCTGCCCCAGAGCACCAAGTCCACATGTACCCTTGATTTACCGGATCGCCCCCCGGTGGACTGTGCAGTGGAGTCTGCCCCGATGGTCCGACGGCTTGCAGTGAGGAGTTGTCACCTAGGCGAGGAGAGGGTGTTTTGCCTCGTTTTTTCCTTCCCCCAGAGCCAGCGTGCAGTGAGGGCCAATGAGCAAGGAGGCGCGATGAGACGCACCTCCTGCTCCTCCCCTCTGCCGACGTCTGTCCCGGAACCCACCCTGCTACCTCCCTCTACTGCACCTACCTCCCGAGTTCCCCCAGGAGGCTGTATTGCGGCGGGAGCCTGCAGGCTGACCCCCAGAAGGAGAGCAGCCGTCGGGTGCTCGATCCTTCTCTACCTTGGCAGTCTGTGCCTGCTCCCGATCATGGGTCGCTGGCGTGGCGAGGTAAGGTGTCCAGCCTCAGCCCTCAGCACCACCGGGCCGCTAACCCAGAAAAGCTTTTGTGCCTTGAATAGCTTCAAGTTCCCAATATTCCAGTGAACCTTGCACCTCCTGTTCCCCCGGCCTTCGAGATGCTTTCTGAAGCTGTGTGGACTATTCCTGCCTCCATAACATTTGTTTTTGTAAGTCCACCAATCAGAAGTATGCCCCTCCTAGACAGAGACCGATTCTAGCTTCCTAGCCAGCCACTGATACACTGGTTGTGCCTTTGTAGAGAATGACAAAGCTGTTTTACCGCAGGAAGTAATGGCACGTCCTATCAATAAGAAATCTCACAAGACTGGTACTATGGGGAAAAGGGCTTTCACAGCTGCTACTTTTGGCATGCATATAACCAGCTATCAGGGACACTTCTCCCAGTATGAATATGTCCTCTGGACCTTGTTTAAGTCTCTTGAGGAAAATCTACTCCAAGCTTAAAATTATTCAGACTGTCACCCGGGTAATAGAATGCAATAGCCACCAGTTGAAAGCGTCTGTGGATGCGTTTAATGCATCTTCCAGAGCAGCCACTGCTGGAATCTGTATTAGAAGACATTTCTGGCTCCAGACATTTGGTTTTTACTCAGATGCCCAGCTATATGTTATGAATGTCCCCTTTGATGGTACCTACCTGTTCAGCCAACAGGTAGAACAAGTCCTGGAGGCCTCTCAGAAAACCAGGACTGCCATCAAAACAGCCAGGCCAGCTCCTGCAGCCCCTCAGAGAGGCAGGAACTGCCACTTCTTTTGTAACAGGTGGCTATTTTTCAAGGAAGGGCAGAGTCACAAAAGAAGGCGCAGCAGAGGCACAGGGCCTGAAAGCACCCAGTGCCTCCCTCTGAGAGTCCGGCTTAAGTTCCGTCTCAGCTGCCCGAGGTGGGCCTCTCCTCAGCAGTAGGAGGTCATCTGACTCAATTCAGTACCCAGTGGAAGTGTATCACTACAAACAAATGGGTCCTCTGGATAGTTCAGGAAAGATGCTGTCTAAATCTTTCAGAGATCCCCCCCCCCCCCGAGACCTCCCACCCAAGTGGCAACACACCCTGTCAGCAGTGCATTCAGACCTTCTCACGTCGGAGATAATGGGCCTTCTGAAAAACAGAGGGAAATACAGGATTCTACTCCCATTACTTTCTGGTTCTGAAAAAGACGGGGCATGTGCCCCATTCTCAATCTCAGAAAGCTGAACAAATACTTGTACCGCGAGAAGTTTAAGATGGTCTCCCTGGGGACACTTCTGTCACTTCTCAGACGGCACAACTGGCTGGCTTCCCTGGACATGCAGGACACCTACCAGCATATTCCAATGCACTGAAACCATTAGAAGTTCCTTCACTTTGTGACCTTGGAGCAACACTGCCAATTCAGAGTCCTGCCCTTTGTGCTCTCCTCGGTGCCTCAAGTCTTTACAATGTGCTTCATAGTTCTTGCAGCACACCTTTGGAGGCTCGACATTCAGGTCTAGCCCTACCTGGACGACTGGCTCTTAGCAAGCCCATCAAGGCAGGACACAGAGAGAGCGGTAGCAACAGCATCTCATTTCATGACTTCCATGGGGGTTTTGCTGAACCTAGAAAAGTCACAACTTCAACCCTCACAACGGCTCCTCTTTATAGGAGCTCTCTTAGACACCACAGAAGTGAAGGCCTTTCTCCCAGAGGACAGGAGGAATGACATCCTTCAGATGGCACGTTTCATTATGGAAAACGCTCCCATCCAGGCTCATTTTATGCAACTGATTCTAGGCCTCATGGCCTCTTATGTCTTCACAGTGCCTCTAGCTCAGCTGCATATAAGGACCACTCAGTGGATGCTCAACACACAGTGGTCCCCACCGACACATCCTCAGTCTTACTCCGTCAAAGTGACAGAGCCGCTACTGTGGTCACTAGCATGGTGGAGACAGGAGGAAAACCTGCTTCAAGGTCTCCCTTTTTCTTCACTGAAGTCTCAGATAATCATCGCTACAGATGTATCTCTCCTCTGCCAGGGAGCCCATTGCCAGGACCATTGCACTCAGGGTCTTTGGAACCTCCACATCAATGTTTTGAAGATGAGGGCAGTCCTGTACACCCTTCGAGTTCTGGAAGATGTACTCAGTCACAAGGTAGTCCTTCTTCAGATGGACAGCAAAGCAGTGCTGTGTTACATCAACAAGCAGAGAAGCCATGAGGGTCCTGGAGTGGTGCCTTGACCACAGTGCCCTGATTCAGGCAGTTTACCTGCCAGGGGCTCAGAACAATCTGGCAGACCACCTCAGCAAGACAGAAGTGGATCCTCCTGAGTGGTCATTACTACCAGACATCGTACAGTTGCTCTTCGACAAGTGGGGTACTCTAGACCTGGATCTTTTTGCGTCCCCACTCAACGCAAAACTGCCTCAGTTCTGCTCCAGAAATCCAGAACCTGGCATTTTCTGTCAGGATGCATTCAGACTGCGGTGGCCAAATTGCTTTCTGTACGCACTTCCTCCTCTTTCTTTAATTCAGAGGGTGCTGCTCAGACTGGAGGCATGTGGGGGCAACATTATTTTCATTGCACTGTACTGGCCTCAACAGATCTGGTTTTCCTTGATTAATAAGTGGTTGGTGGTACTTCCATAGCAGCTGCCACTATGGACAGACCTTGTGATGCAGGTATCCCTGGCCATCCCAACCTGTGCTCCCTTCATCTCCACGCCTGGCTCCTGATGAGATAGAATGGGCAGGTTTAACGTGTCTCAGAGAATCTCAGAGAGTAACTATGTGCTAAATATGCTCACTTGCAAACCATTTGAGCCTCTAGCCACATGCAATCTAAAATTTGTGACCTGGAAAACAGCTTTTCTAGTGGCTGTCACCTTCGCGTGTACGGTCTCTGAGGTACGTGCTTTGGTCACAGATACTCCATGTACCGTCTTTGACAAAGACAAGGTGGTTCTCCATATGCACCCTAAATTCCTACCCAAGGTGGTTTCGGAGTTCCACCTTAACCAACCCTTTGTGCTGCCTACATATTTCCCTAACTTCCAGCATGAAGGGGAGTGCACCCTTCACTCCCTGGATGTTAAAAGAGCCCTTCAATTCTATAGCGATAGAACAAAGGACATCAGTAAAGCCAAGGAGCTCTTCGTGTCCTTCAGTGCTGCCTGGCTCAGTTAGCCAGTTTCCATTAGGTGTATTTCTGCTTGGATAGTGGCAGGCCTTCGTCACTGTTACTCTGTGGCGCAGGTCAAGTTGGAGGGCCAAGTGCACGTCCACTCTACCAGAGCTATTGCATTTTTGGCAGAGACGCGCTCTGTTCCCATTGATGACATTTGCAAAGCGGCTACTTGGAACTCAGTGCATACTTTTGTTAAGCACTATGCTCTGGATGTCCATGCCAGACAGCATGCTTCCATTGGCAGGATGATCCTTAATGGACTTCTGTCCTGAGTGAGCTCAGTCTCCTGCTGTCCTGCTTGGGGGATTTGGTTTTAGCTTGGTACTCTAACCCAGCAGTATGAATAAATGGTGAAGACTTAAGTCCAGGGAGATATGAAAATTACGTACTCACCATAATTCTTGATCTTCTTGGACAAGTCTTCACCATTTATTCATATGCCCACATGCCATCCCCAAGCTCACTCAGTCTGTTCCTGGTCTTCACTCCTATGTTTTTGTGTGGGCCATGAAGACATTGTTCTTAGTTGACCCTTACACAGGTCAGAAGGACTGTCTTATACTAACATACTAACATACTATTTGCCAGCAGATTAGGCCTTATGGTCTATCAAGTCTGCTCGAACCTAGATCCTTAGTTGGGTGCCGAGACCCTCCCATCCCTTGTGCTCCAGAAACCCCTATCATCCATCCCCACCCCCGGACAGGCTATCATCTGATACATCCACTTTCTGTGTCTGTCCCACCCTCTCTTAAAGCTCTCCACTGTGGATCTCTGAACCAGCTCACCAGGCAGAGCATTCCAAGGGTCCACCACCCTCTCAGTGAAAACCTCCTCCTTTCCCCTCACCCTTCCACCTTCCAACTTCAAACCATGCCTCTGGTGATGCCTCCCTGCTTTAGTCTAAAGATCCCTCCATGTTTACCCTGTTTATTCCCTTGAGGTACTTGAAGACCTCAATCATGTCCCCCTGTCTCTCTCTCTCCTCCAATGAAAACAGGCAGAGCTCCTCAAGTCTGTCCTCGTAAGTCAATTCCCCAGCCCTCGTGATCATCTTTGTTGCCCTCCTCTGTACCCTCTCCAGGAGCTGTATGTCCCTCTTCAAGTGTGGTCTCCAGTACTGTACACAGTACTCAAGGTGTGGTCTAACCAGTCCATTGTACAGTGGCAGAATCACTTCCTTGCTCAGAGGTGATCCCCTCAGATGCATCCCAACATCCTGTTTGCCTTGCTAGCTGCCTCCTGCACTGCTCAGTGTTATTCATACATGTATCCACCATGACCCCTAGGTCTTTTTCCCTGTTGAGGCTTCCAGCACCTCCCTCCCAGGGTGTACCTGTGTTTAGGTTTCCCACCAGATGCAACACCTTGCACTTGGTGATATTGAAATTTAATTCCATGTGTGAGCCCAGCTTTCCAGGGTGTCCAGGTCCTTGCAGGGCCAACCTCCCTCTTCCCTCAACTACTGCTCCCATCTTGGAGTCATCCATGAGAGACTCATTTCACACCCTATACCATCCCTGATGTCTGATATGTATGCATTAAACAGGATTGGACCCAGGACCGAGCCCTGTGGTACCCCACTACCAACCTCTGTAGGGTTAGAGCTCCCCACAGACCACTACTCTCTGAGTGCGTCCAGCTATCCAGTTTTCAATCCATCTGACCATCAAGGGCCTACTCCTAACCCCATCAGTTTCTCCACCAGACCATTGTGGGGACAGAGTCAACGCCTTGCTGAAGTCCAAGAATAATACATCCACAGGCTTACCCTATCCAGTTCTGATGTTACCCATTCATAGAACTCCACAAGGTTGGTTTGACATGATCTACCTGGCACAAACCCATGCTGCCGACTATCCAGACCTCCCACCTCCAAGTAAACCCCAATCGTTCCTTTAGTATACTCTCCATTAATTTTCCCACCACCGAGGTTAAACTGATGGGTCTATAGTTTCCTGGTACTTCCTTCGACCCCCCTTTATGGATTGGTACCACATGTGCCTCTCGCCAATCCCTAGGTACCCTCCCTGTCACAAGTGACCTGTTGAAAAGCTCCGCCAGGGGTGCAGCCAGTATGTCCGCCAATTCCCATAGTACTCTCGGATGAATGCCATCCGGCCCAGGAGATTTGTCTTTCTTTAGGGCCTTGAGGGCAAACCACACCCTTTTGGTGGGGATGGCATCATCCGTCCCCTCCACCTTACTGGTCTTTTTATCCTTATCCAGATGTGACACCCTGGGGTACCTTTCCCTCCTTTTGCTCCATTTCCTGCTGCCCTGATCCCACTCCTGCCACTTCTATCCCCTTGTGCCTTGCTTTGTAGATATCCCATCCCTCCCTAGTGAACACAGAGGCAAAGTACTCATTAAATACCTCTGCCTGGTCCCTCGCCTCTTCCACCCACCTCCTTCTGATCTCAATCTGCTGAGATGGCCCTTAGTTTTTCTCCGCCTCCCAATGTACCGAAGAACCCTTTTCCCTCCATGTATCCCCTGTGCCAGCCGATGCTCTTTACTGGACTTTGCTCCCTCACCATACGGGTGACTTTTCTAGATGCAAGCTGGTACATTTCCTTATCCCTATCCCTCTTGTTGTTTTATATTTTTGTGTCAGCCTTCTTTTCTCTGACTGCTACCTGGACCTCACTGGACCACCAGCATGGTTTATGTGACCTTGCTCCCTTACGTTTCAACTTAGCGAGATCCTGACTGCCCTCATGAAGTCCCCGCTTTATGACCTCCCATCTCCTTTTCCACACTTGTTGTTGAGGTAATCCTTCAAGTGATCCTTGAGAATATTCCCATGCCCATAAAGTCTGCCCCTGAAGTCCACTGCCAGTGTCCTAGATCTCACCCCCACTCCCCCAATGCTTATTTGAAACCAGACAGTATTGTGGTCACTCCCAGTCAGGGGTCCTGTACAACCATGTCCCTTACCAGATCCCCATCTGCCAGAACCACATCCAGGACATGCCCTCCCTGTGGGCTCCATCACATGCTGTGTTAAGAACACATCCTGGAAGCCATCCAGCAGCCTCTGCCCTTGGCCACCTTAGAGGACATGGTTCCCCAGTTAGTACCTGGCATATTAAGGTCCCCATCAACACCACTCCTTCCCCTTTTGGTCCACACTGGGCAATGATGTTGTCCAGCAAATCATCCTCTAGAACATCACTCATCCCGGGGGGCCTATATGCTACACCCGCTTGACCTTATCTCCTGCTGGGAATCGTAAGGTGACCCATAAGGCCTCCATGTTTCCCTCTGCCTCTTCTACCCTAGCAATTTCTATGTCATCTCTAATGAACATAGCCATTCCACCCCCTCTGCCCTCCTTTCTATCCTTCCTAAGCATAGTGTACCCCCGTACGTTTAGGTCCCAGTCATGGTTTTGTTGGCCACGTTCTGGACTGCCGCCACATCCACCCTCGAACAGCATGGCCTGGAACTCTGGCAACTTGTTTCCCAAACTCCTGGCATTTACTAACACTAACCCCACCCTTATCCCTGATCCTTTTTGTCGAACCCCACCCAGATTCCTTATACATCCATCCTCCCCTGCTCCTCCTGAAACCTCCACCTCCAGTCTGTTTCCCTCCCCTTGGGCTTGAAGGCTACTCCTCATCTGAGGGGAGGGCTTCGTCAGCCCCTCCCTTATCCCTTCCCCTTACAAGTTTAAACCCCACCTTTCTTGTATGTAGTCAGCCATCCCTGTTTAAGGACTTCCTTCCTAATGGGGCAAGATGAAACCTGTCCTTGGCATATAGTCCCTTATCCTCCCAAACTCCATTCCAGTTCCCTAACACCCCAACCCATTCTCTTCACCCCACTTCCTGAGCCATTCATTAACCTCTGTGAGCTTTATTTTTCTCCACTGAGGCCTTTGGTACTGGCAATATCTCAGAAAGGAAATGTTGCATCCATTATCCCGACAGACTCTGGCAAGTTCTTGGAACCTTGCTTGGATTTCCATAATGCTATTTCCTCTAGATCATTAGTTCCCAAATGCACCAGGAATCCGGTTTCCTCCACAATCCCTAACCATTTCATACACCATGAACTTTGCTCTGTGCACTGTCAGCCCAGAGATACTCACTACCTTCACCTGGCTATGGCATCCATCCCCTGTCCTCCCAATGGATACCCTTAATCATCGAGTCTCCCAGTAACAGAACCTTAACACCGCCATCATCCTTATGGTTACCTCCACTGTCCCTCTCAGCCCCCCCCCACTTTATTCATGATCACAATTTCATGGGAGTCTTCCTGCCTTATTAGAGACCCCTTGTCACCCTCCCTTTCTGCCTCCCTGCTATTTTGCCCACTTAACTCAAACCCCTCTGAATAGGTGTCCCTTTAACCCTCTCTTATCTGGAACCATTTATCCTGGCCCTGATGGTTTCCCTTCCCCGCACCCTCATCCCCCCTTGTAATAGTACCCCTGTCTCCAGAGGCTCTCTGTGGGTCCCCTTTAGCTAGGGCCCCATCCTTGGTACTGACCTTCCTGCTGAAGGGGCCTCTCCAGTCATGCTCTCCTCCTCATGTCTGGAATATGTTGCATCTCCCATTTGCTTAACATATATGTTTCCTTCTCCTCTAGGACTATGTCTATCCTTTCCATAGCTGTTCTGTGATGCCCTATGGGTATCTGACCCTCCCCGGCCTCTGTATAAGTTTCCTCATTTCCACCAACCCTTCCTCCCCTCTAGGATGCTTAGTATCTCAAATTTATTGTGACACTCTATGTCAGCCTCCATCAAGTAACCCGAGTTTCCTGACTGCATCTCTAAACTGACCCTCTTCTTCCTCTCTTGCACTGTTCACCTTAGGGCTCCCTTCCCACAGTCTGCTGTTTTAGGCTTCCGCACAACAGCCCTCCTGACTTTCTCCCTCCAGTCTCCTTGAATTCAGAATTTTCACCCTGTACGCTTTCCCTTAGCATCAACTTCCCTATCTAAGGGTCCTCTGTCCCTAATATCCCCCCTTCTGCTTGCTGTAGCATAATGTCCTGTAATTTCAGAGCGTTGCCCCAGCCTCCCCTCAGCCCCACCCTTCTGCTGCCCATATCCACACCCCTTATCCTTGGACACCCCCCAGCTCCCACAGCTTACTCCTTAACCAATATACCTCACTCCTAATACAAGATAGCTGTCTACAGAGTGGGCAGCCTCCCTCTCTCCAGGCCCAATTTAGAATTATTGCCATCCCACAGCCTGTGCAGCCTACAACCCTTCCAAGATGCCTGCCATGGTGGAATATGGCCACCCTGATTATCCCCTCTGTTTATAATAGCACACCCCTTCTCAGTCCCTTTCCCTGGAGTACAGTTTCTCTCTATACTGACTGTAGTTATTTACAAACCCAATTTCAACCCCACCAACAAAGTTCCTAAGTTCACAAACACATACAGTCCAGTATGTGTTCAGTCCCACTAACAGTGTGTGTAAGCAGACTCCAGGTACCGTATGATGTCACAGGCCCACCAACTGCTGTTGCTTCAAAATTTCAGTCCCAAAACAGAAATACTCAGCCCTTCAATCCCAACCCCCAGTGGCTTTTCAGTATTTAACTAAGCCTACAAAACATCTCTTACCAAACACCAGGCAAACACATTTAAATTACCTTCTAATTTTCCCTGCCAAACATCTATCCCCAAACCTACAATATCACAGCCCAAGTATCAGTTCAAATTCAAGGTAATAATTTTTAACACATAGAACTAATTTCACTAACAAACTATTCAAATATTTCAGTTTAAAACAAAATATAACTCCTGGCCTCTTTTCTACCAACCTGTTGCTTAAGCTCCCAAGTGAACAATGAAAGCCACAGTAATTCCTGTTTAAAGACAAGTTAATTGCAGCTAATGTCCTCCTCCAAACACCAGGCAAACACATTTAAATTACCTTCTAATTTTCCTGCCAAAACATCTATCCCCAAACCTACAATATCACAGCCCAAGTATCAGTTCAAATTCAAGGTAATAATTTTTAACACATAGAACTAATTTCACTAACAAACTATTCAAATATTTCAGTTTAAAACAAAATATAACTCCTGGCCTCTTTTCTACCAACCTGTTGCTTAAGCTCCCAAGTGAACAATGAAAGCCACAGTAATTCCTGTTTAAAGACAAGTTAATTGCAGCTAATGTCCCCTCCTCCAAACACCAGGCAAACACATTTAAATTACCTTCTAATTTTCCCTGCCAAACATCTATCCCCAAACCTACAATATCACAGCCCAAGTATCAGTTCAAATTCAAGGTAATAATTTTTAACACATAGAACTAATTTCACTAACAAACTATTCAAATATTTCAGTTTAAAACAAAATATAACTCCTGGCCTCTTTTCTACCAACCTGTTGCTTAAGCTCCCAAGTGAACGATGAAAGCCACAGTAATTCCTGTTTAAAGACAAGTTAATTGCAGCTAATGTCCCTCCTCCAAACACAAGGCAAACACATTTAAATTACCTTCTAATTTTCCTGCAAACATCTATCCCCAAACCTACAATATCACAGCCCAAGTATCAGTTCAAATTCAAGGTAATAATTTTAACACATAGAACTAATTTCACTAACAAACTATTCAAATATTTCAGTTTAAAACAAAATATAACTCCTGGCCTCTTTTTCTACCAACCTGTTGCTTAAGCTCCAAGTGAACAATGAAAGCCACAGTAATTCCTGTTTAAGACAAGTTAATTGCAGCTAATGTCCCTCCTCCAAACACCAGGCAAACACATTTAAATTACCTTCTAATTTTCCCTGCAAACATCTATCCCCAAACCTACAATATCACAGCCCAAGTATCAGTTCAAATTCAAGGTAATAATTTTTAACACATAGAACTAATTTCACTAACAAACTATTCAAATATTTCAGTTTAAAACAAAATATAACTCCTGGCCTCTTTTCTACCAACCTGTTGTTTAAGCTCCCAAGTGAACAAGTGTATACCTTTGTTAGGTTAGGTGTTCTCTAGTTAGCATACGCTGCACCTCCTTGGAAAAAAGGTTATGAGGGGGTTGGAGGGTTAATGCTGAGATAGCCAATATAACGTGAGCCAGTCTTGCTGCACCATGCATGCACGGTCCTATCTCTGTGCCAGCCCTCCTGAAGATTTTTGACTCCCACAGGGTCCCAGCACCTCCGGCTTGAACCCAGCAGTTCTCTTCACAAGTTTATGGAGGTCAAAAGGTTTTTCATGGTCAACTCTTTGTGTTACAGCTTGCTGTCTTTTCTAATACCAATGTCACAAAAAATGTTTCACATATTTTTTCAACCACAGAGAAGCAAAGGAAAGAAAGAGAAAAACAGAAACAGCAAGTGAAGGAAAGAAAATAGCAGGGAGGAAGTGTGAGACCTTTCAGAGTGGCGAGTTCTTAAGTGCCCCAAGAAAAAGCTGTGATTGCACAATCAGACAGGCAGAGATGAAGTTGCAGAAATAGGAGAGGCAGAACAGATCCTTGCTTTTAATTCTGTCTGTGCAACAAATGGGACAGGGTCTTATTCAGCCCTGTCACTACTATTTCGTGTTCTGGCTTTGACTTTTCACACTCACCTGGACCTGTTTGGGTCCTGGAGAGTTAGGTCTGTAAACAAAACTTGCAAATTCCAAATCAACATTTTAATAAGCTGCATTCTTCTTACTTGGCACAGTCAAAAACAAACAAAAAAGTCCCTTGACCATTTGTGGTGAATGATCAGGCTGAAAAAAATGTTGAACAATATGTTTTCTGTTTTGCATTATGAATGCCTCTGTGTAACACCTGTTGTTTAAACTTGTGAAAAAAAAATACAGTAGTATACCCAGACTCCATCACGGATATGATCTGAGGGCAGAAATCTGCCATGATTTTATGGTGATGGTTGGACTGGATTATTGTTTTCTTTCAAGACACTGTAAGAAAACTACCCAGTTGCCATTTGTATGGGTGACAGTCATGGGTTTCCTGCCTCTAAAATCTGAGGCACATACCAGAAATCACCCCAACACCCACACACGCACACACTCTCTCTGTCTTACACTCATACAGTATTCTTATGCAGACAGATTACATAGCCAGGTGGTCCATGGTCAGTAAAAAATTACTAGATTTTGAAAAGTTACTGGCCAAGTCTGCCTGCTGTTGAAGTGAATTTTGAGACCTTAAAAATGATAGCCACTAAAAATATTGATTTGGCAACCAGATTTTGAAAACTAGTGGCCGAACTGACCACCCTGAGAGTATGCAGTGGATCCCACTTGAAGGAGTAACTGTGAAGGGAATGGACTCTGATACAGGAAGTATTGGTTCAGCTGGCTTGCTGACATGGTAGTCCTTACGCTCATGATGTGGGGGACCCAGGTTTGGGTACGTGCCTTTGTTGTCACAGGGCTGACTGGGGGAGGATGGTGAAATGTTTCAGTGGACACTCTCCTCCTCAGGGGAGGGTGCTTGGCCTCTGCTGCACTGCCACCACCTGTGTGACCACAGTGCAGGTGCAAGAGGAACCAGCAGATCGAAGGAGGGGGACATTGCCACCCTGACGCACCCAGCACACATTTCTGCATCTGTGCATCAGTCCAGGGGTCCAAGCAACATCTGAGGGTGGGGAGAAAAAGGAAGAATGCCTCTCGCACTACTGACAAGGCTCCCTTTCCAGAACCGAAACTTCACTGAAGGAGTTGGGCCAACCTCCAGTGGCCCTTCCCATGAGGGATCATCCAGGTGAGGAACATGGAGCTGGGTAAGTCCCAGGGATGGCAGGTGATGGGGCTTGGTGGATTGGTAGGGCTGACTGAGGGCAGGATGGTGCAAGGGGGCATAACGCACACTAAATGGAGAAAAAAAAAAGGAACCACAGTGTCAATTTCACAATATTTTTGTGGCAAAACACAAGGCCCTAACCATACTCCCTCAAGTCAGTTTCTGGGTCTCTGCACACTTGCATCACAATGCTCATTGTCCTGAAGTCTTCATTTCACTTGCTCCAGCTGCACTTTTCCCATATGGTCTGTTATTCCGGTCATTTGTTCTCCCCCATACAGTGAGCTTTTCTCCCCACACCAGCCTGTGGTAGAGCCATAGGTCAGAAAGCATAGGCAGACCAGAAGAAGTTATAAAATTTGCAAGGAGAGTTATTATCAATAACAGTAAAATAGCAAAAATAAAATTTTACAGGATAACTAGCTCTTCTTAAAGGCAGTACAAACAAAAAACGCAGTCCTTCATCTAAGGGTCTCTTTAAAATAGCCAGCTGTTTCCATTTCTGCACAAAACATTGCTCTTTTTTTGTAAGATATCTTTTCCTGTCACTGTAACCTTTGCAACCTGTTCTTGTATGTTTCATCTCCTGTTTTTCACAAATGCAACAAGACCTTTTTCATTGACCGTCCTGTGACCAGCCTGAAGAGTACATTAGTCTTCTTAACAGGTGCAGACAATTAAGACACCCTGTCCCAGGGATGATTTCCTGCTGGCAATTCTGTTAACAGGCCTGTGAAAGGTCAAAAGTTTCTAAAGGTCAACCCCCTGTGGTTCAAACTGCTAATTTCTCTGATGTAGAGAAAAAACACAACAGATATGTTGCAGGTGATACTTTTTATTGGGCTAAATCAGAGAAAGCCTAGAGGATGCTAGGCAAATGGGCAGACTAGGTGGGCCTGGTGGTCCTTATCTGCCATCACTTTCCTATGTTCCAATGTATTTCTGAGGCTAGCTTTTTCTTCTCTACATTGTTGACTGGACTGACTGGACTAACATGGCTACCACATTTCTTTTTCTTCTAACTTCTCTAACAAACCTGATCTGGTGCTCACAAATGGGGAGCATGTACAGGAAATAATGGTCAGGGAGCCACTGGGAGGAAGTGACCATTGCACAGTGTGGTTCCATTTGGATATGGGCAGGGAAAGCATCCCGACTAAGACCAAAATCTTGAATTTCAGGAGGACAGACTTCAGGAAAATGGGTGAGGTTCTAAAGAGCCATCTGGTGGGCATCAGAGCAGATATGGTGGTGGACCTAAAGTGGTCCATCATTAAGGAAGGAATACTGGTTGCCACAGATGAGTGTGTTAGGCTCAGGGGGAAGAACACAAGGGCCAAAGCGCCCAGCTAGTTTCAGTTCTGGGGTTGCCAAGGCAGTAAGGGAAAAGAGGTTGGCCTATAGAAAATTCAGGAAGACCAAGAGAGAGGTGGATAGGAGAAAATTACCTAAGGTTGGCTAGTGAGGCAAGTAAGGAAGTCCGGCGAGCAAAGGCACAGAAGGAGCTTTAAATAGCTGAAGGAATTAAGAAGGGGGAGAAGGCTTTCTTTCACTATATAAGTGAGAAAAGGGACAAGAAGGAAGGGATTTTTAGGCTTAAGAAAGGTGTGGAGCATTTGGAGGATAATGGAGGAAAAGCAGAGATACTAAATGAATACTTCTGTCTTCACCAGGGAGAAGGACAGACCAGTGCCTTCAGGAGGGAAAAGAAGAGCAGGGGGAAGGGGAACACAGACATAGTGATAGAGTGAGGGAGGGTCTGCTGGCATTGAAAGTGGACAAATCACCAGGCCCAGACACAGTACATCCAAGGTTACTAAAGGAACTGGCTGAGGACCTGGCAGGGCCACTAGCAGACCTATTTTATAGTTCACTAGTGTCAGGTGTGGTACCACAGGACTAAAGAACAGCACATGTGGTGCCCCTTCACAAAAGCGGTCCCAAAGATGATCCAGGGAATTACAGACCAGTCAGTCTGACCTCCATTGTGGGCAAGCTCATGGAGACCATACTAAAGGAAAGGTTGGTGGAATATCTAGAGGAACATGGTCTCCAGGGTGCGAGGCAACATGGGTTCATGGGGGGGAGATCGTGTCAAACAAATCTGATAGACTTCTTTGATTGTGTCACTAAGACAGTAGACAGGGGCCAAGTGGTAGACATCCTCTATCTTGATTTCAGCAAGGCCTTTGACTCTGTGCCCCACAAAAGGTTGATCAGGAAGTTGGTGGATCTTGGAGTTGGGGGGGGGAAAGATGGTCAGATGGGTGGAAAACTGGCTGAGGGACAGAACCCAGAGGGTGGTGGTTGGCGGAGAATTATCTGGCACTAGAGCGATAACCAGTGGGGTCCCACAGGGCTCTTTGCTGAGGCCAGTGTTGTTCAGTGTCTTCATCAATGACATTGGGGATGGCATTAAAGGCAAAATGTGCCTATTCGCAGATGACACCAAACTCTATGGGAGAGTGGACACAGCTGAAGGGATATGGGACCTACAGGAAGATCTGGAAAAGCTGGGGAGGTGGTCCATGATCTGGCAGCTTGGCTTTAGTGCCAAGAAGTGTGAAGTTATACATATTGGAGCCAAGAATCCCAGGACAGAGTATTACATGGGTGGAGTCTGAGTATCTGCATTAGAGGAGGAGAAAGACCTAGGAGTGATGATCACTAGTGACCTGAAGCACTCCACACAGTGGAAGAAAGCAGCTGCAAAGGCAAACAAGATGCTGGGATGCATAGCTAGGGGAATCAGTAGTAGGAGAGAGGAGATACTGTAATACTGCCCTTGTACAGGTCACTGGTAAGGCCGCATCTAGAGTATGGAGTTCAGTACTGGTGCACACACCTCAAAAAGGACATTAACATGCTGGAGAAGGTACAGAGGAGGGCTACAAAGATGATAGTCGGTCAGCAGGGCAAGGCATACGAGGAGAGGTTGAGGGTACTGAACATTTACTCCCTGAAAGACAGGAGAGAGAGAGAGAGGGGACATGATTGGGACATTCAAGTACTTGAAAGGGATAAATAAGGTTGAAAAGGAGAGTCTCTTTAAGCTGAGTGGCAACCATATCACAAGGGGCACAGTCTTAAGCTGGGGGCTGGGAGGTTTAGGAGGGAGGTTAGGAAGCACTTCTTCACAGAGAGGGTGGTGGACACTTGGAATGCACTGCCAGAAGAGGTAATCTCGTTGAAGACAGTGGGCAGCTTTAATAGGGGCTGGGATATGCATAGGGGGAAGGTAAGAATCATGGGTAGGGAGGGAGGGAGGGCAGGGACATTAGCTCAAGCTTTGGACCCTGCAATACGAGCAGACTTGATAGACCAAATGACCTTCTGCTGCTGACTTCTTCATATGTTCGTATGTAAATCCAAGTAGCTGTCTATAATACTTTCAGCAATATAACTTTAACCCAAGGGATCTCAGTTTCACATAAAGATTCACTGATATTTTTAACCACAGAGAAGCAAGGGGAGAAAGATGGAATAGAAACAACATCGGAGTGGCCAACTCTTAGGTATCACAAGAAAATTTGATTGCACAATCAGACAGGCAAGAGGTAGACAAGTGGCAGAAAAGGAAAGATAAAAAAACAGAGCCTTGCTTTTCAATTCTCTCTGCATAACAAATGGGCCAGGGTCTTGCCCAACCCTGTCACACTGCTAACATCCAGGAATATACCCTATTGATCAAAGATATACTTATACCCTGATCAGGTGATTTCACCGTCATTCAAATATCAGAGGATTTTTCTACCACTTTATGCTCCTTTGTTACCTCCCTCCTTCCTCTGGTGTGAGCTATGTCGTAAACCTGGACGTTTCACAGTACCCCTGCAGAAGGTACAAGCTCACTGGTCCATACACAAGGATCACTGCACACTGGAACACACTGCTAGTCTCCCCTGCTGAGGCACACTGCCCGCAGCAGCTATCCATAACATGGCTTGCCTCCCAACTTGCTCACTGGTGTCTGCTTGCTCCTAAACCATCAGTCGATCCCTTTGTTTTTTTTCTCTCTCCATTTTTTTTTCTTCCCATTCCTTCTACCCCCCCTCAACCTGATTTTTCAGGGCTGCCTCCATTGCAGACTACAAACAGAAGCAGCTCAGTCCCTGATGCACTGCTGGCGAGAAACCAGTCAGGGTCACATGACGGGTATTTTTTGTCACTTTCTGCTTCTCCCTACTGCACTGGCATTTTATCTGCATAGCCTGTTTATTGACTGAATTAACCCTTGCGTGGCCGTGGACTGATAATCCAAAATTCATATACGTTCTAATTCTGTCTGCAGCCTAAGGGTTAAATCTTGGGTGTGCTGCTTTTGGGAGTAATAAGATTTTTGTCACTTTAGATTTCTAATTTAGTAGCAACCGTTTTCTTTTATGTTTGGTCAGCCCCACCTGCAGCTTGGTTGGCTGACAAGTGGTTGCCTTCACAGTAGATGTCAGTTCTGCTCCTTGGTCAGCCAGCGAGGGTGGGGGCTGGGTGAAGTGTCAATGCTGGAAGCCCCTCAGATGTAAGCAGTATGGTATTCCAAGGATCATACGTGACCCCCGATCTCTGGACTACTTCCATCCCTAACTTACAGAAATAAAAAATCTTCCAAGAATTAATCTTCACCATTGACTCATACATATTGGTCTAGGGTTGGATGTACTATCACCTCATGGAAGCATTTTTCTTCTGGGGAAGGAACTGACATCTGCTATTGATGCAGCTCGCACACCATACATAGCCACATGGTGTCACGCACTAGTCCGCAGCCATCATCCGCTCTCTCACATGGCTCAATTCTGTTCTGATCAATGTCTAGTACATTGGGAGCAACTGCACCTTAGTTTGATCATCATTGAAAGTTTCTTCTGTGTCACTATATATAAGCCTCTGTTTGCAGTGCTGCCTTTCATTTTGTTATTTTATCCTGAAGTCGAAGTCTGAGAAAAAGATAAAGGTACTAAAAAAAGACCCATTATGCATTGGGGCCTCTGTGGAAAGTCAGTCATGATAAACAACTGACATCAAGTCTGCTGGACCTGCCTTGGCCTGTCACATGATATACAGACTGCTGCACCCTCTATGTTCGCATGCTGAAGTTTGGTCACCCTAGTCCCACCTTCAAAGGCAGACAGCAAACCCACATTGCCAGCACACCTGGATCCTCCATCTGGGTCTCTTCCCAGTACCTCTGGTACTGTGGAAGCACAGGATCTGCCTCTCTGAGGTGTTGGAGGCCCTGGTGGTAGCTCTGAGTGTGGTGGACAGCTCCTTCTAGGTGGCTGGCTAAGCACCCCCCCGGCCCCGATGTGTGTGCCCTGGACAGCAGACATCCTCAGTGGTGAGGCCAAAGTTATACGCGCTGTTTACACTGGTGTACACTTTGGTTTTGCAACCTGGTGCCATCCCAGCTTCTTACACCATCGGTGAGTGAAGTTGAGAGGGACTTGGGCAGGCAGTGTCCAGTCAGAGTTGGAGGTGTTCATCTCTGACCCAAGCATTCCTTACAGCTCCGGGGAGAAGATTAAAATGGCCCCTGAAGACAGACATGGCACCAGTCCTGGTGTCAGCTGTGGGCCTGACACTATAGCCACAGACAATTCCTTGTCCACACAGCTGGGAGTACGAGTAGCTTTCAGCAGTGACCACTTTCTCATCCCTTTTCTGACCTAGAGCCTTTGAGGAATGCTCCAAGACAGTTTGGAGAAGTCCATTCGCTCTTCCTCTAGCCCCCAGGGCCATCTGCCAGAGGTATTCCACAGCCATAGGTTCTGCAAGCACACTGCCTCACACCACTTTGTGAATTCAGGTCACACAGACCCCAGAAATGTGTTGTCACCTGGTATATGACCAGCTTCCTGAAGCTGACCTTGCGCAGTCAGATGCTTTGGGTAGAAAAGTGTTTTCCTCAGCTCATACACTTGCACACTTACAACAAGTGCCTCTGAGTGCAGCTAGGACAAATCCTAGCAACCATGCCACCCTTGAAGTTAGTCAGGCAAGCCATTAGCATTTCCGCCATGGGTCTGTAGTTGGCATGGCACCAGACATGGGCATTATGTAATGCCAGTGAGGTGGCCTTCAGGTTGGTGGGAACTGGAGTCTGCATTTGACACACACACCTCTAAACCGACGAAAGATGCTGAACTTCCAGATCTCACTTTGAGGGGTCTCTTGCAGCAGGCAACACCATTAGGACTGAAGCCAACAGGTGCCAGTAGTCCACGGGAAACCTTTAGCTAGAAATATACAACGGGGGACCACTCCCTGATGTTGGCCCGCCCCCTTCGTCCACCTGTGGTATAAAAGGGGCAGTCCCCCAACCCAGCCTCAATTCCTTTCCTGCCATTGATCCGCACAAGTCGGAGCTTCACGGACACCTTCTGCTATAATCCACCACCATTTTCTATGTGTTACCCGCGCTTTATTATTTTACAGTTTTCTTCAAATTTCTCCAGTATTTCTTACATTTCTTCTTATTCTCCATCCTCCTCTTCGGAGCAGTGGAGGAGTAAATGCATGTGTGGCAAGCAGCTTCCTCACAAGGACGGCCATGCTTTTTGTCCACTGTGCCAAGGCCTGGACCACAACAGTGAAACCTGCCATCACTGCCAGGATTTTAACCAGCACACCAGGCTATGCCGCCAGAAGATCCTGGAAGCTTTTCTGCTGCAGGAGACACTGTCAGTGATGGA
This sequence comes from Neoceratodus forsteri, assembly GCA_016271365.2. Lineage (NCBI taxonomy): Eukaryota > Metazoa > Chordata > Ceratodontiformes > Ceratodontidae > Neoceratodus > Neoceratodus forsteri. The sequence continues at coordinate 48,419,353 of CM028136.1, read as the reverse complement.
GAAGGAGCTCCACAAAAGCACCTCTTCTTCCCTGGCCTCCAGGGCTTCAACTTCCTCCTCTTCTCACAAGGAGAAGAAATCCAATGGAAAACACAAACTCTGGGAGAAGCATGGGGACAAACTCTGGTCAGCTTCCTGCTCCAGGTCCCCGGGCAAATCAGGGACCGATCCTGGGTCTTCCTCCTGCAGGAGGTTGGCTCCCTCCACTCCGGCATCTCTCACTCCTTCCGAGCCTCCAGTGGTCAAACCACCTGCCATTATCACCATCTTGGGCTGGTTCTTTGGGGCTCGTGACTTCATCCCCAGCCTCTCAGCCCCTGACGCTCAGTCCCTTGACTCAGCTGGGTTCTCAGCCAGGTGGCTGAACCGGGTCCTCCTTGGGTGGTGGGTCTTTGCCATCGCCCTCCCAGTCCGGATGTCAGCTAAGTTGGCCCTGACTCCAGGGACCTCTAAGCGGTGTCAGGGGCATGCACTCATCTCCCCCGTGAGTGACACCTCTGCCCCATTCGGGAGCTAGCTTCCCAGGGCAGGCCTCTCTTTCAAGGCCTGCACCGGCTGCATCACCAGACCTGCATCAGCCCATATCTGTCCAGTCAGTGCCAGCCACTCCAACGTCTACTCCAGCAACGCCTCAACCGTCGTTCCCTAACCCTCCACTGTTGCCGGCTGACCCCATCGTCACTAAGCCAACACCCTAGGGCCCGAAGCCTGATCTCTCTACTCCAGTTAGACTGACACCGGAGGGCTCTAGGCCTCAGGGACCGAAGCCAGATGACACTAGGCCACAAGAACCGACACCAGTAGGACCGATGCCTGGGTTACCTTAACCCAAAGAACCAACACCGGGGCCCTCTAAGCCTGCCCCACCAACGCTGGCTCTCCCAGCCATGCCTCAGAATCTGCCCATGGACCACAATGCCCTTTTTGTGGCCTGGTGAGCATACTTCAAGGACAAGGAGTCCCCGAGGGAACCCCCTACTCCGACTCCCAAGGATCCTCCTCCAGATCCAAAGTATCAAATCCTCTTTTCTTTTTGTGCTCTTTGTTTCTCTCCTGGCAAACAGAACTAGGGTGCATGAGGGAGCAGACAACTGGTATTTGCCAGTGGACGGCACCAAGTGGGTATGCATGGCGCTCTAGCAGCATCAGTAGCCGACATTGGCTTCCTTCCTAGAAGAAAAAAAATCCTGTGTGATCCTAGTGCCTCCTATATATGTATGTATGAGTCAATGGTGAAGATATTCTGGAAGATAAACATTTGTGATGAGTATGTAATTTTCATTTTCATCTCTTTTGGGATTTGTGCAGTGCTCCAGGTGACAATTTCCACAGGTTTCTCTTTTTTTTTTTTATTGTATCCACTTTTTGGTGAACCTTGGCTCTCTAGGTTGGCTCTCCCTTCCATTTTGCTGACCTTGGTCCCTATTGTTGGGTTTGGACTTCAGAGTTCCACTACCTGAGACGTTGACAGAGGATCTTGGGGCTCTGGTAGAGTTTCTTCCAGCTACCTTCATCATGCACGCTGACATACATGCGTGCACTTTGTGCCTGACAGTGAGAGCCAATGTAGATATGCCACCACTCTGTGATGTCTGTGACGTTCATGTGATGGCCACTATGTGGGGTGCCCAGCCCTCTCCCTATGACTTTGCCATATCGCAGAGTCCACATCTGTCAACTTTGCATCGCTGCTCTGACATCTCCTTCCCAAGAGATCATGATTAAACAGGGGTATTTCTCTCGCCATCTTGCACCATCGGGACAAATAATTTTAGTCTTAGCATTCCAGGATTGATGGGGGAGGGGACATATAGTGGGATGGTTGGAAAGTCAAGTTTGGAACCGATTAGCACTTTGGGGGGGGTGTTGCAGTGGTACTCAGAGGGCAGAATTAATGCATCAGAATTGGCTACATTACTGTTAATTGGGATAACTGCTGTTGCACAGTCTTAATATCTGGAAATGGCACCCGGTGTTACTGTTTCAGACTCCTGAATGAAAGAAGCATCCTTTCTAACAGTGTCAAGGTTTCCATCTTCTTTCCACTGTATGCATGTGTTTTGTACTCCTCAACATCAGAGTAGTTTGAACATTCAAGATGGTGGATGGCGGCGGGCACAATGATGGTGCTGCCTATTCCCAAAGGCTTCGTCGAAACTAGATAAAGGATAGCACTTACCACTCATCTCACAGCAAAAAGGCACACCTCTGACAAAGTTCCTGATTGGTTGGGGTGGAACGTTGGGTCTGCATGTTCTGTCCTGCACTTTTATTGCTGCCTGTGCACCTGTCTTGGACATCTGGCAGAATAAATGAATTGAGAGGCACTAGTTCCATTTCCAAGTGTCTTTTTGCTATCAGATGAGTGGTGAGATCTAGTTTCGTTTTAGTTTGAACAATTCAAGTGCTGATCATGTGTTCCCTGAGCCACAACTGCCAGATAATTTTCTGCCACAGTAAAGATTTGATGCCCTGGACTTGGCTGTGCAGAAAATTCTTGGTTTCACGAGGAAAGAAGTTAAGTCCAGTTTGACTTATGCTTTGTTCCAGTTCAGGCTAAAAACATCTGTTTGGCTGGAACCCTTTCCCTAAAGCTGGCTTCCTATACAGTCTACATTTCTGATTACCAATTTTCCCTTTGGTCTTCCATTCTGCCTCTGTTTGAGAATATGCCACATGCTGTTGATGTAGTGAAGGCTCACCTAGTGGCTTTTAGGCAGGAGTTTGAGGTCTGTTGATCTGAATGACACTGCGTCAGCCAGAATTGAGTGTAATGCAGTTTTCCCAGGGAGATTTGCTTGGCTCAGGACCACTAATCTGCGTACTGACCTGCAGCAGAAAGCTTCTGATTTCTTCTTTGATGGAGAGACTGTTCAGAGACGGAACAGAAGCCTATATGAAAAAGGTTAAAAGGAAAATACCACTTCCAGAGGCGTGGATGTGGTGCACTATCCACAGTCAGGCAGTCTTCCTTTCCCCTTTAAATCGAGCTAGAATGTCTTCAAGTTAAGCTCCTCCCACCCACCTGGGTGGTATACACTTCAGCTCTACCCCGTAACGTCAGATTTTCCTTTCTGCTGGAAGAGTCAGGTCTCCTCCTTCATAGCTCCATGCACGGTGTAGGCCCCAAAGTAGTTTCTACTTTTGCTTTGTCTTACTTCAGTTTCTTCATTCTGTTACCAGCTTGGGTCATGAGGAAGCCCAGTCCTGTCCCAGCTTTAAGTGTTGCATCACTTGCAACCAAAAGATGTCCCAGACAAACTTGCACTCATCATGCATTTACTGCCTCAGGGCAGAGCACGACACTTGAGCCTGCGGCCTTTGTAAAACTTTTTTTCCCTTGTCGCTCAAGGATTGTTACGCCCCCTCTTCCTCAGTTGTCTGGACAAACTGAACCCCCAATCCACTTGAAGGACACACAAGGCAGTGGCCAAGGCTGCGGCGGGTGCTTCCTCGGTGTCTGTACTACTCCCAGTCAGGGCTAGTGTCAGGGTGTCCTTCACAGGCACATTTTGGAAAATGTGCCAGTTTCTGCAGACACTTGGGGAGGGCCCTTCTCATAGAGACAAAAAGAAGGTGAAAAAATCCCAGTTACTCAGTGGATTAAGACATAAGTAGGCTTGCACTCATCTATAATGTTTCCCACGTCCTGGTGGGTACATTGAGTGTCCCCAGTCAACCATCCAAGATGAGTGTCCAGCCTGGATTTGAATAAGGTAAAGGTATAGCTCCTACCACATGTTGGGGGAGTCTATTCCAGGCCTGTGTTGCCCAGACTGTGTAGTCGTGATCCCATTTTGTAGTTTTGGCTTTAGGGATCATTAGTTGTTTGTTATTACTTCTTAAGTTAAATGTTCGCTTAGTAAGCTGAAATTCACACTGCATTTTCAAGTCGGGGCACTGAAGAAATTTATACAGTTGCATTTGATCTCCCCTTTTCCTCCTTTCTTCAAGGCTAACCAGGGTTGTGCTAATTAGTCTTTCTTGGTAGCTTAGATTTTTTTAATCTAGGTTTTATCTTTGTACCCTCTCCAGCAAGCTATGTCTTGTTTTAAGAATGGGCTCCAAAACGGAGATCCAGTATCCAAATGTGAATGAATATCTGTCCTATACAAGGGTAAAATACGTGACTCGGACCTGTTTCTAAATGTTCTTTTGACACAGTTAAGTATTCTGTTAGCTGTTGTGAATATTCATTTACAGTGGTCAACTGCAGTTAATTTGTTGTTGACAATGATCCCTAAATCACTTTCTTTTGTAACCGTGTTAAGGGTTTTGTTATTCATTGTGTATTTGTATAGGGGATTATTTTCCCCCAAAGTGCAGTACTACACACTTGTCCTGATTGAAATGCATTTTGTTAGTTTTTGCCTGTTATTAAGCATAATCCAATGTTTGTTGTACTCCCGATGTCATTAGCAAACTGAGTGATGGAATTATTAATGCTATTATTAATATTTGCTGTGAATAAGTTAACAAAGTCGGTCCAAGGACCGATCCCTGTGGAACGCCGCTGTTAACAGGGCATGGGTTGGATAAGTCCCCGTTGAAACGAACCCGCTATGTCCGATCCTTCAACCAGTCGCTTATCCATTTTGTTAGGTTATGATTTAGTCCTATACACATTCATTTGGATACAAGCTCTTTATCATAGTATCATCATAGTAATTGATGGCAGGTAAGGACCTCTAGGCTCATCCAGTCTGCCCATATTGCCTGCCTACATCAGCGGCAGCTGACCCTACTTGGTCATTGGCTTTGGCCTCTCCTTCCTATTTTTAGGGTCCCCTTATGCCTGTCCCATGCAAATTTGAATCCCCCCCCCACCTGTGCTAGCTCCCACCACTTCCTGAGGTAGTTTATTCCATGCATCCACCACTCTTTCTGTGAAGAAAAACCTCCTCACATTCCCCTTTATCCTGCCCCCCTCCAATCTTGTACCATGCCCTCTCATCCTTGTACACCTCTTATACTGAAAGATGTCACCCACTGGTACTTTGTTTATGCCTTTAAGAAACTTGAAGGTTTCTATCATATCTCCCCGTTCCCACCTCTCCTCCAGTGTATACATATTGAGGTCCTTTAATCTCTCCTCTTATGTCTCCTGGTGCAAGCCGTGCACCATCTTAGTCGCCCTTCTCTGAACCGCCTCCACCCTGTCCATATCCTTACGAAGATGCGGCCTCCGAAGGTCGTGGCTGGCACCCTCCAATCCACCTTCTGTGGGTTGAAGTCTCCCACTGTTTACCACCTCTACCTTCCCTGCAGCAGTTAATATTTGCTAGTTCAGGTTCCTCTTTCTTGTCTCCACTTGGCTGGGTAGTTTGCAACCAGCTCCAGTCTCACCTACCTCATTCTGTCAGACAGTAGCTGAATCCTCACCGCTTCTGCCCTCCCCTGTTCTCACTCCTCTAGTACAAGCTATACCCTACCTGATGTAAACTGCCACCCCTTCCCCTTTTCTTACCTCCCTGTCCCTCCTGTATAATTTCACTCCAGAGATTGAGAGGTCCCAGTCATGGTTCGATATGGCCCGTGTCTCCATGACCACTGTGATATGTCAGTCCCCTCTCAACCAGCAATGCATGCAGGTCTTGTCTCCGAGACCTCATGTGTTCAGGGACACCACCTTTCACCTAGAGTCTGAGCCTCTTTCACTCACCTCCCATCTGCCTTTCTCATTTCTCCCCATTACCTGTGCCCCCAACTTCAGTATTGCTAACCCCCTCACTCCCCCTCCACCTTCACGCTCGTCCCCCCCTACTGGTATGGGGGAGGTCTGCTGAGCTCCTCCCAGAGACTCTGAGCCTGCAGGCCTGTTTGCCCCGTAGTTTACAGTAAGTTTTGGTTTATATGCCACCCAGCTTGTCACTGATGAACCTCGACCCCCACTACGGAGGTGCAGTCTGCCTGGTGCAAAAAGTGTTTTTGTCTGCTCAGATAAGCTTTTTCCCTTTTCGTGTATCTGTCTCTTGATAGCTTTGGTCAACCATACAGGTACCCTACCCTTTTTATTATATTTCTTTTGTTTAGGTACACATTTATTTTCCAAGTCTAGGATTTTCTTTTAAAGTAATCAGGTTTCCTCTATAGATAAGTTAGTCATTGTGGTTTCCCAGTCAGTAGCTATAATGGAGTCCCTTATCTTTGTAAAATCAGCCTTCTAGGGACATGGATATGTTGTTCATCCACACTCATTGGCAGGTATCCTTGCCGCTTTAAATCTTGCCGGAAGGTCTTCAAGCTTGCTCCTCCCACCCACCCGGGTGGTATAACTCTCGGCTCCGCCCCATGACGCTAGATCTTCCTTACCGCTTGGAAGCTCAGGTTCCCTCCTTAACGCTCTGCGTTTGTGACTGGTTCCTATTTCTCCGTTTGCGGTTTAAAATAAATTTTGCAAAAGACTTCAGTCTTCTATCCCTCGGCTCGCGATGGACCAATCGACTCCGGTTTGGAGATGCCCATGCGGGGAGAAGATGTCCGGACGGATCCACACTCCACGTGTGTCTACTGCTGAGGCCTTGAGCACGACCCGCGGGCTTGCGACCTGTGCTCATCTTTCTCGGCCCTCGTCCTCGAAGACCGTGCTGCCCGATTGCAACTGGGCCGTCCCGAGCGTTCCCTCCGGTGAAGTCAGAGGCCGGTTGGCGGTCGCGGCCCGGTAGTTCGGCGGATCAGCTCGGGCGGATGGTCGCCCTCGAAGAGGAAGGCGGTAGCAGACGGGTATCTTCCTCGGCGCGGCATTTATCCCGCCTCTCTGGGTTCTTCCTACACGGCTTCTTTAAGGAGCTTTGTCTGTCCCTCTCCACTAAAGGAGAAGGGCCTCGTCTGCTGGACCTTTTCTCGGTCAAAAGAGGACAGGGTAGAATCCCTCCGTCGGCGGCTCTTGGGAGGCGGGAAGGTCCCTCTCCCGGGCCGTCGACCGTCGGCTTCGGTCGACCGCTCGGCTTCGGCCACTGGCCTCACGGTGTCCCCGTCAGGTCAGTTGACCGAGACTCCCACCGATGAAGTCGAGATTTTTCTCGACCCATTGGACGGGCTGTCGCTTTAGCGGCGAGATTCCCCTCTCCCGGTTCCCCGGGAGGAGTTGAGGATCCGTGGGCTCGCCTGTGCCTCGGTTCCGAGCCCTCGGATGGACCATCGAGCCGAAGGTGCGGTTCGGCCGACACCTCCCGCACCGACCTCGGAAATTCCGGGACTCTCGGGTCTCGGTCCGGACCTCTTGGCGGTCCAGCGGCAGATCCCACCGTCATCGGCGGTCTCGGTCTCGGCACCTTGATGGCGGCGTCGCCCGCTTCGTCCTCGCTCCTCCTCCTCGGATGAGGAGGCTTGACGTAAGTGCGTCGGCCGTGCGAGGACCTTATGTTGCAACAGCTCCTCCTGGCCGGGAATAAGCCGACCCCGTCGTCCCCCGGCCATTAAGTAACTGTCACGGGCGGCCGACACAACCCTCGACTTATCCGAGGGCCTATGCAGGCGGTTGTTCGGCCAAAACCAGCTGCTCCACCGATTCCGGTGGAACCTCCCCTCCACAGCCACCAATTGGGGCTCCGACCAAGATTCTCGATCGGCTAAGGGTCTACCCATCGGCTGTCAGTTACCCTCACTCCCGACCGACCTCGGCAGGTGAAGGGTGGCTCAGGCCAGAGCAGCTCTTGAGACTCTTCCGAGTCCGAAGATGATTCCTCCTTTTCTCCAAGCGACTGGACTTGGGTCTTCAGGAGGTCAGTCAATGGACGATAGCCGTCGTCCTTCCTAGGACTGCTTGGCTCATCTCGGGTCTACGGGATGGAGCTGAACCCGTTTCCAAGCAGGCCAGGTATCCCCTCACGGAGATTCTGGACGGAGGATTCTCCGACGGAGGCCTTTCCGGTGGCGAGGCCATAGTGGGTCCGGCACTGGAGCTTTGGCAGCCCCTGCTTCCTGCCCTGCGCCTTGGCCAGGATGGCCAGGAAGTATCGGTCCCGGTTCCTTGTCCGGTTTTCGGAACACCCCTCTGCTGAGGGGTTGGTTACCGACAGCGTTTTCCGGGCGCCCGCGCGCCAGGGATGTGGACAAACCTCCTGACAAGGGTCAAGAAATTGGACTATGTTGGGCGAAAAGTCTACGCTCGTCCTCTCTCGGCCTTCAGGCCAGTTGGCCGTCCTCATGGCACATTTTTCTCATGCCTGTTGGGCTCCTGGATGAGTCATCCCTCATCTTCCCGCCGATCTGCAGACTACGGTTAAGCAGGTGCGGGACCAGGGCAGGGCAGTGGCCAAACAGCAGCTCCAGACTGCTTTGGATATAGGGGACTCATGTGCCAGATCGGTGGCGGCCACAGTGGCTATGCGTCGGCGGGCTTGGCTGAGGATATCCACCTTTACTCCGGATACCCAGCACAAGTTGGCGGATGTTCCCTTTTTGGGGACTGACCTCTTCGGCCCTGGGGTGGAAGGTCACCTGCAGAGGATCGAGAAGTCCAATGCCACCTTGGACTCGGTCTCTTCCGCTCAGAAGGACAAAGGCCGCAAACCACAGCCTAAGCCCTTTCGTCCTTCTGTGCCCCCGGCGCGCCCGGCCCAGCAACGTCAGGGCCAGCAGGCTCGGCCTTGGCATCCCAAACCCAAGCCGCGGCTTCCTCTAACAGGAGGCAGGGAGGAAGGGCCCAGGAGGTCCCTCGGCGGTCCCTCCTCCAAGCCTGCTGCCCAGTGACAGGCTGGGGGTGTCGCCCCATCCCGTCCACCTTACCCTAGGTCCCCGTGGGGAGCGGCTCCGGCACTTCCGTTCCGCCTGGTCGCTGTTACACGGACAGGTGGGTCTTGGAGGTGGTGGGAAGAGGCCTGCCTCTGGAATTCGAGCAGGCACCACCCTTCAGAGCCGTCGCGCCTCGGGGGCTTGAGATCCCCAGCCTCACTGGCGGCTCGTCGGGCCGACAGTCGCTCTCCTCCTCCAGAAGGAGGTGGTAAGAGGTGGTGGACCCTCCTTCAGACCCAGGGTTTGTGTCCAGGTACTTCCTGGTTCCGAAGCGGACGGGGGCTGGCGCCCCATTCTCAACCTCCGACCTAAACAAGTTCCTAAGGTCTCGAACCTTCAGGATGGTCACTCTGGCTCAGATAATACCATCCTTGGAGCAGCGTGTGTGGTTCTCTCTGGACTTGCAGGGCAGCGTTTTCCACGTCCCTATCCGTCCGTCTCACCAGAGATTCCTTCGCTTCGGCGGAAGGATCCCTCTGAGTTCCAAGCCATGCCCTTGACTGTCTCCAGCTCCCAGGGTCTTCACCAAATGCATGGCAGTGGTGACAGCATTCCTCTGCGCCCGAGGGTCAGTGTACCCTTACCTGGGACGACTGGCTGATAGCAGCTCCCTCAGGAAGGAGGCAGAGTGGTCCAGAGATCTGGCCCTCCAGGTCTGCTCTCAACTGGGCCTCCTTATCAAGCGAGGCCAAGTCAGACTCGAGCGAAGCAGGTGATTCTATTCATCGGGCGCAGCTCGACTCTCTTGACAGGCCGGCTCCGCGGACAGGGCCGAGTTCTTTCCTCCTTTGCCCGATCATTTCTGGTTGGAGCAATTGCGCCCTGCCGGGACTTCCTCGCCTCCTGGGTCTCACGGCCTGCACCAGCGTGGTCCGTTGGGCCGCTGGAACATCGTCCCCTTCAGTGGGGACTGGCCAGCCAGTGGTCTGGCAGCTGCGATCCCTTGGACCAGCTTGGCCGGTGACACAGGGGATGTGGAGCGCTCTCCAGTGGTGGACCGTTCCAGATCATTTGCAGGAGGGCATCCGTTAAACTCCTCGAGCCGGCGGTCTCTCTATCGACCGATGCCTCTCTGATGGGTTGGGGTGCCCATCTGGGGAACACGGGCTCATGGCCTCTGGTCCCCGCGGGAGTCGATGCCACATCAACCTGCTGGAGCTCAGGCGGTCCGCCCTAGCTCTCACCGCCTTTGCTCCGTTCCTCCGGGGTCAAGTGGTCCGGTCAGGCGGACAATACCACGACCATGTACTATCTAAACCGCCAGGGCGGGGCAGCGCTCCTGCTTCTATGCAAGAGCTCTCCACATTTAGTCCTCGTGCGCAGCCTCAGGCGGATCTCCCAGCCATTCACGTGGCGGCCTCCAACACCCTGGCCGATGCCCTGAGCCGGATAGGGCTGCATCCCACAGTGGTCTCTCCTCCGGAGGTAGTACAGCATCTGTTCTCCTTTGGGGCACACCTCAGGTGGACCTGTTTGCCTCCATGGAGCGAAGCTGAGTCTGTTCCATGCCCGCCCCCTCAGCAGGGCTCGCTGCGGGGATGCCTTCTCGAGGCAATGGACCCGGGCCTCTTTACGCCTTTCCCCATTTCCCTTGATCCACAAGGTGCTTCTCAAGGCGAGGAGGGACAGGCGCAGGTGATTCTGATAGCCCCAGACTGGCCTCGCCAGTTCTGGTACCAGATCTCCTCAGTCTCAGCTCCAGGACTCGCGGCAGCTTCCAGCTCGCCTGGCCCTGCTCTCAGTCAATCAGGGAAGGTGTTCCATCCGGACCTTCAATCCCTGCACCTGGCCTGGTTCCTGGCGGCTAGAGTTCCAGGCCTTGGGTCTTTCCGGGAGGTCCTCAATGTAGTTGAGGCGTCCCGTAGAGTCGACCAGAAAATGCTATGCCTTCAAATGGAAAAGGTTTTCCATTTGGTGTCAGAACAAGGGCTTGGACCCTTCCTCCTGTTCCTTCGAGCGCATCTTGGACTATTTATGGTCCTTTTCTGAGTCAAGGGCTTGAGTCGGCGACCCTAAGGGTGCACCTGGCAGCCATCTCTGCTTACAGGCGCGGGCGGGGAAGCAGTCGGTGGCATGAGGAGAGAAGGTGGTCTGGCGCTTTTTCAAGGCCTTGATCACATTTCCTCCAGTCGGGAACCCCCACCTCCGTGGGATCTACTGCTGGTACTGGCAAAGCTCATGGGCAAGCCATTGAACCTATGCACAGGTGTGCTCTCTCACCTGTCGTGGAAGACCGCCTTCTTGGTGGCTATCCCGTCAGCCAGAAGGATGGGAGAGCTCCAGGCGCTTCCATCGAGTCTCCTTACCTGGTCTTCCACAGGGACAAGGTTGTCCTCGCCCCACCGAAATTCCTTCCGAAGGTGGTGTCGGAGTTTCACCTTAACCAGGTGTTGACTCTGCGGTGTTCTACCCCAATCACACCTCGGAGGCGAATATAGGCTCCATACTCTGGACCCTAGAAGGGCTCGCTTATTATAGGAGATGCGGCTGAAATCGGGGAGAGGTTGCGCCAGCTGTTTGTCACCTCACGCTGAAGCGCATCTGGCAGACCTGCAGCCAGCGGACGATAAGCAGGTGGGTAACCTCCTGCATAGATCTTGCTATAAGTTGGCGGGCATGGAGCCTCCCAGAGGATAAGAGCTCATTCTACCCGCCATACTGCTGCAGGTGGCTGCTTCCAGGGCCCTATCCAGGAAATCTGCAGGGCTGCTACCTGGAAGTCAGAAACACCTTCATTACCCACTACCACATCGACCTTGAGTCACGCCGGGATGCTGGTTTTGGGGCCTCGGTTCTCCAGTCTCTCTTTCCCAAGTAAGTATATGGGGTGTGCGTCTTGCCTCCTCCTCCCGGAGAACTGCTAGGAGTCTGCCAATGAGTGTGGATGAACAACATATCCATGTCCTAGAAATACAGGTTACTCACCTGTAACGGAGTTCTAGGAATGGTGTATGTTGTTCATCCCTACACCAAACCTCCCGGCCCGACGCACAACCTGAGCTTCCAGCGGGCCAGATCTGGCGTCATGGGGCGGAGCCGAGAGTTATACCACCCGGGTGGGTGGGAGGAGCAAGCTTGAAGACCTTCCGGCAAGATTTAAAGCGGCAAGGATACCTGCCAATGAGTGTGGATGAACAACATATACCATTCCTAGAACTCCTGTTACAGGTGAGTAACCTGTATTTATTGTAGTTGGTAATTAACTGGGTACCTGTCTTTACATTAATACAGGATTTTACCCTAAAGTAGATAGTACTGTGGTCACTACCTCCTAGTGAACATAAGACAAAAATAGTTCCTGGCACACATTAACCTTAAACGGGGACGCCAGACCAGTAGTAATACTTACAAATCTTATTTATTCATAGTACCAATAGACTGACACAGGCAAAGCATCTGCCTAACATGTTTCGGACAAGAGTCCTTTCTCAAAGGCTGAAAACATCAAAGACAGCAACCTCTATATAGGCCACAAATTAGCCAGGTGAGCTATTAACACTATGTGACATCATACCCTGTGATTGGTTAAAAAACAATGCTACAGGCCTTGTCCCCAAGGCAGTTGCATGGTTCCGCAGTTACCTGCACTGCCACACCCAACAAGTCAGGATGGATACTGTCCTGTCAGACAGCAGACCTGTCTGCTCAGGCGTTCCGAAGGGGTCAGTACTGGGTTCCCGCTATTCAGCTTATTCTTGAATTGCAACTCCCAAGCCAGTCAAGGCCGCATCCTCCTTTTTGCAGATGATGCAGTTTTCTTCTCAAATGGCTCAGACCCCAGTGCCCTTGAGCAGCAACTACAGAGCAACTTCACCAGTGTAGAGACTTGGTTCACAGATCATAAATTGATAATGAAGTACAAGAAAACAAAAACTATGCTGTTTTCCAGCTCTCTAAATGAACACAAAAACTACCCACTATCATTATGCTATAGTGGTGGGGTTTCCCTTGTTCAGCACTTTAAATACCTCAGTATCACTATTGACGACTCACTCTGCTATATTCTCCACATTGACAACATTGCCAAAGTGATCAACAAGAGCATAGGACTACTTTATCGTCACAAGCATAGTCTCTCCCCCCCTGAAGCCCTCGGCATAGCTGTTCACAGTTATGTGGGTTCCCTGGTGGACTATGGACTGCCTATATATGGTTCTGCCACAGAGTCTGCTCTCCAGCACATAAAAACTGCACTCAACAAAGCCTGCCGGCTCACCTTAGGTGCACACTGACTGACTCGCACCTGTGATCTCTGTGCCAGGGCACACTGGCTCACGCTCAGTGGCTGACTAAAATATCAATCCTTCCTTCTGGCCAAAAAGATCTGCCTTGGTCAGCTACCGCCAGGGGTCCAACAACTTCTGGTTCCCAGCAGTATTCCACTTTCACACGTAACTCCGAACACCAGTCCTTCCTAACTCCGAAATGTCGAACATCTCAAGGACAAAGGTCCTTTGGTTACCGTGCACCGCTGTGGTTCAACTCCCTCCAGGAGAACATTGCACGCCTGCCCACACTGGGTACTTTCAAAACAAACTTGAAGCTCCTAATGATACACGGATCTCAGTGCGCCTGCGATTGCTAGCACCACCTTTCCACCTCCCCATCACTACTTCCAGACCCTTCCCTCTCTCCCCTGAGTAGGCCCTCCTGCTCCCCCCACACACCTAGCACTGTCTCCCTCTACCTCCAATCTAGCCACCTCCCAACGATCCCTACAGCTATACTGATATTACGCTCTCTTTTTGCACAGAGCACTTGGGCTCCCCCCTTCACCCCCTTTTTTCTTTACCACTTAGCAACACTCCAAACAACCTCTTGTTTGCTGACAACTGACTGGTTTCACTGTTGGGCACTGTAAATTGTCTGATTTCCTATGACCTGTACTGTGTTTGATATATGAGCCTGTTTGTTTGCCTTTGTATTTCTGCAATCCTTTATACAATTTCGCCTATCTGTTGTACTGAAATGTCCTGACGTGGAACCTGTGTAAAGAGCGCTGAGCTCAAATGGTTTTCCCAGTACTGAAATAAATAAATAAAAGTAATTACTGCTATTGGCCTGGCATCCCTGTTTAAGGTTAGTGTGTGCCAGGAACTATTTTTGTCTTCTGACTTGTTTGTTTCCAAGCACCATGCCCAAGTGCACACTCTATGGTTGCCTCAGCTCCTAGTGGACATCTTATGTTAAAGGGACACTGTCAACCCCCTTAGGCCTTAAAGTGTTCCTAGTTTAAAAAACACACTTTATGACTGTTCACATTCTGTAGAGACTGTTGATTTAGCTAGTAGTTTGTTTAAGCTCCCTTTTTTCTTTTAAAAAGTGAAAACCTGAGTGCCCGCCATACTGGTGTTATCACACCAAAACATGCTTGTTTACATTTCTTGATCAACTCCCACTTCATCTTTCCTGGACTCAGGAACACCCCCAACACAATCTAGCCTCTAATTATGCAGTGGAAGTAGAGACGACGACTGTATTATAAGTGACTGCACTGTTTGAGGGTGTTTCGGATGTTGAGGAAGTATGTAATAAGAGTAGTTCAATGATTTGAAGCCAAACCAGGCTTAGTATAGCTATACATTACCATGCATTTCAGTTCTAATAAGGAAAGACTCCGATAAAACAACCAGCAACATCAATTAATTTTTGAGAAGGTAAGAAATCATAAAATGTGGGTTTGTACCCAAAACTAACATGTTGCAAAAAAAGGTTGACTGTGTCCCTTTAAATTCCCCCAGTTGATCCCTGGGAAATTAAAATCACCTACGATGATCGTATTCCCCGCTTCAGATACTGACATGATTTCTTTAATGGGTTTGTTATTGTATTCAGTTCCTGAATTTGGTGGTCTGTAAATATTTCTGAACAGGATTTTTGGTCTTTTTTTTTTTTCTGACGATCATGAGATCAGGAACGAGCACGCTCTCCCTACTCCCACGATTCCCTCAACTGCTTGATGGCTGTCGAGCACTCCGCTTCAGTCGAGGATCAGACCACTAGCTCCATGGTACCCTGTCGGGCTTGTTGGCCGTGATGCAGGCCAACCAGCCGGTTAAGATTCTTTCTGGACCCAGTTGACCCGTTGTCTGAGGGGATCAAGGATGGGTCAGAGTCCTTTCGACCCTCTCCCAGGTGGGTCAGGAGTAGTTGGTAGACCAGACTGTCTCCTCCTAGGAGTTGCTTTGTTCTGGGTTCCCGCGGCAGGAGCCAGAGTGTGTTCTGTAGCCCCTTCTCCCATTTCTCCTCACCACCGATGCTCTAGTTGTCGGTCGAGATGTAGGTTTCAGTTGAGATCGTGGTTGAGGGATTCCTTACATTCCTGTGCTCAACCTTCAGCCCGGAAGCACCGTCAGTGCTCGTCTTCATCTTCAGATGATGAGAGGCATCATCTCAGGCTGTGTCGGCACTTTGAGAAGCTGATGTGGCAACATTGGGTCCTCGGGCAGGGTAGGCTTCAGCCCCCACACTTCCCTAGTCGCCCCAGTCTGGCTTGTCCCAGTCCTGCTGTGCCTGGTGTCTCTAGTGCCAGACTCTCTGCCAATTTGAGTTGAACCACTGTCTAAACAGTCTATACAGCGATCCCCTACCAAAGCCTCCTGCCTGGCTAGCAAGCCTTCCTGGTTGGCTGTCGGTCGAGATCACTCACTCACTCAGGCGAGTCCAGGGAGGTCCATGGGGAAAAGCAGCCAAGGGCGGTCTTTGAGGAGTCTTTGGACTCCGACAGGTCCTCCATGCAGTCTTCCAGGACCCCAAGCTTTGCCCGTGAATTGCCTGAAGAACTGACTGCTGAACATGGGCTGATCTTCTTGAGGTTGATCTCCAAATCCGTGGAGATCCCCTTGGAGCTGGTCCAGAATTAGGCCAAGTACCCCTTACAAAATCCTGGATCAGGATGATTCCCCATGGGTCTCCTTCCTCACAGGGGTGGGGGAGTGGCCATTGTTCTTAGAGCCATCCTGGGCTTCACAATGCATTTGGTTGGTAGCACCAGATCTTTTGAGTGCATTGCTGTGCGTGGGGGTCCAGGTGCAGGTTGCAGGATTCTCCTTATTTACCGACCCCCCCAGGCTGGGAGGAGAATTCCTGCAGGAAGTAGCAGACGTCGCCATTGACCAGGTGTTGGGAGTCCCCAGGTGTTTAATCCTGGGGGACTTCAACGCTTGGGTCGACAACGAATCCTCGCAGTTCGGTTACGACCTCCTCCAGCTTATGTCATCACTGGGCCTGACACAAGCAGTTGCTTCTGCGACCCATCAGCATGGCCACACACTCGATCTGGTGTTCCAGCTGGGTCTTGGGGTTGATAGCCTCAAGATAGATCGGGTGTCATGGTCTGATCATTGCACCATGGGGTTTACGTTTGGGGAACCCCCTAATAGTCCTCCCCCTGTGGAGCTGGTCAGTTGCCGCCCTTTAAGGGGTTTACACCCAGAGGGACTATTGGCGTTAGCTGACCTATCTAGAGTTGAGGTGGCTTGTGCGATTGGCACAGGTGAGGTGGTGGACAACTATAACAATGTGGTGTCCGAAGCACTGGATGTCCTCGCTCTGGTTCATATATGACCCAGATCCTCTGACTTGAGATCCCCCTGGTTTGATGGGGATCTCAAGGTGATGAAGATCAAGGGTCGGAAGTTGGAGCATTACTGGCAGAAGACCCGGCTGAAGGCTGACAAACTGGTCTTATGTGCCCACTATGGTGTGTACCTGGAGGTAATCTCTGATAAGAAGGCAGAATTCCTGTCCGGGGAGATTGCTGCAGGGAAGAACAGACCTTCTCAGCTTTTTCAGACTGTGGGCAGGCTTGTCCACCCTGCCTGTCTACAGCTGAAGAAGACTTTTTCATCCACTCTGTGTGAAGAGTTTGCTCTGTTCTTTAACAGAGTGTCGTCTGTCCGGTCGGGGATTCTGGCAGGAAGACTTATGCCTCGCGGTGGCTGACAGGGAGCAGAGGCACTCTGTGTGTTTGGGAAGAGTTTAGGCCAGTGGAGATGTCCGAAGTAACTGGGGTGATCTTAGAGCTGAAGCACACATTTTGCGAACTGGACCCAGCCCCAATGCATTTTTTAATGGGATGTGCCGAGGCTGTCGGCCGAGTGTTCGCCAGAATTGCCTGTTGCTCAGTGGTGGAATGGGTGTTCCCAGTGGCTTTGAAAGAAGCACTGGTGAGACCCCTCCTTAAGAAACCTTCCCTCGACCCAGATGTCCTGGTGAATTACTGTTCTATCTCCAACCTGCCATTTTTGAGCAAGGTTGTTGAGAAATTGGTGGTACAGCAGCTTGAAAATCGCCTCGTGTCCTTCGACATCTATGAGCCATTTCAGTCAGGTATTCAGGTTAGACACAGCACAGAAACCGCTCTAGTTAGGGTGCATAATGATCTACTCAGGGCTATAGATAGAGGAGGCAGGTCAGTTCTTGTGCTCCTCGATCTCTCATTAGCATTTGACACTGTGGACCAAGGCATGCTTCTTAATTGGCTCTGTGAGTTTTGTGGACTCACCGGTGTTGTCATCAGATGGTTTGAGTCCTATCTCTCTGATAAGGTACAGCAGGTAGTGGAGGGGAAATTCTCCTCCTCCCCAATGCCCCTGTCATGTGGAGTTCCACAGGGTTTGATCTGTTCTCCGATGCTGTTCGCGGTACACATGCTGCCCCTGGGTGAGATCATTAGGCAATACAGTGTGGAGTTGCACACTTATGCAGATGACACCCAGCTGTATTTGTCATTTGCATCCGGAACATCCAGTGCTGTCAACGTGCTTAACATCTGTCTGGCTAAAATCAATGACTGGATGGCTTCCAGCTGGCTGAGACTAAACCCGGATAAGACAGGTGCTAGTGATTGAGCCAGGATGCGGGCATGATGGGTTGCAACCTGGAGCGGACACAGGTCTTTTCCTGGGGTCTGCTCCATTGGTGGCTTCTCCGAGGGTGCGTAATCTAGGTGTGATCCCAGACAGCAGGCTGACCTTTGAAGATCAGTTCTCATCTGTAGTAAAGAGTGTTTTTTACCACTTGCAGAACAATGCCAGGATCAAGCCCCTCGTTCCACTCAAGGATCTGCCGACACTGGTACGTCTTTGTCACCACTAGGCTTGACTACTGTAATGCTCTTTACTTTGGGATCATTGGAGGGACCCTCCGTGGGCTGCAGCTGGTGCAGAATGCGGCAGCCCAGTTGCTGATGGGCCTGTGTAGGTCCTGTCATGTGACCCCGGTCCTGTGTGCTCTGCACTGGCTGCTGGTCAGGTGGCAGGTCCTTTTCAAGGTGGGCTTGCTCACTTATAAGGCCCTATATGGACTGGGTCCTGGCTACCTGTCAGAGCTTCTGATACCTGCAGCCTCTGTTCGCTCCCTCCACTCCTCGTTGAAGGGCCTCCTGGATGTTCCCAGGGTTCAGCTCAAGACATCTGGGGATCGAGCATTTAGTGTCTCTGGGCCAACCATGTGGAACACACTTCAATCCACAGTTCAGCAGGCCCCCTCAACTGGTATTTTCAAGCAGAGGCTAAAAGCCCATCTTTTTAGCCTAGCTGTTACAGAATGATTTTTATGTCCTACTGTTTTAATTACTGTAGTTGATTGTTAGACTGGAATTTGAATTTTATTTATCTTTGTAATTTTCGGATCTTATTTGTTTTATTGGGCACCCAGAGCCTCAGGGATTGGGCGTCCTAAAATAGAATTTTCCTTGCCCTTCTCTGTGTTAGAGGCTATTCTAGAACCTGTACTGGAGCTCTGGCAGAATCTGGCTTCCTGTGTGGCACCCCGGCCCTCATGGTACACAAGTATGCAGTCCCGACTGGTTCCCTGTTTGGTTTCTTGGACCATCCCTCTGCTGAAGGGGTTGGTGGTGGACTCCCGTCTTCCATAAGACCAGCAATGTGAGGGATGTGGGCAAACTCCCTGACGAGGAGTCCAAGAAGCATGACCATGCAGCCAAGAAAGTTTTTGCTGCATCCTCTCTGGGTCTCCGTCAGGCGAATAATGTGTTGATGGCCAGCTTTGGTCACACCCTGATGGGCGTCCTTGACCATGTCCTCCCCACCTTTCTGCAGATTTGCAGTCTGCGGTTAAGGTGGTCACAGAGCAGGGTCGAGCGCTGGCCATACACCAGCTTCAGATGGCTTTGGACATTGTAGACTCCTGCACCCGGTCTGTGGCCACAGTAGCAGTGTGTCACAGGGCCTGGCTGCAGATTTCCACCTTCATGTGGACAGCCAGCACAAACTGGCCAATGTTCCCTTTTTGGGCACCCACCTTTTTGGCCCTGGTGTGGATGGGCACCTTACAAGGATCGAGAAGTCCAGTGCCACCCTTGGATCTGTGACGTCCTCCCAGAAGGACCAGTCAGGAAAAAGCCTTTTCAAGTTCGGCCCTTTCTGTCCCATCAGCAGCAGCCCCAGCCAGTGCAATCACAATTCTGGCGACCTAAACCTAAGTTCGCCAGTCCGGGCACCAAGAAGCCAGGAGGTCGAGGCAGCATGGCCCCTCTGGCAGCTGGTGTCAGTGCCTTCTCCAAGACAGCTCAGTATTGGGTCGGAGGTGTCTGCCTCCTGCCCATCCATTCCCTGCCTTAGCTTCCGTGTGGGGGGTGCTGGCTTCGCCATTACTGGCCCTGTTGGTTTGCCATCATCTCAGACAAATTGGTGCTAGAAGTGGTGGGCAGCGCATTGCCTCTTGACTTTGAGGCTCTCTCGCCCTACTGAGCCCACACTCCACGGGAGTCTGTGGTGTCGTAGGACACACTGTGTGTCCTCAGAGAGGGCATCAATCAGCTCTTAGAGAAAGGAACGTAGCCCTTGTCCCAGATGCCATGGCTGGTTAGGGCTTCCTGTCCAGGTACTTCCTGGGCCCCATACTGGATCTTCACAATCTCAGTCAGTTTCTGCGGAAGTGCAAGTTCTAGGGACATGGATATGTTGTTCATCCACACTTATTGGCAGGTATCCTTGCCGCTTTAAATCTTGCCGGAAGGTCTTCAAGCTGGCTCCTCCCACCCACCCGGGTGGTATAACTCTCGGCTCCGCCCCATGACGCCAGATCTTCCTTACCGCTTGGAAGCTCAGGTTCCCTCCTTAACGCTCTGCGTTTGAGACTGGTTCCTATTTCTTCCTTTTTGAGAATTTGAAAGTTTTTGCTAAAAAAGACTTCAGTCTTCGATCCCTTGCGGCTGCGATGGACAAATCGACTCCCGGTTTTCGGAGATGCCCCTGCGGTCAGAAGATGTCTCGGGCGGATCCACACTCCAAGTGTGTCTACTGTTTAGGCCTTGAGCACGACCCGCGGGACTGCGACTTGTGCTCTTGCTTGGCCCTATGTCACGGAGACCGTGCCGCGATTGCATCTGGGCCGTCCCAAGAAGCGTTTCCCTCGGTGAAGTCTAAGGAGGCCCGGTCGGCGGTGTCCGCGGCGGCAGGCTCGGCGGATCAGCTCGAGCAGATGATCGCCCTCGAAGAGGAGGCGGCGCGGGCCGTATCTTCCTCGGCCTCGGCATTTATCCCGCTCTCTCTGGGTTCTTCCTACACAGCTTCCTTTAAGGAGCTTTGTCTGTCCCTCTCCACTAAGGGAGAAGGGCCAACGTCTGCTGGACCTTTTTCTCGGTCCAAAAAGAGGGACAAAGGTAAATCCCTCCGTCGACGCTCTTGGGAGAGGGAAAGGTCCCTCTCCCGAGTGTGGGCCGTCAACCCGGTCGACCGCTCGGCCCGGCCACTGGTCTCACGGTGTCCCGTCAGGTCAGTTGACTGAGACTCCCGTCGGCGAAGTCGAAGATTTTCTCGATCCGTTGGGCGGGTTGTGTCGCCTATAAACCCGAGACTCCCTCTCCCGGTTCCCCGAAGTTGAGGATCCAGTGGGCTTGCCTGTGCCTCCGGTTCGAGCCCTCGGATGAACCCTCCGAGCCGAAGGAGTGCGGTTCCTGCTGACACTTCCCGCACCTGACCTCGGAAAAGCCGAGCTCTTGGTCTCGGACCTCTCGCCGCGGTCCAGCCGATCCGCCGTCATGGCGGTCTCGATCTCGGCACCGCGGTAGGCGGCGTCGCCGCTCGTCCTCGTCCTCCTCCTCGGACGAGGGGAGGCTTCGGCGTAAGTTACGTCGAGGGTACGAGGACCTCATGTGGCAACAGTTCCTCCTGACCGGGAATAAGCCGACACAGTCGCCTTCCCCGGCCATTAAGTGGCTGTCACCGGAGCGGCCGACACAACCCCTCAACTTACCCGAGGAGCCTGTACCCAGGCCGGTTGTTCGGCCAAAACCAGCTGCTCCACGATTCGGTGGAACCTCCGCCTCCACAGCCACTATTTGGGGCTCCGACCAGAGATTCTCGATCGGCTAAGGGTTCTACCCATAGGCTGTCTGTTACCCTCACTCCCGACCGACCTCGGCAGGTAGAGGGTGGCTCAGGCCAGAGGCAGCTCTTGAGGACTCGTCCAAGTCCGAGATAATTCCTCCTTTTCTCCAGCGACTAGACTTGGAGTCCTCAGGAGGACAGTCAATGGACGATAGCCGTCGTCCTTCCTAGGACTTCTCGGCTCATCTCGAGTCCACGGGATGAGCTCGAACCCGTTCCAAAGCGGGCCAGGTATCCCTCACGGAGATTCTGGACCGAGGATTCTCCAGCGGAGGCCTTTCGGTGGCGAGGCCATGGTGGGTCCGGCCTTGAGCTTTGGCAGCGCCCTGCTTCTGTCCTGCACCTTTGGCCAGGAAGTGTCACGGTCCCCTACAGGTTCCCTGTCCGGTTTTGACACCCTCTGCTGAGGGTTGGTTACCGACAGCGTTTTCTGGCGCGCCGGCAGCATCGCCAGGGATGTGGACAAACCTCCCGACAAAGGATCCAAGAAATTGGATTATGTCGGTGAAAAGTCTATGCTACGTCCTCTCTCGGCCTTCAGGCCAGTTCGGCCGTCCTCATGGCACATTTTCTCATGCTCTGTTGGCTCCCTGGATGAGGTCATCCTCATCTTCCCGAGATCTGCAGACTACGGTCAAGCAGGTGCGGGACCAGGACGAGCAGTGGCCAAACAACAGCTCCAGACTGCTTTAGATATTGGGGACTCATGTGCCAGGTCGGTGGCGGCTGCAGTGGCTATCGTCGGCAGGCTTGGCTGAGGATATCCACCTTTACCTGGATACCCAGCACAAGTTGGCGGATGTTCCCTTTTGGGGACTGACCTCTTGACCCTGGGGTGGAAGGTCACCTGCAGAGGATCGAGAGTCCAATGCTACCTTGGACTCGGTCTCTTCTCGCTCAGAAGGACAAAGCCGCCAAACCACAGCCTAAGCCCTTGGTCCTTCTGCGCCCCGGCGCCCGGCCCAGCAGCGTCAGGGCCAGCAGGCTCGGCCTTGGCATCCCAAACCCAAGCCGCCGGCTTCCTCTAACAGGAGGCAGGGAGGAAAAGGCCCAGGAGGTCCCTCGGCTGGTCCCTCCTCCAAGCCTTCCCAGTGACGGGCTGAGGGGTGTCGCCCCCATCCCCGTCATCTTACCCCTGGTTCCCCCCGTGGGGGAACGGCTCTGACACTTCCTTTCCGCCTGGTCCGCTGTTACCACGGACAGGTGGGTACTGGAGGAGGTGGTGGGAAAAGGCCTGCCTCTGGAATTCGAGCAGGCCCCACCCTTCAGAGCCGTCGCACCTCGGGGGGCCTCGGGGTCCGTAGCCTCACTGTCGGCTCGTCGAGCCGACATCGCTCTCCTCCTCCAAAAGGAGGTGATCAGGTGGTAGCGGACCCCCTCAGACCCAGGGTTTGTGTCCAGGTACTTCCTGGTTCCGAAACGGATGGGGGCTGGCGCCCCATTCTCGACCACATGACCTAAACAAGTTCCTAAGGTCTCGAACCTTCAGGATGGTCACTCTGGCTCAGATACTACCATCCTTGGAACGCGGCGTGTGGTTCTGCTCTCTGGACTTGCAGGACGCGTGTTTTCACGTCCCTATCCGTCCGTCTCACCAGAGATTCCTTCGCTTCCGAGCGGAAGGATCCCTTTTCGAGTTCCGAGCCATGCCCTTTGGCTTGTCTCCAGCTCCCAGGGTCTTCACCAAATGCATGGCAGTGGTGACAGCATTCCTGTGGTGCCGAGGGGTCTGGGTGTACCCTTACCTGGACGACGGGCTGATAGCAGCTCCCTCCAGGCAGGGAGGTGGAGTGGTCCAGAGATCTGGCCCTCCAGGTCTGCTCTCAACTGGGCCTCCTTATCAACGAGGCCAAGTCGGAACTCGAGCCGAAGCAGGTGATTCTGTTCATCGGGGCGCAGCTCGACTCTCTTCGAGCCAGAGCGCGGCTCCCGGCGGACAGGGCCGAGTTCTTTCCTCCTTTGCCCAATCATTTCTGGTTGGGCAATTGCCCCTGCCGGGACTTCCTCGCCTCCTGGGTCTCATGGCGGCCTGCACCAGCGTGGTCCGTTGGGCCGCTGGAACATCGTCCCCTTCAATGGGGACTGGCCAGTCAGTGGTCTGACGCTGCCATCCTTTGGACCAGCTTGTGTCGGTGACAGAGGGATGTGGGCGCTCTCCAGTGGTGGATCGTTCAGGTCATTTGCAGGAGGGCATCCCGTTCGTCCGCCCCGAGCCGACGGTCTCTCTATCGACCGATGCCTCTCTGATGGGTTGGGTTGCCCATCTGGGGGAACACCGAGTCACGGCCTCTGGTCCCCGAGGGAGTCCCGATGCCACATCAACCTGCTGGAGCTCCGAGCGGTCCGCCTAGCTCTCACCGCCTTTGCTCCGTTCCTCCGGGGTCAAGTGGTCCGAGTCCAGATGGACAACACCACGACCATGTACTATCTAAACCGCCAGGGCGGGCACGCTCCATGCTTCTATGCGGAAGCTCTCCGCATTTGGTCACTCGTGCGCAGCCTGGAGGCGGATCTCCTAGCCATTCATGTGGCAGGAGCCTCCAACACCCTAGCCAATGCCCTAAGCCGGATAGGGCTGCATCCCATGAGTGGTCTCTCCTGCGGAGGTAGTACATCTGTTCTCCCATTGGGCACACCTCAGGTGGACCTGTTTGCCTCCAGGGAGAACGGAAAGCTGAGGCTGTTCCATGCCCGCCCTCCTCAGCAGGGCTCGCTGCAGGGGGATGCCTTCTCGAGGCAGTGGACCCCGGGCCTCTTCTACGCCTTTCCCCCATTTCCCTTGATCCACAAGGTGCTTCTCAAGGCGAAGAGGGACAAGGCGCAGGTGATTCTGATAGCCCCAGACTGGCCTCGCCAGTTCTGGTACCCAGATCTCCTCAGTCTCAGCTCCAGGACTCCGCGGCAGCTTCCAGCTCGCCCGGACCTGCTCTCAGTCAATCAGGGGAAGGCGTTCCATCCGGACCTTCAATCCCTGCACCTGACGGCCTGGTTCCTGAGCGGCTAGAGTTCCAGGCCTTGGGTCTTTCCGACGAGGTCCTCAATGTAGTTGAGGCGTCCCGTAAGGAGTCGACCAGAAAATGCTATGCCTTCAAATGGAGAAGGTTTTCCATTTGGTGTCAGGGCAAGGGCTTGGACCCTTCCTCCTGTTCCTTGGCAAGCATCTTGGACTATTTATGGTCCCTTTCTAATCAAGGGCTCAGGTCGGCGACCCTAAGGGTGCACCTGGCAGCCATCTCTGCTTACAGGGCGGGCCGGGAAGCAGTGATGCGCAGGAGAAAGGTGGTCTGGCGGCTTTTCAAAGCCCTGATCACATTTCCCCTCCGGTCACGAGAACCTCCACCTCCGTGGGATCTACTGCTGGTACTGGCAAAGCTCATGGGCAAGCCATTCGAACCTATGCACAGGTGTGCTCTCTCACCTGTCGTGGAAGACCGCCTTCTTGGTGGCTATCACGTCAGCCAGAAGGATGGGAGAGCTCCAGGCGCTTTCCATGAGTCTCCTTACCTGGTCTTCCACAGGGACAAGGTTGTCCTCGCCCCCACCGAAATTCCTTCCGAAGGTGGTGTCGGAGTTTCACCTTAACCAGGTGTTGACTCTGCGTGTTCTACCCCAATCACACCTCGGAGGGCGCGAATATAGGCTCCATACTCTGGACCCTAGAAGAGGCGCTGCGCCTATTACAAAGAGCGCCACGGCTGAAATTCGGGGAGAGTTACGCCAGCTGTTTATCCTCTCTGTAAACCCGCATCTGGCAGACCTGCAGCCAAGTGGACGATAAGCAGGTGGGTCACCTCCTGCATAGATCTCTGCTATAAGTTGCGGGCATGGAGCCTCCCAGAGGATAAGAGCTCATTCTACCCGCCATACTGCTGCAACGGTGGCTGCTTCCAGGGACATCCCTATCCAGGAAATCTGCAGGGCTGCTACCTGGAAGTCAGCACACACCTTCATTACCCATTACCACATCGACCTTGAGTCACGCCGGGATGCTGGTTTTGGGGCCTCGGTTCTCCAGTCTCTCTTTCCCAAGTAAGTATTGGGGGTGTGCGTCTTGCCTCCCTCCTCCCGGAGAACTGCTAGGAGTCTGCCAATAAGTGTGGATGAACAACATATCCATGTCCCTAGAAATACAGGTTACTCACCTGTAACAGGAGTTCTAGGAATGGTATATGTTGTTCATCCTACATTTCCTCGACCTCCCGGCTTGACGCAGCCTGAGCTTCCAGCGGGCAGATCTGGCGTCATGGGGTGGAGCCGAGAGTTATAGCACCCGGGTGGGTGGGAGGAGCCAGCTTGAAGACCTTCCGGCAAGATTTAAAGCGGCAAGGATACCTGCCAATAAGTGTGGATGAACAACATATACCATTCCTAGAACTCCTGTTACAGGTGAGTAACCTGTATTTCTGGATGGTCACTCTCAACCAAATAATTCCAGTCCTGGAGCAGGACATGTGGTTTTGCTCAAAAAAGTTCCTTATACAAGGAATCCAAGGAAAAAGGTCTTGTAGTTCATATTATGCGTCCCCGAGGTGTCCCAAATATCAAAGTAATGTGGTAGTGGGGTCGCTTTAAATCTTCTCAAGATTTAAAAAAAATCTCTTTTTCAGAGTTCTTTATTGATTGCTTTTCTAGTTGCCCTGACATTTCGCTCTATGCACTTTTTCAAAGGGTGTTTTGATTTCTGAAAATAATCAATAGTATATTTTAACACACATTTCACATAACATTCTTTCTTAGTTCATATAATTTCTGTGCCGACTTTCTATTTCTATAAACGGTTCCATCCACCTAGGATGAAAACAGAAGGTAGAAAACCTTGGAACAGTTTATAGAAATAGAAAGTCGGTACAGAGATGATTGCTTGGTAGTGACTTTATTTTTGATAAACATTATATGAACTAAAAGAATGTTATGTAAAATGTGTGTTAAAAATGTACTATGGATTATTTTCAGAAATAAAAAAACCCTTTGAAAAAACACATAGTGCGAAACATCAGGGCAACTAGAAAAGCAATCAATAAAGAACTTTGGAAAAGAGAATTTTTTTAAATCTTGAGAAGATTTAAAGCGACCCCACCACCACATTACTTTGACATGTGGTTCTGCTCTCTGGACCTTCTCCAGGATGCCTTCTTCCCACATTCCAGTCCATCCGTCCCACTGGCGGTACTTCCGGTTCTGTGCAAAGGGGATTCTGTACAAGTTCCAGGTCATGCCTTTCTGCCTCTACTTGGCCCCCAGGTCTTTGCCAAGTGCATTGCAGTAATGGCAGCATTCCTGAACACCTCACCCCAGAGGCCTGCTGCTGAGGAAGGGGGAGGATAAAGAAAGACCTGTAAACTGGGCATAGTCTGCGGAGATGACTGCCTATGGGCAGAGTGGTCAAAACCTGATCTAGATCTATGATGTCCCTTTTCTTTACTCTTTTTAGCGATCACAAGGTAGGGAGTTGAACGGTCCCTGTAACCTAATGCCAAGCATGAGCAGGGCTGTTTCTTTTTGTGACTAAGGCAGTCATCACCATTTGGGTGCAGGAATCCCAGTGTCTCCTTCTTTGTTACTTCCGGTATTATCACACTGGGCTTTCTCTCAACTTTGGGACTGACTCCACCATCTCGAGTACTCCCTTTACCTTCTGGGAAAGCATTAGTTCAGCAGTTTTGTTATATAACTGTGTGAAAAAACTTCGCTCTGTTAAAGCTAACTATTACATTTCTACTTTCGAACAAGCTAAAGGTAACCCTCATAAAATATGGATGACTATCAAAGCTATAGGAGGACGGCCCATGGCCCCCTCTGTCCCAACAAAGATAGTTGCAAGTGGCAAGATTGTGGAAAACAAGTCCCTAATCCTGGAGGAACTTAACTCCCACTTTGCCACAGCTGGATTAGCTTTGACTCGTCACCTTATGCTGGTGCTGCGGTGAGCCAGCATACCCTCCCTACATCTAGTCCTGCACCCAGCCCCTTCCAACTGCCGAGATAACTTATATAAAAGTAGAAGATTCTCTTCTTAACTTAGACACCAAAAGCGCAGGGGACGATGGCTTGGAACCCTTTTTCCTAAGGTCAGGCTACACCCATCTCACTGCCCCAATTCTCCACATCTTCAATCTTTCCATTACATCTGCTACTGTGCCCTCCTGCTGGAAATCAGCACATATACTCCCTCTATTTAAATCTGGTGACCCATGCGATGTAAACAACTATAGGCCTATCTCCATATTGCCTATCCTTTCTAAAGTTCTCGAAAAACTGATCAATATTCAGTTAAAATCTCACTTGGAAACCTTCTCTCTCATTAACCCAGCTCAATCTGGCTTCCGGGCTAATCATAGCACAATCACTGCACTAGCAAAAGTAACCAATGATTGGATCTCTGCTATAGATGCTAAGAAGGTAACTGGTGCAGTCTTTTTGGACCTCAGCAAAGCTTTTGATACTGTTGATCACAAACTATTAGTCAATTGCCTTGCAAAGTTGGACGCCATACCATACCACCCAGTGGTTCTCTAGCTACCTAACTGGAAGATTCAAAAGTTAAGCGGAGGCTTTTTCTGCTGCCTTGCCAGTTGCAAGAGGAGTCCCCAAGGATCCATCTTAGGCCCTATCTTGTTTTCTTTGTACATTAATGACTTAGATGCTAACATATCTACGTCCAATCTGCACTTTTTTGCAGATGATACTGTGTTGTATACTTCTGGCTCATCGTTATCTGAAGTTAAGGGAGTGCTTCAAGCGGACTTCACACAACTTGAGCATAATCTAATAAAGGCAAAGCTTCTGCTCAATGCTAAGAAGACTAAAGCAATGAGTCAGTGTCAGTGGCTCAGTAGGTAGCACACTCGCCTCTGAGGCCGGGAGATCAGAGGGCTGTGGATTCAGTTCCCACATCTGGCACTTGGGTTAATATCCCAGTACTGACAGTGTAATGCAGCATGAAAGGGGTGCTGCATTTTTCTGAGGTGCCGTCTTTCGGATGAGACGTTAAACCGAGGTCCCATCTGCCTGGATTGGTGGTAGTTCAGGTGGATGTTAAAGATTCCATGGCACTTATCGAAAAGAGTAGGAATTTCCCGGTGTCCTTGCCAAATTTTCCTCATTCACTAAAAATACCACCAACAGCTTAATCTGGTTCAAGGTCAGTTGGAATTCATCTGTATCCCCCTCCCCCGGGTCGTGCCTGAAAATAGGCAGGATTTGTCTAGTGCACTTACCCGGTCAACAAAAGCTAAATAAATAAATAAATAAATAAATGATATTCTCCCACAGTGCTGTCACAGGCCCCCCAATACCCTTGCCCAAGACTTCATTGTCACCACGCTAAACGAGCCTCTGGAAGTTATAACCAAATTTAAATATCTGAGTATCTGGATCGACGATAAATTATCTTTCAATGACCACGTCGAAGATGTCTCTAGAAGGTTAAAAGCAAGGTTAGGTTTCTTCTACAGAAATAGGCCCCTTTCCCCCTTGAAACTCAAAACAAGCTTGTACAGACCACTTTTCTCCCCCTACTCGACTATGACGATGTAATCTATTCCTCCACCACTCTTGCAAATCTAAGTAAACTTGACATCCTTTATCACCATGCGTTACGGTTCATTACCAACTCCCCTTACCGTTCGCACCACTGTGACTTATATGCAGCTGTTGGTTGGACATCCCTTACTACTAGACGCCTGCTCCATGCTGGGCTGTGGACTCTTAAACTGCTCCTGCAGAAATTGCCAAGCTATCTCTCTCTTCTCATATTAATTATCTCACATAGTGCATACTCGTTAGAAGATCTGACTTTATTATACTTCGACATACCAAGGAATAGCGGACTTCCTTTAGTAAGCGTGCTATTATATGCCTTCCCTCCATTTTGGAACCAATTACAAACCCGTACTGAAACTAACTAGCGCAGTTTCAATAAACTTCTACAAATTGCTAAGTTCACCAAAATAAGACACCTGTAACTGTTATTAAGTCTCTTCCTTCCCCATGTGTCCATATTTATCCACTGGTAAGGTATAATTGATTTGTCATATTAACTGCTTTCCATTCCCCTTCTACTCCTGGCTTTATCTATGCTTATGCTCCACTGCTACTCTATCAAATCACTCCTCTCCCCATATCAGTTGTAGTCTGTTGTTTGTTCTAGCTGCCAAAATACATGTATTGCACACACCAGTTATCATGTTTCATTTATCAGTATGCAACCTGTAAGTCGCTTCCCTGTCTCATATCAATGTTTGCCACCTGTGGTCACCCTATGTGGTACCCTTGTATGTATATCCAGCCTGTATCATGTAACGTGCATTTCATGTATATACTGTTATTACCTATCTGTGTTTGTACTTTAAGTGTTTATGTCACAGGACCTTCTTGTGAATGAGCTTGCTCAATGGAGTTTTCCTGCAATAAACTTGAACTTGTTAATGGATTGCTGTCAAGGAGCAGTGGATCCTTTGCACCTTTTCAGCTCCTCTTGCAATTCCATCTGCAGTACCAGGGACTTAAACATAGAATTTGATAGCAGATAAGGACTTCTTGGCCCATCCAGTCTGCCCATTTCTCCCTACCTACACTGTTACCGCATACTGTGCCCAGTTTACAGGTCTTTATCCCTTCTTTTCCATTATGATTCCCTTGTGCTTATCCCTTGCATTGTTGAACCCCACCACTGTTTTCTCCCCCACCACCTGTGCTGGAAGGCTGTTCCAGGAATCCACCACTCTTTCTGTGAAGAAGTAATTCTAACCCCTGTAATGCTCAGTATATTCATAACTTTATGCAGTAAGCCTGGAGGGTTGGACTGCCCGGACTGATGGAACACATGCAAATGAGTAGAATTCTTTGCACGTGAGCATCTTTCAAATACTGCCTCTACCAACTGTAGTGTTCTAACCAATTCAGATTTTTCTCTCCGCCTGAAAGTCTGGGCGCTCGGAGTGGTCATCTTACTGTTTCGCGTGAAGAAGATTCAAAAACCTTAAATATTTTCTATTTATTTTATTGCCTCTACTAATTTGTAATATAAATCTTGTTTATTGCTTAAGTTACATTTATTTTCCGGTTCCTTGCGGTTCGGAATAACCGTGGGGGAACTGGTTAGTCTTTTAAGTTATCGGGGTTCTCTGATTAAAGAGCCTTGTTTTTGTTTAATTATTAGTTTAGTTTTTTAGTGTATTTCTTGTTTTTGATAACCGTGTTTTATTGGTTACAGAACCGCTGATCCGGTTCACCTGACATCTCCTGGGTTCGGTTCCTCTGGTTCCTATCGGTTCGGGAACCGACCGTGAAAATAAAAAAAAAAGCGTTTTGAGTTTTAAATAGCCGCACTTTATATTGACTTCGTGGTTGGTGTTTTCTTGCCTTTCTGATCATTACCATGTCAGATAAACCCGAACCGGAGAACCCGGTTTAAAAAATTGCTTAAAATGTGGAGATGTATTTGCACAAGCAGACAAGCACACCTTCTGTGTGACTTGTCTGGGATTTGAACATCTGGATCAGGACTGTGAAGTTTGCAAGACTTTCCCCAAAAAAACTGTGGAAAACACCTTGAAAGGCTAAACAAGAAATTTCCTAGGGGTCCCTCCGGCTCTGACTAGCCGACACCCCAATCTACTGTGGCTGAAACCACAAGTTTGCTTACCCCTGCCCCTGAGACGGGCGAAAAAGGGGCAAAAAGAGGGAAGGAACCGTCTGACTTCCCGGTTCCCTCAAAGAAACTTAAGAAAACTAAGCATGCAGAATCCTCCTCTGCTAAACCAGGGACTTCTGCTCAGTTGCCTGACATGCCCTCGGCTCAAGAGATAGCCCAGGCCCTTAAAATTATCCAGGCACTGCAAAATATTGTTCCCCAGTAGCCTGCCCCTACCCAGGGTCCCCAGGCCAGCATTGGTGTGCTGCCTTCTTTATAGGAGGAGCAGTATTATGAAGAGGAGGAGGGTCCTTTTCAGGTTGTTTAACCTATTCCTCCAGAGGTTTCTCCTGAACATGATTTTGGTTCTCCTCCTAGGGTGTCAGAGGATTACTCATCCCATTTTACATTTGTAAGGAGAATGGCAGATGCTCTGGATATTGCTACTACAGAGCAAACTGAGGATGAGGAGGAAATTGAATACTTGAATATGATGGGTTTGACACCCACCAAAGCCCTCCTCTTGCCAGTTTACACATTTTGCAAAAAGGACACCCTGAAACTTATACAAACCCCTAATTCTGTTCCTCCTATTGATAGGAGAATAGATAAAAAGTATCAGTTGGACAGGACAGGAGCTGACTTTCTTTTCTCCCACCCTGACCATTAAGGGGTTATACAGCAGGCAGCCTGTGACAAAGCCAGAGTCCCCCTGTCCTCCCACCCTCCAGACAAGGACTCCAGAAAAATGGGTAGCATGGCCAAAAAAGCTATTTATCAGCCTCTTTGGCCATGAGACAGGCTACCTTTCAAGCTTGTGCTGCCCAGTATCAAAAATCTCTGTGGCAGTTGGTACTGGAAATGTCCATGAAAGCCCCCTCACCCTTGTCTGAAGACCTGGCTGAAACTGCCAGGTTTGGGCTGGAGGCAGCTAAGTACCAGTTCCAGATGGCTGCTGATTCTAACGACACTGCAGCCAGATGGATGGCTAACACTGTGGCACAGAGAGGGTTTCTTGGCTTAGGCCACTAACCTTACTCAGGATACTCAATCCAAGGCCCTATATTTTCCCTTAGAGGGAAACTCTCTTTTTGGGGAATCCACAGTTGCATGCATGAAAAAAGTGGATGAATATAAGGCCACCTATAGAAGCAACTCTGCTAAAGAGCATGCATCACCATCCACTAGGCCCTATGGAAGGGGGGTAGGGGAAGGTCTTTTATGATGAGACCCTTCTTAAAGCCAGTAGCCGTGACCCAGTACCAGCAGTATCCACAACAGGGATACTCTAGGGGTAGGGGTAGAAGGGTCTCTAGGAGGGGTTCTCAAACCCAACCGCAACCCCAACCAAAGCAAAACCCCTGAGGATCAGGCCGCCTTCTCCCTCCCTGTCGGAAGCAGACTCTTCCACTTCTTCCAGGCTTGGCTAAGCATCACCACAGACAAGTGGATGCTGGAGGTAGTGGGTCAGGGTCTGTCTTTGGACTTCAAATCTTTTCCTCCTCAGAAAACCAGGGTTTACTACTCACCTCCTCTAGCAGAGAGGGCATTGCTAGAAGCAGAGGTCCAAAAGTTGTCACATCTCAGAGCAGTGGAATTAGTCCCTACCACCATGAGAGAAAGAGATTTTTACTCCAGATACTTCCTAACAACAAAGAAAAGTGGGGAGTGGCAGCCTATACTGGATCTCAGAGCTTTGAACAAGCATCTGAAAAAAACAAAGTTCAAAATGGTCAGTTTGGCGCGAATATTGCCAACAATCCAAAAGGGGGACTGGCTGGCATCACTGGACTTGAAAGATGCCTATTTCCACATCCCCATAAAGGAATCTTTCAGAAAATACCTCAGATTCAGCGTTCCTTCAGGCCACTATCAGTTTTCAACTCTTCCTTTCAATCTCTCCTCAGCACCAAGGGTGTTCACAAAGTGCCTAGTTGCTGTAGTGGCATATCTAAGAAGACAGGGAGTGACTGTTTTCCCTTAACTAGACGATTGGCTGGTGGTGGGAAACTCACCAGACCAGTAAGGAACTCCCTAAAAATCACCCAAGTCCTCTTAGAGTCTCTGGGTTTCATAATAAATCAAAAGAAATCAGTCCTAACCCCTGCTCAAACTTTGCAGTTTATAGGGGCAGAAATCAACACACTTCAGGGCAGAGCCTTTTTACAGGGTGCAAAGTCTTCAGTCAATAGCAAACTCCTTCGTCCTGAACAGCTCAAAAACTGCAAGACAGTTTTTGCAGCTTATTAGGTCATATGGCTGCATCCACAGGCACAGTCCAGGCATCCAGATTCCATATGCGAGACATCCAGTTTCACTTCAGGGCTCACTGTAGTCAGAAAAAAGACCCTTTTTCAAAACTTGTACCAGTGACAGGCCCACTATTAAGGGCCCTCTTGTGGTGGAAACAGGAATCCAATTTAGGGCAAGGAGTGCCTTTCCAGAAAGAAAAACCCTCCTTCGTACTCACAACAGCTGCATCCCTGTTGGGCTGGGGAGCTCACTTAGGAAAGCACATGACCCAGGGAATCTGGTCAGCAGCAGAGTCCCTTCAGCACATAAACTTGAGTTAAGAGCAATGTTACTAGCCCTAAAGGCTTTATCTTCACTTCACTGATAATGGGCAGAGTGGTTCAGATCAGAACAGACAATACCACCACAATGTGTTACATAAACAAACAGGGAGGCATCAGGTCAGGCCTCCTCTGCACAGAGTCCATGAAGATTTGGACACTGGTGTACTCTCTGAAGGTCTCTTTACAGGCAATTCACTTGCCAGGAAAGGACAATACTTTGACAGATTCACTAAGCCGCATTAACCAGGCCCATCACGAATGGACTCTGAACAAGCAGGTGGTAAAAGTTATTTTCAGAAGGTGAGGCACTCCAGAGATAGACTTGTTCGCATCCCACCAGAACCACCAACTACCTCAATATTGCTCTAGGCACCTGTATGCTTTTTCCCCTTTCTCCCAGGTTTTCAGGGTGTTACTGAAGCTAAAGTTCCCTCTCAGCATCTCTGATCTTGATGGCTCTGGATTGGCCCTGGCAGCCATGGTACTTTCTTCTGCTCTCCATGTCTGTCCGCAAACCGATACAGTTGCCCCTCAGACACAATCTCCTGATTTCCAATCAGGGAACATTGTTGTATGCGAATCTCAAGACTCTTCATCTCAAAGCATGGCTCTTGAAGAATTAGAGTATGCAAATTTAAATCTTTCAGAAGCTGTTCTGCTTATTTTGAAGGGTTATAGAAAACCCTCCACACAGAAATCTTATTCTTCCAAATGGAAGAGATTCTCTCTCTGGTTCCAGTGTGAACCTTATATCACAAAAAGCTGGAGTTTCAGTTGTCCTGGACTATCTCACTCATTTGCATTCACAAGGTTTGCAACCCAATTTGCTTAAGGTTCATTTAGCAGCAGTATCTGCCAACCTTTCTGTGGGCACCAAGGTATCAGTGGCATCTGATAATCCTTTCAAAAGATTTTTTTAAAGAACTAATGCATTTACACCCACCTCACAGGGCACCAGTGCCTGCTTGGGATTTGAATGTGTGTGTAGCCAATCTCATGGGCCCTCCTTTTGAACCCATGGCTACTGCCCACTTGAAATACCTTACTTGGAAAACAGTCTTCCTAGTGGCTATTACTTCTGTTAGTAGAATTAGCGAGCTCCAGGCTCTCTGCATAGACCAGGACTATATCTCATTTCACAGAGATAAGGTAGTTCTCAGAATTAACAGACAGTCTCTTCCTAAAGTGGTTTCAGACTTTCATCTGAACCAGTCAATCACTCTACCTGTCTTTCTCACAGACCACACCAGTTCTGGTGAAAGAAGATTACATAGTCAGGATGTGAAAAGAGCCATCAGCTATTACATGTCAGCCACTAAAAATCTTGGGAAAAATGGAAAACAACTTTTCCTTACACATGGGAATGTAGGAAAAGGTAAACCAGCCTCAAAAAGATCAATTTCTCGGTGGATAGTCCAGTGTATACAGTTCTGCTACACTAAGGCAGGTAAAGAGCCCCCAACAGGATTGAGGGCACATTCAACAAGAGGAACAGCTGCTACCCTTGCAGCTGCTAGGGAGGTTCCCTTGGTGGACATTTGCAAAGCTGCTACCTGGAAAACACCTTTACAAAACACTATAACCTGGATATTTTATCCAGGGGTGATGCTAGGTTTGGCACAGCAGTCCTGCAGAGTCTGTTTCCAAAATAAGTTCTGTGGCCACCTCAGTGGTACTGCTTGGTAGTCTGCATAAAGTTATGAATATCCTGAGCATTACTGGGATTAGAAGAAGAAATTACTTACCATAGTAATCTTATTTCTTCCCAGTGATGCTCAGGTATTCATAACTCCCTTCCTTCCTCCCCTTCCAGAACTTCAGCCTCTGCATTCCGCATGTTGGTGCCATCAAGCCATATTATATCTGTTGCATTTTTCTGTTTTAATCATTTTTAAACTGGAGTTTTCAATGTTCTCTCGTAGAGATTTATTGATGTGTTTTTTATTGAAGTCAGCCTCCCTTTGGAGGCTTATTCTAAATGTATGCTTTAATTAGGGGAAACCCCTCTTTTATAGAATATTAATTACATTACTTTCCTAATGCCTGTCTTCCAGGCTTCTCACAAATCTGAATAGGTTAGAACACTACAGTTGGTAGAGGCAGTATTTGAAAGATGCTGACGTGCAAAGAATTCTACTCATTTGCATGTGTTCCATCTCTCCAGGCAGTTCAACCCTCCAGGCTCACTGCATAAAGTTATGAATATCTCAGCATCACTGGGAAGAAATAAGATTACTATGGTAAGTAATTTTTTCTTCCTCACCTCTCTCCAGAATCTTCTCCCCTACAGCTTCATAGCATGTCCCCTAGTTTTTGAGCACAACTTCCTCAGGATCAGTGCCATCTTCAGCGTCGGCACCTCTGGTGCTGCCAGCAGTACAAGTGCTGTCTTCACTACTGGGGCCATTGATGTTGACACCGTTGTCCATGCCGGCTCTGCTGTTGGTATTGATGCTTCTTTGATGCTGATGCTGGTATAGCCTTCCCATGGGGTATCATATTCAGCCACAGTGCCTGGTGGGGAATACCCCTTGGATCCCGGAGATCTCTCTTCCCCCCTTGCTGGAGCATGAGTACAGTCTGTATCTCACTGACAAAGAATCGTAGGAGTTTGACGAAAACCCTTTAAACCCATAGAAGAATTTGCATGCTCAGATAGTTCAAGCTCCACAGGAGGACCTCTCTTTTCACTCACTGCTGAAAAACATGTACACAGCTCTGAACTTAGAAGCAGTGGCTGTAGTTGAAGCCAAGAAGATACAAACGGATTATCTTAATATACCTTCTCCACCTGTCTTCCTAGTGCCACCTCTTCACTCTGCTCTGGAGACCCTCATTGAGATAGCCTAGAGCAGGTCATCTTCCATTTCAGCAGTCCCCAGCTCTCAGATAAGAAGTGCATTATAAATACCCAGGAAACAAACTGGTTTACTACACTCCGCCTACAGCAGATGCCATTCACTAAAAATACCACCAACAACTTAATCTGGTTCAAAGTCAGTTGTCATTCATCTGTATCCCCCTCCCCTTGGTCGTGCCTGAAAATAGTCAGGATTTGTCTAGTGCACTTACCCGGTCAACGAAAACAAATAAGTACAATTATTTATCATGGCTAGTAAGTCAGTAACTTCTAAGTAGTTTACTGTGCAGCCTCCGGATAAGGATCCTTTTATGAGTGACATTATGGGAAAATGGGTGTTTGCTTTAACCCTTATGATCATAAGCTACCAGTCACATTATACGAGGTACAAATGCTCACTGTAGAACAAGCTTGGAGATGTCACAGAAAGCCGGACAGAGTTGTCCTTGAAGTAAAACCTCTTGACTGTTATTGCAGAAGGGGTTGCTAAATTTATTAGTGTTAGTATTATATTACAGGTATTTGCTGGCCCGGTGGCGCTGAGGGCTGAGGCGCTGTACGCCACACCTCGTGCCACACCGGCGACCCGGGTTCGGGAACAAGCATGGGTTGCCATGGGTTGGCAGGGGAGGAGAGGAATCAAGCGTCTGATGGACTGCTCTTCCTCTCCAGGGAGGGGGTCCACATCGGTTGGCGTCCGACTGCCCCTTGGTGGAGACCGGGGGTCAGGGACGCACGCCACACATTGGGGGAGTTGAGGGTAGATGGCTGGCATCATTGCATGCCCTGACTCCAGGGGAACTGAGAGGAGGAAAATGGAAAATGATCATGGCAGCTTGATAGCCATCCACAGGACGCTCGACCTCGGGAGCACCGCTGCGATGCTGGATCCTGTCTCGGCGGGAGTAAGGGGGACTCTCTGCCGCCCCGCCACGGGGGGGGAAAGACGTGGAGGTATTTGGCAGTGGGGGCTTCATTGGGGCTGAAGCGGACCAGATGGTGGCCGGATGAATGGGATGCCAGGAAGTGATGTGCACATCGGGAGCCACAGGTA
Organism: Neoceratodus forsteri; assembly: GCA_016271365.2. NCBI lineage: Eukaryota > Metazoa > Chordata > Ceratodontiformes > Ceratodontidae > Neoceratodus > Neoceratodus forsteri. The sequence goes on along the minus strand of CM028136.1, from coordinate 48,382,137 downwards.
AAAAGTACTAAGGGAAAAAAAAAAGTATCTAATGGTCTTTACTACTAAATAATCTGGCATTTGTGACTCAGAGTTTGCTTGATCAGTGCTTTCAGTGCCAAGACGTGCAGAGTGATGCACTTGGGGAACAAAAACATTACCAGAATATTGGATGGTAGGGGTTCAGCTGGGCACAACATCGGAGGAAAGGGACCTTGGAGTCATCATTAGTGATTCAAACCAGCCATTGTAACAAAGCTTTCATCAAGACTAACAGGATTCTAGGGTGCATTGGGAGGGGATTCAACAGGAGGGACTATGACCTCTGTATGGGTCACTGTGAGGCCCCTTCTGGGGTACTATGCCCGGTTCTGGAGTCCCCACCTGAAAAAGGACTGGGACAGGCCAGAGATGGTACAACAGAGGGAGAGCAAGATGTTTCAGAGCAGATCCTATGAAGTCTGGCTACAGGCACTGAACATATTTTCACTCAAAACCAGATGGGGGTGGGAACATGATTGAGACTTTCAGGTTCCTGATAGGAATAAACAAGATGCCAGGAACAGAGAAGCTAGGACATGAGGTTACAAGTGGAGGTTAAATTGTGGGGGGGTTGTTTTGCAGAAAGAGTGGTTGAGCCATAGAGCGGTCTGCCAGCAAACTGGAGAGTGCCAGAACCATAAACAGCTTCAGACACAGCTGGGATGGAGCCACGGGTACAGTAACTACTCAGAGGGACGAGGGAGACTGTAACATGGAGAATAATAGGGAGAACAGGGTAAGTAAAGACCCCACAGGGACAACCGGTCCAAGGGTGTGATAGGATAATATGGGCAGACTATGTGGATCGCAGGTCTTTTTCAGTCATTATCTTCTGTGTTTCCATGCCTGGATTGGTTCAAACTACAATGATGTGCCAGGGCAGAGAGCACATGCAGACTATCTGCTTAGAGTGGTACGCAGATGAAAACATTAATTAGAACTATGGTTACAAGGTAGCAGACATTTTCTCCTTGGATTAACAGCTGAGCAGCCTGCCTGTCAATGCAGTGGTAGTAGTGTTGCTGCCCAAGACTTAAGTGTTGAGTTAGCGGAACTGTTCAGTGATAGCTCAGCAGAAGGTATCACAAAACAGAATGGGCCCTATTTTCAAAAGCCTTTTGCAATAGGCACAGAATGTGAGACGTACTATTGAAAATAGGGCTCAAAGTGTGGTAATTAATTGTTTTCATCCTAAAGGACTTCTACCTAGGCGTGCACTTACCTTTTGTTTGGGGGCCCATAACTTTGTCCCACCATCATGCTTTCCCTGTATTTCAAGTAAAGCCCTGCTCCCAAAAATTATACACCTAAGGCATTTGAGGGACCACAGAGAGGAAAAACAATCAAGGAAGAGTGACAGAGAAAATTTGAGAAGAAAAAGCATTTAAGGACTTAGAAAGAACTGAGAAGGAAAATCAAACAAAAGGGATCAGCACATATGCATGTGTTGCTCAAGAAGTGATCCCATACTTTCATTTTGTTTTCCAGGGAAATGCTGTTTCACAACATGAAAACTCAGTGCTGTTACATTTTAAATGTATTACTATAAATTTGTTGTATGTTTTGTTTTAGGTAGCTTCCTGGACAAAATATTGGGTAACACTGTGTGGAACCCAGCTATACTACTATGCTGCAAAGTCTTTAAAAGCTACAGAAAGAAAGCACGTAAGTACAACAGCCTTCCCCCAATCATGCCCTTGGTACAGAGTGCATTCCACCTTTACTCCAGTACTGCAGCAAACAAAAAGGGTGCGTGTCTTCCAATGTAAGCAATCCTTTCTAAATGGATCGATCCATCTCTGTCGTCCCTTTGAGATACTTTAATGGAAAGATGGTGTAATATTCGCTGGAGGGAACATCTACTTTTCACATTAAGCTGAGTTAATGACCACATTTCTGACTCGACTTGAAACTTTCCACATCCGTCTCCTTCAGGGAAGATATGGGCAGTTCAGAAAACAAACTTGAAGGCTTGGGTGGGAAGAACTAGCAAAGGCAGCTTTTTCTGAATGTAAGCTGCCACTCTGCCAAGACAGTACATCGAGTGGTTAGGATTTAGGCTGCAGCATTATATGTCTCACAGCTGTCCCCATCTGCCCCCCACATGCACACACGCGCACATGCATGCATACATACTTATATATACATGTTTTGTCCCTTGTCACAACGAAACATATGATTGATGGCAGATAAGGGCTGCTTGGCCTGCCCAGTCTGCCCATTTTTCCCTGCCTACATTATCACTGCAGAGTGTACTGGATCTATAGCGCTTTCTCCTTCCCGTTATGATTCCCTTATGTCTGTCCCATGTATTCTTGAACACCCCCCCCACACACACACACACACATCTACTGGAAGACAATTCCAGGAATCCATATTATAGCACAGACAAAAGAGGGTGGAGGTGGGGCTCAGCATTATTAGAGTGTAAACAGAGACATGGTGCTCACTCGAGAGAAAGCGAGCCATAATTGTGCGAGACCTAGCTAGTCCCAGATTAAGTAGCACAGACCAAAAAATATACAGACTCCACTTGTGTCCACTGAGAATAAATAAAACGCTTACCTCACTACGGTAAAACAGCTTCAAATTTTATTGTGACACGATGTGAGCTAAAAGAATACATAGCCAACAATTGAGCAGGCGGACGAATGTACAGCTCGTAGGCTGTACATTTGGCCACCTGGTCGATCGTTGGATACGGGAGCACCGATATCCGTGCTGATGGAGATTTAGTTTTATTAACTTTTTCGGTTATTGTCACTGTTTTACACCACCTTTTAGCACACAGCGTGTCACACAATAGAGTTTGAAGCTGTTTTACCATAGTGGGGTAAGCATTTTATTTATTCTCAGTGCACACAAGTGGAGTCTGTATATTTTTTGGTCTGTGCCACTTAATCTGGGACTAGCTATGTCCCACACAATTTTTGCTAATTTTAATTACAGGAATCCAACACTCCTTCTGTGAAGAAGTACTTCATCACATCTCTTCTGAATCTATTCCCCCAAGCTTCATAGCATGTCCCCTTGTTCTTGAGCACCTTTTTTCTTTTGGGAAATGCTTCCCTCCTGTACCTTATCTCCATGAAATATTTATAGGTCTCTGTCTTAATTGTTATTTATTTATTTGTATATTTGGAAACCACCTGTGAGTATACACTGTTTTACAAAGGTTCCACATTAGGATGTAAAACAGTAGAGATATAACAAAAACTTGACAGTTAACACAAAACATAAGATTGCCATGTAATACAAAAAATAGATAAATAATTCATTTCAGTAACCTAGACAACTGAAATTAAACAGCAGGAGGAGATTCCCAATTAGCAACGTATGGCATAGCCGCCCCAGGGGGGCCTGTCAAGGTAGAGTATCGGAAAGAGTAGGAGAAAGAAAGGGGGGAAGAGTGTGAATGAGGTTTACCAATTAGCAACATGCGGCATAGCTGCCCCAGGGGGGCCTGTCAAGGTAGAGTATTAGAAAGGGTAGGAGAAAGAAAGGGGGATAGTGCGAGATGAGGGTTTACCAGTTAGGTAGGTGCAGAAGGCTCCCCAGGGGGCCTGTCAAGGCAGAGATCGGAAAGGGTAGGAGAAAGGGAGGAGGACGAGTGCAGATGAGGGGTAGATTAGATAGAGAGAAAGAGAGGAGGAGGGGAGAGAGAGAGGATTGGGAGAAGGAGAATATTTGGGAGAGTGTGTGGAAAGGGGAGGTGTTGGGGGAAGTATGGAGGGGGAGGGAGTTGGAGGGAGCTAGAGAGAGGGGGGTGGCAAGGGATGGCAGGTGGTGGTCCAGGGTAGGTAAAACAGTAGGAAAGTTCAGACAGATGAGGGGGTTATCCGGGTTGAGGATATGGACTCGGGTAAGGGAGTCAGAGGTGTTTAAGAGGGGATATCAGATAAGGCAGTCGCAGGTGTTTGAGTTCAACAGGTATTGCTTCAGTTCTTTTTTTAAAGGACCGCACATTTGTTATATTAAGAGCTGCAGCAGGGATTTCATTTAGCCATAGTGGAACTCGGTACATGAAGGATCTTTGTCCTACATAGATACATAGACAGTGTCGGCAGATAAGGGCCTATGGCCCACCCAGTCTGCCCATTTGAGCTTGTAAGTTCAGTTTGTTTTCCTAGAAGTCTGTTTCCCCTTACCCCTGACCTCTAGAATTCCTTTATGTCTATCCCATGCATTCTTAAATCCGTGATTGTTTCAGCCCACCACTTCCTCTGGCAGGGTGTTCCACTTGTCCACCACCCGTTCTGTGAAGAAATTCTTCCTCACGTTTCCTCTGAATCGTCCTCCCTCCAACTTCATCCCATGCCTTCTAGTCCTGGAACACCTTTTTCACTTAAAAATAGTGTTTTCCTGCACCCTGTTCCTCCCTGTAAGATACTTGTATGTCTCTATCATATCCCCTCTCTCCCTCCTCTCCTCCAGGGAGTACATGTTCAGTTCCTTCAACCTGTCTTCATAGGACTTGTGATGCAATCCATGCACCATCTTTGTTGCCCTCCTTTGAACCTTCTCTACCCTGTCTATGTCCTTACGTAGGTATGGTCTCCAGAACTGTACACTGTACTCAGGTGGGACCTCACTAGTGTCTTGTATAGCGGAATTATGACCTCCCTTTTCCTGCTGGTGATGCCCCTGCCTATACATCCCAGCATCCTATTTGCTTTACCTGCTGCCTTGTCACACTGTTTCCCTACCTTGAGGTCATCAGAGATGACAACCCCAAGATCCCTTTCTGCTTGGTGCATGCTATATCCTCACCCCCCAACTGATATATTGTGCCAGGGTTTTTGTGCCCCATATGCATTATCTTGCACTTCTTTGCATTGAATTTCAACTGCCAAACCCCTGACCATTCTTCAAGTTTCTGCAGAGTCGCTTCTCATTCTGTCTACACCTCTGGTGTGTCTACTCTGTTACAGAGCTTTGTGTCATCAGCGAACAGTGAAATTCTGCCTTCTAGATCTCGCAATGTCACTGATGAAGATGTTGAATAGGACCGGTCCCAGCACTGATCCCTGTGGTACCCCACTGGTCACTCTTCCTCTGTGGAGTGACAGCCATTTACCACCACCCTCTGTGTCCTGCCACCCAACCAGTTACCTACCCACCACACTACTGTCCTGCCCACACCCATATTCCCCAGTTTGTGTAATAGTCTCTATGTGGCACAGTGTCAAGGCCTTGCTGAAGTCCAGATAGGCCATGTCCACTGCCCTTCCTGATCCACCTCCTAGTCACCCAGTCAAAAATTCAACGAGGTTGGTCTGACAGCCTCCCCTGGTGAAACCATGCTGCCTTGGGTCCTGTAGTCCATTGACAACCAGATGTTCCACCAATCTCCTTCAGTAGTGCTTCCATGATCTTCCCTACTAGGTGAGGCTGACTGGTCTGTAGTTCCCTGCTTCCTCTTTGTTCCCACTTTTGTATAAGGGGACGACATCTGCTGTCCTCCAGTCTTTGGGTACCTCCCCTGTTTCCAGTGATTATAAGGGGACGACATCTGCTATCCTCCAGTCTTTGGGTACCTCCCCTGTTTCCAGTGAAGTTCTATGAAATGGGACATCTAGCTGTGTTGTCACTGTTCTTTGTGTGTTGGATTTGGAGCTTGCTTCCTTTACCAGGTCTGCAATGCAGGTAGGGGTTAGGGAGAGCATGGCCTTTCTCCCTAGCAGGCAAGTTTGGTATCTGAATCTGGATTGAAGCGGTAGTATGTGGGCCAGACCATACAGGGTACAAGTGTGCATGAAGCAGTCAACATTTAGCAATAGTCTACAAGCCTTGTTAGGGACAGTGGCAACCCTTTTGAGGGCCGTATCAGTGGCAACATTGTAAACCACCAGCCCGTAGTTGACCAGGGAGAAGACATAGCTGGAGACTGAGAGCTGGATGGCTTCAGCAGTTAGGCTTTTCTTGTGCCTATACAGGATCCCTAATTTACTGTTCACAACTTTAACCATCATGTCAGTGTTGAACATATGAGAGGGCATCATCCACAATGACACCCAGGCACTTGAAGGAGTGAACCTGTTCCAGTGGGGCAGTCGGGTGATTTCTGATTGTTAGTTCTGGGCATCTCCTTTTTAGTTGGGGGCTAGAGAGGAGCATCATCTTGGTTTTTTTGTAGTTTAGTAGCAACCTTTGGGAGTAGAATCAGGTCTCCAGTTGCTGGAAGGATGATTGTAGCTCAGCCTGTTGGTGCTCTGTGCGAGAGTGCCAGCTAAGTAGGAAAGCATCATCAGTGTATAGAATGACTTTGCTAGTACAGGCATCGGGTAGGTCATTCAGGAACATGCTGAAGAGCAGTGGACCAAGGATGGACCCTTGAGGCACCCCTAGTGAGACTTCCTTGGATGCAGATACTGAGTGACTTATCTTGACCCTTTGAGACAGGGAGGTTAGGTAGTCCTGCAACCATAGAATGGCATTTGGGGAAACACCAAGGGCATGCAGTTGAGACAAGAGCAGTGGGTGGCAGACTGTGTTGAATGCCTTTGTGAGTCTTGGGGGCAACTTATAGCAAAAGCAGATAGACATTCTCTCTGTATTTCTTGTTTGGGTACAAGTCATATATTTGCCAATTGTGATATCTGTAAGACCTTTTGCCCTAAAACATTAAAGAAAAGTTATAAAATTTTAGAAGAGATGGCTTCTGCTTCTAGTGTGGATAATTCAAACAACATGAAGTCTCGCTGTATTCTCACTATTGCAGTTAGCCCCAGCCTTTAAACTGCCCCGGAGAACAAAGAGTTAACTTTCTATGCAGAGCATAGAATGCCGAGCTCGAGCTCGGTTGAGGTCTTTGTCTGGAGCCCTTTGAAATCCAACCATCAGATTCTTTACTCTGCTTCACTGAACAGTCGCTCCGGAGATTTCTCCTTCAGCTCGGTTCGAAAGTCTGTTAAAGGCTCAGTTAAGTTGTCAGTTTTTACCGAATTTATTTCCGCATAGTCGGTTCAGTCTCTGTCTGTGGTACCGTGAGTACTAGATAGGTTTTATTCTGTTTCTGTTTGGAAATTGTTAAGTGTTAGTTCGGTTTGGCTGAACCTATCATTTGTATTGAATCCTTGTGTTTTACTTTAGAGTGTGGTTATCGGTTCTAACGATGTTTTGAATGTTTTCCAACACCCATGTTGGTTTAGGAACCGATAAAGGAGTCTTGCCTGGCGGGTGCCGTAAAAAGGGTAAGTTTGGTTATGTTGGCCATGTCTGAGACACCCAAGAAAAAAACCGGGCCCACTGGGTTTCAACACTGCAGTGAGTGTGGGGATGTCTTTGCTAAGGCCGACCCCCACACCACCTGTGTTTATTGTCTGGAGTTTGCACACCTCGATTCAGACTGCCAAATTTGTAAAAATTTTCTTAAATCTACCCTTGAAAAGTGACTAGGTAGACTGAGGGAAAAGGAGGCCGAGAAGTCCACTGACCTGGATGGCCAGCCTGGTTTGGTTCCGACCGAACGAGGAGGAGTGCCCTCTGACCAGGGCGATACTTCTTCGGGCAAGAGGAGAGCCGATCCTGAGAGGTCGGTTCCTACAAAAAGAAAACGCAAACAAAAATCGATCGGTTTGGATCCAGAGATTCATGTTCCAACCGCCGAAGAAATAGCCAGAGTGATTCAAATTGTGGAATCGCTTCGCCCGGTTCCGACCGATCCGGCACCTTTTCACAGAGGTTCAGTTCGGTCGGTTCCCCTGGTTCAAGATTATACCCCTGAAGATTTTTATGAACCGGAGTTTGTGGAGGAGGGGGAGTTTGAAGATGATGGTGATGATAATGAAAGTCTGGATGTGCCTGTGGAACTGGACATCTCCCCAGACAGACCTTCTGGTGTATCCCCTCCTAGGCTTTCTGAGTCCCCTTCTCATTTTTTCTTTTACAGAAAAGTGGCTGAAATCCTCCAGCTTCCTGTGGAGAAGGCTATGGAGGATCAGGAGGAGCCTGATTATGTGGAAATGATGGACATCCCAGAGTCCAGGAGACTGTCTGTTCCCCTTCACAAATCCTTTGGGAAACGGACACAAAAAATACTGAAGTCTCCCAATTCTGTACCCCCTGTTGACAGAAGGATGGACAAGAGATACACACTATCAGGCTTAAATACAGAGTTTTTATACCAGCAATGCAGCCATGTTGGGGTAGTGCAGGCTGCTGCCTGTAACAAGGCAAACATTCCCTTGGCTTCACACACCCCAGATAAAGACTCCAGGAAGATTGATGCCATGGCAAAAAATAACAGTACATGGCATCTTCCTTGGGACTCAGGCAGGCAAATTATGTGGCCTTTACAGCCAGGTACCAGAAGTCCAGGTGGGACACTGTACTGGCACTGGCTAAACAGGCCTCCCCCAGCTAGCCAAGGAGCTGGAGGCGGTGGCTGCAGATAGGATTGAGGCATCAAAAGCTCAGTTTCATGCTGCTGTGGACTCCAATGATGTGTCATCAAGGGTCATGGCTACATCTGTGGCTCTTCAGAGAATGGCTTGGCTTAGATGTACTAGCCTTTTGCAGGATACCCAGGCTAAGGCCACGGATTTTCCTGTAGTGGGTAATTCTCTGTTTGGGGAGCAGAGAATTACATGAAGAAAATGGTTGAGTGCAGGACCACTTACAGGAGTGCTCAGGCCAAAGAGAGGCAGGCAACTCCTCAAAGGCAGCAGTCTAGGGGCAGGGGCAGGCCTTTTCATAGGCCTTTCTACCAGCCACAGGCCAGTTCTTCCTTTTCACAGAGGGGGTTCTTCAGAGGGAGAGGCAGAAGGGGGATGAGCAGGGCTGCATTCACTCCTCAGCCTAAGGCCCCTGCCAAGCAGACACCCTGATGGGCCTGCCCGGATCGACTCTCCTATTCCAGTAGGGGGCAGGCTGACTTACTTTGTCCAGGACTGGATGTCTATTTCATCAGACAAGTGGGTCCTGTAAGTAGTAGGCCAGGGCCTGGTTCTCAGCTTCAAAAACTTTCTGAAGATGAGAGCCAGATCTTTTCCACCTGCAGGTCTCTCAGAAACCCTTGCCCTAGAGGCAGAGGTTTCATCTCTGCTGGCTTTAAGAGCCATAGAGAGTGTACCTACCCTACACTGGCGCAAAGGTCTGTACTCCAGGTACTTCCTTACCCCAAAAAAAGACAGGGGAATGGCAACCCATCTTAGACCTAAGATTCCTAAACAAACATCTTTTAAAACCAAAGTTCAAGATGGTAACTCCGGGAATAATCCTTCCCTCTCTAAGGCCAGGGGACTGGCTAGTCTCCCTGGACCTCAAAGATGCCTATTTTCACGTTCCCATCAGGTGCTCCCACAGAAAGTACCTCAGGTTCGAGTTGCCCTCAGGCACTATCAGTTCAAGCAATGCCCTTTGGCTAACTTCAGCCCCAAGGGTCTTCACAAAGTGCCTGGCAGTAGTAGTTGCCTTTCTAAGGAGGCAAAAGATTTCCATTTTCCATATCTGGATGACTGGCTCATAGTGGGCCAGTCCCAGACCAAATCAAGTCAGACCTGCAAATGACCCAGCAAGTGCTTACTTCTCTGGTTTCTTCTCAACCTTCCCAAGTCGGTTCTCGAGCCAGTGCAGCTCCTTACCTTTATAGGGGCAGAGCTGGATACTGTCAAAGCAAGAGCCTTTCTTCCCCTGGAAAGGGCAAGAGTTCTTATAGAACTGGCTTCTTCCTTCAGCCTTCAGGTGTCTCAACTAGCAAGGCATTTCCTTCAGCTCTTGGGCCACATGGCAGCCTCTACAGCAGTGGTCCAAGGGGCAAGATTCCAGATGAGGGACATTCAGTTCCATCTGAGGGCCTTTTGGTCCGAGAAGAAGGATTCCCTTGCCAAACTGATCCCAGTGACCCGGACCTGATCCAAGCCCTTCAGTGGTGGCAGGATCAGGACAATTTAAGGCAAGGGGTCCCATTTGCCACTCAGTCTCATTCAGTGGTCCTTACCATGGATGCTTCCCTCCTGGGCAGGGGAGCCCATCTGGGGGCCCTCACTGCCCAGGGACTGTGGTCCCCTCTGGAATCTCTTCTCCATATCAATCTCCTGGAACTCGGGGCAGTTTTTCTGGCCCTGTAAGCTTTCTCTCAGTCAGTGCAGAACAAGGTGGTTCAAGTCAGAACAGACAACACCACCACCATGTGGTACATCAACAAGCAGGGAGGCACGCGGTCTGTGGCCTTGTGCACAGAAGCCATGAAGTTGTGGTCCCTGGCTTATTCCCTGCAAACCTCTCTGATAGCAGTCTACCTTCTGGAGAAGGACCGTGTGCTAGCAGATGCACTGAGCAGGATTTTACAGGGCCATCTCGAATGGTCCCTGGACTCTCTGGTCTTGAAGGTGATTTTTTCAAGGTGGGGCACTCCAGAGATAGATCTCTTTGCAGCCCCAGGCAATCACCAACTTCCTCTCTTTTGTTGCAGACCCCCTAGTCTTGGGCACAGTCCCTCTGCATGCTCTGATTCTGAACTGTGAAGGAAAATATCTGTATGCTTTCCCTCCCTTTTCTCTACTGTTCAAAGTTTTAGTCAAGATAAAGTCAAACAACCTTGCCAAAGTGATTCTGATTGCTCCAGATTGGGCCAGACAGCCTTGGTACCCCCTGTTACTGTCCCTAGCAGTCCATCTTCCCCTGTCTCTTCCCAGGAATTATAACCTGGTAACCTCGTCTCAGGGGAGGATTTGGTACTCCAGTCTTCAGTCTCTCAATCTCAAGGCATGGCTCTTGAAGAGTTAGAATATGCAGATTTGCATGTCTCAGGGGGTTCCAGACATCCTCAAAGCCTCTCGAAAGCCCTGTCACTAGAAAAGACCTATAACTCCAAATGGAAGAGATTCAGCATTTGGTGTTCTAAGCAGCATATTTCCCCAGACACTGCTGAATTGCCTACATTTCTGGATTATATGGTCCATCTTAATGGCCTAGGATTGGACCAGCTACTCTCACAGTACACTTGTCAGCTGTCTCTGCTTTTCTGTCAGTGGGGAAATCTTCCTCACTATCATCTCATCCTGTGTTCTGTAAATTTTTCAAAGGATTGCTTCATACCAATCCTCCATTCAGAGACCCTGCCCCTGCCTGGGATTTAAATGTTTGCATTGCTCAATTGATGCAACCTCCCTTTGAGCCTATGTCCTCAGTACAGGTTAAGTGCTTCACTTGGAAAACTGTGTTTTTAGTAGCCATTACCTCTGCCAGGCGTATCAGTGAACTGCAAGCCCTGTCTGTGGAACCTGATTTTATCTCCTTTCATAGGGATAAAGTGGTCCTTAGAACCAATAGAAGGTTCTTGCCCAAAGTGGTTTCAGATTTTCACCTGAACCAGTCTGTCTCGTCCTGTTTTCTTCACTGATCATTCCTCTTCAGGAGAGAGGAGGCTACACAGTTTAGATGTTAAAAGGTCCCTTAGCTACTATATAGAGCGTACCAAGGGTCACAGATTTGATTCCCTCCAGCTGTTCCTCACTTATGGAGAAGTGGGGAAGGGAAAACCTGCCACTAAGAGAACTGTTGCTGGGTGGATTGTGTCTTGTATACAATTCTGCTATGAGAAAGTAGGAAATATTCCACCCTCAGGCCTGAGGGCTCACTCCACCAGAGCTTCAGCTGCTTCCCTGGCTGCTGCCAGGGATATTCCTCTCTTAGAAATTAGTCAAGCAGCCACCTGGAAAACAGTCCATACCTTTACCAAGCATTACTCTCTGGATATCCAGGCTAGGAGTGATGCTCGGTTCGGCATAGCAGTACTTCAGAGCCTATTCCCAAAGTAGATTCTGTCCCTCCTCCATGGATTACTGCTTGAGTCTGCAACAGTCAGAATACAGCAAGACTTCATGTTGTTTGAAGAAAAAATTACTCACCTTAGTAATTATGTTTCTTCTAATGGAGTCTTGCTGTATTCTAACCTTCCTCCCTGCCTTCCCTCTCAGAACCTGTTTTTGGGAAGTGGGTGGGCAGGTACAGTGTTGCATCTCAGGGGGTGCTCCTTTTACACCCTCTTCTTTTTTGTTTGGGTGTTTGTTTTATCTTTACTCTTATTTGGATTGGTTTTTGGGTTTCCTGACTTGTCTTCCTTTGGGGATCCAAAACTTTTTGTTGCTAATTGGCTAGTAAAAATTTTACAATTTCCACATAGAATAGTTAGTAAGTTTTTGCTCGTAAGACTCTGATGGTTGGATTTCAAAGGGCTCCAGACAGAGACCTCAACCGTGCTCGAGCTCTGCATAGAAAGTTAATCCTCTGTTCTCTGGGGCTAATTGCAATAGTCAGAATACAGCAAGACTCCATTAGAAGAAACATAATTACTAAGGTGAGTTATTTTTTTCTTCTGCTTCTTCCTCTTCCCATAGAAAGGATGGCTCTAAAGCCAAGGATCCTGACAGGTATTTAGAGAAATCTGAACTAGGTAAAACAAAAAGGGCTGTGGAAATAGGCTCTGAACCTGTTCCATTAAAGAAACAGTGTAAAGAAAAACATGACACTGCGCCTCCGGCCAAGAAGGCTTAGGAGCTCCCAGCAGACAAGCATATTATGCCCTTGGCTGAGGACATTGCTAAGGCACTACAAGTGTTACAGGCCCTACAGGGTACAATCCTAGTTCCTACGCCGACTGCCCTGGTTCCTCCTACAGCCCCAGCAAGGCAAGAATTGCTGGAAGTGTATAGTGAGGAGGAGGAGGATGACTTCGAAGGGGAATCTGTAGATCCAGAAGCCTCCCCTGAGCAAGAGTTTGGATCTCCTCTAGGAGTCCTGAGGAATACTCTTCCCACTATGCTTTTGTTAAGAGCATGGTGGAAACCCTGAACCTTCCTCTGCAGGAAACGGAAGAGGATATGGAGGAGGCAGACTTTCTGGAGATGATGGGGTTAACCCTCATGAAACGTCCATTCAAACAACATGAAGTCTTGCTGTATTCTGACTATTGCAGTGATCACTAACCTTTGAAGTGCCCCGGAGAACAGAGAATTAACTTTCCATGCAGGGCATGGAACGCTGAGCTCAAGCTCGGTTGAAGCCTCTGTCTGCTGTTGTTTAAACTCCAACCATCAGATTCTTTACTCCACCTCACTGAACAGTCGCTCCGGAGATTTCTCCTTCGCTCGGTTCAAAAAAGTTGGTTAAAGTATCGTTTTTTTGCTCAGTTTCAACTGAATTTCTGCTACTGAACCTGTCTAAGTCTCTGTCTATGGTACCGTGAGTACTAGATAGGTTTTGTATTAGTTTCTGTGTGGAACTTGTGAACATTGGATTGGTTCGGTTTGAACCGATCAGGTTTGTGTTACAAAACTTCTGTCTTTATTAGAGTGTGGTAGCCGGTCCGTATCGGTTCATAAAAAAAAGAATTGCGATTTTTTTCCAAGACCCGTAACACAGTCAGGAACCGATAGGGATGTCTTGCCTGGCGGATTGCTGAAAAAGGTAAGTTGTGGTTAGGATTGGCCATGTCTGAGAACCCAAGAAAAAAACTGGCCCACTGGTTTTCAACTCTGCGTGAGTGTGGGGATGTCTTTGCTAGACCTGACCCCACACCACCTGTGTATATGTCTGAGTTTGCACACCTCGATTCAGACTGCCAAATTTGTAAAAAATGTCCTAAATCTACCCTTGAAAAGTGACTAGGTAGACTGAGGGAAAAGGAGGCCGAGAAGTCCACTGACCCGGATGGCCAGCCCGGTTCGGTTCCGACCGAACTAGAAGGAGTGCCCTCTGACCAGGGCGAAACTTCTTCGGGCAAAAGGAGAACCGATTCTGAGGAGTCGGTTCTGGTTAAAAGAAAGAAAAGGGAAAAATCATCCGGTTCGGATCCACAAGTTCTTTCTCCGACCACTGATGAATTAGCCAAAGCGATAAGGATAGTTCAGTCTCTGACTTTGGTTCTGGCCGAACTGGCACCATCTGTCAGGAGCTCGGTTCGGTCGGTTCCCCCGGTTCCTGATTATACTTTAGAAGAATTTTATGAACCAGAGGAGGAGGGAGAATATGAGGATGATGATGATGGTGATTATGAAAGTTTGGATGTGCCTATTGAACTGGACATCTCCCCAGACAGACCTTCAGGTGTTTCTCCTCCTAGACTTTCTGAGTCCCCTTCCCACTTTGTTTTACAAGAAAGTGGCTGAAACCCTCCAGCTTCCAATGGAAGAAGCAGTAGAGGATCAGGAGGAGCCTGATTTTGTTGAGATGATGGACATCCCAGAGTCCAGGAGATTGTCTATTCCCCTCCATAAATCTTTTGGGAAACAGACATTTAAAATTCTAAAAACTCCTAATTCTATACCTCCTGTGGACAGAAGAATGGACAAGAGGTATACCCTTTCAGGCTCTGACATGGAGTTCCTTTCCCAGCAATGCAGCCATGTTGGAGTAGTGCAGGCTGCTGCCTGTGATAAGGCAAATATTCCCTTGGCTTCACACCCCCCCCCAGATAAGGACTCCAGAAGGATTGATGCCTTGGCAAAGAAACAGTACATGGCAGCATCTTTGGGACTCAGGCAGGCTAACTATATGGCCTACACAGCTAGATACCAGAAGTCCAGGTGGGACACTATGCTGGCTCTAGCTAAACAGGCCCCTGACCAGCTTGCCAAGGAGTTGGAGCAGGTGGCTGCTGATGGGATTGAGGCATCCAAGGTGCAATTTCATGCTGCTGTGGACTCCAGTGATGTTTCATGTAGAGTCATGGCTTCATCTGTGGCCCTTCGGAGGATGGCTTGGCTCAGATATACTAGCCTATCACAGGATACCCAGGCTAAGGCCGTTGATTTTCCTGTCATTGGTAATTCTCTGTTTGGGGAGCAGACAGAGAATTACATGAAGAAGACGGATGAGTACAGGACCACCTACAGGAGTGCTCAGGCCAAAGAAAGGCAAGCCACTCCTCAGAGGCAGCATTCCAGGGGCAGGCCCTTTCAAATGCCCTTTTACCAAGCCCAGGCCTCCTCTTCTGCTTATGCTCAGAGGGGGTTCTTTAAAGGGAGAGGCAGACTGGGTATGAGCAGGCCTGCTTCCACCCCTCAGCCTAAAGCCCCTGCCAAGCAGACACCCTGATGGGTCTGCCCAAGCCGATTCTCCAATTCCTGTAGGGGGCATGCTGGCTTACTTTGTCCAGGATTGGAAGTCTTTAACATCAGACAAGTGGGTCCTAGAAGTAGTAAGCCATGGACTGGTTCTCAGCTTCAAAGAATTTCCCAAGATGAGAACCAGATCCTTTCCACCTGCAAATCCATCAGAGACCCTTGCCCTAGAGGCAGAGGTTTCATCCCTCTTGGCTCTTAGAGCCATAGAAAGGGTTCCTACCCTACACAGGGGCAAAGGATTGTACTCCAGGTACTTCTTAACCCCCAAAAAGAGAGGAGAAAGGCGGCCGATCCTGGATCTGAGATATCTAAACAAGCACCTTTTAAAGCCAAAATTCAAAATGGTGACTCTGGGAATAATTCTGCCCTCTCTAAGGCCAGGGGACTGGCTAGCCTCCCTGGACCTCAAAGATGCCTATTTTCACATTCCCATCAGGTGCTCCCACAGAAAGTACCTCAGGTTCGTGTTGCCCTCAGGCCACTATCAATTCAGAGCAATGCCCTTGACTAACATCAACCCCAAGAAGTGTTCTAAAGTGCCTGGCAGTAGTGGTTGCTTTCCTAAGGAGAAAAAGATCTCCATCTTTCCATACTTGGACGACTGGCTCATAGTGGGTCAGTCTCCAGACCAAGTCAAGTCACATCTTCAGATAACTCAGCAACTGCTCACTTCCTCAGGATTCCTCCTAAACCTGCCAAAGTCAGTTCTCGAGCCAGTACAGCTCCTCACCTTTATAGGGGCAGAGCTGGATACAATGAGAGCCAAAGCCTTCCTTCTCCTGGACAAGGCAAGGACCCTTATAGAACTGGCCTCTTCTTTCATCCTTCAGGTGTCTCGACCAGCAAGGCACTTCTTGCAGCTCCTGGGCCACATGGCAGTCTCTACAGCAGTGGTCCAGGGGGCAAGATTCCAGATGAGGGACATTCAGTTCCACTTAAGAGCCTTCTGGTCCCAAAGAAAGGATTCCCTTACCAAACTAGTCCCAGTGACTCGAACCTTGATCCAGGCTTTGCAATGGCAGGAGCAGGACAATTTAAGACAGAGAGTTCCTTTTGTCACTCAGTCTCATTCACTAATCCTCACCACAGACGCCTCCCTATTGGGCTGGGGAGCCCACTTGGGGGATCTTACCACCCAAGGGCTGTGGTCACCTCAAGAATCTCCTCTTCACATCAGTCTCTTGGAACTCAGAGCAGTGTTTCTGGCACTGCAAGCTTTTTCCAAATCTGTAGAGAACAAGGTGGTCCAGATCAGAATAGACAATACCACCACAGTGTGGTACATCAGCAAGCAAGGAGGCACTCTGTCTGTGGCCTAGTGCACAGAAGCAAGGAAGTTGTGGTCTCTGGCCTATTCCCTGCAAACCTCTCTGATAGCAGTTCACCTCCCAAGGAAGGACAATGTCCTAGCAGATGCTCTAAGCAGGATATCTCAGGGCCACCACGAATGGTCCCTAGATCCCCCTAATTTTGAAAGTGATTTTCTCCATATGGGGCACCCCACAGATAGATCTTTTTGCAGCCCCAGACAGTCACCAACTTCCTCTGTTTTGTTGCAGACCCCCCAGTCTTGGGCTCAGTCCCCCTGGATGCTCTGGTTCTGAATTGGGAAGGGAAGTTCCTGTATGCTTTTCCCTCCTTCCCTCTCTTGTTCAAGGTGCTAGTCAAGATCAGGTCTCAACCATGCAAAATGATTCTGATCGCTCCAGACTGGGCCAGACAGCCCTGGTATCCACTGTTGCTGTCCTTAGCAGTCCACCTTCCCCTGTCTCTTCCCAGGAATTTCAACCTGTTGACATCCTCTCAGGGAAGAATTTGGTATCCGAATCTCAAATCTGTCAATCTCAAGGCCTGGCTCTTGAAGAGTTAGAGTTTGCTGATCTGCACCTCTCTCAAGGTGTTCTGGATATTCTTAAGGCTTCTCGAAAGCCTTCCACCAGAAAGACTTACAACTCCAAATGGAAAAGGTTTACTATTTGGTGCTCTAATGAGCATATTTCTCCAGAATCTGCTGGGTTGTCTACAGTCCTGGACTATATGGTTCATCTTAATGGCTTGGGACTTAGACCAGCTACACTTAAAGTGCATCTGGCAGCTGTTTCTGCCTTCTTGTCAGTAGGCAAGCCCTCTCCTCTATCAGCCCATCCTGTATTTTGTAAATCCTTCAAGGGATTGCTGCACAGCAATCCCCCCTTTAGAGACCCCGCTCCTGCTTGGGACCTTAATGTTTGCATTGCTCAGCTTATGCAACCACACTTTGAGCCTTTGTCCTCTGCAGAGCTTAAGTACTTGACTTGGAAAACCGTGTTTTTGGTAGCCATTACCTCTGCCAGGCACATCAGTGAATTGCAAGCCCTGTCAGTGGAGCCTGATTTCATCTCTTTCCATAGAGATAAAGTGGTCCTAAGAACTAACAGGAAGTTTTTGCCTAAGGTGGTTTCAGATTTCCACCTTAATCAGTCTATGTCTCTCCCTGTTTTCTTCACTGACCATTCCTCCCCTGGAGAGGAGGTTGCACAGCCTGGGCGTAAAAAGGCCCTTAGCTACTACATAGGCGCACCAAGGTCACAGGTTTGAGTCCTCAGTTCCTCACTTATGGAGAGGTCGGTAGGCAAACCTGCCACTAAAAGATCTGTTGCCAGGTGGATTGTCTCTTGTATACAATTCTGCTATGAAAATTGGTGTAGAACCCCACCCTCAGGCCTGAGGGCTCACTCTACTAGAGGTACAGCTGCCTCCCTGGCTGCTGCCAGGGATATTCCTATCTTAGAAATCTGTCAAGCAGCCACCTGGAAAACAGTCCATACATTCACCAAGCATTACTCTCTGGATATCCAGGCTAGGAGTGATGCTCGGTTTGGCACAGCAGTACTTCAGAGCCTTTTCCCAAAGTAGGTTCTGTCCCTCCTCCATGGAGGTACTGCTTGATAGTCTGCAATAGTCAGAATACAGCAAGTCTCCATTAGAAGAAACGACATTACTAAGGTGAGTAATTTTTTTCTTTCTACCCATGCATAAATCTTTAAAAAAGGCTGCAGTGCAGATATTTAAAACTCCAACCTCTATCCCTGGTGTGGATAAGAAAGCTGAGAAGAAATTCCAGCTGCACAGAACTACAGCTGATTTTCTCTTTACCCGTCCTGATCCTGAGGGAGTAGTCCAAGCTGCTGTCTGTGACAAGGCCAGGATCCCCTTGGCTACCGATCCACCAGACAAAGACTCAAGAAAAATGGATGCTATGGGAAAGAAAGGGTACACGGCTGCCTCTTTATTAGTTAGGCAGGCCAATTACCTGGCATATTCAGCGCAGTACCAAAAAGCTCTATGGAACACTGCTTTGGCTGATAAAGTCCCAGGTGAAGTGGCTGTAGACTTGCAGGATACAGCAAGGGCTGCACTTGATGCTACCTAGTACCAATTTCATACGGCTGTCGATGCCAATGATACTGCATCCAGGTTAATGGCTTTGTCTGTTTCGCTCAGGAGGTTTGCGTGGCTTAGAGCCACTAACCTGACTTTAGACACCCAGGCCATAGCAATGGATTTTCCCCTTGAGAACAACTCCTTGTTTGGGGATAAAACTGAAGCATACATGAAGAAGGTGGAGGAATATAAATGCACCTATCGGCGCTATTCCAAGGATAGGCCCTCCACCTCTTACAGACCCCAGAGTAGGGGAGGCAGGGGTCGGGGTTTTTTACCCCAAACCTTTCTTTCAAGTGCAGGCCTCTCAGCCTCAGCAGCAGGCCAGAGGTTACTTTAGAGGAAGGGGCAGGAGAGCCATGAGAATAGCGGCTCCTGCACCACAGGTTTAGGCACAGCCTGCACAGAATCCCTGACGGGCTAGTGTAGGTCACATCCCCTATTACAGAGCCACCAGTAGGTGGTAGACCGGCTCATTACCTTCATGCTTGGCATTCCATCACCACAGACAAGTGGGTGTTGAAAGTAGTGAGCCAGGGCCTAGCACTCAGTTTCATATCATTCCCAAAGCTGAGAACAAGAACCTTTGCACCAGCAACAGCTACAGATAGGATTCTGTTGGAAGCAGAGGCAAAGCGTCTGCTGACAATCAAAGCAGTAGAGGTAGTGCCTTTAATAAGCAGAGGCAAAGGTTTTTATTCCAGGTACTTCCTCATGAGGAAGAAAAACAGGGATTGGCAACCTATTTTGGATCTAAGGCTTCTGAACAAGCACATTTTGAATCCAAGGTTTAAAATAGCCACTCTTGCAATAATCATTCCTTCATTGCAAAAGGGAGACTGGCTAGCCTCCCTAGATCTAAGGGATGCTTATTTCCACATTCCCATCAGACCATCTCACAGAAAATTCTTGAGATTCAGGCTGGCTTCAGGCCATTATCAGTTTGCAGCTCTCCCTTTTGGACTAACTCCGGCACCAAGGGTTTTTACAAAGTGCCTATCAGTGGTGGTAGAGTTTTTGAGAAAACAAGGTGTAACAGTCTTCCTCTTCCTGGACGACTGGTTAGTAGTAGGACAATCTCTGCAGCATGCAGTGCAGTCACTGGCACTAACAACATCTACTCTGGAATCCTTGGGATTTCTTATAAACGAAGAGAAATCTCAGCAGATACCAATCCAGGTGCTGGAGTTTATTGGAGCAGAACTAAACACCAGACAGGGCAGAGCCCTCCTGCCACAAGACAGGGTGACAAGATTGCAAAATCCTTTGTGTCAGGGAGCCCCAAAACAGCCAGAGAATTTCTCAGGCTACTGAGCCACGTAACATCTGCCACTGCGGTGTTAATGGGCTCCAGGTTTCAAATGAGAGATATTCAGTTCCACCTCAGTCAGTACTGGTCTCAGAGGACGGATCCGATGTCCAGAGTGGTTCCAGTCACAAAAAGTTTAGTCCAGGCATTGCAGTGGTGGCTGGACGAGTACAACCTCAGGCTGGGTGTACCTTTTATAAGAGAACAACCATCAGTAATCCTCACAACAGATGCCTCTCTTCTAGGTTGGGGGGCACACATGTTAGAGCACACAGCAAGTGGCACATGGTCCCCCCAAGAGTATCTGTTGCACATACATCTCTTGGAGCTCAGGGCTGTTTACCTGGCTGTAAAAACATTTGCTCCTTACCTTCAAAACAAGGTGGTGTAAGTCAGAACAGACAACACAACAAGCAAGGGGGTACCAGGTCAAATCTGCTGTGCACAGAAGCAGTGAGACTGTGGTCCCTGGTATACTCCATGGGAGTATCCCTGTCAGCCATACTCCTTCCAGGGAAGGACAATGTACTGGCAGACTCTCTTAGCAGGATAAGTCCGGACCACCACAAGTGGTGCCTGAATACTCAGGTACTCAGTAGAGTTTTCAGGAGATAGGGCATTCCAGAGGTGGATCTCTTTGCCTCCACAGAGAACCACCAGCTTCCAATGTACTGTTGCAGGCCTCCTCCAAGGCGCACAATTCCTCTGGATGCCATGGCCCTGGATTGGACAGGGAAATTTCTGTGTGCATTCCCTCCCTCCCTTTCCCATGATATTCAGGACCCTGCTGAAATTGAGATCCCAACCAGGAAAAATGATACTGGTGGCTCCGGATAGGGCGAGACAGCACTGGTATTCTCTTCTGCTGACTCTGTCAGTGGTTCCCCCAGTCCATCTGCCCAGGAGGCACAACCTGTTTACCTCCTGTCAGGGCAGAATACTGTACCCCAGTCTCAAATCACTGAGGCTCAAAGCGTGGCTCTTGAGGGCTTAGAATTTGCTAACCTTAAGCTATCCGAGCAGGTGCTGACAGTGCTTAGGGGTTCCAGGAAGCCTTCTAATAAGAAAACATATTTCTCTAAGTGGAAAAGGTTTTCCATATGGTGTACAGGTAAGGGTGTGAGCCCCTTCAGGGCCGATTTGGCTGTTCTCTTAGATTACCTTACACAGTTACATTCCTTAGGTCTGAAGCCTTCCACCCTCAAGGTCCTCTTAGCTTCAGTGTCAGCTTAACTGTCAGTTGGTAAAGAGAGGTCCATTGCCTCTCATCCAGTATTCAGAAAATATTTTAAAGGCCTTAATCTTCTGCACTCTCCCCGGAGGGAACCGGTTCTGGCCTGGACTCTAAATATTTGCATTGCTAAACTCATGGATGCACCATTCGAACCTGTGGCAATCGCAGATTTGAAGTACATCACTTGGAAAACTTTTTCTAGGAGCATGGATACGTTGTTCATCCACACTTCTTGGCATGTGCCTTTCCCCTTTAAATCTTGCCGGAAGTCTTCAAGCTGGCTCCTCCCACCCACCCGGGTGGTAAATACCTAATCTCTGCCCCATGATGCCAGATCTTTTTTCCACTGGAAGATACAGGTTCCTTCGTGCTCTTGCAGCAATTCATAGGCCCTGGATTCAAAGCGTCGTTTTTTGGCGAAACTTACTTTAAAACTCGTTTGAGTTAGCGATTCCGATTTTACCGAATCGGACATGGAGGAAAAATCTTCCCCTGGATTTCATCGGTGCCCTTGCGGCCAAAAGATGTTGCGCACCGATCCCCACCTAACGAGCGTTTATTGCCTAGGTGTCGGACATGACACCTCGTCATGCACTTTTTGCCTGGCCTTCCATCCCAACATCCTGGACAACCATATGGCACATTTAAAGCTGGGGAGACTGGACAAAAGAAACCCACCGGTGAAATCGAAGGAGGCAAGGTGGGTGGTTTCCGCGGCTGCAGGATCCGCCCAGTAGCTGGAACAAATTTAAGGCATTTGAGGAGGAAGCAGCTCAAGCTTCGGCCACTCGAAGCTTTTTTGTTTCACTTAACCTTGGCTCCACCTTTTCGGGCTCATTCAGGGAGTTGTGCCAGTCTCTCCCCACTAGGGGTGAGGCGCCCTTGGGCTCGCACTCCTCCCGCCCTCGGAAGAGGGATAAGGACCCTGGGTCTTCGTCCAAGTGAAGATGTTCTTGGGACTGAGAAAGGTCTGAGTCCCAGGAACACACGGTCTCGACTTCGGTCGAGATCGCATCCTCAGCCGCCTGCTTCACGGATCTTCAGTCTGGCCAGGGGACCATGGAAGTGGACGATGAGGTGGAGATTGATCTTATCTGTGTCAGTCTTCACCATTCATCACAGATGGATATCTGTCTGGAGGTCAGGACCCCGTGGGAGCTTTTTTTTCTTTTTCTTAAAAGGTAGGTGGAGCCGACACACCATCGGCGCCACCCTCAAGGCCGACGCATTGCGTGGCGCTTGCGGGTTGGCCGTTAGGCTGTGTCGACTCCGCCTGCCTGTGGGTTCTTTGTCTCCCGCCATAGAGATCACCTCTTGGGACGCTCTGAAGAAAATCCTAGGCCTGCTAGTTTTTCAAAATCCTGTCCTTCGGCACCAAAGTCCATCGGTCCTCCTGCCGGTTCTGATTTTGCCACTACTCAACGTCGCCTGGTAAGATCTTTCCTTATCTTTATATTTCCGTGACGTCGAGTCTGTTTCTGGTGGGGTTTTTTTCCCCCGTAGGTCATGTCTCGGTCGGTGGGCAGAAAATCTTCCAAGATGAGTCGGCCCCCCATGCAACGGTGCCCATGCGGCCGAAATTTCTCCATCACCGACCAGCACGACCGGTGTCTTCCGTGTCTTGGCCCACTTCACGACATGGATTCATGTGACGCCTGCTTCTCCATGGACCGCCAGGTCCTCGAACAACACGCGTGGAAAGTGGGGCGAGCTCCGCTGACTTTCGGGGGTCGGGTACGCACTCGTTGGACCAAGCCACGCTCTCTTGGCCTTTTCTCCAGGTCCCCTCCCAGTTCTATACGGACTGAGGAGGGAGCCTCGGCTACTTGTAGCCTAGCCATTGCCGAGGCTTCTTCCGTGGCGCAGGAGGTCCGTTCCGCTCCTTCCTGGGAGCGGGCGGGAGGCGCCGCCATGGCCATCGCCCCTTCAGGGATGAAGGCTCCCCCGGTGTTGCTCCCGCAGCTCAGAAGGCCGGGTCGGGCGCCGTCCTCGGCGCCGTTGGCGGCTCCATCGGAGTCCTCGGCGCCGATCGCAGTGCCTTGAGCCCTGGCGAGTGCCGTCGCCGGCACCAACTGTCCCTTGGGCCCGTAACCTCTGTCGGGCTGTTCGCCTTGCACTGGCACTTTGCGGCGCCGTGAGATCTGCTGCAACACCATCCTTTGCCATGTTTCGCCTCTGCGCCAAGGTTGAGCACGGCACCGTGTCCTCGAGGCTCGGCGCCGTGGGGCCTTTGGTTTCCTCAGTTGGTGCTGTCCGTTGCGCTGCCCCAGCCCTTGGCACCAGTCGCGGCGCCGGGGAGCCAGGCGGCACCATGCTTGGCGCCGTGTCTACCTTCGGGGCCGTCCACGGAGCCGGGTGGGGCCATGCTCGGCGCCGTGTCCACCTTCGGGGCCGTCCGCTGAGTACAGGCTGCAGACTTTGGACCTGAGACATGCTCTCCTGTTATAGGGAGAGAACAGCGGAAATTTGTGGAGAGGTTCACCAGCTGTTTGTCACATATGCTGAAGCCACTTCTGGCAGACCTTTAGCCAAACGTTCCATTGCCAGATGGATTACATCATGCATAGGTCTGTGCTATGAGTTGGTGGGCAAGGAGCCTCCCAGAGGGATGAGAGCTCATTCTACCCACCATACTGCTGCTTCCAGAGACATCCCTATCCAGGAAATCTGCCAGGCTGCTACCTGGAAGTCAGCAAACACCTTCATTACCCACTACCACATCGACCTTGTCACGCCAGGATGCTGGTTTTGGGGCCTTGGTTCTCCAATCTTTATTTACTAAGTATGGTGTATACGCCTAGCCTCCCTCCTGCCGGAGAACTGCTTGGAATCTGCCAAGAAGTGTGGATGAACAACATATCCACGCTCCTAGAAGAACAGGTTATTCACCTGTAACAGTAGTTCTAGGAGTGGTGTATGTTGTTCATCCCTACCTACAACCTCGGCTTGAGGCGCAACCTTGCTTCCAGAGCTAAAATCTGGCATCATGGGGCGGAGCCGACATATTTACCACCTGGCTGGTGAGAGGAGCCAGCTTAAAAACTTCCGGCAAGATTTAAAGGGGAAAGGGACATGCCAAGAAGTGTGGATGAACAACGTATACCACTCCTAGAACTACTGTTCCAGATGAGTAACCTGTTCTTCTGGTTGCTATTACTTCAGCCAGAAGGATCAGTGAATTACAAGCCCTGTGCACAGATGTGGACTACATCCCCTTTCACAGGGGTAAGGTGGTCCTTAGGACTAATAGAGGATTCCTTCCCAGGTGGTATCTGATTTTCACTTAAATCAGTCTATCACTCTACCTGTCTTTTTTTTTTTTTACAGACAACTGCAGTTCTCCAGAAAGGAGGCTTCATTCCCTTGATGTCAAAAGGGCACTTCGCCACTGCATTGACAGAACTAAGTCTTGCAGATCGTCAATCACAGCTCTTTCTCACCTATGGTGAAGTTGGTAAGGGTAGAGCTGCAGCAAAACGTACAATTGCTCGCTGGATAGTGGCATGTATACAGTTTTGTTATAGTAAGGTGGGTAAACGGGTACCTCTGGGCCTGAGAGCACACTCCACCATGGGCACAGCTGCTTCAGTGGCAACTTCAAGAGAAATTCCACTACTGGAAATATGCAGCTACATGGAAAACAGTACACACCTTCACAAAGCATTACAGCCTGGATTTGCAATCCAAAGGTGATGCTAGGTTTGATACAGCAGTACTGCAGAGCCTGTTTCCGAAATCGGTTCTCTGCCCAACCTCCAAAGGTACTGCTTGGTAGTCTGCATCGTTTAATCATAATGAGTGATTCCTTGGGTTAGAAGAAAAAATTACTCACCATAGTAATCTTGTTTCTTCAAAGGGATCATCATTATGATTAAAGATCCTCCCTCCCTCCCTGCCTCCCCCCCCTACTAGAACCTATAGAAGTTGCTCTGCATCCCCGCATTAAAGGTTTTTTTCCCCCTATATAGGCTAAGGTAGAGACTCGCTTTGTTTAGCCAGTTGGTGTCCAGGTGGTCTCGATTTTCTTAGGTTTGTTGGTTAAGGATGTTTTGACCTGAAAGGACAAAAAATATTATTTTAATGTTATTAATTTTAGCTAGTGAGTCTTTTACCCAGTTAGGCTCCGTAAGAATCTGAAGCACTCAGAGTGCTACAGTTGCTAGGGCAGCAGTTTGAAAGTGGCATGAGCCAATTGAGAGTTCCATAATTTGCATATAATTCGACCTCTCCGGGCTGTTCAGCACAGGATGCTGAATGCATTAGTTTAATCATAATGAGTGATCTCTTTGAAGAAACAAGATTACTATGGTGAGTAACTTTTTCTTACAAGACGCTGGTTAGGCCCCATCTGGAGTACTGTGTGCAGTACTGGAGGCCATACCTTCACAAGGGCATTAATAAAATGGAGGCAATCCAGAGAAAGGCAACCACAGTGGTGCAGGGACTGCATCAGAAAACATATGAGGACAGATTAACGGAGCTCAATATGTATACCGTAGAGCAAAGGAGGGAGAGAGGTGATATGATTGAAACATTCAAACACCTTAAGGGTGTTAAGGTGAAAGAGTCTAACATGTTTCAAAATAAGAAAAATAGCAGGACAAGAGGACACAGCATGAGATTAGAGGGAGGCCGATTAAGGGGTACTGTGAGGAAGTTCTTTTTCACAGAAAGGGTGGTGGATGCAAGGAACGGCCTACCTCAGGAAGTGGTGGATATGAATACAGTGCAGGGCTTCAAACAGGCATGTGATAGGCATAAGGGAGCAATACAGATGAAAAGGGCATTGATAGAGAAAAGGCCTGTGGCACATTCATAAGGTAGAAAAAGAAATGGGCAGACTAGATGGGCCTTGTGGTCCTTATCTGCTGTCAACTTCTATGTTTTCTGAAGCCGTGCTGCTGGGGACATTGCAGCTGTTATTTGTGAATATAGTCAGTAAATTGGTCTGCCACAGTCCTTTCCAGTGCTTCAGAGAGAGTGGAGAGGATAGAGATGGGCCTGTAGTTTGCAGTCAGTGACCGATTGCCTCCCTTATGCACCGGGGTCACCAGCGCTTGTTTCCAAGGAGAAGGGAATTTGGCAAGCTGGAGGGATTTATTGAAAATCGTAGTGATGGGAGCGATGACTTCGTTGACTGCCAGCGCCAGCAGTTTCATGTCTATGTTGTCAGACTCCATTTTGGTTTGCTCCAGGACCTTTTTTAACAAAACCCAGTGCTTCTTTGACAGTGACTCTCTTGAAGTAAAATTGAGGGTGCGAGTTGATGTCTGGTAGGTGTCTATTATAAGCTTTGATAGGCTTGAGGTATTTAGCCGGTAGAACAGAGCTAAGATTTGTGAAGGCGGAGCCGAACTCTTCAGCAGTGGTGTGGGGGGTCCATAGTATTTGTGCCATTAATGTTTAGTAGTGATGGCTGTGTTTTGTCATCCTTCCCTGTGAGTGCCTTTATGTTGTCCCAAAACTGCCTCCCATCACCCCAGGTTCTTCCCAATTGATCCTTGTAGAAGTTAGCCTTAGCATTCATGATGAGATGTGTGCATTTGTTTCTGGCTGCCCTGTATCTTTGAAGGTCACTGGGCTTACCGGAGGCCCTGGCTTCATACCAAAGGTTATCCCTTGCCTTCGTGTGATCTAGAAGGTCACTAGTAATCCATCCATTGTCATGCCCATGTGTTTCTTTTTTTTTGAATGAAGCAAATATGTCACAAATGCTATTAATCAATAAAGTACTGGAATGTTATGTCAAGGTCATGCAGTACCTTAACAGGAGACCAGTCACTCTGAGAAAGTGCCTCCTTGAAAGCTGAGAGCTGCCCTTTCCTGAGAATTCTGCTGTTCACAAAGACATGTGGCACGTTTTTGAATATATTGCACCACAGACAGGTGATGGGGAGTAGCCGCTTAGCGAATCCGGTAGTACCAAGACACGGCTATCCTGTCAGGTGAGCTTGCAAGGAGCCAGTCCAGAAGCGTGTGCTTACCCGGTCTTATGGTTCAATCTAGTGGGCTCCGTGACTAATTGAGTGAGGAGGGAGCTGGCTATGGCATCCTTCTGGTTGGCCGATTCATTACCAATCCAATTGATGTTGAAGATGGGGGAGCACAGCGCCTTGTAGGGTGTTCCGTAAATAAATGAGACTGCCACCACCTCTTTTCCCATTCCTATTGCATCTAAAGGTGTAACCTGGGAGCACTATCATTATCCCTGACCCGGGTGGATAGCCAGGTCTTAGTCAGGCGAAGTTTATCACGGTTATGTAGGGCAGCCCGCCTGCAGTTGAGGCATCATTGGAATTAGGCTGGAGATCCCTCCTCTCTTCCAGGGTGTATATAATGAGGTCATTTAGTCTCTCCTAGTATGGCTTTTTATGCAGAGCCTGCATCATTTTATTTGCCTCCTCTGGACTGCCTCTACTCTGTGTCCTTGAAAGAGGTGGTCTTCAAAATTGAACATCGTCCAGACATTTAAAATCGTAGATGACAAAGTTAATGAACAGCATAGGATTGGAATTTAATGTAAAAGGTAGAAATCTAAGAAGTCATAGCAAAGAGATCAAGTTGGTATTCTCCAAGAAAAACACTAGGGGAAGCTTGTTTTCCTTCCCGGTGCCGAGTCCAGACCCCTCTCCTTCTGGCTGCTGCATTGTTGCCCCAGGACATCTCCCCATACCATCCCCTTCGCCATCTGTCTGTCCCTCACATTGGCACGCACCTGTGGTAGACCCGGGGTAGCCTTTCCTGGAGGCTCCCCTCCCCCAAGGGGATTCTAGGGAGGGAAGGAGATCTTGACCATGGGGCAGCTGAAGGATCAGATGAGTGCCGGCTGGCAGGGTGGGCTGTATTGTGTCTGGGAATGGGGCGGCTGTCATACAGCAGCCAGGTGGGCAGATCTTATCTGGGTCAATCTTTGCCATTCATCACTATATGGGTACTGCGCCGGAGCTAGGACCCCATGGGAGACCTTTTTTTTTTCTATGGGCGGAGTTGATGTAGGAGCGGCACCGCCGTCAAGGCAGACATTCCACGTGGCGCTTGCTGGTTGGCTGTTAGCTGCCATCAACTCCACTCCAGCCACAGTTCTTCTTATCCCACTGTTGAGTGTAGAGACTGCAAGCAAGTGCGTTTCACAGCCTAGTTTTCACTGGTTTGTTGAATCGTCTCATTTCTGTTTCACCCTGCTCAATGTCGCTTCTGGTTGCCGGTACTGTTACTTTACCACACGGTCATATCTAATCCCTGGGGCAAGAAGTCGTCAAAGGTGGGGCAGCTACCAATGTAAATAAACAAACTATACCGCACTGATGACAGTGAGGTAGTAAATGTACAAGGTTCGTGGTTAGTGGTCCCCGGTAATCCAATAAAACTGCCTTACACCAGATGTTGTTTTAAATTAGTTGCAATTTATTAATACCCAAATAAGCCCTAACAAATTTACCTCTAACAGGATTAGGTCTAAACAGCTGATAGCTTTCTACCACCTGGGCTACAGGTGTTCACACAAAAAGAAGCAATTTTGTTCTCTCTTTTCTGGGTGTCTTGAGCATCTATGGCATGGCTACTTCCTCTTGGAGAGACAGGTCCTACGGTTTAAGTATAGGATGAGGCAGTATAGCGCAGTGGTCAAAGGCTCTGAGCTGCAAATCTGGAGACCTGGGTTTGAATCCCACAGCCCCCACTTGCATACTGTGTGACCCTGAGCAAGTCACTTAACTTCCTTGTGCTCCCAGGTTGCACCTGTAAACAAGCTTTCAGCTTAGTGTGTCTCATCTGGTTAAACAATTGGAAAAAAAAAGTGTTTTATTGTTTACAAAAAAAAATGCAAAAAAGAGGAATTCTAAGGCTATTAAAACCTTTTAGCCAAAAAAGGCAAAAACAGTAAGTCATGATGAGATAGGGGCTCAGGATACACTTATCACAAGATATGTCTGTCAGCAGTTGCTACATAAAAAGTTTCATTTGACATTTGATTTAGGCAGAAAACATTTTTTGTCACAGGTCATAAGGGGAACTTACATTATTAAAAATAACCTGTCTAGGAAGGCAGAAAAGACAATGTTTCAAGACAAGAACATAGTGAATAGTCACTGACTCCTGCTTTATAATTTACATTTTAGACATAAACAGCATAAAATAGGGAAGTGGATCGGGCAGCTCTGTGCATACTCTCTTATTCTGCTTGCATAGCTGGCTAAATTTAAGTTTAGCCAAGGCCTTTTATTTTGCACCAAAAGAATAATGTGCTTTGTACAAAATATTCCTGTCAAGAACAGCAAATGTGCCTTGATTAGAACATCTGCTTTGGATGCAACACATGTTCCTTCACCCCATTCTGCATTTAACACACCATTCTACGTGGCCTTAACATTTTAGTTAAAACCTATTTTACACTTATAACAATTGTGTAGCATTCCTGCCATGATACAACAGTGACCACCATGGGGGCAAGGGAAGACCTGTAAGGGATTCCCGAACCCCCAAGTATAATCCTTTGATTAGTATATAAGTTTAGTATAACTAAACACGTTTGATCTTAATCTGTTAATTGCATTCTGCTACTATTACCTTACATACTTGTTTAAGCTATTATAATGCAAGCTACAATTTTTCTTTAAGCTAGAAAAACAGTTTATAATTGATTATAACACAGTATTATTCATTACATGAAAAACATTTTTAAAACTGGTTGATAGCATACAGATAGTCAAGGTAACCATGAAAGGAATCCTGTTCTGGGGTAATCACAGAATGAGCAAAAATGGAATGGTATGTTCGTGACAAAACAGAAACTAGGCATGTCAACACCACAAGTGATATGTATAAAAGATAGTGAACGTTTGATATCCCATAATAGTGCAGAAAATAATTGAATAGAATGTACAATAAAACAAAACATAACATAATAGCTTGTATTGACAAAAAAGTTAATTGAATCCACTTTGAGAGTGAATAAGTTAGATACTGCCTATCTGTTGAGGTGTGGCATACCTTTGGAGCTTGATTGAAGAATCTGTTAATATCTCTTAACAGATAGGTCCTTATAAAACGTATGTGACCAGTTTAGAAAGTTCATATAAGTAACAGTCCATAAAGTTTATATAAGTAGCCACAAGTTGGCATAGCTACAGTACAGGTGAAATGTCATTTGCAGAATGGTAGTAACCTGACAAAGAACATGGAACTTTGCAGACAGTAATTTAGAAAGAAAACACCAGCATAGTTAGAAAGTCAGTGTTCAGGTTGCTGGATAATTGAATTTGCAAAGGTCTTGCCAGGGGGTACATTAGATTGTGCACTTAGTCCTTTTCATGGAGTAGCGCCACACACACTGGCATAGCATTTGTGTTGTGGAGGTTAATTACACCATTGCACAAAGATTATCAGTCCATAAAAAAAGACGTGACAGTTCACGAAACAATTAAGAACACAGTCCATAACAGAGCAGTAAGTTTGTATAAAGTACCAACCAGTTTTGGAAAAAGCAGCAGTGAAGAAAACGGATGTCTTGTTTGAAGATCAATTGAAAAAAAATCTTCTTGTTGAAGTTAGGGGCTTGCCCCTACCACAGACTTTGCTTCATAGTAAGCAGAAACAATAAGCTTGTTTGTAGAGTCTGACTTGGCTGGACCTTTTTCAGTTTATTTAATGTTCTACAAATAGGTGTAATTTTGTCGAAAACATTACACTTGCAGAGGTAATAATAACTTGTTTCATGTGGTAGTCCTTATATGGAACCAGTCAGGCACAAAGATGGTGATGACATTGAAGCTGTAGCAGTTTTTTTCTTTTCAGGAAAAAGATGAAGGTTTTTGCAGGTTAGATGAAAGTGTTACTGCTCTTGTATGTGGAGATGTTATGTGTGCCACACCGTGGAAACCTGCAAACTTGTAAAGTGTGTTAGAAACTGAGTTAAGAACACATAAATAACAATCTGTTTAATTACCTTTTTGTTTTGTAAAGAGTGATGTGACAGAGCCCACATTTCTGATGATTGTAGAAAGATAAAAATAAAAATGGGGCATTGACCGCATCCCTGTGGGTGTAGGCTGAGGTCCAGTAATACCATTTGTGAATCCATGACAATGTCATGGTTACACCCTGCTTTGAAATCACAGAAGAGGCTATGACAGTGATGAACATGATTTCCCGATGAGACCTGTGTTATAAAATCTTGTAATATTATAACAACACACTTCAAACATGTAGTTTATGGCAATACACCTGTTACACTATGCAATAGTGGGACAAATGTATATAGTGTTGGCCTATGCCAACTAATAATAGTGCCTATTGCACCTCTGACAAGTGAAAGGATCTACCATGGAACCTTGAAGCATAGGTTCTGGAGAAGAATCTAAATTCTGCCATATTATAATTAAGATTTAAAATGACAAAACCTGCATAGAGTGCACTTTATTTTCCCAGGGTACCTAATTCTAAAAGAATTAATCAGAGAACTAGTGACACCACTGACTACCCTTTATAACAAATCATGGGAGGATGGTGTGGTACCTGAGGACTGGAAGAAGGCTGATGTAATTCCCCTTCACAAAAGTGGGAGCAAGACAGAGGCAGGAAACTACAGACCTGTCAGTTTGACCTCTGTGTTAGGGAAAGTGATGGAATCACTTCTGAAGGAAAGAACTGTTGAGCACCTAAAGGCCAGTGGGGCACAGGACCCAAGGCAGCATGGGTTCACAGCGGGAAGGTCATGTCAGACGAATCTGATTAATTTATTTGACTGGATGACCAAAGTAGTAGACCAAGTAGGGGCTGTGAACATGGCTTACCTAGACTTTAGCAAGGCATTTGACACAGTCCCACACAAAAGATTAGTAGTCAAATTAACCTGCCTTGGAGTGGGTCCCAGGGTGGTAGCCTGGGTAAAACATTGGCTGAACAACAGGACACAGAAGGTAATTGTAAATGGAGTCCACTCTGAAGAAGGAGGGGTTACTAGTGGGGTATTGCAGGGTTCAGTACTGGGTCCAGTCCTTTTTAATGTCTTTATAAGTGACATTGCAGAGGGACTGGAAGGAAAAGTATGCCTCTTTGCAGATGACACAAAGATCTGCAACAGGGTTGATACACAAGGAGGCGTGGAAAGGATGAGAAGGGACTTGTCAAGGTTGGAGGAATGGTCAGAAGTATGGCAGCTAGGATTCAGTGCAAAGTAATGCACCAGGGAAACATATCAGATGACCTTAAGGTTGGCAAGCAGTGTGAGAAGGCGGTAGGGAGGGCTGGGGGGATACTGGGATGTATAGGGAGAGGCATCACCAGCAGAAAACAGGAAGTTGTTATCCCCCTGTACAGACAGTTGGTGAGACCCCATCTGGAGTACTGCGTCCAGTTCTGGAGACCCCATCTCCACAAGGACATAGACAGGATGGAGGCAGTTCAGAGGAGGGCAACTAAAATGGTGCAGGGTCTGCAAGAGAAGCCATACGAGGAGAGGCTAAAGGAGCTTAATATGTATACCCTTGAGGAAAGGAGGGAGAGGGGGGACATGATAGAAACATTAAAGTACCTTGGTGGAATCAACAAAGTCCAAGAGGGTAGCATCTTTCAGAAAAAGAGATGTGCAAGAACAAGGGGACACAATTTGAAGATGGGGGGGACGGCTCGTGGCAATGTGAGGAAGTGTTTTTTCACAGAGAGGGCGGTGGACGCATGGAACAGCCTTTCTGAGGAGGTTGTGGGGTCTAAAACTGTGGGAGAATTCAAGAATGCATGGGCCAGACGTAAGACAATTTTTGTGGTGGGTAGGAAGAAATAGGCTCTTGGTTAAATGGGATCTGCAGCTTATCCTGTAGGTAGGGAAATGGGCAGACTAGGTTGGCCAAGCGGTTCTTATCTGCTGTCAAAGTCTATGTTTCTATGTTACCTGGGGCTAATGAGACAAACAGAGCATTAATTTGTCTGGGGTTTTGCTTGAAACATATTGTGGGGGTGGGTCGGCAATGCTGGTCCCAGTATTTAGGTTTAGTTATGGGTATTAAAAACATTGATAAATGTGGAGCAGTTTTCTGAATACACACTTTATAAAATGTAGCAAGATGTATATCAAAACAACAATGTTGGTATTGAGCATAATGCGTAAAATACATTTTAAACAGAACAAATGTAGACTGCAAGTTTAGTTCAGAGTCCAGGAATCTTAGAGCATTGTGAATTTACTTGTTGAGCACAACCATGGAATAAGTTGCAGAGGGTGGGGCACGGTTTAAGTTCATAAGTTGCAGTCCTTGGTACAGATTACTTGGTTTTGGTTGAAAGAATTATTTGAGCAAGCCACCACTCTGTTTTTGTTAACTGGTAAGGCTTTTCAGGATATGTAATGCTTTAGAACTTTGAAATTATAAAAACTTGTTTGTGTTTATAGAAGGCAGATGATTTATGTATTTATTTAGCTTTTGTTGACTGGGTAAGTGCACCAGACAAATCCTGCCTATTTTCAGGCACGACCCAGGGGAAGGGGATACAGATGAATGCCAACTGACCTTGAACCAGATTAAGCTTTGGTGGTATTTTTAGTGAATGAGGGAAATTTGGCCACGACACCAGGGAAATTCCCCTACTCTTTTCGATAAGTGTCATGGGATCTTTAACATCCACCTGAACTACCACCAATCCAGGCAGATGGGACCTCGGTTTAACGTCTCATCCGAAAGACGGCACCTCAGAAGTGCAGCATCCCTCTCATGCTGCACTACAGTGTCAGTACTGGGATATTAACCCAAGTGCCAGGTGTGGGAACTGAACCCACAGAGCTCTGATCTTCCAGCCCCAGAGGTGAGTGTGCTACCTACCTAGCCACTGACACTGCATTGGATTGCATCCAATTGCTGTAAGGCTATGGGAAGTTATTTTGTATATGTATTTGTCTGACAAGATAAGAAAGCTGAAAAGACAATCAAAAGATATGAATATGTGGAAATACATACACAACCTCCCCACAGTTCATCTGATTACTTGCTGAGGGCAGAAGCCCTTCTACCAGTGATAGGTGTTGGGAGGTTTAACTGTTTGCACTAGAAAAGGCAGAGGGACCGAGCTGGGTTACACTGTGAAAATACATTGGGTCTTTTCAAAACCTGTAAATAAGAAATGGTTATTAACAAATACTTATTGTCTTTTATTTACCCCTATGAGGAGACAGCGATGTACCTTGCAACCTTTGTGGGTATTGCACTGGAAGGAAGGGTAGCATGCCCCCCGTCCCCCGAGCTCCTACTATAGTGGACGAGGACGCTTGAATACTATAGCAATAAAAGGGCTGGACTGTGGGTGGTGACATGGATATTGTACCAGAAATGGTCTGGCAATATTAGTAGCCAGTCATGCAGCACCTTAAAAAAGTGTGCACTGGATAAATGGTAATAATGTGTCCCAGTGCAGTCCCCACCAAATAAGTTTCATGCTTTACTAGAAGATGGGAAACTTTCTTTTCCCTAGAAAAAAAAAAAAAAAAAAAAAAAACACTATCCTGAAAATAAACAAGATTATTTTGATAGAATAAAAGAAGCCAAGCATCCCTGGGTTCCCTTATCCTGTGCATGACAAAATGTCAGCTAAGTTCATAAAAGATCTGGATTGATGGTAATACCATACGTACGTATATCTTAGAATGCATTTCCAAAAGAAAGAAATGATCACACCATTGTCACACATAAAAACAAAAGTCATTGTTTTTAACTGTAGATGGTAAACTCTCTCAAAAAAACAGCTGTAATATTTCTTCTAGGAGAGTGGATATGATCTTACTTCGAGATATAGCTCTTGCAGCAGGTAACAGCATTAGGACTGAAGCCGGCAGGTGTCAGGACCCCACTGAAATCTTCTAGCTAGCAGTCTTCAGCGGGGACCGCCTCCGATGTCTGTCCCGGCCCCGACGTCAGACGTAGTACATAAGGAGGCGGTCCCGCCAGATTCCCCAGTTCTTTCCCGCTGTCGACTTGCATGTCTCGACCCTTCGGTTCATTTCTAGCGCGCGACGCCTGGTTAAGTTCTTCCTTTGGGGAAAAAGTTCGTTTTTTCTGCTCAGTTTCTGTCTGATGTCCTCTCCAACCTCCGTTGAGGGCCATCCTTCGAAGTGCGCCTGTGGGAAGCAAATCCTGTTCAAAGACCACATTCGGCCTGCATCTGGTGCCTAGGCCCAGACCACGACACCCGGGCCTGCTCCTTCTGCCAGGTGTTCAATAGCCGGACCCGGATCCGTCGTCAGAAAGCCCTTCAGGCGTTCCTGCTCGAGGAAAAGATTAAAGCCATGGACGCAGCCTCCAAGGGGGAATCTTCCGACAAGGCCTGGAGACACCTCGAGAAGCATAGGGAGAGAGTGAGATCCAGGTCCCCGTCTAGGGCCTCTGACTCCCGTAGCTCCAGCTCCCGGTCCGACCGCTCCCCTTCCCGTGCCCACTCTCAGCCTCCCCCTGCAGTGGTGAAGACTCCTTCGGGTTCCTCCTCTGTTCCTCAGGCCAAGACCTCCAGACCTTCTTCGTCCTCGGCCACTAAGGCCCTGTCGAGGTCGGGGACCGTCATCACCATCACAAGTCCGGTTCCCGCCATTTTGGAACCCTGCGCCAAGTCAATCTCTTGCCTCCCTCCTCCCCAGCGGAAGACCAAAAGGCACTTCCTTAAGATACTCGGACCAGACGCCGGCCCATCCAACGTCGGCCAAACACCATCGGTCCCGAGAACCGACAACCGCCAGACGCCTGTCACCAGTTAGGCCTTCGTCTCCACGGACGCCGGCCGGGGGACCGATGTCCGTACCTACTGAGAAGACGAAACCTTTGCCTCCCACC
Organism: Neoceratodus forsteri; assembly: GCA_016271365.2. NCBI lineage: Eukaryota > Metazoa > Chordata > Ceratodontiformes > Ceratodontidae > Neoceratodus > Neoceratodus forsteri. The sequence goes on along the minus strand of CM028136.1, from coordinate 48,346,275 downwards.
GACGTCGGTCAAGAGGCGATCACGGAGGAGGAGCTGACCCAGCCCGAGGACCAGACAGGCGAACCCGGTCTTATCACACCCCCCAAGGAACCCTCGCCGGAACCTGAGACCCCTGGGGAGCCGACACCGGAACCTGACGACCGGCCATCGGCGCCTGGTCCATCGTCGGGCCTCGGCATATCCGAGGTCAAGGAGTTGTTTACTTACTGGTGGGACACCATAAAGAGGGATGTGATTCCCACACCAGCACCTCCTCCTCCTCCTCCTCCACCTGCGACTCCACCGGCCCCCGCGCCCCCTACTTCACCCAGGGCTGCAGGCCGAGTACCTTCCCCCCAGGAGCCTACGGATCCTCCTAGGGGTAGACCAGAAAAAAAGGAGACCTCCGTCCAGATCTTCTTCAGGGTCACCCAGCCCCAAGAGACCCAGAAGCGCGCGTTCGCCTTCGACGGAGGACACGGGATCGGACTTCTGGGACAGATCCAGATCCCCCTCTCTGATCAACGTCCCTTCTCCGGACCCACGTGAGCTTCCAAGATCTCCTCTGGATGACCCTCATTCTCAGATATTATGAGGCATATCCAGGAGAACATGGGCTGGGACGCAGAGGAACTAGACCCCGAGAGATTATGCCTTGCCAGATATCTTCGGCAAAAAGATCCAAAGCCTGTGGTGGTGCCACCCTTGGTGGACACATTCGTGGACATCACCAAGGCAGCGTGGAAACGTCCACACTCGCTTCCGGCGATGCCGGAGAAAGCTGACCGCCTGTACAAGGCCCTAGGAGGACCAGTACTTGGCATCATCCTCTGGCCGATTCTCTGGTCATTACAGCCTCTCCTGACCGGTCCCAGAGGCGCAACATTTGAGCACCCTGCCACCAGACCCAGAGTCCAAGCAGCTGGATGCTATGGGCAGGCGCCGCGTGCATCCGCTACCTGCGCCATCAGATCCCTCAACTACTTGCCCACATGGTACAGTTTCAGAGCCTTGGGGGAGCAGGACTGGATCTAGCAGAAAAGATGCCAGAAGGTGAGCAGAAGGAGGAGTTGCTACAACTCCTTCGTACGAGTTCAGTCGTGGGAACCCAGGTGCTGCGAGCCGCGTATGATTCCGCGGACTCCTCGGCCAGAGCGGCAACTTCAGGCGTATGCCTCTGGAAACACTCATGGCTCGTGTCTCCGGATTCACCCCAGACGTCCAGAACAACGTCCTGGACACCTCGTTTCATGGAGAAGTCCTCTTTGGTGAGTCCTCGGAGAAGGTCCTCACCAAACTTCAAGAGGCCGGGAAGGCGGTGTGGTCTGTCCAGGCCATGTACAGACCCAAGCTTAGTTCCTTTCGTAGGAACCAAAGCCGTTTTCGAGGCCGGATGCAGAGACAGCAGTCCCGCACTGGACCGCAACAGAGGGGCTCCTTCTCCCGCAGAGCCCAGGGGAAGTCATCCGCGGGCCGAAGCCAATGACTAGCTAAGTCGGCACAACCCGCTGGACCCTCAGCTGCCACAGCATGACTCCTTCCCGGCCCCCGCCCCTCAGGATCAACGGGACACAAAGGTCGGGGGCCGCATTGCGGACCACCTGCCAGGGTGGCAGTCCATAACCACCGACAGGTGGGTCCTTCAGATGGTCGAAAGAGGCCACTTTATAGAATTCGTGGACAAGCCACCCACAAGGCTTCCTCTGCTCTCCTGTTACTCGGGTCAGCACAGATCACTCATCAGGCAAGAGGTACTCGTGCTCCTGCAGAAGGGAGCGGTGGAGTATGTCTAGAAGAACCAATAGGATCGGATACTATTCCCACTTCTTTCTGGTTCGAAGAAAACAGACCTCCGTCCAGTTCTGGACCTCAGCGACCTCAACATACCGGTTGCCTACAAGCGTTTTTGCATGGTGACCCTCAGGACCCATTCCCATGCTGAAAAAGGGACTTCTTAGCGTCCCTGGACATACAGGGACGCCTACCTGCATCCCAGTAGCTCAAGCGCTGGGAGGTTCCTGCACTTGAGGTTTCTTGGCCACCACTTTCACTTCCGGGCTCTTCCGTTCGGACTGTCTTGACTCAGAGTCTTTACAAGTGTTTGGCAGTCGTGGCAGCGTCTCTAAGGAGACAATTCTTTCGATGTTCCGATACCAGGACGACTACGCTCTCATGGCACGCCTCCAAAGAGGCACTGTTGATGACTGTTCAGAGCACCCAGGATCTGTTCCAGTCTCTGGGCATTCTTATTAACTACAGAAGTCTCTCTCATGCTGTCCCAGAGCTGCAGTTCATAGGTGCAGTTCTGGACACCGTCTAAAGGAAGCCTTTCTTCCCGACAAAGGCAACACATCAGATCCCTCATCAGGGATCTCTCTCTTGAAAAGACCGTCCCATGGGTTGGTCCTTGGCTTGCTGGGACACATAGCTGCGACCATTCCAATACGTCCCTTTGGCAAGGCTTCACATGCGGGTAACTCAGTGGATGCTCAGGTGCAGTGGGACCAAAGGCAAGACCACATGCAGCATCCGGTCAGAATCACAGACGTCGTGATTCGAGACTAACATGGTGGCTAGACAGGGACACTTTCTGCGGGTGTCCGTTTACAGCACCGTCCCAGGCAATCCTCTCCACAGACGCCTCAGGGCTGGGGTGGGGAGCGCACCTGAACGGGCTGAGGTCCCAGGGAACATGGACCCCTCAGGAAGCCCACCTCCACATCAACGTGCTTGAGATGAGGGCAGTCCTTTACGCCCTGCAGGCCTTTCAGTCAGAAATCCCGTCGAGTTCCCTTCTGCTTCAGACAGACAACACGGTGGTGATGTATTACCTCAACAAACAAGGAGGCGCACACTCTTACCCCCTTTGCAGGGAAGCTATGAGGGTGTGGGATTGGGTAATCTGACACGGCGCGAGCCTGATTGCAGTTCACGTTCCCGGAGTGGACAACACAATTGCAGACGGCCTGAGTCATTCCCAGGCCAGAGTCCACGAGTGGGAACTTCTTCAGGAGGTAGCAGAGGATCTGTTTCTTGAAGGGGCACTCCAAGTTGGACTTATTCGCTTCCCATCAGCATAAAACTGCCCAATTTTTGCTCGCTAGATCCAGGGCCTGGTGTTTTCTGGTGAGATGCATTGTCCCTCTCCTGGGACAGATTCTCTCGCTTTCCCTCCTTCCGTTGATCTAGAGAGTTCTTCTCAAACTGCGCAGGGAGCATGCGATGATCCTGGTAGCACCTTTCTGGCCCAGGCAGATCTGGTTCCCCATGCTGACGCGATTGTCCGAGACCTCAGTTCCGTTGCCTTCCAGCCCTACCTATCATCTCAGGAGGAGGGTTCACTAGTCCCACCGGACTTACGCTCACTAAAACCTGCATGCATGGCTCCTAGAGGCATAACCATTATACTGTCACGAGGTCTCGCAAGAGGTGGCGGAAGTCCTTTCCAGCGACAAAAGCCGGACAACGCATGTGAAGTCGTGCCATGAAGTGGCGCCTTTTCTTATGGTCTCAGGCGCGCGGCCTTTCCCCTTTAGAATGCCGGTGAAAGGGTGCTGGAATACCTTCTTTCCCTATTCCACGGGTCTCGCCTACTCCTCCATTAAGTGCACCTCTGCTCGATCTCACACCAGTTCCGGTGGGACGGTGCACAGTGGCACAACCAGATGCCTCTCGAGACTTCCTTAGAGGTGTTACACCTTGAGGCCACCCATCAAGGATCCCGTTCCTCCTTGGGATCTACTCTTTGTCCTGGAGCAACTCACGCTTCCCCCCTTGAACCTGCAGCGGATTGCGAGCTGCGTTTTCTGTCATGAAGCGTTATTTTTAGGTGCTATCCGTCAGCAAGGAGAGTTTCAAGCTCGCTCTCATGTGCAAGAGGCCTTATTTAATTTTCACCAGGACAGAGTGTCTCTGAGGATGAATCCTAAATTCCTGCCTAAGGTGGTCTCTGCCCTCACTCTCAACCAGGACATCGATCTGCCTGTGTATTTCCCCAAGTACTCTAATAGAGGAGAGGCATTGCTTCACACCCTGGATGTTCACCGCTCCTTAAGGTTCTACCTGAACAGAACTAAACAGCTTCGCAAGTCAGAACAACTATTCATTTCCTTCACTGAGAGGATGCTGGGCCAACCAGTCTCTAAGCAGACCCTTTCTCACTGGCTTGTCCAGTGTATTTCATTTTGCTACGACAAGCATAAGCCCCTTCCTGGTACAGTCCGGGGCCACTCAACAAGGGGGGTGGCTACCTCCTTTGCAGCACTGCGCAACGTCTCCACCTCGGCCATTTGTGCTGCAGCTACTTGGAGTTCACTGCACACATTTATAGGCACTATAGCCTGGATATTACATCTCAGTGGAGAGCCGGTTTCGGACTGGCCGTTATATAGGGTCTCCTGTCCTAGAGTCAGGACTTGTTCTAGATCTCTCCTATTTTCCTCCTCCCAGAATGCTTTCAGGCGCTACTGCTTGGGAATCAGTCTAATGGTGTTACCTGCTGCAAGAGCTGTATCTCAGTAAGATAGTACAGTTATGTAAGAACTTACCGTAACAGTAGATCTTAGAGCATACCTCTTACAACCAACTCCATCCATACCATTCCCCTTGGAGGGGGTATGGCCTACCAGGCCTTGGCAGGAGCTTTAGCTCTTTTCTTCTGATAAGCGGATCTCGGTCTCCCCTTCTGATGTCATCCTGTGGCAGGAGTCTCCGGCGGGAGAACTGAGGAATCTGGTGGGACCGCCTCTTTATGTACTACGTCTGACATCGGTCCCGTCGAAGGCGGTCCCCGCTGAAGACTGCTAGCTAGAAGATTTCCGTGGGGTCCTAACGCCTGCCGGCTTCAGTCCTAATGGTGTTACCTGCTGCAAGAGCTGTTCTCGAAGATCTACTGTTACGGTAAGTTCTTACGTAACTGTACTTTGTTCATCCACACTCTTTGGCATTTCGCTTTCCATTTTAAATCTTGCCGGAAGTCTTCAAGTTGGCTCCTCCCACCCACTTGGGTGGTATATACCGCGGCTGTGCCCTGTGATGCCAGATCTTCCTTTCCGCTGGATGATACAGGTTGCCTCCCTCGTGCTCATGCTTTTCGTAGGCCCTGGCTTTCAAAACTTCGGTTTTACCAAGATTAAAAATCATTCGAGTTAGCGATCGCCTTTTTGCATCATAGAGCATGGAAGGGAAATCTTCCCCCAGATTTCGGCGGTGTCCTGTGGCCGAAAAATGTCATGCACCAATCCCCACCTCACGTGTGTCTACTGCCTCGGTGTCGGCCATGACACCTCGTCCTGCAGCTTTGGTTTGGCTTTCCATCCCAACGTCCTGGACGACCGTCTTGCATGTCTAAAACTGAGGAGACTGGAGAAGAGGAACCTTCCAGTGAAGTCCAAGGAGGAGGCTAGGTGGATGGTTTCCGCGGCAGCGGGTTCCGACGAGCAATTGGAACTCATATAGGCATTTGAGGAAGAAGCCGCTCGTGCTGTGGACTCTCGAAGCTTCTTCGTTCTGCTCAACCTGGGCTCCACCTTCTCAGGCTTCTTCATGGAGTTGTGCCAGTCTCTTCCCACCCAGGGAGAGGCGCCCGTGGGCTCGCACTCCCCCCAATCCCATAAGCGGGAGAAGGAACCGAGCAGGTCTTCATCTCGGCGAAGGGGCGCTTGGGACCGAGGGAGGTCTCGGTCCCAGGATCATATGGTCTCGACCTCGGTCAAGATCGCTTCCTTGGCTGCAAGCTTCACAGACGTTCCACCGGGCCAGCCAACCAAGGATATGGCCGATGAAGTTGAGATTGTTCTCGACCCAATTGACCCGTTGTCGCCGGCCCCGGTCAACGACTCTTTAGAAAGGAGTTTGGTCCTTGTCTTCCCCGATGAGGAGACCCAGCCTGCTGGAGTCCCCATCGAGGACCCGGTTCTGGACCCCCGGGTATCACCAGTCTTGCCGATGTCTCCCGGGCGACCAAGTCGTCCCGCCTGATCTTGGTCGGGGTCTAGAACCCCCTCATCCAGAAAGGAGAGGAAGAGCCATAAGTGCTCTAAAAAGAGATGATGCCATCGGTTGTCCTTGTCCTCTTTGGATGAGGAGAGGCTCCGGCAGAAACTCCGGCGCTACGAGGACCTCATGTGGCAGCAGCTGATTTTGTCCGGGCATAAGCCGACTTTGACTCCTACCCCAGCCATTACTTGGCTTTCGCCTCCTAGGCCGAAGCCAACCCCCTTGGAGCCAAAACCTTCGGTTCCCCTGCCCATGGGGCCAGTGCAACTGCATGTTCGAGCTAAGCCGGTCTCTCCACCGATCGTGGTGGAACCGCCGCCTAATCAGCCTGTGGGAGGGGCTCCTTCCAAAGAGGACCGACCAGACACAGGGCATCCCCGACGTTGTTGGTGAGAGTCACCCTGAACCGCCCTCGGTGGGTCGAGAGTGATTTGGGCAGCAGGCCGCTGTACCCCGACTCCTTGGACTCTGATGTCACTGGGCTTCACTCATCCTGGGGATGATGAGTCGTCCGTTTGCCTAGGGATGGAAAAGGTCCTTCCTCTCTTCCAAGGGATCCTTCGCCTCGCTCCAAGTCCACAGGATGCCCCTGGAACCCATCCCAAAAAGGTATGCACTTGTTACGGACATCCTTAAAAGAGGATACCTGGACGGAGGCCTTTTCCTGTGGCCGAGGCCATTGTTGGTCCAGTACTGGAACTGTGGCAGCGTCCTGCCTCGTGTCCAGCACCGTCTGCCCACATGGCCCACAAGTAGAAACATAGAAACATAGAAGTTGACGGCAGATAAGGACCGCTAGGCCCATCCAGTCTGCCCATAAGTATGCGGTTCCCTTGGGGTCCCTTGCGGGGTTCACAGAGCACCCTTCGGCCAAGAGCTTGGTGACTGCCTCTGCATTCAGGCGTACTGGCAGTTCTGCCATCACTGACCGACCTCCTGACAGAGTTCAAACTCTTGGACCATTCGGCGAGGAAGGTCTATGCGGCTTCCTCCTTGGGCCTTTGTCAGGCAAGTTCGGCCATCATCATGGCACGCTTCTCTCATGCCCTGCTTGGGTCATTAGACGAAGTTCTTTCACATTTCCCCGTGGACTTGCAGACCATGGTCAAGCAGGTCCGAGACCAGGGCCGAGCTGTTGCCAAACAGCAGCTCCAGACAGCCCAGGACATTGGGGACCCCTGTGCCCGCTCGACGGCTGCCGCAGTTGCCTCTCACCACAGGGCTTGGCTGAGGCTCTTCTCCCTCCCGTCAGATATTCAGCACAAGTTAGCTGATGTGCCCTTCCTTGGGACCAATTTGTTCGACCCCAGAGTGGCCTGTCACCTCCAGGGCATAGAGCAGTCCATTGCCATCTTGGACACTACTTCTGCTAAGAGTTCTTTGGGAAAGAACCAGCAGAAGAAGAAGCCTTTCAAACAACACGAAGCCTTGCTGTATTCTGACAATATGCAGTTAGCCCCAGCACTTGAACTGCTCTGGAGATGAAAGAGTTAACTCTATGCTAAGAGCATAGAACATTGAGCTCATGCTCGGTTCAAACCACTGTCTGCTGCACTTTCAAGTGTAACCATCTGATTCTTTACTCTGCCTAACTGAACAGTTGCTCTGAAGTTTCTCCTGTCGCTTTCAGTTCGCGTTAGTGAAAATCGACGGTGTAGTCTGAAAATGTTATACTTTTTCCTTGGTTCAGATCCCTGTCTGTACAGTAAGTAGTAGAGGTAGTGGACTGTGGTAAATTCTGTGGAAATTGTTTTATTTATTTATTTATCAAGTCTAGGATTACAAATACCTTTGAGCCTTGGCTCTTTTACAAAGGTCCATCAGAGAAATACAAATTATAGGGAACATCAAGACATACATTACAACAATGTGGACATTGCAAACAGAGTACAGATTAATACAGTTCAAGGGTAGCATTGTAACAAGGCAGCCAGTGGCATTTGTCAGAGAAAATAGACAACAGATAAGAAGTGCCAGAGTCATAGGGAGTGGGGAAGAGGGTGGGGGAGGGGGGAGAAGGAATGTAGGAAGGGTGGGGAGAGGGTGGAAAGTGCAGCATTGGGTATACCAAGATGTGAGGGTAGAATCCATTGAGGAGGGGAGTGGGGGGGACCACTAGAGCAGGAAGGGAAGTGGAGAAACAAGGTTAAGTTGGCTGGACAACAGGACACAGAAGGTAATTGTAAATGGAGTCCACTCTGAAGAAAGGGCGGTTACTAGTGGGGTACCGCAGGGCTCAGTATTGGGTCCAGTCCTTTTTAATGTCTTCAGTGACATTGCAGAGGGACTGGAAGGAAAAGTATGCCTTTTTGCAGATGACACAAAGATCTGCAACAGGGTTGATACACAAAGCGTGGAAAGGATGAAAAGGGACTTGGCAAGGGTTGAGAAATGGTCAGGCAGTATGGCAGCTAAGGATTCAATGCAAAAAGTGCAAAATAATGCACCTGGGAAACAAGAACCAGGGAAGAATACACAATGGGTGGGGAGGTAGTAACAACAACAAAACAGGAAAGGGACCTGGGGTAATCATATCAGATGACCTTAAGGTTAGCAAGCAATGGAGAAGGCAGTAGGGAGGGCAGGGGTATACTGGGATGTATAGGGAGAGGCATCAGCAGCAGAAAACAGGAAGTTGTTATCCCTCTGTACAGACAGTTGGTGGACCCCATCTGGAGTACTGTGTCCAGTTCTGGAGACCCCATCTCGCAAGGACATAGACAGGATAGGAGGCAGTCCAGAGGAGGGCAACTAAAATGGTGCAGGGTCTGCAAGAAGAAGCCGTAGATGAGGAGAGACTAAAGGAGCTTAATATGTATACCCTTGAGGAAAGAAGGGAAGAGGGGACATGATAGAAACTTGCTACCTCAAAGGAATCAACAAATCCAAGAGGGTAGCATCTTTCGAAAAAGAGACTTGCAAGAACAAGGGGACACAATTTAAAGATAGAAGAGGCGGTTCAGGGGCAATGTGAGGTATTATTTCACAGAGAGGGTAGTGGATGCATGGAACAGCCTTCCTGAGGAAGTTGTGGGGTCTAAAACTGTGGGAGAATTCAAGAATGCATGGGACAGACATAAGGCAATTCTTGTGGGGGGTAGGAAGATATAGGCTGTTGGTTAACTAGGTTCTGCGGCCTGTCCTGTAGGTAGGGAAATGGGCAGACTAGATGGGCCTAGCGGTCCTTATCTGCCGTCAAAGTCTATGTTTCTATGTTCTATGTTGGGCAGTCACAGGAGCTGTTGGTAGTGAGATAGTCCCGGAGCCTAGTTTTAAACATACCAATTGTTGGGGCAGAGGAGATGGTTGGGCTGAGGCCATTTAACCAGAGTGGCGCTCGATAAGCAAAAGAGCGTTGTCCCTGTGAAGTGTGACAGTGGGGGACTTTCAGTAGCTGTAGCGTGGATCTCCTAAGGCACCATTTGTTAATTCAGTGTTGTAACAAGAGTTGAGACCCCTGAAGGTGCAAGGCCAAGGTAGATTTTTTTGGCCATGGAGCAGGTGAGAAACTTTATGCAGTTTGATAGTTGGAGTCAGCCGGTCTGAGTGTACAGGTCACATGTGTGGGTGAGACAGTGAGCACCAGTGATGAGCCGGCATGCCTTATTTAAGGCAGTTGAGAGGCGTCTAAGGGTTGTGGTTGTGGCCGAGCCAGAAATGATGAGACCATAGTCTATTACAGAGATCACAGAGCTCAGGACTGCAACCTTCAAAGCTTCTGGACGTGAGTGTGGTCTGTGTTTGTAGAGGAGACCAAGCCGTGTATTAGCAGCTCTAGCTACTTTATCTACATGAAGTCCATAGGAGAGGTTAGGGTCAAGCTGTATCCCTAAGTATTTGAAGGACCCCACCTGATCTAGAGTGTTCCCCTGGGTGGTGGAGATAGCCAAGTGGTGTAGCTTGTGTGGGTTATGAGAGCTGCAGAAGAGCACAGATTTGGTTTTCTTGTCATTGAGGACCAGTTTATGATTAAGAAACCATATCTCTACAGAACTGAAACCAAGTTGAAGGTTGTGTTGAAGAGTTGCAAGATCTTTGTGAGTGGAGAATACAACAGCATCATCGGCATATAGTATGATCTGCTCAGAGCAGTGGTAAGGGAGGTTTAGGAAAGGCTAAAAAGGAGGGGCCCAGTATGGATCCCTGTGGGACACCAGTGAACAGGTAGGAGTGTCAGAAAGGCGTCCATAATTTTTACTCTCTAGACCAGTTTTTCTAAGTAGCTTTTAAACCAGAGAGAAGAGTTTAGGTGATAGCCGGCATTCAGTAGTTGGTGTATTAGTAGTCCATGGTGTACTGTATCGAAGGCCTTGGAGAGGTCGACAGCGCCCTGTGAGAAGGCCGTTGTCGAGGGATTTGTACAAGCTCCAGTGAACTCAAGAAGGGCTGTGGTGGTGCTGTAATCTTTGCGGAAGCCGTGTTATAGTATATGGTTAACCTTGATTCTACATGGTTCAGCAACTGCTGAAAAGCTTGTTGTGTAGTACAGTTCAGAGGTCAAATATGTTTGTTGTACTATCGATGTGACGTCACATACGATGAGTACATAACACCTAACTATGACCTGCCACCTGATTGGCTCAACCCGGCGTCGATGTAAAATTGAAACAAACATGGCGCGCAATTTAGCAGAGTGCGGGCAGTGGAACCACTGATTTTTGAATTTAGAATCAGGACACAGAGAGCATACGTGGCTCCCTTTGAAAAAATTCTATCTTTTTAACTTGTAAAACTAAGCGGTGCGAAAAGTGAAAGTGCTGGCCGGATAGATTGAGCGAAGTGCCAGCAGCGGAACGTGGAGTGAGCAGGAGCACCAGTACAAACGGAGCAGCACCCACAGCAAGTAACTTGCAGAAATAAAATAATAAAAACCAAATCGAAAGTAGTCATATACTATACAAAACAGTGGATGGCTGAACATCACAACTAAGGCTCGTTTCCTTCTTGGGCAGTTGATGGCATCAAGGAGACCTCTCGAGCTTCGCTCTCGAGGTCTCTATGATGTCATCAACTCCCTCGAAGGAAACACAGCCTTGTTGTGGATGTTCATCCATCCACTATTCTGTATGTTGTGGACAAGGTATATTGTATTTATCCAAGTGGTCGGTAAGTTGATCAGCCACGATGCGCTCGAGTGCCTTAGAGAGTGGGGGCAGTATGGAGATAGGGTGATAATTTGAGTGATTTGTCTTATCCCCATTTTTATGGACAGGTGTCACGGTGGCTGTTTTCCATAGGTCCGAGAATTTTCCACAGCTGAGAGAGAAAAATTGTTACGGTCGGTTTGGCTGAACCAATCACTCTTTGGATTCTGTGGTTATTCCGGTGCTTATCGGTTCCAAAAAAAAAACCCCATGTTTTTAATGTTTTTTTCTAATACCCGTGACACGGTTAGGAACTGATAAGTCTGTCTTACCTGGCCTGAAGCCGTGTAAAGGGTAAGTTTTCTGTTTTACTGTGGCCATGTGTGAGAAACCCAAAAGAAAAACCGGGCCCACTGGGTTTCAGCACTGTAGTGTGTGTGTGGGGAGGCCTTTGCTAAGGCTGACCCCCACCCCACCTGTGTTTAGTGTCTGGGGTTTGACCACCTCGATTCAGAATGCCAAATATGCAAAAAAATTTCCCTAAGGCCACCCTAGAAAAAAGGTTGGGCAGGCTTAGGGAGAAAGAGGCCGAGAAGTCCGCTGATCCGGATGGCCAGCCCAGTTCGGTTCCGACCGAACCTGAGGGAGTGCTCTCTGACCAGGGCCAGACTTCCTCTGGCAAGAGGAGAGCCGACCCTGAGGGGTCGGTTCCTGCAAAAAAGAAGGAAAAGTCTGCCAGTTCGGATTCGCATCCCCACCATCCAACCGCCAAGGAAATTGCCAGGGCGATTAGTATTGTGAAATCACTCCATTCGGTTCCAACCAATCCGGCACCTCTCGGTAGGCGCTCGGTTCGGTCGGTTCCCCCGGTTTCCGATTATTCTTTTGACAAATATTATGTGCCGGAATGGGAGGGGGAAGAAGAGTTTGATGATGAGGATGAGGACGGCGGGGAAGGTCTGGATGACCCCATTGAACCGGACATCTCCCCAGACAGACCTTCCCCTCCCAGACTTTCTGAGTCCCCTTCCCACTTTATATTTTACAGGAAAGTGGCTGATACCCTCCAGCTCCCTGTGGATGAAGCTGTGGATGAGCAAGAGGAGCCTGATTTTGTAGAAATGATGGACATCCCAGAGTCCAAGAGACTGTATATTCCCCTACACAAATCTTTTGGGAAACAGACTCACAAGCTTCTAAAAACTCCAAATTCATTGCCTTCAGTGAATAAATGAATGGACAGGAGGTATATGCTGTCAGGCTCAGCTACGGAGTTCCTGTACCAGCATTGCAGCCATGTTTGGGTAGTGCAGGCTGCAGCCTGTGACAAGGCTAGCATACCCTTGACTTCACACCCCTCAGATAAGGACTCCAGGAAGATAGATGCCATGGCTAAGAAGCAATACTTGGCATCTTCTCTGGGACTCAGACAGGCTAATTACATGGCCTATGCAGCTAGATACCAAAAATCCAGGTGGGAGTCTGTTTTGGATCTGGCTAAGCAGGTGTGCCCCCGGCTAGCCAAGGAGCCAAAGGAGGTGGCTGCTGATGGGATAGAGGCATCTAAGGTTCAGTTTCATGCTGCTGTGGACTCCAGTGATGTTTCCTCACGAGTCATGGCTACATCTGTGGCTCTTCGGAGGATGGCTTGACTCAGATGTACTAGCCTCTCACAGGATACCCAGGCTAAGGCCATGGATTTCCCTGTTGAAGGTAATTCTGTGTTTAGGGAGCAGACAGAGACCTACATGAAAAAGATGGATGAGTACATGACCACCTATAGGAGTGCACAGGACAAGGTCTTCCCCTGCGGTTCACTAGTCCTCCTTTCAAGGCAGACAGCAGCATCAGCAGCAGGCTCATGCTTGGCACCTTGGCCCAAGCCTGTACCCCAACAGGCCTGTAAAGGAGGCCGAGGCTCAGGTCCTGGAGCTTTCTCCTCCTCCATGCCTGCTCAGTGACGGGGTGGGGGTTGCCACCCCATCTCCCGTCACGCCAGCTCTGGGTCTTCCCGTGGGAGCTGGCTCCACCACTTTCTTTCCACCTGGTCTGTTATTACCATGGACAGTTGGGTTCTCGAAGTGGTTGGTCAGGGTCTGCCTCTAGAATTCGAGCAGTACCCACCTAGCCCAGCCCACGCCCCTCGGGAAGAACGGATTTCCGCACACACCCAGTCAGCTCTTCGAGACAACATTTCTCAGCTCCTCCTCAAAGAGGCAGTGGCTCTAGTGGCAGATAATAATAACTTTATTTATAAGGCGCCTTTCAATTGCCAAGGCACCGTACATAACAGATTAAAACAATAAAAATCATAAAAAAATACAGCTGGATCAAAACAGTCATTTCAGTCACTATTCTAACAAGCATTTGTCAATACCGAATGTTGTTTGCTTGTATGTGCTGTTTAGGTATTTGGAAGTCATTGGAGTGCAAATATTGAAAATTTGTGAACTTACGAGCGTGCGTAGTGCCATTGTGCGCTACATGAGCGGAAACATGTTTTGGGCAAGATGTGAAAAATGACAGCTGTACTGCTCATAAGGAGGTGTGGTAAAATGGGAATGTTGGAAATCTGGAGTGAAAATATTGAAAATTCGCAAACTTCACAGTGCGTAGGAACTGCCTAGCATGCGCCCATACAACAGGCATTTTTTAATAATTTTTGCAAATTTTCAACATAGCCATTTAAGACCTCTGCTCATGAACAGTGTCACTGTGATTTTCTAATGTATCCCATACATTGATTTACGCTCTACCGACTGCCATTAATGGCTACATGGGGAAACACGTTTTAGGCAGGATGTGAAAAATGACAGCTGTACTGCTCATAAGGAGGTGTGGTAAAGGACAATGTTGAAAATCTGGGTGAAAATATTGAAAATTCAGCTGAACTTATGAGTGTGCATAGGAACTGCATAACAGCTACATAAACAGTCATTTTAGGAATTTTTCACCACATTTCAACATAGGCTTTTGAGAGCCCACCTTATGAACACTGGCAGTGTCGTTTAGTTAATCGGTCCCAAAGGTGATTTGGTACAGTGACCTGAAATCACCCTTCGGGCCTGATTAACACACCGTGACAGTGCAAGAATTCATGAGGAGGGGTCCCAAAACCATGTTGAAAATTTGGACCCAAAATTCCCAAAAATGCCTGAGATATGCAACAAAGTTGAAAAAAACCTATTTATTCCATTATACAGCTTACTGGCATTTCCTCAGTTAGCGGTTGGCTTTGAAGAAGTGCAGGCGTGTTCCCGGTCCACGATGATCGTTGCGCCGAGCTTTCGGAGGTAAAGTATGGGGTGAGGGGTGTGGGGAGGGAGGCAGGTGCGCAGTGGGTGGGTACAGGTGGGGGGTAGGGAGACTGCGAGGGACCGCTTTTTATGTGCAAGTTTTTTTTTTTTAAGATGGCGCTGGACGCTTTGCCACGCTGGGGTGGGCTCCCAGCGTGGCAGCTGGAAAAAGCTGTTTGGGGGCTGGAGCTGGCCGAGGTTGGGCACCTGTGGCTATAACAAAGATTTGCCGCTGGGTGAGCTCCCAGCGTAAGCACCTGGAAAGGTTTTTGGGGGCGTGCAGCCGTGGAGCCAGCGGGATTGGACACCCCTGTTGGCTATAACATTTTGCCACACTGGGTGGGTTCCCAGCATGGCACCTGGACAGCTTTGTGGGGAAGATGAAGCCCGGCGAGGATTGGGCACCCCGTCAGCCATACAGTGTGTGTGCGTTGGGGAGGGAGGCGCATCAGCACGCAATATGCGGTTTATGCAGGTGTGGGGGGGGAGCTCTGCTCACTGAAGCAGAGAGCTCTCCCTATCAACTGTATGCCACTGCATTTTCGACTGCTGTCATAGACAGCTGCAGCAGTCATTGGAGAACTGCGGCTACGCCTGCAAACTCACTGACTGAATTGGAAGACGGGGTGCCACACCTCCGAAAACTCGGATGATGGCACTATGTTTCTTGCACATGCATGCAAGCAACATAAAAATGCAGTTTCCCACAAAAAAGTCTTCAAACCTCTCTTGAAGCCCTCCACAGAAGTGCACTCCCGCAACTGACAGGGTAGAGAGTTCCAAAGGGTGGGGGCCACATAGGCAAAAGCCCGAGCCCCGAAGATTTCAAATTCACCCTTGGAACGTCTAGCAACCCCTCATCGGCCGAGCGGAGTGATCGATTAGGGCAGTAAGGAACCAGAAGTTCTTTCAGATAGACTGGGCCTAGATCGTGTAGAGCTTTGAAAGTCAGCAATCCGACTTTAAAGGTGATCCGCCACCAAATTGGCAGCCAGTGCAGTTCGTGCAGCACCGGAGTAATGTGACAGGATCTACTAGAACTGTCAAAAGCTGGGCTGCAGCATTCTGCACTAGCTGCAGGCGACGGATTTCAACCCCAGAAAGCCCTAGATAAAGGGAGTTGCAATAATCCAAGTGCGAGGACACAAAGGCATGGACTAACGTAGGCAGGTCAGCAGACGGAACAAGATGCCGAATCCTGGAGATGTTCCTAAGATGATAAAAGGAAGTCTTGATGACTGCCGACACCTGCGAATGCAGTGTCAGCCCATCGTCAAGAACTACCTCCAGGTTCCGCACCCATTCAGAGGTCGGAAGAGAAACACCTCCAAGAAAAATTCCGGAAGATGCACCAGCACCCGAACCCCCTATCTGTCGACCCAGGTCCACAACCAGTACCTCAGTCTTATCAGAGTTCAACCTCAGCCAGCTAGAATTCATCCACTCCTGGATTTCTTTTAGACAGCTATTAAAGACCGAGAGAGCTCCCTCCTGGTCGGGGGCAAAAGAAAGGTAGAGCTGGGTATCATCTGCTTAACAGTGAATCCTCAGCCCATACCTCCTTACAGTGTCTCCGATGGGTAGCATATACACCGCAAATAGCATGGGTGACAGTACTGAGCCCTGAGGCACCCCACATGACAAAGCCGTTGAATCCGAGGAAAAAACCCCGGACACAACTCTTTGTGATCTCCCAGTGAGGAATGATGTGAACCATCTTAAGACGGTTCCAGATATTCCACAAAACAGCCTCAGGCGTTCTATCAACACCATGTGATCTATGGTGTCAAAGCTGAAGAAATGTCGAGGGAAACCAAAATGGAACACCTCTACTGATCTCTAGCCATCAAGAGATCATTGAGCTCCCGAACCAGCGCTGTCTCGGTACTATGTCTTTTACGAAAACTGGACTGGAGGGGTTCATAGACGTCATGGATGGTCAAATGGTCTTCCAGTTGTGCAGCCTCTACTTTCTCAACCACCAACAAAGAGAAGGTTAGAGATGGGTCTGTAATTTTCAAGACAGTCAGGGTCCGCGGTAGCTTTCTTCAAGAGGGGGTGTCACCACTGCCTCTTTCAGGGAGCTGGGAAACTCACCAGATTCCAGGGAGCACCTGACTATCTGCATAAGGACTGGACCAATGATGTCAATACAACCCAAAATTAGGAGGTTGGGCCAGGGTCCAAACTACAGCGTAGAAGCGCATGTGCTGGACGATCCTCATGAGATCAATGAACTCCAGCTGACCGAAGGAACTCCAAGAAAACCGAGGCACCGTGATCTCACACCGGCTCACGGCAACCCCCATAGAGCGTGATGGCAGCAGCTCGGCCCTAATGTTGGCCACCTTATTTACAAAGAACCGAGCAAGCTCATCACACTCCAATTGCGAAAAGACTTTCTGAACTTGCAGACAGGCTGGGTTTCACAGTCTGTCCACAGTTCGAAACAGCTGAGCTGGTCGATTCCGAGCAACCACAATCTCCCTGGACAGGAACTCTGCCTTCTTACGGGTGATTGCAGATTGATAGACCAAATAATGATCCATCAATCTAAGGTGGTCGGCATCAAGGGCGGACCTTCACCAGCAACGCTCTAACCTTCGCCCGTCTCCGCATCTCCCTCAACGTCCCATCAAAACAAGGGGACTTGGGGCGAAAGGGAGAGGGGGCGAACACGAACTGGAGCAGTGAAATCCAGAGCCCCCCTTCAGCAGACCCAGGCTTTGTCTCCAGGTACTTCCTGGTGCCCAAGAGGATGGGGGCTGGCGCCCTATTCTAGATCTACACGACTTGAATCAATATTTCAGGTCTCACAACTTTTGGATGGTCACTCTGTCCCAGATCATACCATCCTTGGAGTGAAACGTGGTTTTGTTCACTGTATCTGCAGGACGTGTTCTTTCATGTCCCAATCCGTCTGTCCCATCAGCAGTTCCTCTGCTTCAGGGTCGAGGGGATCCTGTACGAGTTCTGAGCCATGCCATTCGGCCTGTCATCGGCCTCATGGGTCTTCACCAAATGCATTGCAGTGGCGGCGGCCCATCTCCGACGTGGGGTGGGGGGTCAGAATTTACCCCTACCTCGATGATTGGCTCCTTGCAGGTTCCACCCAACAGGAGGTGGAGTGGTCCAGGGATCTGGCCCTCCAAACCTACTTTCAACTCGGCCTCCTGATCAACGAGGCCAAGTCAGAACTCGTGCCTTCTCAGGTGATGGGCTTCATCGGGGCAGAGCTCGACTCTTGTCAAGCCAGAGCTCGGCTCCTGGCGGACTGGGCGGAGGTTCTCTCCTCCTTTGCCCAATTATTTCTGTTTGGGCACTTGCGCCCTGCCCGGGACTTTCTGTGCCTTCTAGGTTACATGGCGGCATGCACCTCAGTGGTCCGTTGGGCCTGGTGGCACATGCGCCCCCTTCAGTGGGAGCTGGCCATCCAGTTGGCTCAGCGCCGTGGTCAATTTGACCAGCTGGTCACTGTAACCAAGAAGATGTGGGACGCTCTCCAATATTGGACCGCCCCAGAACGGTAGCAGGAAGGGATCCCATTTGTCTGCCCTTAGCCGACAGTTGTCCTCATGACCGATGCCTCTCTCATGGCCTGGGGAGCCCACATGGGGGACAAAAGGGCCCATGGGCTCTGGACCCCTGAGGAGTCCCGATGCCACATCAACCTGTTGGAGCTCAGAGCAGTCAGACTGGCACTGTCAACTTTTGGTCCTCAGCTCCAGGGTCAAGTGGTTCAAATCCAGATAGACAATACCACGGCCATATACTACCACAACAAACAGGGTGGCACGCTCTCCCATTTGCTGTGCAAGGAGGCGCTCCACATCTGGACCCTCGTGAGTCGACCTCCTAGCTATCCATGTGGCAGGAGCCTCGAACCACCTGGCGGATGCTCTCAGCCGCTTAGGCCAGACATCCCACGAGTCGTCTCTCCACCCAGAGGTAGCTTACAGCCTGTTCTCCGGTTGGGGCAAACCGATGGTGGACCTGTTTGCTTCCAGGGAAAACACCAAGCTGAAGCTGTTCCATGCCCACTCCCACTCCCATCAGCAGGGTTTGCTGCAGGGGGATGCCTTCTCGAGGCCATGGACCCCAGGCCTCCTCTACGCCTTTCCTCCATTTCCCTTGATCCATGAAGTGCTCCTCAAGGTGAGAGGGACAAGGTGAAGGTGATTCTGGTAGCCCCATACTGGCCATGCCATTACTGGTATCCAGATCTCCTCAGCCTCAGCTGCAGGTCCCCGGAGCGGCTTTGTACACACCCGGACCTGATATCATTAAATCAGGGGAAGGTATTCCATCCAGACCTTCAATCCCTGCACCTCACAGCCTGGTACCTGAGCGGCTAGAGTTCCAGGCTTTGGATCTTTCCGAAGATGTCTACACCGTGGTGGAGGCATCTAGAAAGGAATCGACCAGGAAATGTTACAACTAAAAATGGAAAAGGTTTTTCATTTGGTGTCAGGGTAAGGGCCTGGACCCTTTATCCTGTTCAGTGGCTGACATTCTCGACTACCTTTGTCTCTCTCTCTCTCTCTCTCCAAAGGGGGTTTGTGGTCATCAATCCTTAGGGTGCACCTGGCAGCCATTTCTGCTTACCGGGCGCGGGACAGTCAGCCGACATTGGCGCAGGAGACAGTGGTTGGGCGCTTTTTCAAAGGCCTGAATCACATATCCCCTCTGGTCCGTGAACCTCCACCTCCATGGGATTTGCTACTGGTACTGGCAAAGCTCATGGGCAAGCCATTCGAACCTATGCACAAGTGTGAGTTGTCACACTTGTCGTGGAAGACTGCCTTCCTGGTGGCTATCATGTCTGCCAGAAGGACAGGGGCACTCCAGGCGCTTTCGGTGGACTCTCCTTATCTGGTCTTCCACAGGGACAAAGTTGTCCTGCGCCCCCAACCGAAATTCCTTCCGAAGGTGGTGTCAGAGTTTCACCTTAACCAGGTGTTGACTCTGCCGGTATACTACCCTAATTACACTGCAGAGGCCGAGTACAGGCTCCATTCTTTGGACCTGAGACGTGCTCTCTCCTACTATAAGAAGAGGATGGCGGAAATTTGTGGAGAGGTTCGCCAGCTGTTTGTCACCTACACTGAAGCTGCTTCTGGCAGGCCTGCAGCGAAGTGAACCATTGCAAGATAGATTACATCATGCATAGGTCTGTGCTATGAGTTGGCGGGCAAGGAGCCTCCCAGAGAGATAAGAGCTCATTCTACCCACCATACTGCTGCATCGGTGGCTGCTTCCTTGGACATCCCTATCCAGGAAATCTGTCGGGCTGATACCTGGAAGTCAGCAAACGCCTTCATTACCCACTACCACATCGACCTTGAGTCACGCCGGGAACCTGGTTTTGGGACCTCAGTTCTCTAATCTCTGTTCCTTAAATGGGGGTGTGCGGCTTGCCTCCCTCCTCTCAGACAACTGCTAGGAGTCTGCCAAACAGTGTCGATGAGCAACATATCCACGCTCCTAGAAGAACAGGTTACTCACTTGTAACAGTAGTTTTATGTTGTTCATCCACATGGACCCACCCGACATCCCCGGCTGCGGACGCACACAACCTGGCTTCCAGCGGGCTAAGATCTGGCGTCACGAGGTGGAGCTGAGGTATATACCACCTGGGTGGGTGGAAGGAGCCAGTTTGAAGACTTCTAGCAAGATTTAAAGTGGAAGGGGACATGCCAAAGAGTGTAGATGAACAACATATACCACTCCTAGAACTACTGTTACAGGTGAGTAACCTGTTCTTTTTAACAGTATACCAAAAAAAATTAAAATAAAAAAAAGGGTGGTGAGAACCCCCCCCCCAGCATCTTGCGTAGTATGGGAATCACGTGATATTGCTCATAAACAAACAGCCATATGGAAATTGTGTTTGTGAAGGAAGACATTGGGCTTGGTGTTAGATTAGCCAGTAAGTTTTGACTGCAAACCCAGAGGAAAATGTCTGTCTTTTTTTTACTCAGCGTGCCAGTACTGTTTAAAAAAAAAAAAAAATAAAATTGTATGGTTCACCCTTGGTGTGTTTCCGCGATAACATATATTTTGTGTGAAAACTTGTGCTTTAGGTAGGGAACACACATCAAGTTTGAATTGGTAATAACATAACATTTTGAAACACATGAAGGTCAAATAATCTGCAAAAGGTCTCATACTGTGCACGCAAGGGTCACTCAAACCCGGCTGTTTCTGTAGTGTCCTTGAACACTACTTATATTAAAGTGTATTTTAATAATAAAAGAGTGCAAAGTAAAGCTGCTGGCTTAAATAGTATACACACACACACACACACAAAAAGAAACTTTAACACAAAATGACTCACACATTATTTGACAATAATTTGCTGAGGTAATGCCCATAGTTTTACTAGGAAACTGTAAGTGTTTTTGATATGTGCTGCCTACTGCCTATCTTGTAACACACAACAACTACTTAAACCCAAAAATTTATATATCCCCATGCCACATCTTTTCAAAAACTTTCTGACTACTTTATAAAATGAATCTTCCTTATTTCTGTTTATTTGATTGCAAATAAGATCTTATTTGAAAATACAGCACAACATACCATCTGTAAGTGAAGATGCATCTAAGAGACCATGGACGGTCACACCCTTTGGCGCATAGCCAAAAATAGCCCTCGGCCATTTTGAAATATTTGTGATGAACATTTTAATTCTCTTTAGCAAAACATTTCTGGTTTTAACTAGAAGTATGATAAAGCCATTCATAGCTGTTAGCACATTAATTACATCTTCCCGTAGCAGTTGCTTGGCACATTGTCTGCAAACTACAAATCTTTTTACACATTGCAATGTATGACGTCCTATCTCTTCCCTCTCAAAACCACTTGCCCTGACCAACAACTTCATATGAAAGTTTTTCAATATCCAGGCAGCACAAATCTTTGATAAAAAAAACTTGAGAGTCAGATAAAAAGCAGAGAACTCTCTTTTTTTTTTTTTTTCTTTTGTATTGTAACAGCTTTGCTCCGGAAGCAGTCTGTGTTATCTTTATAACAACCTTGAGAACAGAACATAACCACAAGCCACAACTATATGCTGGAAAAAAAAAAAAGGAAAGAAAAAGAGAGAGCGCATTACCTTGTTCAGTGTGTGTATTGCAGAAATGAAACAGACAGACAATTAAAAAAAAAAAAAATTAAATACACACTTACCCTGTGCCAAGGTATTTTCCTTCCTCTGTCCTGATACACTGGTCCGATGCAGAAGAACGACTGCAAAACTTTGATGATTACCTCCAAGTGCTGCAGCTATTCAGCCTTTCAAAGCAGGTTTCCTGTTGGCCATTTCAGTAACCTGCCAAACCAAGTCTTTTTCCCAGAGCTCTGGTTTGCAGTTTGACAATAAAATCTGTAGCAGTACTATGTACTGAGTTGAAATCCAACTGGTGGAGTACCCCAGTACCTGGGTTTGGGATGAAATGTTCTAGCCACAATAGGAAGCAAAGGAACTTGAAATTGAGACAAAAAAAAACCAAAAACTTAAAGCTGCGCAGATAGTGAACATTAAGGGGGATTCTCAAATCAACCCCTCTGTAGTCACACCTACTGTGTATGCATCCACAGTGGTTTTCTTTTCCTTTTCTAAATGTTGCTTATCTGACATCGCTTGATCAGACGCCACTTTCCTCACAGACGCAGACTGAACTGTAAAAGCCATCATCAGCTTCAACAGTATATACTTCCTCTTTCCGCTGACCTGCTATCTAGCAGGCACAAATTACAAGGGCAGTTGCCCTTGCTTATTTGAGAGACTTTTCCTTAATTCATCTCTCCACATATCCCTAAACTTGCCCCATGGGTCCTCAGACCCCCTACATACATTTAATTAAATCTGGGTCACGTTTACCCTTACCCAGCTTTTAGCTGCTCCGGAGACCTTTTCCTGTAGGTTCAAGTCCACTCGAACACTCAGAGTCTATCAGATTCTTTTTCCCAGCCCCCCAGTTAGGTTATGACCCTTACCTGCATGGACCCTGTCTAGAGTAAACACTAGACTTTACCGGATTTACCGAGACTAGAACCAAAACCACCTGCTGGCTGGATTCGCCAATTTTTAAATAAACTATACCGGACTGATTACAGTGAGGTAGTAAATGTACAAGGTTCGTGGTTAGTGGTCCCCAGTAATCCAGTAAAACCACCTTACACCAGATGTTCTTTTAAATTAGTTGCAATTTATTAATACCCAAATAAGCCCTAACAAATTTACCTCTAACAAGATTAAGTCTAAACAGCTGATGGCTTTCCACCACCAGGGCTACAGGTGTTCAGAGAAAAAGAAGCAATTTTGTCTTCTAGGATCATGGATATGTTGTTCAGCCACACTTATTGGCATGTCCCTTTCCTCTTTAAATCTTGCTGAAAGTCTTCAAGCTGGCTTCTGCCACCCACCAGGGTGGTATATACCTCAGCGCCGCCCCGTGATGAGAGATCTTCCTTTCTGCTGGAAGGTGCAGGTTGCCTCCCTCTTGCTCACGCATTTCATTTGCCCTGGCTTTCAGTACTGCGGTTTACCAAAATTAAAAACTACCGTCACAGGTTAGCGATTGCGCTTTTAGTCCCTCGATCATGGAAGAAAAATCTTCTATCGGATTTGCTGGTGTCCTTGCAGACAGAAGATGTCGCACACTGATCCCCATCTCATGTGCGTCTATTGCCAGGTGTCAGCCATGACACCTCATCCTGTAGCTTTTGCTTGGCATTCCATCCCAACGTTCTGGATGACAGCCTGGCATGCTTAAGGTTGGGGAGATCGGAGAAAAGGAATCCTCTGGTGAAGTCCAAGGAGGCTAGGTGGGCGGTTTCCGCAACCGCGGTTTCTGCCAAGCAGCTGGAATGCATGAAGGCGTTCAGAGAAGAAGCCGCCCACGCTGCGGATACTCGAAGCTTCTTTGTTCTGTTCAACCTGGGATCCACTTTCTGGGGCTCCTTCAAGGAGTTGTGCCAGCCTCTCCCCACCCGGGAAGAGGCACCCGTGGGCTCGCCCTCCTCCCGATCTCTCAAGAGAGATAAGGAACTGAACACGGCTTTGTCTCGGCGAAGGCGCTCTTGGGACTGAGAGAGGTCTCAGTCCCAAGAGCATGTGATCTCGACCTCGGTTGAGATCGCTTCCTCGACTGCAGGCTTACGGATCTTCCAGCCGGGCCAGCCCGACCGAGATAAACCCGATGAGTCGACTCTAATCCTGACCCCATCAACCCACTATCGCCAGCCCGATCAGCGACTCTTTGGAAAGGACTCTGGTCCTTGTCTTCCCCAATGAGATACCCGCCTGCTGGTGTCCCCATTGAGGACCCAGTTCGGACCCTGGGTATCACCGGTTCGCCCGGTGTCTCCTGGCGACGAAGTCGGCTTGCTTTCGATATCGATCGTGGTCTAGAACCCCCTCATCTGGACGGCTGAGGAAGAGCTATAAGCGCTCCAAAAAGAGGCGACACCACCAGTCATCCTCATCGTCCTATGATGAGGAGAGGCTCCGACGAAAACTCTGGCGCTATGTGGACCTCATGTGGCAACAGCTGATTTTGTCTGGACACAAGTTGACTTAGACTCCTACCCTGGCCATTACTTGGCTTTCACCTCCTAGGCCGAATCCGACCCCCTCAGAACCAAAGCCTTTCGTTCCCCTGCCCACGGGGCCAGCGCATCTTCTGGTTCGGCGTGTACTGGTCTCTCCACCGATAGTGGTGGAGCCGCCACCTAAGCAGCCTGTGGGAGGGTCTCCTTCCAAAAAGGACCGACCAGACACCGGACTTCCCCATCTGTCGGTCACTGTCACCCTGGACCGCCCTCGTTTGGTCGAGGGTAATTTGGGTGGCAGGCTGCTGTATCCCAACTCTTCGGACTCTGATGTTATCGGAATCCACTGTCATCCTGTGGATGACGAGTAGTCTGTTGGCACAGGGATGGAGGAAGGCCCTTCCTCTTTCCAAGGGATTCTTCATCTTATTTTGGATTCCACAGGGATGCCCCTGGAACCTATCCAGAAAAAGGCGGAGTACCTTCTCACTGACATCCTCAAGAGAGGGGATACCCCGACGGAGGCCTTTCCTGTAGCTGAGGCCATTGTTGGTCTGGCACTCAAACTGTGGCAGCGTCCTGCCTCATGTCCAGCACCGTCTGCTCGCATGGCCCGCAAGTATGTGGTGTCCATAGGGTCCCTTGCAGGGTTCACAGAGCACCCTTCGGCCGAGAGCCTGGTGACCGCCTCTGTGTTCAGGCGTACTGGCAGTTCTGCCGACACTGACCGACTTCCTGACAGAGAGTCCAAGCATTTGAACCATTCGGGGCGGAAGGTCTATGCAGTGTCTTCCTTGGGCCTTCGTCAGGCAAGTTCAGCCGTCATCATGGCACACTTCTCCCATGCCCTTCTCGGGTTATTGGACGAAGTCCTCCCACATCTCCCCGTGGACATGCATACCACAGTTAAGCAGGTCCGGGATCAGGGCTGTACAGCAGCTCCAGACGGCCCTGGACATTAGTGACTCTTGTGCCTGCTCGATGGCCGGCGCAGTTGCCTCTTGCCACAGGGCTTGGCTGAGGCTCTCCTCCTTCCCAGCGGATACTCAGCACAAGTTAGCTGATATGCCTTTCCTTGGGACAGACTTGTTTGGCCCACGAGTGGCTAGTCACCTACAGTGCACAGAGCAGTCCAATGTCACCATGGATGCCACTTCTGCTAAGAGTTCTTCGGGCAAGAACCAGCAGGAGAAAAAGAAGAAGCCTTTTCGGCACTCTTCCACTGCGGTTCAGCAGTCCTCCTTCCAGGGAGGATATCAGCAGCAGGCTCAAACTTGGCGCCCTCTGCCCAAGCCTGGACCCCAACTGGCCCGCAGAGGACGTCGAGGCTCAGGTCCCGGAGCCACCTCCTCCTCCAAGCCTGCTCAGTGACGGGGTGGGGGTTGCCACCCCTATTCCCATCATGCCCGCTCTTGGTCTTCCCGTGAGGGGCTGGCTCCGCCACTTCCTTTCCGCCTGTTCCGCTATCACTATGGACAAGTGGATTTTCGAAGTGGTCGGTCAGGGACTGCCTCTAGAATTTGAGCAGTATCCTCCCAGCCGAGCCCGCACCCCTCTGTAAGAACGGATTTCTGCATGCACCCTATCGTCTCTTCGAGACGACATCGCTCAGCTTCTCCTTAAGAAGGCAGTAGCTCTCGTGGCGGATCCGTCTGCAGACCCAGGCTTTGTCTCCAGATACTTCCTGGTGCCCAGTCGGATGGGAGGGCTGGCGCCCCATTCTAGATCTCCATGGCCAGAATGGGGCGGAGCCGAGGTATATACTACCCAGGTGGGTGGGAGGAGCCAGCTAGAGGACTTCCCGTGATCCTTAAAGGGGAAAGGGACATGACAAAGAGTGTGGATGAACAACATGGACCACTCCTAGATCTACTGTTACAGGTGAGTAACCTGTTCTTTTCTCCCATAGGGTGAGATGGCAGCTTTTGGGGCGCCTTCCCACTCCCACTGGGAGTTCCGTCTCACCCGGACCAGTCCCAGGCCTCCCCAAACCTATAAGGATTCTCCCCTCTGGTGTCTCTTCCACTGAAGGCTAAGGAACTACTTGGGCCCCCTTCAGGGGGGCTCGGTACTTACCCACATAGTGATAAATGGTGAAAATTGACACAGATAGATGAAAATTACATACCTACCGTAATTCTTGATCTTTCTGTGCATCTTCACCATTCATCACTAAATCCCACCCACCTTCCCCCTGGGGCCTCAGTCTCTGGACCCCCCCTGTGTCTCTCCCTGTTGTTCCAGCTCCTCTCTCTCTCTCCTTGCCCTTGTGATCAGGAGGCAGGGTACCCTGGAGACACGCAGGGAGGAGTTATTTCCTAAGGTGTTTTTTGGGTGGGGGCATCTTCCCCCTCTCCCTCTCCCTCTCTCTCGTTCGCCTTTGGCTAATCTTCCTGGACATAAAGTCTCCACTACTCATTCACACTAATGAGAGTTCGCCAGAGGCACTAGGCCCCAGCGGGAGCAAACTTTTTCAAGAGGGCCAGCGCCTGAGATGGAGCTGCAAGGAAGCGGCACCACGAGCCACAGCTCGTGCAGTAATGACTATCTCGGTGTCGTCCCTCCAACCTCCACAGTTCCTTTTTTCCCCGCCATTGAGTGCGCTTCAGTGATGACGTCACTCGCCTGCCGGGAGTTGAACTTCACTAGCAGCAATAGTTCAGTTTATTGTTTTGTAGAATTATTTCCAATCAGTACCGAGTATATATTTTAATTGTACAACAGAAGTCTTCAGCCCTCCTTTGATGGAGTTGACCATGAGCAGGTCAGGTGATGGTAGGGAGACTTCGTATGAAAGCTGTTCAGTCAACCAGGCGGGTCTGGTCCGCTGCCCTTCCGAGAGGTCTGACAACAGACGGTCCAGTGCTCATGGGGATGGTGGTCCCCGGAAAGCATAAAGCGAAATGATCCCATTCTCGGTGCGTTCAACGAGTTCTTCTTCAACACATAAGTCAAAGAAGAAACTGCATCACTCGAGGTCACCCTCTGGTATGTCTGCGCGTAGACGGTCGGTTATCAGGCCAGATGCCGGTCTCCACCTCTGTTGGAGTCGCCAGTTTCTGTCTCTGGTAGCCGACCTCCTCAACACTGAGCCCCTCCTCACCTATTGGAGGAGCTTCTGATGAGCTGTTTCACCATTGGGCTTCTCTTATGGAGCAATGGACTCGGAGGTTGGTCCAGTTGCCTGGGCCGGTCAGTCTGATGCTGGGGCCTTTGGGCCATTCGGTTTCGGAATGACGGGTAGGGCAGTTGGGCCCTCGTAGTCGCGCAGCACCTTCTTCGGTGCTGTCAACTCCGTGCTCAGGGGTTTATCCCCCTCACATGGCTGCGGCGCAGGGGTCCACACTGATGCCTCTATCTCCTGCCATTTTTCCCTCTTTTATGTCAAATCACAGTTTTCAGACCCCTGGGACTCTTTCGGTACCATCTGTGGTGCCGTGGGCTCTCTCGGCGCCGTGTGCGGTGCCAGGGGCTCTATCAATGCCGTCTGCAGCACCGCAGACTCTGTCGGTGCCATGCGTGGCGCCGGGGTCTCTGTCGATGACGTGGGGTGCTGGGGGCTCTGTCGGCACCATGTGTGGCGCCGCTTTTGCTATTGCCTTCCTCCTCCTTCTTGGTGCCATTTTCCTCTATGGCCCCGGGGACTGGTCCGGCGCCAGCCGATCTTCAGGGCTTCTCAGCTCCGATTCTTTCTTCTGCTGTTCTCCCTCTTGATTTTCACTCTTTTTCTGTCTATACAGTCCCACTGGACTGTCAGGAGATAATTTTGAGCCTGACCCAGATCTTCGCCTGGGTGGTGATGATGATGTCACTGCCCTGGGAGCAGGGATCAATCCTTCTGCAGAGCCTGTGGTTGAAGACCTTTCCTTTAAGTCTCTGCTCAAGAGTTTAAATTCTACTCTTTCTCTCCAGACTACAGAAATCGATCCTGGAAGGCTTTTGCGACTCCAATACCTTCATGTCCTGGAGATCCCTTTGGATTTAACCCCTCTGGTACAGCCTTCTTTCGAGACCCTCTCTCAGATGGTGTTGAAGAATCCAGCTCTCATTCTTTTTGTGCCCAAGTTCATATATAGGAAGTATGACCCTCCCAAGGATCGCCCCATTTTGGCCTCACAAGCCTTTGCTGATGCCATTGTGGTCTTGGCAAAGAATGTTAAGGCTGTCCTTCCTGAAGGATCTACAGCCCGACCAATGAACAAAGAATCTCACAAGATAGACACTTTAGGTAAGAGAGTCTTTGCTGCCTCAACACTGGGTATGCGCATTGCCAGTTACCAGGGCTATTTTTCTCAATACGAGTATGTACTTTGGCATTCCCTCAAAGAAATGGTAGAAGCTCTGCCCGAATTGGAAGTTAGCTCAGAGCTACTCCAGACCATACAGTAACTAGGGGTATTGAATCCTATAACCAACAGGTTAAAGCTGCAGTGGACGCCTATGATACCGCCTCCCGGGCAGCGGCAGCTGGCATTTGTACCTGCCGTCATTCCTGGGTGTGCACTTCAGGTTTCACAAATGACGCACAGCAACAGGTAATGGCGTTGCCTTTTGATGGTGTGTATCTCTTCGGCCCTCAACACAAAACTGCCTCTCTTCTGCTCCAGAAATCCAGGGCCTGGCATTTTCTGTCAGGATGCGTTTAGGCTGCAATGGACAAAACGCTTTCTATACGCCTTTCCGCCTCTTCCTCTAATTCAGAGGGTGCTTCTCAAGTTTGAGCCCCAGGGGGACAAAATGATCCTCATTGCTCCCTTCTGGCCTCAACAGATGTGGTTTCCACTACTCAACAGTATGTTGAAAGCTCCGACGAAACCACTTCCCCTTCAGACGAACCTTCTGACTCAGGGGCCTGTGGTTTATCCCAACCTGAGGTCACTTCGCCTTCACGCTTGGCTCCTGAAGAGATAGAAGTGAACAGGTTCAATGTCTCTCGCAGGGTTTCAGATATTCTTCTGCCTGTGCATAAGCCAGCCACTAGGAAAACTTACACAGCCAAATGGAAGCGTTTTTTACTCTGGTGTGCAAAATCCTCTTTGAATCCTTTTTCCTGCCCACCAGATAAAGTTTTAGAGTACCTTGTAGACCTCTCAAATTCAGGTCTGCAATACTCTACAGTTTAGGTTCTCCTTTGTGCCATTTCAGCTTATCATGAGCCAGTACTTTTCTTGTCACTGGCTCAGTTACCTGTGGTTAAGAGGTTTCTTAAGGGAATTCTGCATACCAGACCTCCTATAAGACTTCCAGTCGCAGCCTGGGACATTAATCTTGTGATAGACATGCTCACTCGAAAACCTTTCGAGCCTCTAGCTACCTGTGAGCTAAAACTTCTCACTTGGAAAACGGCCTTCCTAGTGGCCATTACCTCAGCCCACAGAGTCTCTGAGATACATGCCTTGGTCACAGACCCTCTGTATACTGTGTTTCATAAAGACAAAGTAGTCCTTAGAACCCATCCTAAGTTTCCCCCTAAGGTTGTTTCAGAATTTCATCTAAACCAACCTTTGGTCCTTCCTGCTTACTTTGCGAACTTCCAAAATGAAGGAGAGCATTCTCTTCATTCCTTGGACGTCAAAAGAGCTTTGCGTTTCTATCTAGATAGAACAAAAGACTTTAATAACGCTCAACAACTGTTTGTTTCCTTCAGCGAGATCCGGCTGGGTCAACCTGTCACTATCAGATGTATCTCAGCATGGCTGGTGGCATGCCTTCGCCACTGTTTTTCCATGGCGCAGGTTAAGCTGGAGGGCAGAGTTGCACAGCTCACTCTACTAAGCGGTCGCGGCATCTCTGGCGGAAATCTGCAGCGTGCCCATTGCAGATATTTGCAGTGCAACTACCTGGAGCTCAGTGCATACTTTAAATCAAACACTACGCCTGGATGTCCATGCCAGATGACATCTTTCTTTTGGCAGAACCATCCTTAATGGACTCCTGTCCTAAAACTATGAGCTCTTGGTCTCTTCTGCCGCCCTCTCGGGGGATTATTAGCTTGGTACTCTCCCATTAGTGTGAATGAGTGGTGGAGACTTAAGTCCAGGAAGATTTGAAAATTACGTACCTACCGTAATTCTTGATCTTCTTGGATGAGTCTCCACCATTCATTCACACGCCCACCCTCCATCCCCCGAGCTCAACTCTGTTGTTGGTCTTCACTCCCTCAATCTTTAGGCTGTGAAGACTTCTTTGTTGACCCTTCTTATACGGGTCTTCCGGACTATCTTATGTCCGTTTTTTGGTTAGGCTATCCTTCTAGGTTAGTACACACTGCACCTCCTCAGAAAAAAGGTACTGAGGCGATTTGGAAAGTCGGCTTGAGATAGTCATTACACGCTTGCGAGCTGAGGCTGTAATTACGCTCCTAAGCGTCTCAGGCGTCGACCTTCTAACAAAAAAGTTTGCTCCCGATGGGTCCTATAGCCTCCGGCGCAGATCCCATTAGTGTGAATGAATGGTGGAGACTCGTCCAAGAAGATCAAGATTTACGGTAGTCATGTAATTTCCATTTTTTTTCCAAGACCCGTGACACGGTTAAGAACCGATAAGGGAATCTTGCCTGGCGGTTGCCAAAAAAAGGGTAAGTTGGTTAGGTTGGCCATGTCTGAGAAACCCAAGAAAATACCGGGCCCACTGGGTTTCAACATTGCAGTGAGTGTGGGGAAGTCTTTGTTAAGGCTGATCCCCACACCACCTGTCTTTATTGTCTGGGGTTTGAACACCTCGATTCTGACTGCCAAATCTGTAAAAACTTTTCCTACCGGCCCTCCGGTGCAGCGGTTAGTTTCGGCTTGCGCCAGTGACCCAGGTTCGGAGCAGGCATGGGTCACTGGAGGCACGGGAAGAAAAGTTGGCGTCCCATGGACAGCTCTCCTTCTTTGGGGGGGAGGGTAGGGGACTGGTCCGGCGCCTGCTGGCTCCTAGCGGAGGCTGGGAGTATCACAGGACACATGGCCCAAATGCCAACTGGAGGAGTAGCGGACATCGGTGTATGCCGTGACGTCACTACGCTGCCCCCAGCAGAAAAATGGAAAATTGCTCGCTGGCCGCCGGATGACGGTTCTCCATTCCCTAAGTGCCTCCAGGCCTTCCCAGGACCTCCTGCTCCTCAGCAGCATCCCGGGCCCTAGTAGTGAGTGTGCTGGGGTCATCCCCTCTCCCCTGGTGCCTTCCCCCTCGGAGGAGGGAGACCTGCCCGGCGAAGGGATACTCCGGGATATCCCGGGGATCGGCTGCCATATGGGGACCAGAGGAGGGCTGGGTAAGGACAGTGGGGCTGGAGGGAGCCTGTGGAGCCTGAAGGAGTGGGGGACCAGCGAGCACAGAGGGTGGGCAAAAAAAAAAGGAAAAACCTTCCCAAATCTACCCTTGAAAAGAGATTAGGTAGACTGAGGGAAAAGGAGGCCAAGAAGTCCGCTGACCCAGATGGCCAGCCTGGTTCAGTTCCGACCGAACCAGAAGGAGTGCCGTCTGACCAGGGCGATACTTCTTCGGGCAAAAGGAGAGCCAATCCCAAGGGTTCGGTTCCGACAAAAAGAAAACGCAAAGAGAAATCGTCCGGTTCGGATCCAGAAGCCCATGATCTTCCTGGACATAAGTCTCCACCACTCATTCACACTATTGGGATCTGCGCCGGAGGCACTAAGACCCAGCGGGAGCAAACTTTTTTGCTGGAGGGTCAGCGCCAGAGATGGAGCCGCGAGGAGCGGCACCGCGAGCCTCAGCTCGTGCGGTAATGACTATCTCGGCGTCGACCCTCCAACCGCCTCAGTTCCTTTTTTCCCTGCCGTCGAGTGCGCTTCAGTGACGACGTCGCTCGCCCGCCGGGAGTCAAACTTCAAACTAGCAGCATAGTTTTCAGTTTTGTTATTTTGTAGTAATATCTCGATAAGTATCACTTAAGTTTATTCTTATTTAAAAAAAAAAAAAAAAGCCGTCTCAGCCTACTTTGGCGCAGTCGACCATGAGCAGGTCAGGTGACGGTAGGGAGACTCATTATAAGCTGTTCAGTCAGTCAGGCTGGGTCCGGTCCGCTGCCTTCTCCAGAGGGGGTCTGACAACGGTCAGTCCAGTGCCCAAGGGACAGGCGGTCCCCGGCATTATAAAAATAAGCAGTCGCATTCTAAGGCACCGTTCGGCCTCGAAACTCTTCTTGACCCAGGTCAAAGAGAAGCATCACTCGGGGTCGCCCTCTGATATGCTCTTGGCGTAGGCAGTCGGTTATTAGGGCTGGTGCGGTCTCCTCTTCGGTCGCCAGCTTCTGTTTCTGGTTAGCGTCTTCAACATTGGAGCCCTACCCCACCCACAGGTAGGTCTTCAGATGAGCAGTTTCATCAGTGGGCGCTCTTATGGAGCAGTGGGCTCGGAGGTTGGTTCAGCTGCCTGGCTCGGTCACTCAGGGCCTTGGGTTTCTTGGGAGACCAGGTAGGCGGTTGAGCCTCCTGGTCATGGCGGCACGTCTTGAGTGCCGTCAACTCGATGCTTAGGTGTCCCCCCACATGGCTGCGGCGCGGGGGCACACCGATGCCTTTATCTCCTGCTCTTCTTCCTCCCTCACCTTCAAATCCTGTTTTGGAGTCTTGAGTGTTTTATTTTTCGGCGCGCGGTCATCTGTCGGCACCGTCTGACTTCGGCACCGATCCGGCTTCTCAGCGCCGTGTGGGTCCTCGGCGCCGTCTTCGGTGACGTGTGGTTCCTCGGCGCCGTTCTCAGTGCTGTGTGCTACTTCGGCGCCGTACGCCTCTGCAGGCCCGGGGCTCTCAGGGAATCTTCCGCTTTTCAGGACTCCTCCTTTCACTCTTTTCCTTCATCCCTTTCCTCTGATTTTCACTCCTTTCCTGTCCGTACAGTCCCTCCTGGACTGTCAGGAGATGACATTGAGCCTGACCCAGACCTTGACTGGGTGATGAAATGGAGGAAGCAGGATCTATTACTGCTGCGGAGCCTGTGGTGAGAACCTGTCCTTTAAGTCTGTGCTGAAAAATTTGATTTCCTCTTTCTCTCCAGACTACAGACATCAATCCTGGGAAATTGTTAAGACTCAATACCTTCATGCTCCGGAGATCCCTCGGTTTGACTCCTCGGTTCAGCCTTCCTTTGAGACGCTGTCTCAAATGGTATGGAATAATCCTGCTCTCACCCCTTCAGTGGCTAAATCCATAGATAGGAAATATTCAGCCCCCAAGGATCGACCCATTTTGGCGTCTCAAGCCTTTGCGGATCCTATTGTAGTCCTGGCAGAGAATGATAAGGTCATTCTTCCCCAAACTACTACAGCTCGATCATTAACAAAGAATCTCATAAGATAGACACCTTAGGTAAGAGAGTCTTTGCTGCTTCCACCCTAAGTCTGCGTATCGCCAGCTACCAAAGCTATTTCTCCCAATATGAGTATATCCTGTGGCACTCTATCAAACAGATGGTTGAAGCTCTACCGGAATCGGATACAAAGCCGGAGCTTCTTCAAACCATTACCAGAGGTATCGAATCTAATAACCTGCAGGTTAAAGCAGCCATGGATGCTTTTAACACTGCTTCCCGTACTGTGGCTGCTGGTATTTGTACCCGGCGTCATTCCTGACTGAGCACTTCAGGCTTCAC
The DNA here is from genome assembly GCA_016271365.2 of Neoceratodus forsteri. Taxonomy (NCBI): domain Eukaryota; kingdom Metazoa; phylum Chordata; order Ceratodontiformes; family Ceratodontidae; genus Neoceratodus; species Neoceratodus forsteri. The sequence continues at coordinate 48,312,764 of CM028136.1, read as the reverse complement.
GAATGACGCGCAGCAGCAGGTAATGGCGTTGCCTTTTGATGGTGCGTAACTTTTCGGTCCTCAGGTAGAACAAGCGCTCGAAGCTACGCAAAAGACTAGGTCAGGCATTAAGTTGGCTCGACCTCCTTCTGTCCCCTCTTGAGGGAGTGTCAATAGACGACAGTTTCATAACCATCAGTCCTTTCAAGGCAGAGGAAGTTTCCATAAAAATCAACCTGCCCAACCTCAAAAGAAGACACAACAGAAAGTGCAAGGGCCCAAAGCGCCCAGCGCCAGCTTATGAGTTGCTGGCCCAAGTCCCATCTCAACTGCCGAGATGGACTTTTCCTCACGGTGGGAGGTCGTCTGATGCACTTCTACAACCAATGGAAGTCCATAACCTCAGACAAATGGGTTCTTGGATAATTCGTGAGGGGTATTCACTCAATCTTGTGGAGACCCCTCCGGATCGGTCCTCCCAAACGACAGCCCAGGCTGTCAGCCCTTCAGTCAGACCTTCTCGCCGGCGAGATTCAGGGCCTTCTGAACAATAGGGCAGTAGAAGTGGTGCCGCTGCATCAACGGAACACAGGGTTCTACTCCCATTATTTTCTGGTTCCAAAGAAGTCCGGGGGCATGCGCCCCATTTTGGATCTCAGAAAGCTAAACAAATTTCTCCCCAAGGAGAAATGCAAAATCATTTCTCTAGGAACCTTGTTACCTCTGCTTCATCAACATGACTGGCTAGCCTCCCTAGACATGCAGGATGCTTACCATCACATTTCTATTCACCCAAGGCATCACAAATTCCTGAGGTTTGTGGCTCTGGGACAACATTATCAGTTCAGAGTCCTGCCCTTTGGGCTATCCTCGGCGCCGCGGGTTTTTACAAAGTGTTGTTCAGTTTTCGCAGCGCACCTCAGAAAGGGCGGAATACAGGTGTTCCCTTATCTGGACGATTGGCTTCTGGCAAGTCCTTCCAGACAGGGAACTCTGGACGCCGTAGAGATGACCTCTCGCTTTCTCACGTCCATAGGAGTTCTGCTAAACCTCAAAAAATCGCAGTTGCAGCACTCCCAGAGGCTCCTTTTTATAGGGACTCTTCTGGACACCTCCTGTGTGAAGGCTTTTCTTCCATAGAACAAAAGGAATGATATCCTTCAGATGGCCTGTCACATCGGGGAAAACAACTCAGTCCCAGCTTTCTCGATGCAACAGATGCTAGGCCTCATGGCATCCTTGGTGTTCACTGTACCCCTAGCACGTCTGCACATGAGAACTACTCAGTGGATGCTCAGTACTCAGTGGTCCCCAACCACTCACCCGCAGTCCTCTCCCATCAAAGTGACAGAACCTCTAAAGAGGTCGCTCACCTGGTGGACTCGAGAGCAATCTCCTGAAAGGTACCCCTTTGCTCCTCTGGATCATCAAATTTCCATTACCACAGGGCGTCCCTAATGGGGTGGGAGCTCACTGTCAGTCTCTCCATACTCAGGAGTACGTGGACCGAAGTCGAGTCCAGCTTCATATAAATGTCCTAGAGATGAGAGCCGTCCTTTATGCAGTCCGGCGTTGAAGGACATTCTCTGTCACAAGAACATTCTCCTTCAAGCGGACAACAAAGCAGTGATGTACTACATCAACAAGCAGGCGGTGCTCTCTTACCCCTTATGCAGGGAAGCGATGAGAGTGTGGGAATGGTGCTTAGAGCACAAGGCACTAATTCAAGCGGTCTACCTAACGGGAATACAGAACGAACTGGCAGACCGTCTCAGCAGAACAGAGACAGACCCTCACGAATGGTCCCGCGACTCAACCGTAGTTCAGTCACTATTCAGAGAGTGGGGAACTCAAGACCTGGTCCTTTTTGCATCCCCACTCAACGCAAAACTGCCTCTGTTCTGCTCCAGAAATCCAGGGCCTAGCATTTTCTGTCAGGATGCATTCAGGCTGCAGTGACAAAACAGCTTTCTTCCTTTCCACCTCTTCCTCTAATTCAGAGGGCACTCCTCAAGTTCGAATCCCAAGGGGACAAAATTATCCTCATTGCTCCCTTCTGGCCTCGACAACTGTGGTTTCCACTACTCAACAATATGTTGGCAGTTCCTCCGAAACCACTCTCCCTTCAGACGAACCTCTTGGCTCAGGGGCCTGTGGTCCATCCCAATCTGAGATCGCTTCACCTTCACGCTTGGCTCCTGAAAAGGTAGAAGTGAACCGGTTCAATGCGTCTCTAAGGGTTTCAGATATTCTTCTGGCTACACGGAAACCAGCCACTAGGAAAATTTACACAGCCAAATGGAAGCGTTTCTCGCTCTAGTGTGCAAAGTCCTCTTTGAATCCTTTTTCCTGCCCACCAGATAAAGTTCTGGAGTACCTTTTAGACCTCTCAAATTCAGGTCTACAGTACTCTACAGTTGAAGTTCACCTTAGTGCCATCTCAGCGTATCATGAGCTGGTTTTTTCCTTATCTCTGGCTCAGTTACCTGTGGTTAAGAGGTTTCTTAAAGGAATTCTGCATACCAAACCTCCTACAAGACGTCCAGTTGCAGCCTGGGACATCAGTCTTGTGCTAGACATGCTCACTCGGAAACCTTTCGAACCTCTGGCTACCTGTGAGCTAAAACTTCTCACCTGGAAGACGGCCCTCCTAGTGGCCATTACCTCAGCCTGCAGGGTCTCTGATATACATGCCCTGGTCACAGACCCTCCGTATACTGTGTTCCATAAGGACAAAGTAGTCCTTAGGACTCATCCGAAATTTCGTCCTAAGGTTGTGTAAGAGTTTCATCTAAACCAACCTTTGGTCCTTCCCTCTTACTTTGCGGACTTCCAAAATGAAGGAGAATGATCCCTTCATTCCTTGGATGTTAAGAGAGCTTTGCGTTTCTATCTAGATAGAACCAAGGACTTTCAAAAGCTCAACAACTGTTTGTTTCCTTGGCGAGACCCAGCTGGGTCAACCTGTAGCTATCAGATGTATCTCAGCATGGTTAGTGGCATGCCTTAGCACTGCTATTCCATGGCGCGGTTAGTTGGAGGGCAGGGTTCTACGCTCACTCTGCTAGGCGGTCTGGCATCCCTGGCGGAAGTGTAGCGTGCCATTGCAGATATTTGCAACGCCGACCCTGGAGCTCAGTGCATACTCATTAAACATTATGCACTGGATGTCCATGCCAGACGACATTCTTCCTTTGGCAGAGCCATCCTTAATGGACTTCTGTCCTAGAAACGTGAGCTCTTGGTCTCTCCTGCCGCCCTCTCGGGGGATTATTAGCTTTGTACTCTCCCAATAGTGTGAATGAGTGGTGGAGACTTATGTCCAGGAAGATATGAAAATTACGTACCTACCGTAATTCTTGATCTTCTTGGATGAGTCTCCACCGCTCATTCACATGCCCACCCTCCGTCCCCCGAGCTCACCTCTATTGTTGGTCTTCACTCCCTCAAATCTTTAGACTGTGAAGACTTCTTTGTTGACCCTTCTTATACGGGTTGTCCGGACTATCTTATGTCCGGTTTTGGTTAAGTTATCCTTCTAGGTTGATTACGCTGCACCTCCTCGTAAAAAAGGTACTGGCGGTTGGAGGGTTGACGCCAAGATAGTCATTACCGCACGAGCTGAGGCTCGCGGTGCCGCTCCTCACGGCTCCATCTCTGGCGCCAACCCTCCAGCAAAAAAGTTTGCTCCCGCTGGGTCCTAGTGCCTCCAGCGCAGATCCCAATAGTGTGAATGAGTGGTGGAGACTCATCCAAGAAGATCAAGAATTACAGTAGGTACGTAATTTTCATTTCCGACTGCCGAGGAAATAGGCAGAGCGATTCAGATTGTAGAATCACTTCGTCTGGTTCCGACCGATCCGGCGCCTTTTGGTAGGGGCTCGGTTCGGTCGGTTCCCCCGGTTCACGATTATACTCCTGAAGAATTTTATGAACTGGAGTTTGAGGAGGAGGGGGAGTTTGAAGATGATGATGGTGATGATGAAAGTCTGGATGTGCCTGTGGAACCGGACATCTCCCCAGACAGACCTATAGGTGTATCCCCTCCTAGGCTTTCTGAGTCCCCTTCCCACTTTATGTTCTACAGAAAGGTGGCTGAGACCCTCCAGCTTCCTATGGAGGAGGCAATGGAGGATCAAAAGGAGCCGATTTTGTGGAAATGATGGACATCCCAGAGTCCAGGAGACTGTCTATTCCCCTCCACAGATCTTTTGGGAAGCAGACACAAAAAATTCTGAAGTCTCCCAATTCTATACCTCCTGTTGATGGAAGAATGGACAAGAGGTATACACTTTCAGGCTCAGATACGGAGTTTTATATCAACAATACAGCCATGTTAGTTGTGCAGGCTGCTGCCTGTGATAAGGCAAACATTCCCTTGACTTCACACCCCAGACAAAGACTCCAGGAAGATTGATGCCATGGCAAAAAAACAGTACATGGCATCTTCCTTGGGACTCAGACAGGCGAATTATATGGCCTGTACAGCCAGGTACCAGAAGTCCAGGTGGGACACTGTACTGGCACTGGCTAAACAGGCTTCCCCCCAGCTAGCCAGGGAACTGCCGGAGGTGGCTGCAGATGGGATTGAGGCATCAAAAGTTCAGTTTCATGCTGCTGTGGACTCCAATGATGTTTCATCAAGAGTCATGGCTATATCTGTGGCTCTTCGGAGAATGGCTTGGCTCAGATGTACTAGCCTCTTGCAGGATACCCAGGCTAAGGCCATGGCTTTTCCTATAGTGGGTAATTCTCTGTTTGGGGAGGAGACCGAGAATTACATGAAGAAAATGGATGAGTACAGGACCACTTACAGGAGTGCTCAGGCCAAAGAGAGGCAGGCAACTCTTCAAAGGCAACAGTCTAGGAGCAGGGGCAGGCCTTTTCATAGGCCTTTTACCAAGCACAGGCCTCTTCTCCCTTTTCAGAGAGGGGGTTCTTCAGAGGGAGAGGCAGTAGGGGGATGAGCAGGGCTGCATCCACTCCTCAGCCTAAGGCCCCTGCCAAGCAGACACCCTGATGGGCCTGCCCGGGTCGACTCTCCTATTCCAGTAGGGGGCAGGCTGACTTACTTCGTCCAGGACTGGATGTCTGTTACATCAGACAAGTGGGTCCTGGAAGTAGTAACTAAGGGACTGGTTCTCAGCTTCAAAAAGTTTCCGAAGATGAGAGACAGATCTTTTCCACCTGCAGGTCTCTCAGAATCCCTTGCGCTAGATGCAGAGGTTTCATCTCTGCTAGCTTTAAGGGCCATAGAGAGAGTACCTACTCTGCACTGGGGCAAAGGTCTGTACTCCAGGTACTTCCTTACCCCAAAAAAGACAGGGGAGTGGTGACCCATCCTAGACCTAAGATACCTAAAAAAACATCTTTTAAAACCAAAGTTCAAGATGGTAACTCTGGGAATAAGCCTTCCCTCTCTAAGGCCAGGGGACTGGCTAGCCTCCCTGGACCTCAGAGATGCCTATTTTCACATTCCCATCAGGTGCTCCCACAGAAAGTACCTCAGGTTCGAGTTGCCCTCAGGCCACTATCAGTTCAGAGCAGTGCCCCTTGGCCTAACTTCAGCCCCAAGGGTCTTCACAAAGTGCCTGGCAGTAGTAGTTGCCTTTCTAAGGAGGCAAAAGATTTCCATTTTTCCATATCTGGACAATTGGCTAATAGTGGGCCAGTCTTCAGACCAAGTCAAGTCAGACCTGCAAGCGACCCAGCAAGTGCTCACTTCTCTAGGATTTCTTCTCAACCTTCCCAAGTCATTTCTCGAGCCAGTCCAGCTTCTTACCTTTATAGGGGCAGAGCTGGATACGGTCAAAGCAAGAGCCTTTCTTCTCCTGGAAAGGGCAAGGGTTCTTGTAGAACTAGCCTCTTTCTTCAGCCTTCGGGTATCTCGACCAGCAAGGCATTTCCTCCAGCTCTTGGGCCACATGGCAGCTTCTACCGCAGTGGTCCAAGGGGCAAGGTTCCAAATGAGGGACATTCAGTTCCATCTGAGGGCTTTTTGGTCTCAGAGGAAGGATTCCCTTACCAAACTGATCCCAGTGACTCTGACCTTGATCCAAGCCCTTCAATGGTGGCAGGATCAGGACAATTTAAGGCAAGGGGTCCCATTTGCCACTCAGTCTCATTCAGTGGTCCTTACCACCGATGCTTCCCTCCTGGGCTGGGGAGCCCATCTGGGGGCCCTCATTGCCCAGGGACTGTGGTCACCTCAGGAATCCCTTCTCCATATCAATCTCCTAGAACCCAGGGCAGTTTTTCTTGCCCTGCAAGCTTTCTGTCAGTCAGTACAGAACAAGGTGGTTCAGGTCAGAACAGACAACACCACCACCTTGTGGTACATCAACAAGCAGGGAGGCACTCCGTCTGTGGCCTTGTGCACAGAAGCTATCAAGTTGTGATCCCTGGCTTATTTCCTGCAAACCTCTCTGATAGCAGTTCACCTTCCAGGGAAGGACAATGTAGTAGCAGATGCACTGAGCAGGATCTCACAGGGCCATCACGAATGGTCCCTGGACCCTCTGGTATTGAAGGTGATTTTTTCAAGGTGGGGCACTCCAGAGATGGATCTTTTTGCAGTCCCAGACAATCACCAACTTCCTCTCTTTTGTTGCAGACCCCCAGTCTTGAGCTCAGTCCCCCTGGATGCTCTGATTCTGAACTGGGAAGGGAAATTTCTGTATGCCTTCCTTCCCTTCCCTCTTCTGTTCAAAGTTTTAGTCAAGATAAGGTCACAACCATGCAAAGTGATTCTGATTGCTCCAGACTGGGCCAGACAGCCCTGGTACCCCCTGTTGCTGTCCATAGCAGTCCGTCTTCCCCTGTCTCTTCCCAGGAATTACAACCTGTTAACCTCCTCTCAGGGGAGGATTTGGTACCCCAATCTTCAGTCTCTCAATCTCAAGGCATGGCTCTTGAAGAGTTAGAGTTTGCAGATTTGCATCTGTTTCAGGGGGTTCTGGATATTCTCAAAGCTTCTCGAAAGCCCTCCACCAGAAAGACTTATACTTCCAAATGGAAGACATTCAGCATTTGGTGTTCTAAGAAGCATATTTCTCCAGATACTGCTGAATTGCCTACAGTTCTGGATTATATGGTCCATCTTAACGGCCTGAGCCTCAGACCAGCTACTCTCAAGGTACACTTGTCAGCTGTTTCTGCTTTTCTGTCAGTGGGGAAGTCTTCCTCAGTATCATCTCATCCTGTGTTCTGTACATTTTTTAAAGGATTGCTCATTACCAATTCTCCCTTTAGAGACCCTGCCCTGCCTGAGATTTAAATGTCTGCATTGCTCAACTTATGCAACCTCCTTTTGAGCCTATGTCCTCAGCAGAGCTTAAGTATTTGACTTGAAAACTGTGTTTGGTGGCCATTATCTCTGCTAGACGACGGGGTGGAATTACAAGTCCTGTCAGTGGAACCTGATTTTATCTCTTTTCACAGGGATAAAGTGGTCCTTAGAACCAATAGAAGGTTCTTGCCCAAAGTGGTTTCAGATTTCCACTTGAATCAGTCTGTCTTTTCCTGTTTTCTTCACTGATCATTCTTCCTCAGGAGAGGGGAGACTACACAGTTTAGATGTTAAAAGAGCCCTTAGCTACTACATGGAGCGTACCAAGGGTCACAGGTTTGAGTCCCTCCAGTTGTTCCTCACTTAAGGCAAAGTGGGAAAGGGCAAACCTGTCCCCAAGAGAACTATTGCCAGGTGGATTGTGTCTTGTATACAATTGTGCTATGAGAAACTGGGAAAGATTCCACCCTCAGGGCTGAGGACTCACTCTACAAGAGATACAGCTACTTCCCTGGCTGCTGCCAGGGATATTCCTCTGTTAGAAATTTGTCAAGCAACCACCTGGAAAACAGTCCATACCTTCACCAAGCATTATTCTCTGGATATCCAGGCTAGGAGTGATGCTCAGTTTGGCACAGCAGTACTTCAGAGCCTATTCCCAAAGTAGGTTCTGTCCCTCCTCTATGGAGGTACTGCTTGGTAGTCTGCATTAGTCAGAATACAGCAAGACTTCATGTTGTTTGAAGAAAAAAATTGCTCACCTTAGTAATTATGTTTCTTCTATTGGAGTCTTGCTGTATTCTGACCTCCACTCTTGCCTCCCCTCTCAGAACCTGTTTTTTGGGACGTGAGTGGGCAGGCGCAGTGTTGCACATCAGGGGTGCTCCTTTACACCCTTTGCTTTTTTGTTTGGGTGTTTATTTTGTTGTTATTCTTATTTGAATTGGTTTTGGGTTTCCTGACTTGAGTCTTCCTTTGGGAATCCAAAACTTTTTGTTGCCAGTTGGCTAGTAAAAATTTTACAATTTCCACATAGGATAGCTAGTGAATTTTTGCTCATAAGAAACTGACGGTTAGATTTCAAAGGGAAACAGACAGAGACATCAACCGAGCTCGAGCTCAGCATTCTATGCTCTGCATAGAAAGTTTAACCCTTGTTCTCTGGGGCAGTTTAAAGGCTGGGGCTGACTGCATTAGTCAGAATACAGCAAGACTCCAATAGAAGAAACATAATTACTAAGGTGAGTAATTTTTTCTTAGTGTGAATCAGTGGTGGAGACGTTATGTCCAGGAAGATATGGAAATTACTTACCTACCATAATTCTTGATCTTCTTGGACGAAGTCTCCACTCTTTCATATGCCTACCCACCATCCCCCGAGCTCACTTCTCTGTTTATGGTCTTCACTGCCTCAGTGACTGGGCTGTGAAGACTTTATTGTTGACCCTTCTTACACGGGTCATTCAGACTATCTTGTATCTGATTTTTAGGCTAGTCCTTCTAGGTTAATTACATTGTACCTCCTCAGAAAAAAAAGTACTGAGGCGGTTGGAAGGTCGACGCCGAGATGGTCATTACCGCACAAGCCGGGGCTCGCGGTGCCGCTTCCTTGCAGCTCCATCTCAGGCACCGTCCCTCTTGAAAAAGTTTGCTCCTGCTGGGTCTTGGCGCCTCCGGCCAACTTCCATTATTGTGAATGAGTGGTGGAGACTTCGTCCAAGAAGATCAAGAATTACAGTAGGTACGTAATTTCCATATCTTCCTGGACCAATTCTCGATCACTCATTCACACTAGTGGGATAGTGCCAGAGGCGCTAAAACCAAGCGGGAGCCAAAATTTATCAGAAGGGTCAGCGCCGAGACAGGACCATGCATGCGCGGCACCACAAGACTAGCTCGCGCCTGTGTAGGGTATCTCGGCGTTGACCCTCTAGCCGCCTCCATTCCTTTTCTCCCGCCGTCGAAGTCGCTCGTCTGTCGGAGTCAAAGTTTTTGTCTATATGACAGCAGTCTTTAGTGTTTAAGTTAACATTTTAGTAGTAGTAATTTCTTATTTTATGAACAAGAAAAGAAGACTATGAAGAAAAAGAAATTCTCACCTGCCATTAATGGAGTCGTCCTTAGACGGTAGTGGTGACTGTAGGAAGACTTTGTTTGAAAGTTATTATGCCAGAGGGGCTGTGTCCAGTCTGTCACACTTTGATAAACTGGAGGGGGGCAACTACGGACAGCCTTGTGTTCGGGGGGGGAGGGGACAGTCCACCGAAGCACAAATTAGCAGTTCCGGGGATCTGGCTCCGCTTAACCTTGAGCTCTTCTTCCTCGTTGGGGGGAAGAAGAATTGGTGCTGCTCGAGGTTCCCCTCTGGTATGTCTGCATGAGGATTGTTCATCAGGAGGGGCGATAGGCCTGAACCGACTTTGGTTTGTTTCCCCTTGGCCCTGCTCCTAACGGCCACATTCTTCTACTCTGGACTCCATCTCTGTCCTCGTTGGAGCTCCGGTGAGCAGTTTCACCTCTGGGCTGCCCCTGTGAAGCAGGGGGTTCGATTTCTATCCAGTTTTCATGGCCAGTTTTCCTGATTTCGGGGCCTAGGAGCCACTGGACCGGAGCCGGGTCGATTGGATCAGGATGAGCGTGGTGCCCTCTTGGTGCCTTTGCCATAATGTCGACCCCTTGTGCCTACCCCCCTCTCTCTTTCCATGCAGGGGCCGGCACGGGCACCACCTTTTTCCTTCTCCCCTTCTTCTAAGGATTCTCCATTGGCATTTTCCACAGTGGTGTTTGTCCTGGCGCCGTGCCCGACACTGTGGGTGGCGCCGCAGGTCCAGCGCAGTGGCCGCTGGTTTTGATGTAGGTGGCACCACTGGTGTTTGGGTCGGTGCTGGGAGTTGGCGCCATGTGCCGTGGCTTGGCGCCTTGGTCAGTGCCATGGCTCGGTGCCATTACTTTGTGGCGCAGCAGGTGCTGTTGGTTGCTGGTGCTGCTGGCAGTGCCGCGGGTGCAAGAGGGAGGGAGAAAGATGAGGCTGGGGGTGGTTTACAGACCACCCAACCAGGAAGAGGAAAGGGACAGGAAACTGAGCTTGCAAATATTGGAAGCTGTAGGGAAAAGAGAGGTGGTAACAGTGGGAGACTTCAACCTGACCAAGGGCATCACAGAACCCATTGAGGAGGGAGCAGTGCTGGCTTGGTGGTGCTGGGGGTTGAGGTGCTGGACACCCCACCTTGTATTGCACTGGCGACCCGGGTTCGGAAATGAGCCCTGTATGTCGAGGGTCTGTAGGAGGGGGAAGGAGGAGCTGTATTGAGCTGTCTGACAGCTCTCTTCTCCTGGGAGAGTTGGGCACCAATCCAGTTAGCGGGCTGTGTCAGGAGGGGAGGATGCTGTTAGGCACTTGGCGGGAGCCGTGTCTCCACATGGCTACTCACCTGGACTTTGGTCCCTGGCGCGGCACCCTTGTGGGAGGGGGAGGAGGGTTAGGGCGCCAAGTCACCACGTAACTAAGCAAAAATCCCTTACTCCCACTGCCTTGCCGAGTGATTCCCATACAAAGGAGATAGGGCCATAACACAGAGCCCTTGTTGGCAGGTGGGGCCAAAAAATGTGAAATAAAAAAACCAAAAAAGGAGGGAGCAATCCTTGACCTAGTGCTCACAAATGGGGAGCACGCACAAGAAATAATGGTCAATGGGCCCCTGGGTGGAAGTGAGACACAGCGTGGTTCAGGCTAGATATGGGCAGGGAAAACATTCCTACTGAGACCAAACTCCTAGATTTTAGGAGGGCGGACTTTAGGAAGATGGGTGAGGTGCTAAAGAGGCACCTGGCAGGCATATGGGGGTGGATCAAAGGTGGTTCATCATTAAGGAGGTAATGACGGTTGCTACAGATGAGTGCATAAGTCTCAAGGGGAAGAACGTAAGGGCTAAACAACCCAGCTGATTAAGTACTTGGGTCACCCAAGCAATAAGGGACAAGAGTTTAGCGTACAGGAAATTCAGAAAGACCATGAGAGAGCTGGATAGGTAAAATTACCTAAAATTGGCTATTGTGGCAAGTAAGGTAGTCCGGCAGGCAAAGGCCTAGAAGAAACTGAAGATAGCTGAGGGAATAACGAAGGGGGAAAAGGCCTTTTTTCACTGTATAAGGATGGGATTGTTTGACTTTGGAAAGGGGATGAGTAGGTGGAGGAGAATGGGGAAAAGCAGAGGTACTGAACGAGTACTTCTGTCTTCACCAGAAAGAAAGATGGACCAGTGCCTGCAAGGGGGAAATGGAGCACAGATGTAGTGTTAGAGGAGGACAGAGTGAGGGATGGGCTTCTAGAATTGAAGGTGGACAAATCACCAAGCCTAGACAGCATACCCCCAAGGGTACTGAGGGAACTGGCAGAGGAGCTTGCTGGGCCACTGGCGGGCCTGTTCAATAGTTCACTGGAGTCAGGAGTGGTTCCACAGAACTAGAGAATGGCACATGTGGTGCCCCTCCATAAGAGCAGTCCCAATGTTGACCCTTGGAATTAGAGACCAGTCATTCTGACCTCTGTCGAGTTCAAGCTCATGGCGACCACACTTGAAGAAAGGTTGGTAGAGTATCTAGGGGAATATGGTCTCCAGGATGCAAGGCAGCACAGGTTTATGGGAGGGAGCTCATGTCAAACAAATCTAATTGATTTCTTTGACTGGGTGACTAAGACTGTGGACAGCAGCCAAGCTGTGGACATCTTCTGTCTGGACTTCAGCAAGGCCTTTGACTCCGTACGTCATGAAAGGTTGATCAGGAAATTGGTGGATCTTCCTGGACTTTAAGCCTTCATCATTTATTCATAGTGCAGGGTTCAAGCTGGAGGCGCTGCGACCCTGTGGGAACCAAATATCTTCAGGAGGTAGGACCGCGCATGTGTGGTACTGCGAGACTAGCCCCCCCCCCGCCCTCGGTGTAGGCTATCTCGGCATCGACCCTTCAACTACCTCAGTTCCTTTTTTCCACGTCTTCGAGTGCACAACACTGACGACAACGCTTGCACACCGGGAGTCAGATCTTCACGTCTATACGACAACAGCATTTTATTATTTTTTCCTCTTCGGCCCTACCGACCGAAGGAGTGGACCATGGATGGTGACAGTAACAGTAGGGAGTCTCCATTGGAAGGCTGCTCTGGCAGCTGGGCTGTGTCCGGTTTGTCACCCTTTCCGGAGGGGGGTCTGACTATGAACAGTCCAGTGTTCGGGAGGGAGGACAGTCCTCCCAAAAACACAAAAAAGAAGCAGGCCTATTCCTGATGCTGGTCTGGGACCCAGCCCCACTCCACTTTGAGTTCTTCCTGTTCCCATCGAAAGGGGAAGAAATGGTGCCGCTAGAGGTCACCCTCTGGTATGTCTGGCAAGAGGTCCTTGGTGTCTGGGGGGTAGGAGGCCTTCTCAGACTCAGTCCAGTTCTCCGACAGCCTCTGCTTGTGGTCGCTCTGAATCTCAACACTGGAGACCCTCCCTCTCCTCTTCTGAGGTTTCCAGTGCACAGTTTCACCACTGGGCCACTCTTGTGGAGCAATGGGTACGACGTCTGGCCAGTTTGCCCCCTGTGGATCTGGTGCTAGGGTCCTCTGGTCTAGGTACCTCAGACCTGCAGCTAGGGCCTTCGGATCAGGTAGAGCATCTGGCACTGGCAACAGAATCCCTTCCCTTGCTGCTGCCCGCACTGTCAACACTGGTTCTGAGTGCCTACCCCTTTGGTTTCTTTGCAGGGGCTGGCACAGGTACCATGCCAGCCTCTCCTTCCAATTTTAGGCCTGGTTCGGGTGCTAGGGTGGTGCTGTCCTTGACACCGACCCCTTCTCGCTCAGTGCCATGTCCAGTGCCGCACCCAGCGCTGGTGTTGCCTGTTTTTCTTGTTCCTAGGCCTGGTCTTGGCCTTTTGGGCGCCACTTTGCTCCCCGAGGGGGATGTGGGACAGGACAAGTCTGACCCTGGCCTCATCATTTCTGAGGAAGGGGATGAATGGATGAATACTCTTTCTACATCCTAGACAATAAGCCTGTAGATCTTCCTTAACAAAGTCTCCACCACTCAGTCACACTAATGGGACTACGGAGGTGCTGGGAACCAGCGGGAGCCAAACATCTTCAGGCCAGCGTTGAGGTAGGGTCTCAAGGAGCTGCACCGTGAGCATGGCTCACACCTTATAGACTACTTTGGCGTCAACCCTCCAACTGCCTCAGTTACTTTTTTCCTGCTGTCGAGTACACTTCAGTGATGATGTCGCTAGCCTGCCGGGAGTCAAAACTTCACGTCTATACGACAGCAGCTATAGTCTTCAGTTTCATTTAATTTATCTTAGTTTTATTGTTTTCTTGGGAAAATAAAGTAAAGGAATTAATTTTAAGTAAAATCTTCATCAGAAGTCTTCAGTCCTCCATTGGCGGAGTCGACCATGAGTGGGGCAAGTGATGGTAGGGGGACTTCGGATGAAAGCTGTTCAGTCAGCCGGGCTGGGTCTGGTCCACTGCCCTCTACGATGGGGGGATCTGACTACAAGCAGTCCAGTGGTCGGGGGGAAGGGATAGGCGGTCTCCCCAAAAGCACAAAAAGATGCAGTCTCATTTTAGGCACCGCTCGACCTCGAGCTGTTCTTCGGCCTCCCTGTCGAAAAAAAAAAATGGCACCACTCGAGGTCGCCTTCTGGTATGTCTGCGTGACGATTGTTGGTTGCTGGGGGCAAGGGCCAGTCTCCACTTCTTCTGGAGTCCTCTCTGGTTTCTGTCCCTGGTGCCTGGCATCCTTGACTCTGGAGTCCCTCCCCACCCATTGGAGGGTCCTCTGGTGAGCAGTTTCACCATTGAGTCGCTCTTATGGAGCAGTGGATGCGGCAGTTGTCCCTGCTACCGGAGCTGGCTAGTCCGTCGCCGGCGCCTTTGGGCCTGTCAGTTTCGGACATGCAGGCAGGACGGTTGGGGCTTCCTAGTCATGGGGCACCCTCTCTGTTGCCGTTGACTCCGCACCCTGGTGTCTCTCTCTCTCCCTCACATGGCTGCAGCGCAGGGGTCCACACCAATGCCTTTATCTCCTGCTGAATTTCTTTGCTTCGCCTCTGTCAGTTGGAGATTGGAAACTTCTGCGGTGGTGCTGGCTTCCCTGGCACAGGCGTGCATGCGGCACCATATCCTGTGCCAGCACCGCGCTTGGTGCTGAATTTCATGTCCGCGCCGCCCTCTGTGCCACTTCCCATGCCAGCGCCACCTTCTTTGGTGGCACCAGGAGTGTTTGAGGTGCCGCGTGGGTTTCACAGGTTTTCAACACTGATTCTCTCTCCTCCTCCTTCTTCTTTTCATCCCTTTCCTATCTATACAGTCCCTTCTGGACTGGCAGAGGATAACGTTGAACCCGATCCTGATCTTCAATTAGGGGATGACTTCAACGATGATTCCGCCCTGGGGGCGGGGAATAAACCTTTCTACAGAGCCTTTGGTTGAGGACCTTTTCCTTAAGTTTCTGCTCAGAAATCTAAATTCCACTCTCTTTCTCTCTCCAGACTTCAGATATCGATCCTGGGAAGCTGCTGCATCTGCAGTATCTACATGTTCCATAATATTCCTGTGGAATTAACCCCACTGGTGCAACCCTCTTTAGAAATACTCTCTGATGGTGTGGGATGATCTGGCACTCATTCCCCTCTATGGCTAAGTCCATAGATAGGAAATATGCCCCTCCTAAGGATCGACCTGTTCTGGCCTCTCAAGCTTTTACTGATGCCATCACTGTTCTGGCAGAGAATGACAAGGCTGTTCTTCCGCAAGAATCTACAGCACGTTCAGTAAACAAAGAATCTCGCAAGAACAACACCTTGGGTAAGTGAGTCTTTGCTGCTTCAACCTTGTGCATGCACATTGCTAGTTACCAGGGCTACTTCTCTCAGTATGAGTATACACTCCGAAGGTTCGGTAGAAGCTCTTCCTGATTCGGATGTTAACTCAGAGCTCCTTCAAATCATTACTAGAGGTATTGAATCAAATAATCAACAGCTTAAAGCTGCCATGGATGCCTTTGACACTGCCTCCAGAGCAGCGGCAGCTGGTATTTGTACCTGTCGCCACTCTTGGTTGCGCACCTCGGGCTTCACAATTGAAGCCCAGCAAAGAGTTATGGCCTTGCCTTTCAACAGTATGTATCTGTTTGGTCCTCAGGTCGAGCAGGTGCTGGAGGCCACTCAGAAAACTACGATGGCCATCAAAATGGCTAGACTCCCTTCCGCAGCCCCTCAGAGGGGTAGGAACAGGTTTCAGTTTCATAACCGTCAGTCCTTTAATGGTAAAGGCAGAGGTGGCTTTAACAAGAACCAAACCTCTCAGTCACAAAGGAAAGTGCAGCAGAAGGCATATGGCCCCAAAGCGCCCAGTGCCATCCTCTGAGATTCTGGCCCAGGTCCCATCTCTGCTGTCCAAGGGGGACTCTTCCTCGACAGTAGGAGGATGTCTGTTTTACAACCAGTGGAAATTGATCACATCAGACAAATGGGTGCTCAGAATAATCCGTGAAGGGTTCTCCTTAAATCTGTCGGAAACCCCTCTGGATCATCCACCCAACAACATCCCAAGCTGTCTGTCTGTCAGTCAGAACTTCTTGCTTCAGAGATCCAAGGCCTTCTGAACAACAGGGCAGTAGAGATAGTCCCACTGGAGCAGCGGAACACGGGTTTCTACTCCCATGACTTTCTAGTTCCAAAGAAAATAGGCGGTATGCGCCTTATTCTTGACCTCAGAAAGTTAAACAAGTTCCTTTACAAGGAAAAGTTCATGATGATGTCACTTGGTACTCTTTTACCTCTGATTCATCAACATGATTGGCTAGCCTCTCTGGACATGCAGGACGCCTATCAACACATTCTCATACACCCAAACCACCACAGATACCTCAGATTTGTAGCATTGGGTCAGCACTACCAATTCAGAGTCCTGCCCTTTGGGCTGTCCTCGGCTCCTCTAGTTTTTACAAAGTGCTTTGCAGTTCTCGCAGTGCATCTAAGGAAACTCTGGATTCAGATTTTCCCGTATCTGGACGATTGGCTTCTTGCGAGCCCCTCTAGACAACAGACTCAGGAAGCCGTAAGTATGGCGTCAAAATTCCTCACGTCCATGGGAGTCCTGCTAAACTTGGGAAAGTCACAGTTATGCCTGACCTGAACCTTTTTGCATCCCTACTCAACGCAAAACTGCCTCAATTCCGCTCCAAAAATCCAGAATCTGGTATTTTCTGTCGGGTTGCTTAGACTGCAGTGGACAGATTGCTTTCTGTATGCATTTTCTCCTCTTCCATTAGTTAAGAAGGTCCTGCTTAGACTGGAGGTGCACGGAGGCAGCATGATTTTCTTTGCACCATTCTGGCCTCGACGGATCTGGTTTCCCTTGATCAGCCTGTTGTCAGTGGTTCCTCTGAGGCAATTGCCACTATGGACGGACCTTTTTTTTTTTTTTTTTTTGTACTTTATGTTTATTGGTTTCTTTTAGACATAGAAGTCCATAGCACAATAGTCAGACATCAACGTAGCATTACATCAAATGTAGTTTAAAACAAGATATCACAGTCTAAATATGTGGTTTACGGATTCGGGAGTATACCAACATTAGTCCTAATAGAGATAAGTCCCAATAGCTACACTTCTACATGAGAAGTGGCCGATCCAAGCAATAATGTCCGAAAAAAGGAGGAATTCAACTTCCAGCATTGACTAGGCCACAATATAGAACATATGGCATACTAAAATCTTAGTGTGCCCCCTCTCACTCTAGCAACCTTTACAAACAACTACTAATGTAAGCAATTACATATTGCCATAATTAAGATATATTTAACAAAACTGTTTGAGCATTCAGTTAACATGGACATAAAACTCTGTCCCCGTACAGAATATTCTCTATATAACGGAAGACATAGGTCCTCCCTTAATACCAACTGAGTAATGTTTGAAACCAGTTAAAGTCTTTTTAAATAGTCCATGAAAACAGTTGAACTTTCAAAAAATTAAACCTATGTGGTTGACTTCTCAGGAAACTCTTCTTATGGTTATGAACACTATCAAAAAAGGCCTTTAATGTTACCCCCTTCAAGTGTCCTCAGCTTCTAACTTCTGGTCTGATTCAAAACGAGCTGCAGCTCTAGAGGCCTCAGATTCTCTTTAAATGTATTGCACACGCTTGCCTGCTTCTTCTGGGTCAGAAAATTGAAAAGTATGACCCCCGTAGAAAATCCGGAGGTGCACTGGCATCATCAGTGAGTGGGCCACCCCTGAGCTTCTAAGTGTGGCTCGGACCCCATCGAATTGCTTTCTACGGGCTCTCGAGGCGTAGGATAGATCTGGAAAACAGTGCAAAGTATGTCCTTCAAAGTTCAAACGCTCCGCATTTCTAGCAGCATGGAGTATTCACTCCTTAATAGTTGTACTCACCGTTAAGAGCAGGACTGTGCGAGGTAAGTCTTTCTGTGCACCAGCTGATCTTGGCGATATCCTGTAGGCTTTAAGGAAATGCATCCCCAAGTCTTTTTCAAGCTGTAAAACCAATGGGAACCAAGATTGTAAGAAAGGGAGGAAGTCTGGTGTCTCGGATCCTTCTGGTAGCCCAGTTAGTCTAACATTCAGGGCCCTGCTGGTATTTTCTAAAGCTTCTAACTGGTACTTAAGTTGCCCATTTTCCTGCGTTAGGTTAGCTGCAGTTGATAGGGCTCTAGTCACTTGACTTTCAGCAGAGGAGTCTGTTTTTGTTGCTGCTTCGATTTTTAGGTCTTGTTCCCCCAACCTTTGCAGGACAGACTCCACCTTACTATCGATGGCCTGCATGGCCACCTGCAGGATTTTCCAGGGCGGTTCACCAGAACTGCTAGGTGGGACAGTGAGCGCTGCCTGTTGATCTGTTGAGACCTGTGATTTCGCAGCGCCTGGGCCACTTTTATTTGTGCGACCCATATTCAATTTTGATATCAGCAGTTTCAGCACGATATAAAGAGTCCAGCGATGCCAAGCACATAGATACGTGTTTTTTAGAAGTTTAATTTTTTGTAGTTTAATTGTTCTAGTTGCAGAGCTAGAAGGAGCCACGTCTGCTCGGTAGAAGTGCTCAACAGCGCCCCCTGGACGGACCTTCTGATGCAGGGATCCTTGGTCCATCCCAACCTGTGCTCCCTTCATCTGCATGCCTGGCTCCTGAAGAGATGGAAGTGGGAAGGTTTAAGGTGTCTCAGAGAGTCTCCGAGATCCTCCTAGCTGCTCATAAGCCGTCTACTAGGAAAACTTACATAACCAAATGGAAACATTTCTTAGAATGGTGTGCTAAGATTTCCTTAGACCCATTCTGGTGTCCCCTTGACAAAGTATTGGAATACTTGCTGGACCTTTCAGATGCAGGAATTCAATACTTATCTGTAAAGGTACATCTCTGTGCTCTTTCGCATTCTACATACAAGGCCCTCGGTCAGAAAACCGGTTGCCCACTGGTATTTTAACCTTGTACTAGACATGCTCATTCATAAATCCTTTGAGCCTCTAGCTATGTGTGATCTCAAGCTTCTGACCTGGAAAACTGTTTTCCTGGTGACCATTACTTCTGCTCATAGGGTCTCTGAGATGCATGCTTTGGTCAAAGACCCCCGTATGCCGTCTTTCATAAAGTCAGGGTGGTTCTGCGTACTCACCCTGAGTTCCTACCCAAAGTGGTTTCCAAGTTCCTCCTCAACCAGCCTTTGATTCTGTCTACTTATTTTTCTAACTTCCAGAATGAAGGGGCGCGCCCCCTTCACTTCCTGGACATTAAAATAGTCCTCTGGTTCTACATAGATAGAACCAAGGACATCCATAAATCCAAGCAGCTTTATGTGTCCTTCAGTGCTGCCCAACTCGGTCAGCCAGTTTCCATTAAGTGTATTTCTGCTTGGATAGTTGCATGCCTTCGCCACTGTTACTGTATGGTGCAGGTCAAGTTGGATGGCCAGGTGCGTGCCCACTCTACCAGAGCTGTTGCTGCATCTTTGGCAGAGATCCGCTCTGTTCCCATCATTGATATTTGCAAAGCAGCTACTTGGGGCTTAGTTCATACTTTCGTTAAGCACTATGCTCTGGATGTCCATGCCAGACGGCATGCTTCCTTTGGCAGGACAATCTTTAATGGACTTCTGTCCTGAGTGAGCTCCATTTTTCCTGCCGCCCTGCTCAGGGGATTTTGTTTCAGCTTGGTACTCTAACCCAGCAGTATGAATAAGTGGTGAATAAAGTCCAGGAAGATATGGAAACTACTTACGCTGTGTAATTCTTCATCTTGGACAAGTCTTCACCATGTATTCATACACCCACCCACCATCCCTCAAGCTCACTCAATCTGTTTCTGGTCTTCACCTCCCTAGTTTCTGTTTGGGCTGTGAAGACATTATTCTTCATTGATACTTCTTACACTGATCATAATGGCTATCTTTTGCCCTTGTTTGGTTAGGTGTTTCTTTAGTTAGTATATGCTGCACCTCCTTGATAAAAGAGGTACTGAGGCAGTTGGAGGATCAAAATCGCCAGTATGACAGTTGGATAATAAACCACAGACAGAGCACCCTGCAGTCATCACAGCACCTGAGGCACTGTTCTACACAGCCAGAGCTACGATGTTTCTTTCACAGTGGACAGAGTGCAGACCCTCGTTCAAGTTTGCAAAAGGCTCAGTCACAAGCCTGCAGCGACCATAAAGAAAATCTTGCACATGATAGGTCTCATGTTGACAGACATTGACTTGGGACAATGGGCCAGGCCTCACACTCATCCTCTTCAAAGTTTATGCATGCAATTATCTAGGCTGTGTGTGGGAGATGATGTGCGATATGGCCGCCACCACATATTCAGTCACTACACTACCAGTCTAGCATTGCTCGTAAAGCGCTTTGGGATACTGTGTATGAAAAGTACTATATAAATGTGGATTCTTCTTCTTTTTCATTATGGAATCTGCAAATGATGGCCCTGGTGACCAGCATCTCTCCAACCCCATAAGTGAGATCATCCCTTAGGTTGTTGTCACTGCAGACAAGCATGGCTGCCGCCTCAGCTGACTCTGGAACCGATGGAGTGTGCCCAGCTCAGCGGCCTGATGGCATCTACAACCTTTATAGTGTAGGGGGCCCAACTGTAGATGCATAGTCTCCAGTGGGAGAGCATAGTGGTCCCAGAGGTTAACCACCATCTCAGTTGGACATAATTACTCATTCCGTGACAGAGGTTATCTCTTGGTGGCTGGCTCCGGAGCACCTCTCAAAAAGCGTGCCCTTCAGCCACCTGAACCTAACACTAGTTCTGACCATGGATGCCCATCTTGGGTTGGGGAGCGCATCTGGGGGATTTGAGGGCTCATGTGCTGTCAACTCCTCAGGAGCAGCAGCTGCACAATGAATGTGCTCAAGATGAGAAAGCTTCATCTGGCATTGCAAATGTTCACCTCGAAGGTGGCCAGACATGCACTCCATATGTACGTGGACAGCATCACAGCAGTGTTCATTGTGAACAAGCAGGAGGTAGCCTGTTCCTCCACACTGTGTGCAGTGAAGCTCTGGAGATGTCCCTGGCATCCAGTCTCAAAACCTCAGTGTTTGCCACCCAACCCATCTTGCTGGTGTGGACAGTGAGTTGGTGGACATCCTAAGCCACATGAGAGATATGTCCATCAAGTGTTTTTCACACCAGGACTTTGTGTGGGATATCTTTTCACACTGCGTGATTCCCCACATCGACCTGTATGCGACCTGGGAGAACTGCAATACACCACTCTTCCGTGCCCATCCCCTGGTTTGGAGCATAGTTCGAGACTAGGCATTTTCACTGAAATTGGCCAGCAAAAACAAAGGCAGGGAAGTTTACTCACAGAAGGCAAAAGAGGCAAACAGAGTGGTCAGGGCAGAAAAGGCCACAAGTGAACTAAAGCTAACTCAGGGGACTAAGGTAGGGGAAAAGGACTTTTTTTTTTTTTTTTTTTTACATAAGGGAGACCAAGGATGGGACTGCTAGATTAAAGCGGAGGGGAGAGGTTGGGCAGAAAGTATGGAGGAACAGGCAGATGCACTAAATGAGTACTTCAGCTCGGTTTTCACCAGGGAGAAGGATGGATCTATGGCACAGGGAAAAATAGGAGGTGATAATGGGAGGGGGAGTGTAACGGAGCAATTCAGGAGGACACGGTTTTAAAGGGCCTTAGGGTGGACAAAGCTCTTGGACTGGATGGCGTGCACCCAAGAGTTCTGAGGGAATTGGCAGAAGTCCTGGCTAGCCCCCTAGCAGGCCTGTTTAACACCTCGCTAGAGATGGGGTGCATTCCTCAGGACTGGAGAATGGCACATGTGGTGCCTCTCCACAAGAGTGGACCCCAGGATGAACCAGGTAACTACAGACCAGTCAGCCTTACCTCCATTGTAGGCAACTTAATGGGGATCATACTATAAGAGAGACTGGTGGACTTTCTGGAGGTTAATGGTCTACAGGATGAAAGGCAACATGGGTTTCTCTTGAGGTCCTTTCAGACCAAACTGATGGACTTTTTTGACTGCGTCTTAGGGACTGTGGACAAGGGACAGGTTGTTGATGTCCTGTATCTGGACTTCAGCAAGGCTTTCAACTCAGTGCCACATGGGAGGACTGCTCAGTAAGATGCAGGACCTTGAAATTGGGAAGAAGCTGGTGGGTGGGTCAAGAGCTGGCTACAAGACAGAAACCAGAGGGTGGTAGTGGGGGAGACTTTCAAGCCTAGGTCTGTAACCAGTGTGGTCCCACAGGCTCAGTGCTTGGACCAGTGTTGTTTAATATCTTTATTAGTGACATAGTGGATGGGATCAAAGGTAAAATCTGCCTATTCGCAGATATCACTAAGCTCTGTGGAGGAGGGGAGACAGGAGAGCAGGGAGGACATGGCTAGGCTCGAAAAGTTGTTGGGTATCTGGCAGCTGGGGTTCAATGCCAAGAAGTGCAAGGTCATGCACCTGGGAGCTAAGAGCCCAGGGGCCAGTTACGGGTTGAGAAGGGGGGGGTACAAGTGTTCAGTTCAGAGGAGGACAAGGACCATGGGGTAATCATCACAAGGGACCTGAGTCACTCTGCACATTGCTGTAAAGCAGTAGCAAAATCCATCAGGATGTTGGGATGCATTGCCAGAGGAATCTCCTCCAAGAAAGGGGAAGTCATCCTGCCATTGTACAGGTCATTGGTGAGACCGCACGTGGAGTACTGTGTGCAGTTCTGGTGCCCATATCTGAAAAAGGACAGCAAATTGCTGGAGGGGGTATAGCATAGGGCAACTGAGATGATCCAGTGCCTTCAGGACAAACCCTATGAGGAGTGGCTGCAGGAGCTCAGTATGTATTCCCTGGAGGACAGAAGCAAGGGGGCATGCTTGAAACCTTCAAGTAGTCAGTCAAGTTTGTTTATTGTTAGACCAGTCCGGTCATTAGAATTTTTGCAAAGACAAAAAAAATTTAAAAATATAAAAAGCCAGTAAAAATTCATATATATACATAAGTACACCAGGCACAACAATATTTAACGAAAGTCTGCTTTGTATATCCCTATATTAATAACAGGAAAATAGTTAATACAGTTACCCTATTAGTTTAAGCACTTAGATTGTTATCCTAGTCACAATTAGGCAGATTCCCCTCAAGTCTCACTACAGTGTGCCCTTATTCATTTATTACATTTATGTTCATAATATCTGCTTAACTATCAAATCTTTGCTAAAGTGGTAATTCATAAGAATAACGAGAATCATGAAAAAGTCTTGCTTGAAATATACATTCCTACCATAGGTTATTCCCCTGGAATGCCATACATTATAGTAATCATCTGGCTTTTACTCAGCGGATCATAAGTGACCCTCATGGAAGGGGCTGTGTCATGTTTTAGACCATAGAGCACTCAACCAAAGAACAGGATTTGTGCATCAAGTACTATCCCCCGATGGATTTGAAAGACCTTAGCTGCTTGGGACAAAATGGTGCAACTTGTGCTACTAGTTAGAGTTCGCCATAAGGGGTCTAGATGGGGCATCCCATAGTGCATGCTATCCCATGCTCCACAAAGTGCACCCTATTTTAGGCATTGAGACTCAACTGTTGTGCATCCTGGGATCAAATATAAGTCCTTGCTGCCATGTCCAAACCCTCCCATCAGGTGTCTTCATCACATACATATCCCAAAATCAGTATCGGCTGGAGGTCATGACTCCGAATCCCACTCCAGCTGTGAGCCAAAAAGACCAGTTTTAAAAAATACGCAAATTACATAGAGAATAATGGATGGAGTGGTGTGTGCAAAATCGAGTTTTACACACCACCGCATCTTTTATTTTATATAACTGCGGGCCAACATTTTTTCGCCTCACCAATTATATAAAATAAAAACAAAAAAACAGATCAGTGTTGAGACAGCCGAGGACTGGTCAGGATTCATTGTGGTCTGCCAGTATTTTAAATTATTTAACTGTTGAAGGATTGCAGAGTAGAGCTCACCCATTTCTATATTACTTCTTGTTTTTTTGTGTGTGTGAGAGAGGGGGTTTACTTACCCCCGAGTGGCGGCTGAGGCGTCCATCTAGCGAGGGAAGTGGGGGGAGAGGGACAGGGGAGAGAGACAGCGGTGGCTAGCACAGGCAAGGAAACACGGCGCGTGTTTGCTTATAACGGCAAATTGTAACGGGGTTTCCCTATGGGAAAAAGCACTGGCCAGTAATTATAAAACATTAATATCCTGGGATCTTTATCCAAAAAAGAAGCTATTACCTCACCACCCCATCTAGTCTATTATATAAGCTTTTTCCAATCGGAAAATACAACATCTCAGCAATAAATGTTATCCCTGCATGGATGCACTTAGACCTAACTGCTATTCACTGGTCCTAATTTCAAGTATTCGTAATAGATGAATAGCAGCCATAATATTACAACATCTAAACATTATAAGCTTAATAAAATTGTTACAATACCACTATATGCTAAAGGATAAAAAAGGTTATGGAAATATATTTTCACAAATATCAAGCCATATGCATAAAAACATGAACAAAAAAACATCTAGAAACATTAATAAAATATTCACCATGCTAGATTCCTTCAAATGGAATCAGTTTTAACAGCCTTAGAATTTAACAGTGGTGCAAAGAATTTTTATGCTGTTTTTCATACTGAGTGCTGGTTTAAAGCTGCTGTTGGCTCGTAGTCTTTGATGTTCCTGAATTACTAAAAAGGCATTGCCTGTAAAGTTGTGAAAGAAACAAGTACAATACCTGTAGCAGGAAATATTGTTAGCCAACCTCCAGCTATGGCTAGAGAAAACTACGTCCTTGTAAATTAAACACCTGCTATACCAGAAATCTTGCCTTCATTAAAAAGGCTTGAATGCAGGCCATAATTCATATATAGGAGGGTCAGGAGTATTGCGAGCATTCATAGTTCACTCAAATACTTTAACCTCATGCAACAGAAGTAATACAACAGTCTCAGGGATACCCAGGAGTCTATTATCCATTACTAGTTGCCATCCATAAACGACTGGATACTAAATAATCCACTACAATTAGAAGAACAGTGCCTCTTAAAAAGGATTTACCCCAAAAGGCTAGTTCCTCCGTCACTTAGATAGCATTTCTTTGAGAGTGGAGAAAAAGAAGGGATCACATATACAATTCTAGCATTTCTCCAGCTGTTCTAGCCACAGGTGGAGAAAAAACGCCTTTTTCTGCTACTCAGGTTACATAAATCAGAAGCCAGATTAAGTGTTCGGCTCACCGACTTTTCAAAGTGTTTTAAATTGAAGTAAAGAAATGATATAAGGCTCCCTTCTAATAGCCATACAAGTTATTGAACAAGGCACAGAGATTGAAATCCATTCCAGTCATTTTGTCCGGAGTACTCTTGATGGCTTTCACCTTAAAATGGAGCTTTATATGCCTTTCCAGCACACCTAGTGCACTCCGATATCTCCCACATCTCAGGGTAATTCTTGAATAATTCTCCTCCTCTTAGGGATCTCGAATCCACTCCTGGGTTCACTGTTTGGCAGTTTTCTTGCTGTGACACGAGTAAACGAAATTAGCTTTTGTCAAACTAGAACCACCGCAAGCGAGCTTTCAACCAGTAAATCAGAAAAATGGTAGCTTATCAACTCGGAAAAGACAAACGCCAAACAGCGGCATATCTCCAACAAATGGCAATTCCTTGTCGAAAACTACTTAAGGAATTTACTACTAAGGATCACTATCACAAGTCGAAAGTAAATGTATGGTGAGTTTCATTCATCAGATCGCATTCATTGCAATGCAAGTAAAAGAACTGACAAAAACTTTTCCAAATGCCCAACAACGTGGAGCAGCTAGGAGTGGAGGAGCACCACAGCTCAAACCTTCAAGTACCTTAACGGTATAAACAAGGTTAGTAGGGATGGCATATTCAATCTCGGGGAATGGGTCCACTGGGGGCACAGTCTTAAATTAATTGGGAGAAGATTCAAAAGGGAAATGAGAACGCTCTTTTTCACGGAAAGAGTGGTGTCCAAGTGGAAGGAACTGCTAGAGGAGGTGGTATCATCAAAAGCAGTGGACAGATTTAATAGGGGCTGGGACAGAGTGAAAGGGAGATTCATAACGGATGAGAAGAAAGGAAGAGGGATGAGAGGGGGAGGGAGGAAGACTCTGTGTGAAAAAGGGAGGGGGGCAGCTTCAGTAGATTTGTCTGAGAGCTGCACAGTTGAGCAGAGTAGATAAACTGAAATAGCCTGTTTCTGCTGGCATTTCTGTACATTCAAGAATTCCTGTACCCCTTCCTGCCCTTTCCCCTGGTGCAAAAGGTCTTGATAAAGGCATGTCTTGACGGGACTTGGATGATTGTCAGAGTCTCAACTCTCAACATGACTTCGCCAATTCTTGTATGATGGCCATCTTCATCGCCACAGTGAGCATCCAGTCAAGTTCCAGCTCCAGCCAACGTTGTCACTTGATCCAAGGGGAGAATTCAGCACGTAGACCTAGACTCTGTGCATCTGATGATCTGGTTCCTGAGAGGCTACAGTCTGTGTCCATCGGCCTCTCAGAGGAGGGTTTCGTAGTGTTAGAGGTATCATGTAAATCCTCCACTTTGCAGATCTATTTTACAAGTGGGAGGAGGCTCTTGGTATGGTTCCAGGAATGTGGTTTGGTTTGGTGTCTATGGACTATTCAGTCAGTTCTGTGCTTGACTACCTTTGGATTTTATCAACCAATGGCTTCCATGAATTTCACTGAAGAAGCATTTGGTTGCCATGTCTTCGTACTGTGCTTGAGCGGGATCCTGCTCCTTAACTTCGGAGTGGTTGATCGGACGCTTTTTTAAGGGCCTTGACCATATCTTCCTATTTCTTTGTGAGCCTACTTCTAAATAGGACCTGAAGCTGGTCCTGGCCGTGCTCACAGAGAAACTCTTTGAGCCTTTGACAACATGTGACTTTGAATTCTTGTCCTGGAAGGTCTCTTTTCTAGTTGCTGTCACCTCAGCCAGACAGTGTCAGCTAGTTGCAAGCTCTCTTGATAAACCCATTCTGTGTGGTCTTCCATAGAGACATGGTTGTACTATATAACAACAGAAAGTCCACTCTCCTCTCCACCCCACCCCTCCCCTCGGTTTCGTTTCCCTCTTGTGAATACCCAGGAAACCTTGCTTGCCCTTTCCTCATTCAACCTGTCCAAATCTAGCCCCAATGGCCTGGACCCTAAACTTCTCCATCTTTGAGCTCCTTCCATCACCTCCTGCCTTTCTCACCTCTTCAACCTCTCCTTCACCCTTTACTCTGTCCCTCAGTCTTGGAAGATTGCTGAAGTTCTACCCCTCCACAAAGGGGGCAGTCTCTGCACCTCTCACAGCTTCCGTCCTATCTCCCTCCTGTCCTGTCTTGCAAAGCTGCAAGAGAAATTTTGCTAGGCCAGGACTGATGACTTCTCCACTCTTCCAGTTTCCTCTCCCCCCTTCCAGTCTGGTTTTGAGAAGCACTATTGCACTGTCATCTTCCTCCTGTGGGTCACCGACTCCATCCTCTCCGTACAATTCCATATGATATATACAGGAATCATATTTCCCGGCTATAGAGTCTAAGCCAATAACCCTGCATTATTCAGTTAAAGTTCTGCTACTGATCTCTAAGTATAACAAGTTTCATCACTAATTCGGCTACCACACAGTCTGTTATCTTCAAGGAACAAAATAATCCATAGTCTGAGACATAATATGAATTACCCATCTTTGCCATCTCCTCCGAAATCTGGGCAGTTTGTCTTGTAGAATTTTGTAATACGCTCCATCGTATAGAGTTCATTTACAGTCACCTGCCAAATGGTTCTGGATGGAGGGCAAGACTGCAGCCACCTCCTTGTTATAGTTTTTTTTCCTGTCAATATATAAGCATAAGCCATAAAGTTAGGGGTACTGTGTAGATTCTGTAGCGGTGCCAACAGAAGCACCATGCTAGGGCAAGCCAGGCCATCATGCTGGGACAGTTGGTCCATTTGGAGCACTATATCTCGCCAAAATGAGGAGAAATGAGAGCAGGACCAAAAGATATGGACCTGGTCTACACTCATGTATTTGCAGTTATACCAGCAATATCCATAGGTAGGCAGCAGGTATTTGGCAAATGTGGCAGTGGTGTGAAAAAATCTAGAGAAGCATTTACAGGCAAACTTACGTCAAATATTAGACGCTGTAACCTTTACCAAAGGCAATGTATATTTCAGCCAATCTAAATAAGGGATTGAAGTGGTCAAATCCTGATTCCATTTGCCCTGGATGGATTGCGTAGAATCTCCCAAATATTCCTGTAGTACCTGGTAAAAATTACCTGTAAAGTCATCCCAGTGCATGCCCCCTTTGCATCTAGAAATAGCCATAGTAGCAGTGGTATTGAGATCAGGGAGAGAAGCTTGTTCTTTGATTTTGTGGAGAAAATACATTTGCACTTGCAGATATCTAAAGTGTTCCCTCCTTGTAAAACCATGCCTAGCCTTCAGATGTTCAAAGGGAACTACAGCCTGTGTATGTAGGAACTGATGTGTATAAGTGAGACCCAGCTGTCGCCGTATGATTTGTTTGGGGTGGTGGAAATTCCGAGTCCGCTGACTAAAATATGAAAGCAAGCTGAGGCAACCTATATAAAGAGAATATAACTGCAGTGTGACTGCAGTGAAATGGCCATTGTCCGCCAATGGTAATGGGGAGGTGCAGTTAGTAGAAAGGAGGGGACCAATGTCTTATAAATCATTCAGAGTAAACTCTGTTTGTGTCCAGGAAGGAATAATTTGGGAATTCAGCCAAGTATAGATTATTCATAAACGGGCTGCCCTGACATCATTAACCAAATTGGGGAGAGATTAGCTCCACCTTTCTCTAAGGAGAGCTGTAAGACTGCATATCAAATTCTTGGTGGACGACCTCCAGAAATATATTGGGAGATTGTTTTGTTCCATCAAAGAAAGTAGTGCTGTGCCAGGAATAGTGGCAATGTCTAAAACAGGCATGAGGCATGTTAAGATAATCATGTGTGTAGATTCTGTTTTCAAGAAGAAAGATGAAGAGAGGTCCATTTAACTGAATCATCGATTCATTCCACTGTGAGTGGTCCAAAATTCAACAACTTTAAATTTCTGGGATCCTTTGGGATCATAGTTCCAAGATACTAGAGTTTTGTTTCCCTCCATTTGAAAGGAAATTGCTCGTGTAGCTCAGGGGACAGAGTAAAGTTGAAGGACAAAACCTTAGTTTTTGCAGGATTTAAGGAGAAGCCAGGAATAGCTCCAAAAGATTGCAGTGTACGCTAGGCAGCAGAAATCAATTGTTCAGGATTAAACAATGTCAGGACTATATCATTAACATATAACGCTGTCTTATACTCTTCTCCCCCAAGGTATCCCCTCCAGTTGGGGTAATTCTCTGAGTGGTGCTGCTAAAGGCTGCATATAAAAAGCAGAGGGGAAAGGGGACATTCCTGCTGGGTTCTCCTTTGCAGAGGGATGGGAGGGGTGTGAAGAATGTAGGTTTGTGGGTCTGTGTTGATATTCCAAAGACCATCTAGGAAAGTACCTGGGAAGCCAAAGGTAGACATGGTGCCCAGCAAAGGGTCCAGGACACCCTGTCAAATGCCCTCTCTGCATCAAGGCTGATTACTGCTAATGGAACTGTTCCTGTTTCTGCATGCCCTATAACAAATAGAGTATGGTGGATGTTATCAGTAGATTGACGTGTAAGCAATAACCCACGACAGGGTGTGCTGTTGTTCGGGATTAATGAACACCCAGGGTGTGTTGTGAGGCACGAGTCTGCAGGCCAGGTGCCCTCACAGCACCCGTGGTGTTCATTAATCCCCAACAACAGCACACCATGGAGTGGGTTATTGCGCTTATAACATAGGGTATCTTCAGAACAAGGAGAAAAACATCATAAAGGGGGTTTCTCCCTGTTTAAATAGCAAAAAATTGACTGTATCCTGCCACCTGGAGAAATAGCCCCCAACAAAAACTCCATATCTGACTGTTTTTATGCAAATACAAATATCTGAAATACACTACTGACATGATTTCTGACATTTGTTGTGCATAAAATATTTTCCTTTCACTGGCAACGGTCTGTGGTGTGCCCCCCTTCCTCCAAGACACACACATGCAGTTTGGAGCTGGCACCCGATGTCCGTGTGCGCCTCTCTCTGAGTGCTGCAAATCTGCGCTGTCTCCTGACACACACACACACACACACAAAACACACTCTCTCGCTCTCTTTCAAGGCAACACGTATCGCTTCTTTCCGCTTTTCTTGACCCCCGATTCCCCTTTTCTGCCTAACTACCTCCAGCACCTGGTGTCTGTCTGTCTCTCTCTCTCTCAAGCTGTCACTCTTAAAAAGAGTAACCGGGGACATTCGGAAACTCCTGCTGAATGTGACAGACACAAGGCAGTGCAGCAGGTTTGGTGTATGGTGACAGTAACATGGGGTCGGACAAAAAAAAAAAAGTCAGTGTTTCTGTTGTTGCCACTGTCTGTCACTCTCTTCCCCCTGAAGTGAAGTGATGCAAATACATAGATACATAGACAGTGTCGGCAGATAAGGGCCTATGGCCCACCTAGTCTGCCCATTTGAGCTTGTAAGTTCAGTTTGTTTTCCTAGAAGTCTATTTCCCCTTACGCCTGACCTCTAGAATTCCTTTATGTCTATCCCATGCATTCTTAAATCCCGTGATTGTTTCAGCCCCCACCACTTCCTCTGGCAGGGTGTTCCACTTGTCCACCACCCGCTCTGTGAAGAAATTTTCTCATGTTTCCTCTGAATCGCCCTCCTCCAACTTCATCCCATGCCCTCTAGTCCTGAAACATCTTTTCGCTAAAAATAGTGTTTTCCTGCACCCTGTTCCTCCCTGTAAGATACTTGTATGTCTCTATCATATCCCCTCTCCCTCCTCTCCTCCAGGGAGTACATGTTCAGTTCCTTCAACCTGTCTTCATAGGACTTGTGATGCAACCCATGCACCATCTTTGTTGCCCTCCTCTGAACCTTCTCTACCCTGTCTATGTCCTTACGTAGGTATGGTCTTCAGAACTGTACACTGTACTCCAGGTGGGGCCTCACTAGTGTCTTGTATAGCTGGAATTATGACCTCCTTTTCCTGCTGGTGATGCCCTGCCTATACATCCCAGCATCATATTTGCTTTACCTGATGTCTTGTCACACTGTTTCCTACCTTGAGGTCATCAGAGATGACAACCCCAAGATCCTTTCCTGCTTGGTGCATGCTATATCCTCACCCCCAACTGATATATTGTGCCAGGGTTTTTGTGCCCCATATGCATTATCTTGCACTTCTTGATTGAATTTCAACTGCCAAACCCTTGACCATTCTTCAAGTTTCTGCAGGTCCCTTCTCATTCTGTCTACACCCTCTGGTGTGTCTACTCTGTTACAGAGCTTTGTGTCATCAGCGAACAGTGAAATTCTGCCTTCTAGATCCTGTGCAATGTCACTGATGAAGATGTTGAATAGGACCGGTCCCAGCACTGATCCCTGTGGTACCCCACTGGTCACTCTTCCCTCTGTGGAGTGACAGCCATTTACCACCACCCTCTGTGTCCTGCCACCCAGCCAGTTACCTACCCACCACACTACTGTCCTGCCCACACCCATATTCCCCAGTTTGTGTAATAGTCTTCTATGTGGCACAGTGTCAAAGGCCTTGCTGAAGTCCAGATAGGCCATGTCCACTGCCCTCCCCTGATCCACCTCCCTAGTCACCCATTCAAAAAATTCAATGAGGTTGGTCTGACATGACCTCCCCCTGGTGAAACCATGCTGCCTTGGGTCCTGTAGTCCATTGACAACCAGATGTTCCACCAATCTCTCCTTCAGTAGTGCTTCCATGATCTTTCCCACTACTGAGGTGAGGCTGACTGGTCTGTAGTTCCCTGCTTCCTCTTTGTTCCCACTTTGTATAAGGGGACTACATCTGCTGTCCTCCAGTCTTTGGGTACTCCCCTGTTTCCAGTGATTGGCTGAACAGGATAGCCAGAGGTTCAGCCACCACCTCTCTTAGTTCTTTAAGGACCCTGGGTGCACCCCATCTGGCCCCATTGCTTTATCAGCTCTTATTACTTCCAGTTCCTTCAGGACCCTTTCGTAAAGGGACTTGTGTCCATTTCTGCACCATTCTCACCCTTGTACTCCCTTCAGACCCATTACCCCTCTTCCTTAGTAAAGACTGAGCAGAAATACCTGTTCAATATGTCAGCTTTACTGTTGTCATCCTCCACGCGTCCCATCCTCCCCTTCAGTCTCACTATCCCTCCCTTTGTCTTTCTTTTTTCACTTATGTACCTGTAAAAGGTTTTGTCCCCTTTACCCACTGATTTTGCAATGCGTTCTTCTGTCTGAGCTTTGGCTTCCCTTACTGACTACCCTGCCTCCCTTTGTTTCTCCTGGTACTTCTCTATCCCCTTCTGCCTGTGTTTTTTGTATTGCCTGAATGCAATCTTTTGGCTTTCACTTTCTTTGCTACCTCTTTGAAACCATAATGGTCTCCTCTTCCTTTTCCTCTTGCTAACCTGCTTAATGCATAATTCTGTTGTTCTTATAATCCCCATTTTAAATACTGCCCACTGTTCCTCAACCCCTGATTCCTGTCACATTCCCCTTAATGCCTCTTTCAAGTATCTCCCCATTTTCCCAAAGTCTGCCCCCCTAAAATCCAGGATACGTGTTTTTGTGTGGTTTGGTTCTGCTCTTTCTGTGATTTCAAACCACAATGACTGGTGGTCACTGTTACCCAAGTGCTCCCCCACTGTTACCCCCATCACACTGTCCCTGTTTGTGAGCACAAGGTCCAGTATTGCCTTCTGCCAAGTTGGTTCCATGACCAGTTGCTTGAGGAAGGCACCCTGAAGGGAGTCCGGGATAAATCTGCTCCTAGTTGATGCTGCTGCTGGGATGCTCCAGTCCACGTCTGGTATATTGAAGTCTCCAACCAGTACTACCTCACTTTGTCTGCCATCCTTGATGGCTAGCATCAGCTCCCATCTGTTTCTTCCTCCTGGGCTGGTGGTCTATAGACCACACCTATGCGGATGGCTGGCCCCATTTTCCTTTCCAGCTTAACCCACAGTATCTCTCTCCCATTTTGTTCCTCCTGGATCTGTGTGGCCCTTATGTCATTTTTCATATACAGTGCCACCCTCCTCCCATCCTGCCTGCTCTGTCTCTTCTGAATATGTTGTAGCCAGGTATGGCCATCTCCCAGTCATGGTTATCATTACACCAGGTTTCAGTGATGGCCACAATGTCCAGGTCTGACTGTACCATGACAGCCTCCAGATCTTCCATCTTGTTGCTAAGGCTCCTGGCATTTGCACACATGGCTTTCCATGATTTGACCTCCCTAGACTGCTTCACTGTTCTACTCCAGCCCCTTCCTTGGTTGTCATTTATCCCTGGTTCTCCTTGCTGTCTGCCCTTCTGCTGAATTTTGCCCCTTTTCTGCTTATCCACCTTTTGGACACTAATCTCCATCTTTTGCACACTGCTTTGCAGAGATAGCCACTCCTCTGGTTCACTGGTTCCACTACTAGCTGTGGGGTGAGCAAGTAGGTACCGTCCTTGCTGGCCTGCAACCCTTTTGCTAGTTTAAATGCTTGTCAATGTAGCATTTAAACTTATCATTGAGTGCTTGATTCCCTCCAGGATGGATGCAGGCGTCAGGCTTGAACAAACCTCCATCCCTCCAGGTGGGTCCCCAGTCACCAATGAATCCAAACCTTTCCTCACAGCACCAGTTCTTCAACCATGAGTTAAAGTTCCTGGTGCATGCGCCTCCTATGTTCTCCCTTGCCTCTCACAGGTAGTACCTCTGAGAAAGTGACAGAAGTAGCTACTTGCTTGAGACCCTCCCCAGTTTCCTAAACTCTTCCTGAACTTCCTTTGGCTCCCCATTTGCCAAGTCATTAGTACCTAGGTGGATAATGACATCCAGCTCACCCTCCTGCCTTGCCTTCCCAGTGATCCCCAGTATCTTCCTTCCATCCCTCCATGCCGTGGCACCTGGTAGGCACCTCACCTCCTGTCCTCCCTCCTGTGTTCCTAGCTGGATCCCTCTACGATGGAGTCCCCACCAGGATTCGCTTCCTCCTCCTCCTCTGGGTCCACTGCTTTCCCCACTGAGGTCACCTCCTGCCTAACCTCCACATCCTTTCCTTCCACTTCCTGGGTACCTCTATTTGGTTGTCCTCATTTGCCAGTGTGGCATATGAGTTCTTGAGAGGAATAGGATCTGGGATGCCTGCCTGACTGCTCTAACCCTCCCTGAGCCCACTGTCATCCAAGTGCTACTGCTCGGCATCCTTTGAGGCAGCTGCATTGGACTGGGTGGTCCCTGGATAGGGGTGATGGTACTCTGACCCAGTTTACTTCCGCCTGAGTCTGGCTACCTCATCCCGCAGTCCCGAGAGATGCATGCAGATAGGGCAGCACCTCAGTGTCCAGAAGGTCTGCTCTGAATATGGCTGCTCCACAGCCACTGCATTGCACCACTCCCCACATTATACTGCAATTCCACTACTTCTCTGCTACTGAAGCTCTCTTAGTTCTCTTTTTATTTATTTACAGTACTAAAAATCCTGTAACTGATCCTCAGATATATATTTTTTTTTTTTAAAGAAAAAGAAACCAATAAATAAATGAGTCAAAACACTTGTCATGCTGAGGGTGGTCTTCTTCACCCTTATGCCCCTCCTACTTCACACCTCTTACTATACCCTGTGTTTAGCTCTTGATCTGGGCTCTCTTTCAACTGTCTGAATACAAAGCACAACTCCTGACTCGATGTGTCCCTGCTACACTCTGTCTGCACCCGAGGTCTGATGTGAGACATGGAGCAGTCAGCAGTGACCACCATTCCATACTCGTATGGGAAGATATGCTTGACTGCAAGGAGGGACGGGGATTGGGTGCTACTAAGGAAAATCAGTACCACACGGCGTGGCTGACAGGGTTGCTATATTCAGGCATGGAAACTGACATGCCAGAACGGAAGCAGGGATGGCGAGTTCATGCTGGGTTCTACTCGGAGAGACAATATTACTGCACGGCAACTGGCTGTATAGGGGGTGCTCACTGTGGCGAGGACTGCAGTCCTGCACAGGTGGCCAACAGTGCCTAGGGTGTTGCAGCGATTGAACATACTCTGGGCTGCTAGTGTTCAGAAAGGCTACACACACTGTACATTCAGTGAGTTCAAGTGACATGCTGCCATGCAAGCAGGGGTGCTGATGTCATGCTCGGTGATACTGAGAGGAAACATTACCGCATTGAGGTACAGCAAGTGCGGATGACTATGTTGTGCTACTGTGAGAAGACATTAACGCATGGGAACTAAGCTATAGTGCCTCGCATGGCAGCCTCTCAGTTACACACTTACTGCTAGCAATTTTGTCACTACAGCATGCCGCTTGCCTGTCGGGGAATTTCTCCCTAAGGCAATCATTAATGGTGAGGTTGCCAGGAACACTAAAGTTAATTTGCCTGTCGGCAGTCTGCTGTCTTGCCCGCAATGCAGAATTCATGGGGAGCA
The DNA here is from genome assembly GCA_016271365.2 of Neoceratodus forsteri. Taxonomy (NCBI): domain Eukaryota; kingdom Metazoa; phylum Chordata; order Ceratodontiformes; family Ceratodontidae; genus Neoceratodus; species Neoceratodus forsteri. The sequence goes on along the minus strand of CM028136.1, from coordinate 48,277,375 downwards.
ATTGACACAGTTGCCAATCCATTGTTGTTCTCTCTCTCCCTCTCATCTGTTTGTGCATCTGGAGCGGAAGTGTCTGAACTGGTGCTTCACTGTGCGCTCCATTCTCAGAGATCCTCATGGAGGTGGGAGCCATACAGCAGCACGGGACAATATTTATAATATGTCTGTTAGTGATAAACACTAACGACGGCAACATGACACTGTGACCAGTAAAGATATTCCGAGCTGAGAGGGCAACCAATGCTGTACCATTTCTGTGCACTGCCTGCCCCCCCCCCCCCAAAAAAAAACTAACAAATACCACTGAGTAGCTCTCGCTAAGCTGCCTATTACAAATGGCTGCCTTTCACATTCATTCTGTGAAGCAGAAAAGAAGAGCCGTTCTATCCACTGATTCTCAATCTTGGTGACCCCTTCACTCTAACTGTGCTGATAATATATGTTAATGCACTGTCATCTGATGACACTCTACCAGTCACCTAGCTCCCTCTCCCTACCCCATGTTATAATTCTTAATAAAACCCGATTGATCCGTATGTATAATTGTGAGGAGAAGTCGATCTAACCTTTGCACCCAGATAGCCATATATAGCTTGTAATCAACATTTAAGATTGAAATTGGGTTGTAGGATGATGGAAGGGTCAGGTCTCATCCTGTTTTGAGGATTACCAATATAGTGACATATTTCCAGGTTGGGGGGGGCACCTTTACAGATGGCTTCAAAAGGTCTGGTGTATGATCGGGGTAAGATTGTCCAAAACGCTTTGTACCATTCCATTTGGTAGCTTTCCAGTCCCGGGCGTTTTTGGGTTTTAGCATTAGTTAAAGCAAAATGTATTTTGTCTAGTTATTGGGGCTTCAAGGGTCTCTGTTTGAGAATCCGGTAGTTTCAGCACCACTGACCCTGAGAGGAGAGCCTGAATGGCAGGGGCAGACGGCTGCAGATTCATAATAGCGGTCTTGATGGAAGAACTGAAAAGTTTCAGAAGTTGTATTGAGATTATTCATTAGAATCCCTGTGCAAGGGTCACAGATCTGACGAATACATGCCATCCATTTTTGTTGGTGGAGCTGTCGCGCATGAAGCCTTGCACCTCTGGCTCCTCCCTCATAGAACGAGTATTTCAGAAAAGTGCAGGCCTTGAGAACTCTGAGATCCAAAATTTCCTGAAGCTCCTGCTTCAGATGTTTGATTTTGTCTTGAGATCACTTGGTCTCTGTGTGAGTATAGTAGTTGCTAAGTGTGTAGCTGCTCAGTCAAGGCATTGTATTTCTCCTCCTGTAGGTGTCTCTTCCGAGAATGTAAGATATTATATTCCCCCTCAACACAGTTTTTAGAGTATCCCAAAGAAAGATGGTGAGATGTCCAGAGAAGTGTTGTCAGCCACAAGCTGCTGAATATACTCTTTCTGAAATTTCTTAAAGGCTGCATCTCTAAGAGGAGATGTGTTAAAGTGACGGGGGTGGGGGGGCAGAGCTAGCCAGCATCCTGAAAAGATGCGTTTCAGATTTGTTCCATGATTGGGCACCGTTTCATATCTTTTAGTTTAGCACTTTTGGCAACTTATTGGTAAAAATTAAACTGATGTGCCTAGCTAAGAATTTTGGCAACCATTGGACCGAAAAAAGAAGACAAAAATGCCACTCCCCACTCTAAATCTGTGGAGGAGTATATGTTCTCTAAGTCAGGCCTGTTGGCAATGGCACATCCTGCATTGCGGAAGGATCTGACTGTAGACAAGATTTTCGCTATCCTTCAAAAGATTGAAGAAAAGGTGAACCAGACATGCTTCTTTTGTTGGCTATGGATCTGAGGGTTACGAAACTAGAGGAAGGGAGAGAGAAGAGCTCCAAGGTCGTCAGAGAGATTGCTACTCACCAGGAACGTTACGCTGTGGTCCAGGCTCGGGACTCTAAATCCCTTTCCAATAAAGTTGAAACCCTCGAGAATCAATTGTGTGCAGCCAACCTCCGGATTGTGGGGTTTCCTTTTACAATCCCTGCTCAGGATTTAAAATAAGAAGTGCTGAGCTTACTTACAGATTCCTTGGGACTCTCGGAGGACTCTGTTCATATCAAACGTGTATTTAATTTACCCAGCCGTTGGAGATCCGTGGAGGGTGCGGTGCAGTTCTCGACTGTGCTAGTCATGGTAGATTCTGCAGAGGAGTGGTTGTTTGTTCTGGCTGCTGCTAGGGACAGTCGGGGCTTAAAATATCAGGGGCTGAAAATATCCATTGTTCCTGATGTGGCTGCTCGTACGCAAACGAGGAGAAAGGAGTTACTTCAGTTACATCAGCGCTTAGGAGAATATGGAATTTCAGCCAATTTATTTTTTTCCAGCTCGCCTCCATTTTACATATAAGGGTAAGCCCTATCTCTGTACAGAGTCTGATGCAGTCATTAGATTCTTGGACAGTCTTCTGCCTCGGGGAGACCAGGCCTCCGATGATGAACAGTCTTGTGTCCCCTGAATGAACTAAATGACTGTTGTTTTCAGCACTGTTACTTCTTTGGACTGTGATATATTTATTTGCTTGTGGTAACCGGGTGGGTGCACTAGGCATAGAGATGCTTATTTTCAGGCACAACCCGGGAGGAATACAAGGGAAAAAATACATGAGCAGTATAAGTGACGCAGCACAAGGAAAAGGTAAACAGAGGGATGGTCAAAATGCAAACAACTAAGCAACTGAGTGATATACAGAGTTAGACAAAGTCAAAAATTATACACAGTACAGTTAGGAAAAAGTCAAAAATATAAACAAATCAGTATTGGGTACAACAGGAAAAATACAAAATACAGTAAGTGCCATCACGAGGCTCAAAACGTAGAGAAGTAAAAGAGGAGGAGGGGGTGGTAGGGATCGGGGAGAAAAGGGGAGGTAAGGAATGAAGATGTGCAGGGAAAGGGTAAGAGGGAGAGTGCAGGAAAAGACAGGGGTGAGGATAGAACGAATGAATGAGCTAAGGTGGATGACAGCATGTACAAGGATTTGAAGCCAATAGATATTCACAGTGGAGTTTCTTGAAACCAGCATGGGTAGGAGCTAGGCGAATAGCTTGAGGGATGGAATTCCAGTACTTAGGGGCCGCATAAGAAAAAGCACGAGTACCCATAGTGGTTTTGCGTCTGGGGATGAAGAGAGGGGCATGGCCATTAGATTGGAGACCATAGGAGGGAGTTTGGGAGTGTAGCAAGGAGGCGAGGGATTGGGGGAGGCCTGATCTAGTTATACCGTCAGTTAGGGAGCCATAGGACAGTAGCCGGTGAGCAGCAGGGCTGGGCCATTTTAGGTCAGCATAAAGCTGACAGTGATGTTTGAACCGTGGTGATGCAGAGGCATAGCGGCAGATGTTATTATAGGTGGTGTCCCATTTATGGAGGGAGGTCTTTGATGCCCCTAGGTAGGTGACCGAGCCATAGGCCAGGGCTGGGAGCAGTAGGCCTTGAGCTACGGCAAGCCTGGCAGATGGCGTGAGGGCATAGCTAGTACGGTAGGCACCTCCGATCTTGGCATTAACAGATTTGCAGATGTAACCCCTAGATGGCGCTATCCCAGGGGCTACTACCCCTGCCTGATTTGCCACTAACAGGTTGAGGGGCCTGATCCAATGGCGGGTGCCTCCACCCAGAGGTCAGGGTTTGCAATAGTTAAACTAACTTGGTCACAGCCCTCTGGGACACTGCAACCCCCTTTCTTCCCACTAGTGGCCCACACAATATATCAGAATTACCTTCACAGTATACACTTACCCCCAGGTCTGGTTCCGCACTGGGACCTCCTGTGAAATGAGATACAGTGCAACAATCACAGTACAGTACTTTAACATAGACAAATACCTCAGGCAGTATAACTTTGCTGAAACAAGCAGCTCTGATTTATTTAGGGAGATATAACAAGGACAGGGGGAAATCAGGTTAACTAGCTTATCACTCTAATAATCTACCTATGGCTCTGTGCACAGGCCTATCCCTATCAGTTACTGTCCCTGGGTACCCAAGCCCTAGTGGCTAGTCCAAACCGTGGCAGCTGGTAGGGGCCCTTTCACACAGAGAAAAGGAGAATTAAACAGTCAGCAGTACAGTAATTCCATTTGGATTTAATGTGGCAATTCAACAGGAGCGACCCTGAATTAGTACTCACGACCTCCAAATAAGATAGGGTCCTTCAATGTCAGCAGAGCTCACTTGAGGTGCACAAACCTCTTCACACATCCATATAAAGAAAGCACTATACCAGGCAGGCTTGCATCTGTATCCCGATCGCAATTACTGCACAATACCCGGGAGAACACACAGCAGATTCAGTTCCTGACAGACCGAGTGTAATTTTCAGCAATTCCTCCAGTCTTCTACAGGGTGAGCCTGGTTTCTACTCTTCAGAGATCCTTTGATTCTTTTCACAGGACGGATTCAGTCCCAACAAGCTGCAGACCGGAACTCTGGGCCTTACACACGTTTTTTGACTAAAACTGCACACTGAAAAAGCACAGGGCTCCTTCCTTCTTCACTGCCAAAGCTCAACCGAACTCCAACCGACAAAACCGGCACTTCCTTTGAGTTCCTCCCAGTTCTTGACTGGATTGGCTGTCACTCACAATAGACTGCTGCTGTTGGTCCAAAAGGCACTGAAGTCTAAACTACATCTCCCAGAGTCACTGCCCATACAATCCTCTTGTGGCTGGCTCAGATTATGAGTCCAAGTTCTGATTCGTCCAAGGCACCATTTTAGAGCTAGCTTACCCCACACTGATTGGTCCAGTTCAGCAGTTCAAAACTAGAATGGGAACTAGCAGACACAGTTCTGACTGCAAAGAAAGCAGGTGAGACAAACTGTAATTTCATTATTACTCTAAATAATTTCTGGCAAACAGTTACATCTTTCAGATAGGTTCCTTTGCACTCCTAGTGACTGCAAAATGAAGTGAATTGGCAGCAGCTCGAGTGGTACTCAGAGAAGCACACAGTCCCTCCATACAACTAATTATGTCTGCAAGCAGACAGCTCTTAAAGAGACAGTACCAGAGGCTCTAAAACACTCACTGATAAATGGCTTAAATGCCAAACACCATTCAGGCTTGGAGCATTCAAGCAAGCTCCTGGAAGTCTTTTGGGAACCCCATTTGCAGGGGGTTACACCCTTCCTGGTTTGGGAAAGCTTGACGTCTCGACAAGGTACTCTCATAAGTTTTAACTGCAACCGTATACATTTGCATTAGGGCTCGCATACGTAATCATCAGTCAATATATCATTTTACCAAGAACACATTTCTGAAACATGCAGTACGTCCTCTTTACAGTATTACATACACATTGTACCATAACTCAAGTTATTACCTCTTGTACATGAAACCTGAAGGAGGGGCCCTTCCCTATCAGTTACCTTGGGCTGGATGGGGCAAGGGCACCATACTTAGAGGGCAACACAAGTAACTTGAGTTAGCACTGATGCTCAGTTTGGGCAATGAGCTCGGGACATACACTCCTTTATGGACAACATTGAGAGGCAAGTCCACAGGCCTCCCAAGTGAATCATAACTGAGGTGCACCACAGGCTTTACAGCTCGACCAGTCTTTCTAGGGGGAACTGTTATAGTCTCTGCACTCTGAGCCTCATTTTCAGCATTGTCCTCACTTGTCAGGGGAGTCTCCATGGGGGTAGAGAGGCTAGAACTTGGGGCACTTTCAGCTCCAGGAGTTACAGTTTCTGAGTCCACAACATTTGGCTCGCATGGAGAGCTTTGACACTGGCAGTGGACTGTCAGGGCACTCAAAATACTCTTCTTGTTCGGTGTATCACCAGTCTGCCCCAATCTATCATTTTCCTCCCTGAAAGCTCAAACAGTTCAACCATGCACAATGATTCCATTTCATCTGATCTGATGCTTTGCACTTCACTTTCTGGGAGCATTGGCTCCAGGGATGAAGCTGGGGCTTAGACAGTCCAGAAGGCCCAGCTTCATCTCCAGTATTGACTAGGAATTGCCCCGAAACAATTGACTCAGTCTCTAAGAAGGATAGTATTCAAAGTCACTCTCACTTTCTTCCGATATGGACTGACAGTCATGCTCAACTGGGACTTGTGGAGGGGAACACTTTAACTTTGCTTCTGTAGGTGCAGACTTTCTTGATCTTTTCTTAGCAGCAGCTCTAGTCACTGGTCCAGAGGGGGCATCTTCTAGGGCTCAGACTCAATTAAGATTTGTCCAATGGGCAGTAAATGATTTCTATGCATTGTTTTACATCTTTTGAATTATTCTCAGGCCTTACTTTGTACACTGGCAGATCATCTAGTTTGCCCACTACAATGTGAGGAGATGGTGCCATCTGTCAGCAATCTTGTGCTTGCCATGCAGTCCCAGATTTCTTAGCAATACCCGATCTCCCTCCTGGAGTTCCTGTGCCACCTTTATCATACCTTTCTTTGTTGGCCAGATTTCTTTGGCAGCCATGGTTTGAGCCAGTTGGCACGCATGAGTTAGCTGGGCCTTTAACTTTTGCACATACTGTAAATAGTTGTCAGCTTGAACCCCATCAGGAGAGACCCCAAAACACACATCTACTGGTAGTCGAGCTTCTTCCAAACATCAGGCGTAGGGGAGAACCAGTGGCATCACTTTTGGTGCAGTTATAAGCATGTACCAGGGTGCTAATTTGTTGGCTCCATCTAGGCTTGTCCTTTGGGTGCAGGGTGCCTAGCATATCTAGCAAAGTGGCGTTGAAATGCTCAGGCTGTGGGTCCCCTGGGGTGGTAAGGAGTGGTTCTGGACTTTCGCACTCCCCACAGAGAAAGCATCTCTTTGATCAGACGACTCTCAAAGTCTCTCCCTTGATCAGAATGGATTCTTTGTGGAGCCCCATAGTGAACAAAAAAGTTTTCTACAAGTACTTTGGCCACAGTGGATGCTTTCTGGTCTTTGGTGGGGAAAGCTTGGGCATATCTCGTGAAATGGTCAGTGACCACAGCACATTACTGATATTTCTTCGATCTGACTCCAAACTCAGAAAATCAATACAGACCAGCTCCATGGGTGCACTGGTGGTGATGTTAACAAGGGGCAGCCCTCTGGGGCAAAGCTTTCTCTGTAAGCAGCGATTACAAGTTCGAATGTGTTGCTCACATCAGCCCCCATCTTAGGCCAATAGAATCTGGATCTCACCAAGTCAAGTGTTCTGTCTATACCAAGGTGCCCCATGTGGTTGTGCAAGGACCTCAGTACTGAGTCTCGAAAGGCAGTGGGCAGCACTAGTTGTTGTTTGTCTACTTGTCCCCTCTGTCTACTGTTTCTCTGTATAACAGTTTATTGATCAGTTTCAACTTAGGACCTTCTTGTATAACAGTGCAGTTCTCAAATCAGTGGAGCGTAATTTGGACACATCTTTTCCTGCATAGAGGGCTTCTAAAGCTGCTTTGATCATGGGATCGCGGATTGAGCCCGCGAACACTGTCATTGTCCAGCTGGAGGCAGTGCACCAATGTCTATTGCAGAAAAGTGGCAATAAGCAGCAGGTATGCAATTCTCAGAGGCTCCCAAGCAATCCACCATGCAGTCCACTCGTCCGGTGACATTTGTTCCTCCTGTCAAACTTCTGAGCACAGTGCCCGAATGTCAGGTTCTGCCAATCGGACCCAATCATTCTGGGGAACAGGCCTCCGGGAGAGAGCATCAGCATCTATGTGGTTCAGACCTGCTCGGTATTCGAGAGCATAGTCATATGTAGATAATGCAGAAAGCCACCTATGGCCAGTGGCATCCAACTTAGCTGAGGTCTGCACATAGGTCAAAGGATTATTGTCAGTTTTTACTAGTATTTTAGCCCCATACAAGTACTCATGGAATTGGTCAACAATAGCCCACTTCAAAGCTAGGAACTCTAACTTATGTACAGGATAGTTCTTTCGGATGGGGTCAGGCTTCTACTGGCAGGCCACTGGTCTCAGGCCATTCTCGTGCTCTTGGTACAACACAGCCCCCAACCCTTGCAAGCTAGCATCAGTGTGCAGGACGTAAGGTTTTCTTGGATCGCATAGGCCAGCACTGGAGCATGGGTAAGTTGATATATGATCTCATGAAAAGCAGTCTCAAATCAGGAGTCCAGCGGCCCCAAATACTTCACTCGGATGAAAATACACTCTTTCAGTCTTGAGGGACGCTGACTTTTGGTATTTTTGTGGGTTGGGGATACCCTTGAGTAAGGTTAAGTAAAGGGCGGATCACTCTTGAATAGTCCTTGATGAAGCGCCGATAATAACCACAGAATCCCAGGAATCTTTGCAGTTCTTTAGATTTTGGGCTGTGGCCAGGTGGTCAAGGCCTCAACTTTACTTGGTCGGTCTCTATTCCCTGTGGATACTATGTGTCCCACATACTTTACTGATGTTTGAAAGAATTGACACTTATCAATGGACAGTTTAAGGCCAAAGTCCTCCAGTCGGTCCAATACCTTAAATAATCTGCTCTCATGTTCCTCCAGCGAGCTGCCAAACACAATAACATCATCTAGGTATACCAGGCACTCTAGTAAGTTCATGTCCCCACTGCACGCCCATCAATCGCTGAAAAGTGGCTGGGCACCTGAAATCCTTGAGGCATCCTCATGAATTCATAGAAGCCAGCGGACAGATAAAGGCCGCTTCTCACGGTCCTCTGGGGCCATCGGGATCTGGTAGTACCCACTGCGGAGATCCAGCGCAGAGAACCACTTGCTCTCGCTTAGGCAGTCCAAAGCATCCTGAATGCGGGCATTGTGTACTGATCAGGATAGTCCGCGTTTAAGGTGCGATAATCCACACACATCCTTACTGTTCCATTCTTTTTCCTCACTACCACAATGGGGAAGCATAAGGGCTTCTGGATTCTTGTATTACACCAGCAGCTAACATCTCTTGCAGATGCCGCCTCACATCATCTATGTCAGCAGGTGCCAGGCGTCGAGACCTCTCACGAAATGGTCTTTCGTCATGCAGCCGGATATTGTGCTCAGCTCCTTGCACGCATCCTACATCCCATTCCTTTAAAGAAAACACCTGGTCTCTCTGGGCAAGCTTCTCACTGATCCTCACTTTCCATTCAGCTGGCAGCGGGAGTCGCGAAATCAAACAAGTCAGGCGTTACTCTGTCATTCTTCCTTGAACTCTTGCTGCTGGGTAGCACTGCAGTGTCTGCACAATGCACATTAGCCAGGATGCAACCTCTGTTTACTCGAATGTCTCTTTCAGACACATTATGAACTTGGACCATTACCCTTCTGGCATAAGCATGGGCTCTAGCGGGCAAAATACTAGGCTTGACCAGCAGTCCCTCTGGCAATTTTCCATCGCCTGTGCATCCAACATTAATATTTTATTCTTAACATCCTTTCTGATACGGACCTCTCCTGTAAGGTACACTGGGCATTTGGCGCAGGATCAGAGACCCAGGATCCTTCTTCCATACAATTCCGACCGGTTCCTCTGGTTCTGTTTTTCAGCATCTCTCTGTGCCTCATAGGCCTTCTTAATTAAAGCCGAACTCTTAAAGCTCTACTAGTCTTTGACCCCTGTTTTCATAACACAACTGTGCCAGCCTTCTGAACATGTGAGCATTTGTTCCAATCAACAAAGGGACACCATCATACAGTCCAGTGGGGGACACACTAAGGCTAGGGTCTCTACTTGTTCGCCACTCCAGCCACGGAGGTGGGGAAAGACAGCCAAATTCGGATATACCCGAATAGGGTAGGCCTTCTCACTTAACCCCATACATGCAGTCCTTCTAATGGTTGTAAGGGCACGCCTGACAAATGCTTCTGATACCAATCCTGGAACATAATTGTCACTTGGGAGCCACTGTCTAATACAGCTCTTGTAGACACTCCATTCACCTTTACAGTGGTCTCCATGGAGGGACCCACTATTCTGGACCAGTCTGAGAGGCGGTGTGGGGGCCTGGGCAACTGACCTTGCCACAAAAGGACGTAATTAGCATTTTGGTGCCCTCACTGGGATCATGTCGCACCTCTTAACCACTGATTTCTTCCTCAAGCTCTCCTTGTAGCCTATATGCAACTTTGTCAGTGTCTTTTGGGACTGGCATTCCCTTTCATGTGCCCATCTTTCCCACAATTATAGCAAAACATACTTTCTGGAGTTTGAGCTGGCCGAGGCGCCACACTGGGAGCCAGGGCGGGTACTACTAACTGGAAACCCGTGCCATCTCTGTCTGCGGCGTGATAAGCATTTGGAGACATCTCGTCAGTTTCTCCACTTCCATGGTCAAGGAATTGAGTTTGGAGCTGTTATCAGCAGGAGATGCATGGTGACCCCACCCCCATAGCAGATGCAGTCGGATATAGGTCAGGCCTGCATTTGCAGGCGGTGGCTTCATAAAGGGACTGTTTTGAATTCCCGGATCTCTCAACAGTTCGCCCCATTGTGGCATATCTTTCCTTGTCAGAGCACTCATTGACTGTCAACCTCTGCCCCTGAACTTCACTTGATGGGTCACCCTCAGTCACTCGGGTCGAGCCACAGCTGTTGTGCAGGTACCTCCGAGGTCGCCTTTTCTCAACTCCTAATTTCTCTATTAACTCATCATAGGAGGGTGGGATTCCAGTCGATTTGCCAGGCGTAACTGAAGCAACAGCAGTTCTGAGAAGGGGCAGACTTAAGGATTCTGTCCAGTCTGGTTCGGTCCAGTTCAATCGCTGGCAAACTACCCTTTCTGAGGCATTCTTGCAACAATTTTTCCAGCCGAGAGATTTATACAGACAACAACCCCTTGGTACTGTTGTGCATTTCTACTTCCACCATAGGTCCTCATCAGAATCTGGCCCCATACACATTCTCCAAGGCCTCAAGATAGGCCTGTGCAGTCGCTCAGGGTTACTGGGCCCGCTTAGCACGGATGGTAGCCAGGGCAGGACCTCGGAGGCCTCACAACCTCTTTCGCCATTTTCCCGAGTATTGCCATTCTAGCACTTGGGGCAACATAGTCTATCCAGGTCTCCCAGTCATCCTCCCCTGGGGGGTGGGAGGGTGCCAGAGAAGATCCTCAACCTTCGTAAGAGTCGTGGACTAATGGCAGGTGCAGAAATAGAGTCTGCATTGGTTCAGCCACCATTACGGGCACTGGAGCAGAGAGGGGTGTTGGGGAGGAACACCCCAGGTGGCAAGAATAGTTTCTTCAAGTCCTCCACAGTTTTCTCCTCCCAGCAACCACTTCAGCAAATTTCTCCTCAAAAGTTTCAGATAGTGGTGGGGCTGATTCCCCGGTCTTTACTGTCCTTAGTTATCACTCTCCAAACAGTGAGGCTCCCTCTGGGGTAATGGTCTGTGGCACTTTGGAGCTATCTATGGATCCTTAAACTCTACTAGGGCTAGGAAAGTGTGGGTGAGCAGATTAGCATGCCGACCCACCACCACAGGGTTTTGTAAACCTTCCACCTTGGAAAGTACTCCTGCACAGTGTCCTGATTGATACCCAGGGGATGTCCAGGATAAGCATAGCATTTTGGGGTCGATCTCCTCCCCAGTACACCACTCCACCAGCCGGTGCACAGCCACTTCTGTCGGGTACCCATTTTTTTCTTAACAGTGGTTCAGAATATGGCCACCAGAGGACACACAATCCCAGCGGTGAGCCTCCAAGATGTAACCCTAGATGGCGCTATCCCAGGGCTACTACCCCTGCCTGATTTGCCACTAACAGGTTGAGGGGCCTGGATCCAATGGTGGGTGCCTCCACCCAGAGGTCAGGGTTTGCAATAGTTAAACTAACTTGGTCACAGCCCTCTGGGACACTGCAACCCTTTCTTCCCACTAGTGGCCCACACAATATATCAGAATTACCTTCACAGTATACACTTACCCCCAGGTCTGGTTCCGCACTGGGACCTCCTGTGAAATGAGATACAGTGCAACAATCACAGTACAGTACTTTAACATAGACAAATACCTCAGGCAGTATAACTTTGCTGAAACAAGCAGCTCTGATTTATTTAGGGGATATAACAAGGACAGGGGAAATCAGGTTAACTAGCTTATCACTCTAATAATCTATCTATGGCTCTGTGCACAGGCCTATCCCTATCAGTTACTGTCCCTGGGTACCCAAGCCCTAGTGGCTAGTCCAAACCGTGGCAGCTGGTAGGGCCCTTTCACACAGAGAAAAGGAGAATTAAACAGTCAGCAGTACAGTAATTCCATTTGGATTTAATGTGGCAATTCAACAGGGAGCGACCCTGAATTAGTACTCACGACTCAAATAAGATAGGGTCCTTCAATGTCAGCAGGCTCACTGAGGTGCACAAACCTCTTCACACATCCATATAAAGAAAGCACTATACCAGGCAGGCTGCATCTGTATCCCGATCGCAATTACTGCACAATACCCGGGAGAACACACAGCAGATTCAGTTCCTGACAGACCGAGTGTAATTTTCAGCAATTCCTCCAGTCTTCTACAGGGTGAGCCTGGTTTCACTCTTCAGAGATCCTTTGATTCTTTTCACAGGACGGATTCAGTCCCAACAAGCTGCAGACCGAACTCTGGGCCTTCACACACGCTTTTTTGACTAAAACTGCACACTGAAAAGCACAGGGCTCCTTCCTTCTTCACTGCCAAAGCTCAACCGAACTCCAACCGACAAAACCGGCACTTCTTTTGAGTTCCTCCCAGTTCTTGACTGGATTGGCTGTCACCACAATAGACTGCTGCTGTTGGTCCAAAAAGGCACTGAAGTCTAAACTACATCTCCCAGAGTCACTGCCCATACAATCCTCTTGTGGCTGGCTCCAGATTATGAGTCCAAGTTCTGATCTGGCCAAGGCACCATTTTAGAGCTAGCTTACCCCACACTGATTGGTCCAGTTCAGCAGTTCAAAACTAGAATGGGAACTAGCAGACACAGTTCTGACTGCAAAGAAAGCAGGTGAGACAAACTGTAATTTCATTATTACTCTAAATAATTTCTGGCAAACAGTTACATCTTTCAGATAGGTTCCCTTTGCACCCTAGTGACTGCAAAAATGAAGTGAATTGGCAGCAGCTCGAGTGGTACTCAGAGAAGCACACAGTCCCTCCATACAAACTAATTATGTCTGCAAGCAGACAGCTCTTAAAGAGACAGTACCAGAGGCTCTAAAAACACTCACTGATAAATGGCTTAATGCCAAACACCATTCAGGCTTGGAGCATTCAAGCAAGCTCCTGGAAGTCTTTTGGGAACCCCCATTTGCAGGGGGGTTACACAGGTGGCAGTGATATGGTGGTCAAAATCCAGGTATTCATCAAGGAGAATGCCTAGATATTTGAGGGAGCTGGTGCTAACTACTGGGGAACCATCGGCACTCGATATTTGAAGGGCGTTGCGGATTTGCTTTGAGTCTAGCTGGGGAGCAGAAAAGCATGGGAGTTTTGCTTGCATTAAGGGCAAGATTGTTTTCTATTAGGCAGGATTGAATGCTTAAGAAGTCAATGGCTAGGGAGTGGTTAATATCAGCAATATTACTACCACTGTGGTAAATGACGAGGTCATCCACATACAGCAAGGAGGAGCAGGCTGGTACAAACGATGGGAGATGATTTATAAAAATTGAGAAAAGTAGCGGGCCAAGTATGGACCCTTGGAGAACCCCCATGAGTATAGGAGAAAGATTGGACATGGCTGAGTTAAAGGCTACATACAGCCTGCATCCGGTTGGATAGATAGCTATTGAACCAGGCAACTGTTTCGGCGGAGAAACCAAAAGAGCGGAGTTTTGTAAGGAGAAGGGTATGGTTAACCAGGTCAAAAGCCTTCGTTAAGTCAATGAAGATAGCACCTGTCAAGAGACCGGATTCCATAGCAACATAGATGTCATTTGTAAGTTTTAGGACGGCAGTGGAAGTACTGTGTCCTTTGCGGAAACCATGCTGGGAGCCTGAGAGGAGGTTATGCTCCTGTAGGTATGCTGTAGTTTGGGTTGCCACTAATTTTTCCAGGATTTTACTGAGCACGGAAAGAATGGTAATAGGTCGGTGGTTAGACATATCTTTAGGATCACCTTTCTTAAGGATGGGAGTAATTCTAGCTAGCTTCCAGATGTTGGGAACTATGCTGTGATATATCAACAAATTAAACATTTTAGTTAAAGGGGAGGCAATAAGAGGGGCAGTGACTTTCAGTAGCCTGGGTTCCAGTCCATCTGCACCAGAACTAGTGCTATCGGGGATGGAGAGTAGCAGCTTTAGAACTTCAGTTCTGGTAAAGGTCCGAAACTGGAACGGTAAATGAGAAAGCACCGATTTTGTCTCCATGGAACTGGAAGTAGGGGAGAAAGAGGACGAGTAGCTAGATAGATCAGAGAAGTGGCTAATTAGTGCATGAGCTATGGTCACAGGATTATTACAATGCACGCCATTTAGCAGCATGTAATTTGTAGTGGATGATTTATTGGCTCCAAGGAGAGTTTTTATGACAAACCAGAATTTCTTGGAGTCACCAGCAGAATGAGCTTTTAGCTAGGCGAATATTCGTTTTGCATATGGTGCTAAGGGGGGTTATCTAGGAGAAGTGGTTTCTTAATATAGATCTTGGTTCCCAGTAATGCTGGCTAGTTAAATTTGTTGGTGTGTTTCAGTATAGCGGGAATATAGATGTAACTGTATATCCTTTGAACAAGACTCTAAATTTCCTAATTATATTTATTCTCTTACTGCATGCCTTTACCCTTACTGTTCAAGTGAATTATAATTCTGTTTTGGTCTTAAGAGTTTTTTATTACATAGGTTTGGGTTATACAGTGTAACATAATTTCCTTTTCCTGGTGACCCCACCAGATTTGATTTATGGGGCGACCAGGATAGACATTCTAGTGAAATATGTAATGTAATAATAATTCACTTTAACGATCATATTTGTTCTGTGGGGGATTTTCCCAGCTGTTTCTCCAGCTCCTTCAAGGTGGGCATTTCCCCCTTAACTATTGTTTTGGAGTTTGTATATCTAGGTGAGAGCTGATTCATCTGTGGGAGATTTGCTCTTGTGGAATTCTCAGTTGTGTGATATTGGATTTTTGTATCATTCTTGTGTAGAGAATGTTTATATCTCTAGCTTGTACCGATATTGAAAATTTCAGTAAAGAATAATAAAAAAAAAAAGTCAGAAACTAGTCTTAGGTTTTATACCCAGATGTGATCTGATAATAAGTGCGATTCATGAGAGAGATCTTGAATGTTGTGAAAATGTACACAAGGTGAGAAAAAACAGTCAGTCCTAGAGTAGGTGCTAAGTCGAGGAGAGTAATAAGAATATGCCCCAGCAGATGGCCAAACATCCAAAAAACCCAGATGTGTAAGGTTATGTTTAAGAAACATTTATGCTGCCATAGCTCAGAACCTGGTGGGATTGGTAGTGTCCAGCTTGGGGGACAATGTCATGTTAAGATCAGTTGCCTCTGGAACAAATCAAGCTATTTGTTCAAGAAACAGTGAATAACTGGGATTGCTTAGTTGGGAGGAAGATATAATTTCACCAGGGTTACTTTGTTGTCGTAAATAAGACCTTGTAAGATTACGAAACGTTCTGTTGCATTGTGGCATTCCTTATTCAAGGCAAATGGGGTAGTGGAGGGGATTAGTAAAGCCGTGCTGTGACACTTGCCCTGCCTATAAGAAGCAGCATGTACTGTATATCGACCCCCAAATGATAGTTTAGCATGTTCTAGGGGAGAGAGATGGGTCTCTTAAGCAAAATACCATGTCTGTCAGATGGATACGGAGATACTGAAGAAATCTGGTGTGCTTTATAGGGTTATTCAGCCCACTGATATTCAAAGAATGTGTCTTTAGTGGGGTCACCGCCATCTTACCAGAAGCTGTAGGGACATGCACTAAATCCAATGCCCAAAGACACTGATAGATATGTGTCACCTATTGGTGAGTGAGCCACGCCAAGGGGACCTGCTGAGCATGAGCCCGTCCAACATATAACATGGCAGCCATTTTCATTGGTCTAGCCAAAGCCTTTGATTCGGTGGCTCATCCACTCCTCCAGGACAAGCTTGAGTTCTGCCAGCCTCTCAGCCCCCACTGTTAACTGATTCTGTTCCTGCCGCTCAGGTTGTCAGAAGTCAGCACTGGTAGGAGATGTCCTGTCTCCTTCCTTACCAATGCAGGCTGAGGTCTCACAGGGCTCCATCCTAGGTCCAGTCCTCTTCTCCACTTTCCTCAAAAAAACAACCTCTGCCTGTGCCAATTTGCATATCCACATGTATGCAGATGACACAGCTGTCACTTCAGGCCTTTCGACTGTGGCAGTGGAAGTCTTTTTTTCAGCAAGATTTCCACAATGTCGGCTGGCCCACCTGCAGAGCGGTTGATTTCACAGAATCCAGCACCGGGTTTGGGAGCGAATCCGGTCACCGGGGTAGAAGGATCAAGCGTCCCTAAGACTGCTCTCCTTCTCCGGGGGGAGGGGGTTGTGTGCTTGGTGCAGGAGTGACACTTGGGAGAGGCCAGGTTCGTTGCCATGCACCGACGCAAGTCAAGAACCTCTGGGGCAGGACAGACTCAGGACGTCATTGCACATCTCCACCTTAGCTTAATGGGGTAAACCTCTGTGCCTGCCATCTCTATGAAGCCCTGCCCTGGGCTTTGATTAGCCTCCTGGTCCAGCTGTCCCAATCATTTACCCGATTTGCGGTACTGGTGCCTTCTGGTGTGCCCGGACCCCAGTCTCAAAGGAGTGACCGGGAGAGCAGGGGCTTGCAGGGAGGTGAAAGTCGTGGGGCACCCATGACTAGGCAGATACATGACGGCAAGTAAAGGCAAAAGTGTGATAAATATTTAAAAAAAAAAAAAAAAAATTTCCACAATGTCGTGTACTGTTTTCACTCCAACCAACTTCAGGTCAGCACTGAAAAACGGTGTACATGACTTTTGGCATCAGTCAGAAACTCACTAGGCTGCCCCCGCCTTCTCGACCCTGGGATGGCACCCCTCTTGAAGTGGTTTCTTTCTTCTGTTTATTGAATTTTGTTGACCCGGTAGGCCCACTGAGACTAGAAGTCCCTTTTTCAGGGGTGGCCATGGGGGAAGGGGATACAGATGGTAACTAACTAAAACTGAACCAGATTAAGCTGTCGGTGGTATTGTTAGTGAATGAGGGAAATTTGCCCAGGACACCAGGGAAATTCCCTGACTCTTTTCGAGAAATGCAATGGGATCTTTAACGTCCACCTGAACAGGCAGTTGGGACCTCAGTTTAACGTCTCACCCGAAAGACGGCACCTCAGGAGTGCAGCATCCCTCTCATGCTGCACTGCAGTGTCAGTATTGGAAATTAACCCAAGTGCCTGGGGTGGGAATAGAACCCATAGCCTTGTGATCTTCCTGCCTTAGAGGTGAGTATGCAACCTGCTGAGCCACTGCCACTGCTTCTAGTATCTTGGTATTTGGCTTGATAGTCAGCTTTACCTCTCTGCCCACATCAGTGCCTTCCACTGCAAGCTTCGCTTCAAGCGTGGTGCCATGGACTGCGAGTCTCCGCAGATCTGCCAGGAACTGGTTACCAAAATGGTGCTCCCAGTTTTTGACTATACAGATGTGGTCTACGGTACTGCCCCATCTCATTCCTTGCCAGATTGGACATGCTCTGTAGTGCCTTATCTTTGTCAGTCTTCACCATTCATCACCTTTGGGTACTTGGCTGGAGGTCATGATCCCGTGGAAGCTTTTTTTTTTTTTTGGCGGTCGAGCCACACACCATCGGTGCTGCCCCCATGGCCGACGACGTGGCTGGCACTCCTATGGGTTGGCCGTATGGTGTTACCGACTCCACCTCCGCCAGTTCCGAGTCACCATAGAGGTGAGAAAAGGTTGGGAGGTGAGACAAGGAAGTCCAAGTGACAGACAAAGGAAAAGATATATAAACTAAAAGGAGAAATAAACGACTGAGAGGACAGAACAAGTTTAAAAGACTTAGGGGATTGGGTAGGGGCCCCAATCTCTGGAAGTAGAAAGGAGAAGGGAGGGTGGGTTAAGGATTTTTAGAAATAGGGACAAGGGTGTGGGGGGGGGGGAATAGGAAAAACATACCCCGGAACCTTGGCCTGTCTCCAGATTGTATAGGAACTGTGAAGGAGTAGCCAAGAGGCTAACTGCCAGAATTCAAGGCACAAAATCATTGGCAATAACTCCAACAAAAGCAGAATTGGCTATTCTGGAAGAAAGACAGGATACAGGGATATATCTCCCCCAAGGGAAATTTTGATGTAAGAAATCTAGTTCCTTAAATTAATTGAGGTTATGTCCAAAGGACAAGGAAATGAAAGGATTGACGGGAAGAAGGGGAGAAGGAAAGAAAAGAGGGCAACTGCCAACTCCCACAGGGGTGGAGTCGAAGCACTGAAGATGGAGTGCCCCCATCATGACCACTCTGCCCCTTAAGAAAATTATCCCCACATATGCCCACTTTACCCCACTCCTGACTAACAGAAAGGAGGGGGGTGAGGAATGGGCACAGAGAGGGAGGAGGACCCAGAGACTGAGGCCCCAGGGGGATGGAGGGCGGGATTGTGATGAATGGTGAAGATACACAGAAAGATCAGAATTACGGTAGGTGTCTTCATCTGGCACCCATTATAGCCTGGCCCTCCAGGCTTGTAGGGATACTGTATTTTGGTCCTCCATCTGAAAGTCTCTTTAATTGAGCCAAGGGCATTGCCCCTTCCTGCCCGGGTATTGCTAGTATCCTGTATAAGTTTGACTACGTAAAAGGAATCCAGGTAGTTAAAAGACAAAGTTACTTACCTGTCACTAACCTATAGTTTTACTTCTGGGATTCCTGCTATAGTCAACTAACCCACCCGACCTCCCCTGGCTACCAGCCTTTATTGGTTACGTATTGGCATGGCCTCCTGTTTCCTACAGTTCCGAGATCTGAGGCATGTGTATGCAAGATATAAGGGAGGAGCTCGATCCTTAGCCAGTGAGCTTTGGAAGGACTTTGCACATGCTTAGTATACTGCATAAGTTTGACTATGGAAGGAATACCAGTAGTAAAGCAATAGTTACAGGTGAGTAACTGTCTTCTTGACGCTTCAGTTTGCAGAAACGTTTTGACTGACATGGGGCTTGGGCTCATAAAATGTTGGTGACAAGTAGTTATTTCTGCTGCTGCAATCTGCAGTTTATTAATCGATTGGTGTGGGGGGGTATATTGTCCAAATGTGGGCCCTGCCAAGCCTGCACAGAAATAAACCATATTTATTGCAGCACTATATAGATTCACTGACTTTTTAACAATGAGATGTGGGTTCTAATATGGTTTGGGTCACACAAGAAATGCTTAAGAATCCAAATGTTGCCGTGTGTGTGTGTGAGTGTGACACAGTTTGCAGTTTGAATGAGGCCCTGTAGTTGGTTAGCATCGAAACAGAACTGCCCTGTCAGCTGTGGTAAGCAGAGCTCTCTGCAGGTCACAGCCGTGGTCAGGCGATATGGTTGAGTTGCCAGTACCTTGGCCATCAGTGCTATATCTGGCCTACGGCTAAACAGAGGGCATCAGTCTGTAGTCCTGTCGACACCATTACTTTTCACTAGCATGAAAGGCAGCAGGGAAAATTAATGAATGCAGTGTGCTGTATTCCTAGAAAAAAATGCTAGGGTCAAGTACTGCCATAATGGTTCCCTATTCCCAAGCACAAACGGGAACTTTAAGTTCCCTGTTTTACAAGGTTAAAAAAAGGCCGCACTGTTTTCTTTAGAACAGCTCCATGTTAGAAATCTTTCTGTTTTTGTCAATAACTCCAGAGCGTGATGCACTGTGTTCCCCGGCATACACAGAATGTTTTTAGGGACTGTTAAAAGCCCGTAACAACAATAACATAGAAATACAAGTTGGATGTGGCAGTATGCCACCTGCAGCCTGCACTGTGAACATAGGTTTTTAATTTAACCATATTTAGAATGTTGAGGCCACGTGGAGGAAAATCAGCCTTCACTCTACTTTCTGTGAGAATTTGCTGCTTCAAACCCCAGGAATCCCTCACTTAAGTTTTTTTTTCAAACATTTTATTTATTTAATTTTTGTAGACACAGTGTGGATAAAGCATCTTACAGTACAAAACTGGGTACATTCAATATGTTGTGATACGACAACAATAAATTTAATCACACAGTGCTTATACATAATCTATTTAGCCTAAAAGATGGCAAATAAACCTATTACACAATGTCAAAGTAGCTAGGAGGAGGGTCTCTTTCTAAGGTACCTCTATATAATTATGAGTGCCCCCCTGGGCCTGACGTAGGTCCCGGTGGGGCACTTTCTTGTGACAGGCCGGCCCGGCTGGGTCCACCCACCCCTCCGAATGAAGGCAAGGATTTGTTAAGGTCTAAACATACTTCCTCAGTTCAAGGGACTAGATCTGCGCGAGATGAAGCAATATGTAGAAACTAGGTAGTCCATTTGTTTGTCAACACCTCTACTGTGTTTTCTAATCTGGCAGTCAAACTTTCCATTTTGTATATATCATAGATTATATTTTCCCAATTGGAAATACTAGGTGAGTCTGGTTTAAGCCACGACCTGATAATTACTTTCGTGGCCGCCCCAAAAAGTATATTAAGTAGATAGATTGCTTGCTTATCTCGGAAATGTTTAGGGTAATGGAGTAGTATAGCTATCTTGGGTTAAGGAACACAGATTGGGGAATATCTCTTGTAAGTGCTTGTCCGACGATTCACAAAATGGTGAAAGGACCAGACAGGACCATAGAATATGTGAATGCGTAGCCACCGCATACCCGAACCCCCCATCAGCAGGGTGATTCTCCTCGGCTGGAGAATTTCGCAGTAATTTGACAGGTGCGGAAGTATCAAGCTGCTATTTTCCAGGAGAGTTCTCTCCAAATGCCCTCACTTAAGTTTAAGAACAAAACAGTTATCATTTCCCTGGAATGAGTAGCCCCTGAACTTTAGAATTTAGGCAAATAATGGAATTTGGAACTAAATTCAAAAACTGCTCTATGTAGCCATGCTCACCCCTGCACTCTTAATGTCAGATTTATTTCTCCACCTGAAGAGAACAGTTGCCCTGAAGTCTTCTCCACACTTCTGGCCAGTGTACAGTTTATTTGATATATTATAGTGTTTATTTTCTAGTTAACTTCTTGATACTCTGTGTTAGTTAGAGTGTTATTGGCTTTTAAGTGTGTTTCTTTTCTAGGGGCATGGATATGGTACACTAGCCACATTTCTGGCAGAATTCCTTTCCCCTTTAAGACTTGCTGGAAAGTCTTCAAACTGGCTCCTCCCACCCACCCGGATGGTATCCTCCTCAGCACCGCCCTGTGATGTGAGATCTTCCTTTCCACTGGAAGAAGAAGGTTCCCTCCACTGCGCTCTGCGTTTTTGTAGGCCCTTTTGTTCTCTTGCTCAAATATTGTTGGTCTTCAAGTTGCTTGAGGTTTTCACCGTTGTTGCAATATGGATTTGACAGATTTCAAGTCATTGCCGATTTTAAGTGTTATCCGTGAGGGCAGCAGATGTCACGTACAGATCCTCACGCCACGTCCGTGTACTGCCTGGGCCAGGAACACAACTCCCAGGCTTGTGGCCTATGCAGCACTTTACACCCCTCTGTTTTGGAGGACTGGTATATATGACTTTTGCTGGGTCATCCAGATGAGCGGGATCCTCCTGTTTGGTCCAAGGATGCCTGTTGGGCGGTCTCCATGGCTGCGGGGTCCGCCGCACAGTTAGCGGCTTTTGAGGAAGCTGCCGCTCAGGCCACGACGGGCACTTCTTCAGTGTCCACGCTGGTTCTGCTGGGCTTTGGCACCTCTTTTACTGGGACTTTTCAAGACCTAGGCCAGTCCCTTCCTACCGTCGGGGAGGGCCCTTCCCGTGGGTCCAAATCTTCTAAGAAGGACTCCACATCTAAAGCTAAAAAATTCCATCACAGGTCATGGGACCGCAAGTGCTGTGGGGCCTTGGATTCTCGTGCTCTTGCTTTGTCGACTTTCATTGACAAGTGGGAATTGGCCGACGCTTTGGTCCAGGCCGATGGCCCCACAGTATCCCTGTCGAGCTTGTCGGACGAGACTCAGGTCGACCAGGCTGTCGAGATTTTCCTCGCCCCAATCAAACCATTGTTAAAGGATTAGGGGGATATTTCCCTCTCCAGGACTCCAGTCCTACCTCTCCAGTCCCAGAATGGGTCACATCAGCTTCCTGAGCCGGTCCCTAACCCTCGGAACCCCAAGCTCTTAGGAGATCCTAAGTGTCCATCGCTGGTTCCTGTCTCCCCTCACCATCCAGTCCACCGGAGGTTGAGGTCGAGTAGTTCTTGCCAGCATCAGCGGTCTCGCTGTCAAGTGTCAACACTTGGGAAAGTGCCGCCAGTATTTCTCCTGTTCTGGGGAGGATCTCCTCCGCGGTAAGTTACAACAGTGCTGCGAGGACCTCATGTGGCAGCAGCTCCTTTTGGGTGCAGGGCCTAAGCTGGTGCCAGCTCCTACCCCGGCGCTCCCTTGGCTAATACACCAGCCCAACCTGTTCCAGTTCTCGGCCACTCCCGACCTCTATGCCGACCGAGTAGAACCCCGCTGATTCAGTTGAAGGGCGGGCCCCTCTAAAGTACACCTGCATTGCCCTTAGAGCCTCCCAATGGCTGCTGGTTACGGCCTCATGTGTAGGCAGCGAGCCCGCAGAGTTAGCAGGGACTCGGGATGCAGTGTGACAGGGTTAAATAGGACCCTGTCCCAGTTGTTATGGAGAGTTTGACTACAGGGATCTGTTCTGTTCTGTTGTTTCCTTTCTTGTCTATCTAGTTGCACAACCAAATTTTCTCGTGAGACTTGGGACTTGATCACTCCGACTGTCTTGCAGTTCTCTGCCTCTCGCTGCCTCTCTGCCCTCACTTGCTGTTCTGTCTTTTCCTCCCTTGCATATCTGCTGGTATAAAAATATATGCAGGTCATTATGTGGAAGTGTAACTGATATTGGTATTCCTTTGTTTAGAAATTATATAGTGTTACTTTTGAAATGTACAGAATTATAGTTTGAGATGATTGCAAAAAGCTATTGGGAACTCAAGGGGTTAACATGAGAGCAGTTTTAAACCCTTTTCAGAAGCTGTGGAGAGGGGGCCTCAGTTCTGGGTCATTGTGTTCTTGCTGCACCTGCCTGAAAGTTGCATTTTAGAAAAAAAATACAGGATGCTTGTTAAGGAGGGGGTTGCAAAGACTTGAGAGATGTTTTGGCAGACACACAGATTGAAGGAAAACTCAGATGAGTCTTCTCTGTTTATTCTGCCTTTGTTAATAGTTATTCTGAACAATTGTATTTGTTTTATGTTGCTGCTAGTACTAATATACACTTTTTGCGAATTCTACAACTGTTCCTGTTTTTTCTGTGCTTCCTGACCTGTGCCTTGACGACAGATGGATTTAAAAGTGGTATTTATACTGTGTATACTCTAACCCAGGAGTTTTGTGGGTGGGTACTGGACCTAGTACCAGGGAAGCATAGAGAAAGGTATGAATTCTGCAGCAGCAAGTCCAGGAGTGATTACCAGGATAATGGCAACCAAACTAGCAGAGACAGAAGTCCAAGCTGAGATTGTACAGCCAGCACAAGTTATGGAAAAAGAACAGGCAGTGACAGAACCCGAAAGCCTGTGAACGTACAAATCTGCCAGCAGAAACAGACCACCCAGTCTATCAATGTCTGCCCGAGTGTGCAGCTAGCCCCCTAGATTGCAGCTGCCCCAACCCCCTCCCTATCTGTCATTCCCATGACAGCCTCCACCCAGACCCACCCTCATGCTCTGTCCCACGCCCTCTTAAAACTTCATACTGTCTTACATGATAACCTCCGTAGAGTGTTCCATTTAGACACCAACCTCTCCATGAAGTAGTGCCTCCTCATCTCCCTCCTAAATCTTCCGCAATCCAATCTTAGTTCATGCCCCTTCGTGTCCCTACCCTTCCTAAGTTTATCTTCCTGAAATACTTGAACGTTTCAATCATATCCCCCCATCCCTCCTCTCCTCCAGCATGTACATATTTAGCCTGTCCTCGTAGGCCTTGCCCTCCATCCCCTGTAACTATTTTGTTACCCTCCATTGCACACCTTCCAGTAAATTAATATCCCTCTTCCGATACGACCACCAGTACTGTACACAGTACTCCAAGTGCAGCCTGACCAAAGATCTGTAGAGGGGTAGGATCACCTCCCTATGCCTGGATGAGAAACCCCTTGCGATACAGCCCAGCATCCTGTTCGCCTTAGCTGCTGCTTTCCTGCATTGAGAAGAGTTGTTCATGCTCCTGTTACCAACACCCCTAGGTCCTTCTCTTCCTCAGTGCTCCCCAGCCTCACCCCTACCAACCAGTAGTCCCTCCTTGGGTTCTTTGCCCCAAGGTGCATAACCTTGCACTTTTTCGCATTGAATCCCAGCTGCCACTTCTCCGACCATACCTCCAGTTTGGTTATGTCCCCTTGTAGTTGTTTCCATCCATCCTCCTTGTCCACCACTGTCCCCATTTTGGTATCATCTGCGAACAGACTAACCCTGCTCCCAACTCTATGTGCAATATCCGAGATAAAATAGCAGCGGGCCCAGCACTGAGCCCTGTGGCACACTGCTAGTCACCGGTCTAAGTGTCGAGAGCCCCCCCCCCCACTACCACCCATTGCACCATCCCCTGCAGCCAGTTCTTTATCCAGTTTATCAGCTTCGTCCCCACCCCCGCAGCAGTCAGCTTCCCCCCCAGCCTCCCACGAGGCACTGAATCGAAGGTCTTGCTGAAGTCCATGTACAGGACGTCTACAGCAGGACCCATATCCAGCTCTCTTGTTACCCAGTCATAATATTCTATTAAATTGATGTGATAAAACTCCCCGAGACGAACCCGTGCTGCCGTGCATCCTGTAGGTCATTACCCTCGAGGAATGACACCAGCCTCTCCTTCAGTATCGTCTCCATAAGTTTACCCACTATGGAAGTGAGACTGACAGGCCAATAATTTCCTGGCTCATCCCTAGGGCCACTCTAGTGTATGGGCACCACATGGGCCACTCTCCAGTCCTGAGGCACCCATCCCATGTCCAGGGAGGTGCTGAACAGGTCTGCCAGTGGCTCAGCCAACACCTCAGCACCCTGGGGTGGATGCCATCAGGACCTGGTGTCTTGTCCACCCTTAACGCCCTCAGGCCCTCTAGTACTCTACTCCCCTCGGTCATTCCGGCCATCATCTCCTCCCCTCCCACGCCCACCCTCCCAGTCCATGGTGGTAGTGGACCATCCTTTTCCCTTGTGAAAATGGAACAAAAGTATTCATTTAGTACTTCTGCTTGTTCCTCTCCCTTTTCCACTCACTCCCCTCCCCCCCTCCCCTCTTTATCTTCACTATATGGTCTTTACATTTCCTCTTCTCCCTGACTTATCTAAAAAAAAAAGTCCTTCTCCTCTCCCTACCATAATTATTGATCTTCTTGGACAGTCTCCATCACTCATTCACACGCCCACCCATCATCTCCTGGGTACACTCGTTTTCTTTCCTGGTCTTCATGGTCCTATGGTTCAGACTGTGAGGATATTATTCTTTGACCTTTCTTGCAAAGGCCATCTGGGCCCTCTGAGGCCCAGAAACTCAGGATGAGTTACTCTCATCAGTTACGCTGCACCTCCTCGGTTGAAAAGGTACTGAGGCAGTTGGAGGGTCGATGCCGACATAGCCTACATAGGCGCGAGCTAGTCTCGCAGCGCCGCGCATGCGTGGTCCTGTCTTGGCACTGACCCTTCAGAAAATTTTAGGCTCCTGCTTGGTCCTAGCACCTCCGGCGCTATCCCACTAGTGTGAATGAGTGATGGAGACTGTCCAAGAAGATCAATAATTACGGTAAGTACATAATTTCTATTTCCTCAACCTCCCTGTCTCCACTTCCATCCACAGGATCTCTGCCTGTAGACTAGCCTAATGGACTTTTTCAAATGGTGGGTTATACAACAAAAAGAGACAGAGAAGAGATGCAGCAGCACTGGCTGGATGCCTTGCAAGGTGTCAAAGCAGAAGGATCTGGCACTGGTCCAGCAGAGCAACAAGGTACAAGCCACTTAAAAGACATTACGCTTACAAAGTTGTGTCCCTCGGATGATATCGAGGCATACCTGACAACTTTTGACAGAGTTGCCACAGCCTGCTAATAGTAAAAGCAGCAGTGGACAATCAGACTGGTACCCTACCCGACAGGGAAAGCCCAACTTGCCTACAGCAGTATGGACACTGCACAGTCAGAAAACTATGACCTTGTGAAAAAAGAAATCCTGAAAAGATATGACATCTCAGGAGAGACCTACAGGCAAAGATTCCGGTCCCTGAAGTACAACGCATTCAACAATCCTCGAGAAGCCTTCACCTAACTCGGAGAGCTCCTTATTAAATGGCTCCAACCAGAGGGCAGAAGAGTCCCACAGATCATCGATACATTTGCAGCGGAGGAATTCATCAACATCCTGCCTACAGATGTGCAGCTTTGGGTGAAAGATCATCATCAACCAGAATGTGGGGAAAAGGCTGTTTCTTTGGCTGAGGACTACCAAATGGCCAGACAGATGCCACAGCTGCGATGTAACAGCCAAGCCAAGACCCTCTTTTTCCCATTTAAACTCAAAGTCTGATAAGAACTCTGGGGGTAACAAATCTGCCCCCAAAGACTTTATTTGATCTTACTTCGAGACACAGCTCTTGCAGCAGGTTACTCCATTAGGACTGAAGCCGTCAGGCGCCAGGACCCCTTGGAAATCTTTCTAGCTAGCTATCTTCAGCGGGGACCGCCTTGACGTCGGTCCCGCCTCGGCGTCAGGCATGGTATAAAAGGATTGTCCCCAGAATCCCCAGTTCTTTCCCGTCGTCGAACTGCATGCCTCGACCCTCCAGTCACAGTCTAGCGCACGACGCGTGGTTCCAGAACTTCCTTCGGGAAATTATCTACATTCAAGAATTTTCGAACTCTGATGTCCTCTCCGACCTCCGTCACTTATCCATGCTGCGGTGGCAAACAGATCCCTTTAAGGACCCGTGATTCCACGTGCATCCGTGCTTGGGGCCCAGACCACGCACACTAAGGCCTGCTCCCTGTGCCAGGGGTTCAACAGTCGCACCAGGATCCGCGCAGAAGGCCCTCCAGGCATTTTTGCTAGAGGAACAGCTCGGGCCATGTCATCTAAGGGAGTCATCTCACAGACACGGGGAAGAAGAAGGAGAGGGATCTTCCCCGGTCGCCGGCTCGGGCCTCCGAGTCCCGCAGCTCCGGTTCACGGTCCGACCGGTCCCCGTCTAGGGCCTCGTCTCTTCCCCCAGCTGCGGCTCCAGTTCCGAAGCCTGCTCAGGCTCGTCCTCTTCAGCCCAGAAGGCCGTGGGCGGTAGTGGGAACGCCACCACCATCATCACAAGTCGGGCTTCCCGCCTCGGTCCCCGACGCCCGGTCTTCCTCGGTCCCCGAAGACCTTGGACCTGACTACCCGCTGAGGAAGCGGTGGATCCGCGTCAGCCAGACCGTCGTCGGCCGCCGCGCCACCGTTCTCTCTGAGCCGTCGTCGGCCAGCCGCCGTCGTCGGCCTACCGATCGGACGCCGGTGGGGGTCCGGCGCCTGTGCTGCCTGAGCCGAGGGCTCCTGCGCCTCCGACGGCCATCGGTCAGGAGTCCTCACGGAGGAGGAATTGGTCCAGCTCAAGACCAGACGGGCACTCCCTGCCGGAGCAGTCTCCCAGGGGTCCTCGCCACCGCCCGAGGCCCCGCTGAGCCGCCGCCGACCCGACGACCGCCCTCGCCTCGGAGCCGACGCCGGTTGTCATTGGCCGAGGTGGAGGACCTATTTACGACAGGACATCATTGGGAAGGACGTGGTACCCCCAGTCCCTCCTCCTCCACCTCCTCCTCCTCCTCCTCCTGTACCTACTTCGGCCCCGGCCCCACCTTCACCTGTGAGGTCAGCCGGTCGTTCCGTCCCCAGGGAGCCTGAGACTCCTCCCAGGGGCGTCATTCCAAAAGGAGACCTCCGTCCAGATCTTCATCTTCTGGATCGCCCAGTCCCAAGAGATCCAGAAGACGCCATCGGTCACCGTCGACGGAGGGCACGGGGTCATCCTTTTCTACTTCTAGATCCCCGTCTCTGGTCTCGCTTCCCTCGCCGGACCCACGTGAGACTCCACGGTCTCCTCCGGACGACTCTTCCTTCATGGATATTTTACGTCATATCCAAGAGAATATGGGGTGGGAAGCTGAAGAGTTGGACCCCGAGAGGTTACGCCTGGCCAAGTACCTTGCAGAAGGACCCTAAGCCTGTGGTGGTGCCACCCTTGGTGGACACTTTTGTGGACGTCACCAAGGCTGCGTGGAAGCGTCCGCACTCGCTCCCGGCGGTGCCGAAGAAGGCTGACCGGTTGTACAGGGCTCCTAAGGGGGACCAGTACCTGTCACAGCACCCTCTGGCTGATTCTCTGGTGATCACAGCCTCACATGACCGGTCTTAGAGGCCGCAGCATCTGAGCACCCTGCCACTGGACCCTGAGTCCAAGCAGTTGGACTCCTTGGGTAGGCGCACGTACGCTTGCGACGTGCGCCATCAGGTCCCTGAACTACCTTACCCACATGGTGGAGTTCCAGAACGCCCTGTGGGAACAGGGCCTAGAGGCGGCCGAGAGGCTGCCAGATGGTGAGCAGAAAGAGGAGATGCTTCAGCTTCTCCGAACGGGTTCAGACGTGGGGACCCAAGTTCTGAGAGCCGCGTATGACTCTGCGGACTCTTCAGCCAGAGCGGCTGCATCAGGCGTTTGCCTCCGGAGGCACTCATGGCTCCGTGTCTCCGGTTTCACCCCGGACGTCCAGAAAAACATCCTGGATGCACCCTTTGAAGGTGAGGTGTTGTTTGGTAATCCATCCGAAAGGATCATTACCAAACTCCAAGAGACCGGAAAGGCGGTCCGGTCAGTCCAGGCGATGTACCGGCCGAGGCTTGGTTCCTTTCGTAGGAACCAAGGCCGTTTCCGTGGGCGGACTCAGAGGCAACAGCCCCGTTCCGCCACACAGCACAGGGGCTCTGGGTTTAGGAGGACCCAGGGGAAGCAGTCCGCCAGCAGGGGTCAGCGCACTCCCAAGGCCACCCAGCCGGCGGGTCCTTCAGCCGCCACAGCATGACTCCTTTCCGGCCCCCGCCCCTCAGGATCAACGGGAAGTTTCGGTCGGGGGTCGCATTGCGAACTTCCTGTCGGGATGGCAGGCAATAACCACCGACAGGTGGGTGCTTCAGTTGGTCGGCATCGGCCACTTTTTAGAGTTCGCAGAGCAGCCACCCTCGAGGCCTCCTCTGCTCTCCGGTATTCAGGTCAGCACCGGCATTAATTTGAGCAAGAGATAATCGCACTCCTGAGCAAGGGAGCGATTCAGCATGTCCCAGGAAACCAGAGAGGACTAGGGTACTATTCTCACTTCTTCCTGGTTTCCAAAAAGACAGGGGACCTCCGTCCTATTCTGGACCTAAGCGACCTCAACTTATCAGTCGCATACAAAAGATTTCGCATGGTGACCCTTCCGGGCCTAATTCCCATGCTAAAACAAGGCGCCTATTTAGCGTCCCTAGACATGCAGGATGCCTACCTGCACATCCCCATAGCTCGGGTGCATCAGAGGTTCCTGCGCTTCGAGTTCCTGGGCCACCACTTTCAGTTCCGGGCTCTCCCCTTCGGACTGTCATCCGCTCCAAGGGTCTTTACCAAATGCATGGCAGTCATGGCAGCTGCTCTAAGGAGAAAGGGCCACTATGTGTTCCTGTACCTCGACGATTGGCTTCTCATGGCCGCCTCCAGGGAGGCGCTCCTACAAGCGATCCAGGACACCCAGGTCCTGTTTGGATCGCTGGGGATTCTCATAAACCAGGAGAAGTCGGTCTTGGTACCGTCGAAAAGCCTGCAATTTATAGGTGCAGTGCTGGACACGGTCCAGGGGAGGGCTTTCCTCCCAGTCGACAGGGCGGAACGCATCAGGTCTCTCATAGAGGACCTTTCAACGAATCAGACCGCTCCGGCCAGGTCGGTCCTTCGTCTGCTCGGACACATGGCTGCGGCCATTCCCACGGTACCCTTCGCGCGTCTCCACATGCGGATAACGCAGTGGATGCTCAAGGCGCAGTGGGACCAGAGGCAAGACCATTTGCAGCACCCAGTCAGAATCACGAAACGGGTGGTTCAGGACTGGCAATGGTGGTTAACCCCCGGGTCGCTTTCTAAGGGCATCCCTTTTGCAGCGCCGTCCCCGGAGATAACCCTCACCACAGACACCTCAGGTCTCGAGTGGGGAGCTCACCTGGATGTGGTGAAGTCTCAAGGTGTATGGAGTCCACTGGAAGCTCATCTTCACATCAATATTCTAGAGATGAGAGCGGTCCTCTATGCACTCCAGGCTTTCCAGTCCATGATCCCACCGTGTACCATCCTGCTTCAGACGGACAACACGGCGGTGATGTATTACCTCAACAAACAAGGAGGCACACACTCTTACCCCCTTTGCAGGGAGGCCATGAGAGTGTGGGGAGGTAATCGGACAGGCTAAGTTTGATTATGTACATGTTCCCGTGTGGACAACACGATCGGCAGATGGTCTGAGTCACACTCAGGCCAGAGTCCACGAGTGGGAACTTCAGAAGGTGGCAGAGGATTTGTTCATTCGATGGGGAACCCCAGAGCTAGATTTATTCGCGTCCCCATCCAACGCAAAACTGCCCAATTTTTGCTTGCTAGATCCAGGGCCTGGAGTTTTCTGGCGAGACGCGTTGTCTCTCTCCTGGGAGGACAGATTCCTCTACGCCTTTCCTCCCTTCCCGTTGATCCAGAGAGTTCTTCTCAAACTGCGCAGGGAGCATGCACGTCTAATTCTGGTGGCTCCCTTTTGGCCCAGACAGATCTGGTTCCCATTGCTGGCACAGCTATCCCGGGAACCTCCGCTCCCGCTGCCGCTCAGTTCACACCTTCTGTTTCAGGAGCGAGGTTCATTGCTGCATCCGGATCTTCGCTCTTTGAACCTGCACGCATGGCTCCTAGAGACGTAGCCATTTTGAGACACGGGGTCTCGCAAGAGGTTGCGGAGGTCCTCTGCAGCCAGGAAGCCGCTACACACGCTACATATGCCATGAAATGGCGCCGGTTTTGTTTAGGTCACGGGCTCGTGACCTCTCCCTTTAGGTTGCCCTGTGGGGCAGTCTTGGACTACCTCCTTTCCCTTTTCCACTCGGGGTTGGCCTACTCCTCTATTAAGGAGCACCACTGTGCTATTTCGACTTATCATCTGCCGGTGGGACAGCGACTATTGCTCAGCTTGATGCTTCTCGGAGTTTTTGAGAGGGGTGTTACACCTTAGACCTCCTATCAAGGACCCAGTTCCTCCATGGGATCTCCTTTGTCCTGGAGCAGCTCACTCTTCCTCCCTTGAACCAGCCATGATTGTAGCTACGTTTTCTGTCGTGGAAGACGTTGTTTTTAGTTGCCGTTACTTCAGCCAGAAGGATTTCTGAGCTTCATGCCCTCATGTGTAAAGAGCCTTATTTGGTTTTTCACCGGACAGAGTATCTCTGAGGACAAACCAAGTTTTTGCCTAAGGTGGTTTCAGCTCTCACTCTAAATCAGGACATCGACCTTCCGTCTATTTCCAGTTATTCGAATAGAGGAGGCTTTGCTCCACACTCTGGATGTTCACCGCAGCCTGAGGTATTACCTCAATAGAACTAAGCCCTTCGGCTTCTGATCAGCTCTTGTCTCCTTCGCACAGAGAATGAGAGGACAGCCAGTGTCGAAGCAGTCCTTATCCCGCTGGCTCGTGCAATGTATTTCTCATTGCTATCAAGCTAGGCATAAGCCCCTCCCGGGTTCCATCCGGGGTCATTCCACTAGGGGTGTGGCCACCTCCTTTGCTGCTCTCAAAAATGTCTCAATCTCAGCCATTTGCGCTGCGGCTACTTGGAGCTCTGTGCATACCTTTATCAGGCATTATAGTCTGGACTTAGCTTCTAGGCAAAGGGCCGGCTTCGGCCTGGCCGTGTTGCAGGGCCTCTTGTCCTGAGTCGGGATTTGGTTTGAATTTCTCCGCTTCTTCCTCCTCCCAATGTTTGTGGGACAAGCATTATTGCTTGGGAATCAGTCCTAATGGTGTAACCTGCTGCAAGAGCTGTGTCTCGAAGTAAGATAGTACAGTTACGTAAGAACTTACCGTAACAGTAGATCTTCTAGACCAGCTCTTGCAGCAGGTACCTTCCCGCCCTCCGTGTCCCCCTTGGAGGAAGTCTGGCTCGTGGCTGTTTTTAAAAAAACAACAAGAAGAACAAACAACATATCAGGGAGAAAGTAAAGAAAAAAGGGGGAGGGAACCCTTTTTCCTCCCGAACGGCTGAACGAGCGTAGAAGTCGGATATTCACTTGGGAAGAGTGAATTGAGTTTGGTTGCCTTCTGATGGTGGATCCTCGGTCTCCCTTTCTGATGTCATCCTGCGGCTGGGAGTCTCCGGCGGGAGAACTGGGGATTCTGGCGGGACCGCCCTCTTTTGTACCACGCCTGACGTCGGAGGCGGGACCGATGTCGGGGGCGGTCCCCGCTGAAGCTAGCTAGCTAGAAAGATTTTCGAGGGGTCCTGGCGCCTGACGGCTTCAGTCCTAATGGTGTAACCTGCTGCAAGAGCTGTTCTCGAAGATCTACTGTTACGGTAAGTTCTTACGTAACTGTACTTTATAACTGTAACAAGCCAGGCCATATTGCAAGAAACTGCCATAGTAAGGAGAGTGGCACTGGAGCAGATTTGTCCTTAGCAAATTGTGGCAAGTACTTAACCAATGTGAAGTGGGGGATAAGACTGTGAAGGGACTCATTGATTCTGGAAGCAGACAGACCCTAGTGCATGTTGAAGTGCTGGGAAAACACTGTGCAAAAGGACCAGGTATTGGTGTCAACTGCATCCACGGGGACACTCAATACTATCCCACCACCCAAGTGACTCTGACCATTAAGGATGTGTCGCACCAAACGAAAGTGGGGGTAATACCTAAGATAACTGTACCCGTGATTATTGGAAATGACTGTCCAGGATTTACTGAGTTAATCTCAGATGAACCGAACCCTGCAGTTTCAGCAGCAGTGGTAACGAGCTCAGGCAAAGAAAATCTGAAATGGTGGGGACACTTTTCCTTTCAGTGACTTTGATTCGGACTTGTTTGAGAACACTCCAAGATTCAGAAGTCCAGGAAAGAAAGAAGATGTTTGAAACAACACTGGCAACAAAAGACTGATGGACATAAAGGGTTCAAATATGAAAATGCTGAAGCTAAACTGATAACTGATTGTGATTTTGTTTCAGAGAAAGCTAACAATGTTTGTCTCCAGGGTTATTTTACGCAGCTGGGTGTGAAACCAAAACAGGGTGAACCAATGTTTAAAAATTGTAATGGGTTACTGTACAGTGTTAGGGTTAAACCTCAGACACAGGAACAGACAGAACTATTGGTTATACCACAGAAGTATAGAACAGAGTTGTTACAGATAGCACATGATAGTCCTATGGCTGGTCACTGAGGGAGGGATCGCTCCCTTACCAGATTGCTGTATAGATTTTATTGGTCTGGAATTCATGAAGATGTTACTATCTATTGTAATTCCTGTGCTGAGTATCAGAAAGTAGCCCCAGTCACTAGAAAAGACAAGGTGCCCCTACCCTTGATAGATGTGCCTTTTGAGAGAATTGCAATGGATGTGGTTGGTCCTTTAGACAAAAGTAAAAAGGGCAATATATTTATCCTGGTAGTGTGCGACTGTGCTATTCGATACCCAGAAGCAGGCCCAGTGCGTACCGTCACAGCTTGAAAAGTGGCAGCAGAGCTTGCAAAAATGTTCAGCAGAGTGGGCATACCTAAAGAAATTATTACTGATCAGGGTAGTAATTTTGGTGCTGCATTACTTAAGGAGCTGTACAGACTACTAGGTATCACTGCTATAAGAACCTCCCCCTATCACCCTCAGACAGATGGTCTTGTTGAGTGTTTTAACCAAACCCTAAAATGCATGTTAAAAAGGTTTGTAAAAGGGGAAGGGAAAGATTTGGACCAACACTTGCCTTACCTACTTTTTGCTTACAGAGAAGAGCCACAGGCATCAACAGGGTTTTCACCATTTGAAATGCTGTATGATAGGCAGCCAAGAGGGCCACTGGATGTGATAAAAGAAATGTGGCTAGATAACCCCACTCAGAAACAATCTATAACATCTTATATGTGTACCCTAAGAAAGAAACTGGCAAAATATGTTGAAATTGCCCATAGCAATCAGGAAGAGGCCCAAAACCAACAGAGAGTATATTATGACCATGGGGTGAAAGAAAAAGTTTTTGAGCCAGGTGAAAAGGTTTTGCTACTGTTAAACACAACAGAAAGTAAACTGTTAATGAAGTGGCAAGGTCCTTATAGAGTGTTTAGACTTACTGGCACTGTTAACTACGAGATTGAGTCCCCTGACAGGAAAAATCCTACTAAGATATACCGTGCTATCCTCCTCAAGAAATGGGCTGAAAAACACCAAAAGCTGCTTTGCTGGTTTTACCAGAAACTGATAAAGAAGTTACTGATGTAGCTTATGATAGACTGGAACAAACTGTAACTGCTAATGCTGTAAAGGTGAATGTTTCCTTAACCCCCGAACAAACCATAGAAATTCATAACTTGCTAAAGACATTTAATAGTACTTTTACCACAGTACCAGGTCGAGCATGTAATAGTGACAAGAACTGCTCGCCCTATTAGGCAAAAGACATAGAGGTTACCAAAGAGGTTAAGAGCTGACGTTGTTAAGGAAATACAAAAAATGAAAGAATTGGGTATCATAGAAGAGTCAAGGAGTGCTTGTTCATCTCCAGTGATACTTGTAAACAAAAAAGAAGTGGGTGTTAAAATATGCCTTTATTTTAGGAAAATTAATCAAGTGTCAGAATTTGACAGTTATCCTATGCCCAGAATAGATGATTTAGTGGACAGACTGGGGTGTGCAAAGTATATCGGTACTCTCAATCTCACCAAGGGTTACTGGTAAATCCCTTTAGCTAAAGAATCCAGAGTCAAAACTGCATTTGCCACTCCTGTTGGATTCTGTCAGTTCACTACCATGCCATTTGGTTTACATGGTGCGCCAGCTGCCTTCCAGCGGTACATGGATGTAATTTTATCACCTCACACTGGTTATTGTGCTGCGTACCTAGATGATGTCATGGTGTACAGTCCAGACTGGAAAAGCCACCTGGAACACCTACAAGCAGTTATCCAAGCTATCAAAAATGCAGGTCTGACTATTAATCCTACCAAATGTGCATTGGGCATGCAGGAAACCAGATATTTTGGCTATGTGCTGGGAAGTGGAGAAGTTAAGCGAGAAAATCCTTAAGTAGAAGCCGTAGCTAACAGCCCTGTCCCTATAACAAAGAAACATGTCAAGTCATTATTAGGGCTGGCTGGTTATTATCGGAGAATTGTTCCCAACTTTGCTGAGTCAGCTACTCCCCTCACTGAACTCACGAGAAAACGGTACCCAAATAATGTGAAATGGACTCTGGT
The DNA here is from genome assembly GCA_016271365.2 of Neoceratodus forsteri. NCBI lineage: Eukaryota > Metazoa > Chordata > Ceratodontiformes > Ceratodontidae > Neoceratodus > Neoceratodus forsteri. The sequence goes on along the minus strand of CM028136.1, from coordinate 48,241,762 downwards.
GTGTGATGAAGCTTTTCAACCCATTAAGGCTACATTATGTTCAGTCCCTGTTTTAAGGAGCCCAGATTTTGAGAAACCATTTTTGTTACAAATGCATCAGAGGTGGGCCTAGGTGCAGTCCTGAGTCAAAATATAGATGAGATGGAACATCCTATTCTATACATAAGTAGGAAGTTGCATGACAAGAGAAAAGGTACTCCACCATTGAAAAATAATGTTTAGTAGCAAAGTGTGCCATGGAATCCCTTAAGTTTTATTTGCTAGGAACTGACTTTGTACTTATAACAAATCACAATCCTCTCTGTTGGCTTACCCAAACGAAATACAAAAATTCCAGAATCATAAGGCACTACAGCCATTTAAATTCAAGGTGACACACAAATTTGGTAAAGAGAACAGTAATGCTGATTTTCTGTCAAGATATGGATCAGGAATTGAGGGTTTTGAAGGTTAAAAAACAAATGTGTGAGTTTAAACTTTACTGTTTGCTGTACTGTTATAGAAAAGAAGGATCTTGCATGTGTGCTTAATTTCTGAAAGTTAGACGATAATGTTAGTAGAGAATTAATAGAAAGTTTTGGAAACCTGTTTGATAAAACAGGTTCCCTCTTACGGAGAGGGGTGTATGTGACAGGGTTGAATAGGACCCTGTCCCAGTTATTATGGAAAGTTTGAATGCAGGGATCTGTTCTGTTGTTTCCTTTCCTGTCTTTTGTCTGTCTGGTTGCGCAACCAAATTTTCTCGTGAGACCTGGGACGTGATCACCCCAATGGTCTTGCCGTTCTCTGCCTCTCTGCCCTCACTTGCTGTTCTGTCTTTTCCTCCCTTGCATATCTGCTGGTATAAACGTATATGCAAATCATTATGTGGAAGTGTAACTGATATTGGCATCCCTTTGTTTAGAAATTATATAGTGTTACTTTTGAAATACGGATAATTATAGTTTGAGATGATTGCAAAAAGCTATTGGGAACTCAAGAGGTTAACATGAGAGCAGTTTGTAAGCCCTTTTTCAGAAGCTGTGGAGTAGGGGCCTTAGTTCTGGGACATTGTGTTCTTGCTGTACCTGCCTGAAAGTTACAAGAACCTTTTCGACAAAAAACCAGGATGTTTGTTAAGGAGGGGGTTGCAAAGACTTAGAGAGTTACTATGTTTTGGGAGACAGAGACTGAAGGAAAACTCAAATGGCTCTTCTCTGTTTATTCTGCCTTTGTAAATTGTAATTCCTGTATTGTGTACAAAAATGTTTTTTTCTTGATGTTTTGTCTCTGTACCCTCCTGGGTCATGCCTGAAAATAGTCTTTTGGCTAGTGCACCTACCCGGTAAACTAAAACTAAAAAAAAAAAAAATTGGTTATTCTGAACAATTTTATTTTTTTATGTTACTGCTAGTACTAATAAACACTTTTTGCGAATTCTACAACTGCTGCTGGTGTTTCCTATGCTTCCTGACCGGTGTCTCGACGACAGGCAGGTCTTTGACGAATCCTCAGAATCAGAGGCTTCCTCCATGCATTCCTACTATATTGACCTGGAATCGTGGGAGGATTTGTCGACAGACCAGGGCCATACCTCCTTCAGGGCCATGGTCTGTCTTATTTCGGAGGCTATGGGGATCCAGCTGGAGGCTGTTCAGAAATGGACTAAATATCCCCTCACCGAAATCCTCAACCAGGCCAACACCCCTGGAGTCGCCTTCCCAGTGGCTGAAGCCATTCTTGGGCCCACTTTGGAACTGTAGCAATGCTCAGTCTCCTGCCGCACGCTGTTGGCCCGTGTGGCCTGCAAGTATACAGTTCATGAGGGTTCCCTCTTTGGTTTTATCGAACATCCATGGGCCAAAGGCTTGGCTGCCGATTTGGTGTTAAGGTGGATGGGCAGTGTCAGAGATGTAGATAAGCCTCCCAACAAGAAATCCAAGAAATTGGATCATGTGGACAAGAACATATATGCGACTTCATCTCTCGGCCTTAGACAGGCTAGTTTGGCCTTAATAATTGCCCACTTTACCCATGCCTTGCTGGGCACCCTTGGCCAGATTCTCCCTCTGCTCCCAGCTGACCTTCAGATGATGGTCATGCAAGTCCAGGACCAAGGCTGTGCTGTGGCTAAACAGCGGCTCCAGACAGCCATGGACATTGGTGACTCCTGTGCCAGGTCCGTGGCCATCAACGTGGCTATGCACCACAGGGCTTGGCTGAGGAGCTCGACCTTTACGGCAGATACCTAGCACAAGCTGGCGGATGTCTCCTTCCTGGGTACTGACTTGTTCCAGCCAGGAGTGGATATTCATCTCACCAGGACTGAAAAATCCAGTGCCTCCCTGGACTCCGTCACCTTTGCCCAAAAGGACGTCAAGGGCTCTAAACCCCAGAAGAAGTCCTTTCGGCCCTTCTTTGCCCCTACAGCCAAGCCATCCTAGCCACTGGCGGGGCACCAGCAGACCTGGCATCTCAGACCTAGGTCTGTCGCGTCCATGGTCTAGAAGCCTGGTGGGTGGGGCACAACCCTGCTCAGTGACAGGTCAGGAGGTGCCCCCCTCCCTGCCTATCCTGTCTCCCCTGGGTCCTCTTGTGGGGGATGTGGCTCTGCCACTTTCTTTACACCTGGTCCACTGTTACCATGGACAGGTGGGTGCTAGAGGTGGTCGGCCATGGCTTTCCTCTGGAGTTCGAGGCTCTTCTGCCAAGCCCACACCCCTCAGGAGGACTTGGTATTCACAGATAGGTTGTCTGCCCTTCGGGAGGACATCATCCATCTCCTTCAGAAGGAGGAGGTAGTTTTTATCCCAGACTCACCAGCGGATCCAGGTTTGGTTTCCAGATACTTTCTGGGCCCAAAATGGACAGGGGGCTGGCGCCCCATCTTAGATCTGTACACCCTGAACAAATTTCTGCAGTCTCTCACCTTCAGGATGGTCACTCCAACCTAGATCATTCTGGCCCTGGAGCAGGACATGTGGTTCTGCTCCCTGGACCACCTTCTTTCACGTCCCCATCCATCCGCCCCACCGGCGGTTCCTCCAGTTCCGCGTAGAATGGACCCTTTATGAGTTCCAATCTATGCCCTTCAGCTTCTCCTCAGCCCCCAGGGTCTTCATCAAATGCATAGCAGTGGTGGTATCCTTCATGAGGCACTGAGGGTTCTGGGTGTACCCAGACCTGGACAACTGGCTGATTGAAGGTCCCTCCAAGGTGGAGGTGGAACGGTCCAGGAACCTGGCCCTCCAGACCTGTTTAAGCCTTGGCCTCTTGGTTCATGAGGCCAAGTCAGAACTCGTCCCCTTGCTGATGGTTCACTTCATAGGGGCGGAGCTACGACTCTTGCAGCACCCCCGTGCCTGGCTCCCGGCTGACAGGGCAGAGGATCTTTCCTCCTTTGCCCGATTATTTCAGGTTGGGCAGTTGTACCCTTCCTGAGACTTCGTGCATCTCCTGGGCTACATGGTGGCCTGCACCAGCATGGTCATTTGGGCCCGCTGGAGAATGCACCCCCCTACAGTGGGGGCTGGCCCGTCAGTGGTCTCATTGCTAGTTCCACCTCGACCAAGCAATCACAGTGACCTAGCAGATGTGAGATGCCATCTAGTGGTGGTTAGTCCTGGAACATCTACAGGAAAGAATCCAAACATAAAAATCCTGTTTGTCCGCCCATAGCTGACGGTCACTCTCACAACCGTCGCCTCCCTGATGGGCTGGGGTGCCCACCTGAGGGGAACACATGGTCCATGGCATCTGGTCCCTCGAGGAGTCCTGCTGTCACATCAACCTGCTGGAGCCTCGGGCTGTTCATCTAGCCCTGACAGCCTTTGCTCCACTTCTCTGGGTTCAGGTTGTCCAGGTCCAGATGGACAGCAGGACGACCATGTACTGTCTCAACAAGTAGGGCGGCACAGATTCCCTACCTCTGTGCGGGGAAGCTCTCTACATCTGGACCCTTGTGCTCAGCCTTAAGACTGACCTGGCCATTCTTGTGGCTGGAGTGGCCAGTTGGCTGGCGGACACCCTCAGCCGAGTGGGCAAGGCATCTCACCAGTGTTCCCTTCATCAGGAGGTAGTGGACCATCTGTTCTCCCAGTGGGGCAACCCTCAGGTGAATCTGTTTACCTCCCGGGAGAATGCCAAACTGAGGCAGTTTTGTGCCCAGCCCTCTCATCAGGATACTCTGCAGGAGGATGCCTTTGTGAAGCCCTGGACCCTGGGACTCCTTTATGCCATCCCTCCCTCCCTTTCCTCTGATCCACAATGTCCTGATCAAAGCTTGGAGGGACAAGGCATGGATGATTCTGGTAGTTCTGGACAGCCACACCAGTTCTGGTACCCCGATCTCCTCAGCAGCAGGCCTCCTAAGGTGTCTGCCACGTCACCCAGACCTGCTCTCGACGGAAGGTCCTCCTCCTGGACCTTCAATCCCTGCACCTGACAGCCTGGTTCCTGAGCAGCTAGAAGTCCAGGCTGTGGGTCTCTCAGACAACGTCCTCCATATAGTTGAGGCCTCTCGGAAGGCGATGACTCATTGATGCTATGCCTTCAAATGGAAGAGATTCTCCATTTTGTGCCAGGGTAAGGAGCTCGACCCCTGTCCTTTCCCATGCCTAGTATCCTCGATTACATGTGGTCACACTCTCAGTTGTGCCTTCAGTTGACAACCCTCAGTGTGCACCTGGCAGCCATCTCTGCATGCCAGGTGTGGGCTGGTATGCCGACGGTGGCATAGAGAAGGTAATCAGGTTCTTCTTTAAGGGCCTTGACCACATTTCCCCTCCAGTGCGTGAACCACCACCCCCCCTTGGGATTTGCTTCTGGTGGTGACTATTCTCGGTGCTGCATTTGAAGCTATGCACAGGTGTGAGATGTCACACCTGTTATGGAATACCGCCTTCTCGGTGGCGGTCACATCTTCCAGAAGTATCGGTGAGCTCTAGGTGCTCTTGGTGGAATCTTCTTACCTGGTCTTTCACAGGGACAAGGTTGTCCGTCACCCCAACCTGAAGTTCCTTCCGAAGGTGGTCTCGGTCGCTTTAATCAGGTGATCCGTCTCCCGGTTTACTTTACCAATCACACCTCGAACGCGGAGCACATGCTCCATATTCTAGGCCTGCTGCCCGCTTCTCGCCTACTACAGCGAGCACATGGCTGGAGTTTGGGGAGAGGTTTGCCAGCTGTTTGTCACCTAGGCTGAAGCCGCACCTGACAGACCGGCAGCAAAGTGGATGATTGACATGTGGATAGTCTCCCGCATCAACCTCTGCTATAGGTTGGCTAGTATGGAGCCTCCCATAGGCCCTAGGGCTCATTCCACCTGCAGTATCATTGCCTTTGGTGGCTGCTTCTAGGGACATCCCTGTCCAGATCATCTGCAGGACTGCTACCTGGAAGTCAACACACACCTTCCTCTCCCATTACCACAGTGACCTTGAGTTACGCCAGGATGCTGGTTTTGGGTCCTCGGTTCTCCAGTCTCTGTTCCCTGTATAGGAGGTGTGCGCCTTGCCACCTCCTTCTGCTAGGAATCTGCCAGAAGTGTGGATAGTACATAATATCCATGCCCCTATAAAAAGAAGATCTTACTTCGAGAGGGCTCTTGCAGTAGGTAACTACATATAAGACTGAGAAGCCGGCAAGCGTCAGGACCTCATGGAAACATTTCTAGCTAGCAGTCTTTGGCGAGGGACCGCCCCCACGTCGGGTGACCAGCGTCAGGCGACGTCAGTATAAAGGGGTGGTCCCTCACGCCTGCCTTCCAGTTCTTTCCTGCCGTTTGTTGACAGCGCCTCGCAGTTAAGTTCCACTGCTCGTCAGTCAATCGTCGCCGGTAGTTATACTGTTGGATTTTTCTTCGATTTTGATTATTTTCGTCAGGATTTTCTTACCTGCCGTGTATGTCGTCCCCTACCACGTCCAAGCACAAGAACAAGTGCGGCTCGTATGGCGCCCAACTCTCGCACAAGGATGGCCATTCTCTGTGCCTCATCTGCCTAGGCCCTGACCACTCTTTGGATTCCTGTCAGCACTGCCTGAAGTTAAACGTGGCCACCCGCAAAAGAAGGCAGCAGTCCCTGGAGGCTCACATACTAAAGAAGATGATGTCCTCCATGGAAAAGGAGCTGAAAAAGCTCCGACAGGCTTCCACCTCTCCCGAGGGCCTTAAGAAGAAGAAGGAGAAGCACCGGGACCGGGACTCCTCATCCGCGGCGACTTCGGCTGGGGTCCCCGCCCTTCGGGTAACATCCCTCCAAGGGACCGTTCCTCGATGGCCGTCTTGGTGGTGTCTGAGACAGCATCGCTCTCCCCAGCGGGTTTGCGCTCGGGCCAGTCAGGAGCCTCTGGGGCAAAGGAGGCATCCGCTCCCAGTAAGGCCGCGCAGTTCGAGCCTCTCCAGTAAGTCGGGCGTCGGCTCCTCAGACGTCTTCCCAGAGCTGACCGCTAAGTCACTCAACCCTTCGGGGCGGTGCACGGTTGCCTGCTTGTCCTTCATGCCGCTTCCCCGCGCCGGCCTTCGGGCGCTGGGTCCACCAATGGATGTCGGCTCCTCTGACGCCCACCCGGATCCCGCCGGTCAGACGCCCACTGGCCCATCCGGCGGTCGCTCAGCAAAGGAGCCTACACCGGATCCTCCGATCTCATCTGGCACCGCTGGTTCCCCGCAGCCTTCGCCGCTGCTGTCCGAGGCCTCTGCGTCTCCCCAGCTGGACCCGGAGGATCCCTCTGGCCCTCCCCTGGACACCGCTGGGGGCTCTTCGGTGCCTCCGTCAGGCCTCCCCCCCCCGTAGGTCCAGATGGCTTGACGTCGAACCCTCAGACGCCGGCCCCATCGCCAGCCAATGTCTCCTTGCCAGACGTCACCCCGACACCCGCCGGGCCCCCTGTTCCGGTCCCGCCTGTGGGGCCTCTTCCAGGACCTTCTACTCCGGTAGAGCCCCTGGTGCTGGATCTTACGCCGTCTTATCTGGCTCCGCACTATCCGATGCCTCAGTACACGACGCCATGTTTCCCGCCGTCGGGCTATGGATACTCGCCCTACGGATACCCCAGTATCCATATCCCCCTCCTCCACCGCCCCCTCAGCCGCCGGTGGATCTGAGGGAGACTCTGGCTTCTTGGTGGGCTGAGGCCAAGGCTCAGCTCACCAGGGAGGTGGAGAGCTGCCTCCCAACGACGGTCCCGGATCCCAGTCACCGGGGGCGAGAGACCCCTCCTCCCTCCAACCCCAGACACATTACTACGGGGTCTAAGGCTGGGGGTGGCACCTTGACCCCTAGGGGCCGTGTTCCTCCCCCGAGTGGGGAGGGGTCTTCGTCTCCTTCTTCGTTGGACTCATTGGATGACTCCGATAGCTCCGATCCGGATGAGCCTCGCACTCCTGACAAGCCCAGGCCCAGGACTCCTTCGAAGTCCCCTCCAGAGGATCCCTCATTTACGGAGTTGCTGAGAAAAATCCAGGATCTTCATCAGTGGAAATCTCTGGAGCCGGATCCACAGAGGCAGAAACTAGCTGCCCATTTGGATTTGCCCGAGGTCGCTCCCACATTAGTTCCACCATGGATCGAGCCTCACGCCGACCTCATCTCCACTATCTGGAAACAACCGTTGGCTTTAGCCCCCCTTCCTCGGAAGGCGGATAGGCTGTATCAGGCTCCCGAGGGGATTGACTTTTTTTCGTCACACCCCAAGGCTGATTCGGTCGTGATCAGCGCCGCCCACTGGGCGAAGCGATTCCACAATCCGAATTGCTCTGGCTATTTACTCGGGCTGCATCCACTCCTCAGCCTAAGGCTCCTGCCAAGCAGACTCCCTGATGGGTCTGCCGGGGTCGACTCTCCTTTTCCTGTAGGGGGTAGGCTGGCTTACTTTGTTCAGGACTGGATGTCTTATTACCTCAGACAGGTGGGTCCTGGAAGTAGTAAGCCAGGGACTGGTTCTCGGCTTCAAAAAATTTCCGAAGATGAGAGCCAGATCCTTTCCACCTGCAGGTCTCTCCGAAACCCTTGCCCTAGAGGCAGAGGTTCAAACAACATGAAGTCTTGCTATATTATGACATATGCAGTGAGTCCCAACTTTCGAACTGCCCCGGAGGTGAAAGAGTTAACTTTCCATGCCAGGCATGGAACGCTGAGCTCGAGCTCGGTTGAAACTCTGTCTGTTGTTCTTCAAACTCAAACCGTCAGATTCTTTACTGTGCCTCACTGAACAGTCGCTTTGGAGATTTCTCCTTCTGCTCGGTTCATTTTGTCGGTTAAAGTATTGTTTTTCTCGGTTAGCGACCGAAATTTAAACCACAACCTGTCGGTTCAAGCTCTGTCTGTGGTATTGTGAGTACTAGATAGGTTTTATATTATTCTTCTGTGTGGAACTTGTAAAACAGCTTATCGGTTCAGTTGAACCGATCAGGTTAGTTAAAAACATCTTATTCTATCATTTAGAGTGTGGTTACCGTTTCTTATCGGTTCTAAAAAAAACGGAATTTCTTACGTTTTTTTCCACGACCCGTGACACGGTTGGGAACCGATAAGAGAGTCTTGCTTGGCGGATTGTCATAAACGGGAAAGTTTGGTTAGGACTGGCACTATGTCTGAGAAACCCAAAAGAAAAACCGGGCCCACTGGGTTTCAACACTGCAGTGTGTGTGGGGGAAGCCTTTGCCAAGGCTGACCCCTACACCACCTGTGTTTATTGTCTGGGGTTTGACCACCTCAATGCAGACTGCCAGATTTGTAAAAAAATTTTCCTGCAGCTACCTTGGAAAAAGAGAGTTGATAGGCTCAGGGAAAGGGAGGCCAAGAAGTCCGCTGACCCAGATGGCCAGCCCGGTTCGGTTCCAACCGAACCAGAGAGAGTGCCCTCTGACCAGGGCGAGACTTCCTCGGGCAAAAGGAGAGCCGACCCTGAGGGGTCGGTTCCCGCAAAAAGGCCTAGATAATCAGCTGGTGTGGAGCCAAAACTTTCTTCTCCAACCGCTGAAGAGATAGCCAAAGCGATTCAGATTGTCCAGTCGCTTTCTCCGTTCCACCGAACCCTGTGCTATCAGGTAAGCGCCTGTCTGCCGGTTCCACCGGTTCAGGACTACGAATTAGAGGATTTTTATGAACCGGAGGAGGGGGAAGAGGAGTATGAGGAAAGTGAATGTGGATTTGAAAGTCTGGATGTGCCCATCGAACTGGACATCTCCCCAGACAGACCTTCAGGAGTGTCCCCTTCTCATTTTATTTTTTATAAAAAAGTGGTTGAAACCCTCCAGCTCCCTATGGAGGAAGCTGTGGATGATCAAGAGGAGCCTGACTATGTGGAAATGATGGATATCCCAGAGTCTAGGAGACTGTCTATTCCCTTGCATAAATCTTTCTGGAAACAGACATTTAAAATCCTAAAAACTCCTCACACTATACCTCCTGTGGATAAGAGAATGGACAAGAGGTACACATTGTCAGGCTCTAATACGGAGTTCCTTTCACAACAATGCAGCCATGTTGGGGTAGTGCAGGCTGCAGCCTGTGACAAGGCAAACATTCCCTTGGCTTCACACCCCTCAGACAAGGACTCCAGGAAGATTGATGCCATGGCAAAGAAACAGTATATGGCAGCATCTTTGGGACTCAGGCAGGCAAATTATATGGCTTATGTTGCTAGATATCAGAAATCCAGATGGGACACGGTTTTGGCTCTAGCAAAACAGGTCCCTGGCCAGCATGCCAAGGAGCTGGAACAGGTGGCTGCTGATGGTATTGAGGCATCCAAGGTGCAATTCCATGCTGCAGTGGACTCCAATGATGTGTCATCAAGAGTCATGGCTATGTCTGTGGCACTTCGCAGAATGGCTTGGCTCAGATGTACTAGCCTGTCACAGGATACCCAGTCTAAAGCCATGGATTTTCCTGTTGTGGGTAATTCTCTGTTTGGGGAGCAGATAGAGAATTACATGAAGAAAATGGACGAGTATAGGACCACGTATAGGAGTGCACAGGCCAAGGAAAGGCAGGCCACTCCCCAAAGGCAGCTTTCCAGGGGCAGGGGCAGGCCTTTGCATAGGCCTTTTACCAAGCCCAAGCCTCCTCTTCTGCCTATGCCCAGAGGGGTTCTTTAGAGGAGAGCAGAGGGGACAAGCAGGCCTGCTTCCATCCCTCAGCCCAAAGCCCCCTGCCAAGCAGGCACCCTGATGGGGTTGCCAGGGCGATTCTCACCTACCTGTAGGGGGCAGGCTGGCTTACTTTGTCCAGGACTGGCAGTCTTTGACATCAGACAAGTGGGTCCTGGAAGTAGTAAGCCAAGGACTGGTTCTCAGCTTCAAAAAGTTTCCAAAGATGAGAACCAGATCCTTTCCACCTGCAAATCCATCAGAGGCACTTGCCCTAGAGGCAGAGGTCTCTTCCCTCCTGGCTCTCAGAGCTGTGGAAAGGGTTCCACCCCTACACCAGGGCAAAGGATTGTACTCCAGATACTTCTTTACCCCAAAAAAGACAGGAGAATGGCGGCCCATCCTGGATCTCAGATACCTAAACAAGCATCTTTTAAAGCCAAATTCAAAATGGTGACTTGGGAATTATTCTACCCTCTCTAACGCCAGGGGACTGGCTAGCGTCCCTGGACCTCAAGGATGCCTACTTCCATATTCTCATCAGAAGCTCCCATCGAAAGTACCTCAGGTTCGAGCTGCCCTCAGGCCATTACCAGTTCAGAGCAATGCCCTTTGGCCTCACCTCTGCTCCAAGGGTATTCACAAAACGCCTGGCTGTAGCAGTTGCTTCCCTAAGACGGCAAAAAATTGCCATCTATCCTTACCTGGACAATTGGCTTATAATAGGCCAGTCCCCAGACCAGGTCAGGTTACATCTGCAGATAACTCAGCAACTGCTCACCTCTCTAGGTTTCCTTCTGAATCTTTCAAAGTCAGTTCTAGAGCCTGTACAGCTCCTCACCTTCATTGGCGCAGAGCTGAACACAAAGAAAGCCAGAGCCTTCATTCCTCTGGACAGGGCAAGGACTCTGGTATCTCTGGCCTCCTCATTCACCCTGCAGGTCTCTCGACCAGCAAGGCATTTTCTTCAGCTCCTAGGGCACATGGCTGCCTCTACAGCAGTAGTACAGGGAGCAAGATTTTAGATGAGGGACATCCAGTTCCATTTGAGAGCTTTTTGGTCTCAAAAGAAGGACCCTCTAACCAAATTGATCCCAGTTACTCGAACCCTGATCCAGGCTCTACAGTGGTGGCAGGATCATCGCAGTCTGAGGCTAGGGGTTCCCTTTGTCACTCAGTCTCATTCCTTAATCCTTACTACAGATGCATCCCTCTTGGGATGGGGAGCTCACATGGGCGACCTCACTACCCAGGGACTGTGGTCTTCTCAGGAATCTCTGCTCCACATCAACCTGTTGGAACTCAGAGCAGTTTTCCTAGCACTTTAAGCTTTTTCCAAATCTGTTCAGAACAAAGTTGTTCAGGTCAGAACAGACAACACCACCATAGTGTGGTACATCAACAAGCAAGGGCGCACTCGGTCTACGGCCTTGTGCACCGAAGCAATGAAGTTGTGGTCTCTGGCTTACTCCCTGAACACCTCCCTTACAGCAGTTCACCTCCCAGGCAAGGACAATGTCCTGGCAGATGCTCTCAGCAGGATTTCACAGGGCCATCACGAATGGTCACTGGACCTCCTGGTTTTGGAGATGATCTTTGCCAGATGGGGATAGAAAGGCCATACCGGTGGTCGTGTCCAAAATCGCCCTGATGAACTGGAGGCGTTGAGATGGGCTCAAATGGGATTTGCCCAAGGTGGTTTCGGATTTCCACCTTAATCAATCCATATCTCTTTCAGTGTACTTCACTGACCATTCCTCCTCTGGCGAGAGGAGGTTACACAGCTTAGATGTGAAGAGAGCCCTTAGTTACTACATAGAACGTACCAAGGGTCATAGGTTTGACTCCCTCCAACTGTTCCTCACTTATGGTGAGGTTGGTAAAGGGAAACCTGCTACTAAAAGATCCATTGCCAGGTGGATTGTCTCTTGTATCCAATTTTGCTATGAAAAACTGGGTAAGGTTCCCCCCTCAGGCCTGAGGGCTCACTCTACCAGAGGTACAGCTGCTTCCCTGGCTGCTGCCAGGGACATCCCTATTTTAGAGATATGTCAAGCAGCTACCTGGAAAACAGTTCACACTTTTACCAAGTATTACTCCCTGGACATCCAGGCTAGGAGTGATGCTCGGTTTGGCACAGCTGTGCTTCAGAGCCTATTTCCTAAGTAGGTTCTGTCCCTCCTCCATGGAGGTACTACTTTATAGTCTGCATATGTCATAATATAGCAAGACTTCATGTTTGAAGAAAAAATTACTCACCTTAGTAATGTTGTTTCTTCTAATGGAGTCTTGCTATATTATGACCTCCCCCCCCCTGCCTGCCCCTCTCAGAACCTCTATTTTTGGGATGTGGGTGGGCAGTGCAGTGTTGGCACTCAGTATGTGCCCACCTTGTTGTTTTCACCCCTCCTTTCTTGGGGTGCTTGGTGTTGTGTTTTTCATTTTTGCGTCTCCTGACTTGAGTCTTTGTTTTGGGATCAAAAAATGTGTTCTTATGTTTTAGTAGCCAGTTGGCTAGTGTAGGTTTACAGCTTCCACACAGGACCTCAGTGAGTTTAGCTCGTAAAGATCTGACGGTTTGAGTTTGAAGAACAGCAGACAGAGTTTCAACCGAGCTCGAGCTCAGCGTTCCATGCCTGGCATGGAAAGTTAACTCTTTCACCTCCGGGGCAGTTCGAAGGTTGGGACTCACTGCATATGTCATAATATAGCAAGACTCCATTAGAAGAAACAACATTACTAAGGTGAGTAATTTTTTCTTTCATCTCTTCTGGCCTTAAGAGCCATAGAGAGAGTTCCTACCCTACACTGTGGCAAAGGTTTGTACTCCAGGTACGTCCTTAACCCAAAAAAGACAGGGGAATGGCGACCCATCCTAGATCTAAGATACCTGAACAAACATCTTTAAAACCAAAGTTCAAGATGGTGACTCTGGGAATAATTCTTCCCTCTCTAAGGCCAGGGGACTGGCTAGCCTCCCTGGACCTCAAAGATGCCTACTTTCACATTCCCGTCAGGTGCTCCCACAGAAAGTACCTCAGGTTCAAGTTGCCCTCAGACCATTATCAGTTCAAAGCAATGCCCTTTAGTCTAACATCAGCTCCAAGGGTTTTCACAAAGTGCCTGACAGTAGTTGTTGCCTTTTTAAGGAGGCAAAAGATTTTCATTTTTCCATATCTGGACAACTGGCTCATAGTGGGTCAGTCTCCAGACCAAGTCAAGTCAGACTTGCAAGTGACCCAGCAAGTGCTCACTTCTCTAGGATTTCTTCTCAACCTCCCCAAGTCAGTTCTCGAACCAGTACAGCTTCTTACCTTCATAGGGGCAGAGCTGGATACTATCAAAGCAAGAGCCTTTCTTCCCCAGTAGGGGCAAAAGTTCTTATAGAACTGGCTTCTTCCTTCAGTCTTCAGGTATCCCGACCAGCAAGGCATTTCCTTCAGCTCTTGGGCCACATGGCAGCTTCTACAGCAGTGGTCCAAGGTGCAAGATTCCAGATGAGGGACAGTCAGTTCCATCTGAGGGCCTTTTGGTCCTAAAGGAAATATCCCCTTACCAAACTGATTCCAGTGACTCGGACTCTGATCCAAGCTCTTCAGTGGTGGCAGGATCAGGACAATTTAAGGCAAGGGGTCCCATTTGTAACTCAGTCTCATTCGGTGGTCCTTACTGAGGATGCTTCCCTTCTGGGCTGGGGAGCCCATCTGGGGGCCCTCACTGCCCAGGGACTGTGGTCCCCTCAGGAGTCTCTTCTCCATATCAATCTCCTGGAACTCAGGGCAGTTTTTCTGGCCCTGCAAGCTTTCTCTCAGTCAGTGCAGAACAAGGTTGTTCGGGTCAGAACAGACAACACCACCACCATGTGGTATATCAACAAGCAGGGAGGCACTCGGTCCACGACCTTGTGCATGGAAGCCATGAAACTGTGGTCCCTGGCTTATTCCCTGCAGACCTCTCTGATAGCAGTCCTCCTTCCAGGGAAGGACAATGTGTTAGCAGATGCACTGAGCAGGATCTCACAGGGCCATCACGAATGGTCCCTGGACCCTCTGGTGTTGGAAATGATTTTTTCAAGGTGGGGCACTCCAGAGATGGATCTCTTTGCAGCCCCAGACAGCCACCAACTTCCTATCTTTTGTTGCAGACCCCCAGTCTTGGGCTCAGTCCCTCTGGATGCTCTGATTCTGAACTGGGAAGGGAAATTTCTGTATACCTTCCTCCATTTCCTCTACTGTTCAAAGTTTTAGACAAGATAAGGTCACAGCCTTGCAAAGTGATTCTGATTGCTCCAGACTGGGCCAGACAGCCTTGGTACCCCCTGTTGCTGTATCTAGCAGTCCATCTTCCCCTGTCTCTTCCCAGGAATTACAACCTGTTAACCTCCTTTCAGGGGAGGATCTGGTACCCCAATCTTCGGTCTCTCAACCTCAAGGCATGGCCCTTGAAGAGTCAGAGTATGCAGATCTGCATCTGTCTCAGGGGGTCCTGGATATTCTCAAAGCCTCTCGAAAGCCCACCACCAGAAAGACCTATAACTCCAAATGGAAGAGATTCAGCATTTGGTGTTCCAAGAAGCATATCTCTCCAGACACTGCTGAATTGCCTACAGTTCTGGATTATATGGTCCATCTGAATGGCCTAGGCCTCAGACCAGCTGCTCTCAAAGTACACTTGTCAGCTGTTTCTGCTTTTCTGTCAGTGAGGCAGTCTTCCTCACTATCATCTCATCCTGTGTTCTGTAAATTTTTTCAAGGGATTGCTTCATACCAATCCACCCTTTAGGGATCCTGCCCCTGCCTGGGACTTAAATGTCTGCATTGCTCAACTTATGCAACCTCCTTTTGAGCCTATGTCCTCAGCAGAGCTAAAGTACTTGACTTGGAAAACTGTGTTTGTGGTAGCCATTATCTCTGCCAAACGTATCAGTGTATTGCAAGCCCTGTCAGTGGAACCTGATTTTATATCCTTTCATAGGGATAAAGTGGTCCTTAGAACCAATAGAAAGTTCTTGCCCAAAGTGGTTTCAGACTTCCACTTGAATCAGTCTGTGTCTCTTCCCTGTCTTCTTCACTGATCATTCTTCCTCAGAAGAGAGGAGGCTACACAGTTTAGATGTTTAAAGAGCTCTTAGCTACTACATAGAGCGTACCAAGGTCACAGGTTTGATTCCCTCCAGCTGTTCCTCACTTATGGAGAAGTGGGAAAGGACAAACCTGCCACCAAGAGAACTGTTGCCAGGTGTATTGTGTCTTGTAAACAATTCTGCTGTGAGAAACTGGGAAAGATTCCACCCTCAGGCCTGAGGGCTCACTCTACAAGAGGTACAGCTGCTTCCCTGGCTGCTGCCAGAGATATCCCTGTCTTAGAAATTTGTCAAGCAGCCACCCGGAAAACAGTCCATACCTTTACCAAGCATTACTTTCTGGATATCCAGGCTAGGAGTGATGCTGTGTTTGGCACAGCAGTACTTTAGAGCCTATTCCCAAAGTAGGTTCTCTCCCTCCTCCTCGGAGGTGCTGCTTGGGAGTCTGCAGATAGTCAGAATACAGCAAGACTTCATGTTGTTTGAAGAAAAAATTACTCACCTTAGTAACTGTGTTTCTTCTAATGGAGTCTTGCTATATTCTGACCTCCCTTCCTGCCTCCCCTCTCAGAACCTGTTTTTTGGGAAGTGGGTGGGCAGGTGCAGTGTTGCACCCCAGAGGTGCTGCTTTACACCCTCCCTCCTTTTTGTTTGGGTGTTTTGTTGTATTGTTATCCTTTTCTGGATTGGTTTTTGGTTTTGGGTTTCCTGACTTGAGTCTTTCTTGGGAATCCAAAACTCTTGTTGCCAGTTGGCTAGTAAAAATATTACAATTTCCACCTAGGGTAGTTAGTGGGTTTTTGCTCATAAGAATCTGATGGTTGAGTTTCAAAGGGCTGCAGACAGAGACCTCAACCGAGCTCGAGCTCAGCATTCTATGCACTGCATAGGCAGTTAACCCTTTGTTCTCCGGGGCAGTTTAAAGGCTGGAGCTAACTGCAGATAGTCAGAATACAGCAAGACTCCATTAGAAGAGAAACAATTACTAAGGTGAGTAATTTTTTCTTCCCATACCTGGACGATTGGTTCCTGGCAGCCCCGTCCAGGGAGGAGCTCCTGCGTTCCCTTTGCCTTACCAGGCAGGTCTTTACCAGCCTGGGTATTACCATCAACCAGGCCAAATCCCATTTGAGCCCATCTCAACGCCTCCAGTTCATCAGGGCGATTTTGGACACGACCACCGGTATGGCCTTTCTATCCCCAGACAGGGTGGCCACACTCCAGGCTCAGGCAAGCTTCTTGTCCTCTCACAGGCGGATTCCCGGCCAGGTCGGTCCTTCGCCTCCTGGGGCTCATGGCGGCTGCATTTCAGACAGTTCTGCACGCTTAGCTCCACATGAGAATCTCTCAGTGGACTCTTTGGTCTCAGTGGGATCAATTGGTCAACGACTTGGACCAAGAGGTGGTAGTCTCGACCCCAGTAATTCGGGATTTGCACTGGTGGTTGGTGAACCTTTGTCGGGCAGTTCCCTTCTGCCTTCCTCCCCCGTCCCAAACACTGACAATGGACGCCTTGGGCGAAGGTTGGGGAGGTCATCTGGGATCCCAGTGCACTCAGGGCTCGTGGTCCATACTCGAGCAGACGCTTCACATCAACGTGCTTGAGCTCAGAGCGGTGTTGTATGTTCTTCAAGCGTTACACCCCTTTCTGCTTCCCGGTCACTTGGCTGTCCAGACCGACAGTATGAGCGTAGTCTGGTACCTCAACAAACAGGGGGGACTGTTTCCTACCCTCTTTGTCGGGAAGCGATGCAGGTCTGGGAATGGGCGACCCTTCACAACCTTCATCTCACGGCGGTCCAGGTCCCGGTGGTAGAGAATTCGTTGGAAGATCACTTGAGCCGATCCTCGGCATCTTCCTACGTTGGGGAACCCCTCAGGTTGACCTGTTCACATCCCCACTAAATGCAAAAATTCCCACCTTTTGCTCACTTGCTCCAGGGTGCAGGCGGCTCTGGAGAGATGCTCTGTCTCTCGACTGGAAGGTCAGATTCGTCTATGCTTTTCCCCCAATTCTGTTGATTCTGAGGATCCTGCACAAGCTCAGCTCGGAAGGGGCCCATATGATTCTCATCACTGCCTTCTGGCCCAGGCAAGTTTGGTTCTCTCTTCTGAAGCAGTACTCAGAGGAACCTCCGATTCCTCTTCCTTTTTTGTGGCTTCTGTTGATCCAGGAGCGGGGATCCCTGGTCCATCCGGGCCTCAGGTCCCTTCAGCTGCATGCTCGGCTCCTACAGACGTAGCACAAGCCCATTTTCGGGTTTCCCCTCAAGTGGCAGAGATCTTGGTGGAGGCCAGGAAGCCGTCCACTCGCTCCACCTATGCCATGAAATGGAAACAGTTTTCCATTTGGGCTTCGTCCAAAGACTTGGAGCCTTTCTCCTGCCTCGTTGGGCGGCTACTGGACTACATGCATTATCTCTTCGACCTGGGTCTCAGTTATTCCTCTTTGAATGTTCACATGGTGGCTCTGGCCGCTTACCATGTTCCCTTTGGGGACAGAACTTTCGCTCAGCTGGAGGTCTCGAAGATCTTTCTACGAGGGGTTCGTCATTTGAGACCCCGCAATCTTCCCTTGTCAATCTTCACCATTCATTACTTCCTGGGTGTAAGCGGAGGCGCACCACCGCGAGGAGCTTTTTTTTTAAAAGTCTAGCTAAGCACCGCCCTCGAGTGGCGTCATGCGGCGGCCGTTAGTAGCGACCGACTCCTCCTCCAACTCAGTTCTGTTTCTCCCGCCGTCAAGGCAGCACCTGTCCACGAGTAGCTCTGGTAGTTGTAGTAGTTTCCGACTCCGTTTTTCCTGACACTCGACGCCGATACGGTAAGACTGTTCTTTTTCTTTCTTTCGGCACGGGTGTTTTTCCTACTGTGTTTTAATCTCGTTGGTTTCGCGTTATGTCCGGTTCTGGAGCTAAGCGTTCGTCGAAGACGGGCCGCGCCCCTATGCGTCGGTGCTCCTGTGGCCGGCATTTCTCCGTCTCGGACCGGCATGACGTTTGCCTTCGTTGCCTGGGACCCAACCATGATATGGATTAGGTCGGAGCCCTGTTTCTCGATGGACCGTCGGCGTCCCTCGAAGTCCAGCGCGTTCAAGCTGGCAAGGCCCGCCGACTTTGAGGGGCGTCGCCACGGGAATCTGGGCGAGATCTCTAGGCCCTTCCTCCGGGTCCCTCCCGGCCTATCCGGTCGAGGAGGAGGGTCTCCTCATCCTATCTTGCCGAGGAGGAGGCCCCTTCCGCTGTGTTGGGGCGTCGTAGTTCTCCCGGGCCGCAGCGCTGACACCGCCCGGCTGTCACCTTCGAGGTGCAGGCTCCGTGTCGAGGCCTTGGCTTTGGGCCCGGCTCGGTGGACTGACGCCGACTCGCGGGCGCCGCTGATCCCGCCGCTCACAGTGCCGGTGATCGAGCGGCGCTGCTTCAGATCCCAGCCGTCTGGCACCGGTGATCGGGCGGCGCTGCTTGGATCCCGCATCATTCGCAGCGCCGGTGATTGGGGCGGCGCTGGCGGTGCCGCTGGCTTCGCGCCGCTCAGGGTGCCGGTGGATATGGCGGCGCCGCGACGGTGCCGCTCGCCCCGGACGCCGGCTGGTGGCGCTACGCTTTCCTCGGCAGTGCCGGGCCTGCCGGAGCCGCTGGGGGTGTGGGGTTAGGCCTTCCTGCTGCCGGCGTGGAGGGGCGAGCGGCGTCGCACTTGGTACCGGGGCCGTTCGTGGCCTCGGGGACCCCTGGAGTGGCCAGCATCGAGGTCCTGCTGGTCTCGTCCTCCTCGGGAGGACGATGACTCAGATGTGGACCCATCCTGGCACCCCCATTCTTCGGGATCTGGGTCCTCGGTGGCTAGGGGTACCAAGCGGCGCAGCGGGGCCCCTTCCTCTGTCCCCCTTACCGTCGTCTCCTGAGGGTTCCTCAGCTGGGGTGGCCGAGTCCCGGGGGCAGACGGGGGTGACGGAGGGGAGGCTCCTCTGGAGGCCCGTGACAACTACCCCGGTGCTGTTGCCTCCTCTAGGACAGGGGACGTTGCAGTCGAGGAGGAGGGCCCTCTCGGAATCCGAGGGGTTGAGGGGCAGGCGGCCTGCTGCCCGGTCTTCTTTGGCCACCTCAGGGGGGGTGGCCAGGAGCCGTAGTGCAGAGCCCCGCCCCTCCCCCCGGGGTTCTAGGATGTCCTCCGGCGGCGTTTGTGCGGACTACCCTTCTGGATCCATGCAGTCCCGGCGTCATCACAGGGGAGTTTCTCCCCCAGGGCTCTTCCAGGCTCCGCTTCCCCAGAGTTCCGTTCTGCGGCCTGGTTTGATATCCGGGATCCCCCCTACTAGGGCTCCTTTCCCCGGATTTCAGAGCCCTCGCAGAGAGCAGTTGCCTCTTCGGAGGTGCCCCTCTCCCATCTCTCTGCCTCTCACCACCCCGCCTCCCGGCCATGTCGGTCCCACGGGTCCGTTATCCTGGGAGCAGTTCAGAGGTTCTCTGCCTTCCCCTCATATGTTAGATACATGCATGAGCGGTCTTTTGACTCTCCCCACCGCGAGGAATCCTCTGGGCATTCCAGTTCCCCATCATCCTCGCCTCCCTCCTCTGAGGAGAGGAACCCCTGCTCATCTGTCCTCCGATGCTGATTTCACAGAATATCAGCGTTTCCTCTCGAGGATGGTGAGGGATCTCCGGATTTCCTACGTTCGAAGAGACAATACCGAACGGGAGACGCGTGAATTCCTTCATGAATTCAGTGCCCAGCATCTGGTGGTACCTTCCTGGCTTATCCCCTTCCAGGAGGCCTCTATCCGGTCCTGGCAGTTCCCTGCCGCTTCCTCCCCAGCCCCGGCGGACTGCCAGCGTAAGTATTGTGCCCCCTCTGAGTCTCTAGGTTCCCTTCCCAACCCGTCCTCAGGTTTGGTATACCTGGATACTCCTTCTGGGCGCCGTTGCTGGCGCACGCATCACCACCGGATTCGGACTCTCTCCAGTTCGACCGTTAGCTAAGAGTGTTCTCTTCTTCTCGTGCGAGTGCATGTATTGCATCACATCAGGCTCACCACGCTGCCTACAACCGGCATCTGTGGTCGATGATGTCCCAGCTGCTGGCATCTATGCCTGACACGGAGCAAACCAGACAAGCCATTGCCCTCTCCGCGGTAGGCCTGGAGCTGGCAAGACACCAACCAAGGGCATCTTATGACGCCAATGAGGTGGCTTCCAGGCTTGCGGGGACAGCGATCTGCATCAGGCGGACGGCATGGCTTCGTCTTTCCAGGTTGTCACCCCTGGCCCAGCGTAGGGTGATTCGCCCGCTTCCAGGGACCCGTTTTTTCTTCCAGAGCTAGGAGACTTACAGGCCCTCCTCCTCGTCCCTCGGGAGGCACCTCCTAGCTCTTCTCCCACTAGGCTTTCTGAATAAGCCAGGGTCTTCTCCTTCTGTTTCTCACCAGCAGAAGGCTGGGGGTCTTGTTCCCTCAGGTATGGCCTCTTCCCTCCAGGGAAGAGGAGCTATGCTCACCCAGGAAGTAATGAATGGTGAAGATTGACAAGGAAGATATGAGAATTACGTACCTACCGTAATTCTTGATCTTCTCTTGTATCTTCACCATTCATTACTTACACCCGCCCACCATCCCCTCAGTGGCCTCTTCCTGTGGCTTCTCCACCTCCCGTCTCCTTTCTCTCTCTGCATATAAAAACAAAAACAAAAAAAAAAACCTTTTTCTTAAAATATAGGAAAAATTGCTTAATTTTTCCGAAAAAAAAAAAAAAAATCTTTCTTTTGGGGGGGGTTCTAATTTTCCAGAAAAACTACTCTAAGATTCATGGGCCATCTCGTGGATTGTATTGGTGATCAGACTGCACAACTATCTCTTGCCATTCTTCTGGCAAAATACCTTTGGGGTTTTTTGGCCTGGCTCAGGCTATTCAGTTTTGATCCTGCAATTCCGTGTTCCAGATAGTTGCCCTGAATCAAATCCCCCTCTATTCTCTTGCTCAGAGCAGAGGAACGGACACGTTTATTCCTTTTTCTTTTGCAAAAAAAAAAAAAAAATGCTGAGGAACTCTCTTCGACTGCTATAGGCATCTTGGGGTCATGCATCTAGTCTACAAAATTTTATCTGTAAAAAAAAAAAAGGAAAACAAACAAGAAGGCAATGAGAAGGTAGGCTATCCTTCTCGCTAGTTTGCTTATTGGTTCTCCTAAGTGTCCTCCTGGACAGTTTTGCAGAAGAGCAGTGCTGACCATATCCATCATCCCAGCCAGCCTCAGCCTTGGCCAGTCAGTCTGAGTCCCATTTCTATCTTAAACGCCTGAAAGGCTTACATTTTCCATTTCTAAACCCCTGAGCAGCCTCCATGCTGCCTGGGTTTTATTCTTCCCTCCTCGGGTGTCCTCCAGTTAAAGGCCTTCCGCGGCCAGGAGCCCGAGGTGGGTATCAAGAACAATGGCATGTTGAAGATGAGGACTATGCCCTCCTGAGTCTGTCTAGTGGGTTCGGTGAACCTTCTCTTCAGCTCTATCTCCGGGGATTCTTGCTTCCCCTTTAGTCGAGCCTTCAGATGTAAGCTAACTATGCTCGTTGGGCATTCTGGTCCCTTCAACATCCCATCTCTCTCTTCTCTCTCTTCTTCTTCTATTTTCTCATTTCCTTACTTATCTCTCCTCCTAGAGTCGCCCAGGTAAGGAGGCCCTGCAGTCCCTAGGCTAGGGATACTCTTATCTCCTCTGTCCTTCCTCCATCGGCTTATTCCTTTTTCAGTTCATTCTTCCTTTCTTTGCTATCCCTCTGCTATCTTGCCTCACTATCTATATTCTCTGCTTTCTTTTTGCCTCCGGCTCACAGAACTAAGTTGGAGGAGGTTGCGTCTACTAACGGTAGCCTCGCGCGCATGTGTGATGTCACTCTCGGAGTGGTGCCGTTAGCTAGACTTTTAAAAAAAAAAAAAAAAGCCGCGTGGGTGCGCCCTGCTTACACCCAGGAAGTAATGAATGGTGAAGATACAAGAGAAGATCAAGAATTACGGTAGGTACGTAATTTTCCTTTCTGGTTCCTGCCCCCCTTGGAATTTGAATTTCATTCTTGAGAAACTTATGCTGCCTCCCTTTGAGCCGGCAGCCTCAGCAGAACTTAAGTTCCTTTCATGGAAGGCTCTCTTCCTAGTGGCCATTACTTCCGTTCGAAGAATTTCCGAGCTTCAGGCCTTGATGTGCAAAATTTCATATCTGATTTTCCATAAGGAGCGTGTGGCTCTGCGCACCAATCCTAAGTTTCTTCCTAAGGTGGTAGCGGAATCTACGTTGAACCAGTCCATTGAACTGCCTGCTTTTTTCACACAGCACTTCAATCACGTGGAGTATCTTTTACATACCCTGGACTTTCACCGGATTCTGAGATACTACACCAACAGGACGAAGGATCTCAGAAAGACTGACTAACTATTTGTTTCTTCTGCCAGCCAAAGAGAAGGCAACGCTGTTTCCAAACAATGTTTGTCCAAATGGTTGGCTCACTGTATCACTTTCTGCTACAAGTATCACAGGACCTTGCCAGGTCAGGTCAGGGGTCACTCCACCAGGGGTGTCACGGCTTCTGCTGCCTGTTTCAAGAATGTGTCAGCGGCTGATATTTGCGCCGCCGCAACTTGGACTTCTGTCCATACCTTTACGAAACACTGCAGTTTGACATTGCCTCGCCGGAGAGCCGGCTTCGGTTGGCTGTTCTGCAAGGACTTCTTTCTAAGTCCTTCTCAGCCAGAGGATCCGCCATGAGTAGCTCTCCTCCCGCGTGCTTCTCTTTGTTCCAGACTGCTTGGGACTCAGTCCTACAGGGAATATCTACTGCAAGAGCTATCTCGAAGTAAGATAGTACAGTTACGTAAGAACTCACCTAACAGACTTTAGAGGCTCTTGCAGGTACTACCTCCCGCCCCTCCATCCCCCTAAGCTTTTTCAGCTCCTTTTCCAGTAAGGGAAATATCCGCTTCTCTCTCATCTCGCCTTTTTTGGCCTTTGGCAGGAAAGAACTGGAAGGCAGGCGTGGGGGACCACCCCTTTATACCGACGCCGGTCACCTGACGAGGGGGCGGTCCCTCGCCTGAGACTGCTAGCTAGAAATTTTTCCGTTGGGTCCGGACGCCTGCCGGCTTCAGTCCTATATGTAATTACCTTCTGCAAGAGCCTCTCTCGAAGATCTGCTGTTACGGTAAGTTCTTACGTAACTGTACTTTACTCACCTGTAGCTGTAGTTCTAGGAGTGATACATGGTGTACATCCACACAACTCACCCAGCCTCCCCTGGCGTGTGGCACACCTGTCTTGCTTTCAGCAGGTAAGATCAAATGTCACAGGGTGGTGCCAAAGAGGATGCCACCCGAATGGGTGGGAGGAGCCAGCTTAAAGACCTTCCCGCAAGTCTTAATGGGAAAGGAATTTTGTCAGAGGTGTGGATGTACACCATATACCACTCCTAGAGCTACAGTTATAAGTGAGTGACTTGTTTTTTCTCTAGTTCTTGACTGGTTCCCAGTCTGCAGTTTTAGTTAAAATTATTCTCAGTTCCTTGTTTCTAGGAACCAAGGCAGTATTTTTGCTATTTCTATTTAAGGAACCTCTTTTGAGGAATATGTTGCTTTTAGTTTTATTTTTTGAGGAACCAACCCGCATTTTTCACTTTTAAGCCCTTTGTAACATTTTCTGGGCTTATCGCGTATTTCATTTTATTCTGTTGTGAACCAGAAGCATGTTCTCAAGGTCATCAGTGTTTGGGATGACTGACAGACCCAAAAAATGGCAAAGGCAGACTGCCACGAGCTGTGTTTTAAAAACGCTTGGGTCCAGACCACAATTTTGCCAGTTGTGATCTCTGTATAAAGTTTTGTCTTAAAATATAAAAGGGCCTGCCCGGTGGTGCTTAGGGTTGAGGCATTGGACGCCACACCTCGCACCACGCCGGTGACCCGAGTTCGGGTGCCACGGGTCGGCAGGAGAGGGTTGAGGAGCGAGTGCCCTTGTGGTGCTGTCCTCCCCAGGAGGGAGGGAGGGATGAGGACGTCCCGGCGTCCCAGCGACCCCCGGTGGTGACCGGGGAGCACTGCAGCATGCTGGGTAGCATGGGTTCAGCGTGGCCAATGCAGGCAGGGTTGCCGTGCGCCAGTGCTTCAGGTGTGCGCCACACTCAGGAGGGTGGGAGATCGCAGAATATGGAAAAACCCAGACCTTGGGGTAGGTGACGGCACCAGCCCCCATGCCCACTGCCGGTCCGTCCTGGATGGCCTTTCAGTTCCTCCGCCAGGGCCCTCGCCAACCAGCTGGGAACGTTGTCTGTAAGTGCGCCCAAGAGGATAGTCGGCCCCACCCCAGAGGGGTTAAGCTGGTGGGGAGAGAGGAGGCTTAGACAGGCGGACTTCGGGTTGGGCAGGATCTGGTTGGATGCCTGAGAGAGGCTCCTTGGTCTGTGATCCGAAGGAAAACAGAGTCAAAAAAGAAATGTGTATATATATAATATAAAAGGGCCAAAACAATAGAAGATTTTATGGCTTCTCAGTCTGCCTCCTTGTCACCAAAATGCTCACAGGAGGGTCCAGCCCCTCAGAATAAGCAGCAGTCCCTGTCAAAAAGGACAGAAAATAGAGGTAAAGCTAGAATTCAGGGTGCCTGAAAGGGGGAACCCTGAATCCAGTAAAAATAAGAGTCTCTCTCTCAGCAGACTGGAACTGGTACCTGCCAAGAAAAAACAAAACAAAAAGATAAATATGTCACCGCTACTCCTGAAGAAAGAAAGGAGCTGCCAGTGGACGCAAATAAAATGCCCTCAGTAGAGAACATGGCAAAGGCATGTTTGTTTTATTTTAATTTTCAAGAACTTTGGTTTTAGAAAGGCGCTTTTTGTAAGTAAAGAAATCAATCAATCAGAGTTCCTCTAAGGTATTTCAGACCATAAGGAATTTCACTACTATATCTGCACCCCCCTCCCGTTCTGTTCCCAATGCCTCTGGGGGAGAGGCTAAAATTTACTATGAAGATGAGGAGGAAGGAGAACCCATAGCGCCAGATGGTTCTCCTGAGCAAGAATTTCTCTCTCCTGGGCCTTCAGAGGATTACACTTCCCCATTATACCATTGCAGGCATATGGTAAATACCATCAGCCTGTGATATGGAGGAGGATGACGATAAGGTAGACCTGTGGATATGAGGGACTTAGCATCCACAGGGAGATTGTTGCTTCCTATATAGATACCCCTCACAAAAGCCATTTTCAAAGTTATTTCAGCACCCACATCAGCTGCTGACACTAACTAGATAATTGGGAAAAAAGTAACAGGTGGACAAGCAAGGTGCTGAGTACCTGTACTCCCACTCTGACCCCGAAGGAGTTGTCCAGACTGCCACCTGTGATAACGCCAAAGTGCCTCTTTCCTCCCAGTCTCCTGAAGAAGATTCCAGGAAACTGGATAGTATGAGCAAAAATATTTACACATCAGCTTCCCTACTCCTGGGGTAGTCAGCTTACTTAGCTTGCACAGCCCAGTACCAGAGAGAAACATAGAATTTGACGGCAGATAAGGACCGCTTGGCCCACCCAGTCTGCCCATTTCCCTACCTAATGGATAAGCTGCAGATCCTAGTTAACCAGCAGTCTACTTCTTTCTACCCCCACCTCCTAGAATTGCCTTATGACTATCCCATGCACGCTTGAATTCAACCACTGTTTTTGACTCCACAACCTCCTCTGGAAGGCTGTTCCATGCATCCACAACCCTCTCTGTGAAAAAATACTTCCTTACATTACCTCTGAGCTGCCCCCCAATCTTCAAATTGTGCCCCCTTGTTCTTGCACACCTCTTTTTCTGAAAGATGCTACCCTCTTGGACTTTGTTGATTCCCTTGAGGTACTTGAATGTTTCTATCTTGTTCCCCCTCTCCCTCCTTTTCTCGAGGCTATACATATTAAGCTCCTTTAGTCTCTCTTTATATGTCTTCTGGTGCAGACCCTGCACCATTTTAGTTGCCCTCCTCTGGAGAGCTTTATGAAATTCCATACTGGCACTGAGAAAAACGGCTACTAGAGACTTGGCACAGGATGTGGCCGACACAGCAAGGGAAGGAAGGAAGGGAGGGAGGGAGAAGAAATTGTTTAACCAGGAATGGCACACTAAGGCTAGCTTGTTTTCAGGTGCGACCTGGGAGCACAAGGAAGTTATGTGACTTGCTCAGGGTCACACAGTATGCATGTGGGGGCTGATGTGATTCAAATCCAGGTCTCCAGGCTTGCAGCTCAGTGCCCTTAACCACTCAGCAAGATCGGTCATAGATGCCATAAAATACCAGTTGCATATGGCTGTGGACATAAGTGACACTGCATCTAAGCTCATGGCCCACACGATGTCCTTGAGAAGGTTTGCCTAGCTTAGAACTACAAATCTATCCCAGGGCACGCAAACAAAAGCAATGTTTTTTTTCCCTGTGAGAGAAACTTCATATCTGGTGACGAAACAGAAGCTTACATTAAAAAGGTGGATGAGTACAAAATCACCTACAAGAGCAATACTGAGAAAGAAAATGCATTCACTTACTTACAGACCTTATGGAAGGGGAGGTGGGGGCATGGGGTACTAACCTCTTGCTCATGTTCCCCATGAGTACCCCCTCCCCCACAAAGGGGGCACTGTAGGGGCAGGGGTAGAAGGAGTGCTAGGCATGCAGCTGCAGCACCAGCCCCCAAACCCCAGGCAAAGCAAAATCCCTGACAAGTCTTCCCAGGTCGCCCATCCATTGCTAGTGGGGGGGATATCTGGTTCACTTCTTCCTGGAATGGATAAAAATGTTTACAGACAAGTGGGCCATGGAAGCATTGAGTCAGGGGTTGTTCCTACATTTCCGAAAATTCCATCAGCTGCTGTACCCAAAGATGTTCCAGCCTCACACCCTAACAGAAAAACATTCTATTGCAGATGGAGGTAAAGAAATTGTTGCAGCAGATGCAATGGTAAAAGTACCTGCCACACGATGACAAGGGGCTTTATTCCAGATGCTTCCTGACCTACAAGAAAAAAGGGGCATGGCAAGCCATTTTAGACTGACGATATCGGAACAAACATTGAAATAAAGAAAAATTCAAGATGGTGACACTAGGCTCAGTGATTCCATCTCTGCAAATTGGAGATTCACTGAAGTCAATGGATGTGAAAGACCTTACTTTCACATAACAGTCTGGCCAAGTCACAGAAAATACCTCCGGTTCAGGTTAGGAAACTTCCAGTACCAGTTCACAGTCCTTTCCTTCGGCCTCACTTCACCTCCAAGAGTATTCACTATGTGCCTAGCTGTGGTTGAAGCACATTTGAGAAGGAAAGTGGTGGTGTTTTTTTTCCCTACCTGGATAACTGGCTGATTTTAACAAAAACACAACAGGAAGCAAAATCTTCCATACTGCTGACACAAAATACATTGGAGGACCTTCCTCATAAACCTTCAAAAGTCTCAAACAGAACCAGTTCAAGTTACGGACTTTATCAGTACACAGTCGAATACCCTGCAAGGGAAGGCATTTCTTCCTCAGGCAAGGACAGAAAATCTGATTTCAGCTGCAGAGTCCATCAAAGCAGGTCAGCCAAGGCCTGCAAAGGATTTTCTAAGGTTACTTGGGCTCATGGTACACAAACAGCCAGGATGAGGAGAGGGACAGGGACAGGGAACTGAGCTTGCAAATATTGGAAGCTGTGGGGAAGGAGAGGCAGTAATTGAACCTGCCCAAGGTGGACTAGAGCATACCATCCTCAACATGTGCGAGGAGTTAGGTGATTCTGGAAGGACTGCAAAGTGGGTTCCTGACTCAGAGCATCATAGAACCAACAAGAAGCAATTTTTGATCTGTTGCTCACAAATGGGGAGCATGTACAGGACGTAACGGTCAGGGAGCTCCTGGCTGACAGTGACCATTTTACAGTGTGATTTTAGTTGGATATGGGCAAGGAAAGTATCCCAGCGAAGACCAAATCTTGGATTTTAGGAGGGCAGACTTCAGGAAGATGGATGAAGTGCTAAAGAGCCACGTAGCGGGCATCAGAGCAGATGTGGGGGTGGACCAAGGGTGGTTCATCATTGAAAGAATACTGGTTGCCACAGAGGAGTGTGTTAGGCTCAGGGGGAAGAACACAAGGGCCAAAGCACCCAGATGGTTCAGTTTTGGGGTTGCTGGGGCAATATGGGGAAAAAAGGTTAGCCTATAGAAAATTCAGGAAGATCAAGCGAGAGGTAGATAGGGAAAATTACCTAAGGTTGGCTAGTGAGGGAAGTAAGAAAGTCCAGCGAGCTAAGGCACAGAAGGAGCTGCAGATAGCTGAAGGAATTAAGAAGGGGGAGA
This sequence comes from Neoceratodus forsteri, assembly GCA_016271365.2. Taxonomy (NCBI): domain Eukaryota; kingdom Metazoa; phylum Chordata; order Ceratodontiformes; family Ceratodontidae; genus Neoceratodus; species Neoceratodus forsteri. Next base: position 48,213,268 of record CM028136.1, on the reverse strand, counting down.
AGGCCTTCTTTCATTATATAAGTGAGAAAAGAGACAAGAAGGACGGGATTGTTAGGCTTAAGAAAGGGGAGGAGTACGGCCTGGTGACACTGAGGGTTGAGGCGCTGGATGCCACACCTTGCACCATGCTGGTGACCCGGGTTCGGGAAAGAACTTGGGTCATTTGGAGGTCGGCTGGGGAGGCAAGGATTGAGTGTCCGGAGAACTGCTCTCCTTCCTCAGGGTGGGGGTTTGTGCTGCGATCGCTCGCACAGGAGGGGTTTGACCCGCTCCAGGCATACAAGCTTGGCCAACTCCATGGAGAAGGAGACAGCTGCTGCATCTGTTGCAAGGGTGCGGGGCAGGGAGAAAAACAGAGGAAAATACCGGGACCCAGAGAGGATCTATGATGGCCCTGATGGGCCGGAGACGATTCTCTGGGGGGCGGGTCATAGCCTCTGCTGGATCCACGGAGTAGGTGACAAATAATGTCATGATAAAAAAAAAAAAAAAATCTGGTCAGATCCATCATGGCTGCATAATGAAGTTAGTGAAGTTGTGTGGAATTGTTAAGGAGGTACGGAGAAACAACACAATGATTTCTAAGTAGTAAGATTTGTTTTAGTTTCTGTTCTAAGGAAGGTGTATACATTATTAGGAAAATATATATGGAGGTGTAAATTTTAGAAAGCAATAAAGGTTTACAGAAGAACCCCAGAGCAAATGCCACTGAGGTATGTGTTATTCCAGAAGATATTGGCCAGACAGCCAAATTTTAAAGAAAACACAATTGCACATACCCCAATAATGCAAAGCATCATGGGAAACATATGCAAATTCCCATGATGGTACCGAAGGTGGCAGTACTTCATTATAAGGACAAGTAAATGTTTTAATGCATCTGAGTTGATTATCTTTAGTATGGGGGTGCGGGGGGCACAGTGCCCTCCACATGGGGGGTTCAGGGGGGCAAAGCCACCCGAAGAAAACAGTGTTCATGGATGGATTTATGCCAACTGCATTTGCGGTCACCATAAATCCGTTGCTGTAACGTTGGTTGACAAAATATTTGTCAAACCAGCATCGTACAGCCGCTCTAAATAGTTTCCTGTTCAGTTTTTTTTGTCGTTTTGTTATAATTTTTTTTTATTAATGTAATGATCAGTTTGGTATCATTTTTCACTAATTTTACTTTAGTGTAATTGGTGCGGAGTGACTCCCGGTCCCATTGCACCTTACACTGTGTTGCAACCATTATTTTGCATTTTGTTTTATAACTTGTGAGAGGGTTGAATAAGGCCCTGTCCCATTTGTTATGCAGAAAGAGTTTAAATGCAAGGGTCTGTTCTGTCTTCTCCTTTTATGTCTCGTCTGTCTGGTTGCGTAACCAAATTTTTTTGTGAGACCTAGGAACTGATCAGTCCCGACGGTCTCACAGGAAAATTTGGTTGCGAAACCAGACAGACAGACATGAGACAGAAAAGGAGAGGACAGAATAGACCCTTACATTTAAACTCTTTCTGCATAACAAATGGGGCAGGGCCTTATTCAACCCTGTTGCATATGCAAGGCATCCATCCATTGCTAGTGCTGGCTGTACAGTCTCAGCTTGGACTTCTGTCTCTGCTAGTTTGGATGCCATTCCCCTGGTAATCACTCCTGGGCTTGCTGCTGCAGAATCCATACCTTTCTTCTGTGCTTCCCTGGTACCAGGTCTAGTACCCACGCACAAAACTCCTGGCTTCCAGTATGCACAGCATAAATCTCACTTAGGCTGACACCATCTGTCGTCAAGGCACAGGTCAGGAAGCACCGGAAAACCGGGGAGCAGTTTCAAGTCGCAAATCACGTTTTATTTTTTTCCAATAACAGTAAAATAAAAAATAGTTTTTATTTTACTGTTATTGGAAAAAATAACATGCTATTTGCAAATTTTAAAAACTGCTCCTGGTTTTCCTATGCTTCTTGACCTGTGCTTCGATGACATAACTTTGTTTACTGCATTTTATAAAATGACAGTCCATGTTAATCCTGCGGGTTACACACTCATACTACTCTTTATGCATACTAAATTTGTCAGATAGGGGCGCCATCTCACACCAGTCCTAGGCTTGCTGATGTTCTTACCTCTGGTCAGGAAACAGAAAAGCCTTGTTGCATTCTCTTGCTGTGAGAAGGTTTCTCAGCTTCCACATACCATGAGCCTAGTACACAGGCAGTCAGTCTTCCCAGTCATTTGTGGTGTTTGACCCAAACTGTGAGTTAAACTAGCCTTCAAGCAAGATGTAGCCAGCTGGGTTGTTATCTGTATCCTGGGCTGCCTCTGAAAGTTGGAAAGCAACCATAGATGGATGTACATTCCACCAGTATAGTGCCACTGTCAGTGGCTATCCTAGGTCAGTGTTTATTACGTGTTCTGTATACTGTAGCCAGAAGTAGTGCACATCTGCTTCTTAAGCATTAAAGCATTATATCCTGAATATTCGCTCTCAGAGACATGGAAGTTTGGGGGGATGAGTAAGCAATAAGACATGACAGGGTGTGCGTTAGACACTTCAACACATGGCTAGGAGGCGTCGTGAGGCACAAGGCCACTGGCCGAGTGTGTCCAACCTCTTAGTCATGTGTTAAAGTGTCTAACGCACATCCTGGAGTGTCTTATTGCGCTTTTGAAATGGTGATCTAAAATACAGATGTATGTCATAACTAGAATGCATAAAATTTAATAGTAAAACACGTACATATTTGTCTTAATTTTTAGTAAAATAGTTCCTCCGCCTGTTTTTTTTTTTTCTTTTCTTTTTTGACTTGAGGACTTTTGAGCTGCTAGAGCATCATTACTTCTAGTTGTTAAGGCGCTAGCTCCCCCCCCCCAGTAGTCTTACTTCATTTAGTTTGAACAGGAAGGTATGCTGTCTTCTTTTAGAATTGTTCTAAGTTATGGTAAGATGTATTATGAAATGGGCAGCAACCTATTAAGTACTACTCAGCCAAAAATGAGGATGCAGCAACTCGAGGAAGTGGCGGGTCGGGACAGCGAGTGAGCGAATGAAAACGGGAGCAAATGTCAAGTGAGGAACAGAACAGCACAAGGTGAGCTGAGGTTGCTAAACAGACAACGTAAAGCACAGTTTTTTTGAGTAATAGATTACGAGACTTTTTGAGGTGAGGGAAGTTGACAGCAGTTGGCAAGGCAGCTTACGATAAGCATATGGAGTGCGGGCGGCTGAGCGAGCAGGCGAGGAGAGACAGAACATGACAGTTGTTTGTTTTTTTTTAAATGTGCTGCCTGCATCCATGTAAAAAAAAAAAAGCTCTACAAAAACTAAGAGCCTAAAGGAGGGAAATATTGAGCACCTGTAATTGGCAGCCGATTAGGAAAGCCCGCGAAATTTAGGTGGGCAAAACAAGATGGCTGCTTTAGCTTTTATGAACATTCCAACTGGGCAGCTTTACCAGCATCAGTGCTCTTTGGGCACTGCTGGATCTTGTTCCTGTGCGTTACACACTTTATCACACAGGTATTGCCCAATGCAGTTCCTTATATTTTGGTGCCCATTTCATAACCCCACTTCAAGATTTGCTGTCCTTGTAAGCCCTGTATAAATCCAACAGGGCTCCTGGTGAATCAGGAAGTGTGCACTGCACAGGAACTCTCTAACATTTGAACACAGTCACAACTGAAAGAAACAGACTCTTACCTCAGTCCATTTGTTAAGCGTGTATTTTTAATAATAGTGTATCATTGTGACTAATCTGATGTGATGTATGACTGACAGTTACATCTGTGTTTACTGTACTGAGCCAGTTTGTGCTTATCTCTGTAATTAATCCCGGGTCGCCCCTGAAAAAGGGCCTACTGAGGCCCAGTGGGTTTACCTGGTCAACAAACATCAAATAAATAAAATAATAATTCATATTCGTCCTTCCTGATACAAAGATAAATGAACAGGTTGGGTTGAAAAAAAAAACACGAACCCGCCACCACACAGGAGGAGCACATGTGGTGACTCTAAGATAGGAAAATTACTTACCAGTAACTTTTTTTTTTACTGAAGGTTTTATTAAGTGAAGTACTGAATACATACAGGAACAAACACAATCAATAAAGAAATCAATACAGCAGAGGTACCATAACAACTGCAGTCAATAAAGAAATCGATCTGCTCCTAGAGCTGTGTGCTCAGTGGATCCATGAGTTGGGTGCAGAGGTGGGGATTGCTAGCTCCAGCTGCTCCACACAAATTGAAGTAAACTCTGCACTGTGATGCTCGGTAAGAAGAATACACAAACTCCAAAGTTTTAGTTCAAAAAGTAAATTTACTGGTATTCCAAAAATCACACAAATCCTTAACGTGGTGTAGATCAAGCACCATCGGCCTCCGAACTAGCTCCCCAGCGCTTTGACCAGGGCGTGGTCTATGTCCGGGGGTGGAGTTAATGTGGGTGAATCCTACCTTAAGTACCCATTTCCAGGATGGTACCTATGGGGCACCCTTTAACATTTTATCTGTTACAACTTTTGGATTCAAAAGTGGCTCTGGGAGGATTAGAACTTGTTACCTTTATATAACTAAAATTAAAACTAATTGCTAGAGTTGCTAGAATGGGGGAGAATTAATGGGCATATAACCGAGGAAGATTAAAGTATTTATGGAATGATGCACCCAAGACCCCCACTTTCTACATGCTACCAAAAATCTGTAAGAGACTAGAAAAAAAAAAAGGCCATCCTGTTGTTTCAGGGGTTGGATCTATGATAAACATCCTGAACCAATTCATTGATTTTTTTTCTTTAAAAAATTGCCTTTACATGTCAGCTGTTACCCAAGAGATGCACTAGATGTCCTGGATAAATTTCTTTCTCATGTTCTCTTCTTTTGGAACTGAAACTTTGGAGTTTGCTTATCCTTATTACTGAGCATCAGAGTGCAAAGTTTACTTGGATCTTAATAAAGAAATCAATATAGCAGAGGTACCATAACAAATAAATGCTATACACATATAGCAGCTAAACAATTCCATTATATATAATCATCCAGCACGACTTGGGAGAGAAGTATTGGCAGAATGAATTAAAAACGTACCTGCTTTCCAGCAATATATATTTGAATTAACCTCTTAACATTATAGGCAATTTGCACAGTGTTAGTGTCAAGTAATTGCAATTGAGGACCAAAAACCGCACCCCCACACACACACACACAACAGCAGCATCTCCTCTGAAGCCGCTCATTGCAGTTATCATGGGGCAAAATCTGCATCCACTGAAACTGTGTAGCACTCCCAGCATTGCCACTGAAGACTAAATTGATCAAGCCTATCATGTAGTTCTACTGTGAGTTTCTCAAAATGATAAATTTCAAAAACTATCTTACAGCATTCTGCCACAGTTGGGACCTTCGAGGCCAGCCATTTTCTCATTATTGCTTTTTATGTTTGCTTGCACGCATGTGCAGGCAAACATAGTGCCATCATCCGAGTTTTTCGGAGGTGTGTCAGCATCTTCCAATTCAGTCAGTGTGTTTGCAGGCGCAGTCGCAGTTCTCCAATCACTGCTGGAGCTGTCTATGACAGCAGTTGAAAATGCAGTGGCATACAGTTGAAAGAGGGAGCTATGCTTCAGTGAGCAGCGATAAGATATCACCTGCTCATGCGTGCTCCCCCCTTACACACACGCATACTGTGTGCTCGCCCACGCACACACTGTATAGCCGATGGGGGTGCCCAGTCCCCCGTCGGCTGTGCTGCGCTCCCCCCCAAACAGAGTTCCAGATGCCACGCTGGGTGCCCACCCCAGTGTGGCAACACATCTGTATGGGCGACGGGGGTGCCCAATTCCCCGTCGGCTCCAGACCCCCTCAAACAGCCTTACAGCTGCTATGCTGGAGCCCACCCTCCCAGCTGCAGCACAAGTCTGAATGGCCGATGGGGTGCCTAACCCCGCCTGCTCCAGCCCCCAAACAGCTCTTATAGCTGCCACGCTGGGAGCCCACCCCAGCGAGGCAAACGTCTCCGCCATTGCCTTCCTGTTAAAAAAAAAAATAACAAAAACCTGTAAACAAGAAAACGTTCCCTTGGCGTTCACCCAGCCCACCTGCGGCCACCCACTGCGCACCCTGCCTCCCCACACCCCCCATACTTACCTCCGGACTTCGGCGCAATGATCTTCGGTGGACCGGGAACACGTCTGCACTCTTCAAAGCCGACCGCGAACTGAGGAAATGCCGGTGAGCTGTATGATGGGATAGATAGGGTTTTTTCAACTTTGCTGCATATCTCAGGCATTCTTTGGAATTTTTGCACCAAATTTTCAACATGGGGTTTTTGGGACCCCTTCTCATGAATGCTCTCACTGTCATGGCGTTAGTCAGGCCCGAAGGGTGATTTCGCAGTCACTGCGCGAAATCACCTTTCCGGACTGAGTAACAAAACGACACTGCCACTGTTCATAAGGTGGGCTCTCAAAAAGCCTATGTTGAAAATTTGGTGGAAAAATTCCTAAAAAATGACTGTTTCTGGAGCGTGCTTGCAGTTCTCTCACAGATTTCGTAAGTTTGCCAATTTTCAATATTTTCATTCCAGATTTTCAACATTGCCATTTTATTACACTTCCTTATGAACAGTACAGCTGCCATTTTACACGTCACACAAAATGTGTTTCCGCACAGGTAGCGCACAATGGTACAGTCGGTGTGCGAAAGCAATGTTTGGGACAGATTAGGAAAATCACAGTTACACTGTTCATGAGCAGAGGTCTTAAAATGGCTATGTTGAAAACTTGGTGACAAAAGTCCATAAAATGACTGTGTTACAAGTGAGCATTGCGCAGTTTCCACGCACCCTTGTAAATTCATGACTTTGTAATATATTCAGTCCAGATTTTCACCAGTGGCATTTTTCCACACTTCCTTATGAACAGCACAGCTGTCATTTTTCACAACATGGCCGAAATGTGTTTTCACACTTTCAGCGCAGAGATGCGTGGTCGCTGTGGGAAATCATTGTTCGAGGCAGATAAAGAAAATCACAGTGACACTGTTCATCTTCGGAGGTCCCAAAATGCCTGTGTTGACAATCTGCTGTAAAAAATTCCCAAACTAATTACATTACGGGTGTGCGTTGCACAGTTTCTATGCACGCTCGTGACTTCACCATTTTTTTTTATATTTTTGCTGCAGATTTGCAACATTGCCATTTCCTACACCTCCCCATGAACAGTACAGCTATCATTTTTCACATCCTGTTCGGAATGTGTTTTTGCACCTGTGGTGCTAAATGCCGTAGTCGCTGTGCATAAGCAGCTTTCGGCTAACAAACTGATATTGCCACTGTTCATGAGGTTGGGGTCACAAAAAAACCATGTTGAAAATTTGGAGTGAAAATACCAACGAATACCTGAGGTGTTGGGGTTTCCAACCATAACGCCCCACCCTGTAGAGAATGACAGGCATCAGGGGGTGTGACTTGGGATTCTTGCCTGTAATGCTCATACCATTCCACACCCTGCAGCCAGTGAGAGGCATCAGGTATGCCTTGGACTCTTCAGCCCCAAAGTTCACCCCATTCTCCATACCGCACCTATCTCACCGTATTTCCGATGGAATGGGATGCATGAGGCCAAAGACCCTGTTGCACACCGTGACACTTGTCAGTGTCTGCAGGGTGGGGTGTGGTGAAATGGCGTGGCCGATACGCCTGATGACCCAAAGGCACACCCCAATGCCTGTCACTCTCTGCAGGGTGGTGGTGGGGTTGCCTTCAGTTCAGTACTTCACTGCCATTCCTATTATGCAGCTCTGTAACTTCTACACTACCAATGCCAATGCCAGCAAGCAAACATTCGGCATTGACAAATGCTTGTTTCATAGGTAATACGTATACTAAAAGCAGTGATTTGGACCACTTACGATGCCCTCTAGTGGGGATTGAAAGTAAATCCAGTTCAACCGTGAGCTCGACCAGTTCTCCCAACAAGTCCTTCAGTTCTTTCAGGAGGGCATGCCAGTATGGAGTAATGACAGGGCACGACCAGAAAATAAAAGCCTGATCTGCCAGGGTGTATCCGCAATCCCTCATTACCAGTAACTCTTGATCTCCTTGAATATTTTCTCCATAGAGCCACATGACCTGCTCACCCCCCACCCACCCACCCATTACCCCCAGCTTGCAAGTATCTTATCTGACTGATAATACTTGCCAGGGTAAGAAATCTGAACAATTAGATTCTGGTCCCCGTGGGGTCATAGTATCTCCTGCATAAGACCAGAGTGTAGTTCTCTAGAGGAGATACTCAAGAGTGCTAGGTAACCTTCCTGTCCTTGTCCCTCAGACTTCAGCTGCTCCTCCTGCCTTGTCTACATTTGTAATGTTATAGGACTCTATTTCTGATTCACAGTTGTTGCTGTGGAAATGATTCTGATGTCACAAGTAGGAGATGATGGCATCACATGTAAACGTGCAACAGGAGCAGACATAGAAACATGGAAGTTGACAGCAGATAAGATCCACAAGGCCGTTTCTTTTTTTACCTTATGAATGTGCCATCGGCCTTTGCTCTGTCTATGGCCTATCTATTCATACTCATTTGTATTGCTCCCTTATGCCTATCCCATGACTATTTGAAGCCCTGCACTATATTCATATCCACCACTTCCTGAGGTAGGCCGTTCCATGCATTCACCACCCTTTCTGTGAAAAAGAACTTCCTCACATTACCCCTTTATCGGCCTCCCTCTAATTTCATGCTGTCCTATTGTCCTGCTATTTTTCTTATATTGAAACGTGTTAGGCTCTTTCACCTTGTTAATGCCCTTAAGGTGTCTGAATGTTTTGACCATATCACCTCTCTCCCTCCTTTGCTCTAGGGTATACATATTGAGCTCTGTTAATCTGTCCTCATATGTTTTCCGATGCAGTCCCTGCACCATTTTGGTTGCCCTTCTCTGGACTGCCTCAATTTGGTTACTGTCCTTGTGAATGTGTGGCCTCCAGTACTGCACGCAGTATTCCAGATGGGGCCTAACCAGTGTCTTCTAAAGAGGGATTATTACTTCCCTCTTACGACTTGTGATACCCCTACTAATACACCCCAACATCCCCCTAGCCTTACCTACTGCTTTATTGGTCTACTTGGATGATTTCAGGTCATCGGTGATGATGATGCCCAAGTCTCTTTCTTCCCTTGTGACTGTCAGCAACTTCCCTCCAAACTTATAGGTGGCTTCAGGGTTTCTCTTCCCTTTGTGCATGATCTTGCACTTCTTTGCGTTAAACCCCAGTTGCCACTCTACCGACCATTTTGCCAGTTTATCCAGATCTCTTCTCATTCTGCCCACCCCATCTGGACCATCTACTCTGTTGCAGATCTTGGTGTCATCCTCAAACAGGCAAACCTTACCCTCCAGTCCATCTGCAATGTCACTGATGAAGATATTGAAGAGGACTTGCCCCAGGACTGATTCCTGCGGTACCCCACTTGTGACTTTCATCTCGTCTGACTGTATACCATTTACCACCACTCTCTGTTTTCTGTCCGCCAACCAGTTTGCCACCCAGTTGACCAACAATGACCCACCCCGAGCCTACCCAGCTTATTAATCAATCTTCTGTGTGGAACAATATCGAAAGCTTTGCTGAAGTTAAGGTAGGCGACATCAACTGCTCCCCCTTGGTCCACCACTCTGGTTACCCAGTCAAAGAATGCTATGAGATTAGTTTGACAGGACGTTCCTGTTGTAAACCCATGCTGTCTTGGATCCTGTGCTCTTATGGATTCAAGGTGTTGCGCTATCCTTTCCTTAAGGAGTGCCTCCATAATCTTGCCCACTACTGAGGTAAGACTGACTGGTCTGTAGTTCCCTGCCTCCTCCCTGCTACCACTCTTGTGGATTGGGATTACATGAGCCCTTCTCCAGTCTTCTGGGACCTCTCCTGTGCTCAGAGACTCACTAAACCATTCTGATAATTGCCCTGCTAGTTCCACCCTTGGCTCCTTTAGTACCCTGGGATGTATGCCATCAGGTCCCATTACCTTGTCCACCCTGTGCTTATCAAGCTCTTGTAGGACCCTTTCTTTTGTGAAGGGACTAGTGCACACCTCCCTCCCTCCCCCCTGTGTCCATGGTGCTGAGCTGTTGGCCCTGCCCTACCTTCGCTTCCATAAATACTGAGCAGAAGTATCTATTTAGGATAGATGCTTTTACATGGTCCTCCTTCTCACACGCCCCCTTATCCCCTTTGATCTTAGCAATACCACCTCTGGACTTTCTCATTTCACTAATGTATCTATAGAAAGTCTTGTCACCTTCTTTTACTGTTCGTGCTAGTGTTTCCTCGGTTTGGGCCTTTGCCTGCCTTACTGCCTTCCCTGCTTCCCTTAGGGAAGTTTGGTATGCCTCCCTATCGTCATCCCACTGCGTCCCATTATATTTCCTGAAGGCCAGCCTTTTGGCTCTGATCTTTTCTGCTGCTGTTTTTGAGAACCAAAGTGGTTTCCTTCTTCTTTTGCACTTCCTTTTCTGTCTAACACAATGGGATGTTGCTTCAAGTATTGCTTCCTTAATGCTTGCCCACTTTGCCTGTACCGCCTCACCTGTATTTCTTTTTGCCAGGGCTAGCTTAACTCTGTTGGCCACCTTATCAAAGTCAGCTCCTCTGAAATCCCATATTTTTGCCTTGGAATGGGATGATTTAGTTCTAGTGGCCAAATTGAACCATACCATGTGATGGTCAGTGGTCCCAAGGTGAGCTTCTACCTGAAGATCTGTGATCCTTTCCCTGTTAGTCAGTACTAGATCTAGGATAGCCCTGTCTCTTGTGGGTTGTTGTACCAATTGTTTGAGGCCCTTCCCCTGCAGGGAATCCACTATGTGTCTAGTTCTGGCAGATGTTCCTGCTGGTATTGACCAGTATGTATCTGGCATGTTGAAGTCTCCCATTATCAGAACCTCCCCTTTAGCTGTCATGTTTTGTATAACTTCTAACAGTAATGTGTCTATGTCCTCCCCCTGGTCTGGAGGCCTGTAGACAACCCCAGTTCGTATGGCTGTCCCATTTCTTTTTTCCAGGGTGACCCATAGTTCTTCTGGCTCCTTATGTGTATTCTGAATTTCTGTAGCTTTGATATTTTCATTAACATAAGGGCCACTCCACCCCCCTTTTGCACCTCGGTCTCTTCTGAACAGTACATAGCCGGGTACTGAAGTCTCCCAAATGTGGTTACTGGTGAACCATGTCTCGTTAATGGCTAGTATGTCCAGTTTAGCCTCTGTCATTATTGCCTGCAGGTCTGGAATCTTGTTTCCCAGACTGCAAGCATTTGTGTACATGATTTTCCATTGGCCAGATTTTGATGTGTTAGTTGTTGGACAAGGTCTGGCATTTCCCCTGTGCGTCGTATGGGGAGCTGGACCTTTTTCCTTACCTGGTGATGCAAATGAACTACAAACATGCTGAACTCCTGTTTGATCACTAGCTGAGGGGGGGAGGAGTGTTCTTACCATTCGACGTATTGGGTGCTGCACCCCTCTCCCCATTTGCTAGTTTAAATATTCTGCAAAGACGTCAGACTCCTGCCCCAATACACTGACTGCCTCCTTAGTCAGATGCAGTCCATTGAATCAAATTTAAAGAACTTTCGCCTCCAAAACCATTGCCAGTTACCTACAAATTTGTGTCCTTCTTCCTGGCACCAGCCCTTGAGCCATATGTTTAGCTCCCCTGTCTCCCCTTCTTTGACCTTCCGTCCATCTGACTCCCTCTCCCAGACTGGCAGGATCTCAGAGGAGGAGATGCCGGATGAAATGGATGATGGTTTGTCACCCAGCCTGGTCAGGTGTTCCTTGGTCTCCAGAACTGACTGGCTGGCAAGATCGTTAGTCCCTATATGTACCATGACATCTATGTTTTGTCCTGCTTCCTGTACAATTTTAGCAATGCGGTCAGTGTCTCTCCACGCTGATGTACCTGGGAGACATCTAACCATTACCCCTGGCTGGAGATAGGTATCAACTTCCTGAATCATGGAGTCTCCTATGATCAGAAGTTTTTTGGATTTCCTTTTTGCTTTTTTTGTTTTGGTTCTTGTTTTCAGTGAGTTTTGTTGTGCTAGCTCCTGTGCTGCAGTTTCCTGCTCTGCAGTGTCCTCAGCCCCTTTGTTTGATTTCAGGGATAGAGGCAGATACCTGTTTGTAGTTTTTATATGGTTTGTGGAGGTAATATGTTGGAGAGCACTGTGTGATGGGGCACCCGATTTGCCCCTTCTAACCACCTGCCAACTTCCTGGACCAATTACCCTCTTTGGTCGAGGTGCTTCTGTTGGATGTTGGGGAAATGGTGGGTGGTTCTTATAATATATTTCCTCCTGAATATGCGATTTGAGGTGCACAATCTCTGCCCATGCTGCCTGGAGCTGAGCCCTTAGATCTCCAGTGGCCCAGCATGTAGGATAAGTGTCCTAAATCCTGTATAACTGTCCTTTTGAAAAGTGTCCTGCAGTACCTGCGTTAATAATATCCATTCCAGATAAGTTGCTGGGTTTATAACCTGGTCAGAGTAATTAGTAGGAGGAAAATGAAAGCAAAAGTTTGGTTTTGTGTTTTGTTTGTTTTTGTACGACTTGTTATAACAAGTTAAAGTACTTGTGTCCCTGTAAATGAGGTCACTGTGTGGATACCCCTCTGATCTGCCCCTTCCTGCTTTGCTACAGGAAATGTCATGACTGTGCTACCCTATAAAGGAGTGTAGCGTGGGGTGGATGGGGATGGGTTGGGGGTGGGTGGCTGGGCCCTTCCCCTGCCGAAAAAGAACAACCATGGATGAAAGAAACAAGGAGGTAAGAGCAGAAACAATCAGCCAGCAACAAATGCAGTAGCCCTGAAAGCTTACCCTAATGATAGATAAAACTATAAAACCTGTAAAGCACCATCTGTAATGTCTTCACAGAAGATATACCCTGTAAGAAACACTTTGCTACAGAGAAAAATAAAGCAGTAACAGAAGACGTACCTTGCAAAAGACAATTTGAATCAGAGGATTACAGCAGTAATCTGTTAGCACACCCTGTAATAATGCAGCAGATGGTATACTCAGCAACAGCAATTTGAATCAGAGAAAAATAAAGCAATAAGATGTTAGCAACAAACAGTAACAATCCCTGTGAGTACAAAAAAATAACACACAGTAAATCTGCCTAGCCAAAAGAAGCTTTACTCCTTTTCCTTGCTCTGGTAAGGTTCTTTGCTCTGTCCTTACAAGAAACCTAGAAGAAAAGAGCTCAGGTGAAGCTAGGTACCTTTGCCAGCAAACCTAGACAAATTCCAAACTGCAAAGATACTGTTTCCATACAGAGTTCCTTAGCAATGAAGAATACGGAAAAGGTAATAATAAGAAATATAAGAAATACAACTAGGAGGGTGTAGAATGTCTAATATTAGTTTTCCCACTGGCATAAATGTTTGGTGGAATCTGGACCCCTGCTGAAAACAGATATGCAAGATCTCAGTTGGGCTATTCTGTGGAAATAAATTATTTTCTAAAAACTACTTATTTTCAAATTTTTCTTCCACTTTAGACCCCCTCATAGAGACATAGAATTTGACGGCAGATAAGGACCGCTTGGCCCACCCAGTCATCTTCTGTCCACCACACTTTATATAGAACAATTAGTTACTTACTGTAACAGTAGATCTTCGAGAGAATCTCTTTCATCAGGCCACACCTATGGAGCTACAGCGGCAGGCACTAGGACCACACAGAAACTTTTTGCAAGCAGTCCACTAGGGGCTGCTTATGGCAACGTCCTGCATCAGCACTTCCCATAAAAATGTGGGCGGCCCCTTCCCTCTTCAGTTCCCCGCCAGAAATCATGCTCAGTAGACCTCCTTCTAGGGAACCAGGAGAGAACCTAAGATTCCAGCTACCATGCAAGGCAGGAAACAGCAGGTAAACTGTCCTGGAGAAAGAGACAGGAGTTACAAAGCTGTAAATCCTAGGGAGATGGAGGGTGGGACAGCATGACCTGATGAAAGAGATTCTGTCGAAGATCTACTGTTATGGTAAGCATGTAACTGTTCTGTCTTCTTCAAGGATATCTCTTTCATCAGGCCGCACCTATGGAACTAGTACCTAGCAGTACTGACAGTAAAACAGTCTGGGTGGCTGGAGCCTATAGGCCTAAGAAGGGAGGCCTTAAAGCACAGCTAGGTCAAAACCTGCCCTTTTCCTTGAGGCCGTGTCCAGACTGTAGTGTTTAGTGAAGGTGTGGATAGTACTCCAGGTGGCAGCTGCACAGAGCTCTGTAGCAGACACATTTTTAAAACGGGCAACAGTAGCAGTCATGCCTCTGTCGGAATTACCACGAACATCACTGGGAAGTTCCTTACCGTACCTCCTGTAACAAATAGTAATTCAGTTGGCCAACCATTTGGACAGGCACTGTTTAGAAACAGGTACACCCTCTTTCCCAGGGGCACAGAAAACAAAAGGCTGTGAGGACTTCCTGCAGTCCTTTGTGCAATGTATATAGCACCTGAGTATTTTATGTACATCTAGAGTATGGAGCAATGCTTCCCACTGGATTGGCATGCTCTGGAAAATAAACTGGCAGGTGTATGGTTTGATTTTAAGTAAACACAGACACTACCTTAGGAAGAAATTCAGGATTGGTATGTAGAGACACCCTGTCTTTGTGGAAAATCAAATAAGGAGGCTCACATATTAGAGCCTGAAAGCTCTGAAATTCTTCAAACAGAAGTAATGGCAACTAAAAATAATGCCTTCCAAGAAAGGAAGCGTATGCCACAAGTCGGAACCAACTCAAATGGAGCCAAAGTAAGCTTCTTCAAACAAAATTTAAGTCCCAAACTGGGACTGGATTAAGAATAGGTGACTTCAAGCGTGGAATGCCTTTTAGAAACGTATGGGCCACCTCCAGCGGAGCAACTGTATGACCATCAGTGGGCACATGGAAAGCTGAAATGGCAGCCAAGTGCTCTTTGATAGAAGAATATTGCAGGCCTGCATCTGACAAGGACAGCAAGTACTCCAGGACCTGGTTTACTGGACAGATAAATGGCTCTAAGTGATGAAAAGCAGCCTATAAGGCGAACCGCTTCCACTTCATGGAATAAGTGGCCCTGGTGGAGGTTTTTTTGGCAGCCACCAGGACATTAGCCACCTTTTATGACACCCCAAACCTGGCAATGGCTATATCTTCAGGAGCCATGCATGAAGGTTGAGTGACTTGAGATCGGGATGGACCAGGGATCCCTGTGCTTATGACAACAGGCCCTGACATAATGGCAGAAATACTGGTGGTTCCACTGCCAATTGCTGCAGTAAGGGGAACCAGATCTGACAAGGCCATGGGGAAACAATGAGTATCAGAGTTGCTCCCCCATTTGGAGCTTGACTAGTACCATCTGAATTAGAGGGAGGGGAGGGAGTGTGTAGAGGAACCTCCTCTTCCAGAGAGGGACAATGCACCTTGCCAGAAAACTCCAGGCCCTGGAAGGAATGAACATGTTGTTTGGGGATGCAAAAAGGTCTAACTCTGGATGACCCCATCTGTCAAACAGCTCTTCTGCCACCAAGGTCAGCAGCTCCCACTTGTGCATCCTGGACTGTGACCTGCTTAGCCTGTCTGCCAAGATGTTTTGGGCACCTGTAACATGTACTGCAGCTAGTTCTAGGCCATGTTCTAGCGCCCAATACCAAACTTTCATTGCCTCCTTGCATGGGAGTAGGAATGAGTTCCCCCTTGCTTGTTGATATAGTGCATCACGCTGATATCTGTCTGTACTAACAGAGGTCCCCGTTATAGATGGATCTGGAAGGCTTGTAGACCGTACATAACAGCTCTCATTTCTATGACATTTATGTGGAGGGTGCTCTCCACTTGGTCCATGTCCCCTGTGTCTGATGGAGTTCCAAATGTTCCCCAGAGGCATCTGTAGTGAGAATCTGGTGAGGGGAGAGGAACCAGAAAGGAATCCCCTTAAATAAAAGGTTGGGTTCCATCCACCATTGAAGCACCTTTCAGACAAGAGAGGTTACCAGAATCCTTTGATCTTACTTCGAGAGGGTTCCTTCAGTTGGTCATAACATGTAGGACTAGCGCCATCTGGCGTCAGGACCCAACGGTAGACTTTTCCAGCAATACCCGATGGGGGACCACCCACCGAAGTCGGCATGAGTCTATATAGTAGGCAGTCCCCAGGCCCACCCTCCAGTTCTTTCCTGCCGTTGCCTCGGCAGTGCCTTTCGGTAGGCTCACCTTAGCGATTGTCGGTTGAATGTTCCATTTTTTCAGTCATTTTATTCCTCAAAAAATTGTCACTGTATCTTATTTTCAACGATCTATAACGTCTCCAAACAGGAAGTGCGAGCTTGTGGCACGCAGATTCTGCACAAGGACGGTCACAAATGGTGTGTGATCTGCCTAGGCCCAGACCATCCGGTTGCCTCCTGTGCAGACTGTCAGCCTTTCAACCAGGCCACGCGGAAGCGAAGGCAGCAGGCCTTAAAGACTCATCTCCTCAAAACTAGATTAACATCGTTAGAGAAACAAATGGAGAAAATCCAGGATTCGACCTCCACTTCTTCCTCTTCAAAACATAAAAAGAAGGAGAAACACCGTGAGAAGGAGCACACCACAGAGAGCAGGCACGGCAAGTTTCGAGGTCTGCTGCCAGGCGTCGGGCCCCCGCCGCCTGCTGTAAGTGATCCAGGCTGTGTCCAGGGACTCTTCCTCTAAGACTCTTCTCCCGGTTACAGTGCAAGGTAAGCCCACGACTGCCACTAAGCCACTCCCCAGCTCCTCTGGGGACTGCACGGCTGCCGACAAGTCGGTTCCCTACTCCACGGGGTCCTGCACGGCTGTTGTCGCCGACTTGGGGGGGGGGGCTCCTCCTTGACTCCTGCCACACCTTCTCCCGGTCAGACTCTCCCTTCTCGGGACCACTCTGGCGTGGCTCTCCCATCAGGGACTAACGTGAGCCCACCCGACGTCTTGAGTAGCCCAGGGAAAACTCCCCCTCTTCCCCTTCATTCTCCGCCGGTTGAGGCTTCCTCCAACCCCGCCTCTCTTGCTGGAGATAGTGCTGGTCCTCTGGAGGTGGTCTCTCCAGGGTCGCACCCACTTTCCCCTTCTGGGGTCTCGGGTCAAGAGGATCATCCTCCGCCTACGAAGCCACCCTTGGAGGTTCCCTCTATACCTGACTTAGGGAGCATTCCACGGCCAATCGACCTGCCCCAATCGGAGCAGCTCCCGTGATTTCGCTTCTCCGACACCAGTCTCCTAGGACGGAGCCCTCCTTTGCCACCATTGGACTTTTCATCAGGAGCGGGTCCCTTGTCGGATCCCTTGCAATGGGTCCCGACGCCGGCGTACCCAGTGCCAGACGTGATTCTGACGTCGGCTCTGCCGATCCAGTCATCAGTGGTTCCGGCGCTAGACCCCTTGCATGTTCCGTCGACAGGGGTCCCGACGCCAGCCTATCCTACGCCGGACCCTAGGCATATCTACACTATGCCGGGCACAACGTGGATGCCCTTGACGTCAGCTCCCCGACGTCAGGTCTTTTTGGTAGACCCCACTTTGTCCCTCAGTACCCCTCAGGGTTTTTCACAGGCCATACCCCAGCTGGTCTGTCGCATGATTGGCTCTCCCAGGGACATGTCTGCCCAGGTTATTCCCATTTCCCGGGTTATTCTCCAGGGTACCTGGAATATTCTTATCCTCCTGGTGCTTACCCTCCCCCCACCTCCCCTCCACATTTAACTTCTCCTCCTCCTCCTCCTCCACCCTCTCCAATCTCTCAGCCAGACGTTAAGAGGCCATTACATCCTGGTGGAAGGATGCGAGAGCTGAGATAGTTATGGACCTGGAGAGTAGGTTCCCACATCCCCTTCCCTCTCCCAGGTCCGATTCCCACGTGGACTCTGACTCTGACACTGTCCACATCCGGGGAACTGCCAGGGCAGACATTTCTCTACTGGATTTCCAAACTGGAGACAATCCGGGCTCTGGGCGGAACTATTCAGGGGAACCATCGCTTACTGATTCTCTGACCCCAGGGAAGGTATCTCCAAAATCTCCTTTGGAAGACCCTTCCTTTGCGGATCTTCTGAGGTCTATCCAAACCTTCTACGAGTGGGAGGTGGAGGAACAAGACCCAATGTGGCAGAGGCTTGCAGAGCATCTGGATCTCACGACCCAAGCTACGGTCCCTTTTTCCCCATGGATAACACCTCATCTAGACCTCACCTCGACCATCTAACAACTGCCTAATTCCATCCCGGCTGTCCCAAAGAGAGCAGGCAGGACATACCGGGCACCTAAGGATGCCCCGTTTCTGGCTGCCCATTCTAAGGCGGACTATGTGGTCATTTCAACAGCTAATCTGGTTCAAGGTCAGTTGGCATTCATCTGTATCCCCCTGCCCCGGGTCTTGCCTGACAATAGGCAGGATTTGTCTAGTGCACTTAACTGGTCAACAAAAAAACGAAAAAAATAAAATAAAATTTCAGCTGCTCAGGATCGATCGTCTGCTCCTAAGCACCTGAGTTTGGTTCCTCCCGACAAAGAGTCAAAGCAGTTTGACCAGTTCGGGAAAAAAGTTTACTCCTCGGCTACACGTGTCATGAGGTCCCTGAACTACGTAGCCCCATGGTGTCCCACCAAAAAGCTACCCTTGCCAGGCTGGAGGACCGCATTCGATATGCTGAATTCGGACCTCAAAGAGGAACTCGCCCAGGATATCAGACTCTCAAAAATTTCTTGTCTGCATGCGCTCCGGGCCACCTACAACTCTGTCGACTCGGTGGCTCGAACCACGGCGACCAGCGGCATGCCTGGCTCCGCATTGCAGGCCTCGCTAACGAGGTCCAGTCGGCCATACTGGATGCTCCCTTCCAGGGCTCAGTGCTCTTTGGTGGGGACACCAAGGACATCATCACAAACCTCCAAGAATGAGGTCAGGCTCTTAGGTCTGTGAGGTCCATGTACCGTCAGGGCAGCCAGCAAGGTCAAGCGCAGCAGCCCTTTTGGATATGGACCTGGAGGCAGAGACGTAGATGCCCCCAGTTTGGGCAGGGAAAGAGTAAGGCCACGGGTAGCGTTTCCACCCACCCCACCTCCAAAACCCAGCATCATTCTGGAGGAACTCCTCCAGACCCACCTGCCCCCTCCTGACTTCTTGGACCCCCCGATTTCTGGAAGAGGGACAGGTGGGGGGGAGGTTCATTTGCCACCTGCAGGAGTGGCAGCGCATCACCTCTGACAAATGGGTCCTGCAGTTAGTGTCCATCGGGCACAGCACAGAATTCTTAGAGGTTCCTCCCGAATCTCCTTCTGGAAGGTCCACCGAGTCCAGAGACCAGGTGCTTCTAGTAAGGGAGGAAGTAGAGGCTGTCTTACAAAAACAGGTTATAGAGCCGATCCCTCTTCATCAGAGGGGACGGGGGTTCTACTCCCAATTTTTCCTGGTTCCAAAAAAGGCAGGCGACCTAAGACCCATACTCAACCTCAACAGGCTAAACGTGTTAGTTGACTACAAAAAATTCAAGATGCTCACGCTCCAGAGTCTGCTACCCCTGTTGCAGGACAGCCACTGGTTGTGCGCTCTGGACCTGTAGGATGCTTACCTGCACATCCTGATATTAAAGAACCACCGCCGCTTCCTGCGGTTTGTCTTTCAGGAGGATCACTTTCAATTCAAAGCTCTCCCCTCTGGTCTTTCTTCAGCACCCAGGGTTTTCACCAAGTGCCTAGCGGTGGTGGCTGTGGTTTAGAGATGCCATGGTATTGCAGTTTTCCCATACCTGGATGACTGTCTGATCTCTGCCCCTTCCAAGGAGTCCCTTACAGAGACGCTTAGCATTACCTTGGACCTGTTTTCTGACTGGGGATTACGGTCAATTGCCCGAAATCCTCCCTGACTGCTTCCCAATGCCTTCAGTTTATTGGAGCCATTCTGGACACAGTTCAGGGCAGAGCCTTCCTCCCTCCGGATCGAAGGGATAGTCTGATGGAACAGGCCACCATGGTGGCCTCTTCGAGGTACCTCCCAGCCCGAGAAGTCCTACGCCTTCTCGGCCTGATGGCAGCCTCTATCTCCACAGTCCCCATGGCGAGGCTCCACATGAGAGTTTCTCAGTGGTCCCTCAGAGTTCAGTGGGATCAGCTTCAGGATCTGCTGGATCAACCAGTTCTTATCTCCACGGCTATGCAAAAGGATCTTCTGTGGTGGAGAGATCCCTCGAACCTATCCTTAGGCCGCCCCTTTCAGGGTCCTAATCCCATGGTGATCCTTTTGGGGACCATCAGACACTGGGACTTTGGTCCCGTCAAGAGATGTCCTTACACATCAGTGTCTTGGATATGAGAGTGGTACTGTATGCTCTTCATGCATTTCAGACTATTCTACCCAAGGGACTAGTACTTATACAGATGGACAACATCTGGTATCTCAACAAACAGGGTGGCATCTCGCTCCTACCCCCTTTGCAGGGAAGTGATGAGAGTTTGGAACTGGGCACTTCTGTACTGTCTGTCCCTCACAGCCGTACATGTTCCAGGAGTGGAAAACGTTCTAGCAGACAACCTCAGCAGAGCGTTCACCCTCGATCACGAATGGGAACTAAACCAGGCAGTGGCAGAATCTCTATTTCAGAAATGGGGACGACCGGAACTCAACTTATTCGCCTCCCCATTCAACGCAAAGCTTCCCAGCTTTTGCTCACTCGTTCCAGAGCATGGTGCTTTTTGGCATGATGTGTTGTCTCTCTCCTGGACAGGGAGATTTTTGTACGCCTTCCCTCCATTTCCCATTCTCCAGAGGGTGCTCCTCAAGCTCCAATTGGAGGGAGCAAAACTGATCCTTATCGCTTCTCTCTGGCCCAGACAAATTTGGTTCCCACTTCTACTGCAGTTGTCGAGGGAACCCCCAGTTCTACTTCCATTACAGCACAGCCTCTTAACCCAGGACATGGGTCGGCAGATGCTCCTGGGGCTCAGGACCTTGCATCTTCATGCTTGGTTCCTACAGACATAGCAATTTCACGCTTTGGAGTCTCTTCGAGAGTTGCTCAAGTCATCGTGGAGGCCCAAAAACCTTCCACGAGGTCCATTTATGCTATGAAGTGGAAACGTTTTTCCATTTGGGCAACCTCCAAGGGCTGGGACCCCTTTACATTATCGGCCCTGCATCTAATGGAATACCTGCTCTTTTAATCTGACTCTGGCCTTTCCTATTCTTCGCTGAAAGTCCACTTATTGGCCATTTCAGCCTACCATGTGCTAGTGGATGGTAAACCCGTGGCACAGTTGGAGCTTGCCAAAACCTTTCTGAAGGGCATACTCCACCTGAAACCCCCCATCCGCAGCCCTACTCCATCTTGGGATCTTAATTTTGTGTTGGAGAAAGTTATTCTCCCTCCATTTGAACCAGCGATGAGCTGTGATATGCGTTAACTTTCCTGGAAAACGCTCTTTTTGTTTGCTATTACTTCTGCTTGAAGGATTTCCGAGCTTCAGGCTTTAGTTTGTAAGGAGCCTTATCTTATTTTCCACAAGGAACGGGCGGTCCTCCGTACTCATCCTAGGTTTCTTCCCAAGGTGGTATCGCAGCTCACCCTTTACCAGTCGGTGGAGCTGCCGGTCTGATATCCGGCCCCAACAAACAGAGGTGAGGCCTTACTTCATACCCTGGATGTACACCGGATCCTCAGGTGTTACACCTCTCGCACAAAGGAATCGTGAAAAGCAGATCAGCTCTTTGTTTAGTTTGCATCAAGGACGTTGGGTTAGGCGGTTTCCAAACAATGCCTTTCAAAATAGTTAGGAAACTGCATTTGCTTCTGTTACCAGAAGTACGAGAAGCCTTTGCCAGGACCTGTTGGGGCTCATTCCGCTAGGGGTGTGGCTGCTTCTGCAGCTTTCCTCCACCATGTTTCTGCAGTGGAGATCTGTGTGGCAGCAACCTGGAGTTTAGTTCATACCTTTACCAAGCATTACAGTCTGAACATTGCTTCTAGGCAAAGGGCCGGTTTTGGTCTAGCTGTCCTGCAGGGCCTTTTGTCCTAGGCACGCTCCTTTCTGTGTTTCAGTTGTTCCTCCTCCCATGTTTTTCTCGGTCTCTCTTACAAGGGACTGCTTGGGATTCTGTCATACAGGTTATGACCTACTGAAGGAACCCTCTCGAAGTAAGATAGTACAGTTACGTAAGAACTTAATGCAACAGTAGATATGTGAGAGAAGTTCCTTCAGTAGGTCATGTTTTTCCCACCCTCCTTCCCCTCAGAAAATTTTAGTTTCGGTCTCCAGACCTGCTACCTCTTCTTCCGGGGCTCTGGCGGGAGAGAACTGGAGGGCGGGCCTGGGGACTGCACACTATATAGACTCATGCTGACGTCGGTCACATGACGTCAGTGGGCGGTCCCCCATCAGGTATTGCTGGAAAAGTCTGCCGATTGGTCCTGACGCCAGAAGGCACTAGTCCTACATTTTATGACCTACTGAAGGAACCTCTCTCGAAGATCTACTGTTACCGTAAGATCTTCCCTTGTCAATCTTCACCATTCATTACTTCCTGGGTGTTAGCTGGAGGCGCGTACGGGAGCTTTTTTTTTTTTTAAACTTTGGCTAACGGCCCCGCCCTCGAGTGGCGTCATGCAGGCGGCGTTAGTAGTGACAACTCCTCCTCCAACTCAGTTCTGTTTCTCCGGCCGAGGCAGCACCTGCTCGCTGTGTAGCCAGTAACCGCGTAGTAGTGTTCCGACTCCTTTTTCTCTTCGCACTTGGCGCCGATCCGGTAAGACTGTTCCTTTTCTATCTAAGAGGCGGGTGTGTTTCCTGCATGTTTTAGCCTTAATAGTTTCGGCGTTATGTCGGTTGAGGAGCTAGCGGCTTTTTCTAAGCGGGCCGCCCCTATGCGTCGGTGCTCCTGTGGCCAGCATTTCTCCGTCTTGGACTGGCATGACGTTTGCCTTCGTTGCCTGGGACCCAACCATGATATGGATTCGTGCGACGCCTGTTTCTCCATGGACCGTCGCGTCCTCGAAATCCGCGCGTTTAAGCTCGGCAAGGCCCGCCGACCTTGAGAGCGACATCGCCTCGGATTCTCAGGCAAGGTCGTAAGGCCTTCCCTGGGTCCCTCCGGGCCTATATGGTCCGGAGGAGGGGTCTCCTCGTCTAATCTTGCCGAGAGGAGGCCCTTCTGCGGTGTTGGGGGCGTCATAGTCCTCCCGGGGCCGTGGCGCCGACACCATACCGGCAGTCACCTCTTCGGAGGTGCAGGCTCCCCCCGTGTCGAGGCCCTTGGCTTTTGGGCCTGGCTCGGGTGGACCCTCGACGCTGCCTCTCGGCGCCGTTTCAGATCCGTGCCGGTGATCGATGCGGCACCATTTCTGGTGCCGTTTTGGATCCGGCGCCGTTCACTGCGCCGGTGATCGAGGCGGCGCTGTTGGATCGGTGCCGTGAGCGGGCGCCGGGTGATCGGGCAGCGCCGTTATCTGAGTGCCGCTTTGGGCCTCGGCGCGTTGCATGGCGCCGATGGACATGCGCCGTCGGTGCCGCCTCCGCCTTCCGGCGCCACGGTCGGGCGCCGTGAACCTTCTCCTTCCTCCAGGCGGTGCGGGCCTGCGGAGCCATTGGGGGTATGGAGTTAGGCCTGGCTGACTACGCGTGGGGGGCAGCGGCGTCTCCCTTGGTACCGAGGCCGTTCGTGGCCCGTGGCCTCGGGACCCTGGGTGGCCAGCATTGAGGTCCTGCTGGTCTGTCCTCCTCGGAGGGCTATGACTAGAGGTGGACCATCCTGGCACCCCACTCTTCGGGTCTGGGTCCCGGTGGCTGGGGTACCAGGCGCGAGTGCCCTCCCTCTGTCCCCTACTGCGTCTCCTGAGGGTTCCCCGCTGGGGTGGCTGGAGCCGGGGCAGGCGGGGGTGACGGAGGGAGGCTCCCTCTCTGAGGCCCGGTGACAGCTACCCCGGTGCTGTTGCCCCTCTAGGGACAGGGGACGCTAGGTCGAGGAGGAGGGCCTCTCGGAGTCCGAGGGGTTGAGGGGCAGGGGGTCTGCTGCTCGGTCTTCTTTGGCCACCCCAGGGGGGGTGGCCAGGAGCCGTAGTGCAGAGCCTCGCTCCTTCCTCCAGGGTTCTAGGGTGTCCTCCGGCGGCGTTTGTGCGGACTGCCCTTCTGGATCCATGCAGTCCCACGTCGTCACAGGGGAGGTTCTCCCCCAGGGCTCTTCCAGGCTCCGCTTCCCCAGAGTTCCGTTCTGCGGCCTGGTCTGATATCCGGGATCCCTCCTACTAGGGCTCCTTTCCCCGGATTCCAGAGCCCTCGCAGAGAGCAGTTGCCTCCTCGGTGCCCTCTCCCATCTCTCTGCCTTCACCACCCGCCTCCCAGACCATGTCGGTCCTACGGGTCCGTTATCCTGGGAGCAGTTCAGGGGTTCTGCTGCGGCCTTCCCCTCATATGTTAGGTACATGCATGAGTGGGTCTTTCGACTCTCCCCTCCGCCGCAGGAATCCTCTGGACATTCCAGCTCCCCATCATCCTCGTCTCCCTCCTCTGAGGGAGAGGAACCCCCTGCTCATCTGTCCTCCGATGCTGATTTCACTGAATATCAGAGTTTCCTCTCGAGGATGGTGAGGGATCTTTGGATTTCCTATGTTCAGAGAGCCAATACCGAACGGGAGACGCGTGAATTCCTTGGTGAATTCAGTGCCCAGCATTTGGTGGTACCTTCCTGGCCTATCCCCTTCCAGGAGGCGTCTATCTGGTCCTGGCAGTCCCCTGCCGCTTCTTCTCCAGCCCTGGCCGACTGTCAGCGTAGGTATTGTGCCCCCTCTGAGTCTCTAGGTTCCCTTCCCAACCCGCCCTCTGGTTTGGTTTACCTAGATACTCCTTCTGGGTGCCGCTGCCTGGCGCACGACCGCCCACCGGATCCGGACTCTCTCCAGTTCGACCGTTGGGGGCGAAGAGTGTTCTCTTCTTCTCGTGCGAGTGCCTGTATTGCATCACATCAGGCTCACCACGCTGCCTACAACCGGCATTTGTGGTCGATGATGTCCCAGCTGCTGGCATCAATGCCTGACACAGAGCAAACCAGACAAGCCGTTGCCCTCTCCGCGGTAGGCCTGGTGCTGGCAAGACACCAAGCAAGGGCATCTTATGATGCCAATGAGGTGGCTTCCAGGCTTGCGGGGACAGCGATCTGCATCAGGCGTAGGGTGATTCGCTCCGCCTTCCGGGAGACCCATCTTTTCTCCTCTAGAGCTAGGAGACTTTTACAGGGGCTCCCTCCGTCTCCTCGGCCTCGGGAGGCACCTCCTAGCTCTTCCCCCACTTAGGCTTTCTGAATAAGCCAGGGTCTTCTCCTTCTGTTTCTCACCAGCAGAAGGCTGGGGGTCTTGTTCCCTCAAGGTGTGGCCTCTTCCCCTTCCGGGAAGAGGAGCTTAGCTCACCGAGTAATGAATGGTGAAGATTGACAAGGGAAGATATGAAAATCACGTACTCCACGTAATTCTTGATCTTCTCTTGTATCTTCACCATTCATTACTTACACCCGCCCACCATCCCTTAGTGGCCCTTCTTGTGGCTTCTCCACCTCCGTCTCCTTCCTCTCTCTGCTAAAAAAAAAAAAAACAAAAAAACTTTAAAACATAGGAAGAATTGCTCAGTTTTTCCCAAAAAAAAAATCTATTCTTTGGGGGTTCTTATTTCTCTAGAAAAATTATTTACTCTAAGATTCGTGGGCCATCTCGTGGATTTGCATTGGCGATCAAACTGCACAACTATCTCTTGCCATTTCTCGGGTGAGATACCTCTGGGGTCATAGCCTGGCTCAGGCTATTCAGTTTTGATCCTGCAATCCCGTGCTCCAGCTTTTCGCCCTAGAATCAAACCCCTCTCTATTCTTGCCTTGCAGAGGAACGGGCACGTCTGTTCTTTTCTTTTCTAAAAAAAAGAAAAGAGGGAAAAAATGCTGAGGGAACTCTCTTCGACTGCTATAGGCATCCTTGGTATTGGGGTCATGCTCCTAGCCTGCAAATTATTATCTGTAAAAAAAAAAAAAAAAAAAATGGAAACAAGAGGGGAGATGAGAGGGCAGGCTACCTCCTCGTGAGATTGTATAATTGGTTTCCTTTCAAGTGTCCTCCTGGACAGTTTACAGAAGAGCAGTGCTGACCATATCCAATCCCAGCCAGCCTAAGCTTCTGGCCTGCCTTAGTGAGTCCGACTGAGTCCCACTTATGCTTGAAGCGCCTGAAAGGCTTACATTTCCATTTCTAAACCCCTGAGCAGCGCCTTTGCTGCCTGGGGTTTATTCTTCCTCCTCGGTGTCCTCCCGATTCAAGGCCTTTGCAGCCAGGAGCCGGTGGGTATCAACAACAATGGCATGTTGAAGATAAGGATATGCCCTCCTGAATCTGTCTAGTGGGTTTGGTGAACCTTCTTTCAGCTCTATCTCGGGATTCTTGCTCCTGTTATCGAGCCTTCAGCTATAAGCTAACTATGCTCATTTGGGCATTCCGGTCCCTTCAACATCCCATCTCTCTCTCTCTTCTTCTTCTTCTTCTCATTTCCTTCCTCTCTCTCTCCTAGAGTCGCCCAGGTAAGGAGGCCCTGCAGTCCCTAGGTTAGGGATACTCTTATCTCCTCTGTCCTTCCTCCATCGGCTTATTCCTTTTCAGTTCATTCTTCCTTGCTTTGCTATCCTTGGCTATCTTGCCTGCAATTTCTATTCTCTGCTTTCACTTTTGCCTCTCCGGCTCACAGAACTGAGTTGGAGGAGGAGTCTGTCACACTAACGGCCCCTCGTGCATGGACGTCACCTCGAGGGGCCGGTTAGCCAAAGTTAAAAAAAAGCTCCCGTGATCGGTGCGCTTTCTGCTAACACCCAGGAAGTAATGAATGGTGAAGATACAAGAGAAGATCAAGAATTACGGTAGGTACGTAATTTTCATTTCTTGCGTAACTGTACTTTCTAGGGACATGGATATGTTGTTCAATCCACACTTCATGGCAGGTTCCTTGCGCTTTAAATCTTGCCGGAAGGTTTTCAAGCTGGCTCCTCCACCCACCCACCCAGTTGGTAAAACTTCCTGCTCTGCCCCATGGCGCCAGATCTTCCTTACTGCTTGGAAGCTTAGGTTCCCTCCTTAACGTTCTGCGTTTAGACTGGATCCAAACTCTTCGGTTAACACGAAACTAATTTTAAAGTTTATAAGACTTCGGTCTGTTTTTCCCTTCGCGGCTGCGATGGATAAGTCGACTCCCTGTTTTCGGCGGTGCCCATGCAGGCAGAAGATATCTTGGACCAATCTGCACTCCACGTGCGTTTATTGCCTTGGGCTTGATCACGATCCGCAGGCCTGCGATTTGTGCAAGTCCTTCTCAGCCAGTGTCCTCAAAGACCATGCTGCCAGACTTCAACTTGGGCGCCCCGAGAGACGTGTTCCACCGGTGAAGTTAAAGGAGGCCCGTTGGGCGGTGTCCGCGGCGGCGGGCTCGGCTGAGCAACTTGAGCAGATGATCGCCCTCGAGGAGGAGGAGGAGGTGGCCCAGGCCGCTTCTTCATCCTCCTCGGTCGCGGCATTTATCCCGTTCTCCTTGGGCTCCTCCTACACGGCTTCTTTTAAGGAGTTTGTCAGTCCCTCTGTACGAAAGGTGAGGTCCATCGGACACTCTCTCGGTCCAAGAAGAAGGACTCAGGGTAAGTCCCACCATCGGGCGTCAGGAGCGGGAGGTCCCTTCCCAGACAGTCGAGGTTGCGGCAGGCCGCTGGCTTCGGTGTCCCCGCCAGGTCAGCCGCCGAGACACCCGCCGACGCTGGTCGAGATTTTTCTGACCCGTCGGATGGGCTGTTGACTGGAGAAGCCGACAACCCTTCTTCACCAGATCCCCAGTGGAAACCGAGGACTTGCTCTCAGACTCCTGTGCCAGAGTCCTCGTTAAGGTTCCCAGCCGAGGAGGAACAGGTTTCCCCGCCTCCCTCCCTCCTAGACCCACCTCGGAATACCGACGGTCTCGGTCTCAGACCTCTTCTCAGTCCAGCGATCCCACCGACACGACGGTCTCAGCACCAAGGAAAGCGGCGGCGCCACTCGTCCTCGTCTTCTTCCTCCTCAGAGGAAAGGCTTCGGTGCAAGTTGCGTCAACGCTACGAGGACTTAATGTGGCAGCAGCTCCTTCTGACCGGGAACAAGCAGACCCCATCGCCTTCCCCGGCCATTAAGTGGCTGTCACCTGAACGGCTGAAACAACCCCTCATGGTTGTCAAGGAGCCCAAACTGGCGCCGGTTGTTCAGCCAAAACCAGCTGCACCACCTATTGTGGTGGAACCCCTGCCTCCACAACCTAAATCTGGGGCTCCGACCAAGGATTCTTGGTCGGGTCAGGGGTTGCCCCATCGGTCGTCGGTCACCCTCCCTCCCTCCCGATCGTCCTTGGCAAGTGGAGGGTGGTTCAAGCCCTAGGCAGCTGTTCGCAGACTCCTCTGAGTATGATGATGACTCTTCCCTGTTCTCCAGGCCCCTTGACCTGGAGTCCACTGGGGTCAGTCTGTGCACGACAGCCCATCCTCGTTCATGTGTTTGCTTCGGCTCAGCTCAGAATCTACTGGGATGAAGCTCGAACCCGTGTCTAACCGGGCCAAGTATCCCCTCACGGAGATACTGGACCGAGGGGATTCTCCCACGGAGGCCTTTCTGGTGGCTGAGGCCATTGTTGGCCCAGCTTTGGAGTTATGGCAGCGGCCGGCTTCTTGTCCTGCTCCTTCGGCCAGGATGGCCAGGAAGTACGCAGTCCCCACCGGTTCACTATCCGGTTTTGAACACCCTCTCTGGAGGGGCTTGTGA
Organism: Neoceratodus forsteri; assembly: GCA_016271365.2. Taxonomy (NCBI): domain Eukaryota; kingdom Metazoa; phylum Chordata; order Ceratodontiformes; family Ceratodontidae; genus Neoceratodus; species Neoceratodus forsteri. The sequence goes on along the minus strand of CM028136.1, from coordinate 48,184,426 downwards.
CCGATAGTGTTTTCCGCATTCCGGGAACACCAAGGACGTGGACAAGCCTCCCGACAAAGAGTCCAAGAAGCTGGACTACGCCGGGCATAAAGTGTACGCTGCATCCTCCCTAGGCCTTCGTCAGGCCAATTCGGCCATATTGATGACGCACTTTTCCCACGCTCTTATGGGCTCCCTGGATGAGGTGATTCCTCATCTCCCGGCTGACCTGCAGACTACGGTCAAGCAGGTGCGGAATCAGGGATGGGCGGTGGCGAAGCAGCAGCTCCAAACTGCTCTTGACATTGGAGACTTTTGTGCCCGGTCAGTAGCGGCCGCAGTGGCCATGCGCTGCAGAGCTTGGCTGCGGATCTCCAACTTCACGGCGGATACCCAGCACAAGCTGGCAGACGTCCCCTTCCTGGGTACCAACTTGTTCGGTCCTGGGGTAGAGGGCCATTTGCAGAGGACCGAGAAGTCCAGTGCCACCTTGGACTCTGTCACGTCTGCCCAGAAGGACAAAGGCCGCCAGCAGCAGTGTAAGCCCTTTCGGTCTTCTGCCCCTGCGGCACGTCCGGCCCAGCAACACCAGCATCAGGGCCAGCAGGCTCGCACTTGGCACCCCAAAGCCAAGCCTGCAGCTTCCTCCAGCAGGAAGCCGGGAGAGAAAGACCCGGGAGGTCCCTCGGCTGGTCCCTCCTCCAAGCCTGCCCAGTGACAGGTTGAGGGGTGTCACCCCCAGCCTCATCGCCCCCCCCCAGGTTCACCCTGTGGGGGGACGGCTCTGCCACTTTCTTTCCACCTGGTCTGCTGTCACCACGGACCGTTGGGTGTTGGAAGTGGTAGGAAAGGGTCTGCCTCTGGAATTTGAGCAGGCCCCATCCTTTCGAGCCGTCGCCCCACGGGGGGCTATGGGGTCCGCGGCCTCTCTGTCGGCCCGTCGAGTCGACATTACCCTGCTCCTCCAGAAGGAGGTGATTGGGGAGGTGGCGGATCCTCCACCAGACCCATGGTTTGTGTCCAGGTATTTCCTGGTCCCGAAACAGACAGGGGGCTGGCACCCCATTCTAGATCTCCATGACCTGAACAGGTTCCTGAGGTCTCGAACCTTCAGGACGGTCACTCTGGCTCAGATCATTCCATCCTTGGAAAGAGGCGTGTGGTTCTGTTCTCTGGACCTCCAGGATGCGTTCTTTCACATCCCAATCTGTCCGTCCCACCAGCGATTCCTCCGCTTCAGAGCAGAGGGGTCCCTTTACGAGTTCCGGGCCATGCCCTTCAGCCTCTCTCCAGCTCCCAGGGTCTTCACCAAATGCATGGCAGTGGTGACAGCATTCCTGTGGCGCCAAAGGGTCCAGATGTACCCTTACCTGGACGACTGGCTGATTGCAGCCCCCTCCAAGCTGGAGGTGGAGCGGTCCAGGTATCTGGCCCTCCAGGTCTGCTCTCAGATTGTCCTCCTAATCAACGAGGCCAAATCGGAACTCATGCCAATGCAGGTGATCCAGTTCATCGGGGCAGAGCTTGACTCTCTTCGAGCCAGAGCACGGCTCCCAGTGGACAGGGCCGAGGTTCTTTCCTCCTTTGCCCAGTAATTTCTGGTTGGGCAATTGCACCCTGCCCGGGACTTCCTGGGCCTCATGGCGGCCTGCACCTGCATGGTCCATTGGGCCCGCTGGCACATGCGTCCCCTGCAGTGGGGGCTGGCCTGCCAGTGGTCACAGCGCTCCGGTCCTCTGGACCAACCAGTGACAGTGACCCAGGAGTTGTGGAACGGCGTCCAGTGGTGGCTCGTTCCAGCTCATCTGCAGGAGGGTATCCCATTTGTCCGCCCAGAGCCGACTGTCACTCTGACGACCGACGCCTCTCTGATGGGTTTGGGTGCCCATCTGGGGGAGCTCAGCACGCACGGCCTCTGGTCCCCTCAGGAGTCTCAATGCCATGTCAACCTGCTGGAGCTTCGAGCGGTCCGACTAGCCCTCACTGCCTTCACTCCATTTGTACGGGGTCAAGTGGTCCAGGTCCAGATGGACAACACCACGACCATGTACTACCTAAACCACCAGGGCGGGATTCACTCCTTGCCTCTGTGCAAGGAAGCTCTCTGCACTTGGTCTCTTGTGAGCAGACTGGAGGCTGATCTCCTAGCCATCCATGTGGCAGGAGCCTCCAACACTCTGGCCGATGCCCTAAGCCGGATAGGTGCTGCATCTCACGAGTGGTCTCTCCGGCCAGAGGTAGTACAAGATCTGTTCTCCCACTGGGGCACTCCTCAGGTGGATCTGTTTGCCTCCAGGGAGAATGCGAAGCTGAGGCTATTCCATGCCTGCCCCCCTCAGCAGGGCTCGCTGCAGGGGGATGCCTTCTTGAGGCCATGGACCCCAGTCCTCTTCTACACCCTCCCTCCATTTCCCTTAATCCAGAAAGTGCTTCTCAAGGCGAAGAGGGACAAGGCGCAGGTGATTCTGGTAGCCCCAGACTGGCTCCGCCAGTTCTGGTATCCAGATCTGCTCAGCTTCAGCTCCAGGCTCCCGAGGCGGCTTCCAGCCCACCTGGACCTGATCTCAGTCAACAAGGTGAAGGTACTCCACCTGGACCTTCAATCCCTGCACTTCATGGCCTGGTTCCTGTGCGGCTAGAGTTCCAGGCCTTGGGTCTTTCCGACGAGGTCCTCAACGTTGTTGAGGCATCCCGTACGGAGTCGACCAGAAAATGCTATGCCTTCAAATGGAAAAGATTCTCCATTTGGTGTCAGGATAAGGGGTTGGACCCTTCCTCCTGTTCTTTGGCTAGCATTCTGGACTACCTATGGTCCCTTTCTCAGCTAGGGCTTCGGTCGACGACCCTTAAGGTGCACCTGGCAGCCATCTCTGTTTACTGGGCATGGGCCAGAAAGAAGTCAGTGACGCAGGAGAAGGTGGTCGGGCGCTTTTTCAAAGGCCTTGATCACATATCCCCTCCGGTGCGAGAACCTCAACCTCCATGGGATCTACTGCTGGTTTGGCTAAGCTCATGGGCAAGCCATTCGAACTGATGCACAGGTGTGATATATCTCACCTGTCATGGAAGACCGCCTTCTTGGTGGCTATCACATCAGCCAGAAGGATGGGAGAGCTCCAGGCGCTTTCCATCGAGTCTCCTTATCTGGTCTTCCACAGGGACAAGGTTGTCCTGCATCCCCACCCAAATTGTTTCAAAGGTGGTGTCGGAGTTTCAACTTAACCAGGTGTTGACTCTGCCAGTGTTCTACCCCAATCACACCTCGGAGGCCAAATATAGGGTCCATACTTTGGACCCTAGAAGAGTACTCTCTTATTACAAGGAGCGGACGGCCGAAGTTCGGGGAGAGGTTAGCCAGCTGTTTGTCACCTACGCTGAATCCGCACCTGGCAGACCTGCAGCCAAGCGGACGATAGGCAGGTGGGTCACCTCCTGCATAGAGCTCTGCTATAGGTCGGCGGGAATGGAGCCTCCCAAAGGGATAAGAGCTCATTCTACCCGCCATATCGATGGCTGCTTCCAGGGACGTCCCTATCCAGGAAATCTGCAGGGCTGCTACCTGGAAGTCAGCACACACCTTCATTACCCACTACCACATCGACCTAGAGTCAAGCCGGGATGCTGGTTTTGGAACCTCTGTTCTCCAGTCCTTTTTTCCAAGTAGGGGGTGCATGCCTTGCCTCACTCCTCCTGGAGAACTGCCAGGAGTCTGCCAGTAAGTGTGGATTGAACAACATATCCACGTCCCTATAAATACAGATTACTCACCTGTAACAGGGTTCTAGAGGTGTTATATGTTGTTCATCCACAAACCCAATCACCTCCCCGGCTTCGACGCAACCTGGTTTCCAGCGGGCTAGATCTGGTGTCAACCCGGGTGGGTGGGAGGAGCCAGCTTGAAGACCTTCCGGCAACATTTAAAGCAGCAAGGAACCTGCCAGTAAGTGTGGATGAACAACATATACCACTCCTAGAACTCCTGTTACAGGTGAGTAACCTGTGTATTTTGGTGCCTTAGATCTGTCATGGGCAACATTTATGACCACTGAATCAGCCTCTGGTTGGCCCGAAAAGAAAGGCTTAACTGAGGGGGCCTGATGCGTCTTATCTGCTTTCTTGGGTATGGCAGGTATCATGTTGGGCCAATGCGGGGCCGCAAGGGTGGCATCCTCCAAGGCAGGCAGAAGAGAAGGAATAATAATGGGTGGAAAATCAGGCAATTCCAAAAACTCCACCAAATTCCTCTTGGTGATGTCCTGTTCTTCTGATTCAAACACCATGGCAGTCTGGAGTTGCTGCATCATGGAGATGAATGATAGGTCTTCAGGAGGGGACCTTGACGTATACACTACTAAGTCCTCACTCCTTGTAGATATAGTTGAACTGGACTACTCATAGGAGCTTTCCACATAACCGTTCCTCTTCCTCTTCCTCCTATATAATGAGATCAGGGTTATACTCCTGATCCTCATTGATGTGTTCAGTAGTCCTCAAGGAGGAAGCAGGTGAAGCCGTTGATGCCTGAGATGAGAGCTAGCATGTCAACCTAACAGATGTTGGTGCTGGAGTTTGTCTAAGCTGCCCCATTGACGTGTCTCCTATTACAGGAGGAGGAGGTAGTAGGCATTTTAGTATGTCCACAAAGGACGACAGGACTACCTGGACATTGGCACCTGTGTGGTTGGCAGAAACGCCGGGTGATGTCAACGGGAGAGGCACCATCCCTGAAATCGATGGCAGCGCACCAGCCGTGCTAGGCCTGGTGGTACTTGCATCCTGCCCTGAACTGGAAGTGTCAATGGTCTGGGTGGCTGGCAGTGCCACCACTGAGGCAGTTGATAGCACAGAAGTGGTCACGCTGGAGTGAAAGGGTGACCATGAGCGAACCAAGGAGGTTTTATCTTTACTCCATTCCCTCTCCTGGTGTTTGTGTTGGCCCGAAGTCTTCTCCCGGGATTTCAAGGAGTGGGAGCCCAAGGAGCAGGCCAGCAATACGGTGGAGCTCTTTTCCTGGAGCTCTTTCTCCATTCTGGCTCCCTGCTGTTTGAATAGGTGGGTTTCCAAAGTGTTCTTTCTGTGTCACCGGGTAGCGATGTTGAATTTACGATAAATCTGGCAGGCCTCTCACATTATGGGCTGCGCTGAGGCAGCACATGAAGACGTAGTGTGAGTTGCCCGACTATATCTTCTCACCACATTTACAGTATCTGAAGAGCTTTGACGGTTCTTTAGTCAACATACACAATGTCAGGAATCAGTTTTAAAAAGTGACAATGAACTAGGGAGAGAAATGACTGTAAAGGCGGTCAACTATAGTGACTGTGTTTTCACACAGGGTCCAACGTGTGGTCAGCGGGAAAAGAACTGAGGAAGGAAGAGGCCACCCATGATTATATGGGAAATGCTAAAACAGGATGTCATTGTGGGCAGTCCCTAGTGGACTGCTTGCAAAAAGTGTCCGTGTGGTCCTAGTGCCTGGTGGCTGTAGTTCCACAGGTGTGGCCTGATGAGAGAGATCCTTGAAGATCATTTATTCCCACCTCCTTGCCAATTATGCCTGTTTCCAGCTAGCATCCCACAGCTGGAAGAGCTAGCAGGCTGCTGCCATCACAGATGATGACATTACTGAGTTCCTTTGTTGGCTGACGATAGAGTTGCAGATGCTGGCTCCTAATCTCCATGATGTGCACATCTCACAGTTGGCCCACTCTGTGTGGAATTCTATGGCTTTTGCACAAACCAACTTGTAACTGTTTTAATTCAACAGCTCCTTATATTACTGTCCACTTCTACTGTATTGCCTCATGTTGTACAACATGTATCCGCTACTGTTGGATCCTTCTGCCCAGAACACTCGTGGGAAAGAGTTGTTGCCATCTCATTGAGCTTTTCCTTGTTAAACATTTTAAGTAAATAAAATATAGTGTGGTGGCCCTTCCAGGGGGTGAGGGATATATGCAGGGGGAAAGAGCACAGCCTCTATAGCTTGAGAACTGAGCGTACCCTCCCTGCTGATAGTTGTCCTGGTCCTGTTACTGAGGGCTTTTGATACATACTGTAGAAAGGGGAAAAAATTCAGTACCAGAATTTCAACAAGTAAACCTAATTTCTCCACAGCCCAGAAACACAAACCTGGTGGGCTGATACAGTGCCAAAGACGTATTACTGCAGCTGTTTCTACTTATGAGGGGTCCTTGTGATATTATGAACTGGCATGGGCTTCCCTACTTCTCACCAGCTGTTTCTGAATCCTTAACATTACACTGTTACCCAGTTAACTTAAACAACCTGCAGTGCTTTCAGCCTTGCTTCATGATCTGGGCAGAAACTGTAGCCGGCCAGCTGTCCAAAGTAATCCGAAACATACTTCACAGCAATCAGTCCTTGGTTTCCAGTAAACTCGTCTTTGTTTACTGCAACACTTTGCTTGTTTCTCTTGTTCTAATGTGGAAAATGTAATAATCACGGCATTAAAGAGGAACTTCCGCAGTCCTTTCGACTTTCATGCTTAAATTACCCTTTCTTGCATTGATTCTGGAACTGTATTTCATTACTGTCCACTACCATTAGTTTTTGCACTCTGAGCTGCTAAAAACTGCAAAGTGTACCAGAGCTTGTATAGCAAGCCTGCTGTTGCTGTGGGCTCAGGGTCGTACTGCTGACATCACTATAGGGCAGAATCAGTTTCACACAAAAAAAAAACATACCGACAAGGCACTTGAATTTTGGCATAATGCATTGCTAACTGGGTGTCTTGGGGAAGAGGAAATGCAGTATGTACACTGAATACTGGTAGGTTTCCCTTGTAACATTGTTGCAACTGCATGGTACTGCACAGTGTGAGTCACTCCTCTACCCTACGGTGATGTCATCAGAAGCTAGCAGCCCAGCAGTTGAATAGCAAAGGCAAGTGCAGCAGCGCTCACAAACAAATCCAAATTGTGGAAGGCGGAGTAAACCTTGGCCAAAAATAACAAATGCACACACCTTTTCAGGTCTAGTACTTCATATAATGACTATAAGCTGTAACTTTTTGGAGCATCATGAAAGTTCCTCTTTAACTCCCTTCTTAGAGAACTGTACAGATGTATTGTGGTATGTAAACAGTTTCACAGGAGAATAGGCTAGTCATATACAGGACACTCAACAGAAGGGTTAAAACCAGTAAATCAGGCCTGGTGGCACTGGAAGTTGAGGTGCTGGTCACTACACCTCACGCCACACTGGCAACCTGGGCTCGGGAGCGAGCCCAGGTCGGCGGGGGGGGGGAGAGAGGATCAAAGCAACAGAACTAAAGGGTAAACAGGGAGGAGAGGAGGCACTGTGGGTCACCCAGGAGACTAGAAATGCACCACAATCTGCACAATGGTTGTATATAGACCCCTGTCTCGGGGGAGGAAATGGACAAGAAAATGATAGAAGGCATCCTTAGGATGGCAGAGAAAGGGGAGATATTGCTGATGGGGGACCTGAATATGCCAGATGTTAACTGGAGCACCTTTGCTGCAGCCACATCCAAGAGCAGGGCCATTCTCGACGCCCTTTAGGGGACATGCCTCAGACAGCTAGTTTTGGAACCCACTCGGGTGCAATCTTAGACCTGGTACTCTCAAATGGGGACAGAGAGAGGATCTCCGATCTAGAAGTGGGTAGCCATCTGGGAACAAGCGACCACCAAACAGTGTGGTTCATGATAAACTTAGCTGTAGAGTCAAGCCATACAAAAGTAAAGGTACTGGACTTCCGGAGGGCAGATTTTGTCAAAATGGGAGAGTGCCTCAGAAAAGCACTAGCAAACAGGCAAGAAGGTGAGGTGGAGCAGCAATGGGGAAACATCAAAACCGCCATCACAGAGGCAACAAGCCTTTGTGTGAAGCAAATAAACAAATCAAAACGAAAGAAAAAAAAAACACTATGGTTCTCAAAAGAAGTGGCTGGGAAGGTTAGGGAGAAAAAATAGGATTTGGGAAGTTTAAGGAAACATAGAAGGAGCAGAACAGAGAACTGTAACAGTTAAAGCAGAAGGAAGTGGGGAAGGCAGTCAGAATAGTAAAGCCCAAATCGAATAAAAGATGGACAGCTCTGTTAAGAAGGGGGATAAAACCTTTTATAGATACCTTAGGGAGCAAAGAAAGACCAAGGCAGGGATACTAAGGCTGAACAAAGAGGAAGGTGGTTGGGCAGAGAGCGACAGTGAAAAAGCAGAGATACTGAATGAATACTTATGCTCAGTATTCACGATGGAAGAGCAGGGGATGATACCTAATCCAGTCAATAGAAGCACTCTGGATAGGGGGGTTGATATGAGTCCTTTCACAGAAAAAAGGATTCTGAAAGAACTCCTAAAACTGAAGGCGGATAAAGCAATGGGGCCTGGTGGGATTCACCCCAGAATTCTAAAAGAACTAAGGGAAGAGCTAGTAACACCACTGACTACCCTTTTTAATAAATCATGGGAGGATGGTGTGGTACCTGAGGACTGGAGGAGGGCAGATGTGATTCCTCTTCACAAAAGTGGGAGCAGGACAGAGGCAGGAAACTACAGACCTGTCAGTTTAACCTCAGTGATAGGGAAAATGATGGAATCACTTTCGAAGGAAAGAATTGTTGAGTACCTAGAGGCCAGTGGGGCACAGGACCCAAGGCAGCATGGATTCACAGCAGTGAGGTCATGTCAGACAAATCTAATTGATTTCTTTGACTGGGTGACTAAAGTAGTAGACCAAGGAGGGGCTGTGGACATGGCCTACCTAGACTTTAGCAAGGCATTTGACACAGTCCCACACAAAAGATTAATAAACAAATTAGCCAGCCTGGGAGTGGGTCCCAGGGTGGTAGCCTGGATAAAACACTGGCTGCACAACAAGACACAGAGGGTAGTAGTAAATGGAATCCACTCTGAAGAAAGGGGGGTTATTAGTGGGGTACTGCAGGGTTCAGTACTGTGGTCGGTCCTTTTTAATGTCTTTATAAGTGACATTGCAGAGGGACTGGAAGGAAAAGTATGTGTCTTTGCAGATGACACAAATATCTGCAACAGGGTTGATATGTAAGGTGGGGTAGAAAGGATGAAAAGGGACTTGGCAAGGTTGGAGGAATGGTCAGATGTATGGCAGCTTAGATTCAATGCAAAGAAGTGGAGAAGGAAGGGAAGGTGGCCCTACAGGGGGTCCTGGAGGCTCTGGGAAGATGGTCTAGAAAGTGGAAGCTGAGGTTCAGTGCAGGGAAATGCAAGGTACTGCACCCTTGGGGCCAGAGAGCGGTAGAATGGGAGTTCACCTAAACAGTGCTTGGAGGTGAATTAGCACAGTGGGAGAGGGGACTGTTTGTGAGAGAAGGGAAGGATAGGGCCTGATAGAGGTCATGGTGGGTGCGAGAGGGAGCATCAAGGGCAAAGCGGCAGAAGGAGTTGAAGAAAGTGTCCAATCTGGTCAGGGAGGACTTTGGAGCAGCACCGTAGACTACATCGCAGTAGTCAAAAATGGGGAGGATGATCTGCTGGACACATTCGCGCCTAGCCGCAGGTGGGATGCAGCTACAGTTCCTGAGCAAGGCACCAAGCTTGGGGTGCAATTTTTTTCTGGATGATGTTGATCTAGCCAGACGCCAAGGTATCTGAAGGAGGATGTGTCATCCAGTAAAGTCCCATTGAGGGTATGGAATGTGGGCAGGGAGGGAAGTCTGGAGAGTCTCTGCCTTGTGCCAAAGGTCATAGAGACAGTCTTCTTGGCGTTGAGGAATAATTGGTGGTTGGGAAACCAGAGCTGAACTTTGTTGAAGTCTTGCTATAGGCTAAATGTAACCTCAACTGGACATGAGCCAGATGCATACAGAACTGTAGCATCGGTGTACATGTTTATGGCCGAGGTGGGGGAGCAGACAGATGGAAGGTCATTTAGGAAGATGGAGAATAATAAGAGTGTGACAGAGTAGAATAGGACTCTGTCCCAGTTGTTATAGAAAGTGGTTAAATGCAAGGATCTGTCCTTTCCTGTCTATTCGTCTGTCTGGTTACGCAACCAAATTTTCCTGTGAGACCTAGGATTTGATCACCCTGACAATCTTGCAGTTCTTTGCCTCTCACTGTCTCTCAGCCTTCTCTTGCTTTTCTGTCTTTTTTCTCCCTTGCATATCTGCTGATATAAAAAAATATATGCAAATCATTATGTGGAAATGTAACTGATATTGGGATCCCTTTGTTTAGAAATTATATAGTGTTACTGTTGAAATGTATATAATTATAGTTTGAGATGATTGCAAAAAGCTATTGGAAACTCAGAGGTTACCTGAGTGCAAAATGTGAAGCCTTTTGCAGAAGAGCTGTGGAGAATGGGCCTCAGCTCAGGCACACTGTGTTCCTGCCAACACATGCTGAAACATACAAGAACACTTTGGAAGAAACAGGATGCTTGTTAAGAAGGGGGGGTTGGAAGGACTTATAAGAGAGCTAAGCTGCAGTTGCATGTTAGATGGACACAGAGCTTGAAGGAAAACTCCGATGGACTACTTCTGTTTATTTGGCCTTTGTAAATAGTTGTACTGAGCAATTTTATATTTTTATGTTACTGTTAGTACAAATAAAACTCTTGTGAATTTTACAACTGCTTCTGGTTTTTCCTGTGCCTCGATGACAAAGGACCCTAGTACTGAGCCCTGAGTGATGCCAGTGCTAATCAGGAGGGGAGGAGAAATGGCATCGGAGATCTTAACAGACTGGGATCTGCCAGTAAGGTAGGCCTTGAACTAGTCAGTGGATGAAATGGACAGACCAGCTGATGAGAGGAAGTCTAGAGGAAGGGAGTGGGAGACCGTGTCAAACGCCTTGGCAAGGTCGACAAAAATGGCTGAGGTGATTTGGCCATTGTCCATCCTGGTAAGGATAGAATCAGTCAGCCGGAGTAGGGAGGTGGTGGTGGAATGTTTTTTCCTGAAACCAGATTGGTAAGGGGTGAAGAAAGAGGTGTTGGATAGAAATTAGGTGAGCTGGGGGAGAGGACATGGTGTTCTTGAAGGTTTGCTAAGGTAGGGAGGAGAGAGATTGGGTGAAATGCTAAGACAAGGACCAGCTCTGTAGCACCGAACCATGGGGGACCGAGCTTGTTTGAGGACATCTTTCTCCATAGAATCACACCTTTGGAACTGCAAGCCATTGGCATCAGGACCACTCAGAAATTTTTCCTATCTAGGGCTGCCCACATTGATGAACATTGATGGTGTCTTTATATCTGCAGTGGCACCGTACTACCTGTTTTTATTTCTGTTGAAATTGACTTCACATCGAACCAAAGAAACTCCTTATTTCATCAATAAAATGTTCCTTCTTTTTATTCAGCACTTACATTTATGTAATGCTTGCTTTTACTGCTGTTGATGAAGCTGTTGCATTTTCATCTCTACTCTTGTGCTCCACGAGGAGGATGGAAGCAAAGCATCCTTGGCTCGCTCCTGTGCCAGGCTTCCCTGGTGCTCTGAACTGCATTCCAGCTTTTCCCTGTGTTGATCTTCCTATTTGGGTCCAGTGCTGCTGCCTCTGGCTTGTTCCATTCTTCTCTAGAGTATGCCCGGCTGTCTGCCGTTGATGAACTCGGTCATGGCGTTTCACGGTTGGATTTCTCTGGTGAGTGAGTTCTGGCTGTATCCTAAGCCTGTGTTGCTACTTCTACCATATTTGTGATGCCACAGTCATTGACTGATGCTGGGCTCTGGTCCTTCTAATGGCCTGTTGCTGCTTGCCAGTAGTGATCCAGCTCTGCCTGTCAACTTTCCTGCTGCTCTCTTTGGCTCTATTCTTTGTTTTTAATTCACAGACTGTTGCCTTTATTGCTGTCAGTGCTCTTGTCGTTAGCACCTGTCACTCCGACTGGTATAACACCACGGTCAGTTCCTGGCACTGTGCTTGGAACCAAATACTGACCTGTTGCTTGCCAGTCATCACCAGGCTCTGCCTTGTTGATGTTTCTGTGACTCTCTTTGGCTCTCTTCTCTGTTTTGATTCAGATTGTTGCCTGGTTTGCTTTCAAAGTTGTCATCATCGGTTATTGGCTCTCTGTTTGGCTCCTGGTGTTGTCTCTTGGCCCATAGCTCTTTGCTAGCAGGGTCTTTACCTGTCTCATTGCTACTCCTGCTACCATTTGTTGGCTCTGTTCTGTTTGTTCCATTGCCTGTTAAATTTTTTTGCCATCACTGTGCTCATCATCTGCTCTTGCCACTCCGTCTGTCCCTATAGCATCATGGTCGGTTATTGGCTGTCCAGTCCTTGTGCTAGGGCCCATTGCTTTCTGTTTGCTGCACATCACCTGGCTTTACCTTATTGTTCCTACTGCTGATTTGGTTCCTGTGCTGTTTTACTCCAGAATCTGTAATTTTGCACCACAGACTCACTCTCTGTTGATTCCATTTATACTGCGCTGACCATGTTGTTGACATCTCATTCAGTTGCGAACTCTGCCTTGGATCTACCGCCATTGTTCTTGTCATCAGCTTCACACGTGCTGTTTTTGCGGCACTTGTCATGGCTTGCCTTCTGCTTGTTATCACTCCTGTTGCAGTTTTGGAACAAGTTGGCTTGGGGTTTCCTAGTTGGTGGCCTGCTCTGGCTGTCTTTCTGACACTGGCCTAGTCCTTGTTTGGTTTCTAGACACATTTTTTGGGTTGCCCTTGGTCCTCCTACCACCTTTGTCATTTTTCAGTATTGGCACTGCACCTGTACTGTTGATGATGTGTTGTATTAGGGCTTCGTGGGCCTTTGGTTCCTTTACGATTTACATTGCTGGCAATTTTGCTAGCTGTTCCTTTGGCCCCATCATCATTTGTTGGCTGGTCACTGGTTTATGATTTTGGCTATTCTGTCCCCTTTTGCTGTGAGGTTTTGTTCACTCTCTTGTCCTAATATGGGGGTTGGACTCCTGCCTTCCGCAGTGTGGCAGGTTGGTCCTTGTTTATTTATTTAGTTTTTGTTGACTGGGTAAGTGCACTAGACAAATTCTGCCTATTTTTGGGCATGACCCAGGGGAAGGGGATACAGATGAATGTCAACTGACCTTGAACCAGATTAAGCTGTTGTGTGCCACTTCTCCTGTTGTTCATGGATCTGACACTCATCCCACTGGTTTTTCTAAGGGTCGGACACTGTGGTGGTTACTATGCCCTACTCTCTTGAGGATACCTCTGCAGGTGATGTTTGGTACTTGGATCGCCTGGCATCACCTTAGTTCTTGCAGGTTGTTCCTGGGTTAGTGGTTTATACAATCCTGTCTCTTGCCTGCACCCTGCCTGGAACTTGTCACAGGAGCACATCGTCTCACTCACACCTGCAACCTTATGTGCTGAAACTGGGTGGCTCAGTTTGAAAGGTAGACTACAGTATCAAGCATGCCTGCTTGCCAGAAAGTCAAGCTTGGGACTGACACCCTCGGGGGTCCAGAACCTTCTGTGCCTAACAACTAACCCCCGATAAACAAGAGGGGCAAATAGTAAAGTGTTCAAGGTCCCCTTCCACCGAACCTCACAAGGACAGCGGTCCTTTAGGTACCATGCATCTAACTGGCTTAATTCCCTCCAGGGTGACAGTATGGCTGAAACAAAGCTTGGCCCTTTTAAACGAAAACTACGATCTCACCTTATAGCACTCCGCGGCTGTGACTGCACTACCTAAATGGGACACGGCGTGGCATTGATAATTTGTTCAGTCTATGCTCTTGCACCCTGCCCACAAGAACCTAGCACTACCCCCTTACCACACACTTTCCCTCCCTACTTCTCCTATCTAACCACCCTCTTCCTCCCTCCTGTCCCTCTCCACCATACACTTGCCCTGGACGAAGCCCACTTGGCAGATATACTACACCAGCTTTGTTTTACCTTTTACACTCCCTGTCCCTCTCCTCTAGGGCACTTCTCCAAGCTCTTTTCACCCACTATTTTCATATCATTTATACTGTCACCCATAAATACTACCAAATACAACACAACTTTGATTACTTCTGTAGACATGTTCTGTTCTGCCTTTTCTTAAGCACTAAGTTGTAATGTTCTGATCCTCCTTTTCTTATACACTGTTGCTCAACATCCACCTATGCACTGTTGTTCATCATTTAAAATACGTTTACATCGGTATGTACTCTTATTGGTCCCTCTGAAGTATAACTGTTTTGTTACTTATACTTAAGCATTGTCTGTTTGTTTTACAACTATATGTGTACTGTGTTGTTATACCTATAAATACTTCTTTATTTACTACTACATTATTTTACCAGTCTCTGCCCTTCAGTTGTCGTAACTCACATGGTAAATGCACTTATATCCTTTACCATGTATACCCCTACGTTGTGTTGTAACCTTGTTCTTATCTTGCCTGTACCTGTTATCTCACCTTATGTTGTATGCTTCCCAGTGTTATTTGTATTGTCCCCAGGATGCTTCTGGAATCCGCTCAGTATGCTTTCCTGGTAAAAACTCTTAAATAAATAAATAATACCCAAATGACGTGGAACCTCTGTAAATGAGCTTTTAGCTCAAAGGTATTTGTAATCTGAGAAATAAATAAATTAAAATGGTCTCTGTAACTCTTGTGTCTGCTCTTCATAAAGCTGTTGCACCTCATTTTTTGCATTATGCCTTGATGCCATTGTGTGCCTTCCCTTTTCTCCATTAACTGCCCATTAACTGCCATAGGCTTACTTTTGGCCATTTTTTTTTTCCTTGACTTGTGCTTCAGTCATTCATGGTTTCCGGTAACCATTTCTGTCTCTGCTCTTGTTATGGTCAACTTGCCTGAAAGCCCTTCCATGTCTGTTGCCTTGCACTCAATAATGTTGTCCATGGCTGGGCAGCTGGTACATATTTCATATGTCAACTGATACTTACCACATGGGTTGCTTTTTGGACTCCCTGTGATTTCCACATTCTGTTTGTTCATTGCCAGTCCCTGGTTTTACTGCCTTGGTCCAACTTTTGGTGCTATGTTACCCTTTGTTGCCTCATACTATGTGGCCTGCTGTTGGGCTTCTCTCAGTTGGTGGCCATCTTGCATCTTCCCTGTCTGCCTTTATTCCAGGATACTACCCTACAGGTACCATGCACGTTTACTTTTTGTATTGCTGTTACTTTTGCAGCACCTGCTGCTTCCTCAGTAGGGTGTGGCTTGGGTGGCTGTCAGAATCCTTCCGGTTTCTTCTGCAGTGGGCCTCCTGGGTGGCCTTCAGGCTGTTCATGATTTTTGGCTTTGTATGCAGCTGCTGTATCCCACCTGGTTTTGTGTGGCACTCTGTCCCCTTCTGCCTCTAAGGGTTGCCTGTACACCCTGGTCCTTGGGGGAATTGCACATTCTGCTGCCGAGTCTGCTTCATATTTTCTTTGGGCAGGGGCTGCTCCAGTGATGGACTTCTCTCCTTCTTGAGCCTTCCTTTATGCTAGTGTCAGCTGGTAGTCTTCCGGCTGTTCACCCTAACGGTCCTTCTGGTTCTCCTTCTAGTCCCTCTACCTCTGGCCCACCTCCATATCCATAAGCCTGATCCAGGCCATTCCCAAAACTTGTTCCTTAACCAGTGGTTTTCTGGGTTTAGTCTCCAGGACATATTGTCCCTCTCCTAGCTATGTCTTTCGTCTTCTACTCCTGGGGAGTTTACTGCCACTCTGTAATGTACCGGCTACTTTGATTTTGGTGACCCCCTTCTGGTTTGGTCACATCTGTGCCCTTCCAGTCAAACCTGCCTCTCATCTCCGACTATGGGTGGAACTTTTTCCTCTGTCATAGGATACCTGTTGCTTCTGAGACCTTGCTCCCCTGCAAGGTCCTTGCCCCTGCTGACTTGGACATCTTGTTGGTGGCTTGGCTGCTTTCTCTTTTGCACCCATATTCCCTGTTATGGCCACTTTTCAGCATGAGAGATGCCTTGCTCCCTGGACCCTGCTAATGTGCAATCACATGTGCTTTGGTCTGCCTTGTCCCTTTCAGGCTGTGGTCTCTGATGCACATCAGTGCTTCCCATGGGCATGGATGTCATTTGGTTGGTGGTGCTCCAATTGTTCCTACATGGTTCTGGAATCTCTTGCACAGGCTGCATTGACCACACCCCTTGGCGAAGACCCTTTGGTCGAAGCACTGGGGAGGGCAGTCGGTGGCCTCTATGGATCCACAATACATTTTGATTAATTTCAGCTGTTGACATTTCTGGTTTCCTTGAGTGCTTTCTTGTGCTTTTTTTCTGGGCTGCATTGGGGCCTGTTGCCACTAATGGTGTGTATTGCGCAGCTTGTCCAACTCTTTTATCTGGCATGGTTCTTCTGTGTTCTTTGGATATCCATGGCCATTATGCTTCTTTTTGGCTCAGATGTTGACCGGCATACAGCCATTCCATCTTTTTAGTTCATTCTCCACCAGCATGGTGGGTGCCCCTGTTTCTGTGTCTTACTGTTCCAGAATGGTTGACATCATGCATTTCATTTTCAGGACACCTAGAAAGGTCCTTCCTTGTCTGGTTTTTGGGCATTCCACCTGTAGCATGGCCTCTTCTGTGACTTGTTTTCCTTGCCTTTCAGTAGCTGCTATCTGCTGTGCTGTGTTATGGACTTGGATCCATCCTTACCCTAACCACTGTGGTTGCATCTGGTATCCTGTAGGCAGACTGGCTTCAGGCTTGTTGTCCTTTCAGGCTTGCTGTCATTGGGGTCCTTTACATTCCTCCTTTCTGACTTTCCTCTGGCTTTGCTGTCTTGTAATGTTTGAGCATCATTCCAGAGGTGTGACTTTCTGGAGGGAGACACTCTCAAAGAAGATAGGTTAATTACTTAAACAATAACAGTAGATCTTCGAGAGAATCATCTCCATAGAGCCACAGCTTACCCTTCCAGATTGCCCCCTTCTATGTGTTCAGGTGGTGTGTTCTGGGAGGCATGCCTGATACTGCATGCTTTGTATTCTCTTTTTCTGTGTCCTTCCAAATGAGCTTTTTCTTTCCAGAGTCAATTCATCTCCTGTCAGCCCCTGGTCTTCAGTTTCTTGTTGGTATGGTACATCTCCAAGCTTGTCTCAATCAGGAAAACAGAGGAAGCATGGTCCCTCAGAGGTATACAGGTTCTGATGAACTGGCTACTGAAATGGAAGGCAGAGGGGGGAGTGGAGGTTGAATGGAGAAATGATTAAGGAGGGAGTAGCCCAGGCAATGGTATGCTGTTTGAAGGAAGTTAGCAAGGAAAAGAGGAGGAAGAGGCCACTGCAGTTTTCCAAGGAGGTGGCAGAGGCAGCGAAGGAGAAGAAAACAGCATTTAGAAGGTACAAGGAGACTCATGAAGATGAAGACAGTGGCGCTATATCTGGCAAAACAAAAGGAGGCAGGAAGGAGGCTGTCGGGTGAGGACAGCTAAAGTACAAACAGAGGAGAAAATAGCAAAGGAGGTCAAAAAGGGGATAAGACCTTCTTCAGGTATGTGGGTGATAAGAGAAAGGCAATGGGAAGGATAGTGAGAATCAGGAGGGTGGAGGACTGCGCAGAGGAAGATCAAGAGAAAGCGGGAATACTAAATGATTACTTCTGCTTGGTCTTCACAGTGGGGGGAGGGGGGGACCAGCATGCTGCTGCAAGCACCAGAGAGAGGAGGAGTAGAAACAAGTTCATTCTTGGTGGAGAGTGTCCAGAAGGGATTGGAAGCCTAGTAAGAGAATAAGGCAGTAGGGCTGGATGGGATTCATCAAAGGGTCCTGAAGAAACTGAGCGTGGTGCTGACCACCCCTTTGGCAGTGCTTTATAGCACCTCAGTGCCAAGATTAAGTATTACGTATATTTATTACCCTGGTAGTGCTTAGAAATTTCATATCAGGTGTGTCATAATGGGCACTTGTGATAAATTGTGTTGCACATATTTGGGCATCTGTATATATGTCTATTTGTGATAAACTGTTTTTGCACGTTCCTAGGCATTTGTACGTATATATACTTTATTGTGTTTTGTTAAATTATACGTTGTATTGATGATTATGTTTGTATATTTTGATTTGCAACCATATTTAAGATGTCCTAAGGGCCGCACTGGAAATAAGCTTGTCTGTCGAGTAGTACCTATTCATTGTTTTCTCAGATGAATAAAACATTTTTACTTACTTACTTACAGTAAAGATGGGGAAGTTCCCAGAGGACTGGAGGAGGGCTGATGTGGTCCCGCTGCACAACATCAGTAGGGAGGGTGCTAGCAGGTACAGACCAGTCAGTCTCACATCAGTGCTGGGGAAGTTAATGGAGACACTACTGAAGGAGAGACTCGTAGAGCATCTGAAGGCAAAAGGGCTGCAGGACCACCAGCAG
Organism: Neoceratodus forsteri; assembly: GCA_016271365.2. NCBI lineage: Eukaryota > Metazoa > Chordata > Ceratodontiformes > Ceratodontidae > Neoceratodus > Neoceratodus forsteri. Next base: position 48,166,148 of record CM028136.1, on the reverse strand, counting down.
CACGGTCTCACAAGGGAGCGGTCTTGTCAAACTAATCCGATATATTTCTTTGACTGAGTTACCATGGAGGTGGATCAAGGGAGAACAGTGGATGTGGCCTGTCTGAACTTCAGTAAGGCTTTTGGCACTTTACCACACAGGAGGCTAGTTCAGAAACCAAGTTGCCTGTGGGTAGGGGAGAAAGTGACAAGCTGGGTGTCAAACTGGTTAAGGGATAGGAGGCAGAAACTGGTGGTAAATGATAGTCACTCAGGCGATAGGGGGGTGACTAGTGGGGTGCCACACAAATATCTGCAACAGGGTTGACACTCAAGAAGAAGGTGTCGAGAATGCAGAAGGATCTGACTAAACTAGAGAAACTGTCTCGGGGCGGCAGCTGGGTTTCAGTGCCAAAAAGTGCAAGGTTATGCACTTCCGGCTGTGTACTAGATGGGGGGGTGGAGCTTATAGTCACTAAGCAAGAAAGAGACCTAGGGGTCATCATATATGATGACATCAGGTTGGCTGAGCAGTATGGCAGAGCAGTGAGAAAGGCTAGCAGGATGCTGGAGTGCACTGGGAGAGGGATTTTCTAGCACAAGGAGGGAGGTGATGCTGCCCCACCTGGGGTCCTCTGTCCAGTTCTGGAGGCTGTACCTCCACAAGGACACTGTAGGAGTGGAGCTGGTACAAAGGAGGGCAACCAAAATGGTGAGGGGGTTGCACGAGAAGCCATATGAGGAAAGGCTGCAGGAACTCGAAGTGTACTCCCTGGAAGAGAGAGGAGCAGGAGGGGGACATGATTGAAATCTGCAAGTACCTCACAGGAGAGAACAAAGTGCAGGTTGAGGGTCTGTTTCAGAGAAAAGAGAGCAATAGAAAAGGGGATGTGAAGCTAATGGGAAGTTTAGGAGAGCTGTGTGGAAATACGTCTTCACGTAAAGGGCGGTGAATGACTGGAACAGCCTGCCAGAAGAGGTAGTGGGTACAAAGAGTGTGTGGAGCTTCAAGCATGCGTGGGATAGGCACAAGGGCATATTAGGTAGAAGAAGGTGGGAGGGACTGACACCTATGACCAACTAGGATCAGTGGTACTGGAATAGGCAGGGACAAGGGACAGATTGGGTTGGTCTATAGGTCTTTTTCTGCTGACGGAATCTATGTTTCTGTGTTTATAAACCTTTATTTGTTTAGCCTTGGTGTCATGCAGTTTGGATCATTCTCATGCATTTTGTATTATTTTTTACACAAGTCTGCATTGTTTTTTTGTACAAGTTATGTCAAGCAAATGTCTTTATTGAGCATTATTTTTCATGCATTGTGCACTTCTTTTCTTGCAACTTCATGAGCAATCTTGTGCTATTTTGATGCACGTTTTTGCACTCTGCAATAATTTTTCTCACACAGACTCCCATTATTTTCTCCTCTGGGGTTCCTGCTTGCTGCATCACACTCTGTCACCACTGCTGACTATGGAAATTTTTCACCTATGGATATGGACATCCTGGGGATTGCCCTGCTGGTTCTTACTAACATACTTTTTGCCAGCAGATTAGGCCTTATGGTCTATCGAGTCTGCTCGAACCTAGATCCTTAGTTGGGTGCCGAGCACTTATTCTTGGAGCACTTATTTTTTCAGCCCCGGTTGCGTGACCTGGTGTACACTTTTGGTCTGGTATCCTCCCACATCTTCAGCTGTTGCTTTTCTTGGGGATTTCTCAGGGGTTTTATGTCCACTGTCTTTATCCTGCACCCTTTGGTGGCAGTCGACCTCCTAAGGCAGATCTCCCTCTCTTTGGTTAAGGTCTCTATTTACCTGTTGGCAGATTGTTTTTTGACTCCAGCATTTGTTGTGTTGCAGGGAGAATCCCACCCCAATTACCTCACTTTCTGAAGGTTCTGCTAAGCCTCTCATGCGCTTCTGCCTGCCACTTCAGGCATATTGCATGGCTCTTCTGGAGTCTTTTCCTTGTGTGGATAATTTATTTGTATCCCCTGCAGGGAGTATTCTGTCGTCAGCCTTGCCTAGTGCAGTAGCTGTTTGTGGTGTTGTCTGTATTTCAGATTGACACTTTTCTCTCCAAGCTGCCTGCATGTGAACAACTACAGGCCATTTTGTTTTCTTCTTCTCCTCAGTCTGTTTATCCTGCTTCTGTCCTGACTGGCCCCCCTCACACTGACACCCCCTCCCAGCCCTGTCACCCAGCTTTTCCTGACTTGCCCTTCCTGAGTACCCCATGGCTTGTCCGCTATGGCAGGGTAGCAGGGAGTCCCCTCGCCTAACATGGATCCGCTGCCCATCACCCACTTGTTGCGACTGCTGATGTCCTGCCCCTTCAGCCACTACTAGGGGCCAGGCATGCACCAGCCATCATGCCACCCACTCCCCGGAGCAGGGAGCACTCCTTTGGATGCTCAATCCTTATCCCCCCCCCAGCCAATCCTCTGATGCCCCGGGTTCGGTCTCAAAGCCGGATTGTCAGTGCAGCAAGCAGTAATGCTACAAATAGCTGTTAGGGTATGGAGGCAGGGGGGCACATGAATAGCGCACCTTTCATTATTTCTGAGGTGAACTACTGCTCAGCAGTACCTGTCTTTTGCCTCAGACAGAGATATCTTGGCTATGCCTGTTCCGTCTGAGTCTAGTGATCCGCTGCAAAGCCCTAATGACCTTTGCTATGTGAAAATTCCTTTTGTCTGGCAAAGTGTTGGAGGAGCTTCCAGAGCTAGCTACCTCCCCCCCCACCCCAATCAGCTCATCTTATGGGGAGGAAGCCTCTGGTGCCCCTTCTTTTTTCCCCGCTGAGAGTGGAATGGCTCAGACCAAAAGATTACACACCTTCCTCTTTAAGGCACAGCACCAGATGAGTGTGTTTTAAGATACCCAAGGTGGCTTCCTGCTCTGCAGCACCAGCTATTTTTCTCAGGCGTGTGTCTTGGCTATGCTGTTCCAAGGCAACTCCTTGTTTTTCCCCCAGCGGTGGTACACCTTCAATGGTTTTTCTCCTGATAACACTGTTACAGGTCATGTTTCATAGAGGGCTGATCTTTCAAATGTCAGTCTTCACCATTCACCATAGGTGGGTTCTGTCTGGGGGCATGGGACTCCATGGGAGTGTATAGCTTTAAGATTTTCGAGGAGAGCCAGTGTCAAGGATGGCACCGCTCACAAGGCCGATGTACTCTGTGGTGCTCGCGGACTAGCCAGTAACTGACACCAGCTCCCTCACCTCTCCAGTTCCGTTTTTCCCGCTGTCGAGGCTGCAGTTTCACTCTGTGGGAGTGGAATAGTTTTCACATGCCTCACCGGTTCTGGACTGCTTACTCCAAGACATGCTACAGTATTCGTAATTAGTTTATTGCTTTGATGTTTTCCTTCTGTCTCAGTGCGGTGCCGAGTCTTTTTCTGTTGTTTTTTTTGTCACCGGACCTGTCAGCTCTTGGGCCTAAAAAGTCATCTAAAAAGGCGGGCCTTCCCCCTAAGCGCTGGTGCCCCTGCAGAAGGAATATGTCGACCACCGTGACCGGTGTTTAACCTGTCTGGGTCAACACCATGACATGGACTCCTGTGATGCGTGCTTTTCTATGGACTACCGCACCTTGGAAAACCACGTGCTGAGGTTGAGGTGGGCACCCCCTGCCCCCCCAGCCTTTGGAGGGCAGCATCTCACGTGGGACTCCAGGTCCCTGGGCTCCTTTCCCAAGCTCCTCCCTGGTACTGTACGTACTGAGGGAGCCCAGGCCTTCACTGCACCTCGTCTCTCTGGGACTGGAGGCCTGAGTGAGGAGTTGGCAAGACAGCTGGCCTCGGGGGTGGGGGTCAGTAGCGAACTCTTCACAGTCTGGTGCCCTTTTTTAAGGGCCTGGACACCTCTGGTGGCAGTGTCAGAGCTACACACCTGGTCTGTGCTGGTGGCTTCCTCTGCGTCACGGTCGTATACCATCTCGGCTCCAGGCCTTTTAGTTTCAGCCAGCGAGCCAGGCAATGCTGGCCACATGACTGGGTGCCCTCCTGTCGCTGCTTACAGCAGTGGAAGATGAAGTGTCTCGGGGGTGGCCACCTTGATGATCTTCCTGATCTCATCCTCCAGCTTGGAGGATGAGGATAAAAATGATCCTCAGTGGCACCCCGGCTCCGTGGGGTTGCGAGGCCCTTCTAGGCCCAGTTTGAGGCATTCGGTGTTGGAGGAACCTGGGACTCTCCCTCTCAATGCTGACCATGGTGCTGTCTCCCCAGCGTTCTGTTGTGCCGCTTGTAGTGCCGGGGATGACACTGGTGGTGTCCCTGGCACTAGGGGGTGGGCGGTGCTATGGTCAGTGTTGGGTTGGGAGTCAGTGCCACCTCTGGTGCTAGGCTGGGCTCTAGTGTTGTTCGCAGTGCTGGGCCCAACTCCGGTGCTGTTGGTAGTGCCGGGGGGTGGGGGTTCGGTGTTGCTTGCATTGCTGATTCCCTCCCTTTACACTCCCCTGGTGCCCAGATGTTTGTTAGGCCTCCTTCGAGGTTCAGGTCCTCTTCTGGCAGGGTAAGGATGGGGAGGGCTGGTTTGGCGCCATGGCTAGAGTGGCGGGGGTCTCAGCCAAGAGCCGTAGCACTGAACCCGGTTCTCTCTCCCCTCGCCCAACTGGACTGGGTCTGCATCAAGTGGGGGCAGGGGCAGCCCTTCTGGACCTGCGTGTCTCCAGCCTCCCCACCAGAGGGTCCCCCCAGGGCCCCACCCTGTCCGCCTCTCAACAGTTGGGCATTCTGGAGTGGTCGAGATGCTCAGCCCACTCCCTCTGCAGAGGTCCCTTGCCTGCTGTCAAAGCCCTGGCAGAGAGCCATCCATGGTCCGGCAAGATCTTCCTCCTTCTCTGCCTCCCCTGGTAATTTCTGGCCTTCAGGCCCCCTCACTTGGGAGCAATTCAGGGCCTCGGCAGGTGCATTACCCACGTACCTTAGGGCCATGGACCAGCTCATCTTTCAATCAATGCTTCTTGCTCCCCCCACTCTGTCTCCTGAAAGCAGCTCCTCATCATCTTTGTCTCCTTCCTCCAAAATAGAGGACTCTTCAGTCCACCTATAATTATCATTGGTTCCTCATGGGGATGCTGCAAGACCTGCACTAGATAATTTTGCTGTGCACAGTTCTACCCGACCGATGCTGTCTCCCCTTGTGCTGATGCTACTGTCATCCCTCTGTGGCCCCAGCCATTTATGGAGGTGTCACCTCCCTGCCCCCTCTCCAGCACTGAGGGACATCCAGCACAGGTACTGCACACCCCTGGGGTCTGCAGGAGCCATGCCACGCCCAACCTCTGGTGTGGAGTTTCTAGATACCCCTTCTGGGTATCGATGCCCAGACCACGACCATCCCTCTGACTTGGACTCAGCTGCATTTGACCGTTGGGGTTGCAGGGTCATTTTGGGGGCACGTTTCTTACTGTGCATTGTGGCACATGAGGTCCACATGACTGCCTGTGGCAGATTACTGTGGTCAATACTGGGGCAGTTTCCTGCATCCATGCCAGACTGCAGGGCAACCAAGCAAGTCATTCACCTTTCTGCCTGTGTCCTGGAGCTAGTGTGACACCAGTCAAGGGCTTCTTACGACGTCAGTGAGGTGGCTTCCATGTTGGTAGGAACAGCGGTCTGCATTAGGCAGATGGCATGGCTTCATCTTTCCAGGTTGTCTCTACTGGTGTAGGGTGAGTGCCTTGTGGTATGGTGAGGCCCATTTTTTTCTCTTGCAGGGCCAGGCATGAGCTTGCAGGGTGCTTTCCTGCTCCCAGGCCAAGGGAGCCTCTGCCTGTCCCTGATCAATCTCAGGTCTCTCCAGACCTGTAAAGGCCCTGGCCTCTCTGTCTTTTCCCCCACAGGAGGCTGAAGGAACTCCCATTTCCCTCAGGGTCTGCCAACACCACCTTTCTTGGTAGCTTGGTACTCACCTACCTGTGACGAATAGTGAAGATTGATCTTCGGAAGACATGAAAATGATGTACTCACTATAATTCTTGACCTTTCAAGATAGCTTCACCATTCATCACAGCTTCCTGTCCACCTTCCCCTTGTGACCAGACTTCTGAGCAGTGCCTCCCACCTCTTGCCTTCCCCCTTCTCTTCTCAAGGGGAGTGGTAGCTAGTGGCTACACTGCCTGAGAGAAATTGGCTACGGTAGCAAAAAAAGGGGTGCGATCTCCCCTCTTATGAGTCTTTTTCTGTTGTTCTGGAAGGAGAAGGCAACTGGGCTGACACCTGCCTTATTTTTCCTTCTTCCAAGAAGAGGTCCTTCTCCCTTGTCTATCTACTGCGGTGGTTTAGACACCTTCTTCCAGAACACTGGTCCTAATGAAAAAAGGAAAAACAAACCTCTCAGGAGGAAGCCCTCCTTGGGAGGACTACTCCCCCAGGGGAGAGAGAGAGAGATGCACAACAAGAAGAGGAGGAACAGCAGTGTATGAATCCGGTGAAAATTTTGACCTATACCTTTTTATGCTAGTTTAGATTGCAACTTACCTCCTGACTTCTGTGTTGCCCTTCTTTCCACAGTTTGAGTCCGCTTTAGTACTTTTTTTTCATGTTTGAAATAATAAAAGGAGCGCTCCTTTTAAGATGGCTTGGACCAAGTCTTCATCAGTATTCTCAGTTGTTTTTGTCCATCAGTTGTTTAAATATCACTTCTGTTGTGACAAAAATTAATTACCATGCATCAGGTAGTGCTCCCTGACCTTACGTGACAATAGGAGTTCAAAAACAGCTACAAATACTGATGAAAACCTGATCCGAGCCATGTTAAAAGGAGCGCTCCTTTTATTATTACAAACATGAGAAAAAGTACTAAAGCAGACTCAAATTGTGGAAAGGAGGGTATATCATACAAGTCAGGAGGTAAGTGGCAATCTAAAATAGCATAAACAGTATAGGTCAAAATTTTCACGGATTGGTGCACTGCTGCTCAGGTCTTTTCCCCTCCCTCCCCTTGCTAGTGTCACCTAGAGGAGCGCCTGGTCTGCTGGGGCTGTTGACCCCTGAGGTCTTGTTTTGGGTTCCTCAAAGTCCTGTATGGTTTCCTCCTCTTTTTCTGTAGACCTGTCAGTCCCTCTGGCCTACAGGCTATTCTCGCCAGCCTCCAATTGGCACCCTCTTGGGGACCGATCTCAGGGAGGGAAAACTCCTATCCCAGGTATCCTAATTTACTGTGGAAGTTGTACCAGATGAAGTATCCACTTAACCTGTGGGGGGCTTTGTGGCCTCCTACCCCACCCGCTGTACTGGTGGATATTCTCCCCAAATAGGTCTTCACTTCGTCGGAGGAGGAGCTTGCCTAATCTATTTAAGAGCTGGAAGGGAAGGAAGTCCACTGAGGGTGGCCTCCTCTTTGAATTTCACCTGGCAGATGCTGTGCTGCTTAGAAGGGAGGGGGGGATAAACAGAATGAAGACCTGACTGATGAGTGGGGAGGTTTTTTTGTATTTTTTTACCAATTATTTTACCAGGTGCGACACAGTAAACTGAAAGCTTGCTTGCAGGTGCAACCTGGGAGCACGAGGAAGTTAAGTGACTTGCTCAAGGTCACACAGTATGCAAGTGGGGGCTGTGGGATTCAAACCCAGGTCTCCAGATTTCCAGCTCAGAGCCTTAAACCACTGCGCCAGATAGCCCTAGTGTCCACAAAGAAAGCACCCTGATGGAATGTTTATCCAGGGTAGTCATGACTTCTGGACCACAGAAGGGGGTCCTGGTCCTGTCCAAGAAAACAAAAAGGTGTGTTCTTATTTTAAAAAAACAAACATTGTTTTATTTTTTATTTTGTGTTGGACAGGAATATTTACACGATTACTGTATCTGAGACTTTGACTGTGGAGTTTTTCACCTCAATAGTCAGTCCTGACAAAAGCCATAACTTGTTTTGCCCTTATGATTTAAAAGTTTAAGCTGTGTAGGGAAAGAAGAGTAGTAAAAAATGTGCTCACTGCCTCAGGCAAAAGCCCAGCAAAATTAGAGAATCAACATATTTATTTTTCCTGGCCTTTCATATGAATACAGGCAGCCAAGAATGGGATTTACACAGAAACTTTTCAGCCTACACACAAGGAACTCATTTAAAAGTTACTCTGTACCCTTTTTAAAAAGGGTGTGGTATAAACAGCATGCATAATGAACTGTAGGTTAACCTTAATATATTTGTGGCTCCTGCACTCGTGAGTTATGGGGCTTTATTCCAAAATCCAACCGCAACTCATCATTGAGTACAGTTATCCCCTATTTATTCCCACGTGGGAGGATAAAGACCCATAACTCCTGAGTGCTGAAGTTAGAAGTGTATTATGGTTACCCCAACACAGCACAAGTGTATTATGAAGGTCCTGCTCTTACTAGTGGGCATGAATATGGTTAGCACACACAGGCCACATCATTTCAAAAGAAAATAGCACAGTATATGAAGAAATAACACATTTTGTTTGAGTTGTCTGACTGCCTGAATGCATCGCAGGGTCTTTTGGGATGTTATTCGGCTCCGTAAATGCTTGTCTGCCATTCATTAGATATGCCACTGTTTCATTTTCTCTCTCATTTTGCTCAGTTCAAGTCAACCAGCAGTAAAAGTACATCAGTGGTAGGATGGATGGTGATGATGGCAGACGACCCAGAGCATCCCGACGTTTTCTTGTTAACGGATTCTGAGAAAGGTGAGTGTGGCAAATCATGCTAAAATACTAGAGCTGCCTATTGGGCCTAAACTTTCTGTTCCATCTGTCTGCAGCGGCTGTAGCACAGGGGCTGGGGGTCCACTTGCAATGCCATTGGCCTAGGTTTGAACCCTGGGCCTGGGACTTCACTGTAGGCTGGCAGAGATAGAGCAAGCGTCCCCAGGGATGCCCTCCACCATTGGGCTAAGGTTGTCCTGTTCATTTCTGTGTTGGCCCCTGGAATTCCAGGGAGGTACAGTGCAGGGGCATTGCTGCAAGTACCATACAGAGCAACATGGACGGTATAATAGGATGTCTTCTGATATGGCCATGGCACGGGGGGTGGTATTCTTGGGGGGGGGGGGCAGACAAATTATGTCACCGCCTCTCTTGCACATGTTCAGCTGGGCCATCTTAGTCCGGCCTATGCCTCCTCACCCCATATTGGAACGTGGAACTACACCAACACATACCACACTTGTGTCAAGGAGCTTATCTGGCCAAGAGGAGGAGTATGCGCTAACATGGTTTCCAAGGAGGCGGAGTAAAGTCTTGTGGCTTCAGGGATGACTGGATGCATACAAGTGAGGGGGTTACCAGAATTGGTTATGGAATGGCAGGCAGGCAGCCTGAAAAGGAGGTACCTGCCTCTCCAGACCCAGTTATTGTAGTGTGAGGAAATCCATGTAAAAAGTTGTTTTTGTAGCCAGTCACTCATCTGTGTTTGCCCTGAGTTCTCCCCTCCCTCTGCTTAAAGAATCTACTGACATTGATGACATCATTTGGCATAGATTGCCAGATATGTGCCATAAAAGTCACTCATTTCTGCTCCCAATTTCCTTTTTTTTTTTTTAATTCTCTATCGCCGTGCTGGCAGGCAGAGATATACCCCATATCAGACCCCTGGTCCCCACCACCCCCAGTATCCCCCATCAGCTGTCCAGAGCGGAGGCCACGTAGCTTACCCTCTATAGCAGGACCTCTGAAGGAGAGATCGAGATCCAGCTCAGTTCCATCCAAGAGTGAGGCAGGCAGTGTCATTCGGTATGAGGAGCGGGAGCATCACTCTGCGGCTGCAGCAACGGGGTTTCCTCTTTCTCTGGTTTACCCCAGATATGCGGACATGTAGTGACTTTTTTTTAAACGTACTTTAATCACTGGCCCTGGGAACTTTCTCGAGCAGATCTCTCTCACCACCGACCGCTCTACCACCTGCCTGATGCTCACCAACCAGGAAATCGGGGACAGATGCTCCCCACCTACCTTTGGTCTGAACTCCCCCCACTCCCCCCGAGGTGGGTCCACCATTCAATCCTGGTGCTCTGCCTATAATCCAGAGCACCAGAACTAAGGCAAAGTGTGGGATCAGGAGAACTGGTAGGGCGAACCCAGCGTTGGGTGTGTGGCAGCAGGGCACTGGAGGTTGCTGTCGCCTATCCCAGGAACCAGGGGGTTTTCAGCTTAGTGTTTCCCCTAGAGCACGGACGTGCAGTGACATCTGCACACCAATGTGCTGACATCTGCCGCTGCTCCACCCCATTATATCATTGCTTCCATGTAGTGCCACCGATCTCCTTCGGGACCACTATGGAGCGATGCAAAGTCTGCAGCCCACCTTGGGAGAGGAGAGCGGTCCTCCAGATGCTCAATCCTCTCCTTCCCCTGCCAACCCCCCAGCGGCCCGAGTCCATTCCTGAACCTGGGTCGCTGGCATGGTGCGAGGTATGGCATCCAGCGCCTCAATCCTCAGAGCCACCAGGCCGACTGGATACATAGTGACTTAAGTGCACAGGTGGGTGTGCTCCCACATATGCCCTGCAGATGGCCGCCGCTGCCTCTCCCCAGAAGAGTGGTCTCTGCATAGTGTACACCTGGCCTCATCTGGCTGTTACTCAAGCACCAAGGGGGGAAGCTGTATGTAGGATGGTCATGCAACCTTCCGCTGCCTGGCCCTGTGATACTCCAGGCTCATTCCTGAACCCATATCATCAGCATCGCAAACAGCAGTGCTACCACTGCGCCGGCGGGCCGGCCTTCCACTGCCAATGTTGAGGAAAGTTGCTGCAGAACATCAGTGGTTGAAATGCCACTGAGCAGCTGGGGACCTTGCTCATGTGCAGCAAATACAGCACAACCCGAAGGAGGTCACATCCATTTCTCATTTAGGGTTTGATCTTTTTGATCTGAAGGGGTCTCAGAGTCCCTACTTATTTTGAGTGAGCATAACAGAGCTGGTAGGATCAGGTAGTCCAAGGACTTATGGCTCTGGGCGTGAGGCACTAGGACACTGTGATATCAAAGCTTTTGGCCAGGGGGCCAGCAATAGCTATTGGGTATGGTGCCTGCCCCCAAAGTCGTGTCGTGTGCTAGCCAATAACTGTTGCTGGCTCCCTCACCTTCATTTCTGTTCTTCCCACTGTCAAGTGCACACTATGGGAGGATAGAGACTCAGTTCACCTTGTTGCCACTTAATTTTTTGCTGTGTCACTGTTTTCTTCTGCTCATGTCTGTTATTTTACTGCAATGCCGAAATCTGGCAAAGGGGCTGTGTGGGCAAAAAAGTAAGTTAGATAACCACCCATCGTGTGTTGTCCCTGTGGGGAAACCAATGGCTGAGATGAACAGGCATCAGTCCTGTGTGGTCTGTCTTGGACCAGAGCATGACATGGATGCATATGATGCGTGCTTCTCAGTGGACCACTGTACCATAGAGAACCACATGTTAAGGTGGAGTCGCCTGCTCCCCACCTTTGGAGGCAGGCCTTGCACACATGCATCTAACATTAGTTCTTTAGGCCTCTCCCTTTGTTGCTTCCTGGGACCTCTGGTTCCATGGAAGTACAGAGTTCTTCTTTACCTCACCACGTTGAGGCATCAGAGACTCTGATGGATGGGTGTGGTGAACAGTTGACTCCTTCTGGACAGTCAACTGCAAACCCTCAACAGTCTGCCTGCCTTGAGCAGCAGACATCTGTGGTGGTGGTGAGGCCACAGCTATATGCTCAGTCTACACCAGTGGACACCTGGAAGTTGTTTTCTGGAGCTGCCCGTAGTGTTGTCACTGTTCATGGTGACAATGCGATGGGAGGCACCGAGGATGTCGTGGGGCCTCCTGTTGACACTGTTCATGGTGTTGGGAGAGGGGCTGACACTGAGACTGTTGCCCATTCTGTCGCCAGTTCAGATGTCACTACCCATGGTGTCACTAGCGATACCAAGGAGGGTGATGGCTCCGGATATGGTGACAGAGGTGGCAATGGCAGTGGTGTCAGTCCTGGGCCCAGCTCTGACTAAGGTGCTGACAAAAATGTCGCCTTGGAGTTCAGCTCAAACTCTGTCACGTGCGACACTGAGGAGGGTGATAGCACTGAGCGCAGTGTCCAAGTCAGCACCGAGCTAGGGGTCAAGGACTGTGCCAGCCATGGCAATGGGGAGGACCCTGTTTCTGAGGCAGTACCAACTCTAGGTTGGATGATACTTGTGAGGTGGAGTTTTCTTCAGAGCCTTTGGATGTCACCAGTGAGGACCAGGGTCACCCTGTGGGACCTACACAGCTCGGCTCTTCTCACCTGGGGTCCCCCCAAGCCAGGCACTGGTCAAGTCACTTCTTGGATGTAGGATGTAGGAGGGCACCCTTCTGGTGACTCAGGCCCTCCCCTTAAGTGAGGCCCCTATGCAGTTTTGCAGCCAAGGTCAAGGTCCTTGAAACCAGGAGTCTCAACCCTCACTAGCTGAGCCTTGTCACTCGAGAGGATGCCCCTCATTCATGGGTTCTGAGGGGCCGTTATCTTGGAAGCAGCACCAAGCCTTTGTTTTTGCCTTAGAGTCTTGGCATAGGGAGGCTGACAGGGCCCAGTGCAGACCCTTCTCCATGGCAGTGACAGCACCCGAAGGTGGTCCCTCTTCTCCATTAGTGTCCTTCTCAGAGGACAACAAATCATCTGTCAACCTTCCTTCTGCTGCTGAATGTGCTTTGTACCAGCGATTCTTGGAGGAGATGCCCCAGGCACTCGATCTACATGCTTCTACAAGGCTCAATCCGGCAGCCCTGCCATTGGGACTCTATGGGGTTACCAATATAGACACTGTTGTCATAACTCCATGGCCTAGAACCTTTGAATAGGCATCAGGGCCGTGTGGAGGCATCCGCTGTCCAACCCAGCGATCCCCAGGAAACCTCATGTGGTGTCACACACCCAGAGGGTCTGCAGGTGATGTACCTCACCCCTCCTCAGGGCTTGAAGTACTGCAGACTCAGTCAGTGCCGTGGCACCTCATGCATAGCCAACCTCCAGAGACTGATTCTGCTCAGATGGATGCTCTTGGGAGGAAGACTTTTTCCTCGCCACGCACTCTAATATGCATTTCGGCACACCAGGCATATATTGCGACTTATAACCGTCATCTATGGTTGCAACTGAATAGACTGTTAGCTGAACTGCCGCTGAGTGAGTGAGTCAGGCCATTGATCTTTCTGCTCAGGACCTGGAGGTAGTTCGACACCAGTTGAGGGCATCTTATGATGCCAACGAGGTGGCCTCCAGGTTGGTAGGAACTACAGTCTGTATGAGGCAGACAGCATGGCTTTGCCTCTCCCAACTGGCACATTTGGCCCAGAGTAAGGTGTTTTAACTCGCACTTCCAGGGGGCTCACTTCTCCTCTAGGGTCTGGTGGGAACTGTCAGGGAACCCTTCTGCTCCCGTGCTGCAGGAGACCCTGGCTGGCCCTGACCAGTCTCAGATTTTGACAGACCAGTAAGGAGCTGCTACCCACAGGTGTTATCCCTCATGCAGAGGGCTGAGGATATCTTTTTACCCTTGGTGTCAGCCAGCTTCTCCCTCTGGAAGAAGGAAAAGCTTGGTACTCTGACCCATAAGTGGGAATCAGTGGTGAAGACTGATTCTTGGAAGTAAACGAAGGTTCAAACAACATGAAGTCTTGCTGTATTCTGACTAATGCAGTTAGCCCCAGCCTTTAAACTGCCCCGGAGAACAAAGGGTTAACTTTCTATGCAGAGTATAGAATGCTGAGCTCGAGCTCGATTGGTGTCTCTGTCTGTTTCCCTTTGAAATCTAACCATCAGATTCTTTACTCCGCCTCACTGAACAGTCGCTCCGGTGATTTCTCCTGCAGCTCTGTTCAAAAGTTGGTTGAAGTGTTGGTTTCCAACCGAAATTTATTTCTGCATAGTCGGTTCAGTCTCTGTCTGTGGTGTTGTGAGTACTAGATAGGTTTTGTAGTGTTTTTCTGTGTGGAACTTGTAATCGATCAGTTGTTAATTCTTGTATCTTACTTTAGTGTGTGGTTACCGGTCCTTATCGGTTCTAAAAAAAAACGTGTTTGGTACGTTTTTTTCCAAGACCCGTGTCACAGTTAGGAACCGATAAGGGAGTCTTACCTGGCGGTTGCCAAAAAAAGGGTAAGTTGGTTAGGTTGGCCATGTCTGAGAAACCCAAGAAAAAAACTGGGACCACTGGGTTTCAACACTGCAGTGAGTGTGGGGAGGTCTTTGCTAAGGCCGATCCCCACACCACCTGTGTTTATTGTCTGGGGTTTGAACACCTTGATTTAGACTGCCAAATTTGTAAAAACTTTCCCAAATCTACTCTTGAAAAGAGATTAGGTAGTCTGAGGGAAAAAGAGGCCGAGAAGTCTGCTGACCCGGATGGCCAGCCCGGTTTGGTTCCAACCAAACCAGAAGGAGTGCCCTCTGACCAGGGCGATACTTCTTCGGGCAAAAGGAGAGCCGATCCCGAGGGTTTGGTTCCAACAAAAAGAAAAAACAAAGAGAAATCGTCTGGTTTGGATCCAGAAGCTCATGTTCCGACTGCCGAGGAAATAGCCAAAGCGATTCGGATTGTGGAATCGCTTTGCCCGGTTCCGACCGATCCTGCACCTTTTGGCAGGGGCTCGGTTTGGTCGGTTCCCTTGGTTCACGATTATACCCCTGAAGGATTTTATGAACCGGAGTTTGAGGAGGAGGAGGGGGAGTTTGAAGATGATGATGGTGATGGTGAAAGTCTGGATATGCCTGTTGAACCGGACATCTCCCCAGACAGACCTTCAGGTGTATCCCCTCCTAGGCTTTCTGAGTCCCCTTCCCACTTTATGTTCTACAGAAAGGTGGCTGAGACCCTCCAGCTTCCGATGGAGGAGGCAGTGGAGGATCAAGAGGAGCCTGATTTTGTGGAAATGATGGACATCCCAGAGTCCAGAAGACTGTCTATTCCCCTTCACAAATCTTTTGTGAAGCAGACACAAAAAATCCTGAAGTCTCCCAATTCTACACCTCCTGTTGATAGAAGAATGGACAAGAGGTATACACTTTTCAGGCTCAGATACGGAGTTCTTATATCAGCAATGCAGCCATGTTGGGGTTGTGCAGGCTGCTGCCTGTGATAAGGCAAACATTCCCTTGGCTTCACACCCCCAGACAAAGACTCCAGGAAGATTGATGCCATGGCAAAAAAACCGTACATGGCATCTTCCTTGGGACTCAGGCAGGCGAATTATATGGCCTGTACAGCGAGGTACCAGAAGTCCAGGTGGGACACTGTACTGGCACTGGCTAAACAGGCCTCCCCCCAGCTAGCCAAGGAGCTGGAGGAGGTGGCTGCAGATGGGATTGAGGCATCAAAAGTTCAGTTTCATGCTGCTGTGGACTCCAGTGATATGTCATCAAGAGTCATGGCTACATCTGTGGCTCTTCAGAGAATGGCTTGGCTCAGATGTACTAGCCTCTCGCAGGATACCCAGGCTAAGGCCATGGATTTTCCTGTAGTGGGTAATTCTCTATTTGGGGAGCAGACAGAAAATTACATGAAGAAAATGGTTGAGTACAGGACCACTTACAGGAGTGCTCAGGCCAAAGAGACGCAGGCAGCTCCTCAAAGGCGGCAGTCTAGGGGCAGGGGCAGGCCTTTTCATAGGCCTTTTTGCCAAGCACAGGCCTCTTCTCCCTTTTCACAGAGGGGGGTCTTCAGAGGGAGAGGCAGAAGGGGGATGAGCAGGGCTGCATCCACTCCTCAGCCTAAGGCCCCTGCCAAGCAGACACCCTGATGGGCCTGCCCGGGTCGACTCTCCTATACCAGTAGGGGCAGACTAACTTACTTCGTCCAGGACTGGATGTCTATTACATCAGACAAGTGGGTCCTGGAAGTAATAAGCCAGGGACTGGTTCTCAGCTTCAAAAAATTTCCAAAGATGAGAGCCAGATCTTTTCCACCTGCAGGTCTCTGAGAAACCCTTTCCCTAGAGGCAGAGGTTTCATCTCTGCTGGCTTTAAGAACCACAGAGAGAGTACCTACCCTACACTGGGGCAAAGGTCTGTACTCCAGATATTTCTTTACCCCAAAAAAGACAGGGGAGTGGCGACCCATCCTAGACCTAAGATACCTAAACAAACATCTTTTTAAACCAAAGTTCAAGATGGTAACTCTGGGAATAATCCTTCCCTCTCTAAGGCCAGGGGACTGGCTAGCCTCCCTGGACCTCAAAGATGCCTATTTTCACATTTCCATCAGGTGCTCCCACAGAAAGTACCTCAGGTTCGAGTTGCCCTCAGGCCACTATCAGTTCAGAGCAATGCCCTTTGGTCTAACCTCAGCCCCAAGGGTCTTCACAAAGTGCCTGTCAGTAGTAGTTGCCTTTCTAAGGAGGCAAAAGATTTCCATTTTTCCATATCTGGACGACTGGCTGATAGTGGGCCAGTCTCCAGACCAAGTCAAGTCAGACCTGCAAGTGACCCAGCAAGTGCTCACTTCTCTAGGATTTCTTCTCAACCTTCCCAAGTCAGTTCTCGAGTTTGTCCAGCTTCTTACCTTTATAGGGGCAGAGCTGGATACAGTCAAAGCAAGAGCCTTCTTTTCCCTGGAAAGGGCAAGGATTCTTATAGAACTAGCCTCTTCCTTCAGCCTTCAGGTATCTCAACCAGCAAGGCATTTCCTCCAGCTCTTGGGCCGCATGGCAGCTTCTACGGCAGTGGTCCAAGGGGCAAGACTCCAGATGAGGGACATTCAGTTCCATCTGAGGGCTTTTTGGTCTCAGAGGAAGGATTCCCTTACCAAACTGATCCCAGTGACTCTGACCTTGATTCAAGCCCTTCAGTGGTGGCAGGATCAGGACAATTTAAGGCAAGGGGTCCCATTTGCCACTCAGTCTCATTCAGTGGTCCTTACCACAGATGCTTCCTTTCTGGGCTAGGGAGCCCATCTGGGGCCCTCACTGCCCAGGGACTGTGGTCCCCTCAGGAAACCCTTCTCCATGTCAATCTCCGGGAACTCAGGGCAATTTTTCTGGCCCTGCAAGCTTTCTCTCAGTCAGTACAGAACAAGGTGGTTCAGGTCAGAACAGACAACACCACCACCATGTGGTACATCAACAAGCAGGGAGGCACTCGGTCTACGGCCTTGTGCACAGAAGCCATGATGTTATGGTCCCTGGCTTATTCCCTGCAAACCTCTCTGATAGCAGTTCACCTTCCAGGGAAGGACAATGTGCTAGCAGACGCCCTGAGCAGGATCTCACAGGGTCATCACGAATGGTCCCTGGACCCTCTGGTATTGAAGGTGATTTTTTCAAGGTGGGGCACTCCAGAGATAGATCTTTTTTGCAGCCCCAGATAATCACCAACTTCCATTGTGTGGTTGCAGACCCCCGGTCTTGGGCTCAGTCCCCCTGGATGCTCTGGTTCTGAACTGGGAAGGGAAATTTCTGTATGCCTTCCCTCCCTTCACCCTTCTGTTCAAAGTTTTAGTCAAGATAAGGTCACAACCTTGCAAAGTGATTCTGATTGCTCCAGACTGGGCCAGACAGCCCTGGTACCCCCTGTTGCTGTCTCTAGCAGTCCATCTTCCCCTGTCTCTTCCCAGGAATTACAACCTGTTAACCTCCTCTCAGGGGAGGATTTGGTACCCCAATCTTCAGTCTCTCAATCTCAAGGCATGGCTCTTGAAGAGTTAGAGTTTGCAGATTTGCATCTGTCTCAGGGGGGTTCTGGATATTCTCAAAAGCCCTCCACCAGAAAGACTTGTAACTCCAAATGGAGGAGATTCAACTTTTGGTGTTCTAAGAAGCATATTTCTCCAGATACTGCTGAATTGCCTACAGTTCTGGGCTATATGGTCCATCTTAATGGCCTAGGCCTCAGACCAGCTACTCTCAAGGTACACTTGTCAGCTCTTTCTTCTTTTCTGTCAGTGGGGAAGTCTTCCTCACTATCATCTCATCCTGTATTCTGTAATTTTTTTAAAGGATTGCTTCATACCAGTCCTCCCTTTAGAGACCCTGCCCCTGCCTGGGATTTAAATGTTTGCATTGCTCAACTTATGCAACCTCCTTTTGAGCCTATGTCCGCAGCAGAGCTTAAGTACTTGACTTGGAAAACTGTGTTTTTGGTAGCCATTCCCTCTGCCAGATGTATCAGTGAATTGTAAGCCCTGTCAGTGGAACCTGATTTTATCTCATTTCACAGAGATAAAGTGGTCCTTAGAACCAATAGAAGGTTCTGGCCCAAAGTGGTTTCAGATTTCCACTTGAATCAGTCTGTGTCTCTTCCTGTTTTCTTCACTGACCATTCTTCCTCAGGAGAGAGGAGGCTACGCAGTTTAGATGTTAAAAGAGCCCTTAGCTACTACATAGAGCGTACCAAGAGTCACAGGTTTGAGTCCCTCCAGTTGTTCCTCAATTATGGAGAAGTGGGAAAGGGCAGACCTGCCACCAAGAGAACTATTGCCAGGTGGATTATGTCTTGTATACAATTCTGCTATGAGAAACTGGGAAAGATTCCACCCTCAGGCCTGAGGGCTCACTCTACAAGAGGTACAGCTGCTTCCCTGGCTGCTGCCAGGGATAGTCCTCTCTTAGAAATTTGTCAAGCAGTCACCTGGAAAACAGTCCATACCTTTACCAAGCATTATTCTCTGGATATCCAGGCTAGGAGTGTTGCTCAGTTTGGCACAGCAGTACTTCAGAGCCTATTCCCAAAGTAGGTTCTGTCCCTCCTCCATGGAGGTACTGCTTGGTAATCTGCATTAGTCAGAATACAGCAAGACTTCATGTTGTTTGAAGAAAAAATTACTCACCTTAGTAATTATGTTTCTTCTATTGGAGTCTTGCTGTATTCTGACCCCCCCCCTGCCTCCCCTCTCAGAAGCTGGTTTTTGGGAAGTGGGCAGGTGCAGTGTTGTACCTCAGGGGTACTCCTTTACACCCTCTTTTTTTTTGTTTGGGTGTTTATCTTGTTGTTGTTCTTATTTGAAGGTTTTTTTTGTTTTGAGTTTCCTGATTTGAGTCTTCCATTGGGAATCCAAAACTTTTTGTTGCCAGTTGGCTAATAAAATTTTACAGATTCTACATAGGATAGCTAGTGGGTTTTTGCTTGTAAAGATCTGACGGTTAGATTTCAAAGGGAAACAAACAGAGACACCAACCGAGCTGAAGCTCAGCATTCTATGCTCTGCATAGAAAGTTAACCCT
This sequence comes from Neoceratodus forsteri, assembly GCA_016271365.2. NCBI lineage: Eukaryota > Metazoa > Chordata > Ceratodontiformes > Ceratodontidae > Neoceratodus > Neoceratodus forsteri. Next base: position 48,147,025 of record CM028136.1, on the reverse strand, counting down.
TTGTTCTCTGGGGCAGTTTAAAGTCTGGGGCTAACTGCATTAGTCAGAATACAGCAAGACTCCAATAGAAGAAACATAATTACTAAGGTGAGTAATTTTTTCTTTCGTACTACCATAACTGCTGATCTTCCAGAATGTCATCACCATTGATTACCACATCTGCCCACCATCCAGCCCACTCTAGCAGAGCCAGGGTGTCTGGGCTGCTCATCCTGTTTATGCTGGTCAGCAGCATCATGTGCCACATGCCTCTCCCCAGCTGCATCTGCTGTCGGGTAGTAGTTTAAAAAAGTGGGGGAGCTTGGGACTCATTCCCGAGTTCTCACCCTCACAAAACAAAATCTAGAAAGTGGAGTCAGAAAGCTGCAGGACATTATGGCCTCTCAGTCTGCCTCTGTCACCAAAGCACTTGGAGTAGGGTCCGTGCTCCCATGCTAAATCCAAGGACAGACCCTCTGAGGATTCCTCTGATAGAATTCCCGAAAAAGGGAATTCAGACCTTCATAAACATGAAAGACCTTCAGAGCAGGTTCTGGAATCTGTTCCTGCTAAAAAGAAAAACATTTCTCTTCCCCTTCTCCTGAAGAAGCAAAGGAGCCGTCTGTGGCAAGACAAAAATGCCCTCACAAGAGGTCATGAATAAAGCTTGGCAGTTTTTCCAGGCATTCCAAGCCATGGGAACCCTTGTGGGTTTCTCAATTCCTCCTCAACCTCCAGCCCCCCACCACCACCACCACCACCACCACCGGTTCCGGGGGAACATGGGGATGATTATTATTATGATGAAGAGGAAGAGAAAGTAGAACCGATGGAACCAGACAGTTCCTCTGAGCAGGAGTTCAATTCCACCCCATAAGGTCCAGAAGATTTTTCCTCATCCTATGCCTTTGTGAAGCAAATTATCAATATCCTCTCCCTCTCCATCCAGGAATTCAAGGAGGTGGCGGAAGTGGCTGATTATCTGGGCAATGATGGGGTTAACCCTTTTCAAGAGGTTACTTTTACCTATGTACAAGTCATTTTGGAGAGCAAGCTGCTACTATACCGAGGATTGACCAAAAAATCGAAAAGAAGTATCAGCTGGATAAATGTGATGCTGAGGACCTCTACTCACACCCAGACCCTGAAGGTGTCCAGGCAGCTGCCTGTGACAAGGCCAAGGTTCTCCTCTCCTCACAGCCCTCGGACAAGGACTCCAGGAAGCTGGACAGCTTGGGGAAGAAAATGTACACTTCTGCCTCCCTACTCCTCAGGCAGGCGGTGTATGTGGCTTACACCGCCCAGTACCAGAAAGCCCTCTGGAAAGTTGTACTGGCCTTGAGCAACGAGGTTCGTGGGGACCAGGCACAAGACCTGGCAGACACAGCGAGGACTGCCACTGATGTTACCAAGTACCTGTTCTGTAGGGCAGTGGACGCTAATGACACTGCCTCCAAGGTGATGGCACATACTATCTCCCTAAGGAAATTCTCTTGGCTAAGTATAACTGATATGTCCCAGGACACCCAGTCAAAGGTCATGGACTTTCCATTTGAGAACAACTCTCTCTTTGGTGACAAGACAGAGGCATACATAAAAAAGGTGGAGGAGTACAAAAACAGCGCTGAGAAAGAAAAGGCCTCTACATCCTACAGGCCTCGTGGTAGGGTAAGTATTTGTAGGAGTTACTACCATTGTCCTTTTTATCATGTGCCCATGCTGTAGGACTACTCTCAAGTGAGAGGTTGCTTTAGTGGGAGGGTCAGAAGAGCTTCCAGAAGGGCTGACCAGGCTTCAAACTCTAAAGCTCAGCCAAAGCAGAATCCCTGATGTGTTCCTCCAGGTCTCCCACCCATTGCCAGTAGGAGGAAAGCTGGCTGATTTCTTTCAAGAGTGGAAAACATCGCCACAGACAAGTGGGTACTGAAAGTAGTGAGTGTGACAGGGAACCCCTGCCATTCTTGAGGATCAACCTTTTCTTAAATCTGTTGCAACAGTTCTTCTATTTCTTAGCCTATCTATCCTTTACAATTTCTAGTCCATAAGGTTGGCCACCTCTGGGCACCCCTTCCTTTCTTGACTATGCTGTAGTGTCCTCTTTAATTTTCCTTTTCCCTCTCAGTTCCTCATACAGGGAGGTTATTGTTGTGATCGCTGAGCTGATACAAAACAGGCTGTGTTCCTCGTTGGATGTAGTATACAATGGCACTATGTCATAAAATATTTTAATATATATGCCTTATGTGTATAAAAGCTGTAAATGTTGAAAATACCATGGCACTAGGTGTTTTTTGATAAAGATACAAATTAAGTTAGTTGTGCTATTTAAAATGCATGTAAATTGCTGTAAACTGAACAAGTCTGAAATTGCATGGTGATTTGCATTTATCTCATAATGCTTTGCATTATAGAAGTATGTGTGATGTTGTGTTTCTTTGAAACTTAGCTTATTGTCAATGTCCTTTGGGGTAACCCTTGTTTTAGTGCTTCTGCACTGACGTTCTTTGTCTTTAGCTTGTTTTGTTTTTTTATTTGAGCCCCCACCACCCAAGCAAACAAGGCCCGCATAGGGCAGGCTAAATCTAAACAGATTTATTAGATCAGAGAGTCAGTAGGTGCTGGCTAAGTGTAGAGGAAAGACTTGCATAGTCTGTTGATGCAGACTTATGTACTGAAGAAGGGATATGCCATTGCTGAAGGTTATCTCCTGCATTTCGAATAAACATCACACACAGATTGTGTGTTGAACTTGAAGTTGAGTGTCTGATCTGTCTGTTATCCCACAACCCCTCCACAGTGAGCCCAGGCCTCACCCTACAGTTCAAAAGCTTCCCCAAGCTACAGGTTCACAGCATTTCCGCCCTCCTACACCAGCAGAAAGGATTCTGCTAGAGTTGGGAGTCAAGAAGCTGTTGCAGGCAAACCCAGCAGTAAGGGTTCATGCTTGCCAGTGGCGAAAGGGCCTTTATTCAAGATACTTTTTCTCACACAAGAAAAATGGGGAGTGGTGACCCATTTTCAACCTCGGATTTTTGAACAAACACTTGGACAAAGTCAAATTCAGGATGGTCACTCTGTCCACAGTGATACCATCCCTACAATAGGGAGACTGGCTTGGATCTTTAGACCTGAAAGATGCATATTTTCACATCCCAGTCAGGGCCAGTCACAGAAAATAACTGCAGTTCAGGCTGCCTTCTGGTCACTACCGGTTCACAGCCCTTCAGTCTATCATCCGCCCCCAGGGTGTTCACAAAGTGCTTGACCGTGATTGCAGCGCACCTCGGAAGGCAGGGAGTGATGGTTTTCCTATATCTGGATGACTGGCTAACCATGGGAAAATCACATCAACAGGTCAAAGACTCCCTCCAGTTAACTCTGGGCACTTTGGCGACTTTGGGATTTATCGTAAATGTGCAAAAGATGCAGACCAAACCGGTACAGGTAATAAGAGTTCTTGGGTTGGAGCTGGATGCTCTCCAGAGCAAGGCATTCCTGCCCCAAGAAAGTCTGATATGCCTTCTAGGCCTGGCAAACTCCACTGGCCTGGGCAAACCCAGGCCGGCAAGACACTTCCTTCAGCTTATGTGGCATATGGCCTCCACCACAGCTGTAGTACCAGGGGCCAGATTTCAAATGAGGGACATTCAGTATCACTTAAGGGCTCATTGGTCCCAGAAGTGACACCCCTTACTGAGGTTGATACCAGTGACAAAAACTCTGCTACAAGCCTGGGACTGGTGAAAAGAAAGGAACAACCTCAGAGAGGGGTACCCTTTCAGCAACAAGCTCCAACAGTTGTCCTAATGACAGATGCCGCCCTTCTGGGTTGGGGAGCCCACCTGGGCCACCTAACAGTAAGCTGTGTATGGTCTCCTCGAGAGTCCAGGTAGCATATAAACCACCTGAAACTACAGGCAGTCTTTCTTGTCCTCCAGTTGTTTATGCCCCAGATAAAGGGCCAGTGGATCCAGGTCAGGACAGACAAGATCACCACCATGTACTACATTAACAAACTGAGGCACAAGGTCCTCAAAACTGTGCACAGAAGCTATGAAGCTGTGGAATCTGGCTTCCTCACTAGAGGTGCAGCTGTTAGCAATTCACCTTCCAGGAAGGGACTGTGGCCTGGCAGATTCCCTCAGCAGGATAAGCCAGGATGATCATGAATAGTCTCTGAACAAGCAGGTGTTGGCCATAATCTTCTGCTGATGCAGCACACCAGAGATGGACCTGTTCGCCTCCAAAGAAAATTTCTGGCTCCTTCTCTTTTTTGCTCTGGCAGTGGGCTCAGTCCTCATGGATGCTCAGGTTCTGGACTGGTTGGGGAGGTTTCATGTTTTTTGTAATTTTTTTTTTTTAGCTTGTCCTGGGCTTCAGCCACTGGGGATACCACTGACCTCCCTCCGATCCTTTCGGCTGGGTCCCAACATACCAGGATCCCAGCATCATTGTGCTCTAGGCCCAGGAGTTAGTTTTTTTTCTGGATTGTCTCCTTTTTTTGGTCCCAACCTCTGAGGGCACCAGTGCAAAAGACTAATGGCCAGACTGATGACGTGCTGACATACACCATAGTCAAGCACCTGCAGTGCCCTCCCCGACTCGAGAGATCTGTGCACCCTACCGCCCGTGTTTCCACCGGGGATAGTACTACATGATCCTTTGGGACACTAAATCCTCATCCCCCTGGCCGACCCCCCAAACAACTCGGGCCCATTCCTGAACCTGGGTCATCAGCATGGCTCAAGGTGTGGCGTTCAGTGGCTCAGTAGGTAGCACACTTGCCTCTGAGGCCGGGAGATCAGAGGGCTGTGAGTTCAGTTCCCACATCTGGCACTTGGGTTAATATCCCAGTACTGACATTGTAGTGCAGCATGAGAGGGGTGCTGCACTTCTGAGGTACCATCTTTCGGATCAGACGTTAAACCGAGGTCCCATCTGCCTGGATTAGTGGTGGTTCAGGTGGATGTTAAAGATCCCATGGCACTTATCGAAAAGAGTAGGGGAATTTCCCCGGTGTCCTGGCCAAATTTCCCTCATTCACTAAAAACGCCACCAACAACTTAATCTGGTTCAAGATCAGTTGACATTCATCTGTATCCCCCTCCCCCGGGTTGTGCCTGAAAATAGGCAGGATTTGTCTAGTGCACTTACCCGGTCAACAAAAACTAAATAAATAAAAATAAATAAACCCTCTGCGCCACCGGTCCAGCCCCATTAGGGAGGTTTCTATTTGCTTTTCCTCTTTTTCCTCTACTGCTACGAATCCTCGTGAAATTGAGGAACCAGCCTGCAGCCATGATACTAATAGCACCAGACTGGGCCAGACAACCTTGGTACTCCTTTCTTCAAGCCTTCTACACCAAACAGCACATTTGTCTCCCTCTGACACTCAACCTACTGACCATGTCTCAGTGCAGGGTAACCTTTCCGAACCTCAAGTCACTTCACCTCAGGGCTTGGTTCTTGAAGAGCTAGAATACTCTGCTTTTCAGATTTCAGAAGAGGTCCTTGGGGTCCTCAAGGTTTCCAGGAAGCCTACCACCAGAAAGACGTACACTTCCAAATGGAAGAGGTTTTCCCTGTGGTGTGCTTTTAAGCAGTCCAGTCCCTTACAGGCAGACCTGCTTATCATTTTGAACTATTTGGTGCACTTACAAGCTTTAGGTCTCAGACCTTCGACCCTAAAGGTGCATTTGGCAGCAGTGTCTGCCTGTGTGTCAGCAGGCAAACAGAAAACAGTAGCTTCTCAACCCATTTTCAAGAAGTTCTTTAAGGGCTTACTGCATCTGTATCCCCCCTGTTAGGGAGCCAGTCCTTCCCTGGGATTTGAACCTGTGCATAGCCAAGCTCATGGAGCCTTCCTTTGAGCCTGTGGCCACTGCAGATTTGAAGCATGTCACTTGGAAGTCAGTATTCCTGGTGGCCGTAACCTCATCCAGAAAGGTATGCAAGCTACAAGCTCTCTGCACTGACCATAACTACATCATATTTCACTGGGACAAGGTAGTTCCTAGGACTAACAGGAAGTTCCTTCTTAAGGTGGTGTCCAAGTTTCACATAAACCAGTCCATCACTCTCCCAGTGTTCTTCACAGAAGGTTCCAGTCCTGGTGAGCAGATGCTGCATAGTCTGGATGTTAACAGGTCACTAGAACACTATCTGGATCGTACTAAAGACCTTAGATCCTGCCACTCACAGCTGATCCTCATGTATGGTGAAGTGGGAAAGAGTAGGTCAGCTTCTAAGGGGACCATTGCCCGCTGCATTGTTTCTGTTTCCTGTGTTCAGTTGTGTTACTCTAAAGCTGGCAAACAGCCACCTCAAGGCCTCAGGGCACGCACACTTCTCATGGCATGGCTGCCTCTGTGGCAGCTGCAAGGGATGTCCCCTTACTGGAAATTTGTAAAGCACCTACCTGGAAAACTATACACACCTTCACAAAGCACTATTGCCTGGATGTACAATCCAGGAGAGATGCTAGGTTTGGCACTTTTCCCCAAATTGGTTCTATACGCAGCCTCCCATGGTACTGCTTTGTAGTCTGTATTAGTAAGCATAATAAAGGATTCTAAGATCATGGATATGTTGTTCATCCACACTTATTGGCATGTCCCTTTCCCCTTTAAATCTTGCCGGAAGTCTTCAAGCTGGCTTCTCCCACCCACCCGGGTGGTATATACCTCGGCTTCGCCCCATGACGCCAGATCTTCCTTTCCGCTGGAAGATACAGGTTGCCTCCCTCGTGCTCACGCATTTTGTAGGCCATGGCTTTCAAACTTTGGTTTTACCAAAATTAAAACTCGTTCGAGTTAGCGATTGCGCTTTTGCGTCCTCGATCATGGACGAGAAATCTTCTCCAGGATTTTGCCAGTGTCCTTGTGCCCATAAGATGTCACGCACTGATCCCCATCTCACGTGCATCTACTGCCTAGGTGTCGGCCATGACACCTCATCCTGCAGCTATTGCTTGGCCTTCCATCCCAATGTCCTGGATGACTGCCTGGCACGTTTGAAGTTGGGGAGACCAGAGAAAAGGAATCCTCCGGTGAAGTCCAAGGAGGCTAGGTGGGCGTTTTCCACGGCTGAGGGTTCCGACGAGCAGCTGGAACGCATGAAGGCATTCGAAGAAGAAGCTGCCTGCGCTCCGGCTAATTGGAGCTTTCTTGTTCCACTCAACCTGGGCTCCAACTTCACAGGTTCCTTTAAGGAGTTGTGCCAGTCTCTCCCCACCTGGGGTGAGGTGCCCGCGGGCTTACACTCCTCCCGATCTCGTAAAGAGAGGCAAGGAACCTGGCACGTCTTCGTCTCGACGAAGGTGCTCTTGGGACCAAGAGAGGTCTCAGTCCCAGGTGCATGCAGTCTCGACCTCGGTCGAGATCGCTTCCTTGGCCGCAGGCTTCATGGACCTTCCGTCTGGTCAGACATCCAAGAATGTGGCTGATGAGGTCGAGATTGTTCTTGATCCAGTCGACCCTCTGTCGCCGGCCGTGGCCGATTACTCTTTGGGGAGGATTCCGGTCCTTGTGTTCCCCCGATGAGGAGACCCAGCCCACTGGTGTCCCCATCGAGGTCCCGGTTCCAGACCCTTAGGTTTCACCGATCCCTCCGTTGTCTCCTGAATGACTGAGTCGGCCTGCCCAATCTCGGTCGAGTTGTAGAACCCCCTCGGTCGATCGACCAAGGAAGATCCACAAGCGCTCCAAAAAGATGCAATGCCACAGGTCGTCCTCGTCCTCCTTTGATGAGGAGAGGCTCCGATGGAAACTCCGGCGCTACGAGGACCTTGAGTGGAAACACCTGATTTTGTCTGGGCAGAAGCTGGCTCCACCGCCTACTCTGGCCATTACTTGGCACTCGCCTCTAGGCCAAAGCCGACCCCCTTCGAAACTAATCCTTCTGTTCCCCCAACCCTGGAGCCGGCCTGTCCTCCGGTTTGGCATATTCTGGTCTCTCCACCAATAGTGGTGGAGCCATCGCCTAAGCAGCCTGTGGGAGGGGCCCCTTCCAAAGAGGACCGACCAGATACCGGGCTTCCCCGACATCTGTCGGTCACAGTCACCCTGGACCACACTCGGCTGGTCGAGGGTGATTTGGGTGGCAGGCCGCTGTACCCCGACTCTTCAGACTTGGATATCACAGGGCTTCACTGTCATCCTGGGGATAATGAGTCATCCATTGGCACAGAGATGGAGGAAGGCCCTTCCTCCTTCCAAGGGATCCTTCGGCTCATCTCTGATGCCACAGGGATGCCCCTGGAACCTATCCAGAAAAAGGCGGAGTACCCTCTTACAGACATCCTCAAGAGAGGGGATACCCCAACGGAGGTCTTTCCTATGGCCGAGGCCATTGTTGGTCCGGCACTTGAATTTGGCAGAGCCCTGCCTCATGTCCAGCACTGTCTGCCCGTATGGCCCACAAGTATGCGGTGCCCATGGGGTCCCTTGTGGGGTTCAGAGAGCACCCTTCAGCCGAGAGCCTGGTGACCGCCTCTGTGTTCAGGCATATTGGCAGTTCTGCCTACACTGACTGACCGAACAAGAAGTCCAAGTATTTGGACCACTCGGGGCAGAAGGTCTGTGCGGCGTCCTCCTTGGGCCTTCATCAGGCAAGTTCGGCCGTCATCATGGCACACTTCTCCCATGCCCTTCCCGGGTCATTGGATGAAGTCCTCCCACATCTCCCCACGGACATGCAGACCATGGTCAAGCAGGTCTGGGATCACGGCCATGCTGTCACCAGACAGCAGCTCCAGACGGTCCTGGACATCGTGGACTCTTGTGCCCGCTCGATGGCCACCGCAGGGCTTGGCTGAGGCTTTCCTCCTTCCCGGCGGATACTCAGCACAAGTTAGCTGATGTGCCTTTCCGTGGGACTGACTTGCTTGGCCCAGGAGTGGCCTGTCACCTACACCACATAGAGCAGTCCAGTGCTACCTTGGACGCTACTTCTGCTAAGAGCTCTTTGGGCAAGAACCAGCAGAAGAAAAAGAAGAAGCCTTTTCGGCACTCTTCCCCTGTGGTTCAGCAGTCCTCCTTCCAGGGAGGACAGCAGCATCAGCATCAGGCTCAAGCTTGGTGCCCTTGGCCCAAGTCTGGACTCCAGTAGGCCCGCAGAGAAGGCCGAGGCTCAGGTCCTGGAGCTTCCTCCTCCTCCTCCAAGCCTGCTCAGTGACGGGGTGGGGGCTGCTACCCCATTCCCATCACGCCAGCTCTGGGTTTTCCCATGGTGGGCTGGCTCCACTTCCTTTCCGCTTGGTCCGCTATCACTTCGGACAGGTGGGTTCTCAAAGTGGTCAGTCAGGGACTGCCTCTAGAATTCGAGCAGTACCCTCACAGCTGAGCCCGCGCCCCTCAGGAAGAATGGATTTCCACATGCACCCAGTTGGCTTTTTGAGACGACATCGCTCAGCTCCTCCTCATGGAGGCAGTAGCTCTCGTGGCGGATCCGTCTGCAGACCCAGGCTTTGTCTCCAGGTACTTGCTGGTGCCCCATTCTAGATCTCCAGGACCTGAATCAATATTTCAGGTCACGCACCTTTCGGATGGTAACTCTGTCCCAGATCATACCATCCTTGGAGCAGAACATGTGGTTCTGTTCACTGGATCTGCAGGACGCGTTCTTTCACACCCCAATCCGTCCGTCCCATCAGCGGTTCCTCCGCTTAAGGGTCGAAGGGACCCTGTACGAGTTCCAAGCCATGCCGTTCAGCCTGTCATCCGCCCCACGGGTCTTCACCAAGTGCATTGCAGTGGTGGCGGCCCATCTCCGGCATTGGGAGGGGGTCAGAATTTACCCTTACCTTGACGATTGGCTCCTTGCAGGTTCCACCCAACATGAAGTGGAGAGGTCCAGGGATCTGGCCCTTCAAACCTGCTCCCAACTCGGCCTCCTCTTGAGTGAGGCCAAGATGGAACTCATGCCTTCTCAGGTGATGGGATTCATCGGGGCAGAGCTAGACTCTTGTCAAGCCAGAGCTCAGCTCCTGGCGGACAGGGAAGAGGTTCTGTCCTCCTTTTCCCAATCATTTCTGGTTGGGCACTTACCCTTTGCTTCTGGATTACATGGCGGCGTGCACCTCAGTGATCCGTTGGGCCTGGTTGCACATGTGCCCCCCTCCAGTGGAAGCTGGCCACCCAGTGGACTCGGTGCCACAGTCATTTCGACCAGCTGATCACTGTAACCCAGGAGATATGGGACGCTCTCCAATGGTGGACTGCCCCAAATCAGTTGCAGGAAGGAATCACATTTGTCCGCCCCGAGCCGACGGTCGTCCTTACAACCGATGCCTCTCTCATGGCCTGGGAAGCCCACATGGGGGACAACGGGGGCCCATGGACCCTGAGGAGTCCCAATGCCACATCAAGCTGGTGGAGCTCAGAGCAGTCAGACTGGCACTGTCAGCTTTTGCTCCTCAGCTCCGGGGTCAAGTGGTTCAAGTCCAGACGGACAATACCATGACTATGTACTACCTCAACAAACAGGGCAGCACACACTCCCATCTGCTGTTCAAGGAGGCACTCTGCATCTGGACCCTCGTGAGCCGGTTGGAGGCGGATCTCCTAGCCATCCATGTGGCAGGAGTCTCAAGCCAGCTGGCAGATGCTCTCAGCCGCATAGGCCAGACATCCCACGAGTGGTCTCTCCATCTAGAGGTAGCTTACAGCCTGTTTTCCCATTGGGGCAAACCGATGGTGGACCTGTTGGCCTCAAGGGACAACACCAGGCTGAGGCTGTTTCATGCCTGCCCCCCTTAGCAGGGCTTGCTGCAGGGGGATGCCTTCTTGAGGCCGTGGATCCCAGGCCCCCTCTACGCCTTCCCTCCATTTCCCTTGATCCACAAGGTGAGGAAGGACAAGGCGAAAGTGATTCTGGTAGCTCCAGACTGGCTGCGCCAGTTCTGGTACCCGGATCTCCTCATCCTCTGCTTCAGGCCCTGGAGCTGCTTTGTATACACCCAGACCTGATATCTCTGAACCAGGGGAAGATCTTCCATCTGGACCTTCAATCCCTGTACCTCACAGCCTGGTACCTGAGCAGCTAGAGTTTCAGGCTTTGGGTCTTTCCAAAGATGTCTACACCGTGGTGGAGGCATCTAGAAAGGAATCGACCAGGAAATGTTATGCCTTCAAATTGAAAAGATTTTCCATTTGGTGTCAGGCTAAGGGTCTGGACCCCTTATCCTGTTCTGTGGCTAACATTCTCGACTACCTTTGGTCTCTCTCCAAAGGGGGTCTGTTGTCATCGACCCTTAGGGTGCACCTGGCAGCCATTTCTGCTTATTGGGCGCGGGTCAGTCAGTCGACATTGGCGCAGGAGACAGTGGTCGGGTGCTTCTTCAAAGGCCTGGATCACATATCCCCTCTGGTGCATGAACCTCCACCTCTGTGGGAATCTACTGCCGGTATTGGCAAAACTCATGGGCAAGCCATTTGAACCAATACACAAGTGTGAGCTGTCACACTTGTTGTGGAAGATGGCCTTCCTGGTGGCTATCACGTCTGCCAGATGGACAGGGGAGCTCCAGGCACTTTCGGTGGACTCCCCTTATCTGATCTTCCACAGGGACAAAGTTGCCCTGTGCCCCACCCGAAATTCCTTCTGAAGGTGGTGTCAGAGTTTCACCTTAACCAGGTGTTGACTCTGCCAGTATACTACCCTAATTACACCTCCGAGGCAGAGTACCGGCTCCATATGTTGGACCTGAGATGTGCCCTCTCCCATTACAAGGAAAGGACGGTGGAAATTCGTGGAGAGGTTTGCCAGCTGTTTGTCACCTACACTAAAGCCGCTTCTGGCAGACCTGCAGCCAAATGGACCATTGCAAGATGGATTACATCATGCATAGGTCTGTGCTATGAGTTGGTGGGCATGGAGCCTCTCAGAGGGATAAGAGCTCATTCTACCCGCCATACTGCTGCATCGGTGGCTGCTTCCAGGGATGTCCCTATCCAGGAAATCTGTCGGGCTGCTACCTGGAAGTCAGCAAACACCTTCATTACCCACTACCACATAGACCTTGAGTCACGCCAGGACGCTGGTTTTGGGACCTCAGTTCTCCAATCTCTGTTCCCTAAGTAGGGGGTGTGCGCCTTGCCTCCCTCCTCCCGGAGAACTGCTAGGAGTCTGCCAATAAGTGTGGATGAACAACATATCATTTTGTTGAGGAATGGTTCCAGGACTACAGACTTATCCTAAACAGTTAAAAAAACAAAACAAAAGAAAAAACATGATGTTCTGCAGTACTAGAAGCAAATACAAGTCATACACTCTCAGCATTAGTACACAATCTGGAACTCTGCTCGAATATACCCAGCACTTTAAATATCTTGGGGTCACACTTGATAGCAACCTGGCCTACAACCAGCACAACAGCAATGTGGCTAGGACTATCAGCTACAAAATCAGTCTCCTCCACAGGCACAAGCACTGTCTCACTTTAGACGCTCTTAGACTAGCGATCAACAGCTCCGTCCTCTCTGTCATAGACTACGGTTTGGTCATTTATGGTGCTGCTAGTCCCACTGCCCTCTGCAAAATATCGGTAGCACTGAACAAAGCCTGCAGGCTGCTAACAGGAGCTGAGCATCTCACCCATACCTGTGACCTCTATGTGCAAACGGGCTGGCTCTAGCTTAGTGGACTACAAAACCTGCCTACTGGCAAAAAAGGCGCTACTAGGAATTCTCTCCCATGGCACAGCAAACCTTCTTCAGCCACACAGCAACAACACACAATGGACAAGAAGTGTTAGCACTCACCTCTACCATGTTCCTCGTCTTCAAGCGATGCAGGGTCAGCGCTCTTTTGCCTATAGAGCACCCCTCTGGTTTAATGCCCTCAGCCAAGACAACTCCGCTCAACCTACTCTGGGCCCCTTCAAGAGACTACTACGCCAGCAGCTTTCCGCACCCAGCACCTGTGACTGTTAGCACTATTTCTTTGACTGGGTGACCAAAGTAGTAGATCAGGGAGGGGCTGTGGACATGGCCTACCTAGACTTTAGCAAGGTATTTGACACAGTCCCACACAAAAGATTAATATACAAGTTAGCCAGCCTGGGAGTGGGTCCTAGGATGACAGCCTGGGTAAAGAATTGGCTGGAGAATAGGACACAGAGAGTAATAGTAAATGGAGTCCACTCTGAAGAAAGGGGGGTTACTAGTGGGGTACCGCAGGGTTCAGTATTAGGACCGGTCCTCTTCAGTGTCTTTATAAGTGACATTGCAGAGAGACTGGAAGGAAAAGTATGTCTCTTTGCAGATGACACAAAGATCTGCAACAGAGTTGATGCGCAAGGTGGGGTGGAAAGGATGAGAAGGGACTTGGCAAGGTTAGAGGAATGGTCTAATGTATGGCTGCTTAGATTCAATGCTAAGAAGTGTAGGTAATGCACCTGGGAAACAAAACCCAGGGAAGAGTACACAATGGGGGTGAGATACTAACAACAACAAAAATGGAAAGGGACCTGGGGTAGTCATGTCAGATGACCTAAAGGTGGGCAAGCAATGTGAGAGGGCAGCAAGGAGGGTTGGGGATACTGGGATGCATAGGGAGAGGCATCACCAGTAGAAAACAGGAAGTTATTATCCCTCTGTACAGGCAGTTAGTGAGACCCCATCTGGAGTACTGCGTGCAGTTCTGAGACCCAGTCTCCCAGAAGACATAGACAGGATGGAAGCCAGTCCAGAGGAGGGCATTCAAATGGTGCAGGGTCTGCACCGGAAGACATATGAAGAGAGACTTAAGGAGCTTAATATGTATAGCCTCGATGAAAGGAGGGAGAGGGGGACATGATAGAAACTTTAAGTACCTCAAGGGAATCCGTAAGTCCAAGAGGGTAGCATCTTTCAAAAAAGTGTGCAAGAACAAGGGGCACAATTTGAAGATAGAGGGGGTCGACTCAGAGGTAATTTAAGGAAGTATTTTTTCACAGAGAGGGTTGTGGATGCATGGAACGGCCTTCCGGAGGAGGTTGTGGAGTCAAAAACAGTGGTGGAATTCAAGCATGCATGGGACAGTCATAAGGCAATTCTAGGGGGTGGGGGTAGGAAGAAGTAGGCTGCTGGTTAACTAGGATCTGCAGCTTATCCATTAGGTAGGGAAATGGTCAGACTGGGTGGGCCAAGCGGTCCTTATCTGCCATCAAAATCTATGTTTCTATGCCTCAGGGCTCTGACCTATCTATATGCGGCTCCCACCATGGCATGCCCAGGCAATCTCTACCACCCCCTACCCTCCCTCCCCTACCTCCACTGGTGGCTCAAAACTCTGCTTGGCCACCCGCCTCATGCATCCATCCCTCACATCTCTCCTGACAAGGTCCATGACTGCAGCACCTCCACTTCCGTCCCTGCTCCCCCCCCCCAACATCATCTCTTAGCCCCCTCTTCCCTACCGCCTACTTATCTCCACTTACTACTGCCTCAGCTAACTGACTCCAGCCTTCTACTACCTGCAATTATCCTCTCCTATAACTTACTGTAAACTCAACCCTAAGGGTGTCTTACCCTCTCTAGTTTGTTTTGTTAATATTAACCTGCTTGAATAATCTACTGTAAATATTGTACATTTTATACTCTATGTTGCTTGAACCCTTCTAATGCTGTCTTCCCTCTGATTGATGTGGAACCTTTGTAAAAGAGCTCTGAGCTCAAAGGTGTTTAATCCTAGATCCCAATAAATAAATATCCACGATCCTAGAAGAATAGGTTACTCACCTGTAACAGTAGTTCTAGGAGTGGTATATGTTGTTCATCCACACAGACCAACCTGACCTCCCCGGCTGCGGACGCACACAACCTGGCTTCCAGCGGGCTAAGATCTGGCATCATGGGGCGGAGCAAGGTAATACCACCCGGTGGGTCAGAGGAGCCAGCTTTAAGACATCCGCTAGATTTAAAGTGGAAGGGACATGCCAATAAATGTGGATGAACAACATATACCACTCCTAGAACTACTGTTACAGGTGAGTAACCTGTTCTTCCTGGCGTTTGAAGAAAAAATTAACTTACCTTAGTAAAATTGTTTCTTCCAAGGGATCCCTCATTATGCTTAAACCTCCCACCCTACCTCCCCTTCCAGAACCTGGGAAAGGTTCTACAACAGTCAGTTTTTCTTTAATGTTTACTTGCCTGAGCATTACTTGTTGTTCTTTCACAATCACTGTGTTTTATGTGGCTTGTCTTAGTCTGCCATGGCTTGGCCTGCTTGCCCAGCCCTTTATTACCTTTTTGGACACTTGGTTTTGGTATAGTTTAGGATAGGCTAGTGAAATTGGGGGGCTAATATCTATTTGACTTTGAAAAGATGTGACATTAGGCTGTTGACAACAGCACCACCTCAAGGCAGAGGTTTGAAAAGCATTCCAAATTCCATAATTTACATAACAGTTATATTCCACACACTCCGGGGCAGTTCAACCTGTCAGACTGCATTAGTAAGCATAATGAGGGATCCCTTGGAAAAAAACAAAATTATTTTGGTAAGTATTTTTATCTTCTCTTCCTATGCCAGTTGGGCCATTAGCCCACTACCTTCAGGGGTAACTGGTGACATGGACACATTTTTGACTCCCTTGGGCTGTTCAGCCGTGCAACTCCACATGTACTAGAAATCCATCCCCTTTTTCCTTTGTGGAAAAAGGGGCATAAAGTAACTGATATTCAGTTCTCCATCAGGTGTCATGGAGGAGTTGTTTTTAGGAGTCTGTGTGGTTCATTTCTGCTTTGGGCACATTACTGTTATCTCAGTTGCAAGGGGGTCCCAAATTTTTGGCCATGCCTCTCTTAGTTGATCTGCCAGAGCCACATGTTTCAGGGCTATTGCCTTGGTATTGTTATCCATCTGCTGTCTGACTAGTGGTGTTGAGGCTCTGGCTCCACACCCACCTACCATTCTGTGCCACCTAGTGTGCCCTTCACTCTAGCTAGAGGTTGTTCATCAGGTTTTCTTTTGTTTATTTTCCTATGTCCTTTCCCTATCCCTTGGGCCAGGGAATTTCTTTAGCCCTCTCTTTATGTTTTCCCACTTTGTTTCTGTCCTGGTGAACAGAACTGAGGTGGGTGAGGGAGCCAGCAGCAGTTATTTGGCTAGTGCGTGACACCACATGGGGGTGCACAAGCGCTATGCCCAGGAGCCATTGCCAGCCCCTTGACCAAAAGCTGTGCTTCTGCAGGGTCCTCAAGCCCAGTCCCTTATGTGGTAATTAGTGTTGAGGATATTCTAGAAGATTAACAGTTATGGTAAGTTACGTAACTTTCATTTTTGTCCTGGCCAGAGGTCCTGATCTCGCCAGTCATTCGCTGTTATACAACAAGCAAAACTGTCTAATTCTATAGGAGTCCAGGTTTTGGAAGGAAGCATGTTTTTGTGCCTTCCTGACCTGATCCCATTTGGAATAGTGAACTGGAGGAGAGCCTGCTTTCTTTGGTATCCTAGTGCAATCTGGCCTTCCTCTGCTCTGACAGCAGGACTGTGGCCAGACTTGTCACTGGATTCAGTCATGTTTGGGAGGCTATTTAGAGGGTGCTTTGACAGCCAGAAAAAAAAAAAAAACACAAACCCATCATACTTCATTTTATTAGGCTAATGAATAGCCAATGTATACACATTTTCAAGCCTAAAGATCTCTCAAAATGTATACTGAAGTCATTGTTAACCTAATGAATAAGTTCTGCCAAACAAGCACATGATCTTGTTGGTTCAGTGAATTGGTTTTTGTGTAGCTTTACAGTTCTGTCTTCTGGAGTAGACAGTATTTTGAGAGGAAATTGATTTCATGGGCATCACTAGATCCTGCTTTTCATTTGTTTTTGTGTTTTGTTCCCCCCCTCCAGTTTTGTTACTTTCCACTGGTGAGCACCTTCTTTTCCTTCTGCCACTCCACTGCCGTCCCACAGAGCCCCAGGGCACCCATGATACACCATAATGGGCCACCTTGGTTTTTCCCCTGAAAGAGTCCTGCCTGCAGCTTGGTGGCAGCGAAGTCCCAGCTGTATCTTGTCGTCATGGCAGAGATCCTCTTGAAGCTATCCTGAGAGCCAAGTGGAGGGAAGCCTGATATGGTTGTGGGGACAGGCAGGTATTCATCTACCCAACCAGCACCTGTTTTTTCCCATTTTCATCCCTCCCACTGCGAGTGTGCATAGTCGTCTGGTGGCGGCAGGCCAGACAGGCACCGACCTGTGTGCTCTTCCCTCACTGTTCAGGTGCAAGCACCCAGAACTGTACCACGGGGTGGCAGTAGTGCTGAGGGAGCACTTCCCTCCCTCCCCCATAGAAGAAGTCCCCCCCCGAACCCTGCTCACTGGCATCACAGACAGTTGGTTACACTACCACTGCGCCAGTGGGCTAGCTGTCTCTTTCACTTTTAATCCCACAATTTTCCCTCTTGTTACCATCTCACTGATAGTATACAGGGACACACAAAGCTTAAGGCTGAGAACTTCCAGTTACAGCATGGAAAGCTGAACACAAGGTCTGAGAGGCTCTCCCACGTCACTAAAAGAAATCGTGCACTAAAACTTAAAAAAACAGCAAATTATATTATTTTAATCAAATCAAACACTGGATTAGTGCCTTGTTACCAGTTATGGCCAAAAATCAACGTAATCGGTTACAGCTCTTTGCAGATATGGCTGAAACAGAAGACCATAGGACAAATGACACTGAACAACATACTAGGCCTCCATCGGGCTCCGAGCAGAAGAAAATGAATTCTACCTCAAAAAGCAAGAAAAAAAGCCCTGAACCAAATTCAGGAGAGGCGATCCTCCAGGCAATTGCTGAGTTGCGGGGCAAAGTGAAGGAATCGATGCAAGAAATCAGATCTGAAATGGGGTCCTTTCAGAATCGGATGACCAAGGCGGACCAACAAATAACACAAAACACAGCCCGTATTGGTACTTTAGAAGACACCATCAAAATTCTCACTGCAGAACAACTCACTATTTCAATGCGCCAAGATGATTCTGAAAATCAGGGCAGGAGAAGAAATATTAGAATCTTTGGCTTGCCTGAGGGTGAGGAGGGAGGTGATCCTATGGCCTTAACAGATTATCACCTCCATCTGGTCTTGGAGCTGGATCCTGGGTTTCAGTTAGACATCGAACAGGCGCACCACGCCCTCGGCCCAAGGCTTTCATGCCCGGACTCCAGACCTCGCTTATTTGTTAGAAGATTTTTTCATTACCAGACAAAGGAACAACTACTTCGGAGAGCTTGGCTGAAGGGTCGCATATGCTTGGACAGAGCCACCTACTATTTGGCAATGACTATGCTCCATGCACCCAATGCCAGCGCCAGGAGTACAACCCTCTGTTTCCAGTACTCCGTTCACTAAAAATAAAATTTCGTACTTCATACTCTGCGAAATTAACTGTCCTACTACCTCTAGACAACAGACTTAGAGTACAGTGGCAGAGACAGTTGAAGATTTAGCAGCCAGGGGAATCATCAATGAAAAGATCCTCGAGTCCATGAGATTGTGACTCAGACAACCATCTCAGTTGGATCCAGAGAAGCAGCAACACTCAAATCTGTAGCTGGCGGAAATTCTGAAGAAAATACAGGAACACAGAAACCCGACCCTGAATACATGAAGAAACCTGGTAAACCACTAACCTTTTCCACTTAGGTGGACCTCTCTCCTCCTGGTCAGGGGAGTGGGTGTTCCCACTATGGGGCATGGGAGGGGGTACCTCTTAAGGGCTCAGGCAACTCCTACAAGTTGCCATCTCTCTCTTCTCATCACTTTAACCCACTTAAGCCTCAAGTTGCCAGTCTGGACCCGTACAACCCTCGGATGGCGGGGCATGCCCCAGGCTGGAGGGTCAAATCCTGTGAGGTTATCGCCCCCCAGTCTGTGCTCCTGGTGGTCTTCTCGGCCAGCTGCCTCAAGACCCACTTTGCTCCCCACACTTTCTCAGAGCGGGGGACTCTGCAACAGATTACCAAATTTTCTAGAGGGAGCCTCTGCAACCACCAAGAACTCAAGGATCCCTGGATAAATGTTAATCTACGCTGTGGCAATAAGAGCACTAAAGCTGACTGAAAACATGAAGTGAACCCTGAAATCATAGTTATAACTACCAGTACTAAATGGTTATTAAAGAAACCTTTGGGGTGCACTGGTAGAATGTAAAAATATATTTAAATTACAGGCAGATGCTGAGTGATAGGACCCCGCCAAATTTGGTAAAATAACCATCTACAAGACTGTTACCAGAACTACATCAGCTGGACTTTCAGATGGTTGGAGGGGGGAAAAGGGGACTAAATGAACTAAAAGTATCAAGGACATAGACAAGATGGAAGCTGTCCAGAGGAGGGCAACTAAAATGGTGCAGGGTCTGCACCGGAAAACATATGAAGAGAGACTAAAGGTGCTTAATATGTATAGCCTCGAGGAACGGAGGGGGGGACATGATAGAAATGTTCAAGTACATCAAGGGAATCAACAAAGTCCAAGAGGGTAGCATCTTTCAAAAAAAGAGATGTGCAAGAACAAGGGGCACAATTTGAAGATTGGGGGGGCTCAGAGGTAATGTAAGGAACTATTTTTCACAGAGAGGTTGTGGACGATAGAACGGCCTTCAGGAGGAGGTTGTGGAGTCAAAACAGTGGTTGAATTCAAGCATCGTGGGACAGCCATAAGGCAATTCTAGGGGTGGGGGTAGAAAGAAGTAGGCTGCTGGTTAACTAGGATCTGCAGCTTATCCATTAGGTAGGGAAATGGGCAGACTGGGTGGGCCAAGCAGTCCTTATCTGCCATCAAATTCTATGTCTCTGTGTTTCTAAAGCGGAACGACCCTTATGATTGGTTTGGGGGGGGGGGTGAGAGAGAGAGACAGAGATAAAAAAAAAAAAAAACACTAGAAGAGCTGCATAGGCGTTACTGGGATCAGGGAAAGTGTCTCCCTCTCGAGGCTCTCAGGCTTCAACCAGATTATTTCTCTCTCCTGCTATTCCCCAGCTGGTTCTTTAGCCAACTGATCCAAATAGTGGCCAACTGCATCCTAATGCGAGGTGTGGAGGGCCTCGAACCGCAGAGCAACGCTCTCATTACCATGCCAGTTCTCACCCAGGGTAGGCGTGTGTGGAGATTGCTCACCCTTTTGGTGCTCTTCCGCTTTTCCATGGGACCTTTCTTCCCTCGAAGAGCCATGCGACCCCTGTCTTGTCTTCTCTTCCACTCCCTTCAGGAGCTAGGACAGGAGTATTCAGAGGTGGCTTTGTGTTAGCCCCTGCAGTATGGGAGTCTCACTGTATATAGTTACTCGTAAAGTTACAAATGTTCTTGATGATTATGTATGTTCAAGGCACTTGTTGTTATGCTGGAAGTTATTTCTAAAGGTATTCTTAGCGAATAGAAACTTGGGGGGGGGGGTGAAAAAAACACAAGGGTCAAAATCAAACTTGGTTAAAACAACTTTTATTTACACTTATGCAGAATATGAGTGGGGCAGTTCTGAATGCTTCCTGGGCACATCTTCCTGTTCAGGGGAGAGTGATCTGGATAGTTTTTTTTTGTTTGTTTTTAGTTGTTTAACCAGGAGTAGCACTCTTAAGCTGAAAGCTTTTTAACAAGAGCAACCTGGGAGCACAGGGAAGTTAAGTGACTTGCTCAGGGTCACACAGTATGCAAGTGGAAGCTGTGGGATTCAAACCCAGGTCTGGTCTGCTGGATGTCACCAGATTTGCAGCTCAGAGCCTTAAACCACTGCGCTACACTGCCTCCATAGTGATGACTTCAACCAACCTAGGAGAGAAAAATATAAATACGGTTAGAAATAGTACATCATTATGGCCACTCATCTGATAAAAATCTTTTCCCAGAATATCAGCGGACTCCACGACCCAATTAAATTATCCCATCTCATTCAACATCTCAATAAACAGAAGGCCGATGTTTATTTTCTTCAAGAAACACACCTGTCTGACCTGGAACATCAAAAGTTACGATGGGGCAATCAGTATTCGGTATTTGCTTCCTCCTATCCTAGGGGTTGAAAAAGAGGAACAGCCATCCTTGTCCTGTTGACTACCCTCCCAGAAACCCAAACTACCCATATAGATGCCCAGGGGTGGTATGTAATACTACAGGGCCTACTATATGGCCAAAAAGTTACACTGGCCAACGTTTACGTCCCCCCCAAACAAAGATGCCAGTAATCCGGGCATTTATAACCTCTCTAATGGGTCCTGTCCGGGTCAACTAATCCTAGAGGGAGATCTAAATGTGACAGTGACCCCTCACCTTGACTGCTCTAACCCACAAAAACATCGGCAAACTAAAATGGTAAAACAATTAAGGGGTATCTTAGAACACTTGGGCATAGTGGATGTCTGGAGACGGCTGTTTCCATCCTCCCTGGGATACATGTACCACTCACACAGATTTCACACCTATTCCAGATTGGACTACTTCTTAACGACCTGCAAACATTTTTCAATAATTCAAGAAATCTCTATTGGCCCCAAGATTTTATGTGACCACCATTTTTTATTATTAAAGCTGGATTTAGCAAAAGAGGTCAAGAAAACTTTATGGAGACTTAACCCTTTAATCTTACAAGACAAAGAATTCCAAAACAGCATTAAAAAAGGATACCTCAATTCATCACAGAGAATGCCTTTACAACAATACCGGAAACAATGCAATGGAACTCCTTGAAAGCAACTCTAAGGGGTGAGATAACAGCCTACACAACTACAAAGAAAAAAGAGAGGGAGGCTGAATACCAGGACCACGCTCTCTCAGCCTTTCTTCTGGGTCCCCTTCCGGTTCTACACGGACCGAGGAGGAGGGAGCCTCAGCTACTAGTAGCCTAGTCGTTGTTGAGGCTCCTTCTGTGGTGCAGGAGATCTGTCCTGCTCCTTTCGGGGGAGTGGGCGGGGCTCACCACAGCAATTGCCCCTTCGGGGTGAGCAGTCAGCCGGACCTGCAGTTCGCAAGGCCTGGGTGGGTGCCGTGCTCGTGCCGTCGATCGGCACGTTGTGTTCCTCGGCGTGTTGAGGCACATGAGCCCTGACTGAGCCATCCGTCGGTGCCAACTTGCCGCGCAGCGCCATGGCTTCTGTCGGAGCCGTTCGCAGCGCCGACACTGCTAGTGGCACCGTGGGAGCTGCTGTGGTGCCATCTTTGTCCATGTCTCGCCTTGGCAACGTGTCCTCGGGGCTTGGCGCTATGGGTCCGTCGGATTCTGCTGTCAGCGCCGCCTCTGCCCTCGGTGCAGCTCATGGTGCCGTGGAGCCGGGCAGCACCATCCTTGGCGCCATCTTCGTCCTCGGCGCCGCTCATGGGGCCGGATGGCACCTGTGGCTGGTCCCAACTCTGGAGCTCTGTTCGGGGCTGGGCCGTGCCCCCTGTGGATTTCGCTCGCGGTGCTGTAGGGGTCACTGGTACCAGCTCAGGCACGGCTTTGGGTTCTGGCCCCTTTGGCAAAGATGGCAGTGGGCGCCCTCCTATGGTTTGACACAGGGCCTCGGCCTCTACCTCCTCAGAGACGGAGTCAAGCTCTGAGTCAGACGGACAGTCTGACCCTTTGGGGTTGGAGTCACCCCCTCCTGAGGTGGAGTCAGTGGCTACCGAGACTGGGGTCAGGGGTGCTGACCAGCGGGCAGTGGTGCAGGCCACCATTGCTCTACAGCCTGGTCTTGGTGGGTTCACTGACTCCTCAGCAGTGGTATCCCCACCTTTGGTGTGCCTAGATCACCCAACTTTGGGGCCGATCAGAGCACCTACAGGAGGGGAGGGTGCTGTGCACTGGATAACTCCTTCCGGTGCTGCCCAGAGTTGTCAGCTACCTAGGCTGGCCCTCTCGGGAGGAGGGCTCTTCGACCCGAGGGGTCGAGGGGCATGGGCTCGCATGGCGCCTTTTTCGGGGTCCACCTGGCTCTGGGAGAAGCCGTAGTGCAGATCTCCGCTTTTCCTCCTCAGTCTCTTTGAGAGAGCCCCATTCTTTTGAGGTAGGGGACCATCCTTCTGGACCTATATGGCCCTGGTCGCCTCACAGGGGGGATTCTTCCAGGCGCAGCCAAGTCAGTACCGAAATGGTTGTTCGGCTGTGGGGTCTTCCGAGGCACCTTCTTCCGTGGGTGCTCCCGATCCACTCCTTAGCCCAGGCGGAGTTCAGTTAACATCTTTTTGGCTCTGTCCCCATTCCTCTGCCACATTCTTCTGCGCTCCCAGGATATCCTTGGTCCTAGCAGGCCTCTCTCCAGGGAGCAGTTCAGAGCAGTGGCTGCTCGGTTCCCAGCTTACGTTACGGCGATGGGCAGTCAGATTTTTCAACCCCGGGCAGCCACCCCTGAACAGCTGGTGCCTCCAGCTCCTCATCCCCCTCTTCTGGGGGAGAGGAACCTTCTCTCCACATCTCTCCAGCTGCTGATCTCGCTGAGTATCAGCACTTCCTCGTGAGGATGTTGGAGGACTTGCTCCTCACACCTGCCACTATTAGCAATCCTGAGCACTCGGCGCATGCCTTTCTAGGTGATTTTGGCGAGGCCACCCTTGTGGTGCCACCCTGGCCTGCTCCCTTTCGGGAGGCGTCATTGCATTCCTGGCAGAGGCCCTTCTCTGGAGTTCCTGCCCCAGGGATCTCAGCCAGAGGTATTGTGCACCCCCGGAGTCTCCAGGTTCCATGCCTCATCCGCAGTCCGGACTGACGCAGTTGAATACTCCTGATGGGCTTCGCGCCCTTCACCATGACCGGCTCACAGATCAAGACTCCTCGGATTTTGACTTCTGGGGTAGGAGGACTTTCTGCTCGGCATGGTTATTGCTTTCCATTTCTGCACATCAGGTCCACTATGCAGCCTATGACAGGTTCTTGTGGTCCAGGCTAGGTCAGCTCCTAGCCTCATTGCCTGATACGGAGCAAACTAGACAAGCCATTTCACTTCTGCGCATGGCCTGGAGCTAGCAAGGCACCAAGCGAGGGCATCCTATGATGCCAACGAGGTAGCTACCAGGGTCGTAGGGACAGTGATCTGCACTAGGCGGATGGCATGGCTGCGTCTTTCCCGGTTGTCACCCTTGGACTGGCGTAGGGTGATTAACTCCACTCACCAGAGAACCTATCTCTTTTCCCATAGAGCGAGACAACGCTTGCCGGGGCAACTTCCTTCCCCTCTGGGGGGACTCTGTCTCACTCTCCCCACTCTTGGGCCTCTCCAGGCCCTGAAGGTTCTCCCTCTTAGTGTGTCACCCACTGAGAGCTAAGGGACTTTGTCCCTTTGGTTGTAAAAGAAACCCCGTTCGGGGGGCTCAGTACTCACCCAACAGTGATGAATGGTGAAGATTGATACAGATAAGATATGAAAATTACGTACCTACCGTAATTATGATCTTTCTGTGTATCTTCACCATTTATCACGATCCCACCCTCCTTCCCCCTGGGGCCTCAGTCTCTGGGTCCCCCTCCCTCTCTGTGCCCCTCCTTCCCCCTCTCCTTTCTTAGGAGCGGGGTAAAACAGGGGCACACAGGGGTATAATGTTCCGGGGAGAGTGGACAGCAAGGGAGACATTCCTTCTCCAGTGCTTTGGCTCCACCCCTGTGGGGTGGGAGTTGACAGTTGCCCTCCTTCCTCTCCTCCTCCCTGTTCCCGTCCAACCTATTTCTCCTTATTTATATATATAAAAAAAAAATTCCCCCTTTTTTTTCACCAGTAATCTTTCCTTGAGAGGGTGTTAATTCTCTGTACCCTGTCCTTCTTCCAGAATAGCAGACTCTGCTCATCTGGAGTGTTTTGCCAGCCATTCTGTGCCTTGAATTCTGGCAGAAAGCCTTTATCTACTTCTTGCAGTTCCTATGTAATCTGGAGACGGACCAGTCTGGGGTGTTTAACCCCCCCCCCAAATTCTTTACCCACCCTACCTCCCTCTTCCTTTTCCAGAGATTGGGGCCCCCTCCCAATCCCTTTAGTTTCTGACTTTTCTCCCTTTCTATCCTCTCAGTCATTATTTCTCCTTTTGGTTCATGTATCATTTCCTTTTTCTGTCCCTTGGACTCCCTTGTCCCACCATCCACTCCCTTCCTCTTACCTCTCCGGCGACTCAGAACTGGCAGGCAGGCATAGTCGATGCAGCCTAACGGCCAACCCATGAGCGCCACGCAGTGCGTCGGCTCCACCTACCAAAAAAAAAAAAAAACTCCCGCGGGGTCCTGACCTCCGGCCAAGTACCCAAAAGTGATGAATGGTGAAGATACATGGAAAGATCATAATTACAGTAGGTACGTAATTTTCATTTTTTGTTTTTCTACCCATTAACACCCAACTGAAATGTTTCCAGTACTCGTAAGTTGTACTGCTGTTACATATAAAGTGGCCAGTGGCAGACTAGTGGTGATTTCTGGTAGGAGGTGAGCTACCCTCTTTTTGATGCAGAGTTTCTGCAGTGTTGAGATAAGGGAACTAGTGTCCATTTCACGGTAGCCATTTGGAGCCTCTTGTGAAGATCTAGAGCACTATGATGGCAATGACCTTTGGTTGCTTCTTCATGGTGCTATATCCACCACATCGACCAAACCTCGCATGCATAGAAACATAGAACTTGACAGCAGATAAGGACAGCTTGGCCCACCTGGTCTGCCCATTTTCCTTATCTGTTTCATATACCGCAGATTCTAAATGATCTGCAGTTCATCCTCTCTTTCCTATCACTACAGTCCCTTTTTGTCTGTCCCATGCGTTTTTGAATTCCCCTATCATTTTTGCCCCTACATCCTCTACTGGGAGGCTGTTCCATGGATCCACCACCCGTTCCATGAAAAAACACCTTTATCACGTTAACCCGAAGTCTAAACATAGAAACATAGAATTTGACGGCAGATAAGGACCGCTTGGCCCACCTAGTCTGCCCATTTCCCTACCTAATGGATAAGCTGCAGATCCTAGTTAACCAGCAGCCTACTTCTTTCTACCCCCAACCCCTAGAATTGCCTTATGACTGTCCCATGCATGCTTGAATTCAACCACTGTTTTTGACTCCACAACCTCCTCCGGAAGGCCGTTCCATGCATCCACAACCCTCTCTGTGAAAAAATACTTCCTTACCCCCTTCTGTTTTCATGTCATGGCCCCTTGTTCTTAAACATTTTTTTTTTTTTTTTTTAATAAAGCTGCTACCCTTTTGTAACTTATTTACACCCTTGAGGAATTTGAAAGTCTCTATCATATCCCCCATCCCCATCTCCTCTCCTCCAGGGAATATGTATGGAGATCCTCCAGTCTCCCCTCATATGACTTTTGGTGCACCCCCTGCACCATTTTTGTCACCCTTCTCTGAATCGCTTCTGCTCTGTCTGTGCCCTTCCGGAGATGCAGCCTCCAGAACTGGACACAGTACTCTAGATGAGGTCTCACCAGTGTTCTGTACAGTGGCATCACCACCTCCTTCCTTCTGCTGGAGATACCTCTCCATATGCACCCCAGCATCCCAATGGCCTGCCTCACAGCCTTCTCACATTGTTTGGTAACCTTCAGATCATCAGATATGATTACTCCCAGGTCCCTTTCCTGTTTGGTGGCTGTCAGTACCCCCCAAATCATGTACTCCTCTCATGCGTTTCTGTGCTCCAAGTTCATGATCTTGTACTTACTTGCATTGAATCTCAGCTGCCACACCCTTGACTTGCAGCCTGTAGATCACCAGTCTGCCTCCTGGCAAGTAGTGTTTGGCTTAATGTGAGCCATGGTTATTAATTGGCAAGTCTATTGTTGCCTTAACTGGATCAGAATTTTGATAAATCGGTATTTGCTTGTTGCAGTGTACAAGTCTAATTGACTTCAGATGATTTTTTGAGGGTATAGTCAAACTAGTCATTCTTACATTACGGGAGGACTAACTTCTATTTTGGCTACTTAGTCTGTTTTATCCTTTTTTTCTTAAGGTATTGCAGGCAGACTTATGTGGAAATTCAGCTAACTTTTTGGGACATATTAACTACATGGACTTTTGAGCGGTCTTTGTGGCCAGTTCAAGAGAGTTTCACTCACGGACGTATCAGTTTTGCCCCTTAACAGATTCTAGAAAATGGTCATGGTGCAGGCAGCCATTTCAAGACATTATTGGACACTGACGTTTATATGGTTTGACTTTGCATTACTGCAATGCCCCTCTATGGTGTACCAGAGATGGATAAGAATTTATATCCTGGGTGGGATATTCAGAAATGTGCCTGGCAGGGGCGCAAGCAGGGCGCAGCGCAACTGAGATGCGCCACAGTATGGACTGGGCGATATTCAGTGGAGCTGCGCCATGGCTCAGCACAATTGAGTATTGCAACTTGGCCTCCCGCATTGCTCATGGTGCAGTGGCACTGCGCCAGCGCAAGTGGAAAGAGTGGAGCAGGGGGATGCGCCAGCGCAAGTACTGTTGCGTTAGACACAGGAGTCGCTATATTCAGTGGTGGATATGCAGATGGGGCCATAATGCATGCAAGGTGCAACTGGGGCAGTTAGCATGTCATTATGGCCCCATTTGCATGCAGGTGTGCCGATCCCCTGTGACTTGCGCCTGGCACCCTGCCAGGCTGCAGCCGTCGGGGACCGACACCCCCTGCACAGTGCGGCAAAGTGCCCCAATGCCCGATCGTGGGCATAAGTACATGTAAATACACATCCAATATCCCCGGTGGTCCAGTGGACCTCTTCCAGCTCGATCGCGGGCATTAGTATGTTAAAACAATTTACTTTATCGTGGTGGTCCAGCGGTACCCCCTCCCCACCCGCCCACTGAGCCCCGCCTCGGGTCATTGCGGGCGGCAGCCCCCACTGCAGCCACCCGCCGCCCGAGATTGATTGCGTACAGTGCAGACCGGCATACTATACAGTCCAGATATGTGAATGGCTCCATTCACATATCGGGACCGTGTGTACGGTATGCTTCAGACGCCATTGGCCCACGCTAGGACTAATGGGTGGCAGTCAGATTGGCTATTGCAATGTCGGTGGGCGGTTTGGCAGATGGCGCAGCTGCCGCCCACTGCTGACCTGGAAGGGGTGGTGGGGCTCAGTGGGTGGGGAGGGGGAGTACCGCTGGACCACCAGAGATAAAGTAAGCTGTTTTTAAATATACTAATGCCCATGATCAGGTTGCAAGTGGTCCACTGGACCACCAGGGATATTGGACGTGTGTTTAAATTTACTTATGCCCGAGATCGGGCTGCAGGCGGTCCACTGGACCACCAGGGATATTGGATGTGTTTCTAAATATACTCATGCCCGTTATCGGGCATTTGGGGGGGGGTGTGACGCCAACAGACCCTGGCCCCGGAGCCCGGGGTGGCCACCCACAGCTGGCGGCTGCCGTGTTGCACCCTGCAATATGGCAGCTCACCGGTGGGTGGCCAGCCCCTGCTCCTATTTCCTTTTGACTCAACTTTGAGCACCAGTCTGCGGCACAAGTAGGGGTTGCACCAGCATATGCGCCACATCCAGGCTGAATATTGGGATGTGCGGAACATGCATGGGCACACCCCCCACACTGCGCCGCGCTACATTACTGGTGCGCCCAGCGATTGGGATCTGCGCAGCACAACATCCCCTTTTGAATATCGCGCCGGGGCGTATCAGTGGGTTGTGCATGGCGCACCACTGTTGCGCCATGCATAACCCCTTCGAATATCCCACCCTCTATGTATAGCCTTTCTGATACATGATTTCTATGCCTCTTAGAACCTTGGAAGTGCACATTGTATATGTTATTTACTGACATAACCAACCTTGGAAATGCATATTGTATATGTTATTTACTGACATAACCAACCTTGGAAATGCATATTGTATATGTTATTTACTGACATAGCCAATGAACAGAAAGTTTAAAAAAAAATTCTTCAGTGACTCAGTCTACTTCGGAGAGTCGCACTCTTTGGTGTTAGAGCTGGGGGGGGGGCGCAGGGCCCTGGGGAAACCAGAACTTTTTGAGCCTGCATCGCCTGTGCCTAGCAGAGATGAAAAGCATCTTCTGCACACCCACAGGATATAAAGTGGCGGCAGCTCCAGCCGCCTGAGTTCCTTAATTCCCACTGTTGAAGTGCAGTGCTTTCCTTATTAGGAACCACAACTGCAGTTTGTGTACAAATAGTATGCTTGTTTAGTTTGCCACATTTATTAGCCTTGTATAACTGAGTTTGTTGTATTCTTAAGAGTCTTGGTAACATTTTTTCTGTAGGCTTCTTCACTTCACAACTCTACCAGTCAATAAAGTTTAAAAAACGTTATGGCGCCTGCCAAGACATGTTGGTCTGGCGTCTGCCTCAGACGACCACTCCTTTCTGGGCAGGTGTTCTGGTACACCAGGCAGTCTCCCTGTCGAGAGGATAGGCAGTCCTCCTGTAGTCGTAGAAAGAAAAGGTCCCTCTCACACTGAGCATTGGGTTCCTGGGACCACTCCACTTCACTTTGCATAAAAAGATAAAGGTGGCCTGCTATAGTCCCAGGCACTGTGCCCCAAGGCTGCTGTCCCCAGTGATGATAAGAGGCGCTTTGGCTCCCCTTCCAGTGTCTTCCTCAATAAGGGAGTAGGCAATGCCAGGCTCTGCACCTCCGTGTCCGTTAACCTCACTGCCTTTGGGGGGATGTCATGGATGAGCAGTTTAGCCAATGGGCAGCTTTTCTGGAGAAATGATTCTCCATACTTTATCGGTGCCGTCCGTGGTACTGATGAGGTTGTCAGAGCCAGCTCTGGGTTCCTGCTAATTGGCGCCCTCTGTAATGCCTATGCACTGCTTGTGATGTTAAGGGTGTTGGCTCCGATGTTGTCTTTGGCACCGACACAACAGCCATCTGTGTTGGGATCGACCTCTGTGTCATGTGCAAGGTTTATCCTCGATCCAACTTCAGCACTGGTGCTGGAGCCCCTGGCATTATTTTCCCTGTTTGTTTTTTTTATATGCTTTATTTATTCTCCTCCATGTGCCGGGCATCCTTCCCGGGTGCTCTCTCGATGGGACTTCTACTCTCTGCCTGAACCCAGTTTCTCGGAGAGACTCCCCCAACTACCCAGGCAGACCTAGCCTCCCAGATCACCCCCCAGGATGGGTCCATTCTCCCCTGACGGCCTATCTGTAAGTTAGAGAGGCCTTACCTGGGAGCTGGGTCGGGCCTGGAGTCCTCCTGAGTAGGTGGGCCAGCGATGGGATGTGAGTCCTGCTCCTGGAGCCCCCATCATTTCCACAGTCCATAGCGGGTTTTTTCTCATTAAGTTTTCCCCTAGGAGTGCGGCGTGCAGTGACATCTGCCGGCTGCCCTGCTGCCGTCTGCCACACTCTTTCCCTCCTACGTCGGCTGGTGCTCCTGTGCTACCCCCTATCTCCATAGGGGGTCACTAGGACACCGAGTGGCCCTGGAACCTCCCCAGAGAGAGGAGAGCTGTCCTCCGGATGCTCCATCCTCTCCCTCCCCTGCCGACTCCTGGCTACCCGAGTTCGTTCCCGAACCCGGGTCGCCGGCGTGGCGCTAGGTGTGACGTCCAGCGCCTCGACTCTCAGCGCCACTGGGCCCGCCCTCATTTCCCCTGTTGGGTGACGAACACCCAGCGTAATGACAGGGAGCATTATGAGCAGTACCCTTCGGTCTAAGACACTGCCCAGTCTGCTCAGACAGCGCGACTTTCACAGGACGATATCCGACAGTCGCTGTTGGACAATAACTTCACGGCTGTGAACTGAGACAGGAATAGTAGACCGGTCCAAAAAAGATACAGATGGAGTACATTAATTATACCTACACTCCCTGTCTCCTTGGTGCTCCCTGTTTAGCCTGCTCTGGAAACCCTTACAAAAGCAGCCTTTAGGAAGCGTGCTTACATACCACTAGTCCCTTAGCTCTCGGATAGAAAGTACATGGCACCAAGGACAAAAAACAAAAGAAATTCTGTCAGACTTGCTGTAATTTTGTTTTGTTGTAGTTACAAAGCTGGGGTAACACATGCTTACCTACTAGAGGCCAGCACACTCCAAAGCAAGAGACCACTGTGGTTCTCGGCAAGAGTGAGGGAGGTGTGAGGGCCGAGAAAAAGGCCCGCCAACAGATTGAAAGAAAATCAGGAGGAGGAAGACTGGGGAGAATATTTACTGAAAAATAGGGAGGCAGAGAGCCGGCCCGCTGGCACATTGGTAGCGCTACCGCTTGCGACAACAGCGACATGGGTTCGGGAATGAGCTCGGGTCGTCAGAGGGCCAACTGGGGGAGGAGGCTCAGCGTCCAGGGACTGCTCGTCCTCCTCTGGGGAGCTGGTGTACTGACTCGGTGCTTGCCTGGCCTCTGGCGGTGGCCGCGGCACAGCATGCCAGAATCCAAACTGAGGGGGGCTATTGCAGAAGGCCTTGGTGTCAGCACATGGCACACCTCCAAGGGGTGGCGTACACAAGAAAAATACTCGACCCTGGTGCGACATAAAAAAATAGGGAGGCAAAGAGGGTGGTTAGGGAGGCAAAAAGAGACATAGAGTTGTGTATTGCGGTGGGGGGCAGGGTGATTGAGGCGGCAAGCAAAGGCCGCTGTACTTAACTACTTTTGCTCAGTTTTCACTAGGGAAGATGGTGGGCCCTTGCCAAAGAGTGTGCATCAAAGCGGCCTTTAAAGGGGTCCCGAAGATGAGGCAGCCAACATTTACTAGTGAAAGGGTCCTGAAAGGGTTGGCAGTCCTAAAGATTGATAAGGCCCCAGGACTGGATGGGTTGCATCCGAGGATACTCAGGGAATTAGCAGTGGAACTGGCTGATCATCTGGTAGGTCTGTTCAACAGCTCTCTAAGGATGGGTGGTTCCAAAGGATTGGAAGGTGGCGGACGTAGTTCCGTTTCATAAGAGGAGGGGGACGAGGAGCAAGCAGGAAACTACACACCTATCAGTCTTAACCTGTATTGTAGGGAAGCTGATGGAGTCATTGGTAAAAGAGAATCTCATGGACCACTTGGAGAACAACAGCCTCCAGGATAGTAAACAGCACGGATTCATGGCAGGGAGGTCTTGTCAGACTAACCTGATAGTTTCCTTTGACTGGGTGATGAGGGAATTGGATAGGGGCCATGCTATAGATGGCTTTACTTCATGTTTAGCAAGTCTTTTGACTCTGTACTCCGCATACGCTTGCTTAAGGAGGAGGATTTGGGTGCGGCTAAGGTCACAGTAAACTGGGTAGGTAACCGGCTGAAGAGGAGGCAACAGGGTTACAGCGTCCCTTGTAATCTCATATAGTAGGAGTAAGGGATACCCAGAATTTAAATTAGACCCAAGATGAAAGTCTTGAGTTGCCAACAGTCTCAGTGGCTTGGAGTGTCCAAGAATAGGTAGAATTTATAGTAAAAGGTTATCTGCCGTCACTATGGATTGTTTTGTGTATATATCTATAATGGAAGTAACATAATAAAATAGAGCCCCTCCATTAACCCTCCTGCGCCTTGAAAAATACTTGTTTTGACCATACAAACTACATACATGTAAAACATTGGGTGATACTCAGCACCACAGCTGAGGAGCAAGACCTTAGAGTTATCATCAGCGACTCTCTGAAGCAATCAGGTCAGTGCAGCAAGGCTTATAGCAAGGCAGCTAGGATGCTTGGATGTATTTGGAGGGGTATTGCTAGCAGAAAAAGGGAGGTAATGCTTCCCCTGTATAGATCCTTAGTGAAGGATAGGGATAGGCTTGCAGTGCAGGGTAACAAAAGTGATTCAGGGCCAGCAGGGCTTGTCCTTTGAGGAGCACCTCAACACACTGAACATTTATAGTGCAGTGGTTTAAGGCTCTGAGCTGCTAACCTGGAGACCGTGGTTTGAATCCCACAGTCCCCACTTGCATACTGTGTGACCCTGAGCAAGTCACTTCCTTGTGCTCCCAGGTCGCACCTGGAAACGAGCTTCGGCTTAGTGTGCCTTTGCTGATTAAACAATTTCCCCTTTCCCTTTCCTAATTGTTCAGTGTCCAATATTATACCAGCAACCGTGTCTATTACTGTACCAGGCTCCTAAAATAAAAGTCATTTGTCACCCTGTTCGTCCTCGGCTTCATCTTCATCCATCGGGTCAGCTTCTTCTGATGCAAATTCTTTTTCTGTTTTTTCCAGCTAGCATCCGACATCTCTTGGATCTGTAAACTGCCATGTTTTACCACCGTAAATAATCCTCAGTTGAGAGGGTAACAGAAACGAGTGGACAACCCCTAAGGCCTGAAGCCTTTGTCTAACCCCATCAAATCTCTTTTGTCTGGCCCGGGTTTGGAAAGACAAGTCTGGAAAATTGTTTACATCCATCTCGTGGATGAAGAGTGGATACACCGCCCTCACTGCTGATAAAAGCAGATCTCGAATCTTAACTCCAGATGTCTTAACAAGCACAGTGCAGGGCTAGTTTGTAATGGCAGGCCGCACTCTAGAGTTCACACCATAGGCCAAATGGTTAGCAGACTGTATTACTTTCTGTTATAGGAAATACAGTAAGGGATTTCCTGGGGTTGTTTGTGACCTGTCTGCTACAGGCATGGCCACATCTGTTGCCTGTTTACACTGAATGCCATATTCATTACATTTGTCAGTTTTTCAGCTTCAGTCTATACAATCTTGGGTATTATAATTAGGATATGTTGTATCTTAAAAGAAAAAAAAGTATGCACTAGTGTCTTAATATTGCCTTCATATTTAAATGGCAAATTAAAAGATTCTAACTATAATCAAGTTGTCCTTACTCCAGTAAATACTCATTTATCAGCTTCAATTAGAAAGTTCTATTAACTTTAACTTCTAATTTATACAGTAAAATAAATCTTAAAAGTCTATCAACCTAAGTGCAATCCAGTTAACAACTTCCCCAGTTCATAACTGCTTCATTCTCATCATTCAGACAGTAAATTATCCCTTTCTTGGTGCCAGGGGCGCCATATCTCCAGAAATTTTTCAATTTGTAATCTAATCTTACTTGTAATTCATTCCATTCTCTCCCCCTCTGCTACCCTAGTTTTCCATTCCTGCATAGTTTGGGGGGGGAGAGACAGCTAGTTAGCTGTTTTGCATTTTACTACCACTAATCTGAGGATTTGAGCTAGGGTCCTGGTTTTCTTGCTTCCTTTTAATAGGGTTGGAAACCCCCAAACTAATCCAGGTCCATTAAATGGAATCTGAAACCCTGTAAGTCTCTGAATGTGTGTATGAATCTCCTTCCAAAACCCTTAGACATGTCCAAAATATGTGTCTGTGTGTTCCTCTATTACCACATCCCCGCCAGTAGAGGTCTGTGTGGTTATTCCCTAAATGTTTAGCAATTGTCGGGGTGAAGAAGAATCTTACCAATATTTTCCAATTAAATTCTCTCCAAGTTGGAGATGCTGTGATCTGCCAGCCCCTCTCCAATCTTTTGGTCCACTGTTTTTGTGTTATCGGTACTCCTAGCTCATTTTCCCAACTGTCCCTGAGTGTGTGAAATATTTGGGGGTCTTGTGGATTTAACATTTTATTAAGTTGGGAGAAGTAGTGAGTGTTTTCTTTTATTAATGCAGCATAATAGAAGAAAGATTCTAGTTCTGTACGATCTCTACGAATCTGGGGCAGTATCCCTGGAGACATCAGGAAGTGTCGCACCTGTAAAAATCTAAAATGACCTTCTTTTCGGAGGACATAACTGGCTTTAAGATGAGCAAATGAACTGCATCCCTGGGTATCTAAACACTGTAGAAATGTTGCTAGTCTGTGGGAAGCCCAATATCCGTATCCCTTATCTAGTATTGGGGGATCAAAGGCTGCTTCGTGTCCGATCAGAGACAATGGCCCCGGGCCCTCTGGTGTATGAGTGAGTTTCCTCAGTTTTACTGATATTCTGATTGTCTGGTCCAGGGATTCCCTGTCATTGTCCAGACCCCCGGGGTATACTGTTTGTTGGCAGGATACAAAGGTCCCAGACTCTTCCAGTTGATACCGTCCTGAGTCTTTTTGATGTTTTACCCATGTATATAGTTGAGCTCCTCTTGCTGCTAAATAATAATGGTAAAAATTAGGCATGGTCAGGCCCCCGTGCCTGTAAAAGGTTTCTGGATATCCTGGGTCATTTCTTGCCCATATGAATCTGTAGGCGTCTTTCTGGAGGAGGTCCCAGTAATATCTCGGGATGTGGAGTGGGAGGGTCTGGAATAAGAACAAAAGCCTAGGCAGCATGTTCATTTTTAGTGTTTGAATTCTACCGTATAAGATTAGTGGCAGTAGGTGCCACCGGGCCACGTCAGCCGTAATTCCTGTAGCAACTTTAAATAGTTAATCCTGAAAAGTTGAGTTATGTCCGTGGATGCTCTGATGCCCAGATATCTGAAGGTGTTTTTATCAGCCCAAGCTAGGGGTAAGTCCTTTTGAAGTTTTTTTTTTTTTTGGGGGGTCCGATCAGAATCATTATTTCTGACTTTGGAAAGTTTATTTTGTATCCCGCTAGGGACCCGTACTCTGTGAGTGTTTGCAACAGCTGGGGTATTGATCTCTCTGGATCTGCCACAAAGAATAGGGAATCCTCTGCCTAGAGCGCCACTTTCTACTTGACCCCCACACCATAATCCCTCTAATATTCTAGTGTGCTCTGACTGCCATATCCAGGGGTTCCAGGGTGAGGGCGAAAAGGAAGGGGGACAGAGGGCAACCCTGTCTTGTGCCCCGTTTCGGTGCAATCTGTTTGATAAAAACCCATTTACTTTTATTCTGGCTTCAGTAGAGTAGAGAGCTTTTATACATTGAGAGAATTTTTCCCCCCAGTCCAAATTTTTCTAACACCGAGGTCAGAAAAGCTCAATCGACACTGTCGAACGCTTTTTCTGTGTCCATACTTCTTGCCAGTTGAAAATTCCTCTTTTTCTTTTGGGCAGACATTATGTTCAGGAAACGTCGAATATTGTCTTGTAAATAGCTACCAGAAATAAATCCCGTTTGGTCTCTGTGTACTAGAGTAGTAATTACACTTTGCAGATGGTCTGCTAAAATACCTGTGAAAATTTTTAGGTTGACTGGGAGCAAGGAGTTGGGGCGGTATGATCTGCAGTCTCCTGGGTCTTTGTTTGGTTTAAGTATTACTGATATTTGGGTTTGGTTCCTTGAGGCAGGGACTACTCCTACCTCCTTCAAAACCTCATTAAAAGTATCCCTCAGTGGTCCTATCAGTGCCTTGTCGAACTGTTTATAGAACTTTGATGTAAATCCGTCTGTCCCTGGGGATTTCCCAATTTTCAGTTGTTTGATTTTCTGCCTGATTTCTGGATCCGAGTTTCTATAACTAACCGTTGTCCTTCTGTAAGCTGGGAGAGCTGTAGTGCATTTAGGTAGTTTGAGATCTTCTCTAGAAGGTTTGGACCTCTTTCTGCTGTATAAAGCTCTTTATAGTATTTTTGAAAATAATCTGTTCTAGGGACGTGGATATGTTGTTCAATCCACACTTATTGGCAGGTTCCTTGCCGCTTTAAATCTTGCCAGAATGTCTTCAAGCTGGCTTCTCCCACCCACCCGTGTGGTAAAACTCTCGGCTCCACCCCATGACACCAGATCTTCCTTACCGCTTGGAAGCTCAGGTTCCCTCCTTAGCGCTCTGCGTTTTAGGCCTGGATCCACACTCTTGGTTAACTGAAACTAATTCTCAAATTTACAAGACTTGGTCTTCTTTTCCTCGGCTGCGATGGACAAATCAACTCGGTTTCATTGGTGCCCTGTAGATAGATGTGCGTCCCAGACGGACCCGCACTCACATCGTCTACTGCCTAGGGCTTTGCCATGATTCGAGGCTTGCGATTTGTGCAAATCCTTTCCGGCTTCGGTCTTCGAGGACCGCGCTGCTCGACTTCTTCTGGGGCGCCCTGAAAAACAGTATCCGCCAGTCAAGTCGAAGGAGGCCACTTGGGCGGTGTCTGCGGTGGCGGGCTCTGCGGAACAGTAGGAGCAGATGATCGCCCTCGAGGAAGAGGCGGCCCAGGCCGTGTCTTCTTCCTCTTCGGTCACGGCATTTATCCCGCTCTCCTTGGGTTCTTCATATACAGCTTCTTTTAAGGAGCTTTGCCAATCCCTCTCCACCAAGGGAGAAGGACCATCAGGACATTCCAGTCGATCCAAGAAGGACTCAAAAGGTAAGTCCCTCCGTCGACGTTCGTGGGAGCGGGAGAGATCCCCTTCACCGGATGGTCGACTTTCGACTTCGGTCGAGGTTGCGGCTAAGGCCGCTGGCTTCACGGTGTCCCCGTCAGGTAAACCGGCCGAGACACCCGTCGACGCAGTTG
Organism: Neoceratodus forsteri; assembly: GCA_016271365.2. Classification (NCBI taxonomy): domain Eukaryota; kingdom Metazoa; phylum Chordata; order Ceratodontiformes; family Ceratodontidae; genus Neoceratodus; species Neoceratodus forsteri. The sequence goes on along the minus strand of CM028136.1, from coordinate 48,109,805 downwards.
AGATTTTTCTCAACTCGTCGGACGGTTTGTCGACTGGTGATGCCGACAACCCTACTTCACTGGTTCCCCCGGGGGAAACCGAGGACTTGCCTGTCTCTCCTGTGCTGGAGTCCCCGGTTAAAGTCCCTGAACCGAGGGAGGAGCGGGTTTCCCTGTCCCCTCTCTGATCCACCTTTGGAATCCCTGAAGGTCTCGGTCTCTGACCTCTTCCAGGTCCAGCCGGTCCCGCCGACATCAGCGGTCTCTGTCTCGGCACCATGGAAAGCGGTGGCGCCGCTCATCTTCATTGTCCTCTTCAGAGGATAGGCTCCAGCGCAAGTTGCGTTGGCACTACGAGGATTTAATGTGGCAGCAGCTCTTATTGTCCGGGAATAAGCTGACTCCATCACCTTCTCCGGCCATTAAGTGGCTGTCACCTGAGCGGCTGAAACAACCCCTCGTAGTCGAGGAGCCGAAACCGGCTGCTCCACACATTGTGGTGGAACCTCCGCCTCCATAACCGAAGACTGGGGCCCTGAACAAGGATTCTCGGTCGGGTCAGGGCTTGCCCCATAGGTTGTCGGCCACCCTCACTCCCGATTGACCTCGGCATGTGGAGGGTGGCTCAGGTGCTCGGCAGCTGTTTGCAGACTCCTCAGAGTCTGATGACGACGACTCCTTGTTCTCCAGGCCTCTTGACCTGGAATCTGCAGGGGGTCAGGCGGTGGACGAGAGCCCATCCTCGTTTTTAGGAATGCTTCGACTCATCTCAGAGTCCACTGGGATGAAGCTCGAACCCGTTTCAAAATGGGCAAAGTATCCCCTCACGGAGATACTGAACCGAGGGGATTCCCCTACAGAGGCCTTTCCAGTGGCCAAAGTCATTGTTGGCCCGGCCCTGGAGCTGTAGCAGCGGCCAGCATCTTGTCCCGCACCTTCAGCCAGGATGGCTGGAAAGTATGCGGTCCCTACCGGTTCACTCTCCAGTTTCTCGGAGCACCCCTCTGCGGAGGGGGTTAGTGACCAATAGTGTTTTCTGGCGTTCCGGGAATGCTCAGGATATGGACAAACCACCCGATAAGGAGTCGAAGAAATTGGACTACTCAGGGCAGAAGGTATACCCCGCTTCCTCCCTAGGCCTTCGTCAGGCTAGCTCAGCCATTCTGATGGCACAGTTTTCACACGCCCTTTTGGGCTTCCTGGATGAGGTGATTACTCATCTCCCGGCTGACCTTCAGACGCCGGTCAAGCAGGTGCGGGATCAGGGAAGGGCGGTAGCTAAACAGCAGCTCCAAACTTCGTTGGACATTGCTGATTCGTTTGCCTGGTCAGTAGCGGCCACAGTGGCCATGCGCCGCAGAGCTTGGCTGCGGATCTCCACCTTTACGGCTGATACCCAGCACAAGCTGGCAGACGTCCCCTTCCTGGGTACCGACTTGTTTGGGCCTGGGGTGGAGGGTCATCTCCAACGGATCGAGAAGTCCAACGGCACCTTGGACTCGGTCATGTCTGCCCAGAAGGACAAAGGCCACCAGCAGCAGCGTAAGCCCTTTCGTCCTTCAGCCCCTGCGGCACGTCCGGCCTAGCAACACCAGCATCAGGGCCAACAGGCTCGTGCCTGGCACCCCAAAGCCAAGCCTGCTGCTTCCTCCAACAGGAATCCTGGAGGAAAAGGCTCAAGCAGCTCCTCGGCCGGCCCTTCCTCCAAGCTTGCCTAGTGACGGGTTGAGGATGTCGCCCAACCTCGTCACTCCTCCTCGGTTCCCCCTCCCGTGGGACGGCTCCGCCACTCCTTTCCTCCTGGTCCGCTATCACCATGGACCGCTGGGTGTTGGAAGTGGTGGAAGGGTCTGCCTCTGGAATTCGAGCAGGTTCCCTCCTTATTGAGCCGTCGCCCATGTGGGGCCACGGGTTTGCAGTTTCCTCTGTCGGCTCATCGAGCCTGACATTGCCTTTTCCTCCAGAAGGAGGTGTATCAGGAGGTGGCTGGACCCCACTTCAGACCCAGGTTTGTGTCCAGGTACTTCCTGGTCCCAAAACGGACAAGGGGCTGGTGCCCCATTCTCGACCTACACAACCTGAACAAGTTCCTAAGGTTTCGCACCTTCAGGATGGTCACTCTGGCTCAGATCATTCCGTCCTTGGAACGAGGCATGTGGTTTTGTTCTCTGGACCTTCAGGACGTGTTCTTTCATGTCCCAATCCATCCATTTCACCAGCAATTCCTCCACTTCAGTGCAGAGGGATCCCTTTACGAGTTCTGGGCCATGCCCGTCTCTCCAGCTCCCAGGGTCTTCACCAAATGCATGGCAGTGGTGACAGCATTCCTGCAGCACCAAGGGGTCTGAGTGTACCCTTACCTGGATGACTGGCTGATTGCCGCCCCCTCCAGGTTGGAGATGGAGCGGTCCAGGGATCTGGCCCTCCAGGTCTGCTCTCAGATTGGCCTCCTCATCAACGAGGCCAAGTCGGAACTCGTGCCATCGCAGGTGATTCATTTCATTGGGGCAGAGCTCGACTCTCTTCGAGCCAGAGCATGGCTCCCGGCGGACAGGGCCGAGGTCCTTTCCTCCTTTGCCCAATCATTTCTGGTTGGGCAATTGCGCTCTGCCCGGGACTTCCTGTGCCTTCTGGGCCTCATGGCGGCCTGCACCAGCGTGGTCCATTGGACCCGCTGGCATATGCATCCCTGCAATGGGGTCTGGCCCGCCAATGGTCACAGCACTCCGGTCCTCTGGACCAGCCAGTGACAGTGACCCAGGAGATGTGGAACGACGTCCAGTGGTGGCTCATTCCAGCTCATCTACAGGAGGGTATCCCGTTTGTCTGCCCTAGCCGACAGTCACTCTGACGACTGACGCCTCTGATGGGTTGGGGTGTCCATCTGGGGGAGCTCAGAGCCCACGGCCTCTGGTCCTCTCAGGAGTCTCAATGCCACATCAACCTGCTGGAGCTTCGAGCGGTCCGACTAGCCCTCACCGCCTTCGCTCCATTTGTACGGGGTCAAGTGGTCCAGGTCCAGACGGACAACACCACGACCATGTACTACCTCAACCAACAGGGCGGGATGCACTCCTTACCCCTGTGCAAGGAGGCTCTCCGCACTTGGTCTCTCGTGATCAGCCTGGAGGCGGATCTCCTAGCCATCCATGTGGCAGGAGCTCCAACAGTCTGGCCGATGCCCTCAGCCAGATAGGCGCTGCATCTCACGAGTGGTCTCTCCTGCTGGAGGTAGTGCAAGATCTGTTCTCCCACTGGGGCACCCCTCAGGTGGACCTGTTCACCTCCAGGGAGAATGCAAAGCTGAGGCTGTTTCATGCCCGACCCCTCAGCAGGGCTTGCTGCAGGGGATGCCTTCTCGAGGCCGTGGACCCCGGGCCTCTTCTACACCTTCCCTCCATTTCCCTTGATCCACAAGGTGCTTCTCAAGGTGAAGAGGGACAAGGCGCAGGTGATTCTGGTAGCCCCAGACTGGCCCCGCCAGTTCTGGTATCCAGATCTCCTCAGCCTCAGCTCCAGGCTCCCGAGGCAGCTTCCAGCCCGCCCGGACCTGATCTCAGTCAACAAGGGAAGGTACTCCATCCAACCTTCAATCCCTGCACTTGACGGCCTGGTTCCTGAGCAGCTAGAGTTCCAGGCCTTGGGTCTTTCTGATGAGGTCCTCAACGTTGTTGAGGCATCCCATAAGGAGTCGACCAGAAAATGCTATGCCTTCAAATGGAAGAGATTCTCCATTTGGTGTCAGGACAAGGGGTTGACCCTTCCTCCTGTTCCTTGGCTAGCATTCTGGACTACCTGTGGTCCCTTTCTCAGCTAGGGCTTCGGTCGACGACCCTCAAGGTGCACCTGGCATGTCTCACCTTGCAGGCGGCGGGCGGCAAGCAGTTGGTGGTGCAGGGGAAGGTGGTCGGGCGCTTTTTCAAAGGCCTTGATCACATATCCCCTTCGGTGTGAGAACCTCCACCTCCATGGGATCTACTGCTGGTATTGGCTAAGCTCATGGGCAAGCCATTTGAACCGATGCACAGGTGTGACATCTCTCACCTGTCGTGGAAGACCGCCTTCTTGGTGGCTATTAGCCAGAAGAATGGGAGAGCGCCAGGTGCTTTCCATCGAGTCTCCTTATCTGGTCTTCCATAGGGGCAAGGTTGTCCTGCGCCCCCACCCGAAATTTCTTCCGAAGGTGATGTCGGAGTTTCACCTTAACCAGGTGTTGACTCTGCCGGTGTTCTACCCCAGTCACACCTCAGAGACCGAATATAGGCTCCATACTCTGGACCCTAGAAGAGTGCTCTCTTATTATAAGGAGTGAATGGCTGAAGTTCGGGGAGAGGTTCGCCAGCTGTTTGTCACCTACACTGAAGCTGCACCTGGCAGACCTGCAGCCAAGCGGACGATAGGCAGGTGGGTCACCTTCTTCATAGATCTCTGCTATAGGTTGGCGGGCATGAGCTCATTCTACCTGTCATACCGCTGCTTCCAGGGACATCCCTATCCAGGAAATCTGCAGGGCTGCTACCTGGAAGTCGGCACACACCTTCATTACCCACTACCACATCGACCTTGAGTCACACCAGGATGCTGGTTTTGGGATCTCTGTTCTCCAGTACTTATTCCGTAAGTAGGGGGTGTGCACCTTGCCTCCCTCCTCCCGGAGAACTGCTAGGAGTCTGCCAATAAGTGTGGATTGAACAACATATCCACGTCCCTAGAAATACAGGTTACTCACCTGTAACAGGAGTTCTAGGAGTGGTATATGTTGTTCATCCACACAACCCACCCGACCTCCCCGGCTTTGACACACAACCTGGCTTCCAGTGGGCTAGATCTGGCGTCATGGGGCGGAGCCGAGAATTTGACCACCCAGGTGGGTGGGAGGAGCCAGCTTGAAGACCTTCCGGCAAGATTTAAAGCAGCAAGGAACCTGCCAGTAAGTGTGGATGAACAACATATACCACTCCTAGAGCTCCTGTTACAGGTGAGTAACCTGTATTCATGAGGGGTGGGAGTGAGGTAATGTGGGTACCTATCTGTTTTTTTTAACCTCTGAACCGTTCTTGAGGCCACTTCCTTACATATCTGCCATGCTAGAAGTCTACCTGCCCTGTTTGCAAAATTTCTGTTTTACATATCTTAGCTGTCTTTCTGTTTTATCATCTAACATTTTATTAAGTTTGGCTTTGCAGTAGTCCAATTGTGTTTTAATAGTTGAGTCTAGTGTGTTTTGATGCTGCTCCTCAAGCTGAGCTATCCTTTGCTCTTACTTCAAGAGGAAGCTCTTGTAGCAGGTAACACAATTAGGACTGATGCCACCTGGCGGCAGGCTCCAGCAGTTCTTTTCTCCAGCAGTACCGACGTGGGAACAGCCCCCACCGTTGGCTCCACCCCTGACGTCACCCTTTATAAGGGAGGCGTTCCCCATGTGCTCCAGTTCTTTTCCCTCCACACGGTCAGGGTTAGTTCGCCTTCGGTTACCGCTCGCAGTACCGATCGCTCTCCTTCCTTCTCCACCGATTTTTTTCATTGTTTTACAGCATCTACGTCATCTTCCTCCAAGGGGCACGTCAACAAGTGCTCCTGTGGGTGACACACACCCTCAAAGGACGGCCATTCTGCATGTCTCTTTTGTCTTGGGACAGACCATGACACCGACGCCTGCCTCCATTGTCAGGCCTTCAACTTCCGAATAAGTATCAGGCGTCAGAAGTCTCTCTCTGCCTTTTTAGCAGAGTCCAAATTGGCTGCAATAGAATGGGCTTCGTCCTCCCGCCCACAAGCACTACAAGCACCGGGAGCATCGGGAGAAAGAGAGGTCCTGCTCTAGACCCAGGTCCTCGGGCTCGAAGTCCGGGTCGTTGGGGCATGATTCCCGCCTCACGACCCTTAAACTGCCCATGGAATCCTCTGCGGCCAAGTCTTCAGGGACCACACTCCAACCTCTGAAGGTGCATCCGCCTGCGGAGAAGGCTGTCTTGCAGGACACAGGTAAGCACTCCTGCCGCTCAGCCTCCTCCTCTAAGGCTGACTCCTGGGAGTCGAGTAAGGTCTCCGGGTCTTCAGGCAGCCTGGCCTCGTCCTTGCCACCGCAATCTAAGGACTCCGACTGGCACCCGCCTTCGGCAGCTGACCACTCGGTCAAGAAATCCTCGAAGCACAAGTCTGACCGTCCCCAGGCTCACACCTCCGAGGGCGCCTGTCTAGCTCTAAAGACAAGCAGACGCCAGACAGTCATCCGCCCGTGGCTCCCCCCGGCCACTACTCCGGGCTAAGGCTATTCCACCGCAGGTCAAAGTCCTCCCGACGCCGGCAACCCCGGCACTTCTCGATCTCAGTTCTGAGACCCCATCGCCTCAGTCGCCGGTCAACCTGATGTCGGAGCCTGACGATGGGGAAGCTGACGCCCCTCTGATGCCACCCATTAGGCCTACGCCGGTGGCCATCGACACCGGCAACAAGGGTTCGGATCTGATGACGGTACCCCCCCACCGATGGGGCCAGCACCAGTACAGGCTCTGGTGCTCCTCCGCCCCCTGCGCCTGGTTCCCCTAAATTAAACCTTTAGCAAGTGAAGGAGCTCTTCTCCCACTGGTGGCACACGGTTAAACGTGATCTCCCAGCGGGGGCATCTCCTCCCATGTCCACTCCGGTGCCCGTGCTGGATGCTTCGGAGCCTTCCGACCAAGAGGCAGGGAAGGAGCTAGCACCTAAGAAACACGGACAAGAGACACAGGAGGACCAGGTCCAGCAGTTCCTCCCGCTCTCCATCTCCGAACACGAGGCGTAATAGGAAATGGCATAGGTCCCCATCCTCTTCGGCCTCAGATTCATATGTGGACTCTGACACTTCCCATATGGACTCTGACATCGACCCGTATTTGGGGGGCACAGAGAAAAACCCAAAATCTCCTCCAGATGACCCTAACTTCATGGAGGTGATGAGGCACATCCAGCCCAACATGGGCTGGAACACTGAGGCACTGGACCCCGAACAACAGCGGTTGGCTAAATACCTCTGCCAAAAAGTCTCTAAGCCGGCGGTCATCCCTCCCATAGTTGACACCTTTGAGGACATCACGTTTGCAACCTAGAAACATCCTCACTCCTCCTCCTCTGCCATGGCCAAGAAGGCTCATCGGCTCTACCGGGCTCCTAAGGACAACCCCTTCTTGGCCAAACCACCCGCAGCGGACTCGGTGGTGATTTCGGCAGTTCACAGTCGTTTACAGAGGCCCAAACCCCTGAACACCCAGCAGCCTGACAGAGAGTCAAAGCAGCTGGATTCCATGGGACGCAAGGTGTACTCTGCTGCCACCTGCAGTATCAGTAGTCTCAACTGCCTGACACACATGACCAATTCCAAAACTCCCTTTGGGAACAAGGATTGGACATTGTGCAAAGCATGCACGATTGCCCTCAGCAGGCAGAGCTTGTGAAACTACTTCAGACCGGCTCAGACGTGGGTACCCACTTTCTGAGGTCGTCCTACGACTCTGCAGACACCTCTTCCAGGGCGGCCACCACTGGCATTTGCCTCTGACTCCATGCTCAGCTTCGGGTCTCTGGGTTCGATACAGATGTTCAGAGAGACATTCTGGATGCTGCCTTCAAGGGCTCCATGCTCTTTGGCGAGGACATGGAGAAGATCAACACCAGGCTGCAGGACTCCGGCAAGGGCATCTGAACCGTGCAGTCCATGTACCGCCCGGAACAGGGGCGTTCTCGTAAGCCTTGTTTTTGTGGCCGTGGGGGACATCAGCCTCAGCAACCTCACTTCCAGCCCCACTCGCAGCGATGCGGCTTCTGTCGCAGGGACGGAGCCAGAGGATCCTCTGCCTCCTCCTCTAGACAGGCCAAGGCAACCACTGCTGCCTCCCTCCACCGCCCGAGTATCCAGGCCACCCTCCTCCTACACACCTCACAGGGCTGGTGGGAGGCCGCTTTTCCCTCTACGCAGATGCGTGGAGTCAGGGGACCTCCGACCAATGGATTCTCAAGCTCGTGGCGTTCAGGCAGTCCATCGAGTTAGACACCATTCCGCTGGACAGACCACCGCCCCATCCCATTATCCCAGGGAACACCAAGTGCTGTTCAGAAGGGAGATATTATCCCTTTTGGACAAAAATGCCATCAAACCGGTACCCCCGGCTGAGCAAGAGAGAGGGTTCTTCTCCCACTTCTTCCTAGTCCCGAAGAAGTCGGGAGACCTCAGGCCTATTCTGGACCTCAGTGATCTGAACCAATGGGTCTCCTACCGGAGATTCAGGATGGTCTCCCTCCCCACTCTTCTGCCCCCCATCTCGGTGGGAGACTGGCTGGTGTCCCTGGACATGCAGGACGCCTATTTGCATATCCCTATCTTCAAGGGTTATCGAAGATTTCTGAGGTTCAGGTTTGAAGACGAAGACTATCAATTCCGAGTCCTTCCCTTCGGTCTCTCTTCAGCCCTCAGGATCTTCACCGAGTGCCTGGCAGTGGTTGCTGTGGCACTGCGGAGATGGGGCCACTTCGTGTTTCCTTATCTGGATGACTGGCTCCTCCTGGCTTCCTCCAGGTCCCACCTGTTGGAAACCATCAGGGACTCCATTTTGCTGTTTCAGCGCCTGGGGATCACTATCAACAGGGACAAGTCTCATCTTCTCCCATCCCAGAACCTCCAGTTCATTGGAGCTCTTCTGGATACCACTCTCGGGAAAGTGTTTCTTCCCTCCGACAGAGCAGGTCAGATTCAGGTCCTGGCATACCAGATCTCTTCAGCCTCAAGAGTTCCTGCAAGGCTTCTCCTCAAGCTGTTAGGGCATGTGGCAGCCACCATAGTTTTGGTCCCTCTGGCGCGGCTACGCATGAGGACCATCCAGTGGTCGCTAAGAGTTCAGTGGGGTCAAGCGCTAGACAGCTTGGACAGCTCAATCTGGATCTTGGAGCCAATCCACTGGGAATTACGCTGGTGGATGTCATCACAAAATTTGCTGGTGGGCATCCCCTTCCACACAGGGGCACCGACCCAGATTCTGACCACAGACGTCCTCGGGATGAGGCGCCCACTTGGGGACACTTCGCACTCAGGGCTCCTGGTCCCCAATAGAGGAAGATCTGCATATCAATGTTCTGGAGCTGAGAGCAGTCCTTTATGCCCTTCAAGCCCTGGTCTCGGTCCTAGTGCCGAGCCACCTGTTGGTCCAGATGGACAACATGTCGGTGATGATCTACACCAACAAACAGGGTGGCACACACTCTTATCCCCCTCTGCTGGAAAGCCATGCAGCTGTGGGATTGGACCTTGGAGCACCAGCTCCTGTTAAGGGCAGTACACGTTCCAGGAGAACAAAATGTGTTAGCCGATGCGCTCAGCAGGACAAAGTCACAGGCTCACAAATGGGATCTGCTTCAGGAAGTCGCAGATCACATCTTCTGCCAGTGGAGGACACCAGAGCTGGATCTCTTTGCATCACAATTCAACACAAAACTGTCCAGTTTCTGCTTGCTAGGTCCAGAGCCTGGAGCTTTTTGGCACGACATGTTGTCCCTCGCCTGGAAAGGGAGGTTCATCTATGCTTTTCCTCACTTCCCACTACTGCAGAATGTTTTCCTCAAGGTGCAGTCAGAACTTTCTACCCTCATTCTAATCACACCACTATGGCCTTGTCAGATTTGGTTTCCTTTGCTTCAGCATTTAGCGGCAGAGTCTCTGCTACCTCTTCCACTGACCTCTCATCTTCTGTCCTAGGACAGGGGGTCCCTGATCCATCCGAATCTGTACTCTCTTCACCTGCATGCCTGGCTCCTCAGGACCTAGCTAAAGCCTGATTTGGTGTGTCTGATCAGGTAGCGCAAGTTTTGGTTGAGGCACATAAACCTGCCACTAGGGGCACTTACGCCATGAAGTGAAAATGTTTCTGTTTGTGGGCCACAGCCAAGAGGGTGGACCCACTGGTCTGTCCGGTTAACTCCGTTTTAGAATACCTGCTGTCACTTTAGGAGTCAGGTCTCAGTTATTCCTCTGTCAAGGTACACCTGACCTCTATCTTGGCTTATCACTTGCCAGTGCCGGATAAAACGGTGGCTCAGATAGAGGTCTCTGAGGCCTTCATGCAAGGTATTCTGCATATCAGACCTCCCATCTAGGATCCTGTGCCTCCTTGTCTCCTGTTCGTACTGGAGAAGCTTACACTCCCCCCCTTCGAACCGGCTGTAGAGGCTGAGCTTCATTTCCTCTCCTGGAAAACTCTGCTTTTGGTAGCCATTACTTCGGCAAGGCGCATTTCAGAACTTCAAGCCCTCATGTGTAAGGAACCCTACCTAATTTTTCATAAGGATAGGGTTGACATTCGCACTAACCCGAAGTTTCTGCCGAAGATGGTTTCAGAGCTCACCCTGAACCAATCCATTCAGCTTCTGGTGTACTACCCGGAGCATTCTAATAGGGAGGAAGCCCAGCTTCACTCCTTGGATGTCCACAGAGCTCTCCAATGTTATTTGGCCAGGAGCAAAGGGGACAGGAAATCTGATCAACTTTTTGTATCCTTTGCTCAAAGGTCCTTAGGTCACCCGGTCACCAAACGGACGCTGTGATGCTGGTTGGTCCATTGCATTACGTTTTGTTATCAGAAGCATAACAGGTCTGTCCCAGGACCGGTTAAAGCTCACTCTACCAGAGCTGTCTCTGCTTCTTTCACAGCACTGAAGCGGGTCCCCGGAGTGGACATCTGTGCTGCTGCTATCTGGAGTTCTGTTCATACCTTCGTCAGGCATTACAGGCTTGACATCAATTCCAGACGCAGAGCTGCTTTTGGCCTTGCAGTTCTGCAGGGCCTGGTTTCTTGAGGGACCCTCTCTGTTCCTACTGTTCCTTTACATACCTTTCCCCCTCCCAGGGGTTGTTATAAATTTATACTGCTTGGGAATCGGTCCTAATTGTGTTACCTGCTGCAAGAGCTTCCTCTCGAAGTAAGATAGTATAGTTACGTACAAACTTACTGTAACAGTAGATCTTCGAGAGGTGTATTTCCCGCCCTCCTTCCCCCAGGGATCAGGCCTTTTCCAGGCTGGCTTTCCCTCCATTGTGAGTGAAAATTTTGGATCCTCCTTTCTGTCTATTGCCTGTTACCATCTCTCTGCCTGACGGGGGAAGGGGGGCATGCAAGAACTGGAGCACGTGGGGAACTCCTCCCTTATATAGGGTGATGGGGATGGAGCCAATGTTGGCGGGAGGCATTCCCACTTCGGTACTGCTGGAGAAAAGAATTGCCGGAGCCTGCACTCCTAATTGTGTTACCTGCTGCAAGAGTTCTTTTGAAGATCTACTGTTACGGTAAGTTCTTACATAACTGTACTTTCCAATCCCAGATGCTCCCTTTCTCGGTTTTTTTTTGTTGTTGTTTTTTTTAACATGAGAAGAGTATTTTATGATCTCCCCCCCTCAGGTAACACTTGAGGGCATCCCATCTTACTCCTGCACTTGTCTCTCCTGGTTCATTATGTTGTAAAAAAGTTGAAATTGATGCTTGAACTTGTTCCTTGAACTCTTCCTGAGTTAACAAACTAAGTCTCCAGAGTGTTTCCGTGGGTCTTTGGACCAAACCCAACTCCAGAAAAATCGGAGCGTGGTCCAAACAAGTTATGTTCCCAATCGATGCCTTGGTTAAGGAATGTACCAGACTTGCAGAGATCAGAAAAAAATCTATTCTTGAATACATCCTGTATTTAGGGGAATAGTAAGTGTAGTCCCTCTCCCCTAGATGTAAAAATCTCCATCCCTCCACTGGGGCCAGCTCTGTGCGAAGTCTAGTTAATGTTCTACCTGACTTTGAGGAACCTTTTGTGTTAGAGCCTACTCTAAGTGTAGGTTCATCACTGAGTTAAAGTCTCCGCCTGCTATAATCATACTTTGGGTGCCCGTTACGGTATCTATAAGTACCTTTCTGCTTCCTCATTTGGTGCATATAGGTTTAACAAAATACATCTCTGGCCTCTATACTCTCCCCTCACCCTGATATAGCGCCCCTCTGGGTTGTGCTCTACATTTGTCACTTTTAAAGGTATACCCTTACGGACTAAAATGGCTGCCCCTCTGCGGTGTGGGTGTTCTGCATAATGTGAGACTTAAACCTCTTCCACCCAGCCCCTTTGAAGTTTCAGAGGTTCTTGGGCTTCTAGGTGTCTCTCTTGCAGGAAGGCTATTACCACCTACTGTCTTTGCGACTCTTGTAGGATATGTGCCCGTCTAATTGGGCTACTGATGCCCCTGACATTCCAGGATGACATTTTTAAGTCTCGCATAAAAACCAGCTGAATTCTTGGTTACGTATCTGGAGATAAATGGTTGCACATCTACTACTACAAAACATCTCACCATTCATAGTGCTCTGTAACTTGTAACAAAGAGAAAATAAACTATATACATGTTCATGAAAATAAACTGTCTTAAACATACATAAGTGGTCTTCAAGGTTATCTAGGCCCGAATTGCCATGCCCTTTGAGATATTCCCTGGAGTGAGATGGGAATCTGAATTTTCTGCTTCCTTTCCTGAATGACTGCACTTAACGTGGGGCAGTTCTGGATGGGTGATTAAAGCGTGACCAGCCAATGTCTAAGCAACTCCTGGGTTAGTATGACTTGGGACCCTCTGCATTATCAGCAGAGTCCCCCCAAAAAAAAAAAAAATCACACAACCCCAATCTTTCACTCTGTTAGCTTGTCTGATCTGTCAATCTCTGTCTATCTGAGGATTTCTTTGGGGAGCAGGGGCTTGAAAGCTACCCAGAAGACCACACTTTTATTTAGATAAGCTCAAGGAATTCTAGGTATGTTATAAGCTACCTGGGTCAGTCGCAGGCCACTGTCCGAAGAGGGGCCCCACAGTTCCCAGGGCCCAAGCCATCCTAGGACACATCTGCTGGTTTCCCCTCATCGGGTTGTGCTCCCAGTCAGCCTCCCTTGATCAGATCGGGTTTTTGCACCACCCTTGTTGGTCTAGTTCTGGGAGATAACCCGAAAATGATGTTTCACCCTGGCGAGGCTAATCCTAAGCATCTCCTTAACAGGATGTTGTATGGGGGGCAAGGAGCCCTCTCCAGAGCTTCCTTCCCCTCTCCTCCAGTGCGTTAGATATTTTGAGTAGCCCCTATAGCCCAGATAGGTATTTATTCTTAGTGACCTCCTCTAGGTCTTCAGGTTAGATTTCTCCCTCGGGTGGCGCCAGATTACCTAGATCAGTTCTGACAATGTCTGGGAGCTGCAAGGGGCCGCTTCCCAAGAGTATTCCACATGGCAGTGCATCCAGATGCCCCGGCCCCATAGACCGGTGTCACCCCATCCAGAGGTCCCACAAGCTCCCCCAGGCCAACTAGATTCCACACTCCTTGCCCTATCTGCTCCCACCCCCACCCAGGGCCCAAAGGTTCTTGTATCTGGGTGTGTTTCTAATTAAGATATCATTTAACAAACTGCCACATTAAGATAACATATAGGAAGAAAGTCATTCAGAAGTTTCAGAATCTTGCAAGTCTATCGGTAAAGCCACATCTAAGCAGGCCACTGTTAGGCCTTAAACTTTTCAGGGTGTGCTTAGTCGGCCTTTCATCTCACCTTGCCAGCTTTCTGGGTGAGGGTGAGAATAAGTAATTAAATCGGTTAGCTTACTAGGTCAGTCCCTTGATTTTTTTTCAGGTCTCCACCTCGGAATTTGTGGTTCTAGGGACATGGATATGTTGTTCATCCACACTCATTGGCAGTATCCTTGCCGCTTTAAATCTTGCCGGAAGGTCTTCAAGCTTGCTCCTCCCACCCACCCGGGTGGTATAACTCTCGGCTCCGCCCCATGACGCCAGATCTTCCTTACCGCTTGGAAGCTCAGGTTCCCTCCTTAACGCTCTGCGTTTGCGACTGGTTCCTATTTCTCCGTTTGCGGTTGAAAATAATATTTTGCAAAAGACTTTAGTCTTGATCCCTCGCTGACTCGAATGGATAAATCGTCTCGGATTTGAGATGCCCATGCGGGCAGAAGATGTCTCGGACGGATCCACACTCCACGGTGTCTACTGCTTAGGCCTTGAGCACGACCCGCAGGCTTGCGACCTGTGCTCATCTTTCTCGGCCATCGTCACCTCGAAGACCCGTGCTGCCCGTTGCAACTAGGCCGTCCCGGCGTTCCCTCCGGTGAAGTCCGAGGCCCGGTTGGCGGTGTCCTTGTGGCGCGGTTCATGGATCAGCTCGAGCGGATGGTCGCCTCGAAGAGGCGCGCGCGGTCAGGATTTCCTCGCCCTGCATTTATCCCGCCTCTGGGTTCTTCCTACACGCTTCCTTTTAGTGAGCTTTGTCTGTCCCTCTCCACTAAAGGAGAAGGGCTTGCGTCTGCTGGACCTTTTCTCGGTCCAAAAGAAGGACAAGGGTAAGTCCCTCCGTCGACGCTCTTGGGAGCGGGAAAGGTCCCTCTCCCTGGGGTCACGATCGTCGGCTTCGCCACTGGCCTCACGGTGTCCCTCGCCAGGTCAGTTGACCGAGACTCTACTGATGAAGTCGTAGATTTTCTCGACCCATTGGACGGGTCTGCTTTAGCAGCCGAGATTCCCTCTCCCTGCTCCCCGGAGGAGTTGAGATCCCGTGGGCTCGCCTTGTGCCTCCGGTTCCGGAGCTCGGATGGACCTTCCGAGCTCAAGGAGGTCGGGTTCCGCCGACACCTCCTTGCACCGACTCCCGGAAATTCCTGGGACTCTCGGTCTCGTCTCGACCTCTTCGCGGTCCAGCTGTTCCCACCGGCATAGGCGGTCTCGGTCTCGCATCTGGTAAGCGGGCGTCGTTCGCTCGTCCTCCTCCTCGGATGAGGGAGGCTTCGCGAATTACGTCGACGGTACGAGGACTTATGTTGCAACAGCTCCTCCTGGCCGGAAAGCTTCTACCGCGCCTTCCCGGCCATTAATGGCTGTCACCGAACGGCGACACAACCCTCGACTTGCCCGAGGAGCCTATACCCAGGCCGGTGTAACCGGCCAAAACCAGCTGCTCCACCGACTGTCGGTGGAACCTCCGCCTCCACAGCCACCAACTGGGGCTCGACCAGGATTCTCGGTCGGCTAAGGGTTTACCCCATCGGCTGTCAGTTACCCTCATCCCGACCGACCTCGGCAGGTGAAGGGTGGCTCAGGCCAGAGGCAGCTCTTCGAGGACTCTTCCAGTCCGAAGATGATTCTCCTTCTTCTCCAAGCGACTGGACTTGAGTCTTCAGGAGGTCAGCCAATGGATGACATCGCGCCGTCCTTCCTAGGACTGCTTGGCTCATCTCGGAGTCTACCGGATGGAGCTCGAACCCGTTCCAAACGGGCCAGGTATCCCCTCACGAGATTTCTGGACCGAGGGATTCTCCGGCGAGGCCTTTCCGGGTGGCCGAGGCTACAGTGGGTCCAGCACTGGAACTTTGGCAGCGCCCTGCTTCCTGCCCTCGCCGCCGGGCCAGGATGGCCAGGAAGTATCACGGTCCCCACCGTTCTTGTCCGGTTTTGGAACACCCCTCTGCTGAGGGGTTGTTACCGACATGCCTGGACGCGCCGGCAACGCCAGGGATGTGGACAAACCTCTGACAAGGAGTCCAAGAAATTGGACTATGTCGGGCTGAAAAGTCTACGCTCCTCTCTCGGCCTTCGTCAGGCCAGTTCGGCCGTCCTCATGGCACATTTTCTCATGCCCTGTTGGGCTCCCTGGATGAGGTCATCCTCATCTTCCCGCCGATCTGCAGACTACGGTTCAAGCAGGTGCGGGACCAGGGCAGGCAGTGGCCAACAGCAGCTCCAGACTGCTTTGGATGTAGGGGACTCATGTGCCAGATCGGTATGCAGCCAGTGGCTATGCAAGGCCGCGGTTTGGCTGAGGATATCCACCTTTACTCGGATACCCAGCACAAGTTGGCTGGATGTTCCTTTTGGGACTGACCTCTTCGGCCCTGGGGTGGAAGGTCACCTGCAGAGGATCGAGAAGTCCAATGCCACCTTGGACTCGGGTCTCTTCCGCTCAGAAGGACAAAGGCCGCAAACCACAGCCTAAGCCCTTTCGTCTCTTCTGAGCCCTCGTCGCGCCTGGCCCAGTAACGCCAGGGCCAGCAGGCTCGGCCTTGGCATCCCAAACCCAAGCCGCGCTTCCTCTAACAGGAGCAGGGAGGAAAGGGCCCAGGAGGTCCCTCGGCCGTCCTCCTCCTCCAGCCTGCCCAGTGGACGGGCTGAGGGGTGTCGCCTCCATCCCCACACACTACTCCTGGGTCCCCTGTGGGGGACGGGCCCGCACCTTCCGCCTGGTCGCTGTTACCACGGACAGGTGGGTCTTGAGGTGGTGGGAAGAGGCCTGCCTCTGGAATCCGAGCAGGCACCACCTTCCAGAGCCGTGCCCTGGGGCTTCGGGATCCCCAGCCTCACTGGCGGCTCGTCGAGCCGACATCACTCTCCTCTCCAGAAGGAGGTGAGAGAGGTGGTGGACCCTCCTTCAGACCCAGGGTTTGTGTCCAGGTACTTCCTGGTTCCGAACGGACGGGGTTGGCGCCCATTCCCACCCACACGACCTAAACAAGTTCCTAAGGTCTCGAACCTTCAGGATGGTCACCTGGCTCAGATAATACCATCCTTGGAAGCGGCGTGTGGTTCTGCTCTCTGGACTTAGCAGGCAGCGTTTTTCGTCCCTATCCGTCCGTCTCACCAGAGATTCCTTCGCTTCGGGGAAAGGATCTCTCTTCGGTACGAGGCCATGCCCTTCTGAGCTTGTCTCCAGCTCCTGGGTCTTCACCAAATGCATGGCAGTGGTGACAGTATTCTCTGCGGCGCCGAGGGGTCCGGTGTACCCTTACCTGGACGACTGGCTGATAGCAGCTCCTCCAGGAAGGAGGCGGAGTGGTCCAGAGATCTGGCCCTCCAGGTCTGCTTCAACTGGGCCTCCTTATCAACGAGGCCAAGTCGGAACTCGAGCCAAGCAGGTGATTTTATTCATCGGGCGCAGTCGACTCTCTTCGAGCCAGAGCTGCTCCCGGCGGACAGGGCCGAGGTTCTTTCCTCCTTGCCCGATCATTTCTGGTTGGGCAATTGCGCCTGCCCGGGACTCCTGCGCCTCCTGGGTCTCATGGCGGCCTGTACCAGCGTGGTCCGCTAGTCTGGCTGGAACATGTGTCCCTTCAGTGGGACTGGCCAGCCAGTGGTCACAACGCCTGCGATCCCTTGACCAGCCTTCTTGTCGGTGACACAGGGATGTGGAATGCTCTCCAGTGGTGGACTGCTCCAGATCATTTGCAGTGAGGGCATCCTGCTCGTCCGCCTCCGAGCCGACGGTCCTCTGTCGACCGATGCCTCTGATGGGTTGGGGTGCCCATCTGGGGAACACTGGGCTCATGGCCTCTGGTCCCCGCTGGGAGTCCCGATGCCACATCAACCTGCTGGAGCTCCGAGCGTCCGCCTAGCTCACCGCCTTTGCTCCCGTTCCTCTGGGGTCAAGTGGTCGAGTCAGGCGGACAATACACGACCATGTACTATCTAAACCGCCAGGGCGAATGCGCTCATGCTTCTATGCAGGAAGCTCTCGCATTTGGTCACTCGTCGAGCAGCCTGGAGGCGGATCTCCTAGCCATTCACGGGCAGGAGCCTCCAACACCCTGGCCGATGCCCTGGAGCCGGATAGGGGCTGCATCCCACGAGTGGTCTCTCCTGCCGGAGGTAGTACAGCATCTGTTCTCCCTTTGGGGCACACCTCAGGTGGACCTGTTTGCCTCCATGGAGAACGCTGGTTGAGTCTGTTCCATGCCCGCCCCCTCAGCAGGGCTCGCTGCAGGGGATGCCTTCTGAGGCCAATGGACCCTGGCCTCTTTACGCCTTTTCCCCATTTCCCTTGATCCACAAGGTGCTTCTCAAGGCGAGGAGGGACAAGGCGCAGGTGATTCTGATAGGCCCCAGACTGGCCTGCGGCAGTTCTGGTACCAGATTCCTCAGTCTCAGCTCCAGGACTCCGGCGGCAGCTTCCAGCTCGCCCGGACCTGCTCTCAGTCAATCAGGGAAGGTGTTCCATCCGGACCTTCAATCCCTGCACCTGACGGCCTGGTTCCTGAGCGGCTAGAGTTCCAGGCTTTGGGTCTTCCATGAGGTCCTCAATGTAGTTGAGGCGCCGTATGAGTCGACCAGAAAATGTTATGCCTTCAAATGGAAAAGGTTTTCCATTTGGTGTCAGGGCAAAGCTTGGACCCTTCCTCCTGTTCCTTGGCAAGCATCTTGGACTATTTATGGTCCCTTTCTAGTCAAGGGCTTAGGTCGTCGACCCTAAGGGTGCACCTGGCAGCCATCTCTGCTTACCGGGCTGGCCGGGAAGCAGTCGGTGGCAGGAGAAGGTGGTCTGCATGCTTTCAAAGGCCTTGATCACATTTCCTCCAGTGCGGGAACCCCACCTCCGTGGGATCTACTGTTAGTACTGGCAAAGCTCATGGGCAAGCCATTCGAACCTATGCACAGGTGTGCTCTCTCTCACCTGTCGTGGAAGACCGCCTTCTTGGTGGCTATCACGTCAGCCAGAAGGATGGGAGAGCTCCAGGCGCTTTCCATCGAGTCTCCTTACCTGGTCTTCCACAGGGACAAGGTTGTCCTGCGCCCCACCAAATTCCTTCGAAGGTGGTGTGGAGTTTCACCTTAACCAGGTGTTGACTCTGCCGGTGTTCTACCCCAATCACACCTCGGAGGCCGAATATAGGCTCCATACTCTGGACCCTAGAAGGGCGCTCGCTTATTATAAGGAGCGCACGGCTGAAATTCGGGGAGAGGTTCGCCAGCTGTTTGTCACCTACGCTGAAGCCGCATCTGGCAGACCTGCAGCCAAGCGGACGATAAGCAGGTGGGTAACCTCCTGCATAGATCTCTGCTATAAGTTAGCGGGCATGGAGCCTCCCAGAGGGATAAGAGCTCATTCTACCCGCCATACTGCTGCAACGGTGGCTGCTTCCAGGGACGTCCCTATCCAGGAAATCTGCAGGGCTGCTACCTGGAAGTCAGCAAACACCTTCATTACCCACTACCACATCGACCTTGAGTCACGCCGGGATGCTGGTTTTGGGGCCTCGGTTCTCCAGTCTCTCTTTCCCAAGTAAGTATATGGGGGTGTGCTCTTGCCTCCTCCCTCCCGGAGAACTGCTAGGAGTCTGCCAATGAGTGTGGATGAACAACATATCCATGTCCCTAAAGAGGCAGATTACTCACCTGTAACAGGAGTTCTAGGAATGGTATATGTTGTTCATCCACAAACTCCACGACCTCCCGGCTCTCGACGCACAACCTGAGCTTCCAGCGGCCAGATCTGGCGCCATGGGCGGAGCCGAGTTATACCACCCGGTGGGTGGAGGAGCAAGCTTGAAGACCTTCCGGCAAGATTTAAAGCGGCAAGGATACTGCCAATGAGTGTGGATGAACAACATATACCATTCCTAGAACTCCTGTTACAGGTGAGTAACCTGTATTTGTTGAGCTTCTCGAGGTTTCTCGTTGCGTTGCTGTTTTTGCTGGGCATGTTTCTATGGGGTGTGTTTTCCCTGTAACTCTGTCCCACAGATTAGAATTCCCAGGTGCCGCCCTCTTCTGCACATTTTTGGTTCCTACTGTTGTCCACTTCCTAGACTGCAGATTCTTCTCATCCACTTTTCTCCCATCCTCTGGGATTTGTATCCCCAATTCCATGAGGAGTTCTCTGGTTTCTGACGGATCTTGAAAACGTCTCCACCCTGCTTTTGTGAGTATTTTCAGCTTTGCAGGATATTCAATCTGTGCTTGATGGCCCACTAAATGGAGTGCTCTCACCTATTGGAATGTCTTTTGTCTCGGGGCCAGTGTTTGAGGAGCATAGTCTTGATCAAAAAAGAGATGAACGTCTCCAAAGAAGATTTGTTTTCTGGCCCGACCAGTATAGAGAAGTTCCTCCTTGATTAGAAAATCAAGGAATGCCATCACAACAGATCTTGGCCTTGCTTTGGGGTCTTTCAGGCACAGGATCAGAGAGCGGTGCACTCTGATGATGCCCAGCTCCTTGTCTTTTGTTAGATTCAGTATCTCTTTCAGGAAGCTGTCCATGAATTCTAACATATTCCCTGTTTCTGTCCCCTCTGGGTTCTTCTTTTTCTATTTTCTAGCTCCTCTAAACTTTGTTGGAGAGCTTTCTCCCTCTTGTGAAGGTCTAGGAATGCCAAATTGTGCAGATCTGTGGTGGTTACATAAACTGAAAGTGTGGTCTTGGCTTGGGATGTGCGTTTCTCTAAGTTGTGCAGAGTTTGGCAGTCCTCTGTTACTCGGGCTTCCAGGTGTTGTAATGTGGTATTCATTTATTTTAACATGGAGCAGAGCATTTTAGAAGTTATTGTACAATCTTCTTCATCCCTGTCAGCGTCTTGTGGTTCTGTCGGAGGTGTGGAGTGGCTTCCGTTTATAGCAAGGTCTACTGCGACTTGGATGATTTTAAAATTTGTTGTTTTTGCTGCGGGCCTCTGGGCCCATCTTTAGTCTGATGTTTAGAAGGCATAATAAATTCTGTTATACGGCTGTTTAGCGACAGGATGGCTAAATTTGTTAGATTGCACTGGATAGGTTTAAGCTGAGACAGAGCTCTGTAGATTAAGCTGCCAGTAGCTGGAAACCAGAAGTCCATGATCAGTATGCTTGATACTCATTCTATAGGTGTGGCCGGATGAGCGATCTCCTCGAAGAAGATAAAACAGTTACATACTCACTGTAGCAGTAGATCTTCGAGAGAATCTCTTTCATCAGGCCATGCCATCCACTCCCCATCCCCCGATATGGTCCTGAGACTCTGGTTAGTGCTTTCTCTTTCTCCATGAGGGTCTACCTGTTGCTGTCTACCTCTCCTGGTTGGCAGAGCCCTATGTTCTCTCCTGGTTCCCCTACAGGGAGGTCCCCTGAGCATGATCTCTGGCAGGGAACTGAGGAGGGAAGGGGCCGCCCATGTTTATGTTGCAGCTGATGTCTGACTTTGTCATCCCCCTAGCTGTAAGCTGCAGATAACTTTGCTCCTGTGGGGTGAGGATGATGACACCAACCTTGGGCCTGGAGATGGGGCCAGTGATGAGGAAAGTCACCCTAGGCCCGCTTCCGAGCCTCAAACTGGCTTAGAGATTCCTTTTGGCACTGCATGTGGCACTGGGTTGGTTTGCGGCACCGGTCCCAGTGCCATTTGCGGTACTGGGTCTGCTTCCAGTGCTGATTGCCGCACCAGGTCCAGGGCCAACTCTATGTGTGTGTCTCTGGTCTGGAGGTTAGGCTTGGCCCGGGTGGACAGTGTCAGCCCTGGTGAGGGATTGATGCATGGTGCTGGGCCTACAGCTGACTCTCTGACCAGTCCTGGTGGCAGCACTGGCTAGAGTGCCAGTGCTAGTCCGGTGACTCATCTTTCCCCAGAACTGACTGGCCCTGTCATTTTTGGGGACTGGGGTCACCCTGTGAGCCCTGTATGGCTCTGGCATGCTCACCCTCAACCCCCCCTCCTCCACTTCCTCCTCTGCCCCCTTCCCCTGCTTTGCCACGTATTGTGGGTCTTCTGGGGGCCCAAGACCTGGTAATGGTTCAGAATAATGGCTGGTGATTTCCACCAGTACAATTTTAAGACAGATCAGGCCCAGTTGAGAACCGAGGCCCCAGCACCACCATTTCCTGACTCCAGATCCTCCTCTTCCACATCCTCCTCTGAGGAAGAGGATTTTTCAGTCCATATGGCCTCAGAACCTGAGCATTCTCTGTACCAGCGGTTCCTGACAGAGAGTTGCAGGAGCTGAATGCAGGGTCTTTTATATGTTGCAATACTGCTACACTGGCGCCAAGATTCCTTGGGGATTTCTACGATGACTCCTTTACCATCCCGTCTTGGCCTTTTTCAGAGGCATCCATGAATGTCTCGCTTCATCCCTATGCCCCTTCTCCAACCCCTAGGGATGTCCAGTGCAAATATTGCACTCCCGCAAGGTCTCCAGGAGCTATTCCTCACCCCACCTTGGGGATTCAGGTGCTGTAGACCCCCTCTGGGCCTAAGTGCCAGGTGCATGACTGCCCCTGACTCCCACTCTGTGGACATCGATGCTTGGAGCAGAAACGTCTTTGTGGTGGCACTCATTGTGATGTGTTTCTGTACATTAGGCAGCTTACAACAAGAGCCTGAGGGTGAGATTAAGTCAGGTCTTAGTTTCAATGCTGCATTGCGTGCTAACCAGGCAGGCCATTCACCTTTCTGCCAAGGTCTGCAACTGATGAGGTACCAAGTGAGGGCATCATATTAGGCCAGCAAGGTAGCTTCCAGGCCAGTAGGAACAGAAATCTTTATTTGACAAACAGCATGGCTTTGTCTTTCCTGGTTGGCACCCCTGGCCTGGTATAGGATGCTTAACTTGCATTACCAGGGGACTTGCTTTTCTCCCGCAGGGTTAGGCTCGAATTGTCTGGGTACCTTCCGGCTCCCAGGCTGTGGGAGCCTCCGCCTTCCCCTGACCAGGCTCGGGTCCCGCCAGACCTACAAGGAATCCCTGTCCTCCAGTGGTTATCCCCACCGGAGGGCTGAGGGATAATTTCTTACCTCAGGGTGAGCCAGCGCCTCCCCTTTTTGGGGTGAAACTTATTACTCAGACTCATTAGTGCTACTGAATGGTAAAGACTGATTGTTGGAAAAAATGAAAATTATGTAGTCGCTGTACTTCTTGATTTTCCAGAATATCTTCACCATTCATTCACACGCCCGCCCACTATTCCTTACTCGGGTAAGAGCCAGGGCCTCTGGGAGACTCACCCTGCTTTGCTTGCACACTGGTACTTATTGCCACTCTCCCAGCACACACACACTCGCTCTCGGTTCAGCTTTCTCTAATACCTTGGGTATGGGCTTTTGCCCTTTCCGTTCTAATGTTTCCCTTAGGGTTAAACCCTTTCCTAAAAAAACAATTGGAAGTGGGTCACCTTGCCCTCTTCCTAGCAAAAAAGTGTTTCTGCCCCCTTTTTCCCTTGAGTTTTCCTCCTGTTGAGATATATTTGAGTCATGTCCCTTGGCTGCTGTTACAACCTGTTAACCTTGTCTATGCGCTGAGCCTTTGCCATATAGCAGACATCTAATCCTTACAGCAAGGTGCAGCTTCAATCTTCCTGTACAGTAGGGACAGGCAGGTGTGATGTTTTTTTTTTTTTGTGCTGATCAGAAGTTTGTCCCATAGGACATATCACATCAGCCCTTGTTTAAAGAAATCATGGGAACAATCTTAGCTCATTACGCATATATATAATTCGTAAGTTCAGCGGTGTTGTATTGTACTGCTCTGATGAAAACGCATGTCATTATGCCGAAACGTTAGCAAGTGCGTGCCCATGTAGTTGCGCCACTTGTGTATCTCATGGAGGAGCCGCAAACGGAGACTGGAATATTTTTGTTTGCATCTATGGGATTATAAATGACTGATTTGTATATCTCCAGTACAGCTGAACTGAAGAATTAAAAATCCAGGTGATAAGGGAAGACTGTTCCTGTGATTTCTTTAAACAAGTGCAGATGTGATACATCCTATGGGACAAACCTCTGATAAGTTAATGTCTTTGACATTTGGTGCCGCGTGATGATTTATGTTTGTTTTGTCTTGTTTGTTTTTTTGTTTTATGGCAGCAAGCCGTCTGAGGGCTGACAGGAACTGAAAAGTACTTTCTCCCTGTTATTGGGAAATCGTCCCCAAAAATTCCCCAGACTTGTGTTAGGCACCGATCTAAGAAAAAATGGACCAAAATAGTAGACGCCCGTAGTTTCTTTCAAGACAGGCAAATGGCACCAAACACAGACCTTCACTCATAAAGCAGTCTGTGGGGGAAAAGGCAGGATTGTCAATTTAAACGTAAGACAGGCATAATTGACTTTAGAGAGTACTGTCTGTAGAAATAAACAGTATCTTACTACTAGAGTTACTTTTGGGAGAAGAAAACATTTAAATTGTAAAGAGTTCAGTCAAGTTCAGGAGCTGCCTAAAAACTGCTGCTGTCCCTAACATTGGCAGAAAAAGACTGATCATGTAGCAGCTGCCAAACCCTCATACCTCCAACATTCAGTGCTGATGTCATACCTTTGAGCTGTGTTAGTGTCCCCAGTAGGGGTGCATTTTACCTACTGTCTGTGTTAACACTTCCTAATGACAATGTGGAGCACTAAAGAAAAACTAAGTAAGGTAGCAGTTTATCCTTTAGTAAACCTGGGATTATTTTCAATATAGATACCTTCAGCTGCCTCTTTTATCTTAACTGGCACTTTGCGGGGGTTACCAAACCAGCAGAATCAATGCAGTCATTGACCAAAAATGTAAATGATGTACCTACCGTAATTATTGATCTTCCTTGTATCTTCACCATTTATTACTGATGGGTAAGCCAGAGGTGCACGCCTGCTCAGGAGATTTTTGGGGCGGGGTGGGAGTCCGTGCAACCACGAGGCCGTGGCGCCAAGGATTGGCCATTAGGTGTCATGAACTCCCTCCTCCACCCCAGTTCTTTTCTACCGGAGAGAAGGAAAAAAGGGGGATAGAGAAATTTTTAAGATAAGGCAAGAGAGCTGAGGGATAGGAAAAAGGAAAGACTATAAACTGAAAAAGGAATAAGCCGGTCGGAGGACAGAGGGAGTAGGACTTTGCTAACTGGCGTTAGGGCCCAAGCCCCTGGGCAGCAGCAGAGGAAAGAGAGAGAGAGAAAGAGAGGGAAAAGAATGAGAAGAGAAAGATAGAAGATATAGGGGGAGAAGGGGAGAGAGAGGCCTCTGCCATGCTCAGCTGGAAGACTATTGGCTTATCCTTATTCTCAAAACCTGGAAGGTATGAAGACACAGGTGCAAGGATCCTGTTAAGCTTCAGGGTCCACTGGACATAGGTCCAGAACAGGAAAATTGAGACGGTCTTGGGGGATATAAAGCATGGCAGAGTCTGACCCTCCCTGTCCCTAAACCCGCATTCAGGATGAAAGTCTTGGAGCATGGTCGCATGGTCCTCTCAAGCTTACCACCTGAGGGCTTAACCAAGGGGGGAACCCCTAAACAGAAGAGGACCCTGTCCAAAAACAACCCCTATAATATAGGGGGACAGCACGAGAAGGGGGGGTCCCTATGGGTCCTCCCACAGGATGCACTGACTAAGTCCCCACCCTTTAGTGAGTTGGCAACAGACCAGAGAGGTCCATGCCAAGTCACAGAAGGGACCCACAGTGTGCCCCACTGAGAACCCCAGGTAGTTCCCTTCAAGGCTTGTGCGAACATCCTACTCGCCGCCCTCCATAGGATGGGTGCTCTGTGACTTTAGAGAAGGAAACGGAGGGTCCTGAGGTACCAGGGGGACTCTGCCCCCAATTGGTCTCAAAGAGGGGGAGGGCGAGCAAGGTGGAGGTGACGCCCAGAAGCTGAGGCCCCAGACGAGAAGGTGGGGGGAAGGAATCAGTAATGAATGGTGAAGATACAAGGGAAGATCAAGAATTATGGTAGGTATGTAATTTACATATCTTACCCTTGTCAGTCTTCAGTATTCATTACTGCTGGGTGAGTACCATGCCCCTGAAGGGGACCTGGCATTGCCGTGAGGAATTAGTTTCACTCAGCCTCCTGCGGGGGAGATGCAGAAGGGGGAAACCCTTTTGCCATACATGGTCTAAGACTGTTCAGGCCAAGGAGGTGTCCCTCGTGGCTGGGGGCACAGAAGATGCCCCTGCAAATTCCTCCTCACCCTGTGGGGGAAAAAAGACGGGTCCACCAGAAGGCGGAGGAAATCACCCTACACCGGGCAACAGGTGACAGTCTTGATAGGCGAAGCCATACCATCTGCCTAATGCAGATCGCTGTCCCTACCGTTCTGGAATCCACCTAATTGGCATCATACGATGCCCTTGCCTGGTGTCTTGCAAGCTCCAGACCCTGTGCAGAGAGGGCAATGGCCTGCCTTGATCCCTCCAAATCAGGCAACGATGCTAACACCTGTGCCAGCATCGACCACAGATGCCTGTTGTAGGCAGTGTGGTGAGCCTGATGTGCTGTGATGCAAAGCAGCACATGAGATAGAGAGAAAACTCTTCTTCCCCACTGGTCGAACTCACTGTTGTAGCCCAGAAGGAGTGTCTAGAGCCATCAGCCCAGAGGGTGGATGAGGCAGAGAACCAAGACATTCCTGGGGTGCTCAGTACCTCCTCCTGCAGTCGGCTGGGGATGAGGCAGCTGGTGACTGCCAGGAGTGGATCGATGCGTCCTGGAAAGGAATAGGCCAGGAAGGAACCACAAGGTGGTTCGCACTGAGTTCACTCAAGAAGAAGTGCATCTCCCACTTAGTATTGCGCCTTACCACGTGGGAAATATGGAGCTCCTGAACTAACCTTGAAAGGAATTGCTGATATTCTGTGAAATCTGCATCGGAGGAGAGGTGGACAGAACGTCCCTCTTCCTCAGATAAGGAAGTAGAGGAGCTTGGAAGTTCAGAGTCCTCCTGCAGCGGTGGGGACAGGCAGAAGACCTACTCGTCCATAGCCCTGACATACCTGGGGAAGACCGCCGCAGTAGCTCTGAATGTCTCCCAGGTCAAGGGCCCCATAGGACCCACATGGCCAGGGAGAGGAGGAGGTGTTTGAAGAGGGGTTGGGGAAGGGCACCTGACAGAAAGTGCCCGGCCTCTGCCAGGGCTCTGAGACCTTGCAGTAGGTCCCCTGCAGCATTGGGGATCCGTGGTTGACAGAGTCAGCGGACACTGCAAATTTGAAAACAAATCCTGGCTGAGCGCTGAGAGAGATTCTCCCCTGTGGTGCGACTGGGGTTGCATGGTTTCAGAAGGGCAAACCCCAGTGCCACCCACTAAGGGTACCTCTGCAGTCTGAGAGGAGGAGAAGCAAGGTTCTGCACTGCGGCTCCTCTCCATCCCCCGCAGGATAGTGGAAGAGTGCCCCTGTGCTTCACCCTGGCCTCTCAATCTCTTGGACTCTAAGGCCACCCTCTTCCTCGAGCCCAGTGCAGAGGGGTTCCCCAATCCAGCAGGCCCCCCCAAAGAAGGCTGCAGCAGAAGAAGAGGTCCCCATCCCAACTGCAGTAGCCAGGGCAGCACCAGGAATGGCAGCTGCCCCAGCTCCCAAAGTTGGGACCATCACCCCAGCAACCCCAGAATTATTATCCACCGCTGGGCCTCTGACACTGGCATCGACGTGGGGGCACGCGGAGACCGCAGCATCCGGAATCACTGAGGGATGAGCACCGGAGCGCCTGGTGTCATGTCCAGGGGGACTCCCCCACTCGGAGGAGTCAGGACACCAATCTGGATCCGCCAGTGAGTCGTTCCCCTCTGAAGAGGAGGAGACCATGCACACCACCAGACTAGTGACCCCGGGAGCCCCCTTGCTGAGACATAACACCACCCATGGTGCTGCTCTGATCACCGGATCTGAGATGGCACCGGTTGGTGGTGCCGAGGGTCAGCCAGTACCGGGCCCAGCAGCTATAGGCCGCAACACCGGGGGAGCCTGCACCTCCGAGGAGGCGACTGCCATGGCAATGCTCCCAACTCAGCTCCAGGGGAACTGAGCCATTCTTCTGGCACTGTGGAAGAAACCTTCTCTATGGCAAGGCTTAAATCAGAAGAGGATGTTTCCTCACCAGGCCATGTAGAGCCGGGAAGGGACCCAGAGGCGCAGGATCAAGAGTTCTCGCTATGGTGTCCCTAGAACGACAATGCCCTCCAAAAGCTGGAGGGGCCCTGCTGACTTTAAATGTGCGGATCTCAAGAATGCAGCAGTCCATGGAGAAGCAGGCATCGCTGTTATCCATATCGTGGTTGGGACCCAGGCAACGAAGGCAGATGTCATGCCGGTCCATAACGGAATAATGCTGGCCACAGAGGCACCGACGCATGGGGGCACAGCCCGCTTTGGATTTCTTCCTAGCCCCTGAAACAGACATGATGCTGAAACAAACTCGAAAAAAACTAAGCAACAGACCCGGTGCTGCTGGTAAGAATTTTAAGAATAAAAGGAACAGTCTTACCGGGAATCAACGGTGTCAGGTATGAGCACTTCAGAACCGGGACGGAGACAAAAACGACAGTGGCATGTCAAACACGGCGTTGAAAAGAAGGCCTTCTGATGCAGTAAACTTTCTGGTCACACATGCAGCAGGTACTACCTTGATGGCGGGAGAAAACAAAACTGGGGCGGAGGAGTCAGCAGCGCTTAACGGCCAACCCCTTGAGCGCCATGCAGTGTGTCGGCCTGGTGGCAGCTTATCGGGTGCTGAATCCTCCCCCAAAAAAAAAAATCTCCCGAGCAGGTAATGCTGCTCGCTTACATCCAGCAGTAATGAATGGTGAAGACTGACAAGGGTAAGATCACTAGGCTGCATTGCATTCCTCTCAGAGGGCTCTAGCTAACATAAAACTTGCAGCAGCTGGGGCAGCAAGCAGTCAGCCTTCAGAGCACCTATGTTATAACTCTATGGTGCAGCTTCAGTACAGAAAGGAAAGAGAATGAGCCAAGGCATACACTTGTTTGATCAGGCCAGAGGTAGCGAAGATAGAAAGCAAGAAAAAACAGGTAAGCAAGAGAAAAGGAGAAAGTATAGAATGGTTGCCATTTTAAGTAGCTACTACCATATAGCTTTGATTTATAGTTGCCCTCAAATACAAGCCACCCTCTAATAGTATTCACGGCTTGAAGGACAACTTCTTAACAGAAGTCGCTCTCCAGTACTAGCCACAGATACTATTAGAAGCAGTATTTTATTTTATCTGTATATTCGAAAACAACCTTTGAGTATGAACTCTTTTACAAAGGTTCCACGTCATTAAACAATAAACAAGACAAAACAAACAAGGATTTCTTACAATATGGTTAGTTAACAGACATGTGGTTTAAACTGGTAATCAGAATCGATTCGATACTAGTAATCATGGTCATTTATTGTAACATCGTGTAGAGCTGCAACTTGGAGAAAGTGAGCCCCAGGGAGCCTTGACAGAGAAAGAAACATCGATATAGAGAACCAGTTGGTGCTGGGAGAAAAGGGTACGGGCAAGAAGGGGAGGAGTAGAGATGAGTGGTGGAGAGGGTAGTAGGTGACTGGGGGCCGGGGAGTAGGACAGGAGGAGGAGGAGACAAACTTGAGGGAAGATTTGCAGGGAGGGGAAGGAGGGAGGACCAGGGTGGTTCTAGGCAAAGTTGGGAAGTGTGAGGAGGAGGAACTGGGGGGAGGAGGGACAAGAGTGGAGCCCAAGAGCATAACAGGTGTCCAGAGGGAGAGTTACGCTAATAGGGGTACCTGGGTCAGGACTGGCAGTCCCAGGTGTTCAAGTTCAGTAGATATTCCTTAAATTCTGTTCTAAAGGCCCAAAGATTGGCCGAGTTAAGTATCTCAGCAGCAGCAGTAGTATTAGCTATACAGCTGCACTATAGCTACAGTCACTTACCACAAGCATCAAGGAACATCACCATTAGCATTATTTCATTTCATAACTGTGTTTCATTTTATTTCACATTGCAAAAAAAAAATGAAATGGTTTTACAACAAATACCATGTATTGGTTTTTCCTGCACCAACCCTCTCCATCGATTTCAGTACCACTATTAAATTATTACCATACTGTACTATTCTACTATGGTCTACTAAAGTTTTGATTTACTTTTAGTTTTTCATTCTTTATTCTCATTCCGACTGTGCCAGCTGTGATGAGCACGTCGATCACACCAACCTGGCAAACCATGTGGTTGGTACCGTTCACTCCATCCTATCGTTTGGCTCTTCGCCTCCCCTGCTCCACATCTGAGCTCTAAAACTAGCAAATCAGACACTGGCACCAGTTCTGTGATGAACAGGAAGCCTCTGGATCTGGTTCAGGTGAGCTGAGGTTAGCCCACGATGCCATGCCGTCTTCTTGAGTGCAGGATGTCACATCGGGATCAGAGCTCGTTATCCCACAGACCTGAAAAACAGAAAAAGAATTTAGATCAAATAAATGAGAACAGCATCTATAATATCATCAGACAGAAGAGCATTAGCTCGAATGATTTGATTATGATGTCCTTCATGACAACATGTAACTGTCTTGACCCATTTCAGCATCTTTTCTCTAGACAGTGCACTCGGGTTACCAGTAAGAGTCCGTTCACGCTGTTCAGTGGCTAGCCAGTTATCATAGCATTCCTTTTACTTGGCCTTGAATGGGGCATTCCACGTAACATCAGTGGGCTGTAGAAGTTTAGTACACCTTCTCTCCCCCAGAATGACAGCCATGGGTTAAAGTTTTTTTTCATCTCTTGATAGCTGCAATTGATGTGACATCCTAATGTGCCCCATATGAGGAGTTGCTGATGCTGCTCGAAACTCTGTCCACTGCAGTGTCAATCAATCAATCAAAGTCTTTAACCAGACGATCACCGTTGAGCAAGCTCACTTTCGAGGTGGGCCTGGGTTTAACAAGGAACAAGAGACAATATACATGGGATGCAACATGCAAGAAAATAGTAATAATACAAATAAAGATCCTTGTTCATCCATCCATTGCTAGACACCCACTACAACAGCAAGGAAATTCATTACTTCATTTGGCAAGCATTTCTCTTTCAGGACAACAAAGAGGGGAAGATTTTTCTGGACAAAAAGTCTCCACCACTCATTCACACTGGTGAGACTATGCCGGAGGTGCTAGGACTGAGCAGGAGCCAAAAATCTTCAGGGGGGCCGGCACCCTGAGACCAGCTCACACCATATAGGCTACCTCGGCGTTGACCCTTCAACCACCTCAGTTCCTTTTTTCCCCACCGTTGAGTGCGCTTCAGTGACGATGTTGCTCGCCTGCCGAGAGTTGAATCTTCACGTCTATACAACAGCAGCTTTAGTCATTCAGTATTTGATTTGTAGTATTTATTTAGCTTAAAAAAAAAAAGAGGTTTTTCTTTTCTTCTTCGGAAGAACACAGAAGTCCTCTCCAGCCCACCTTTGACAGAGTTGACCATGAATGGGGCTGGTGACGGTAGGGAGACTTTGCATGAAAGCTGTGTTTCCAGTAGAGCTGGGTCCGGTCTGCCACTCTCCACGGGGAAGGGGATCTGACTACGGGCAGTCTGGTGCTTGGGAGGAAGGGCAGTCCTCCCGAAAGCAGAAAAAGAAGTGGACCCATTCTCAGTCATCGTTGAGAACCCAGCATCGCTCGGCCTCGAGCTCTTCTTCGTCCCATCGGTCGAAGAAGAAATGGTACTGCTCAAGGTCGACCTCTGGTGTGTCTGCAGATCGACCGTCGGTATCGGGACAGAAAGTAGACTCTGTCGGGGTCACCTGTGGCCTCTGTTCCTAGTGGCTGGCATCCTTGACTCCATAGCCCCTCCCCACCCTGTGGCAGGTCCTCTGGTGAACATTTTAATCTTTGGGCCATTCTTATGGAGCAGTGGATTTGGCGGTTGTCCCAACTTTCTGAGCCTGTGGAGTCGACCCCAGGGCCTTTGAACCCACAGGCAGGGTGGTTGGGTCAGCCTGGTCGCGCATCACCTTCTCTGGTGCCATCGACGCCACGCTCTTGTGCTTTCCCTTTCACATGGCTGTGGCACAGGGGCCAGCATAGATGCCATTTTCTCCTACTCATGTTTTCAGATCTTCATCCTTGGGTGCACCGAGATTTGGGTTGGGGTCTCCGGGCGCGCTTGCACGGTGCCAGTTGCAGTGCTGCTTTCAACTCTGGTCTTGGCGGCGCTGCGTACGGTTCTGTTTTCGGAGCCGGCGCCACCTCGGGTACCGAGATTCTCGACTCCGATTCAAGGAGCACCTCCTCCTCCTCCTCCTCTCTTTCCTCCCTTTCCTTTATATACTGTCCCTCCTGGGCTAGTAGGAGACGACATTGAGCCTGATCCTGTTCTGCGATTAGGAGACAACTTTGATGAAGGTTCATCTGTCGGAGTGGGAAGTAAGCCCTCTACTTCAGCAGAGCTTCTGATCAAGGACCTGTCCTTTAAGTCTCTACTGAAGAATATTAATTCCACCCTGTCTCTCTCTCCAGACTTTGGAGTTTGATCCGGGGAAGTTGTTGCACCTTCAATATCTGCATGTCCCGGAGATCACTGTGGAATTGACTCCCCCGGTACAGCCCTCTTTCGAGACTCTCTCACAAATGGTGTGGGACAATCTGGCACTTATTCCTTCTGTGGCTAAGTTCATAGACAAGAAGTGTGCTCCCCCTAAGGATCGACCAATCATGGCCTCTCAAGCTTTTGCTGACGCCGTAGTGGATTTGGCAGAAAACAACAAAGCCGTTCTCCCCCAGGAGTCTACGCCTCATCCAGTAAAGAATCTTGTAAGATTGACACATTGGGGAAGCGAGTCTTTGCTGCCCCTACCCTAAGTATGTGTATTGCTAGTTACCAGGGCTATTTCTCACAATATGAGTATACCCTCTGGCATTCGCTAAAAGTCACTGTGGAGGCTCTCCCGAAGTCTGACATTGCCTCAGCGCTTCTCCAAACTATCACTAGAGGTATTGAGTCTAATAATCAGCAGCTTAAGGCTGCTATGGATGCCTTTGACACTGCTCCTAGAGCAGCAGCAGCTGGAATATGCATCCGACGCCATTCGTGGTTATGAACCTCGGGGTTCACAAGTGATGCCCAGCAAAGAGTCATGAATTTGCCATTCGATAGTGCTTATCTGTTTGGCCTACAGGTGGAGCAGGCACTTGAGGCCACACAGAAAACTAGGACGGCTATCAAAACGGCCATACCGGCCCCTGTTGCCCCTCAACGGGGCGGGAACTGCCAGCAGTTTCCATACCTGTCAGTCCTTTTGTGGTAAGAGCGGAGGGGGCTTCAACAAAAACCAAGCCCCTCAGCCATAAAAGAAAATGCAGCAGAAGGCACAGGGGCCTGAAACCACCTAGTGCCACCCTCTGAAATTCTGGCCCAGGTCCCACCTCAGCTGTCCAACGGGGACTCTTCTTCGGTAGTAGGGGGGCGTCTGGCTCAGTTTTACAATCAATGTAAGTCAGTCACTTCAGACAAATGGGTTCTGAAGATAATTCGCGAGGGTTATTCTCTGAATTGTTTCAGATACCCCTCCGGATCATCCACCCAAACGACAGCCCAGGCTGTTGGTTACTCAGTCAGACCTCTCTGCTTCCGAGATTCAAGGCCTTCTGAACAACAGGGCAGTAGACATAGTTCCACAGGAGCAACGGAACACAGGTTTCTACTCCCACTTCTTCCTTGTTCCAAAGAAAACAGGCGGTATGCACCCTATTCGAGACCTAAGGAAATTAAACAAGTTTCTCTTCAAGGAAACATTCAAGATGATATTACTCTGTACACTTCTACCTCTGATTCATTGAAACGATTGGCTGGCCTCCCTGGACATGCAGAATGCCTACCAACATGTTCCCGTGCACCCAAGCCACCACAAGTATCTTCGATTTGTGGCCCTGGGTCAACACTATCAATTCAGAGTACTGCCCTTTGGGCTGTCCTCAGCCCCGCAAGTTTTTACAAAGTGCTTTGCAGTTCTTGCAATGCACCTAAGGAAACTCTGAATGCAAAGTCTTCCCGTATCTCAACGACTGGCTCCTAGCAAGCTCCTCCAGACAAGGGACACAGGAAGCAGTAACCACAGCTTCCAGGTTCCTCGCATCTATGGGAGTTCCCTTGAATCTGGAAAAATCGCAGCTACAGCCCTTCCAGCAAATCCTCTTCATAGGAGCCCTCCTAGATACCTCCAATGCAAGGGCCATCCTCCCGGAGGACAGGAGAAACTATATCCTCTAGATGGCTTGCTTCATCAAAGAGAACAATTCAGTCCGAGCTCTCTCAATGCAGCAAATGCTGGGTCTCATGGTGTCATCAGTGTTTATGGTGCCTTTGGCTCGTCTTCACATGAGGACCACTCGGTGGATGCTCAGTACTCCCCGACCACACACCCCCAGTCCTTTAACATCAAGGTGACAGAACCTCTAAAACGATCACTCACCTCGTGGACACAAGAGGACAACCTACTGACAGGCTTTCTCTTTGCCCCACTGGAGACACAGATCACCATCACCACAGATGCATCTCTACGCGGATAGAGAGCTCACTGTCAGGATCTCCACATCCAAGGTCTGTGGAGTCAGGACGAGTCTCAACTCCACATAAATGTCCTGGAAATGAGAGCTGTCCTGTACACAGTCCGAGCCCTGAAGGACATCCTCTGTTACAAAATACCTCTCCTTCAGACGGACAACAAAGCCGTGATGTACTACATCAACAAACAGGATGGGGCACACTCTTATCCTGTATGCAGGGAAGCAATGAGAGTGTGGGAATGATGCCTGGATCACAAAGCTCTGATCCAAGCAGTCTACCTGTCTGGGGCCCAGAACAATCTGGCAGATTGCCTCAGCAGAACAGAGGCAGATCCTCACGAGTGGTCTCTCGACGTAAACGTCATGCATTCGCTCTTCAAAGAGTGGGGCACACCAGAACTGGACTTTTTGTGTCCCTACTCAACGCAAAACTGCCTCTATTCTGCTCTAGAAACCCAGAACCTGGTATTTTCTGTCAGGATGCATTCAGACTGCGGTGGACAAGTTGCTGTCTGTACGCATTTCCTCCTTTTCCCTTAATTCAGAGGGTGCTGCTCAAGCTGGAGGCACAGGGGCAGAATGATCCTCATTGCCCATTCTGGCCTCGTCAGATTTGGTTTCCGTTGATCAATAGATCATCGGAAATTCCACGAGACAACTACCATTTCAAATGGACCTTCTAACCCAGGGCCCAGTGGTCCATCCCAACCTGAGATCCCTTCATCTCCACACATGACTCCTGAGGAGATTGAAGTGGGTAGATTTGGTGTCTCCCATAGAGTCTCAGACATTCTCCTAGCGGCACGCAAGCCAGCTACTAGGAAAACCTACACGGCAAAGTGGAAGCGATTCTTCATCTGGTGTGCAAAGTCCTCCCTGGATCCCTTTTCTTGCCCACCAGACAAAGTCCTGTAGTATCTACTAGACCTGTCAAATACAGGGCTACAATACTCAACTATAATAATAATAATAAAACTTTATTTATTAAGTGCCTTTCAAGCACCAAGGCGCTGTACAGATGAATGATAAAATCAGGAAATACACGTATAAAATCAAAGTAATCACAACAACCTCGAGCCATAAAAGCCTGGCTCCATAAATGGGTCTTGAGTTCCCGCTTAAAAGACTCCACGGTCGTGCATTCCCGAAGCCGATGAGGCAGAGAATTCCAGAGGGTTGGGGCTATAAACACAAAAGCCTGAGCCCCAGAAGATTTTAAAATAACCCTCAGAACCTCCAGCAACCCCTCGTCAGCCAAACGGAGCTGTCGTACAGGGCTGTAAGGAATCAGAAGCTCTTTCAAGTAGTCGGGGCCAAGTCCGCGGTAGGCTTTAAGGTCAAAGACCTACTTTAAAGGTGATCTGCCACTGTATAGGCAGCCAGTGCAGATCATGCGCAGCACAGGGGTAATGTGTGACCTTCTGGATGCCCCTGTCAACAACCTCAAGAGTTGCCTGCACTAGCTGCAAGAGGGATATCAACCCCAAGAAGCCCAGGTACAGGAGTTGCAGTAGTCAAGGCTTGAGGTCACATGTGGACCAACACAGGTAAATCACTGGATGGAACAAGGTGCTTCACCCTGGCAATGTTCCTTAAATGGTAAAATGCAGACTTAACGACTGCTGACACATGTTGATGAAGGGTCAGCCCGTCGTCAAGTACCACTCCCAGGTTACGCACCCGTTCACAGGTAAGGATCTGATCCCCCCCCAGAAATAAACCAGAGGGTTGGTCAGACCCCAGCCCCTCTATCCCACGACCCGGGTCCACAACCATAACCTCGGTCTTACTGGCGTTCAACTTCAACGAGTTCGAATTCATCCAGTCATGGATTTCAGCGAGAAATAGAAGATCCATCGCTGCACGATCTCAGTTTATCATGAGCTGATACACACTGTCTCTGGCTCAGTTACCCTTGGTTAAGAGGTTTCTTCAAGATATACTCTACACTAGGCCACCAGTCAGGAGATCAGTAGCCACTTGGGATATTAGCCTTGTGCTAGACATGCTCACCTGTAAACCTTTCGAGCCTCTAGCAACCTGCGAGCTGAAGTTCCTGACCTGGAAGGCCGCCTTCTTCGTAGCCATTACCTCCACTCGCAAAGTGTCTGAAATACATGCCCTGGTCACAGACCCTACTTACACAGTATTCCACAAGGACAAGATGGTTCTCAGAACTCACCCTAAGTTTCTCCCCTAAGAAGTCTCGGAATTTCATCTGAACCAGCCCTTGGTTCTTCCGACCTACTTCGTGAACTTCCAGAATGAGGGAGAGCATACCCTACATTCTCTGGATGTTAAAAGGGTTTTGTGGTTCTACGTAGATAGAACTAAAGAGATCCACAAGTCAGAGCAACTCTGTCTCGTTCAGCATGGCCCATTGAGTCAGC
The DNA here is from genome assembly GCA_016271365.2 of Neoceratodus forsteri. NCBI lineage: Eukaryota > Metazoa > Chordata > Ceratodontiformes > Ceratodontidae > Neoceratodus > Neoceratodus forsteri. The sequence continues at coordinate 48,073,376 of CM028136.1, read as the reverse complement.
CTGTCGCCACCAGATGTATTTCGGTGTGGCTGGTGGCATGTCTTCGCCACTGCTATTCCATGGCACAGGTTAAGTTGGAAGGCAGGTTATACGCCCATTGTACCAGAGCAGTCACGGCATCTCTGGCAGAAATATGGAACGTGCCCATTGAAGACATCTGCAGTGCAGCTACTGGGAGCTCCGTGCACACTTTTTTGAAGGCACACAGTAATCTATTGTTTTTCCTGCCGATAGTTAGGAGCAAGATTGACTTGGTACCAACAGCATCAATTGTGCAGTTACCTGCCGTATCAGCCCAAACTACTGTTTCATCCATATTGCCCACATTAGAGAGGGACATTTTATAGGTTTTCTTCTGATGGCTGCAACATTTACAAATTCCACTACCTTAAGGATGTAATCTTTAGGGAGCATCTGCCTGACTCTGGTCTTTTGCCACACTGTAAATCCCCAGAGCCATAGGAATTTACCAACCCAGCCATGGATGGCATGGAATGTTGGGTGCCATATTAAGGCTGTGGCTTTCGGGGCAACTCACTTTCAGGTCACTCACTTGTGCTGCTCACCCTGCATTGATATCCAGGAGGTGAAATCATTGTTGCTGTCAAGGTAACGAGATTTACGCCCTACACCATCCAGCCTGCTACTTTTACTGCCCATGGAGCCTGAAGCAGACAAGTTTTCTTCTAAAAATGGGAGCTTTTTCCCCTCTATTCCCACGTCTTCTTTTCATCCACATTAAGTGCAGAAGCAACAGGATAAATACCTTCTATAGCAGCGTGTGTTGCAAACAGTGATTTAAACTCAAGGTCATAGGCTTTTCTTTTAGGCATGGCTTCAGAAAGCATAGCAACAGTATGGCAGGTAAACTGATAAACTGACAGCATTGACAGGATTCACATGATAGCTGGCAGCTGATTATAACTTGGAAATTGAATAATTGATTACTATCTGCCCTCGATTATAAGCGCTGTTTTACAATAGCCGCTGCCATTTTCGTCCAAGTCTATTAAAAGCCACAGCTTATAATCGAAGATATACGGTATCTTCTTTATATCTATACCTGGTTACGTTGCTCTTTGTTGTCTGATGTTGTACAGAGAGGGGAACAGTAAAATACCCTATCACTTTCCCTCCTAGTGCCAACTGTACTCAGCATTTCAAGTTGGGTTGAACGTCCTGAGGGCACTTCCTGTTTCCTTCCCACTGCTGAAGTGCACTGACGTGACACCAAATCCTTGTCGGGTTGCAGCATTGTTCTTTTTCAGTAAAACGTGTTGTGAGTGTTAAAGATGGAGTGTTGTATATTGCCACCACCACTGCCATATTTTTGTTGCCAGGATGGCACGATAACATGTTGTGGTGCCACACTGCTGCATTTCAGAATGAATTCAAAAAGCATAAAACAACTCTGCTGTAATATGGTTTGTCTCTTAGTGTGCACTGCCTTAAATGTAACATGGGGTGTACTAGGGGCAGGGCAACAAACATGCACAGCCTGGAGAGCAGGAGCAGAGTGCGTTCTGGTGTGCACATTTTATTTTCCTTGCTACACTCCTGCAGCTGTACTGGTAAAAATCTAACTAGCTGTTTTTAAGTCATTTGAGCCTTGTTCCCTGTAGTACGTGTTATTCATTTGCTAAGATGTAAGCACCCAACTGTTTACTCTGCAGCTTGTGATTCTATTTTTCCCCCAGGACAAGGGATTCTAGCCTTTTGATCCGCTCCACATCTCATTAAATAGATACTGTATGACGTTGTATCTGCCACATGTCATTAAAAAAAAACTGCCTTCTCCTCTCCTGCCAGGAAACTCCTACAAATTCCAAGCTGGAAACCGAATGAATGCGATGCTCTGGTTCAAACATTTGAGCGCTGCCTGCCAAAGCAACAGACAACAGGTAAATGTAGGACTACTTACAGGAAATGGACTGCTGGGGCTGGGGGCTTGGCATAGGTGTTTTTGGCTTCAAACAGGAAACTTGGGGGGTGGGGAAAAGAATAGATAGTTTAAGTAAGCAATACATACACTACAGGGTGTGGTTTTCTGTGTATTATAAAATGGGTCAGAAAAACGTAGGTGCGATTGATTGGTTTAAAATGTGTTGACTTGGACAGGCACACTGAGCAGGAGCTCGTTTCCCAGCCGACGTGGCAAACACAAAGCACAATGCTAAATAAAGCGACAGATGTGAAGTGCAGTACAGAATGTTTTCTTGTGATTGGTCACATTTGATCACATGACTGTGCACCATTCTGGCACAATAGCACAGATCTGAAATCTGCAAAGCACTTTGTAAAGACTTGTGGTGCCAAGGAAATCCCAGAGAAGGACACTGAACTGGTAATGCTGCCCCAGCACAAGGAAACCAAGATCTTTCTGGTGGCTAGGGGGACCAGTATATGCTGGCTTGCATCTTGCATAGCCAGGGATACTAGCCAGTCCTGAGGTTTCAGGTAGAGTAGCTGGGAACACAGAGAAATCATTTAGTATTTTTCTCGATCCATGAATTTGTGTTTTTTTTTTTTTTTTAAATCGCCTTCCACCAGCACCTGCCTTCAGCCCGACCGGACCCCCCCAGCCCCGACATCCTGGAATCACCGGGGCTTACCTTATGCCTGGCCCATCTGCTGCCAGCGGATCCATTTTTCCCGGTTTTCTCCCACTTTTACCCCAGGGCCCCAGGAGTAGAGACAAAAGCGCGTGGAGGCGCACATGCGTACTACAGCCCCGGTGACAGCCCCTTCTGCCCACCTGTCAGCCTAGCGCCTGGCGCTCCCCCTGGCCTCCACTGCGAGGCAGGCAAGAGCCGAGGGATACTACCTTCCCTTCCCGGAGAGGAGAGCTTTCTCTTGGTGGCTCCATCCAGCTCTGCACCCTCCTCCCCCCACCTCCAATGGCCCGTGCTCGTTCCCGAACACAGGTTGTCTGCTGGCACAAGGTGGGAAGGCCTGTTTTAGCCCCTTGGCCACCAGGCCGACTATGAATTTGTTTTAGAAGCAGCATACTTTTGTATCTGCCTGCTTGGGGACAGTTGCTGTTACCAAGCAGGTCTCTGCCAGACATGTCAGATGGGTTGGATAGGAGAAACTGAATTAAAAGGCATATTGGGGACATTCAGGAACTACAGCTGGAGGTGTCTAATTAGCCTGATCAATAGCCGCTGGCTCGAAATCTAATGCCAAGTTCATATTTCTCAGCGGAGCCTGGAAAGATAGGACTTCCTGAGGTACAGACACAGAAACTGGGTCTGAGACTTCCTGACAATAGTAAGAGTTATCACCACCACCTTCAGAGATAATGAGTTTGGGAACTGACTCATCTCCCTCTACACCCTCTTTGCGAGGAGTGCAGAAGAGAGAGTGAGGTCGCAGGGCCGACAGTGCAGTGTAGGGCCCAATTCTGTTTAATGTTCTTATTTCAAGTATGAGTGCTGGGCCCAATTCTGTTTAATGTTCTTATTTCAAGTATGACTACCACGGAGGTGGTGTGGCTAAATAAATATGCGGATGATGCCAAATTAAGCGGCATTGTAAATGAGATTTTCAGCGGAGACTACAGGCTAATCTGAATAATATATCTATCTAGGCTAATATGAATAAATTAACCTTTAATCTTCCTAAATGCAAAGTGATGCATTTTGGAAAAAATAACAGATTGGTTGATTACTTCATAAACAACACCCTATTAAGTAAGGTTAACTCTGAGAAGGATTTGGGTGTCTATATTACGAATAATCTGAAATTCTCTGAACATACAAAAAAAAACAGTAAAAAAAATGCCATTGATTATTAAACTGTATTTTAAAAAATTTTGAGTCATGAGCCGGAAGTATTAATACCTATGTATAGCAGTATAATAAGATCAGATTTTGATTATGCTCATCCTTCTGTGCTCCAACACTGGTGCAGGACAAGCTGTCTGTAGAAAAAGTACAACAGAGATTTACAAGACACATCACAAATTTAAATACACTTTCATATGAAGATAGAGTAAAAAAAATGAACCTTTTTTCTCTTGAATATCGCTCATTAAGAGGTGACTTATGTCTAATGTATAAAGCTACAAGAGATGCAGCCTTATTTGAAACTATATATGTATGGACTGGCACCCCTCTGTAAGTAATACTCGGTCTCATGAAATGAAGTTGAGTAAATATAAATAAGACTGTTAAAAGAAATTGCTTTTTTACACCCAGAATAGTTCCCATTTGGAATTCCTTACCACAGGAGGTGGTGCAAAGTGCTAACTTGCAGCAATTTAAACAGATTTTAGACTTATATATGGGAGAATCCAAATACTATTTCCACCCAAGTTAAGGGTGGCAAGTTCATAATGGGCTAGTCCCTCAAACTCGTAGTCACCTATGAACCTATGCAGCATGTGGCTGCGGCAGCACTGGTGACACCGTTCCCATCCCCAAGGGACGAAGAACCGGTGCGGGGGTGGAGCCAGGACTGCCACCTTGGAAGGCACCAAGAGGGTCCCCAGCATCGTGAGCCACTGCGATGCTGGGCCCGACACTGTCCTGACAATGAGCCAGGCCTCTATGGGCCCGAATCCAGCACCGGACAAAAGACCAGACCTCACAGCGGAGGACCTCATTGGGTGTTGTCATAAAGGGAAAATTGCCCTTGGAGCCCACTGGGGTCCCCACTTAAAGACTGAGGGGGACTCCAGGCCTGAGACCTCAACATTACAGTACCAGCAGCCCCCAGTGATGCCAACGGCACCCATTGAGGTCACCCTCTGTCAGCAAACTGAGGATCCTTGTACTCAAGATGGACTTATTGACTCAGGGTCACCTGGTCCCACCCAGTCTGCATTCCATTCACTGTCCGTCCTGGCACCTGAACAGATAGAAGTGAACAAGTACAAGGAATCTCAGAAGGTCTCTGAAATACTTTTGGCTGCCCGTAAACCTTCCACTAAGAAGAATTACACAGCCAAATGGAAAAGGTTTTCCATTTGGCATGCCAAAACCCACTTGGACCCCTTTGGGAGCCCACCTGTCAAGGTTCTCGAGTACTTTCTAGACCTTTCTGATGCCTGCTTATATTATTTTACAGTTAAGTTCCCCGGGTAAGTTCCACTTGTGTGCTGTTTCTGCATACTTTGTGTCCATTGGTAATCTGTACATAGCACAGGAGGCAGTATAGCGCAGTGGTTTAAGGCTCTGAGCTGCAAATCTGGAGACCTGGGTTTGAATCCCCTAGCCCCCACTTGCATATACTGTGTGACCCTGAGCAAGTCACTTAACTTCCTTGTGCTCCCAGGTTGCACCTGTGAAAAAAGCTTTCAGCTTAGTGTGTCTCACCTGGTTAAACAATTGGAAAAAAAAAAAACAGCTGCCACTGTTCACGATGTTCCTTATGGGCATCCTACACACAAGGCCTTCCATTGGGAAGCTGGCAGCTGCCTGGAATATCTACCTTGTGCTGGATATGCTCACCTGCAAGCCTTTTGAGCCCCTTGCGATATGTGAGCTAAACGTTTTTAACCTCAAATGCAGCTTTTCTAGTGGCCATCTCTTCTGCTCGTGGAGTGTCTGAAATTCATGCCTTGGACACAGATCCCCTATATACTGTTTTCCACAAGGACGAGGTAGTTCTCCACACACACTCTTACGTTTCTTCCTAAAGTGGTGTTGGAGTTCCATCTGAACCAGCCACTTGTGCTGCCTACCTACTTTGCCAACTTCAAGAATGAAGAAGAGCACATTTTCCATTCTCTGGGTGTTTTGTGAGTCCTTATGTTTTGCCTGGACAGAACTAAGGACTTCAGGCAATCCAGACAGCTGTTTGTCTCCAATCTGAGTCAAAAGGAACAACCTGCTAAAATCAAGTGCAGTTCTGCCTGGATTATGAGCTGCCAACACCACTGCTATGCCATGGCGCAGGTCAAGCTGGAAGGTCAGGTACGTGCCCACTCCACTAGGTAGTTGTCACGTCCTTGGCAGAGATTTACTCTGTGCCTCTTGGTAATACATTGCAGAGCTGTAACTTGTGGCACAGTGCGCACTTTTGTTAAGTATTGTGCCCTAGACGTCTGTCAGGCAGCATGCCACCTTTGGCAGGACTATCCTGAATGGACTTCTGTCCTGAGGAGCCCGTGGCTCCTACCACTGTAGTCCAGGGCTTTTTGTCTGAGCTTGGTATGTTGACCCATTAGTGTGCATCAGTGGTGAAGACTGATTCCTGGAAGATATGAACATTACATACTCATGGTAATTCTTGATCTCCTAGGAATATCTTCACCACTGATTCACACATCCACCTGCCATCCACTAGGTTTATTCCAGTCTCTCACTTGTTCTTGGTTTGGGCTGTGAAGACCCTGTGTTACCGGTTTGTTGACCCTTCTTACGTGAGTCACCAGGGCTATCTTATGCCCTTAGATTTACTGCACAAGTACTAGTTAGGTTATGCTGCACATCCTCCATTTAAAAAAAAAAAAGGTACTGAGACGGTTGAGGGCTGGTGCCGAGGTAAGTCTGGCACCATGAGCCACTCTCGCAGTGCATGCACACAACTTGCCTTGGCCCATAGGGTCCTAGCACCTCCGACTAAAACCCATTAGTGTGAATCAGTGGTGAAGATATTCCTAGACGATCAAGAATTACGTTGAGTACATAATGTTCATTTTCTTGCTGCACACCTAAGGAAATTGGGACTCCAAATCTTCTTGTACTTGATTGACTGGCTAATTTCAAGCCCATCCATACAGGAGACAGAACAGACAGTAGCTACTGCCTCTCAGTTCCTAACATCCATGAGTCTTGCTGAACCTCAACAAATCTCAGCTGGAGTCCTCCCAGCAACTGCTGTTCATACGTGCTCTTCTGGCTATGGCTTGGGCCTTTCTTCCAGAAAGCAGACTTTGAGCAGTACTGCAGATGGCATGTTACATCATGGAACACAAGGCTGTGCAAGACCAATCTATGCAATGCATGCTGGGTCTGATAGCCTGTCAGTGTTCACAGTGCACCTGGCATGTTAACACATGAGGACAACTCAGTAGATGCTCAGTGCTCAATGGTCACAAGCATCGCACCCTCAGAATCACCCCACTCAGGTGACCAAACTTCTCGTAAGGTCCCTGACATGGTGGTCAGTAGAGGAGAATCTCCTCCCGGGCTTACCCTTCTCCCCACTGGATCATCTAGTGGTTCTTGCCACAGATGCTTCCCTGCTGGGATGGGGAGCCCACTGCCAGGGCTTTCAGACACAAGGCGACTGGGACACATCAGAGTTTCATCCCCACATAAATGTGTTGGGAGATATGAGCAGATCTTACTGTATCAGTCTTCACCATTCATCACTGGTGGGTTCAAGCCAGAGGCGCTAGTGCCCCATGGGAAGTTTTTTAACTAAAGCTTTCTATTCGGAGGAGGGGCCAACATGGGGGATGGCGCCGCCCTCAAGGACAGCGTACTGTGTGGCACGCAGGTTGGCCAGTAACCAATGCCAGCCCCTCCACCACCTCAGTTTTTCTTTTCCTGCCATTGAGTGTGCATCAATCAATCAATCAAAATCGTTATTTTGCCAGGCAGAACATCATTGAGACAAGCTAATTTACAAGCTGGACCCCATTGGAGCTGCAGTCATCTTGTGCTACGCGTCAAAAAAAATGATGGAGTTCTGCTGCTGTCGCTACTCGATGCCGTAGAGCATCTGGAACCGGTTAAAATGTTCCCTTTATTTCTTTTTTTGTTTTTTTATTCTACAGTGCCGAGTCTGCTACTTTGTTTAATTTTATTTATATCTACTCGATTATATCCAGTTCCGGGACTAGTTCTAAATCCAAGATAGGGTGTGCCTTCGTGTGTCGGTGACCCTGCGGCATGCCCCTGAAGGTCCATCATAATCGCTGTTTGTCCTGCCTGTGTCCGAATCATGACATGGACAATTGCTATGCCTGTTTCTCCATTCACCTTCAGGTCCTTGAAGTACACATGATGAAGGCAGGTCAGGATCCTCCCACCTTTGGAAGGCGGCATCAGTCCTGGGATACCAAGGCCTGGACTTTGGACCCTTCCTCCAGGTTTCCCCTCGATACTGTTCGTACCAAGGGGAGTAGGCCTCGGTTTCTGGTTTTGCCAAAAATTGGGGGCCTGTGCGAGGTGTCCAGTGGAAAGTCGTCCTCTGGTAGGTCAGCTGAGTACCCTTCACAGTCCGTGGCCTCTTCGGAGGCCAAAACACCTCCAGTGTCACGGCCGCTGCTGTACACGTGGCCTGAGCTGGTGGTGCCCTTGGTACTGCCTTCTGACTCCACATCAGCTCCCGACACCGCCTTCGGTATCAGTGAGTGGGGTGGTGCTGAGGTTGGTGCTGGGTCTCCCTGCAGTGCTGTTCATGGTGCCATAGGCGGGAGGGTCTCGGTGGGGGGGGGATTGCCTCTCTGGAGGTCTCCCTGGTCTTTTCCTCTTTGGAGGAGGAGGACCAGGATGACCCTGACTGGCAGCCTGACTCCACGGAACTACGAGTCTCTCCTTTGCCCAGCTCTGGAATCTCTGAGCCCTAGGAATCTTCCGCGCAAACCGTTGCTTCCTCTCTTCTGATGGGTGCCGCTGTCAGTGCTGTGGCTGTTACTGCAGTAGGTGCCGGGATGGCGCTGCAGTTTGTGCCAGAGTCAGCACCTAGGTGGATTCTGGTGCTGTTTGCGGTGCCATGGTCAGCACTGTTTCCGACGCCATTGGGGAGGTTGGTGCCGGTTCTGTGTCCGGTATGGATGTTGGTGCCGGGTCCGTTGTCGGTGCTGCGTCGGGGTCCAGGGTAATTTCCAGCACCACTTTGGGTGTAGGAAGCACCTCAACCCTCCAGTCAAGCTTAGTGGTTCCCGAAAGGAGCAGATCCCTCTCTGAGGGGGTGGGGGCGGGGAGGTCGAGGGAGGCATGGAGGCTTCTTTCCAGGACAGCTGGTTGTCCTGGGAGCAGCAGAAGTGCTGGCCCTTCCCTCCTAGCCTCTTCCTCCTTGAGGGGGTTTGTGGTTGGTGGAGTCAGGGGCCACCTGCAAGGGCCTGTATGGCTCCTTGCACCCCATTTGGGGGATTCTCCCCAAGGACACTGCCATGGTCATACCGGTGCTGTTGACCATCCTTCGGTGGGTGGGGTCAGCAGCCCTCTCCCTCAGGAGGAGTCCCCTGCACGTTCCCACAACCCTAGCAGAGGGTCAGCACTGCCCAGCCAGAGATCTCCTTCCTCCACCCCTCTGCCCCCCCTTTCCAGGCCTCTTTGGCCCCTCAGAGCCCATGACCTGGTAACAGTTCAGAGCTTCAGCAGCTGTGCTCCCACGTTATGTTGGAGCAATGGATGAGGTAGTTCTTCTGACCTGCTCTGAGTCAAGCTCCTCAGCTTCCTCACCTTCCTCCCTTGAGGAAGAGGACTACTCCATCTGTCTGCCTCCCCTCCAATACTGATCTCACCAGCTATCAGCGGTTCCTGTTGGGGATGCTGGAAGAGCTAGAGCTATCCTATTTCAGATCAAGCAATTTTTTTTTTTTTTTTTTTAACTATAGTATATTTTTATTTAGAGTTTTAACAAACTTTGGATCACACAACAAACATACAATAAAAAATCGATTTGTACATATCAAGGCAGTGGTCTCAAATATAAGTTACTGGGCAGTTCTAAATAGGATGGAAATCATAGGATGATACAGTAAAAACAGATCAAGCAATCCTGACCATGCGACATGCACCTTCCTGGGCAAGTTCAGTGACGACCGCTTGGTCTTTCCTCCATGCCTGTTCCCTTTGCGGAAGCATCGCACAGGGTCTGACAGAATCTCTCCTCCCCAGCTCCCACCCCTAGGGACTGCCAGCTCAGGTATTGTGCACCCCTGGGGTCTCTAGGTGTTAATGCCCTACCCTACTTCAGAAGACCCCCTCCAGTCGTCGTCACCCAAGGGACGACCACCCCCCCCAACCCCCACTCTAGAGTCAGACTCAGCTGAGTTTGACTGCTGGGGTCACGCAGGGTCTTTTCAGTGGCGTGCTTCCTTCTGTGCATGGCAGGGCACCAAGCCCATCAGGCTACCTATTCAAGGGACCTAGGGATGATGCTGGGCCAACTGCTGGCATCTATGCCTGATTCAGAGGTAACCAGGCAGGCCATTAGCCCTGCACACATGGTCTGGAGCTGGCGAGACACCAGGCAAGGGCGTCTTATGATACCAATGAGGTGGCCTCCAGACTGGCAGGAACTGCAGTCTGCAATCGGTGGACAGCGTGGCTTCGCCTATTAAGGTTGTCACCCTTGGCCCAGCGTAGGGTGATTGCCTCCCCTTTTCAAGGAGCCCATTTTTCTCCCTCAGGGTATGACGGGAGTTCACAGGGTGCCTTTCCTCTCCCAGGCAACGGGAGTCACCCTCTTGCCCTGACCGTTCACTGGCCTCGCCAGGCCTGTAAGGGGCCCTGCCTTCCTGTGTTCTCTCCACAGGAGGTTGAGGGAGACTTCTCCCTCAGGGAAGTGCCAGCACTTTTAGGTACTTGGTACTCACCCACCAGTGATACATGGTGAAGACTGATACAAATAACAGATGCAAATTACATACCTATTGTAATTCTTGCTCTTCCTATATATCTTCACCATTCATCACTGCTTCCCAACCACCTTCCCCTCTTAGGCCTCAGCTTCTTGGGCAGTCCTCCTTCCTGCTTGCCTCCCAGTTGCTGGCATAATCCTGCTGGTACCTCCAGGTCACCATCCTTCTATTAAGTAACAGGGGCCCACCTCTGGGGGAAGGGAAGTCAGGAGCTCATACCCTCTTTGGCCAAGGGCTCCTCGGAGCTTTGTACGACTTGGTGGGTCATCTCTGGGACAACATTATGTACCAAGGTTTCTGGTTGTGGGAACCTTCTTTGCTTCCCTTGGGTCCAGGCCTAGTCAGCGGGGCCCTTGAGGATCCTTATCTTCTCCCTCTCTGGGACCACACGTTGTTCCTTAACTTTCATGTGAGCGCCCAGTGAGTATCCTTAGGGCCAGGTCCTTTTTAACCTCTTGTAGAGGTAAACCCTGTCTTCCTCCTCCTGGGGGTAGATCTAGGTGGAGACAGCTACACTAGATCTCTAGTAGAGCTCATTTCCAGGTGGCCCATACTCTTGCCAGAGGAACCTTGCCCTGGGGTGGATCATTTTTACCCTCACCTTATCTAGCAGGTAGGGAAGGAAGAGAGGGAAGGGGAGGGGGAGTGGTGGAGAGTGAGAGGGAATTGGTCTGACCACTCCTTCTGGGGCCTGGGAGATGACTTTTTCTGTGGTAGCAGGCATCTTCTTTGCGCTAACATATAGGTCCTTGTGTCCATCCTTGGACTCGTCTTAGGACCAATTGCAAAGAGCAGTTGAGTCGTTCTCCTGCCTTAGGCAGCGGAAGAACCCCTGCAAGGTTGACCGGTTGGGGTCCATTCTCTCTCTCTTTATCCCTTCATTTCTTCACTCCCCCTTCCCTGTCTCTTTATTAACTTAACTGCTTTTCTCTCTCTCTCTTCTCTTCTCATCCTACCCATCCTCTCAATCCCTCCTAGCCTGCCCAGTGTTTGGGGCCTCCCTCCCATAACTCTTAGGGCCCATCCCCTTCCTCTGGTCAGCTTATACTTGCTTTAAGTTTATATTCTTTCTCTTTTTCTGTCCCTTGGGCTCCCTTACCTAACCATCCTCTCTTTTTCATCTGTCTCTAGTGTCACTCTCCAGCGAGCAGAACTGAGGTGGTGGAGGGGCCGTCATCGGTTACTTCCCAACCCGTGAGCATCACACAGTATGTTTTCCTTGACGATGGTGCCATCCCTGATGTCGAACCCTCCTCCAAGTAGAAAGCTTTAGCTAAAAAGCTTCCCACAGGGTCCTAGCGCCTTCCAGCTTGAACCCACCAGTGATAAATGGTGAAGATATACAGAAAGATCAAGAATTATGGTAGGTACTTTTAATTTCTGTATGGTCTGAAAGCCCTAATGGACTTAGTCACAAAACGTCCTCCTTCAGACACTCAAGTTCATCATGTATTTTGTCAACAAACAAGGAGCAGCATACTCTAACCCTCTCTACAAGGAAGCGATGAGAGTGTGGGAATGGTGCCTGGAGCAGGGGATCCTGCTCTAGGATCCAGAACAGCTGTGGAACTGCGATTCCAGCAGTGCTGGTCCAGTGCTGGTGATGTGGGCGTGCCTAACCATGCAGAAAGTACGTAAAAGAACAAAAGGTATCACAAGCTGTCGCGAACTCCAAGAAAAGTCTGTTCACTCTGCTTAAGTAAGTTAATGCTTTTATTAAAGTGCAAACAAGGATTCAGACAGTGCAGAAACGAGCTACTGGCCACTTACCCCGACACTTCAACTTGAACACTAGCTTGGTTGAGCCCTCTTTGGTTGAGGGACCAGTTGACAGCTCTGTGGTACCCCTGTTAGGCTTGTTGACTGCGACTCTGCTTGATCGGGCCATGGAGATTTCCCTACAGGGGTCCCTTTGAGGGTTTCCGGACCATCCCACCATGGAGGGACTGGTGGCTGATTTAGCCAGAAATCAGTGGGATGTAGATGAGCCTTAGGACAAGGAGTCCAGGAAGATTGACCAAGGTGCAAAAAAAAAGTCTAATCTGTAGCGTCCTAGGGTCACTGTCAAGTGAGTTAAACTGTGATGATGGCCAATTCTGGTCACGCCCTGATTGGAGTTTTCAGTGCAATCCTCCTTCACCTCCCTGCAGTGATCAGGGTCAGTGACTGGCTAAACACCAACTCCAGACAGCCTTTGACAGGGATGATTCTTGTGCCCATGCCATGGCTGCAACCATCTCCATACATCGCAAGGCCTGGCTGCACCTGTCCATCTTCAAGACTGGCACCCAGGACAAGCTGGCCGATGTCCAACCTTGGGCATCAACATATTTGGTCCTGGGGTGGATGGACACCACAGATGTATCAATTAGACCAATGCCACCCTTGAATCTGTGGCCTTGTCCCAGAAGGACTAGAAAAATAAGACTCAGAAACAGGCTTTCCAGTATCAGTCCTTCCTACCACAGCCTCTTTGGCAGCAGCCCTAGCAGGGGCAGTACCAGGCCCAGCGCCTCAAGACCAATTTCGGGAGCCAGGGGGTCCTAAGAAAGGTGGGGGCAAAGGGAGTGGTGACCTTCCAGCCACAGCAGCCCATGTCCCCACACAAGCTGTCCAGTGATGGACTGGGGGTATCGTTCCTCCATCTGTCCTGTTCCTGTCTGTGCTCCCTGTCAGAGGTAATTTAAGCAACTTCTTGCCATATTTTCCATGAAGATAATATAGTTCTCTGTACATATTCCAAGTCTGTACTGAAAGTGGTGTTGGAGTTCCAACTTAATCAGGCCTTAGTTCTGCCTACCTACCTACTTTGCCATCTTCCGGAATGAGGGAGAAAGGGACACTGCACTCACTGGATGTTAAGAGGGTCCTTAGGTTCTATCTAAACAGAACTAAAGATTTCAGATAATCAAAACAGCCTTTTGTTGCCTTCGAACCTAATCAAAAGGGACAGCCTGTTACAATCAAGTGCATTTCTTCCTGGATTGTGAATTGCCTTCACCATTGCTATGCCATAGCTCAGGTTAAATTGGAAGACAGCATGTAAGGCCAGCGCGGTGGCATGGAAGGCTGAGGCACTGGCACCTTTCCTCCTGCCTCTCTGGCGACCCAGGTTTGGGAATGGACTCTGGTCACTAGGGATCAGCTGGGATGGGAGCTGATCAAGCATTTGAGGGACTACTCTCCTCTCCCGGGGTGGGGCTGTATGTTGGCCCAGCTGTAGACTGCCACCAGATGGAGACCTGGTTGCAGTGCAGCGCAGATGACAAAGAGAGGGTGCTGTGAGCAACATCAGGCATGTGGGCCTCCACGCATGCAAACCTGACAACCTACAGTGAGCAGCAGGGAGAAAAATGAAAAAGGGACATCACGGGCTTAATGAAGCCCTGCCTGCTTGTCCCCAAGTCTGCACCACCACCTGGGAACTCACCATTGATCCACCCTGGATAGTTGAACTGAGGGGGAGGATGGGCCTCCTCCTCCCTCCGGCCCACTACTAGGGGGAATTCATGGGAGAACCAGATCGAGGTGGATTCCTGGGTGGGGAGATGGAGGCTGACTCGGGGAAGTGAAGACAGAGCTGATTAACCACTCCTGGACGTAAGTGGCAGAAAAACCTATGTGGAATGAAGGGTAGCATGCACGCCCACTCCACCACAGCTGTTGCCATGTCCCTGGCAGAAATATGCTATGTGCCTATTGGAGAAATTTGCAGAGCTGCAACGTGGAGCATAGTGCACACTTTTACCAAGCACTGTGCACTGGAAATCCATGCTGGGTAGCATGCCACCTTTGGTAGGGCAGTTCTGAATGGATTACTGTCATTGCCTCCCTAGTCCAGAGGACTTTATCTGAATTTGGTACTCTGACCCACTATTGGGAATCAGTGGTGAAGACAGAGTCTTGAAAGAAATTAAAATAATGTACTTGCCATAATTCTTGATTTTCTAATAATATCTTCACCACTGATTCACACACCTGCCCACAATCCTCTGGACTCGCTCCAGTACTGTTCTGTTAAGGTCTTCACCTCGTCATACTTGGTTTGGGCTTTAAAGACACTGTTACTGGATTTGGTGGCTCTTCTTACATGGCCACAAGGGCTATCTTAGACCTTTAGGTTTAGTGCATAAGTTACTTGTTAGGTTGTGCTGCTTACCTCCTCAGTAAAAAAGGTACTGAGGCAGTTGGGGGTTGATGCCACTTTATACCAGCGGCCGTGTGCTTCAACGTTCAGCATCGTGCATGCACGCTGTGTGCTGTGGCACCAGACACCCACTAGTGTGAATTAATGGTGAAGATATTCTTAGAAGATCAAGAATTACGGTACATAATTTTAATTTACATAGTTACTGTAACTGTTGAGCTTCCTGAATATCTTCTCCGTAGACTACCACACCCATCCACCACCCCCTGGACTAACTCCAGTATTTTTGGTAATTCTTCACCCCTTTGTACTTGGCTAGGGTTGTGAAGACAATGTGTTACTGGGTTTGGTGACCCTTCTTACATGGGCTGCCAGGGCTATCTCATGCCTTTGGGTAAGTGCATTGGTTACTCATTAGGTTCATGCCGCTCACCTCATTGGCAAAAAAAAAGGTTCTGAGGCGATTGGGGGCTGGTGCCACTGTATACCAGCGGATGTTTGTGGTGATGCGCGCACTGGCCTACTTGCGCCGCCATCCCTCCAGAAAAGTTCTGGCTGCCACAGGGTCCTGGTGCCTCTGACACAGACCCATTTGTGGTGAAGATATTCAGGAAGATAAACAGTCAATGGTAAATACATAATTTTCATTTCTTGCTGTACAGGGCATCCAGTCTGAGTAGTATGACGATGGGGGCTGAGCGGTACACCACATCGTCCAACAGAAAGATTAGAAATTGTGTTGTTACCTGCATTCTTTTGAAAACTGAGGTGGTGCCTGACTCTAAAGAGGGCTCGTAGTTTGGGACACACCAAAGCAGTGAGCAGTGATGGGACCTGCATGCTTCTGGTGGGTGAGTTGGGGTCCAGCCATATACTCAGATACTTGAAGGACAGAACCTGCTCAAAAACAAAATTGTCCTTGTGTATGAAGAGGGAAACATCTAGTTTTGTGGTTTGAGGGTGAGTGTCAGAGCCCATAGTCTTGGTTCTGTTTTGGCACTACGAATGAGGTGGGTCTCATTTAGCCAGACGTCCACTGCCACTGAGTCAGTTTGGAGTATAATCTCCATACAGGTGAGTGTGGGGCCACTGCAGTGCAGAACTGTGATGTCTGGTACATGTGAACCTTGGTTAGAATTCTAGCTGTTTATAGGGAAGGGTCTTGTTATCTCTTGTTTTCATGCCAGCCTGCCACTTGTATCTGATGGGGCTGCTACTGCAAAAGTGATCGGCCCATTTCTCCATGTGGATGAATCTCTCCTTATGAAAGAGAGAACCTGCAAATGGGATGCAGTAACAACTGCTGAAACCTGTATGCCAGTTATGGTTAGTGTTCTGTTTTTTTTTCCTTTTTCACATTGTAGGCTCCTGCCAATCTTATGTCTTTTGAATAAGAGGCTGCTTTTAACATTGAAGAGTACAAGGAAATTTGGACTTTAGTAAGAGAAGACCTACTGGAGAAGCGCCAGCACTCTCGAATTCGGAGCCAGAGCAGGCCCTAAGGACTGTGCAACTCTGAATCTTTGGAGTGATGAACAAAGAGCACTAACAGCTGCGGGGAATGGACTCATCTTGGATGAGAGTCCCCTTGATTTCCTGAGATGTTCTAAACTAATTTTCAGTACAAGTTTGACCGGCCATGAACTGTGCTATTTGCACTCAATAGACCTGTGGAACTACTGCCTTAAAGAATGAAAGCAAAATATATAAAAAAAAAAAAAAAAAATAGATAAGAGACACCAAATAAGTGTGTGCGTGCGCGCACGTGTGCGTGTGGTTGGGTGGATGGGACATCCAATAATCTTGTATTTGGGATAAACAGATCTGTTTGCAGCTCTTTTAACTTTCTACTAATTCCGTGAGGGTCGTATTTTTTTAAGATATTCTTGGGCATCAACAATTAAGCAATGGCTGCTTGGGGGGGAAGGGAGTAGCTGGTTGAAAAAACTGATTGGACTCTGAACAAAAAAATGATGAATGGGTCAGAACTGAAATTTTGCTGTGTACAGCCAGACTGAAAACCATTAACATGACCCTCCCCCCCACTTAAACATGCTTTTTCCTTCCAATAAAAGGTCAGGAGGGGAACACACAGTCTGCATTTACGACATGGAAAAGTTCTGTTCTCCATTATGGAGAGATGGATATGAAAAAGTGTTGTAATGGGAACGCCTCTGCAGCTCATCTAATGCATAAAACAGACTACTGTGTAGTAACGCTTTTTCCCCATGCAAAACCACTTTATTTTTATTTTGTTTAGTAAGGGCATGCTGCCAAACTGTAAATGTGTTAATTTATTGTAAATATTCTTATTTTCTTGATCGTTTTCCCTTGCACAGCTATACTAGACAAGGGTGCACAGGACAGACTGCACTGTCTGGTGCTCAGTTATTTGGGGGTTGAATATAATAAATTCTTACTTAGATGGTATTCTGGTAGCATTGCATGTAGCTAAATGAGGTGATAAACCTTTTCTCTCTCTTCCATATTTCTGTGATAACATAATAATTGTTTGAGAGGACACCCATTTTTCAGTTCACCCTCTCTACCCAGGAAGTGCTGTGCTTGCATTTTCCATCTGGGACAGTAGGTAAGTGGCTACCACTTTGTGGTTAGTTTTTTTTTTGGGGGTGCTTGTGAGACCATATCCTGTCCCCTGGGACCAGAACACTAATTGACTCAAATGGGTGTTCCTTTCGCTTCAGCTAGTAGGAGGTGTCTTTAGTTGTTTGCTTCACCTTGACCTGCAGCAGAGTGATGTATATGCACTTGTACGGCCGCCATTTCTGAACCCTCAGTGGTGGGCACAAAGACCAGGAGCACAGAACACCACGCCAAGTGCAGCCAGTGCTGACCAGGTTTCAGTAAAGCTGAAGTTTGTTGGGTTTTGTCAATGTTACAGTGATGGTACCTTATGAATGCTTTGATATGCAAGCTTTCGGGACCACCTAAAGTCTCTGTCCAGTCACTGTTGCCTTGTACCTTGCATACAGACAACAGAGGGGGGTCTTCAACATTTGTATAGGTAACCATCCAATAGCCTAATGAAGGTATCATTAATACTTAAACTGGGTTTCATCTTTGTTTTGTGCAGCTAATGAAGCGTTTTCCAACCTTATCTAAAACCCTGATGGCATCTGCACTGTTAGAACCCTGAGTATTTTGTTTAATTCCATTTGCATTTTTCTGACTTTTTCCACCTCTCCTCCCAACCAGTAACTTTCTGTCAGTTGTTGTGGGGTGGGGGGCATAGTGAAAGACAATAAAATCAGAACTTGATGTGAAGGGTGGTTCTGCATTTTGGACACATTTTAGTGCTGATTGTTATATCTACTGCTTATTTTTTCTTTTTTCACTAGTTGCCCCATCTGTGCACTTCAGGGGGTTCGCTGTACAGCAGTTTCTTCAGTTCTGACCATAGAAAAGTTTACTTGAGATTTTTGCCGACATACGGCATTTTCTAGTTCACAAATTAACCCATGTTGGGTCTGAACCCTATGTAATAAGGCACCACCCATATAGTCAGCAGTATTACTGTATAGAATCTACTTGCACATCTCTAGGTTTTTAATACCTAATGTGTTTTATTTTTTTTTTTCAGAATAAGTGTTTTTAACAAAAAAAGAATTTGGTTTGTTTTTAGAACAGAGAATATTTTTCCTGTGGATTTTTCTTTCTTATAACAGATTTATCGTACTAAATTAAGTGCCATAGGGAGCAAGAGTACGACATCACACTATTCAGAAGTTAGAAGGGTATTCATTTGACCTGTTATGTTAGCTTCAAATTAGAATCATTGTTCATTTTTTGACACGCCATGTTTGGAGAGAAACACCGTCCATCTCTCTCTGCTTATGTGTCATAGAAGCTGCTGCTGATCCAAGCCTTAATGGGACCCTATCCCATACCCCAGAAAAATGCCACTAGTTTAAAAAACACATTTTGTAATTGCTCACCTTCTGTGCAACTTGTTAACGTGGCTGTTTGTCTTACTTATGCATCCTTTTTCTTCATAGAAAGTTGAGAGCTGTTTCCCATATTAGTGTTAGCACACAAAAACACACTTGTGCACAGTACTTGATCCACTTATAGTGCATCCTTCCTGAAACCTGGAAACGCCTCCAGTACAGTTTAGCCATTTGTGCTGCTGCCGAGTTGGAGACTCGTGCATCGTCCATCGCGGAACTGTTTGAGAAACAGCAGTAGTTAAGAGGAGGTCAGAGACTGACAGCAAGACAGTTTTGATATGATTAGACCACAAGTGGATAAGAAGCAACCAGCTACATCGGTCATAACATTGTAGGTGTTTGTTGAACTAGAAATTGTTGCAGGCCTAAGTGATTGTTGTCCCTTAAAAGTGGAGGGAAAATTTTACAAAATTTCCAATTCATATTCACTTACTTCCTGTTCTCTTTCTGTAGATGTCTTTCTTTTTGTGTCATCGGTTCTATATGTAGCCCCCCTATTGCACCATTATCAGTATGCTTACCTGTGACATTGGTTGCAATCAATCATTGGCGTCTGCCACCAAGAACGCTACTTGAATGGGCTGGTACATGGATGAAAATGGAGCCACCCATTGAACTGTATTTTCATTGAAGTAGCAATTTATGCAGATAGTGGTATCAGCATCAGAAGCCACTGACTGACTGGGACCAGAGATGTCACTAAATGAAGTTCCTAGGATGGCATGAGGGAGCCCCCAATAGAGAGTTTTCTCCCTGGCAGTGCTCATCATTCAGGGATATAAATATGTAGTGGCCTTGGAGTGGCCTCTATAGAACTGGTC
Organism: Neoceratodus forsteri; assembly: GCA_016271365.2. Lineage (NCBI taxonomy): Eukaryota > Metazoa > Chordata > Ceratodontiformes > Ceratodontidae > Neoceratodus > Neoceratodus forsteri. The sequence continues at coordinate 48,053,894 of CM028136.1, read as the reverse complement.
ACTTCGCCATCAGCGGCCCCTACAGAGCTGTTCAGTAGGCCATCTGAATGGTCTCTACAGAGCTTGTTTGCTGGGTCATAAGAGCGCCCTCTACAGAGCTGAACACCTGGCCATCCGAGCGGCCTCTACAAAGCTGGTGTATCAGAGTGGCCTCTACACAGCTGGTAGATGAGCCATCAGTGGCCTCTACAAAGCTGGTCGCTGGGCTATCAGAGTGGTCTCTACATAGCTGGTCGCTGGGCCATCAGAGCGGCCTCTATAGGACTGGGAGGCAACACAAATTGAGACACATAGAGAAAGATAACACAGGGGAGGCAAATATAACTCGTAAATGCTGTTCCCAGGACTATACCCTGGTCAGGTCTGTATTCTCTTCCTCCATGGCCCCAGTAACTCACCAGTTACCTCCATGGCTTCCCTTCGATGAAGGGGTGTCTGGGAGAAGGGCTGTCCTCTCCCTTCCTCGATGCAGTCCACTTTATGCATTAGGATCATGTGCCACCAGCCGCTAGGGCCCAGTGGACTCCGTAGAGACTCAGTCAGTTACAAGGACATGTGTTTTTCTGTCCCAATGTGAGCCTAGCTTTCTTGGTGACCTTGCATGCACACAGCACATTCCTGTGGCAGGTGCAAGCTTCCTGGTCCAGCTACAGGGGTTGCTGGGGTGTCGGAATTGCCCATTGACCCTTCCTGACCAAGGCATACTGTAGTGCAGCAGCTGCTCCAGCCTGGCCTCCTGATACGACAACTCTAGTTTGCTCCTCAACCAGGATCACCTGCACACAAGAACAGCACACCACCACTGGGCCATCAGAGCGGCCTCTACAAAGCTTGTCACTGAGCCATCAGAGTGGTCTCTACAAAACTTGTCGCTGGGCCGTCTGAGAGGCCTCTACACAGCTGGTTGCTGGGCCAACAGTGTGCCTTCTACAGAGCTGGTCGCTGGGCCATTAGAGCAGCCTCTACACAGCTGGTCGCTGGGCCATCAAAGCAGCCTCTACAGAACTGGTAAGCACAAAACATTGAGACACATGGAGAAAGAGAACAGTGGGGAGGCTTAACTTGCAAATGCTTTAATGCTTCCCTTCCCCTTTATTGATTGCAGCATAACTAATTCATATTTAGTAGTGTGAGTGGCCCAGTAGGTGGCATGCTTGCTTCTGGGGCTGGAGTGTCAGACTGCAGCATAACTAACTCATATTTGCTTAGGAAAGAAGGGATTGGGTTTTATAGAGTGCATTTCACACAAAGTGTGTACGCCAAAGTACTTTGCGATCCAGAGAATGTTGTTGCCATTATGTGCGCACCGAGAGATTCAAAAAGCACAGAAACAGAGAAAAATTACAGAGAGGTTAAGCACAGGGAACTTACATAACTTGCACAGGGTTCGAGTGAGGAAGTGGCAGTTATAGGATTCAGACTTGGGTCTCTCTATTCTCTGATCCCCAAGGCTATATTGCCTCTCTCATGCAAACCTGAGTCTCTAGGTTCAGAGCTCTGCACTCTAACCACTCGGCTACACTGCCTCCCTCATACAAATGTAGGTGTGTGGGTTGACAGCTTTGTGCTTGTAACTAGTAGACCAACCTGCTTGCTCCTTGTTGTCTCTCTCGCTCTGATTTTTGGTTTCCATCTCTTTGGCCTTTAAATCACCTTTATATGTAGCCCCACCACCACATTGCACCCTTACAGGTGCTCCAACCAGTGACATCAGTTGCAACCAGTCCCGGGCTCCTGACGCTGATACCACCACATGCATGGGCTGCAGTATTGATTAAAAGAGAGCAGTCCTCAAAGTGATACATTTTCATAACAGTTGGGACCTGTGTAAGTAGCAACGTCAGCGTCACAGGTCACTGTGATTGCATCTGATGATGTCACTGGTTAGAGTAGCTGTAATGACTCAGTTGTGGGGGGGGGGGCTACATACAGAGCTTGTTTAAAAGACCAGAGAGACTGAAAACAAGAGAGAGAGACATGAACAAAGAACATGGGTAAGTAAACATGAAAATGGGAGTTCTGTAATGTTTCTCATCCTCGTTAGAGGTAATGTAAATGCCTGTTGTGTTTTCATCGTACGTTCTACAAGCTGGTTCTGTGTTGCTGCAGGAGCACTCCATGGTTGCCTGACACTGTCACAGAAGCAAGACAAGGTGATTGTCTCCCAGGGAGGGAGTGTGTGGGCAACCCAACATCCCCTTCCCCCGCCTGTTGATCACAGAGCAAGGGTGGTGTCAGTTGCAAAGAAAGCATGTCTCCTCCCCACCGAAAAAAAACAAAAAAAACTCCCTCCAGACTGAACGTCAAGGTTCAGCCACGGCGACTCCAGTGTAAAAGTGAAGGATAAGGGGCAAAACATGGCAGAGAAAGTTTGTTTACTTTAAAAAGGTAGCATTGTAGAAAACTAAACTGGTACATCATTCATCATCAGTTTGTAGGAAAGTGAATGGTTGTAGTAAATATCTTCTTTATTCACTTCTGGTGTTGTTACATAGTCCTTGATGGTCCTGCAGTGGTGTCGTCCTCACTTTTTTTTTTGTTCTTTTAATTCTGTTTATCCCCTCCTCCACGCTGTCCCGCCACCATCCTTTCACTCTCTGTCTCTTACCTACAGACTTCCCCTCTGCGGTGGGGAGTTGCCGAGGCTCCTCACTTGACTACTCAGTTCTGGGGGGCAGGTGGTGAATCAGAGACTTGGACCCAAGAGACTGGTGGAAATTCCCCCTGCGGGACGTTTCTGTTTTCTGTCCCCTCCCAGGAGATGCCAAGCATGACTGGTGCAGGCATGCCGCCAGCCATTTGACATTCCCCAACATGGTGCCTCTGCTTGTACCACCACCTGAGGATACCGAAGTGGTGGTCACACAGTGGCAGCTGGATCTTCCTCACTCATGCTGGCCCCTGACAACCTGAGATCGCTCCTGATCCGAGGTCACTGGCGCTGTGGGTTGTAGAACTACTACTACGCCAACCTTATCCCCTCACATTTATGACATCATCCACTACTGGAAAGTTGACTTTATGATTATTATTTTTTTTTGTTTGTTTAGTTCTCCCCATTTAACCTTCATTAGCCCAATTCTTCTGGTTGCCTTAAGAGCCTCCACTGGTCACCAGATTCACCTTCTGCTGATGGATTCCACCACCAGGCTCTCCCAAGTCTTCTACACTTGTGTTGTACCCAGCTTGTCCCTGTTGGGCGGGACCCCTGCTTTCACTAGAGAAGGATTACATCTTCATAGTTAAGAGTGACTGCAAAGAAGTATGGAGCCAGTGCACTTATGAGCCGTTGGCTTGGGAGGAGCCCCAGGAGCTGTCATCCTGCATTCCAGATGTGGTGTTTCCCATTTTCTGTGCCCGTCCACCTTCCTCCCATGCATGCCTGCATGCACATGCAGTACAGTAGTGATCAGCTAGGTCATACAGTGGGGGGAAGTGGAGGTTTGCACCACTTATTTGGAAGGTTGTGCTGCAGTTCGTCTTTTAGTTATACTTTCTGTTTTTGCTGCTATACCCACTAGCCCTTGGACCCACTTCTGGTTCCCTGCACTACCATTGTTCCATCATAACATCTTCTCCCTAAACATTTCCTTCCTGCCTTGTTACCCCCATGGCATTACCTTCAGGGGGGCCAGATCCCATCCGGAGAATTCCTCAACCATTCAGGGAACCTGCAGGTGCTATGCAGCCATTTTACATGAAAGGAAGACTTATCCTGTGATTTCTTCCAGCTCCACAAAGACGCCACACACTGACAACATGATGCACGCAAGTACAGTCCATCGACATCTGAGGCGTCCCACCACCCCAGTACCTGAGGTCCCATGAACACCTTCTTATGTGGTCACCTAGGAAGTGATAACGCAGCAAGATGTTATGCCCTCTCTCAGAAGTGAAGCATCCTCTGGAATGCTAAGTGTTCATCCTTATCCCCACCCCCAATGACGCAAGGCATGATAACGCGGTGGAATATTATGCTCTCTTTCAGGAGGGAAGCATCCTCTGGGATACTCGACTCTCATCCTTACCCCCTCCCCATCCCCTGATAACTCTAGCTCATTCCTAAACTCAGGCCATCTGTATCATGAGCGGTCATCCTACCATTGCGGTGAGAGCCAGCGTTCAGTTTTAAATGAACGATAGACTATTACTGAAATTCATGTTTCGTTCTTTTATCACTGCATTCTACTATGAGAGTGCTAGGAAATTGGGAGGGTTTTCTCAGAGAGTCTGTTTTTGTGAAGCATGGACAGGCCAGCAAAGGGATTTGATATGGCTTTTTCTGAGCTGCCAGTCACCTGTTGTGCTGCTGGCTGACCTTCCTAGAAAAGTCAAGTTTCAGACTGCCCTCCCTCTCTGCCAAACTCCTGACAACCCACCAAGCTTTCAGCTGGATGCACAGACACAACACCAGTAGTAAATAAGAAAAAAAGGCCCCTGCCTTGCAAGGAACATTAACTGCTTTACTTGGCTTCTGTAGGTAGAAAGTTTATAACATTATACTCATCCTGATTTAAAACCCAAGAATTCCACCCTTGAGCCGGCTAGGCATGTGGCAAAGGCAAGATGCTTGACCTCTTGGGGAGAGGAGGCACAAAGCACTTGGCATTCTTACACACATTGCCAGCCAGTCAAAGTGAGGTGTTAACGTCAGCTACAGAGGCTGGCGTTAGACTGGCATGGATTGTTTGGGATGGAGGAGGGGTGACAAAGCAATACAAGAAGTCATAAAAATATCCCACTACTTGGCTGCCTGATAGCAGTAGTCGAAGGCAGCACATAGAACAGTTCAGCCTGGGAGGGATGAAATACAGGGGGATGACTGGAACTTGGAGGAGTGCAATGACATAATTGAAACTGCCCCCAGGGATGGGAGAGGTGGGACATGGGTTGTGGGAGCTTGGAGGATTGTGACGACGTCATTACACTATCCCAGGCGTTGGATGGATTGGACGTGAGACCTTGTCATAGCACAGTGACATCATGACACAGTATCCAGGGATGGGATGTAGCTGAAACTTGGAGCAGTGCGATGACCTCATATGGCACTGCACAGAGGCTGGAATAGGGAGATCCTGGGAGCTTGGAAGAGCACTGTAACATCATGACACTGCAACCAGGGTTGGGAGGAAATGTCAACCACACCTGATGATGGCCTCTTCACCCAGCCTACCTCACCGGATCTGCAATTCTGTAAGATTCCACAACTAATTCCTAGCAACACTGCAGTGATTTCCTCTTATTGTCTTCCTTAGAGGCTGTTTGGGATAGAAGTGGGGCCTTGGGCAGTCCTGGACCTCTTGGAGACCTAGAGAGGAGGTCCGAGGTAGCAGCCCAGGATGCAGTACCGCAGGTGGGAAGATAGGCCACTGTTTAACCCGGATAGAAAAGTTGAAGAGTAATACTACATGACCGTATGATATCCTCTAAGGAAACATTGTAGCTTAGTGGTTAGAGCTCAGAGCTGTAGGCCTAGAGACCCAGGTTTGTATCCCACTGCCACTGCTTTACTCACTGTGTGACCCTGAAAGTGTCACTTCAATCTACTCTATGCCATTCTTTAACATCTCTTTCTAAAGTGTTCCTGGCTTATAAAGTGCTTTGGGACAAGATCTGTATGAAATGCAATATATAAAAACAAATTCCTTTCTACTCTTTACAGATTTGGGATACACAATGGCCTGACTCAGTACTGAAGGGGCGGGGGGGCAGATTGGTACACTGCCTATCATGGTACCAGTTTGCCCCCCAACAAGAGGATGGTTATGCACCCCATGCGCTGCTATGATATGCATGTAATAGCTCCTATCCTCCGTTTATTCTAGTGAGTTAAATGGCAGGACAGTAACTCATGAGTGGCAGAGCCACAAGTAAATTCTGAAACTCCTGTCTCCTCACAAATGAAAAGTGGCATATTCTGTGTCAGATGATTGTGCTTTCCAATTTATACAATATATTTTAAGTTGGGACACCTTTTCAACTAGTTCTTGTTTATAAAAAATGTTAACTGTTTCTTTTTGACATCACTTCTGTTCTGAGTACAGTGGAAGCCATTGTGTCCTCATTAGGCTAGCTGCACTTCCATTGGTTCAGTGTTCCTTTGTGACCTATCTAAAGAGGAGATAAATGCTGAAGATGTACCCTCTGTGGTTATTCATGATTTCATCATTTTGGATATGTTAGCAGTGAAAATAAGCCATTTATCAGAAGTCTTTAATTTCTACCAGTGCTGTATTGATATTTATAAAATGGGACCTGGAATTTGCCATCATTTGAATGAAGAGATTGTTTGAGGAGGTTCCAGAACACGTATTATAATCCCTAACTGCATTCTCCTTCATTTACATATTTGTTTAGCCACTAACCAATGGCAAGGCAGCTTTAACAATGCTTGGTGACATCACGATCCAGCTCTGCTGCACTTTGAATGATGTTGGCTGGTAGTTCACTGCACTGTCACGTGGAGAACTCTGTGATCCTGACTTCCACTCAGCAGGTCCGTGGATATACGGGTACACTGCAGAGGCAACGTGCACAGGTTGGGGAGTGAAGAGTGTAGCCGCCCAATCTGTAGCCCCTTCTGTGGATTGTGGGAAGGCTTGACATGGGCGGCCATGCAACTCGTTTCATCTCCCACAGACCGGCACAAGTGGGCATCCAAAAAATATTGTTGTAGGGAGGAGTGTGGAGACTTGTACAGTGGAGAAAATCCCCATTGGTTGCTTTAGCCCTCTGCAACCCCCTCGCTGGACCCACCTCTGCCTGTCCCGCTTCAGTGCTGGCACATGCAGGCGATGGTTTCAGGACTATTTGCCAGGAGCTCGTCAGGGCACTATCATGAAGGGGCAAGTCCCTGGAGCCATGGCCGAGTGTCAGAGGTCAGGACTGGTAGGAGTGGTTTCCTGATGGGCAGACATACATGACAGTAGCAGCCTGACAGAGAGGAGAAAAGATGACACCATGAAAGGAACAGATTGTGTGAATTTAAAAAATGAAACAGTTGAAGAAAACAGTACAAACCATGTTTAAATACATATTAATGCGCTTTTTCCTTATTTAATGCCTTGACTACAAAAGCTATTCATTGTATAAGCAGGATAGGACACACCAGGATGTGTAGTTATTAATTATATATATTTATAACCAAGGCCCCTGGAATTCTGCGGTTGCGGAATTTGCCGCAGAATTTGCATCATGCCGCAGAATATATATAGTGCCGCAGAATTCATTGTTTTTGGTGAATTTTCATATAAATATACTGTTTTTCCGTAGTGTCAGGCTTTCTTTCCCACCTCGTTTATCCTGAAGCCCATCCTCTATGCTCAGCATATGATGTCATTGATGACATCACATCATATTTAGCCAATGACAGGACTGCATTCTGCCAGAGAAATGACTAAATCATGCCGCTGAAATCAGAAAATGCTGCCGCAGTAGTCAAGGAGCCCTGCCGCAGAAATCAGAAAATTCTGCCGCAGAAAACCAGGGACCCTGTTTATAACATGGGCCTCTGTGGTTGAGAGAAGTGATTGGCTGCTCTTAATCACCTGACCATTCATTAATCCTTAATATTTTTACACGAAGTGGATGTTGAGAAGTTGTGTAGGTTCTCAGCAATGCAGTGGACGGCACTCATTTAGCAGTCCTGTCAAAGGAAATTTGAAGGAGCCATATTGTTGCATGAGTAAGCAAGGAAGCTACCCACCCACCCACCCCCTGGACACTGTCACTCCTAGCATAAGTTTGAGATGGTAACTATGCACCATCGACAAGTAACGATGTAAAAGTACACAAGCACCCTGTAGGGGGAGAGAGAGCAATGAGAACATCTGTCGGAGAGAAGTATGTGCGAGTGAGCTTACCAACCTGATCGTCAGTGTCCTGTCAGTTACAGCGTGCATCAAGGATAATAATTGTCCAGCAGTACTGTTAGTAACGTGGTCAGCATCAGAAATAAAGGAGCTTGCTGCGATAATAGGGAACTGCAGAAGTAGTTAGGGCATTTTCTGGGGAAAAGTAAGTGACGCACACAGGAGGAAGGCAAAGAGACGCGGATAGGACAAATCAGTCGGGAAGTTACGCGGTCAGTAATGGCAGGATGGCATCAAAGTAAATCAGTCTGCCAGCAGAAATCATTAAAGTGTCCTCATAAGCTGCCTAGAGCTTGTACCCTAACCCAGTCGGCCAGCTGAAATCTTGACGCATACTGAGGAGAGTTGTGACCCACTCACCCAGCGGAACTCCATGGTGCTCAGTGAATGAAGGTAAACATAAATAATGCTGATGATCTTGAATGCTTGTTGACACTCGGTAAACAGGGACAGCGGCAGTGTACAGACAGACTACTTATTGCAGACAGAGTGTGTGTGTTCGACAGTATCTCACTGTTAGGTAAGAAAAACAGAATACACTGTAAAAGAGCAGGAGAGACAGCAGCACATGACAGTGTATTTCAGAGAGCAGAACAAAAAGTTGTGTGCCTCTTGATACTACTATGTTACCCTGTTTACCTCAAAGTTATGTAAAAAGCACTATTTTCCTGTGGCAGAACACACATGAATGTGGTACTGCGGCCAAAAGTAGTGGAAGAACACTAAGTAGTCCCCACAGTTTTTGTTCTGTAAATCCACCAGTTTTAGTTCATTTCTCTCCATACATGGCCCATGTTATAAGTGCAATAACCCACTCCAGGGTGTGCATTTATTGGGGATTAATCAACACCCCAGGTGCTGTGAGGACATTTCGGCATGCGGCCTCGTGCCTCACAACGTACCTGGGGTGTTTATTAATCCCCAATAAACACACCTTGTCGTGGGTTATTGCTTACATATTCACACACACTCTTCTAGGGGGAGGCTATGGCACTCTATCTTTGACCTTGTGCCAGTGCACCAAAGGGGTGTGTGTACTTCAGTATGACTACACAGCCTATTGTGTCTTATCCCTTCTAGATATGTGCCTGTATTAATCCACCTGCTTGTTCTGTTGACCATCCAAACCCTCTTTTACCCTACTATATTACTTGGATATGTTTGGGCATCTCTTCACAACTACTTTGGCACGCTGAGATTGCTGCTTCATCACTTGGGGACATAACTTTTTTTTTTTTTTTGTCCTGGAGCCCTTTACCCTGCTTGTATGCTCCATTTCCCCATCATTCCCATCTCTTGAATATGACCGCGCAGTGAACTGGGTCAATGTATCTAGGCTGACCATGAATGTTGCTAGTTCCATCTGATTAATCTGGTAGCTCAGGCATGGGACATTGGTCAAAAAATCTGTACTTTTTAATTTTCAGCACATAATTGACATGAGCTTTTGTGAAAGGGAGATGCGACAGTGCATTCTGCATTATGAATCACGTGATTACAGCCAATCACTGCACAGAGTCACTGTACCTCTTATCTTATGCAAAGTGGTCTCTTGTGCAGGAAGGTTAGGAATTGAGCGTTCCATTTCACTGCCAGTGGGGGGGGGATGACTGCCTCCTTTAACTTTTGAAATAAAAAAAATATTAAAACTTATAAATCACTTTAGCTAACTGGAGTGATTTATAGTAAGTCAGTTGGGCCGGGGGGGGGGGTCCTCTTATAATATGAGCCCCCCCGCCTTTGTGAGATTGTGGCATCCAGAACCATCCAGCTTCATTTCTCAGGCCTCCCACCCAAACCTCCTACTCAGGGTCTCTTGTACCATAAGAGTCACCCTGCGGAGGGCCCACAACAAACATTCCACTGCAGCAGCAGCAGGAAGGGTCACGGGCTAGGAACAGCAGCCTGCTATAGTGATGCAGGGAAACCACTGGACAGTGTTTGAACATCTGAGTGATATTTGGTTTCTATCAGTCCATGACAATGTTGTAGTATGCATTTGCTGTTTTTTTTTCTCTCTACAAAAGGAGTTTTATTACTTTCCCGCTGCAGAGTGAATCAGTTGTATTTTCTCTCTTCATTGTGTACACTTTTTGTTTCTGTGTTTCCAGGACATTCTGGGATGGCAGTTCACACAGTTCTGCAGTGTTAACTAATCAATCCGGAACAGTGGGAACAACTATCTAGCCAATCCAGAAATGTTCCAGCCAGTAAAAGGTTTAACTCTCAGTGGTGTTAAGAAAGTGATAAAATAGTCTGAATCGGCAGAAATCCCAAGTTGATAACAATGGATGTCATGGAATGACAGATATGAAGGGTGACTAAAGATCCTTTAATGTCATTTCTGTCACCTTTAAATTGTTGACATTGTTGTGACATGATAGGGCAAAAACAAAGCACAAGAAAGAAGAGGTGGTGTCCTAACTCTTGGCTCCCTGCTTTGGCTTTTGGTTTTGCTTGTCTTTTTTTCTTTGTAGCCACACTAATAGTTTTTTTTCTCTCACAGAAAGCTTTGGTATTTTGTCTTCTAAGCTTTATATGTTAGAGTTGTCACTAAAACAGTAAATAATCCTTCCTCCACTAAGGTCAGATTGGGAGGTTAGCATTTTTTTTTTATTTTAAATTTTTTTTTGCCATACCATCTTGATTTTTTTCATGGCTTGTGTACAGTAAGTTAACCCACCTTTTCTATATAATTTACACAGTACCAGAAGAATTCTAAGGTAATTTGTTTTGGACAGTCCCTTCAGAGAAAAGGTTTACAGACTGTTGGAAAGTGGGTGTTAATAGATTGTTTTTCTAGCCGCAGTCCATATGTGAAAAAGGCATTACATTTCGGTTCTTCCCCAGCCAGACATGACATGGCACAGTGCCCTGAGGAAGCCAAAGTAAAGTGCAAAATGTTGTTAAAAATATATCTGAATAGGGGAGCAGCTCAGTTTATGCTGCAGTGGATCTTCCTGGACATAAAGTCTCCACCACTTATTCACACTTATGGGAGTACGCTGGAGGCGCTAGGACCCAGTGGGAGCAAACTTCTTCAGGAGGGCCGGCGCCTAAGATGGAGCCACGAGGAAGTGGCACCGCAAGCCTGGTGCATTCGGTAATGACTATCTCGGCGTCGACCCTACAACTGCCTCAGTTCCCTTTTTCCCGCTGTCGAGTGTGCTTCAGGACGACTATGCTCGACCTCCGGGAGTCGAACTTCAAACTAGCAGCTTAGTCTTCAGTTTATTGTTTTGTATTTTATCTTCGATAAGTACCGATTCTGTTAATAAATTCTACTTATAAGAGAGAAGTCTTCAGCCCTCCATTTACGGAGTCGACCATGAGTGGGGCAGGTGACAGTAGGGAGACTTCGTATGAAAGCTGTTCAACCAGCGGGGCCGGGTCTGGTCCGCCGCCCTCCCCGGAGGGGGGGGGTTCTGACAATGGATGGTCCAGTGCTCCAGGGAGATGGGCGGTCTCCCCGAAGCAAAAAAAGGGTCCATTCTTCGCACCGTTGCGCTCTCTAGAGTTCTTCTTCGGCACACAGGTCAAAGAAGAAACTGCATCACTCGAGTTTGCTCTCTGGTATGTCTGTGCATAGATGGACAGTTATTGGGACCAGGCGCTGGTCTCCAACTCTATCGGAGTCGCCGGTTTCTGTCTCTGATGGCCGACCTCTTCGACACTGGAGCCCCTCTCTGCCTATTGGAGGAGCTTCCGATGAGCAGTTTCACCAGTGGGCTGCTCTTATGGTGCAGTGGGCTTGGGGGTTGGCCCGATTGCCCGAACCGGCCAGTCCGACACCGAGACCTTTGGGCCCTTCGGTTCTGGGACAGCAGGTGGGGCGGTTAGGTCTTCCTAGTCGTACGGCGCCTTCTTCAGTGCCGTTGACTCCACGCTGTGGTGTCTATCCCCCCTCACATGGCTGCAGTGCAGGGTCTACACCAAGACCTTTATCTCCTTGCCATTTTTCATCCTGTAACTTCAAATCGCAGTTCTCAGACTTCTGTGACATTGCCGGCATCTACAGTGGCAATTTCTTTAGCACCGAGGTCCCATGCAGTGCCGCAAGTGCTGTTGGCACCATCTGCGGTGCCGCATGCTCCGGCAGCGTCAGGGCTGGTGGCAGCGCCGCACTATCCTCCGGAGCCGGGTGCAGTGTCATGCCATTTGTCAGTGCCATGTGCAACGCCATTTTCTTTGACGGCTCCTTATTTGTTCTCGGTGCTGTTTTCTTTGATGGCGCCAGGGATAGGTGTGGCACCATCTAGTTTCCAGAGGTGTTCGACTCCGATTCTTTCTACTATTTTTCCTCCTGGTTTTCACTCCGTTCCTGTCTATACAGTCCCCCCCTGGACTGTCAGGAGATGATTTTGAGCCCAGTCCAGATCTTAGACTAGGTGAGGATGTTGATGCTGACACTGCCCTGGGGGCAGGGTTCAATCCTTCTGCAGAGTCTGTTATTGAGGACCTTTCCTTTAAGTCTCTGCTCAAGAATTTAAATTCTACCCTTACTCTCCAGACCACAGAAATCGATCCTGGGAAACTTTTGCGTCTCCAATATCTTCATGTCCCGGAAATCCCTATGGATTTAACCTCCGGTACAGCCCTCTTTCGAGACCCTTTCACAGATGGTGTGGAAGAATCCAGCTCTTATTCCATTTGTGACCAAGTCCATAGATAGGAAATACGCCCCTCCCAAGGATCGCCCCATCTTAGCATCACAAGCCTTTGCTGATGCCATAGTGGTCCTAGCAGAGAATGTCCTCCCTTAGGAATCTACAGCGCGTCCTATAAACAAAGAATCTCGTAAGATAGACACCTTAGGTAAGAGAGTCTTTGCTGCCTCAACCCTGGGCATGCGCATTGCCAGCTACCATGGCTATTTTTCTCGATATGAGTATGTTCTTTGGCATTCACTCAAAACAATGGTAGAAGTTCTGCCCGAATCGAAGGTTAGCTCAGAGCTACTTCAAACCATGACTAGGGGTATCAAGTCCAGTAACCAGCAGGTTAAAGCTGCAATGGACGCCTTTGATACCGCTTCCCGGGTGACAACGGCTGGCATTTGCGCCCGTCGCCACTCTTGGCTACGTACTTCGGGCTTCACGAGTGATGCCCAGCAGCAAGTCATGGCAGAAGGAGCGATATCTTACAGGTGGTCCAATACATCAGAGAACACAACTCGGTTCTAGCTATCTTGATGCAATGGATGCTGGGCCCCCTGGCATCCTTGGTGTTCACTGTACCCTTGGCTCATCTTCACAGGAGAACCTCTCAGTGGACACTCAGTGGTCCCCAAATACTCACTCTCAGTCCTTTCTCATCAAGGTGACAGAACCTCTGAAGAGGTCGCTTACCTGGTGGTCTCAGGAGGACAACCTTAGGGAAGGATATCCCCTCGCCCCTCTGGATCATCACTCCCCATTACCACGTATGCGTCTCTGATGGGTTGGGGAGCTCACTGCTGGGATCTCCACACCCAGGGTACATGGACTCAGGACGAGTCTCAGCTTCACATAAACGTCCTGGAAATGAGAGCCGTCATCTACACAGTCCGAGCGTTGGAGGACATACTCTGTCACAAGAACATTCTCCTTCAAACGGACAACAAGGCAGTGATGTACTACATCAACAAACAGGGCGGTGCACACTCTTACCCATTATGCAGGAAAGCAATGAGAGTGTGGGAATGGTGCCTGGAGCACAAGGCTCTGATTCAGGCGGTTTACCTGCCAGGAGTACAAAATGAACTGGCAGACCGTCTCAGCAGAACGGAGGCGGATCCTTATGAGTGGTCTCTCGACTTAACCGTCGTTCAGTCACTCTTCAAAGAGTGGGGAACTCCAGATCTGCACCTTTTTGCATCCCTACTGAACGCAAAACTGCCTCTCTTGTGCTCCAGAAATCCAGGACCTGGCGTTTTTTTGCCAGGATGCGTTCAGGCTGCGATGGACAAAACACTTTCTATACGCTTTTCCTCATCTTCCCGTAATTCAGAGAGTACTACTCAAGTTGGAGTCTGGGGGGGGGACAGAATGATTCTCATTTCCCCTTCTGGCCTCGGCCGATATGGTTCTCGCTACTTAACAGACTATCGGACCCCCCTGAAAATGCTTCTCTTCTGACCCAGGGTCCTTTGGTCTTTCCCAACCTGAGGTTGCTTCACCTTCATGCTTGGCTTCTGAAGAGATAGAGGTGAATAGGTTCAATATTTCTCGTAGAGTTTCAGATATTCTTTTGGCTGCGCATAAGCCGGCCACTAGAAAAACCTACACAGCTAAATGGAAGCGTTTCTCTATCTGGTGTGCAAAATCCTCTTGAAATCCTTTTTCCTGCCCATCGAATAAAGTCTTGGGAGTATCTCTTAGACGGCTCAAACACAGGTCTGCAGTACTCCACAATCAAAGTTCATCTTTGTGCCTTTTCGGCATATCATGAGCCGGTACTTTCCATGTCACTGGCTCAGTTTCCCATAGTTAAGAGGTTTCTTAGGGGTATTCTGCATACTAGACCTCCTGTTAGACATCCAGTTGCAGCCTGGGACATTAACATTGTGCTAGACATGCGCATTCGTAAACCTTTCGAGCCTCTAGCTACTCGCGAGTTGAAGTTCCTCACTTGGAAAACGGCCTTCCTGGTGGCCATTACTTTGGCCCGTAGAATTTCTGAAATACACGCACTGGTCACAGACTCCCGTACACTGTATTTCACAAGGACAAAGTAGTTCTTAGGACTTATCCTACGTTTCTCCTTAAGGTTGTTTCAGAATTCCATCTAAACCAACCTTTAGTCTTTCCTACTTACTTTGCAAACTTCCGGAATGAAGGGGAGCATACCCTTGATTCACTGGATGTTAAGAGAGCATTGCGGTTTTATCTAGATAGAATGAAGGAAATTCACAAGGCTCAACAACTGTTTGTTTCCTTCAGCGAGACCCGGCTGTTGCTATCAGGTGCATTTCGGCGTGGCTGGTGGCATGCCTTCGCCACTGCTGTTCTATGGCACAGGTCAAGCTACAAGGCAGAGTGTTCGCTCACTCTACCAGAGCGGTCACGGCATCTCTGGCGGAAATCCGTAACGTGCCCATTGCAGATATTTGCAATGCGGCTACCTGGAGCTCAGTGCATACATTCGTTAAGCACTACGCCTTGGATATCCATGCTAGACGACATCTGTCGTTTGACAGGACCATTCTTAATGGACTTCTGTCCTAAGCACGTGAGTCTTTATCTCCTGCCACCCATCTAGGGATTATTTAGCTCAGTACTCTCCCATTAGTGTGAATGAGTGGTGGAGACTTTATGTCCAGGAAGATATGGAAATTATGTACCTACTGTAATTCTTGATCTTCTTGGACGAAGTCTCCACCACTCATTCACATGTCCACCCAACATCCTCCGAGCTCACTTCTCTGTTTATGGTTTTCACTCCCCCAGTGACGGAGCTGTGAAGGCTTTATTCAAACAACATGAAATCTTGCTATATTATGACATATGCAGTGAGTCCCAACCTTCGAACTGCTCCGGAGGTGAAAGAGTTAACTTTCCATGCCAGGCATGGAACCTTGAGGGCGAGCTCGGTTGAAAACTCTGTCTGTTGTTCTTCAAACTCAAACTGTCAGATTCTTTACTCCGCCTCACTGAACAGTTGCTCTGGAGATTTCTCCTTCTGCTCGGTTCGTTTGTCAGATAAAAAGTATTATTTTATAGGTTTTTTGACCGAAATTAAACCGCAACCGGTTGGTTCAAGCTCTGTCTGTGGTATTGTAAGTAACAGATAGGCTTACATTTATTTTATTCTGTGTGGAACTTGTAAACGCTTTTCAGTTTGGTTTGAACCGATCAGGTTATTCTCAAACTTTACTAGTCCTTATTTAGAGTGCGGTTCCCAGTTCTTATCGGTTCTAAAAAAAAACGGATTTAATTACGCTTTTTTCCACGACCCGTGATACGGTTGAGAACCGATGGAGAGTCTTGCTTGCGGATTGCCATAAACGGGCAAGTTTGGTTAGGCTGGCACTATGTCTGAGAAACCCAAAAAAACCGGCCCACTGGGTTTCAGCACTGTAGTGTTTGTGGGGAAGTTTTGCTATATGACCCACACACCACCTGTGTGTATTGTCTGGGGTCTGACCACCTCAATGCAGACTGCCAGATTTGTAAGAATTCTTCCTGCTGCCACCATAGAAAAGAGAGTTGGTAGGCTCAGGGAAAGGGAGGCCAAAGTCCGCTGACCCGGATGAGCCCAGCCGGTTGATTCGAACCGGAGGGAGTGCCCTCTGACCAGGCGATACTTCCCATGCAAGCGAAGAGCCAGCTCTGAGGAGCCGGTTCCAACTAAAGGCCTAGAAAGTCAGCTAGTGGGGAGCCAAAAGTTCTTTCTCAACCGCTGAGGAAATAGCTAAAGCAATTCAAATTGTCCAGTCACTTTCCCCGGTTCCGACCGAACCGACACCATCAGGAAGCGCTCGGTTCGGCCGGTTCCACCGGTTCAAGATTATGATTTTGAGGATTTAAATGAACCGGAGGAGGGGGAAGAGGAGTATGAGGAGAGTGAATGTGGTTTTGAAGGTCTGGATGTGCCCATTGAACCGGACATCTCTCCAGACAGACCGTCAGGGGTTTCTCCTCCCAGGCTATCTGAGTCCCCTTCTCATTTTATGTTCTATAAGAAAGTTGCCGAAACTCTCCAGCTCCCTGTTGAGGAAGCTGTTGATGACCAAGAGGAGCCTGATTATGTAGAAATGATGGATATTCCAGAGTCTAGGAGACTGTCTATTCCTTTGCATAAATCTTTTCTGAAACAGACAGTAAAAATTCTAAAAACTCCTCACTATACCCCTGTTGATAAAAGGATGGACAAGAGGTATATATTATCAGGCTCTGATATGGAGTTCCTCACACAGCAATGCAGCCATGTGGGGTAGTGCAGGCTGCAGCTGTGACAAGGCAAATGTTCCTCTGGCTTCGCACCCCCTGAAAAGGACTCCCGGGAGGATTGATGCCATGGCAAAGAAACAGTACATGGCAGCATCTTTGGGACTCAGACAGGTAAATTATATGGCTTATGCTGCAGGTACCAGAAATCCAGATGGGATACTGTGCTGGCCCTGGCAAAACAGGTCCCTGACCAGCTTGCCAGGGAGCTGGAACAGGTGGCTGCTGATGGTATTGAGGCATCCAAGGTGCAATTTCGTGCTGCAGTAGACTCTAATGATGTGTCCTCAAGGGTCATGGCTACATCTGTGGCGCTTCACAGAATGGCTTGGCTCAGATGTAGTACCCTGTCACAGGATACCCAGTCTTAAGGCCATGGATTTTCCTGTTGTGGGCAATTCTCTGTTTGGGGAGTAGTCAGAGAATTACATGAAGAAAATGGATGAATATAGGACCACCTATAGGAGTGCACAGGCCAAGGAAAGGCAGGCCACTCCTCAAAGGCAGCATCCCAGGGGCAAGGGCAGGCCTTTCATAGGCCTTTTACTAGTCCAGGCCTCCTCTTCTGCTTATGCCCAGAGGAGGTTCTTTAGAGGGAGAGGCAGACGGGGTACAAGCAAGCCTGCTTCCACCCCTCAGCCCAAAGCCCCTGCCAAGCAGGCACCCTGATGGGATGGCCAGGGCCGATTCTCTACTACCTGTAGGGGGCAGGCTGGCTTACTTTGTCCAGGACTGGAAGTCTTTAACATCAGACAAGTGGGTCCTGGAAGTAGTAAGCCAGGGACTGGTTCTCAGCTTCAAAAAATTTCCAAAGATGAGATCCAGGTCCTTTCCACCTGCAAATCCATCAGAGGCACTTGCCCTAGAAACAGAAGTTTCTACCCTCCTGGCTCTCAGAGCTGTGGAAAGGATTCCACTCCTACACCAGGGCAAAGGGTTGTACTCCAGGTACTTCCTTACCCCAAAAAAGACAGGGGAATGGCGGCCCATCCTGGATCTCAGATACCTAAACAAGCACCTTTTAAAACCAAAATTCAAAATGGTGACTCTGGGAATTATTTTACCCTCTCTAAGGCCAGGGCACTGGCTAGCGTCCCTGGACCTCAAGGATGCCTACTTCCATGTTCTTATCAGAAGCTCCCATCGAAAGTACCTCAGATTCGAGCTGCCCTCTGGCCATTACCAGTTCAGAGCAATGCCCTTCGGCCTCACCTCTGCCCCGAGGGTATTCACAAAATGCCTGGCAGTAGCAGTTGCCCACTTAAGAAGGCAAAAGATTGCCATCTTTCCTTACCTGGACGACCGGCTCATAGTAGGCTAGTCTCCAGAACAAGTCAGACTTCACCTTCAGGTAACTCAGCAACTGCTCACATCTCTAGGTTTCCTCCTCAATCTTCCAAAGTCAGTTCTAGAGCCTGTCCAGCTCCTCACCTTCATAGGTGCAGAATTGAACACAAAAGAGGCCAGAGCCTTCCTTCCTCTGGAAAGAGCAAGGACCCTGGTGTCTCTCTGGCCTCCTCTTTCACCCTGCAGGTCTCTCGACCAGCAAGGCATTTTCTGCAGCTCCTGGGGCACATGGCTGCTTCTACAGCAGTAGTGCAGGGAGCAAGATTTCAGATGAGGGACATCCAGTTCCATTTGAGAGCCTTTTGGTCTCAAAGGAGAGACCTCTAACCAAATTGATCCCAGTGACTCGAACCTGATCCAAGCCCTTCAGTGGTGGCAGGACCAGAGCAATCTGAGACAGGGGGTTCCCTTCACCCCTCAGTCTCACTCCTTAATCCTTACTACAGATGCATCCCTCTTGGGGTGGGGAGCTCACATGGGCGATCTCACTACCCAGGGATTGTGGTCCCCACAGGAATCTCTGCTCCACATCAATCTCTTGGAACTCAGAGCAGTTTTTCTAGCACTTCAAGTTTTTTCCACATCTGTTCAGAACAAAGTCGTACAGGTCAGAACAGACAACACCACTACAATGTGGTACATCAAGCAAGGAGGCACTCGGTCTATGGCCTTGTGCACCGTAGCAATGAAGTTGTGGTCTCTGGCTTATTCCCTGAACACCTCCCTTACAGCTGTTCACCTCCCAGGCAAGGACAATGTCGTGGCAGATGCGCTCAGCAGGATTTCCCAGGGCCATCACGAATGGTCACTGGATCCCCTAGTACTGGAGGTAATATTTGCCAGATGGGGCACCCTGCAGATAGATCTTTTTGCAGCCCCAGACAATCACCAACTTCCCCTTTTTTGCTGCAGGCCCCCAGTGTTGGGCTCAGTCCCTCTGGATGCCTTCCTTCTCAGTTGGGAAGGGAAGTTTCTCTATGCTTTCCCCCTTTCCCTCTTCTGTTCAAGGTGCTAGTCAAAATCAGATCTCAACCCTGCAAGACTATCCAGATTGGGCCAGACAGCCCTGGTACCCACTCCTTATGTCCTTAGCAGTCCACCTTCCCCTGTGTCTTCCCAGGAATCACAACCTGTTAACCTGTGCCCAGGGGAGAGTTTGGTACCCGAACCTCAAATCTCTCAATCTCAAGGCCTGGCTCTTGAAGAGTTAGAGTTTGCTGACCTACACCTCTCCCAAGGTGTATTGGATATCTTGAGGGCTTCTAGGAAGCCTTCCACCAGGGCTACTTATAATTCCAAATGGAAGAGATTTTCCATATGGTGCTCTGGCAGGCATATTTCCCCAGAATCTGCTGACTTACCCACAGTCCTGGATTATATGGTGCATTTGAATACTTTGGGGCTGAGACCAGCTACCCTAAAAGTGCACCTGGCAGCCGTGTCTGCTTTCTTATCAGAAGGTAAACCCTCTTCTCTTCGGCTCATCCTGTATTCTCCAGTTTTTCAAGGGTTGTTTCACCAACCCCCATTCAGGGACCCTGCCCCTGCCTGGGATCTTAATATTTGCATTGCTCAGCTTATGCAACCCCCTTTCGAGCCCTTGTCTTCAGCAGAGCTTAAGTACTTGACTTGGAAAACTGTGTTTTTGGTAGCCATCACTTCTGCCAGGCGCATAAGTGAATTACAAGCATTGTAAGTGGAACCTGATTTTATCTCCTTTCATAGAGATAAGGTGGTCCTCAGGACTAACAGGAAGTTCTTGCCTAAGGTGGTTTCAGACTTCCACCTTAATCAATCTTTGTCTCTTCCTGTGTACTTCACTGATCATTCCTCCTCTGGCGAGAGAAGACTGCACAGTTTAGATGTCAAAAGAGCCCTTAGTTACTACATAGAACGTACCAAGGGTCACAGGTTTGACTCCCTCCAACTGTTCCTCACTTATGGTGAGGTTGGTAAAGAGAAACCTGCCACTAAAAGATCCATTGCCAGGTGGATTGTCTCTTGTATCCAATTTTGCTATGAGAAACTGGGTAAGGTTCCTCCCTCAGGCCTGAGGGCTCACTCTACGAGAGGTACAGCTGCGTCTCTTGCTGCTGCCAGGGACATCCCTATCCTAGAGATATGTCAAGCAGCTACCTGGAAAACAGTTCACACTTTTACGAAGCATTACTCCCTGGACATCCAAGCTAGGAGTGATGCTCGGCTTCTACACACAAGCTTCAGAGCCTATTTCCTAAGTAGGTTCTGTCCCTCCTCCATGGAGGTACTGCTGTGTAGTTCTGCATATGTCATAATAAAGCAAGACTTCTTGTTGTTTGAAGAAAAAATTACTCACCTTAGTAATGTTGTTTCTTGTAATGGAGTCTTGCTATATTATGACCTCCCCCCCTGCCTGCCCCTCTCAGAACCTCTACTTTTGGGATGTGGGTGGGCAGTGTAGTGTTGGCACTTTGTAGATGCCCACCTTATTTTTCACCCCTCCTTTTTGGGGTGTTTGGGTGTTATGTTTTTATTTTTTGGATCCCCTGACTTGAGTCTTTGTTTTGGGACCAAGAAAAATGTGTTCTTATATTTAGTAGCCAGTTGGCTAGTGTAGGTTTACGGCTTCCACACAGAACCTTAGTGAGTTTTGCTCATAAAGATCTGACAGTTTGAGTTTGAAGAACAACAGACAGAGTTTTCAACCGAGCTCGCGCTCAAGGTTCCATGCCTGGCATGGAAAGTTAACTTTTCACCTCTGGAGCAGTTCGAAGGTTGGGACTCACTGCATATGTCATAATATAGCAAGACTCCATTAGAAGAAACAACATTACTAAGGTGAGTAATTTTTTCTTGTTGACCCTTCTTATACCGGTCATTCGGACTATCTTATGTCCGATTTTTAGGTTAGTCCTTTCTAGGTTAGTTATGCTGCACCTCCTCGGAAAAAAAGGTACTGAGGCGGTTGGAGGGTCAACGCTGAGATAGTCATTACTGCATGCGCCAGGCTCACGGTGCCGCTTCCTTATGGCTCTACCTCAGGCTCCGGCCCTCCTGAAAAAGTTTTCTCCCACTGGGTCCTAGCGCCTCAAGTATACTCCCATTAGTATGAATGAGTGGTGGAGACTTCGTCCAAGAAGATCAAGAATTTCGGTAGGTACATCATTTCCATTTCTGCCATCTTCTTGTTTAGAACATCAAGACATGGTGGTGTATATTCCTCCACAGACTTGGATGCCATGACCTTTGCAGCATCTTAGCCTGACTAGGGTTCAACTCCTCCTGTATCTCCCGGATATACGTCTCCAGGCAGAACCTGCTGAAAGTATCCAGGAGGGTTCCCCACTGTCTGAGAACATAAGGCAGTGGAGGTAGTGACTGGGCCAAAAGGTGCATTCTGTTGACCTGTATGCACTGTATATGTGCATAAATGGAGTTTGAGTAAGGTATACTGCAGTGGTATCAAAGCAAGGGTAGTAGTGCATTAAAAGATTATGGTAGCAGACAATTTAGAGGATGTTGTGGAAGAACAATAGGAGTAATTGCCAAAAATATAGGGTGGTGGTAAAAATATAGAGTGGTGGCCCACCTTGCTAAAATAATAAATGATGAACACTGGGCAGTTCCAGTTTTCCAGACCTCCAGCTGGAAGTCTAAACTAAACCCAGTAGTACTTTGGCTAATTGTCACCTAAACTCTTTAGACAAATATTTAAACTTTTTAACCAATCTTAATATCATAGCTGAATTTTGATCTGCAGCCACAATTTGGCTACTTGAATGGGTGAGGAGGCAAAACCAGAAGTCTGCATTCTGCAGCTGGATAAGGGATAGCATGGCAGTGTCATCCTTTTGAGCTCTGCCTCCTTTTCCATTTTCTTTCCTCCCTGGGGGCGTTCCCTTTCCTGTACCTCCTGATTACTTGCAGCGTCAGCACCTCACAGGACACTGGGTGATTCCAGACTTCTTGATTGTTGGTAGGGGGGCATACGGGAGTCTCCCTCCACCCCTGATCAACCAGCAGGCTGCTGTGCACTAGCAACCCCCCCTTCCCCAGGATAGTCTCTTCTCTCTGCACCATGTCCCAAGCTTGGGGATGTGCGTCCTGGTCTCCAGTGCCCCAATGCCATCTGGCTGCCTTATGCGAGTTTGATTTAAAGGTTGGTGGAAAACACTGTAACGTTCCCAGTTCATATATGCTTACTTCCTGTTCTCTTTATCTATGTATGTCTGTCCTGTTTTCTTTCCCTTTGAGCTTTCAAACCATTTCTGTATGTAGCTTCCCATTGTGCCATTAAAGGTGTTCCAAAAAGTGACATCATCAGCTGCCATCAGTCAGTAGCACCTAACGCTGATACTGCTGTGTAAGCTGCTGATTCAGTGAAAATTGAGCACATTAGCAAGCTGCTCCATTTCTAGCAGTGCTGCAACCCATGCAAGTGACCACATCAGGAATCAAGGACTGATTGCAGCCGATGCAGACAGTGGTTGGCACACCATCTCTCATGGTGCAGTGGGCACATATAGAGGTGGCTTTATAATCTAGGGAAGCAAAAATTGAAAAAGGAAAGAAAACAGACTTAGTGGATACAGGAAGAGAGCAGGGGTTTATCAGATCTGAATTGGGAATGCTGCTGTATTTCTCTCCACTTTGAAGGACGCATGCAAGGAACTCATTTTGCGATGGTGTTCCTAGCTGGGTGTATAGCCGGAAAAAAACAGACACATTGTCCTGTGGCTTAAGCCTTCACTTCAGCAAGTATCTGAGACATCATACGGTAAGAACTGCGCCTCTGCATAACTGTATAGCGTGGAGAACATGCAGGAAGATGTCTCGATGCAAAATAAATCCATTGTACTTTTAAAAGATTAAAGTTAATGCCAAACTGTCAAGGCAATTTTTTTAAACAGTCAAGGCAATTTTTATAATCTGGAATCCATTAGCAAGCGAAATTGTTATAGTAGATAACAGTGGGGCTTAACCCCCGCAATCACTACAGCTGTACCCTTCCTCCAGTTGGAAGGTTAGAATAGTGACCACCTTCGGTTCCACTCATTGGTCAATCAGCACGGGGCAAAATACTGGGTAGCCTTCCTCTTCCATCTCTCCACAAGACTCCAGCACCAACCTCCATGGCGCGCTCAACCCCAGCCAGCCTCGGTGTAGAATTTTGTAAACTGCACATGAATCTCGGTCTCTGCAGCATTATGTCATGTCACACAGCAGGCTCCAAAGAGATTCAAATTGCTTTCTTTTGCACACCTCGTTTATTTTTCTTTTAAGTACTTTTAAGAACACAATTTGAATTATTTATTTTTTCTAAAGGCACATTTCTAGACTGCCCGAGTGGCATGGCTACAGTGTGTCACGCTGCCTCTTGGGAGATGGAATCACATGCTGTAACCGGCTAGGGGCGCCTTGCAGAGGTGAGGTGCTCCACTCCCAGTGACGGGCGGGTGCAGGCCTTGTGGCACTTGCGAACCACCTGCCGTCTGATGATAGAACCACATTGGCATCGGCCCTGAAGCCAGCGCCCAGTCTCCTAACTGAAGGAAGACAGCAGCTGTGGCTTCCCAAACATGGGACTGTGATGCAAGGGAACACATGGGGGTGGGGGACACAGCATAGGAGCAGGAAAAGATTAATAAAACCACATTTCTGGAATACATGAATTTGTTAAACATAACCTTTCAATATTAGTGGGGCAGTAACTCCCTTTTGTTTTATTAAGGGGGTTTATTTGATTGTATATGTTTTAGGTTGATGATGTGGAACATTTTTCCCCCCAGAGAAGAAACATGCAAGTCTTACAGATACATGCTTTTCCAGAACCATCTGTAGAGCTACTTCTATACAGAAAAAAAGTAGAAGAAAGGGAAGAACTCTCTGGCATAACTGGATTCCCCCAGGAAAGCTACATCACAGGCTTTAAAATAAGAGCTACAAGCGCTTACTGTTTCAACACAAGCCATTTTCTAAAGCTTTGCAGGAGGTCGTTAATTTATTTATATTTGGTATCCTGGCCTTAGGGGTTGTACTGATAAGAGTACAGATTTGCACTATGACCTCTGTAAACGAGTGACGTGCAACTAGGTAGTCTCTTCTTACTTTTGGAGTTTAGTGAGTGTGATTTTTCTGTGTATGTTTGAACAAGCTAGTTAAAAAAAAAAAAAGACAACTTTATGTACAGATTTCAAAAATCTTTCTACCAAAATAAACTACTTGGAATAATAAACTCAAGCATTTTGTTTTGTGGTAATTTGTGTGCCTATCATTATTTATTTTTATTATTGCTATATTGTGTTTCCTCCCTCCCATGATTCCAGCCCTTACCTCTTCGACTCCTCGAAGCGCCCCACTCCGCCTCTGGTCCCCATTCTGCTGCTTCCATTTACTTGTGTCAGGGCCACTCTCCCTGGCTGTGACCACAGCTTAAGGTTAACCCTCACTGTGGCCTGCGATCCCAGATGGTTGAAGACGAGATGTCGGTCAGTGTGGGTGGCTCCAAGAGGTGCATGCATCCACAATATCGTCTGGGTCGGTGTGCATTTAGTGGTTGTTCAGTGCCCTTACCATACTTAAAGGAATTTCTGTGAAGGGTTCTGCATGAATGACTGGAAAAGGCACACTTAGCTGAGGCTCGTCTGAGGGGAGGGGTACAGGGAGACAAATACGTACAATGGTAAGCGCATTCACTGTTAACGAAACAGTATGCAGGCAAGTAAGGATTTTCCCTATAGGAAATCACATTCTTTCCTTAACCTGGCCCTATATCTAACAGCAGTGTCAGTGGCTCAGTAGGTAGCACACTCGCCTCTGAGGCCGGGAGATCAGAGGACTGTAGGTTCAGTTCCCACATCTGGCACTTGGGTTAATATCTCAGTACTGACACTGTAGTGCAGCATGAGGGGGGTGCTGCACTTCTGAGGTGCCATCTTTCAGATGAGACGTTAAACCGAGGTCCCATCTGCCTGGATTAGTGGTAGTTCAGGTGGATGTTAAAGATCCCATGACACTTATCGAAAAGAGTAGGGGAATTTCCCCGGTGTCCTGGCCAAATTTCCCTCATTCACTAAAAATACCACCAACAGCTTAATCTGGTTTAGGGTCAGTTGGCATTCATCTGTATCTCCCTTCCCCGGGTCGTGCCTGAAAATAGGCAGGATTTGTCTAGTGCACTTACCTGGTCAACAAAAACTCAATAAAAAAAAAAATAACACGTCCTGCCAAACTTGGTCATTTTCTTCTCCATCACTCCCCTGTCATGCCCAAATGCCTCAAACTCATCTATCGCCTCACCAGAGAAACTTGGATGACTCTCCTGCATAAGTAGCTTAAATAAACTACTTGAGAAGGCTGTTGCCACCCAGGTCTCAGAGTATCTGCACCTTCTATCCCTTGCTCAACATGGATTCCAAACAGGGCACAGCACCACAACTGCACTACTTTAGGTATCAAATGAAGTCCTCACAGCAATGGATAAGGGCCTGCTCACGGGGGCCGTTTTTATTGACCTCACTAAGGCTTTTGATCTTGTGAATCACCCCCTTCTACTCTCCATACTGTCCGTTCTGGGTTTTTCCAAGTCTGCCATCTCCTGGTTTGATAGCTACCTCACTGGGAGGAGGCAGTTTGTTCAAATTGCAGCTGCTGTCTCTGACCTCTCCTTAACCTCTGTTGGAGTTCTCCATGAATCTATACTTGGCCCTCTCCTTTTCTCTCTCTCTCTATTAACAACCTGCCCTCACTTCCCTGTCTCTATGCCAATGACATGGTGCTTCTCGCTAGTGGTAAAGACCCCACATCAGTAAAGGCAAATCTTCAAGCTGACTTTGAATGCTTACAAGTCTGGCTTCTACAAAACAAACTCTTACTTAATGCTAAGAGAACTGTGGCTATGCTTTTTGGCTCCCCCCTAGAATCAAATCCTGTGCGCCAGATCTTTCAGTATTATTTCTTGATGGCTCCCTGTTGGTATCTGTTAACTCCTTTAGGTACCTAGGAGTCGCACTTGACCCATCACTGGATTTTAACCTCCACCTCACGGCTACTTGCAAGGAGGTTAACTCCAAACTCGGTATTGCCTATAGAATTGGGTCCTCCCTGAATGATGCTGCCCGGCTTGCTGTTGCACAAGGTTTCCTCCTTCCCTCCCTTACATACTGCTCACAGGTATACCTTAATGCTAACAAAGGATCCCTCCATAAATGGAGCATGTTATAACAGCATATGTCGATTTGCCCTCTCTGCACACAGACTGACTTATCGCTGTGAACTCTACTCCAAACTAAATTGGCTCTCCCCGACTTCGCACAGACTCTTCTCTACTGGATGCTTGATTGACAATATCATCAGAACGGGGACACCTGAGTATCTCTCAAGGCTGCTATCTCATCCCTCCCAAGCATATCTCTTTAGGTCATCTGTACAAACCCAACTTGAAATTTCCAGATACCTCACAAAGAAGGGGGAACTATCCTTCGCTATATCGGCTCCCAGCATCTGGAACTCTCTCCCCCCTCACATTAAACTCTCTAAATCCCACCTAACCTTTAAACTGGGTCTCCGTACCCACCTGACTGACTGATGGCTGCTCCTGTGCTGTAACTTTAGACTGACTCCCAGTAGCATTCCTTACCTACATGGCACTTACTGATCTTCCTGGACTAAGTCTCCATCACTCATTCACACTAGTGGGATAGCGCCGGAGGCGCTAGGACCTAGCGGGAGCCTAAAATTTTCAGAAGGGTCAGCCTTGAGACAGGACCACGCATGCGCGAGACTAGCTTGCGCCTGTGTAGGCTATCTCGGCATCGACCCTCCAACTGCCTCAGTTCCTTTTCTTCCGCCGCCGAGTGCGCTTGGATGTAAACGTCGCTCATCTGCCGGAGTCTAAGTTTTCGTCTATGTGACAGCGTTTAATATTTTAAGTAGTACTTTCATATTTTACAAACAAGAAAAGAAGATTATGAAGAAGAAGAAATTCTTTCCTGCCATCAACGGAGTCGTCATTAGATGGTGATGGTAGGAGGACTTTGAAAGTTTTTATGGCAGAGGGGCTGTATCCGGTCCGCCGCCCTTAATTAACCGGGGGGGGTCCGACTATGAAGAGTCCTGTGCTGGGGGGGGACAGTCCACTGAAGCACAAATCTAGCATTTCCGGGGGTCCAGCTCTGCTTGACCTCGAGCTCTTCTTCCTCGTTGGGGGAAGAAGAATCGGTGCCGCTCGAGGTTGCCCATTGGTACGTCTGCACAAGGATTGTTGGGAGGGGCGATGGGCCTGAACCAACTTTGGTGGGTTCCCCTTGGCCCCACTCCTAACAGCTGCATTCTCGACTCCGAACTCCCATCTCTGTCCTCGGAGCTCCAGTGGGCAGTTTCACCTCTGGGCCACTGCTGTGAAGCGGGGGTTTGACTTTTTCAGTTGCCCTGGCTCTGGTCCTGATTTCGGGGCCTCGGAGCTATTGGATCGGAGCCCAGTCGATTGGATCACGATGGGTGAGGTGCCCTCTTGGTGCCTTTGCCATCGTGTCGACCCCTCGTGCCTACCCCCTCTACCTTTTCCATGCAGGGGCCGGCATGGGCACCACCTTTTTCCTTCTCCCCTTCTTTTCAGGATTTCCATTGGCATTTTCCTTCAGTGTCGTGGCTCGGTGCCTTGGTCTGTGCCGTGGCTTGGTGCCTTGGTCGGTGCCGTGGGTCGGCGCCATCGCTCTATGCAGCACCGTGGGTGCTGTTGTTGCTGCCGTTGGTTGTTGGCGCCGCCAGTGTCTAGGTGGTGCCGTGCACCCGCGGGTGGCATGGATGGCACCGGGGCACCCATAGGTTCCATTGGTGGCACCGCAGGTGCCCATGGGTGCCACTGGTGCCCTCGGGTGCCATGGGTGCCACTGGTGCCCTTGGGTGCCATTCTTGCCATGGGTGTCATAGGTGCCATGGGTACCATGGGTGTCGGGGGTGCCCTCGGGTGCCATTGCTGCATGGGTGCCAGGTGCCCTCAGGTATCGGCCAGGTTGGCATAGGCACTGCTTGGTGCCCTCATGTGCCACGAGTGATGCTGGTGCCATGGGGGTGATAGTGGGTGCTGTCTGGCAGAACTAGTGACACATTTTTCTTTTTCAGACTTCTTCTCCACAGAACTTGTGGCGGGATGTTTTCCGCAGAATGAAGTTCTGTTCTTCGGATTATTTTTCCACACATCTTAATGAGTGCCAGTCCATGTGGGATCTTGTGTCATCCAGTGGTTTTCTGCTGATGGAACTCTGCTGTACTGCTCTGCCTGCGGAATCTCTCATTCTGCTCAGCACTTTCTCAGTTCCCTACAAGCTCCTCAACATCCTTCCTGATGGCGGAGTCTCTAGTGGCTCTGACCTAGACCTCTCTTAGAGGTTCTTCTGTGGTAGAAGTGCATCTAGATGGGTCTTTCCCTGTCCTTCTGGTCAGTAATACAGTAGATGACTCATTTTATATACTGAAAGGCACGTCCTCTCTATCATCAGAGTCCGTGATGGAAGATCTTTTCAGTAGTTCCTCAGTAATGGGGTCCACTATAGTATTTCAGACTGCATCCGTGGACCATACGCTTCTGCGTCTAGACTTTTCAGTCATCAAGGCAATTACACTCTGTGGAACATTCTAATTTAATGGTTGAGAGCCGCTCAGGCTCTTCTGCCCCTTTGATATGGGTATATGGCCCCCTTGTGATATTGCCCCTTCAGTGGCTTCTTCGGCACAGGTGGTTAACATCTCTCCGGCTGTGATTATTAGTCCGGTCATGATTTCAGTATGGATGCTCAGGCTCCTTCTGCACTCAGATGGATAACATCTTCATCATTTTGTATCAAGATAATCCTTTTGAAATAGCAGCCTGAAAGCCTTGTTAGGCTCGGACTATTAAAAAAAAAAAAAAAAAAAAAAGTATCACAGCACAGGGCCTAGCTGAAATGACCTGATACCCCCCCTGTTTTGGATCTTGTCAGATTCCGCCTCAGCCCCTGAGGCGCTCATCTCCAGAGTAAGGTAAAGAGTACCTGACGACTTCTTTCCCTAGGGGGAGTCCGATCCAGCAGTGGTATGGGTCATCTCTTTCTCCAAGAGAGATTTCTCTCATTCAGAGACATTTCCTAGACCTAGGCGACTGCCCAGTCTGTTAATTACCCTTTCTTTTTATCAGGCTTTCTTCTGTTGAACAGAGCCTCACAGCAACAGAAGCGACTCTCCACCGAGTTGGAACTCAAGTTCCTACTTCCTTGCTTGCTTTAACTTAACAGGCGATATACTCCTTTTTGACCAAAGGTTAAGTAGGTCTTTTTTCTGAGGTAGCTTCTCAAATATTCACACCTTCGGTTCCGGCGCACTGGTTCCATGCCAGTCCCTCACGAAGCTATCCTTTCCAAGTGCGTGATGGAGTTGTGATGTTTGTTTTTCAGCAAGCAAACTAGAATCCTTTCCTACTCTCTTCAGGGAGGCCAGAGTGAGTAGTGCCTCACCGCATTGAGTCACTGCCGCTTCCAGTCACTTTCAACGAATGGGTTAACCCTAACTTGGTCCTGCTGTGCCCTTTCTCGATGCACATCTGCTTCTATTTGCCTTAGAAATCCAGCCCCTGTTTTTTTCTGTTGGAATGTTATTTTTCCACAGTGGACATGTCCTCCTGTACACTTTTCCTTTCTTCCCTGAGTTCAGAGACTGCTACTACAGTTGTACATACAAGGGCAGGATGGTTCCTTTTTGGAATATGCAGTGGATAGAATCTGGTTCTACTAGACCACCTCAACAGACTTCTAAGTCATGCTTGGCCTTCCATCAGGAGGGTTCCAGTGACTAAGTGGAGACTATTCTCCTTGATGGGCTAACCCCACCTGGACCCCCTTTGCTCACCAAGTAAGGGGTTCAGATGCTCCTGAACCTGTTGTTCACAGGTCAGCAATACTTGATAGTTGGGGGTTTCCATCTGCACAACACGGTCTACCCTGAACCAGTAGACTTTACCTCCGACTCTTTCAGTTCCTGAAGTCCCTTTACGTTACATTAGTACATGTCTTTGACACTATCACTTTTGGTCGTAGACCAAATTGTGAGGTCAGGTTCTTGCCACTCTCTTAAAGTGGTTGCGGCTTCCTGGCAGACTTTCATTTTGTGCCCATTGCAGTCGTCTGCAAAGTGGTGAGTTACAACTCGAGCACTTATCTTGTAAGCACTATGTTCTAGATGCTCTTTACAAGACAGCTCTTTTTATTAGCAGGACAGTCCTTGGCCGTCCTTTCTGAGTGAACCCTATCTCCTACCACCCTACTCAGGGTTGTTGGTTTTAGCTTGGTACTCTCCCACTAGTGTGAATAAGTGATGGAGACTTAGTCCAGGAAGATATGGAAATTACGTTCTTACCATAATTATTGATCTTCTTGGACAGTCTCCATCACTCATTCACACACCCACCCACCATCCCCTGGGTTCACTAGTTTTCTTTCCTGGTCTTCATGGTCTTATGGTTCAAACTGTGAAGACATTGTTTTTTGACCTTTCTTGCAAAGGTCATCTGGGCCCTCTCAGGCCCAGAAACTCAGAATGAGTTATTTTCATTAGTTACGCTGCACCTCCTCGGTCGAAAAGGTACTGAGGCGGTTGAAGGGTCGACGCCGAGATAGCCTACACAGGCGCAAGCTAGTCTCGAGGTGCCGCAGATGCGTGGTCCTGTCTCGGTGCCAACCCTTCTGAACATTTTAGGCTCCCGCTCTGTCCTAGTGTTTCCGGTGCTATCCCAGTAGTGTGAATGAGTGATGGAGACTGTCCAAGAAGATCAATAATTACGGTAAGTACGTAATTTCCATTTTCCCTCCATTGTATAAAATCTGCATGTTCCCACTCCCGCCACAAAATCGTTAGTTAAAACTGTTATTTATTCTTTAGCGGTTGTCGTATGTCCTTAATTATTATTGTTGTATCATCCAGTACAAGTAGCTAATGTAAGGGTATTTGTTTACTCTGTTTCCACAGAAATATGTCTTGCTTTTGTTAGCAATCTGTGAATTTGTTTTGTTCCCACTTCATGTTGCACCATGAACAATTGACACTGATGTTTGTACCTTCTTTGTACCTTGCTCTCTCTTGATTGTACTCTCCCGGGTCGTGCCTGAATATAGGCAGTACTCTTGTTTAGTGTACCTACCCGGTAAACAAAAACCAAATAAATAAATAAATGAGCTGCCAAGGCAAACAAAACAAAAAACAGACAGATAACGTTAATAGTAAAGTGAAATTGAGAATCGGGCAATAGAGATGATAGAGAGCGGAGTCTAAGAACAGATGTGCTTCATGTGTGCTCTACTGGAAATAAACTTTTATAACTGCAAAATAAAGTTTATTTCATTAAACGGTTCGTGGAAAATTATTGCATCTTGTAGTCTGTGGTTCAAGGAGTGTTCTTTTTTTTGAAATTTTTATTTGTGGTATTTAGTACATAAGCATACATAGTACTCATTTCCTGAATAGGTATACAAATGACAGTTATAGTAATACATTACTTAGGATGAAGACTATCTATTCGGTTGGTACAGCATTAGGGGTATAAACCATCATAGGTATAGAGAAAGCATCACATCCATTTCAGGAGCTATAGTTCAGCCAATGCCCTAAGCAGGTCATTTAGTAATAAAAACATAAACATATTTAACTGACCAAAGGTCTTATGTTAAAATTAACAACATTTAGATAATCAAGAGATCTCCATTCTGGAGCACCCCCTATTGTACAAAGGAGGTAAATGGTGCTGCCTACAGCAGAGCAGGAAATTGCCCTCAAGATTATAAAGAAAAAAGAAATGGTACATCTGGTGCCTATAGGGAGAGAAATTCACTCGCACCAAGACCAGCTCGTACCATTACAATACAGAGTACTGGCACCCAAATATAAAAGAGCAAGTCATTAGGGCTCCCTGGAACAGTTGCGTTATCAGATGTAATAAAATATTGTAAGGCAAAAGGCACCTCTCACCCCTCCTTATTCAGAGCATAGAACAGTGAACCAATATACATTTAAGCAATAGATCAGAACAGCCTGAACACTGATACAGAGGAGCATCTGAAAACCCAGATTAAACTCTGAAATGTCCAAGCCCACTTAAGGCACCTGTAGGCAGGGCTCCAGATAAGGTGTGTACCAAGCTAGTTTACTCACCTGATTTTAGGAAATACTCTCCAGAAATTTGTTTGAGTACCAGTACTCAACCAACATTTGGAAATACTCCACACGCCAAAGAATAATGCTTCATAACATAACTGGTGATTCAAAAGGAACATTTTTTTGCCAGATTTACAGCACTTGTATACATCCCACTTTTGTTTTGCTCATGATTTAAAACTGGTGAGTAAATTCCTACCTGCCAACATTATTTGGAGCATTACTGGCACCTGAAATTCTTATCTAGAAAAAAAACTAAAGTTTTTTAATAAATGTATTCCTCGGTCCACTCTAGCAAGATGTTTGTACACATCTGAATTTTGTTTTACTCGCCTCACTTTCAAAATGAGGAGTACAGGTACTCATCCCAAAAAATCTTATCTAGAGCCCTGCCTGTAGGGACTCTAGTCCTTCAAATAATAAAATGATAAAGTAGTTAACATTAATCAGCGCTTTAAGGACAGCAAAGTTTGAGAACAAAATCACTAAGTCCACGAGTAAAGGCTAGATAATTTATAATCAAGGCTCACTATCTCTGAAATAGATTCAGTCCCCTTCTGATTCTTCCCCATCCGTGGAATGCTCCTCCCATAGCCTTTTAGCCATCATTCTCTTAATACAGTCCCCAGCTTCCTTCGGATCTGTGAACCGATATTGGCATCAATCAATCGTGAAGCACAGTTGGGCAGGAAAGGCGAAGGAGTAGGAAATGTCCAATTCTCGAAGATGCTGCTTAACTCCATCAAAGGCCTTCCTTCTCATGCAGGTGGCATATGAAACATCAGGAAAAAATAAAATTCTGGCCTTGTCGACATGAATCGGACCCCTATTTCTAAGGGCCCCCAACAGCAAATCTCTTTCACCTGGGGAACGCAGTGTTAGGAGGACAGTATGGGGATTTATCAGTCCACTTAAGGGTCATCTTGGTTTAATGTAGTAAACTTTTATAATTTTAAATTCTGATAAATCAGTCAGACCCTCAAGCCAGGACTGTATGTAATGCAGTAGAGAGTCCCCTTCAGTCTCCTCAAGCAAACTGAGAACCCTGACATTTGCGGCTCGCACAGAATTTTCAAGCTGCTCCATGTGGCTTCTGAGGGCATCCTGCTCTTTTAAGGATGTAGCTGTGGTGGCTAGGGCCTTTCTCGCTGTGGCTTCCGCTGACTTTGTGGTTTCCCCCATAGCGTCCAATCTGTGCTCCATCGTGAGGAATCTTTCGGAAAAATTATCCAACTTTTGGTCCATTTGTTGGACCGTTTTGGTAATAGCTTGTACTGCAGTTTGGAGAGTTGTCACTGTGGCTCCACTGGAATTGGAGCTTGATGCTTAAGTCTGGCCTGTTGGATCGTCTGGTGGTTGAGGAGCGAGGTAGGAAGAAATCCTGTTTGTTCATTTTTGTACGCCCCATTTCAGTTCGAGTTTTGAAAATCCAGGTGCAGAATCTCCTCTCCCTCAATGTT
Source organism: Neoceratodus forsteri (assembly GCA_016271365.2). NCBI lineage: Eukaryota > Metazoa > Chordata > Ceratodontiformes > Ceratodontidae > Neoceratodus > Neoceratodus forsteri. The sequence continues at coordinate 48,020,132 of CM028136.1, read as the reverse complement.
CTGTGTCTGAATACCGATTCTGTGCTCAGAAATATATTTTCTTTAGGATTATTCAGCTGAAAGGCAGGGAGCTCCAGAAAACTGGTGCTGCTGCTGGCAGGGCTGCTAGCTCCACCTCCCCCCCCCCCGGTTCAAGGAATGTTCTGATCTATTTTTTTGCCATGGGAAGACCAAAAGGAGCAGCTGGAGGTGGCCAGAAGCAACTGCAGCAAGGTGAGAAGTCAAGTGACCCTGGAACCAGGAAGTTCCATGCTGCAGGCAATGAACCACCATGGCAAACAATTATAGGTATGGTCTGAGCAATGGACTCAAAAGTTGAGAAGACCCTGCAAAATTGGAGGTGAACATGGCACCGGCAATGGGTCATGATGTGGATCAGTAATCCACTGCTACACTGAATTTATTTCTAAGATATTTTGCCAGGTAAGCAGACAGATTCCATATGGGCTTATTTTCAGTTGCGACCTGGGAGAGGGACAGGAAAAAAATAATCAAGGAACTACAATACAGACAATTCAGTAGTAATGATGCACTAAGCCACCATACAGAGTCTCCATTGCAGAATGCAGGCTCTTAAGTTGACACAGAAAAATGCCCAGCTATGTAATCACCTGGAGGCCCTAGAGAATGCAGCCAGAATCTCCCATGTAAGAACTGTGGTCATGAGTGAAGGGGCGGGGGGAGATGGTCTCCTGTGTTTCTTAAAAAATTGGTTAACTGCTGACCCGCCAGTGCAGTGGTAGCTATACCACTCACAATGCCAAGAACCCAGGTTCAGGAACAAGCCCAAGTAGTCAAAGAGCCAGTGGGGAGCGAAGAGTCGTAGAGGACACTTTCCACCTTGAGGGAGGGGTTTAGACTCTGCTGCACTACTGCCACCTCAGTGGCTGTGCAGTCAGAGTCAAGGAACTAGGTGGGAGGACGTCAGTGCTGTCCCAGTGCACTGGCATCCATTGAATGCGTTGGGAGTTTGGCATCCTTGGGGGTGGAGCAACAGAACACCAGGAAAACCCCCAACCACTGCAGGAAGACATCCATTCGTCACCAGAGGGCCCACACCACTGATTGGCTCTCTCTCCACTTGTACCTACCCAGTCTTCTCTGGGGGACTAGCCAGGGTAAATTGGAGATGAGGTAAGTCCTGAGGAAGGCGGGTGATGAAGCTGAGTGAGGGAGTCAGGACCGATGGGGGCCGATCTGATTGTAAGAGAAAAAGCATATTATGTTTTCTTTAAAAACGTGGTTTTAAAGTGATTTGTGCAAGTTTCCCAAATGCTGTTTTCACAGAGTATGCCATTACCAGCCATGATTCAGATGTTGAAGTTGCAATTTGTTTTGTGAAAAAAAAAAACTCAATTTTTGTTTTATGTTTTATCAGCGCTTCTGGCTGCCCTTCAGTTTTTTTCTGTGCAGCCACATCCCCAGAATGATGTCATACAATGGTGTTGTCAATGTTTTATGTACAGCAACAAGGATTTCCGGGTAAATAAAGTTGACTGAAATGTTCCTTACTCAGAGGTACAGTCTTTTATTTAGGTAGTGGTGACTGCAGTGTAGCACCTAATATGTAGATATACATTGCAAGGCAATGTGGGTACAATAAGAAGTGTTTTTCTAATTTCCTTACTGTGAGGTGCAGCCTCAGATTTCAGTAGTGGCTTCAACAATATAAGCTCTGATATGTTTACTTTAAAAACAAGGCGTTGTGCATACAGTATCTAGCCAACAAGATTTATTTACCAAGTGATATAGTGTATTTCTGCAGTGAGCACAGAAATACAATAGCCTAGACTTCCGGTGGTGCAATGGAGCAGTGAGCAGCACGGTGACTGAGCTCTCCCCAGATTTTCAGCTTTACAACCTGAATTGCCTGGAAAACTAACTCAAAACTTCTAATATATAAAAATAAATAAATCGGAGCCTCTGACTGCAGTGACCGGATGCTCTGTATGCCAACAGAGACTTTTAATTGCTTTGCAGTACTCGTGCCTAACAGCGGCCTTGTAAAGAGAGCTCAACTGGGTAAAGCAGCACGGATGGCCTCTGGAGAGGAAAACACTGGCAAACAACCTAGAGCACAGCAGCAGCACAAAAACACTGGCGGTAAAGCTGCTGCTTTTGCTAACACTAACACCAACAAGCAGATCTTGCAAGCAATCCAGGAGTTCAGATCGGAGATGAAGGAGGCGATTTCGTGCCTTTGCTTTGACCTAGGGGCCCTGCAAACTCACCTTGACGTTGCGGATACACAAATTACAGCCAATACCAGCCAACTCGAGAGCTTAGAGATGGCGATACAGGAGATAGCTCTAAATCAACATGAAATAACCAAATGACAAAAAGACGCTGAAAACAGAGGTAGGAGAAAGAACCTACACATCTATGGGATTCCAGAGGACGAAGAGGGCTCAGATATACAGTTCTTCTTAGACCACTTTCTCCGTACCACCCTGGACTTAGGCCCAGATTTCCCCATTGACATAATACGGGCCCACCAAGCTCTCGGTCCAAAGCCACACTCAGAGGCTCACCCCCGCTCCATCATAGCCCGGTTTCTAAATTTTTCAGTTAAAGAGACTCTCCTCCAAAAAGCTTGGGCCCATAAAACTCTGATGTTCAATAACAAACGGATTCTCTTCGATAACAACTATGCTGCTACCACTCAGAGACTTAGAAGGGAATATACCCCATTGTTCTCATGCCTCCGCTTGAACAAACTAAAATTTAAAACCCCTTACCCTGCTAGGTTGGTGGTGGTCTTCCCCTCGGGGACTTGAACATTCACATCAGCAGAAGAAGCCAGACAGGAGCTACAATTGAGAGGCCTTTTAAATGAATGGGACAGTTAGCAGATATCAGGAAAGGGCAGACCCTCACAGAGAGATTTTGGCTAGCTCGGAACATTGATCAAGCGCTTTGCTGCTTCCTTGACTACTCCATCCCTGAAGGAGATTCAGCAGCTTGGCTCTCAGTCTGGATTGAAATGAAAGGAGCTATGAATATGATATGAAGGTGAATGAGGGAACTGCGTAGATGGACCTGGGGTAAGTGCCTTGGGGGGGGGATACTGCTAGAAAGACAGGGAGGCTTATGGGGTCTAATGTGACAGCTATCTTTCCCAAGGGGATAAATAATAAGGATAGGAGAGAGCTTGAATTAAATAAAACAAAATAAAAGTATGCTGAGGTTCTTGCAAGCTTATAACTCTCCTCTCAGAATTGGCCTCTCCAGGGACTTTCGATGACGGGTTTAATTAGACCAGGCCGAGAGCCCTGGGTAAAATTCCTGGATCCACCTGGGGAAACATTTGGTTGTAACGTGTATGGTCCTGGTCCCGGAGCCTCTGCGGCCCCCTGCTCTTAATATCCCTTCTGGTGCTCCCTAAGGTCATGTCCTTACACGCATCCACACCTGCTCTTAATTTATAATATTTTCCAACATGGAGGACCAGATGACCGCCCTTTTATGCCCTAATGGACTGAAACCTTTTGTAAAGAGGAACTTTTATAGACAGAGACATAAGAATACACCCCATCTATAATAGGAGACAAACAAACTTATGGACACTGCAATAAGTATTATGGTTTGGGAGGGTTGGGGCAGAGAGAGGGTACATGTGGGGAAAGAAAGTAAAGGAATGGACATTTGAAATAAACAACAAGGTTTGGGAGGGTTGGCAGGGAGAGAGGACATATGTGGGAAGAGGGAGGGAATATCGGGAGAACCATATAAACATCTGAGACATATATGGGGGGGGAGAAAGGGGCACAAGGAGATGAAGATAATCAACAGGGTGATTCAGCAAGGCATAAAACACCTATTAATGGGGGGAGCTCACTCCCCTTCGGGGTTTTTTTTCCCACCAAATGACATCTCGAGTGGAAACATAATTTCATAGAATGACCACCACATTTAAAGAAGACCTAGGGCACTTCCTCCCCAAGAGAGATGGAGAGGAAAAACCCCGCTCTCCTGAGACTTGCAGTCTAGAGTCTCGGGAAAGCAATCGGAGAGGAGTAAGTGACACTCTCTCTAAAGTGGAAGTACTGTTAATTGTAAATAGTTTGGACTCCACAGTTCAAGGAAGTCCTCTGGAAGATAAGAGGAGAGGGAAATTGAGCACTTTAAAACTCAGAATGTGTTTGCTCTACCTAATTTGGGTAAGGAACTTACTAGATCTTTATAATTTATGTTACCAGAAGAGAAGGGGGATCTCAAAGTTGGGATAATAGTTATTAGAATTTATATCATACTACTTGCCTCATTCAGATTTTGGGGCTTAAGGATTCTGTTGTACCATTTAGTAAAAAATAAGAGACAAGGAAATATTGCACTTGATATTTTATGTTTTTGCATTACTGATAAACAGCTTGGAGGAGGTACGGAGACCCAGTACTGCTCGTTTAATAAGGCTGCAGGGCCGTGGTCTCTCCTGGACCCCCTCCTTCTCTTTCATTTTTCTTTATTTCTCTTTTGGCTTAACAAATGGCAGTAAATCCTGCAAAGATCTATTCAGTAAATATAAACGGACTACACAGGCCAATTAAGTGGTCACGGGGGCTGCAACATTTAAAGAGGCAGGTGGCTGACTTATACTTTCTTCAAGAGACACACTTGTTGGACCTGGAACACCAGAAGCTTAAATGGGGTAATTGCTATGAGGTTTTTGCCTCGTCTCATTTGAGTGGCAGGCGTAGGGGGGTGGTGACTTTGATCCCTACTTCTACCCCTTTTGAACTTCAGGACAGATATATTGACTCCCAGGGTAGGTACATTATTTTAACAGGGACCCTCTTTTCTCAGAAGGTGATGGTAAGTGTATATTTGCCTCCCCAGACCTCTCTTCCTGTAATTCAGACTTTCATAAATAAGGCCATGGATGCACTCCAGGGTATCTTGCTTATGGGCGGTGATTTCAAAGTGGCAGTGGCCCCACAGGTAGGCTCTTCCTCCCCAAGAAACTATAGATCCTCCTGGGCACTTAAATACCTCAAAGCAACTTTCACACACCTGGGAGTGGAAGATGTTTGGCAGAAACTTTTTAAATCTGACCCTGGTTTTACCTTTTTCTCCCCTCGATACTACGCATATTCCCATTTAGACTAGTTTTTCACCACATTTTTCTCTTATTCAAGACCTAACCCTAGGTCCCCGTATTCTCTCTGACCATCATCCCCTAATTTTAAAAATCTCACTGGGTAAAGCTTCGCAAACAAAATCACGGCGCCTGAACACATCTCTATTAAGAGACCTGGAATACATAGAGCTCATTACAAACAGGATACCCCAGTTATTACGGGAAAATGATACAGGAGAAATAGGAGACCTGATTATCTGGGATACTCTTAAGGCAGCAATCAGAGGTGAAATCATAGAATATTCTGCTAGAAATAAGAGAAAATTAGAGGCATCTTATAATTTTTTGCTAGAGCAGTTACAAACCTATCAGCTCTTATACCAAAAGGGAGATAGGGCCATACAAAGAAAGATTAGACAACTTAAACAAGAAATCAAAAGAATAATGGATGCTAGAGTGCTACAAGCCCTTAATCACTTAAGGCAATCTAGTTACGAGGGGGGAAGTAGGGGGCCCCGAATGCTAGCTCGTAAGCTCCATGCTCGGAGACGGGCGCCAACGATTTTGAAGGGCAAACATCCGGTAACCCAGAAAATATCACATCTGAATGATCAAATGACCTGGGACAAATGACCTGGCTAAGAAAGGGATTAGAGGAGTGCAGGAAGAGTTTGTGGAATTGGGGAGGGGCCTTAGTCAAGTAGCACGCACGGTAACCTTCTCGGAGGTGCTACCCATCTATGGCATAGGAGAGGCTAGGGTGTCCCGCACCATGGGATTCAATCAGTGGTTGAAAAACTGGTTTGGAGATCAGGGATTTAGCTTCATTGGGGACTGGGGGTCCACCTGGAGTGATGCAAGCCTATACTGGCATGATGGGCTGCATCTGTCCGGGAGGGGAGCCAGGATCCTAGGTGATAGGTTTAAATGCTTGCTGGCAGCTTTTAACCAGCTAATGGGGAGGCACTAGAAAGGAGCAGAAAATCTCTAGCCCCCAAATAATCACAGTGGTAAGTGCGGCAAACACCAACATAGAGGTGTCGATAGGGAGAAGGGCAGGGGTAAATGGAGAAAGTGACAAAGGCAAGAAGGACAGGGATGGGGCAAAAGGGAGTAAGGCCATCAGGAAATGGAGGGTAATGAGTACCAATGCCCATAGTCTGGGCAACAAGCTCCCTGAGCTGATGGCCTTAATGGAAGAGGGATGCCTGGATATCGTAGCAGTCACAGAAACATGGTACACAGAGAACCATGACTGGGATGTTAACATACCAGGATACATAACCTACAGGAGAGACAGGCAGGGGAGGAGTAGCTCTCTATGTAAAGGAAGGGATAAAAGCAACTGAACAAAAGAGTAAACAGGGAGGAGAGGAGGCACTGTGGGTCACCTTGTAGACTGCACAGGGCACCACAATCTGCACAGGGGTTGTGTACAGACCCCCATGTCAGGGGGAAGGAATGGACAAGGATATGATAGAAGGCATTCTTAGAATGGCAGAGAAAGGGGAGATACTGTTGATGGGAGACCTGAATATGTCAGATGTTAACTGGAGCACATTTGCTGCAGCCACATCCAAGAGCAGGGCTATTCTTGATGCCCTACAGGTGGCAGGCATTAGACAGCTAGTTTCAAAACCCACTCATGAGGGAGCAATCTTAGACCTCGTACTCTCAAACGGGGGCAGTGAGAGGATCTCAGATCTAGAAGTGGGTTGCCATCTGGGGACAAGTGACCATCAAACAGTGTGGTTCACGTTAAACTCAGCTACAGAGTCAAGCCATACAAAAGTGAGGATACTGGACTTTAGGAGGGCTGGCTTTGGCAAGATGGGAGAGTGCCTCAGAAAAGCACTAGCAAACAGGCTAGAAGGAGTGTGGAGCAACAATGGGAATTATCAAAACTGCCATCACAGAGGCAACAAGCCTTTGTGTGAAGCAAATAAACAAATCAAAATGAAAGAAAAAGCCACTATGGTTCTCAAAAGAGGTGGCTGTGAAAGTCAGGAAGAAAAGATAGCATTTCGAAGTATAAGGAAACACAGAAGGAGCAGGACAGAGAGCTGTACCAGTTAAGGCAGAAGGAAGCAGGGAGGGAAGTCAGAATAGCAAAGGCCCAAACTGAGGAAAAGATAGCCAACTCAGTTAAGAAGGGGGATAAAACCTTTTATAGGTACATCAGTGAGCATAGAAAGACAAACGGAGGGATAGTGAGGCTGAATAGAATGAATGGTGGGTGGGCAGAGGGGGACAGTGAAAAAGCAGGAATACTGAATGAATATTTCTTCTCAGTATTCACAAAAGAGGAGGGGGAAGTGCCTAATCCAATTAACAGAAGTACTTTTGATAGGGGGGTCGATCCCAGTCCTTTCACAGAAGAAAGGGTTCTGCAAGAACTCCTAAAACTGAAGGTGGACAGAGCAATGGGTACTGATGGAATTCACCCCAGAATTCTAAAAGAATTAAGGGAGAAACTAGTGAAACCACTGGCTACTCTTTTTAATAAATCGTGGGAGGATGGTGTGGTACCCGAGGACTGGAGGAAGGCGGATGTGATTCCCCTTCACAAAAATGGGACCAAGACAGAGGCAGGAAACTACAGACCTGTCAGTCTGACCTCTGTAACAGGGAAAGTGATGGAGTCACTTCTGAAGGAAAAGAATAGTTGAGTACCTAGAGGCCAGTGGAGCACAGGACCCAAGGCAGCATGGGTTCACAGCGGGAAGGTCATGTCAGACGAATCTAATAGATTTCTTTGACTGGGTGACCAAAGTAGTAGACCAGGGAGGGGCTGTGGACATGGCCTACCTAGACTTTAGCAAGGCGTTTGACACAGTCCCACACAAAAGATTAATAATCAAATTAACCAGCCTGGGAGTGGGACCCAGGGTGGTAGCCTGGGTAAAACACTGGCTGGACAACAGGACACAAGGTAATTGTAAATGGAGTCCACTCTGAAGAAAGGAGGTTACTAGTTAGGGTACCACAGGGTTCAGTATTGGGTCAGTCCTTTTTAATGTCTTCATCAGTGACATTGCAGAGGGACTGGAAGGAAAGAATGCCTTTTGCAGATGACACAGATCTGCAACAGGGTTGATACACAAGGAGGTGTGGAAAGGATGAAAAGGACTTGGCAAGGTTGGAGGAATGGTCAGAAGTATGGCAGCTAGGATTCAATGCAAAGAAGTGCAAATAATGCACCTGGGAAACAAGAACCCAGGGAAGAATAACAATGGGCGGAGGTGTAACAAATAAAAAAGGAAGGGAACCTGGGGGTATCCATATCAGATGACCTTAAGAAGTGCTAATGTGAGAAGGCAGTAGGGAGGGCTGGGGTATACTGGGATGTATAGGGAGAGGCATCATCAGCAGAAAACAGGAAGTTGTTATCCCTCTGTACAGACAGTTGGTGAGACCTCTATCTGGAGTACTGTGTCCAGTTCTGGAGACCCCATCTCCGCAAGGACATAGACAGGATAGAGGCAGTCCAGAGGAGGGCAACTAAAATGGTGCAGGGTCTGCAAGAGAAGCTGTATGACGAGAGACTAAAGGAGCTTAATATGTATACCCTTGAGGAAAGAAGGGAGAGGGGGACATGATAGAAACTTTTAAGTACCTCAGTGGAATCAACAAAGTCCAAGAGGGTAGCATCTTTCAGAAAAAAGAGACTTGCAAGAACAAGGGGACACAATTTAAAGATAGAAGGAGGGCGGTTCAGGGGCAATGTGAGGAAGTATTATTTCAAAGAGAGGGTAGTGGATGCATGGAACAGCCTTCCTGATGAGGTTGTGGGGTCTAAAACTGTGGGAGAATTCAAGAATGCATGGGACAGACATAAGGCAATTCTTGTGGGGGGTAGGAAGAAATAGGCTGTTGGTTAGCTAGGATCTGCAGCCTATCCTGTAGGTAGGGAAATGGGCAGACTAGATGGGCCTAGCAGTCCTTATCTGCCGTCAAAGTCTATGTTTCTATCACATTTGCTCTTCCTCTTTCTCATACTATCAGTCTCTTTATACCCCTTCCTCAAATCTAGCATCCTCAGAAGACAGGAAGACTTTTCTTTGGAACCTTTCCCTTCCCAAGCTAACAGAATCTCAGAGATCTGCCTTGGAGACCCCTATTACTTCAACCAAAGTTTTGGCCCACATAAAATCCCTTAAAGACAAATAAATGCCCAGGAGTGGACGGCTTTATCGCAGAGTGGTACCAGAAATTTTCTGGACTCCTTTTACTCCACCTGCTTTTGACGTATAGGGCTATCCAGGAACGAGACCTCCCCTCCCCATAAAGATATGCAACAATAACTCCAGTTCTTAAACCAGATAAGGACCTGATCAATGTTTCTTCCTACCGTCCGATCTCCTTATTAAATGTTGACTATAAAATCTTCATGGCCATATGGGCCACTAGATTGGCGACCATTCTCCCTGATCTTATTCACCCGGACCAATCTGGTTTCATCAAGACTAGAAGCACATCAGATAACATTAGACGCATTATGCTTCTACTCTAACATATCCAGACTAGACAGATACCCACAGCATTACTTAGTTTGGACGCCAAGAAGGCATTTTTTGGGTATCGTGGAGCTTCCTTTGGGATGTCCTCGGGGCCCTGTGGTTCGCCCTCTCTTATCCTTCTGCTTCAGCACCTTTATGATCACTCTAAAGCTTACATTAGAATTAATGGAGCCCTGTCTTCCCCTATCTCTGTGTGTCAGGCACCAGACAGGGCTGCCCTCTCTCCCCAATCCTCTTCACTATCTGTATAGAGCCCTTAACAATAGCCCTACGTTCTGACCTGGGGATTGAGGGTATTCCTCTTGGCCAGTCTAGTTATAAAGTAGCCTTATATGCGGATTACGTTCTTCTTACTTTACCTTCCCCGGAGACCTCGATACATGCTGGATGGGATCTCCTTCAGAGATATGAAAAACTGGCTAATTTCAAATTAAATATCTCCTAAACAGAAGCCCTTATGTTTAACTTCCAACCCTCTTCTGACTTAAAGAATACCCTCCTTTTGAGGGTATATACATTCCACTTAACTTTCTCCATTTAGAATTAGTAAATTATGAGCTGATCTCAATTTAGATACCAGAAGATCTGAAGGGCTGGGGGCGACTTCGTTTAACCTTCTTTCAACGGACAGAGGCAATTTGCTTGAATGTTCTCCCCAGACTACCAATCTTCCCAGCTAAATATTACTTTAAATCCTGGGATAAAATTGTCTCTGATTTTATTTGGGCCGGACAGAAACCAAGGATAAGGTTTTCTTTGCCCTGCACTTCAATAGATTGAGGGTGGAGTTAATCTCCCTAACTTAAATCTCTATGCAACAGCTGCTTTTCTCAAAATTGTATTTATATGGCTCTCACCTACAACTACTCGTATCTGGAAAGATATTGAATTTGTCATTAACGACCTACATGACATTGAGAGGGTACTTTTTGCTTCAAAAGGACATTCTTCCCCCTTGAGAAATTATACAAAATTCACAGCACAGGCCCTAAAAATATGCCTCATGGCCAGACGCTATAAAACATCAAAACAAACCTCCTTTCTTTAATATCAGCCGACGAAAATTTCCTTCCTGCCAGCCTGGACACCACTTTCCAGTCATGGCGAAGAACGGGTCTTAATTATTTTTACCAATTTTTGGATACCAAAGGTATTCGTTCATTCTCTGACCTTCAAAATACCTTTTTTCCTACCGAATACGGAGTTATTTATACAGTATATACACAGGTGAGAAACTGTATTTTAAGACAGAGGGAGGTCTCGTTGGGTCCCCCTCCCCCTTATTATCTACACCAACTCTTTGGATGTTGCTGAAGGATACCCTGGAGAGCGTTCTGTGGGGGGAAATTAATTGGCCATCTTTATAAAATGCTTAGGACTTCATGGGTAGATTCCTCATTGTCGATTCTGGATGCCTGGAACAGAGGTTTGGAGATTCAGTTCACTTTTGATGAATGGCAACAGGCTACCCTGAAAGCCATAAAGATAACAACTTCTACTAATTGGAGGGAGTTCACTTGGAAAGCTCAATCACGCTATTTTTGATCCCCAGCTGCATTGACGAGATATCTCCCGGAGAATTATGGTACTTGTTGGTGGAAGTGTGGCTGCTCTTTGGCCGACCTGAGACACATCTTTTGGTACTGCCCCAGACTGACTCCATTTTGGTGTTCATTGCAACTTGAGTGGGGGGCTTGCTTTGGAGACAACACTGAATTGATTCCAGAAATAGTAATCCTCTCGGCCTATCCCTTCCATGGACCAAGATGGGACTGCACGTTACTCCCGACTTGTATACTTGTAGCTAAAAAAGCGATAACCCGTAGATGGATGATGCCTCTTGTTCATTCTTTGAGGGACTGGAGGGTGATTATGGTCACAATCTATAGATCAGAACATTTAACTGCCAAGCTACATGACAGACTGCCATCTTTTGAAATAAAGTGACGCAGATGGGTATTTTATATGTCCTCTGAGGACTCGGAATTCATTCCATGAGGGTGGTGTGTGGTGGTGGGGGTTTCATCCTCCTTCCTCAGACTGAAAAAGATCAGATAAAGCCTGGACTGATTTAATTTGATATTGATGGTTTCTTTTTTATATAAAGTGATTAATATTACATAAGAATGCAATCACAACTATGATAAAGTTTATCTGTACACAATACCTGTTTTAAAAAGAAAATGTGATGGAAAGTATTTATCATCTGTTATATTCTGTCACTGACAATAAACAGAAATAAAAAAGAAATGCAATAGCCTGTTTACTAATTTACAGAGTGAGGCATTGTGGGTACAGTAAATAGCTATTTTCTATCTAAAACTAAAAAACTGACAGTGTCCCTTTCATAATTTTGTTCCCCTTGCATGGTCTCACAGTTTGGGGTTGCAGCACTGAGAAAAAAAAGAGGGCTGGATCATGCAAATGAAGCAGAGCACAGAAATACTTACAAGCTCAAATGGGCAGACTGTGCGGGCCATAGGCCCTTATCTGCCAACAGTGTCTATGTATCTATGTAATAAAAGGATTTTGTTTTCATGGAAAACAGCATTTTTTTGGCAGTTTGAATGATAGGAGACTGATTCACAACTCCTACAGGTTACTGTTCCCATTTGTTATGGCAAACTTGCAGAAATCACTGTAAGTACTGGGATGCAGCTCCATTAGACATTTGATATAAACTGGCTGGTGAAAGCTTACTATATTGAGATGCAGTCATCCCAGGAGTGTCAAGCACAACACAGTTGATCCTTTTGAAAATGGCTCACACAGAGGCCAGCCCACCTGTGCGGCAGCAGTTGGTCAACTTGCAGCATCGAGGTTCGGGAATGAACTCTGGAGTCAGAGGGCTGGTTGGAGGGGAGAAGGATTGAGCAGTATGGGGACAGCTCTGCTCCTCTGGGGTGAGGAGGAGAAGAGTGTCTGGTGTTTTACAGACCCCTGGTGGAGGCTGGGGGTACCACCACAACCAGCACTGTCTACTAAGAGGGCAGGGCAGACGTTGCATGTCATTGCAAGCCCTGCTCTCTGGGGATCTCCATCTCTCAAAACTACAGCCACTTCCCTCTGTGATGCTCCATGCCGGACCATTCCCCTTGGCCGTGCTTGGCAGCAGATAGAAGTGTTTCCACCAGCTCATCCCAGTCCCATTACCACCCTGGGGGGTAAGCCCGGGGGGTTCCTCTGGTGGGGATACCCGACGGAATTCCTGACTCCAGGTCCATGGGTCCTATGCAGATCAGCCCTTCCCAGCTGGGGGTAAGCCTGGGGTTAAATTTACCACAGTAGGTAAGTCTGGGGGCCTGGTTGGAGCTTCGGGTGGCATGGGGGCAGAGTTCTGGGAAGGTGCGGCACAAGAAAGCATACTAAATGGCAAAAAAAAAAAAAAATGGCTCACACAGAAGCTCAGATCATTATTCTTAGTGTAGCCCATGCAACTTTCCCATTGATAACTGAGGAGTGAGAAATCAGATGCTACCCATATATGTCCTTTGCAATGCGTAATGCAATCAGATTGATGCCGTTTGAGCAAAGCTGGGATCCCTGGTGCTAGTGAACTCACTTCTGTTTCCCACAAGATAAAGAATCATACATGGTGATGAAGTCTTTCAGTTTATGGATGAGAGGGATACTGGGCTTTGGATGGAGAAGACTGCTGTTGAATTTCAAGCAAGACCAGAGCCGGAGGTGTCGGAGGGAAAGGACTAATTACTAGGACTTGTGTATTATGGACTATTATTTTGGGCATGAGGGTACATACTAACTAATGTCAGTGTGGCAGTCTCCTTGCTGTTCATTAATCATTGCTGCAATTATGTCTGTTACCCAGCTTAGGAAAATAGATTTCTCCATTTTCTTTGGGTCGGGGTTGGGGAAATGGGAAGCTGACAATCAAGATGGTGGCAACTTCATGGTAGGAGATCTGAACTAAGTGGTAAGATGCTATGCATGGAACATGTTTCTTTAACTTTTTTTTAATGTTATTTTCCACCTTTCACGCTCCCGTGCTTTCCCCTCCGGGCTCCACAGTGCTCCCCGACTCACCGGCCATCCTCTTCCTGGCTCTCCTCGGTCTTCATATCACAGCCAACTCCCGAGGGGGTATCCCGGTATATCCCTTCACTGGACAGGTCCCTCTCCTCCAAGGGGGAAGGCACCGGGAGGGGGCTTACCCAGTGCACTCTTTATTAGGCCCCTCAGAAGTGCTGCTGAGGTAGAGGAGGTCCGTGGAGGTTCAGGTGCTGTCGCGGACTGGGGGAGCCGTAATCCGGTGAACACGCAGAGCCATTTTCTGTTTTCTGGTGTTCCCCTCCTTGTGCCGCTCTGAACAGTGCCCCCAGTCTCCACTGGGAGCCACTGTTGAGTGAAGCGACCCACTCCCCCAACCCAGAAGAGGAGAGCAGTCCTCTGGATGCTCAGTCCTCTTCATCCCCTTCTGACCTCTGGCACTCCGAGTTCTTAGCCAAACCCAGGTCACCGGCATGATCCGAGGTGTGGCGTCCAGCTCCTCAACCCTCTACATCACCGGGCCAGCCTCTAACTTTTTTACTCAGGTCTACTGATGACTTCAAATGCATTTTTTGGTATCTTTCGGTAACATGAACATACAGAGAGAAAAGGTTAATAATTGATACAAGTCTACTGTTATATGCTGGTTGATAGTCTTGGGAATGGTCAGACTTTGTTGTTTTCCTTTAACTGTTTGGTTTTAGCCAGCATAGCTTGAAGTTCCATGTTCTGTCCCAATTTCCTAACCTGTAGTGTAAGGATATGTTGGGTTATGGAGGTGCTTTGTATCTTCACAGCAGTTAAATTACTACTGTGACTAGTACCTTGATACATAGGGTCACAACAGTTCTAAATGATGGTGCAGTTTTAGGTGTCTCATTTGGTAGGCATTGCTAGGTACTCGATTTTAAGTAATGAATAATATCTAACAGTAGCCCATATTGCTAGTGTAGAATCGTACCTTCAATTGTAGATCATGTTTTGGCTACAGTGACCTACTGGTCACAGTGAAAACTCCCTAAAGTGGTTACCTAGCAGCCTATTTCTCTGACTCTGCTTGGCAGTAATTGAATATTTTCAAAATGCATACATATGGAGTTTCCCCACCTTCATAAACAACAATTATGAGGCTAACTTTTACTGTCTGTAATGATTCTCCTTTTTGCATTATGTCACTTCAGTTGTATGTTGTGCAGCTGCACTGACTTCTTTTATTGAAAACAGGAAAATAATTAAAAAAAAAAAAAAAGCTTGGCAATAATGACAATCCATGGCAAAGAGAAATGTCCTGACAGTTTTCCTGTTTCCTATTACTTATTTATAGGTTTTACAATGAATAGTACGTATATACAAACAGCAAGTATGTAAATAATAGCACAGCGCACCAGATAATACTGTACAGAATTATGTTTAAAGAATATGGATACATCAAATGAATTGTCCAGTACGAGCAAGGGACCACAGTCCAGCCCAAAGGAATACAAGCCCAGCCAGGTGAAGACGTAGTATGTTATGCTTTTGCCCAAACTCTGTTACACATAAAAGGCTATTATCTGGTCTTCCCTGCCCCTCACAGGAATGAAAGTATCATTGGAGGGCTGAGACCTAAAAAGCAAATGCAGTACTTAATACTGATTGCCTGAACTCGGTTAAGTTGCCCTTTGCCCTGCACATTAAGGCAGTCTAAGAGCTACCATGCAGGGGGAAGAATATTAAATCCGTATATTAATAAAAAGTTCACAAACTGAGTGGGTGCACTTGCACTCAAATTATTTATACCATTCTTTAGTAGGTAAACAGGAAAAAATCTATACATAATCGTCACAACCCCCAAAAAATCCTAATATCTAAGTAACTTCAATAGGGGCACATGCAGAGATTGGAGGGGGGAAGATTCAGGAGGGAAGTCAGGAGACTGTATTTCACAGAGAGGGTGATGGACAGGTGGAATACTCTGCCTGAGGAGGTAGTAGCCCGTAGCATGGTAGACAGCTTTAAGAGAGGATGGGACAGCCAGCCCAGTGGCGCTAAGGCGCCGGCTCCTTACTTCACGATACACTGGGGACCTGGGTTTGGAAATGTCCTCAGATCACTGGGGTGCTGGCTCGGGGGGGGAGGGGAGAAGGTTTGGAGTGGGATTAAGCTATGGCTCTCTCCTACAAGGGGTGGATGCCCACTCCGCCATAGTTCCGCTTCCGCCAGGTGGTGGTCTGGTGGGTAGCGCAGGTGGTTGAAGCAGTGACACAAGTCTGGGGAGGGTCACTAGATCCTAGTCTGTGCATGCACATACAGGCATTTGTACGCCATGGCCAAAAATTACAAATGAAAAAAAAGGGGGATGGGAGAGAGGGTAATTTTGAAAGGGGGAGAGGTGGGAGGGGCAGCTGCACGATCGAGCAGACTTGATAGACAGTGAGGTCTGTATCTGCTGGTGTGTTTGTATGTTATAGCACATTTTACACAGACATGTATAGAAGTAAACCCAAATAGGGAATTAGGAAAAAACATGATACACAGAGCTAATCTTTAAAGTAAATCCACATCTCCCTGCTCCTGGCTATTTCACAGTGGAATCATGATTGTGGTGTCTTTCAGCAAAAGCCACGGTAGTCTCTGGATCTGTAAAAAACTTGAGTTTTTGTCTAAGTTCTAACTTGAAATGCAAGGAAAAACAGCGGAGTGTCATCCATGCCTATCTCCAATAAAAGACAGGATAAGTACAGCACTCCAGATAGATACCTGTTTTTACCAGAGAGTATGGAGTGGGCAGATATGTGCTACAGTCAGAATATTTATTTCCAGTGAAATCTGCAACAGTAAAATACAAATTCATAAAGCACAGGAGATGCAGCCAGCTCCTTCAAACTCTCTCTGGTGAAGACTTTTTTTAATAGCTTGCAGATCTTTCTGGACCATATCTTCAACATTGATTCACACTGATTGGTTCTGAGATGGAGGTGCTAGGACCCAGCAGGAGCCAAAAATCTTCAGGCGGGCTGGTGCAGAGGTAGGCTGCACACATAGGCAGCACCGCGAGACTCGCTCGCGCTGCATAGCCTATCTTGGCAGCAGCCCTCAACTGCCTCAGTTCCTTCTTTCCTGCTGTCAAGTGTGCTTCAGTGATGACGTTGCTCGCCCCCCTGGGAGTCAGATCTTCACATCTACACAACAAAAACGTTCAGGTTCATTCCATGTTAGCATTTTAGCTAGTGTTTGTTATTTTTATATCAGTGTAATTTTACAAGAAAAAAGATTTGTCGGTTTCTCTCAGCTATGCCGAACAACAGCCTATGATTATGGATGATGATGGTGATGGTAGGGAGCCTCTCTAGGCATGCTACTCCAGCTGCTGGGCCATGTCTGGTCCACTTCCCTCACTGAGGGGAGGGTTCTGATGATGGATGGTCCTGTGTTTGGGAGGGAGAACAGCCCTGTCACAAACACAAACAGAAGCGGGCCCGTTCTCGATTCCAGTTGAGGAGCTGGGGCCTTTCAGCCTTGAGTTCTTCCTCAACCGTATTAATCTTCCCCATTCATTTCTAGTGGGTAATATGCCAGAGGCACTAGGACCCCGTAGGCGATATAGCGTAGAGATTTTTTTCCTAGGGGAGAAGACTGTGCCACCCTCGAGGCCGACACATTGCTTGGCACTCACGGGTTGGCCAGTAACCAATGCCAGTTTCTCTACCACCTTAGTTTTGTGTTTCCTGCCATAGAGAGGTCATCGCCTCATGGGCGCTGACCATTTGCTGTTGCGCATCTTGTGCAAAGTTTGCTTTGACTGCTGCTAGGTTCTGCCACTGCCATTTACCCGATACTGTAGGATATATTTAGATCGAGAAAACTGTTTCTTTTATTTTCTGTTTTTTATGGCACAGAATCTTTAGTTAATTTTAAGTTGTTCATAACGATCATGTCGGTCCAGGGCCTTCTCCTAAATCCAAGGAGGGACATGCCCACATGCGTCGGTGCCCCTGTGGCAAGTCCATGACCGTAATGGACCATCACAATCATTGTCTCGCCTGTCTGGGTCCCTGTCACTATATGTACAACTGTGACACTTGATTCTCCATGGACTGCTGGGTCCTTGAGGTGCGTGAGTTAAAGATAGGTCAAGATCATCCCACCTTCAGGGATGAGGGGTGGTATCTGTTGCAGAACGCCAAGGTCAGGATGTTGATCCCTTCCCCTTGGTCTCCCTCCAGTATTATACATACCAAGAGGGAGCAGGCCTCGGTTGGTTCTGGTCATGCTGAGACCACAGGCCTGCTTTGAGGGGTTGAGTGGACAGTCGACCTCCGGGGGAATCAGCTGAGTACCCCATATGTTCTGCTGCTTCCTCAGAAGCACGGATGCCCCCAGTTTCGTGGTTGCAACTACACGCTGGGCCTGAGCTGGCAAAGTCCTTGGCACTACCTGTTGGTGCTGCCTCAGCTCCTGATTCTACCCTTGGAGCTGGTGAGCAAGGCAGTATTGCAGTCAGCACTAGGCCCACATCTGGTGCCACTGAAGAAGTTTTGAGGGTGGTGTCTCTGCTGGTCTCCCTGATCTCTTCCTTCTCGGAGGAAGATGATCGGTATGATCCGGAGTGGCTGCCTGACTCTGAGGAGTCCCATCACCTGGTTAGGCCTAGCTGCATGGTTTCCAGTGTTGTGGTTTGGTCGTTCCCCCAGTGGGCCCTGCCCTTGGGGCCGACTCCTCTGGGTTCCCTGGCACCAATTCTGGTGCCGAGGAGGGGGGCGGCGTTGAGAGCTGCGCCAAGCTGGCCGGGTCTGGGCCCAGTGCCGTGGGTGGCACTGGGTTGGATTCTGGTACCAGGGTGGGTCTGGGACAGTTTCTGGTGCCTCCTTTCGTGCTGAGGCCACCTTGTAGCCCCCCCACTATGTGCATGAGGGAACAACCAAGGAACAGGTCCCTCTCTGAGGGGGAAGAGTTTGAAGGAGCCAGGGTGGCACGCAGATCCACTTCTAAAGCTGCTGGTGGCTCTGGGAGGAGTCAAAGTGCTGACCCCTTGCTTCTTCGCTCTCCTGGGCAGGGAGGGCCTGCAACAGATGGGGCTAGGGACTGCTCTCAGGGCAGAGACCATGGGGTCTTTTCTCTGGGGCACCCCTTTGGCTGCCTCTGTTTGGTTGGTGACCTGCAGTGGGCATATTGCACAGTTGCCCCCCTCAGGAGGGGTCCACTGTGCAGTCTCGCAGCCCTAGCAGGGATCCTGCTCTTGCTCGCCAGACTTCTCCCCCTTCTTTAGATCCTCTGCTTCCTTCCACTGCTCTACCATGTCTCTTGGGCCCTTCGTGACCTATGACCTGGGATCAGTTCAGGTCTTCGGCAGCGGCTTTTTCACACTACTTAAGAGCCCTAGACCAGGTCATCTTTAGACCAGAACCCCCAGAAGCCCCAGAATCTGAGCCAAGTTCCTCTGCCTCATCTTCCTCCCCAGAGGAAGAGGATTCCTTGGTCTACCTATCCTCAGACGCTGATATCTCCAGCTATCAGCGGTTCCAGTCGAGGTTGTTGGAGCAGTTCCATATATCCCATTTCACAAGTTGCAGTCCTGACCATGCGATGTGGTGGCGTTCCTTGGAGAGTTCAGCCTGGAAAACATTGTTATCCCTTCGTGGCCTATCCCCTTCATGGAGGTGTCACATCAGGTCTGGCGGTGTCCCTCTGCCCCTTCCCCCCACTCTAAGGAAATGTCAACGCAGGTATTGCTCATCCCAGGGGTTTCCAGGTACTATGCCTCATCGTCTTCTGGGCTAGAGCTCCTGGCCATGCCTTTTGGGTATCATTGCCCAAGGCATGACCGACCCCCAGAGTCTGACTCAGACAATTTCGACTGTTGGGGGAGGAGAGTCTTCTCAGTGGTGCATCTTCTTTTGTGTGTCTCGGCACATCAGGCTGCCTATACTAGGCACCTTTGGACAGTGCTGGTACAACTCCTAGTGACCCTGCCTGACTCGGAGACAACTAGACAAACCATTTGCCTTTCTGCTAGGGGCCTAGAGCTAGCGAGACACCAAGCAAGGGCATCTTATGATGCCATTGAGGTAGTCTCTAAGCTGGCAGGAACTTCAGTCTTCATTAGGTGGACGGCGTGGCTTCGCCTCTCCCGGCTATCACCCTTGGCCCAGTGTAGGGTGATTGCCTCTCCTTTCCAAGGGACCCATTTCTTCTCTCCAAGGTGAGGTGAGAATTGTCAGGGTGCATTCCTTCTCCCAGGCAACAGGAGCCTCAGTCTAGCCCTGACCAGTCTCTGGCCTTGCCAGGCCTGTGAGGGGCCCCTTCCTTCCTGTGTTTCTCCCCCACAGGAGGCTAAGGGAAGTTACAGTCCTCAGGGAGGTGCCAGTGCTTTAGGTGCTTGTTACTCAGCCACCAGTGATGAATGATGAAGGTTAATACAGTTAAGATGTGAAAATTACATACCTACCATAATTATTGATCCTACTGTATATTTTCACCATTCATCACTGCTTCCTGCCCACCTTCCCCTCTTGGGCCTCAGCCTCTGGGCAATACCTCCTCCCTGCTTGCCTTCCCCTCAATTTAGGCCAATTGCGGTCGTGGTCCTGCTGGCACCTCTGAGTTAACTGATCCTTCATGGAAGCAACAGGGACCCACTTATGGGGGGGGGAGGGCAAGCAGGGACACTTGCCCTCTGCCAAGGGTTCCTCAGGGCCCCCTCTTCATCACCCTGATGGGGACTTACTGTTGGGCTTATTGGCCCCTCTCCTTAACTTTGAAGGGACTTGGATTGTCTTTCTCTGCCTGGTCTCAAGTTGACCTCCAAGATCCCCATCTCTGTTGTTGAAAGGCGAGGGGACTCCGGGGACCTCCGTCCCCTCTTCCTGGAATCCCAGTTACTCCTTGATATTTCCAGGTAACCTGCACTGGTTTTACCTGGGGCAGGGTCCCTGTGATTCTCTGGGAGATTTCCCCTCAGGAAACTTTAGGCCTCTGCCTTACCACTCTGCGATTGGGCATGAAGGGTTTCCTCTTAAGTTTCTAGACCTTCCTCAATTAAGGGAGTCTAAGTCAGGAATCCTGCCCCGGGGTGGGTTTTGTCCCCACCTTTAATCTGTAAGGGATAGGAAGTGAGATACCTATGGCCCCCTTTTTTCCATCTCTAGTGCACCAAGAGGGCATGTCCGCTATGGCTTCAGTGCCCTGAGATATTTTTGACTCTAAGCCTGAGACCAGCTGATACAGCATCTTGGTTTTCATTGAAGTCCTTCCAGCCTGAGAGGCACTCTGTGCACCCCTCTCTCTCTCTCTCTCTCTCTTCCTCCCTCTCCTGTCGTGGAGCTCCCAACCAAAAAAAAAGTTTGAGGGAGTGCAGTCTAGCTAAAGTCCTCACTTGGTTCCCACAGGAGGCTTTTTGGACTCTCTTTTAGGAGTATCCATATATATATCTCTTATTTTCCTTCCCCCTCTTTCTCTGCTCCTCTTTCTCTTCTCTCCCTTCTCTTATCCCTCCCTTGGTCTGCCCGGTAGTTGGGTCTCCCTGTCTCAGACATTTAAGTGTACTTCTCCCTCCTCTTGTGGTCGACTTATTCCTTTTTCAGTTTATATCCTTTCCTTTTACTATCCTCGAGCTCCGTTGCCCGCCCCCTCCCTTTCTTCCTCTGTCTCTTATTTTCAGCTCTCCGGCAAGCAGAACTGAGGCAGTGGAGGAGCCGGCGTTGGTTACTGGCCAACCCGCGAGCACCACGCAATGCATCAGCCTCGAGTGCAGTGCCGTCCCGACATTGGCTCCTTCCCCTAGAAAAAAAATCTCTAAGCTATAGCTCTCGCAGGGTTCTAGTGCCTCCAGTGTATTACCCACCAGTGATGAATGGTGAAGATATACAGTAAGATCAAGAATTATGGTAGATTCATAATTTTCATTTTGTGTCAGAAGGAGAAGAAACTACTACTTGAGGTCACCTTCTGGTAGGTCTGCCGCAAGGTCTTTGAGGACCAGGAGTAGAAGGCCTTCCCCTGCACTGTCTGTATCCTCTGTGACTTCTGCTCGTGGTCGCTCTAGGTCTCGGGCCTGGAGCCTCCCCCTCTGTCCTCTGATGGGGATTCCAGTGGACAGTTTCACCAATGGGCAGCTCTTATGGAGCAATGGGTACAGCGTCTGGCTCATTTGCCCCTTCCTGTGGATCCAGTACCAGGCCCCTCAGGGCTGGGCTTTCCAGTGATGTAGCTTGGGCATTCTAGCCAGGTAGAGCATTTGGTTTCACCAGTGGATTCTGATCCCTTGTTGTGACTGCACTGGCAACATCGATTCCACTGGCCATCCCCTCTCACCCTGGTACTTTGCAGGGGCCAGCCCAGGTACCTCCACCGGTCACCTCAGTGCCGACTGGACCTTCTCCGCTGGTGGCGCTGGATGCAGTGCCAGATTTATGTCTCTTGGGTCTGTTCCGGCACTGTATCAGACTCTGACCCCAGCAATGCCTAAGATTCTGAGGGTCTCCTCAACAATGTGCTCAGGTTCTGTGACGGTGCTGGCTCTTCCAGGGCCGGTGCCAGTGCTGGGTGCCCTTGGTCTCAGCACAAGCTCCTTTGGTCCCAGAGCTGGGTCCAGTGCTGTCTCCTGTTAGGCCGGTGCTAACTCTTTTGCCGATGCAAGTCTCTCCTGTCTTTCCAACTCCTAGACTTGGGCTAGGCATTCCTAGGATCGCTCCTCTATGAGCGCCTCTTTCTGGAGAGGATTTGGAGGAGGAGGATTCTGACCCTGACCTCATTATTTCAGGGGGTGGCAATGATGACTCTTTCTATGGCCTGGACATTTCTGCTCCAGACGCTCCTCCTGCCCTGCAGGATGACCTTTATTTTCAGGCCTTACTTCGCAATATGCACGCAACCCTTGCCCTCGAGAATTCTGCCCTGGACCCAGGTAAGCATTTGCATTTGAAGTGGCTTCATGTTCCCAATATTCTGCTGAACCTTACACCTCCTATACTACTTGCTTTTGAAACCCTCTTGGAGGCAATGTGGGTTAGGCCTGATTCCATTCCCTCTGTCTCCAGGCATACAGACCGTAAGTATATTGCTCCTAAAGACAGACCTATTCTAGCTTCTCAGCCTATTTGCAGATGAGATTGTCGTTTTAGCTGAAAATGACAAGGCCATCCTTCCTCCAGAAGTTATGGCTCATTTCATCAAAAAGGAGTCTCGTAAAATTGATATGATGGGAAAGAGGGTCTTTGCTGCAGCAGTCTTGAGTATGCAAATCGCTAGTTACCAAGGGCATTTTTCCCAGTATGAATATGCCCTTTGGATTTCTCTCAAGTCTCCGCCTGAGACTTTGCCATATTCGGATACTAAACAGAAAATCCTTCAGACTGTTACTCATGGTATAGAGTCCAACAGTCATCAGCTGAAGACAGCTATGGATGCCTATGACACTGCTTCCTGCTCAGCTGCCGCTGGTATCTGTATCAGAAGGCACTCCTGGTTTTGGACATCAGGTTTTTCTACTGACACCCAGCAGCAAGTCATGAATGTTCCTTTTGATGGCTTCTGTTTGTTTATTTAGTTTTTGTTGACCAAGTAATTGCACTGGACAAATTCTGCCTATTTTCAGGCATGACCTGGGGGAGGGGGATACAGATGAGTGCCAACTAACCTTGAACTAGATTAAGCTGTTGGTGGTGTTTTTAGTGAATGGGGAGAAATTTGGCCAAGGCATCGGGGAAATTCCCCTACTCTTCCTGCAGGGGGCCTTGCTTCCTGTGAGCAGAGGGGACCCCTTTGTCTGCAGTACCAAGATGGCAGATGTGGAGGAGAAGGAGGTGGAAGTATTGCTGGAGACTACAGATGGCTTGCCTTGTCCTTTTGAAAGAAAATTAGTGGATTTGAATGAGGAAAGTTCTGATAGTTCCATGGATGAGGATGATGAATGCAGATTTGCAACACCCTTATTGCAGGATGATACTGGATGGAGTCTTGGAACATACTGATATTGCAGCAGCAGCTGCACAGCTGGAAAAGGACATAGATGAGAGAAAAACTATATTGGTGACTATGCTGGCAGAGGACGAAGAACATTATGAAACAAGAAAAACTGCCTTGAATTTAAGGCATCGGGAGATCAAACAAAGCCACAACAAACAAGGTATGTTGCAAACTGGAGTACAAGAGTGCACCAAACGGATGACTCAGTGGAGTGTGTGCAAGAGAATAGCACCAGGAGCTTAGTAACTGCACAATTTGGTTTAAAATCTATACTCACCCAGCAGGATACCTGGTCCCCGGACAGAGCGCTGGGAGAGGCAGAGTGGTCATAAACTAGCACTGGGTCCTGGATTCTCGATCCACCGTACAAGGAAACTACAAAAAATGATAGTAGTAGTACTCCAGCTGTATTCTGGGAGGACTCAGGATGTACTTCACCTGAACAAGCAGAGGTGGCTCCCAAGCGAGATAGCACTGAGACTCCCTTGGAACGGTGACCCGAAATTGCCCCGAGTGACTATGCTTGTTGCAATGCTGAAATAAAGGGAACTGAAGCCAAAGGACTAGTGTGGTTGGAAGCATTACGGACATCTACAGGTAATATTTCTCCGAGAGAGAACAGGCCTGATATTTGTGAGGAGCTGGGAACCGGCATCCAGGACTTGGAGACTGCACTGAGTGGCCAACTGGTCTGGAATCTGAATAATAAGATGGAGAACTCATGGATGGAAGGGACAGAACCACGGCTGGGGGAATCAGGTGATACTGAATCTGGAAGCTGGCCTAAGCTGGGGGTACTGCATGATACATGGGTAAGAAGCATTTTAAATCCTTTAGTGGAGGACTTTTCTATGCGGGGGCAGGTACAGGACGGTATAGATACTGGGACAGCTGCATCTTTTGTACAGGAAGAGCCTTTGCCACATGTCCCGAATTCAAGCACTGGGAAGCAGCAGGCAAATGTAAGGGCATCAGATATGGCCGGGCAAAACTCGGCAGAAGAACAAACAGTAGGAGGTTCTGCTACCCCCTCCCAGACCAAGGTTCTCAGATCTATTTAATAAAATGGAATCCACTCCCCGCAGGAATGCAGTACGTCTGTGGTATAAAGGGGGGCATGAAGTGCATCCGGACAGATTGTATGTGGGCAAAAAACTATTAAAAGAATCATTGAGGTTTACTGTGCAGGATGTCTATGCCCTGATACACCTATCAGGAGAAGACAACTATGATATAAGTTTTAGAACACCTGCTGAACTGGAGCGTTTCTGGATGCTTTATAATCAGTGTAGGTTCGCTCCACTGTGGACTCCCTTTTATGTCATCCCCTTATCAAAGCCGATAATAAAAATGGTAACAATCATGTTCCGAAATGAAAGTGTTCATATCTGTGATATACATCATTGGTTGCAGCAAAGATGTGAAGTGCTGAGTGCCCCAGAAGCACTCCTGGCCTCAGAGAATTTCTGGACAGGGGGTTGGAGATTTAAAATCAAGCTACGGCAAACAGCGGAAGGGATCATGCATATACCAAACAGTTTTTTCTGGGCAAAGATAGAGGCGTTTGCTTCTACTCGGGTCAGCCAAAGGCCTGTTACAAATGTGGTTCCCATACACACCTGTCCAATGTTTGTGATAAGCTGAGATGTGGTATATGTTGGGAGTTTAACCATGCTAGCTCCCAGTGCTGCAACTTTTCAAAATGTAACTTGTGCGATGACCAGGGACATATTTTTCAAGAATGTCCTTGGGCTGCCAAAAACAAATCCAGGACGGCGGATCCTGATTATCTTATTTCTAGGGCACAACAGGGGCCCCCACTGCTGCCCCTGGGCCGGCGCCTCAGGCTCCTCAGTCTTCTGAGGGAAGGAGGAATTCAAACCAGAATGCAGATCATACATTCCAGACTGGGGCACATGAGGGAGAGTCTGTACCCCCACCCCCTGTACCAGTGCAGACCCCTGATACAGTACCAACAACTGAAGAGATAATAGATGTTACCCCGAAGGTGGAATGGAGACATCTGTGCAGAAGGAGATTGAGACGGCCCATATGCCCCCCCCCACACACACACACAGGCTGAACCAAGATGACAAAGTCGGAGATTAGCAAAGGCTGAGATTGTGGAGGATAGCGAGATGGACAATCCTTTTTTACCTTTATCCCACAAAAACTGGGGGGTATACAGAACGAGAAGAGGGTTATCGGATGGGTTCTCTCAGTCGGCGTCTTTGGATGTAAATCCTAAGGATAACAGAATGGGAACCAAGAAGGATAAAAAGAACAAAAGCAGAAAAAACTTCTTGAACAGGTTCTGATTATTATGGGGATGTAGATTCACTAACATGGCTTCCTTTACCATGGTTTCCTGTAATATACACAGTATTAGGAATATAAGGAAGCAAACTGCTATTTTTCCCTATTTCATGAGGCAAAATTTGACATCGTTTTCCTGGATGAGGTCATATACTGGCATGTTAGGGGCTACAAATAATTGGGTTTGAGGGCCATCATACTGGTCATTTGGGCAGGATCAGGCTGATGGGGTGGGAATTTTGTTCTCTGGATGTAAGTTTAAATTACAAAAACTGGTAGACATTATTCCTGGGAGGGCATTGTTAATTGATGGAATTTGGCTACATAACTCATCCAGATTTATATGGGTTTATGCCCCCCAGACCAAAGCGGAACAAGTGGACTTATTTACTTTATTGAAACCATATTTAACAACAGCACTAGCAGTAGTTCTGGGGGGTGACTTTAACTGTACCTTGGAGATGGCTGATAGGAAATTGAAAGGGAAAAAAGTTGATAGTGATTCAACGGCTTTTAAAGCTCTTATTGATACGGCAGATTTGATAGATGTTTCTTGTAACGCTTCCCCATTAATTACACACACTTTTGTGAAAAACCAGTTAACATCTAAAATTGATTGTGTTTATTTCTAAACAATTACAAATGAGATCTACTAAACTGTTGCCAATAGAATTTTCTGATCATTTAATGGTATTTACCATCATTTTCAGAAAGGTGGGGATTCCAATGACCTTCACTAGGTGGAGATTAAATACTTATTTATTTATTAATTAAATTATTAATTAAATTTTGATAAACGGGTAGGCCCTCTGAGTCCTGAAGGTCCCTTTTTCAGGGGCAACCCTGACAGAACATTACATGTGGTTTTACATACAGAGAGTAGGTTACATATAATATACATGTCAGTGGACAGGTTACAGTCATTCATTGCATTGATATTGAGCCTAAGTCTTCGATGTTAGCTATGTGTACTGTAACCAGGCAGAATCCCTTGGGCGAAGGTTATCTGATGGGTTTCAAGGCAATCCGGAGAAGAGAGTTTGCAAGAGCAGGGGTTTAGAGAGACTGTGGGGTTGGACTTTCAAGTGTTTGAACAGTGGCATACGCTGGCTTCAAGCATGTGCGCCTTGAGCCTGGTGCGGAAGTTCGGGAGAGTGGATGCTTCCTGCACCAAGGGGGAGAGCTTGTTCCATAGGGAGGAGGAGGCAGTGAAGGCGAAAGATTTGCCTCCCGCATTGGTCCGAGTCTTGGGTGTCACGAGTAGCATCTGCCCAGATGACCTAAGGGGCCGAGGGTTGTTCTTGGTGGTGATGGTCACTGCCAGGCTGGGTGGGGCGGCTGGATGGAGAAGTTTGTAGGCCAGGCATAAGAGTGGGTATTTGAGGTGAGCATCAAAGGTTGGCCACTGTAATTTGGCGAGTGTGTCACAATGGTGGTTTCTAGGGTGGTCCTGGGTAGCAAAACGTGCTATCTTGTTGTACAGGACTTGCATTCGGGTAAACTCCAGCTTGGCCATTCCCTGTATTACAGGTGCAGCGTAGGTCAGCATGGGGAGCAGGACGCTGGTTGCAATGGATAACCTGGCTTCAGGTGTAATCTGGTCCTTTAATCGATATAGGATATCCAGTTTGCAGTGGATGGACTTGGTCACATGTTCCACGTGCTTCTTGAAGTTAAGGCCCTGATCCAGTATGAGACCTAGGCACGTTAGGGAGTTCACTACCTCAATGCTTGTCCCGTCGTGTGTGGTGAGCTGTAAGGAGTTGGTCCTGTCCTGTCCCAAGGAGCTGGGTCCGAACAGCATAGCTCATGTTTTGCCTGCGTTCAGGACCAGCCTGTTCATCTTTAGCCAAGCCTCAAGTGATTTCAGATCAGTTTGGAGTGCGGGCCCAATTTCCGCTAGGCTGTCCGAGGAGCGGTATATGACTGTGTCATCCGCATATTGTATGACTGAGGCCCCCCCACAATGGAGGTTGAGATCATTTGTGAACAGAGAATAGAAGGGGGCCAAGGATTGAGCCTTGCGGCACTCCCTCCTTTAGGGTAGGGGGTCTGATAGCGCACCATTCCAGATGACCCTCTGAGTACGGCCAGATAAGTAGCTCTTGAACCATTTGATAGCCTGGAGTTCTAGGCCTATGCTGCTTAGTTTGGCGAGGGGGAAGTTGTGGTCGACAAGGTCGAATGCCTTGGATAGGTCCATGAATACAGCTCCCGAGGGGGAACCCCTGTCCATGGCACCCAGAATGCCTGTCGTGAGACTGGTGAGGGCAGTGTCTGTCCCATGGTTAATTTTGAAACCATGCTGGGAAGGGGCTAGTACCTGGTGGGTCTCCAGGTACTCGCAGAGTTGGTTATATGAGTCTTTCCTGTAGCTTTGCAAGCAGACAGAGCAGGGAGATTGGTCTGTAGTTGCTCATGTTTTCTCTGGAGCCACCCTTGTGGATGGGTACTACATTTGCCTGCTTCCACTGGTTAGGGACTGCACCCTCCAGCAAGGATCTATTTATTAGCCAGGTCACGGGTCTGGAGAGGGCTTGGGCTCTGTCCTTGAGTAGCCTGGGGTTGATCCTATCAGGTCCTCCTTGGCCTCTGGTTTTCAAGGCTGCCAGGAGGGTTTGAACCTCTTTTGTTTTAACCAACCACAGGTGAAATAGTGGATGGCTTAGGTCGGGTAGTTTTGTCGTTCTATGTGATTGGGTGGGAGGAGGTAGTCCGGCCTTGTATTCTTCGAGGTTGGTGAAGTATAGGTTAAGGGCTAAGGCAATTTGTGGGCTATTGCTCACTATCTTACCTTTTACTTCCATAGGTCCTGGTTCAGCCTTTGTGTTTCCCTTGATCAGTTCATTTATGTGAGCCCAAAACAGTTTGGGACTGCCCAAGTTATTTTTCTGTAGTCTTGTGACATAGTCTCTTTTTGCTTGTTTTGTGTCGTGCTTGCATTTGTTTCTCAACGTTTTGTATGCCACAAGATCTTCTGGGAGAGAGCTGTTTTTGAACCTCTTCCAAGCCTTGTCTCGGCTGATCATAAGGGCCTTCAGGGTTGGAGAGATCCATTTGTAGAAGCTGCCCTTTTCTCTGAGTTTTTTCAGGGGGGCCAAGAGGTTGGCTGCTTTGTTTAGTGTGTGGTGGAGGTATTCAACTGCCTCATCTAAGGAGGGGAGGCTCCTGATAGGTCTCCAGTGCTGGTTGTTGAGGTAGTCATTATATTGCAATGCCATGAAGTTAGAGTAGTCCCGAGCAGTCAGCATTCGGGGCTGGACCTTAATCTCTCTATTTCTCCAGACGCAGAATATTGGCGAGTGGTCGCTCAGGGCATCTGACAGGATCCCGGCTTTCTGAATGTTGCTGGGGTTTGACACCAGTGCCCAGTCCGGGGTGGTGTGGTTCCCAGTCTTAAAGTTCAGCCTAGTGGGTTCTGTGATAACCTGTGCCAGATTTGCCTCTTGTGTCAGGGACAGGAGGTCTTTGTTGGGATGGTGGGCCCAGTTGAGGTTGAAGTCTCCCAGAATAATTAGCTCCGTAGAGACTTCTTTGGCCGTGGATCTTGTGATGTGCTCTAGGGATTGAAGAGCCATCTTGGGGGGGGTTATAGACACGTCCTATTATGAGGTGCTTGTGTTGGCCAAGGGTGACCCTTATGAATATGGAGTCACTGTCAGGACAGACATTCTGCTTTAGAGTTATGTGCGATGCTGTAAGGCCATCCTTGGTATAGATAAGTACACCACCCCCTCTCTTGCCCTCCCTGTCTTTACGGAATGTGGTGTATCTTTGGGCCATAATCTCGTGGGCTGGAATGTGGGCCTTGAGCCAGGTCTCTGATATTGCTAGAATATCTGGCTTGTAGAGGTCAAGCCATGCTTGCACTTCTTGCATTTTTGGTCTGAGACTGCAGACATTCATGTGTGCGATCTTTAGGCCCTTGGTGGATTTCCAGTGAGGGTCTTGTGGGGATGAAATTAAGATATTCGCAGTGGCGGGGCCTGGGTTTGTCTGGACATCTCCTGCCAGGAGGAGTTGTCATTAGTAGGTCTGTTAGCTTTTGGCTGCTAGCTGGAATTAGGTTACTCCAGATCCTCCTCCTTAGAAGGGAGAGTGATTCATAGCATACCCCCCTTCTTACTAGCTCATGTGCTGTCAGTAGGGGTTGTATGCTGGGGAAGGATATAGTGTTATAATGGTAAGCGAGAAGGGGGTCATTGTCTGAGGGTTTCCTGCTGTCTGGGTCACCCAGGCCTATCTTCCCATCCACCCAAAGGAGGGATAGTATCTACAGCGTCGCCAGGAGCACTCCTCTGATGGGCAGGTGGGCACCGTGCTTCCTTCCTCCACTCAGCCCGGGGCTGAGCAGGCTGAGATACATTGGTCTATCTTTGGGGGACACCTGACATTTTTCCATTCACCACTTTCTGCCTGCAATGAAGTTTTATTGTGTGTGTAAGAGAAGCTGTTTTTGCTGGACTTTACATCATTATGTGAGAAGCTGTTTTGTGCTGGACTTGAAACATCTTTGTGCCAAGGCTCCCCCTGCAATTAAGAACTTGAATCAGTTGTAGAAGCTAAACTGGCAGCCATTGAGAGGGGCGTGGACTGGGAGCTTGTGCTCTTTGCAGTGGAGGAGGGGCAGTCAGCATAAAAGGGTGCTCGCAGCTACCACGCGAGCGCCACTCTGCATCAAAAAATTTGTTTGTAGGTTTAGCGAAGGGCTGAGTTCTTTAGCTTGAAGTTTGGATTCATAGATTGAGAACTATTTGTAGTAATTAAATATTCAAACTCTGATTTAAAAGTCCAAGCTTGGTGATTGTTATACTGAATTTCGATTGTTTTAATTATTAACCATGCAGAAATATGTAATGTACTGTGTCCTACTTGTGATACTTATTAATCAATGGAAAAAGATTGACTGTTGGGATTGGGGGGGGTCACTCCATCACCTGCAAGGCAGCAAGAAAAAAATATGTTGTGGCATTTATTTATGTTGTCGGGTTCAGAACTTATTCATAGAACCAGAAGAAATGGATTCTCTAGGCAGTGGAGATTATTTAATCAGGTTAGAATCCAATGTTTTTCACCTAGAAAATTCCACTTAAAATTAACTACACCATTTGTTTGTAGTATGGTAATACTGCTTGCAGGTGATGTGGAGATCATACATGTGATATCTCCCTCTTTACGCAGGAGACTCCTGTTTTTTTTTTTTTGACTGAACTCACACCCTCCCTCCTGGGAAACAAAATCTCCTGCTTAAGTAAAATTCTGTCCAAAATATCCACCTTTTTTGGGCAGATAAAGACACACAAAAATTGAATCAGTGATGCACAATGTATCTGATAACTTTATATAACTAGTTGTTTATTCTTTTTAGTGCTTATTCTTGACAAAATGAAATGCATTACATTTTTGTAATGACTTTTTTCTTATGTTTTTGACACCATTTAAGGACAAACGCAAGACGTTACGGCATCTCCCTACTAGCAGGGCAATCTCCCTCCTAATTTGACTCAAATCTCCCTCTTAAGCAAGGTGGCAGGCCAGTCTCCCTACTAATTTGACCCAACCCTCCCTCTTAAGCAAGTTGGACATATCACATGTATGGGAGATAAATCCCGGCCCCAAAGGAGTCAACAAACAAAATTTAAAAATTTCACTTGAAAATGCAAGAAGTGTTATAAACAAGATGCATGAATTTCAAATATGGACTAAAAGTTATGAACCAGACGTGATAGGATTAACTGAAACATGGTTATCTCAAAACATACAGGATAAGGAAATATTAATGGATGGTTATAATCTTTTTAGATTAGATAGGGGAAAGAGGGGTGGTGGGGTTCTTTTATATATCGCAGAGAAACTGGGTTTGGGAGAAGTTGTTTTTCAGGGTAATTTAGAGGGAATTGAATGTCTTTGTGTTAAATTTGAAAGATTGCAGCTCTTAATTAGTGTAGTATATTCCCCTCAAAAAGTAAATACTACCAAGTTTGAATTATTGGCATCTAAATTAGCATTAATGTCAGATGGTAAAGATTTAATACTAATTGGTGATTTCAATGCTGCTTGGGGCAAGCCAAGGGGATTAAAATTGGAACAAAGTTTTGAGATACTAAATGTCAATCAAATAATAAATTGAAAGTACTAGGAAAAGTGGGGTTAAAAGTCAGGGGAGTATTTTGGACTTGATTTTTCTCTCTAGGAGCTTTCATGTCAAAAAATGTTTAATTTTACTTCCAAATTTGGGGGATCATAATCCAGTATATTGTGTTGTAAAAGATTTAAATCAAATAATTGAGGAAGAAAAGATTACCTTAAAAAGAAACTTTAAGAACTATCACCCAAATAATTTTGTTTATGATTTAAATTGTATAGAGTAGGGGACATTAAATTTAATTCCAGACATAAACTTGGCGGTTGAAGAATTTTCAAAAACTTATTTAGAGGCCTGTAATAAGCATGCACCATTTAAAAAAACTAAAACAAAGAAAAAGCATCTTCCATGGATAAACGAATATTTGAAAAAGAAAATTCGTATCAGAGATAGAATCTGGAAAAGAGCAAATAAAACAAAATGGGAGGAAGACTGGGTTAATTTCAAAATTAAGCGAAATGAATGCAAAAGGTTAATTAGATCTGCAAGAAAAAATTTTTACAACATTAAAATTGAGACAACTCATCCTAAACAATACTGGAATATGATAAAAGAATTGGAAAACCCTTTGAGAGCTAAGTCTTGTATAAAAATGTCTAATAATAAGGGTGAGCTCCTTGACCCAAAGAAAATAGCCCAGTTTATTTTATTTGATTTATTTTATTTAAACAGCAGTTTGGAAAACCTTTGTGCCATAGGCTCATTTACAAAGGTACCTTGTCACAGTAGTTGTATAAATATGTCTTGACATTGTCTGATATTACCATCCCAGCTGGTTCACAAGTACAAACAGATTTAGTAAATAAAGGATCTAACAATGAAAATTGTCCTCTTTTTTTATTTAAAAAAAATTAAAATCTTGGAAGTTGGGCAGGAGAGCTTAAAATTAAATAAAAATAAATCATATGGTATGGACAATATTGAAGGGAAATTTATTAAAGATGCAGTTGAAGTCTTATCAATACTGACTGATTTATTTAATCAAAGTTTGATGGAAAATGTTTTTCCCTCTATCTGGAAAATAGCCAAAATAGTACCTATATTTAAGGGGGGGGGATTCAAATGACCCCTCAAACTATAGACCAATAGCAATCTTCTCCATCCTCTCTAAGTTAATGGAATGAATGGTGTTCGGCCAGTTGTACAGTTATTTAGAAAAATATTCAAAATTGACCAAATACCAACATGGCTTTAGGGCAGGTCATTCAACTTGCACTGCGCTCGTGGACTTTCTTGATAAAGTGGCAGTGGCCTTGGATAAGGGAGAGTCCACGGGTGCAGTGTTTGTTGACCTGTCCAAAGCCTTTGATTTGGTCGACCACCATTTATTGTATAAGAGGATGGAGAGGATTGGTATAGCCCCTAGGTCATTATTATGGTTTAAATCATATTTGAGTCAAAGAAAACAGCAAGTAGTAATAAATGGTCAATTTTCTGAAGTAGGTAGTATACTAAGAGGTGTCCCTCAAGGTTCAATTTTGGGGCCATTATTGTTTTTGTTATATATTAATGAATTACCTGCCAAAATAAATAATGCACTGATCAGGTTGTATGCAGATGATACAGTACTTTTAGCATCAGCCAAATCTCAAAATGAAATGATGGTTAAATTACAAATGGATTTTGATGTTTTACAGGATTGGTTTTCCAGCTCTAAATTAGTGATAAAAAAAAACTCAGGTTATGTTTTTAATAAAAAAACAAAGGTTAATAAAAACAGATCAGAGATAGAGAAATACTAATGAGGAATGGGAAAAAATTGACAGTCACAGATCAATACAAATATTTAGGTGTAGAGATTGATTATACTGTACTTTATCTTTCTCAGCTCATATTAATAATACAATAAAGAAAATTAATAATAAGATAGGGGCACTACGTAGGTCATCAAGGATATTAAATCTGCAAACCCGGAGGTTAATTGCAAATCAATTAATGATGCCTGTATTAGAATATGGAAATATGGTGTATAATTTTGTGGGTCAAACACATTTAAATAAATTAGTCATATCATGTAATCGATTGGCAAGATTTGTCCTGAACTGTAGCTATAATACTCATCATTGCATTTTGTATAAAGACCTAAACTGGGACAGTTTATCAGTATGATTTTAAAAAACAATATTCAGTATTTCTCTATAAAATAATAAATGGGATGATTGATGGAAACATGGAATTGCCTTCTGTTAGTAAATATTATCCATATCTTTTAAGGGATGTAAAGCATAGAGGTTACACTTTTCCAAAAACTAATACAAGATATGGTACTATGACACTTGAGGCTCAGACTGCAAATATTTGGAATAATATTCCCCCTGAATTAAGGAAAGCAACTAAACTATCCTAGTTTAAGTTAGGATTGACCACTGTATTTTATGATGAATGTACTTGTTTTTAAAATGTGGAAAAATGTTAGTTGTGGGTGTGATTGAAGATTTTTGTCTTGTATAATGTCAAAAATTATTTATTAGTTGTTTTATGTAGTTTGAATCTTTGTATGTTATATTGAATATAACTTTGTTTTTGACACAGAAC
The DNA here is from genome assembly GCA_016271365.2 of Neoceratodus forsteri. NCBI lineage: Eukaryota > Metazoa > Chordata > Ceratodontiformes > Ceratodontidae > Neoceratodus > Neoceratodus forsteri. The sequence goes on along the minus strand of CM028136.1, from coordinate 47,985,586 downwards.
AACTTTGAAAATATGTCTTACGACCTAAAGTTTGCTATCCTGTATAAAAATAAACATTTGTACTACTACTACATGCTTGAGAAGCAGTGTCGCCCTGGATTTGTACACTGTTTGCCCATGCTGCTCTCCTGGAGACCGCTCTCTAGGCACACTATTTGTCAGTTACTGCTTTCTTGGAGAGTATTCTCTAGGCCCCTGAAAAAAAAATAACGGGGATTCTGCTGGTGGGGGGGCAGTGCCGCACTCTTACTGTTTATACAGCAAGTATTCCCTAGTTGTTCTTTTTTAGTCACAACTATGTTAGTAGATAATCTCTGTGCTATTTTGGTTAATACTCCTATTTTGGGTTAGACAGACACTCACGCTAACTATAGCCCTCGCCTGATGCTGCCCAGGTTTACAGAAGCAGGCTGCACCTAGTTCTGATTATGTAGGGGTGAGTACACGTTCAGGCTGTCCTGCTATTACTCCTTCAGACAGTTAGTTAGATACGTTAGCGCTAGCCCTGGGCTATGGAGGTTTCTGTACTAACTGGGTGGATCTCTTAATTCTGCAAATAACAGGATTCGTCTGTTGTCCTCTTCCTTTCCTGGAACCAGTTGTAAAGGTCAGCAGTTACCATTTCTATCCAACTTCCATGCATTAATGAGTGTACAGACTTAAAGTACTGAGTGTCATTTCCATGCATTCCTGTTGAACTAAGCTGTTACATTTACAGTACAGAACAGACAAATTTTAGTTTCTGGTGGCTCTGTCACTTGTATGGGTAAGCAGTTACCACTTGAATCAACCTACCATGCATTTCTGGGTGTGCAGACCTAAGAGCACTATGTGTATTTTACATACATTCCTGTTTAGTTTAAACTATTTTAGTTGCAGTGCTGTATGGTTTTAGTTTTTGCAGGCTGTATCACAATTTTAAAAGATCAGATAATTTGATATAATGTTACCTCTATTTTGTTGGCCAGAGTCTCAGTGGTGGGACTTTACGAAGATTTGGGGAGGTGGTGGTTTGAGACAAAGTAGGATCTGACAGCATGGTTTCAACACTATGGGAAATTGTCAGCAAATGAGAGATTTTTTCAATATTTCCAATTTAGGACACAGTTGTTGAAACTTCTGTCTCTTACATATACTACAAATTAGGATTATTCGGCTCAAATTTCAGTTCTCAAATGACAAATGGGGGTCTTACAGTATGACAGGTCTAAATCATTGCAAGCTGAACTTTCTTATGGTACACAAAAGACCCCGTATGGGGACCCCTGTGAGACATGTAAAGAACGGAGAATAAAATCTCATTTATTGGAATTAAAGACCTCCCAATGGCAGATTGTAAGGACTATAGGGGAAATAAGGCAAGAAGTGGAGACTTTTTTGGAAACTTTATGCAGGCCCTGAGACAGGTTATTAATTATTTGGCTGGGGTGAGTGTGCCAGGGTTAGATGTGGTAGAAAAAACTAGATTACAGGAGGATATAATCCCACAGGAAATCCTGGAAGTCATTAAATGTTTAAAGGAAGGTACCTCTCCTGGGAGGGATGGGATGTCTAACACTTTTTATAAAATATACGGTGACCTAGTGGCTCCTTGCTTTGCCAAAGTACTGACATTTTGGATTACCAAAAATATAATACACCAGGACTTTGCTAAAGGATTGGTGGTTATGTTGCATAAAAAGGGGGATAGACAGGAAATTGACAATTGGAGACCTATATGTTTTTTGAATTCGGATTTCAAAATATTTACCAGTCTGCTGCAGAAATGACTTAGGAGGGTGGCACCAATTTTGATACATCCAGTACAGACCTGCTCCATTCCTGATAGGAACATAAAGGAAAATCTTTCCATAATTCGGGATGTGGTAGATTATAGCATTAGGAAAGGTCAGAAGGGATATGTTGTTTCATTTGATCAGCATACAGCGTTTGATAAAGTTAGCCATGATTTTTTGTTTGAAATGTTAAAGTTTTATGGGATTCCTGAAGTTTATGTTGGATGTGTATGACTGGTTTATACACATGCTATGGTAACACCATTAATAGCAAGTAAAGAAGGGAAATGGATACAGGTCAGGCTAGGGGTCAGACAGGGGTGTCCCCTGAGCCCACTATTATGTATTAGACCCATTAATCTGAAGAATATTAAAGAATCAGAAGGTACAAGGGATTAGGGAGGAATGCAGCCCTCAAGAAATTAAATTAATGGCTTATGCCAATGATTTATGTGCATTTATTAGGAATTCACAGTCTTTTAGAAATATTACAGGAGATGAAACAATATAGCAGGCTGTCGGGGGTGAGTCTGAATATCCATAAATGCAGAGGACTTTTGGTAGGTGCCACAGAGGTGGTGGAGTGTCAGGTGGGTGGTATTACTGTTTCAAAGGACCCAATCAAGATCTTCCTGGACATAAGTCTCCACCACTCATTCACACTAGTGGGATTGGCGCCGGAGGCACTAAGACCCATCGGGAGCAAACTTTTTGCTGGAGGGTCGGCGCGAGAGACGGCGCCGCGAGACACGGCGCCGCGAGCAGCGGCTCGAGCGGTAATGACCATCTCGGCGACGACCCTCCAACCGCCTCAGTTCCTTTTTTCCCGCCGTCGAGTGCGCTTCAGTGACGACGTCGCTCGCCTGTCGGGAGTCAAACTTCAAACTAGCGCATAGTTTTCAGTTTGTTTTTTTGTAACATTATCACGATAGTAGTATCGCTTAGTTTTATTCTATTTTTCGTAAAATTTTTCTAATATTTAAATTTAACTTACTTGAAGAAGTCTCGGCCTACTGGACGGAGTCGACCATGAGCAGGTCAGGTGACGGTAGGGAGACTTCGTATGAAAGCTGTTCAGTCAGCCGGGCTGGGTCCGGTCAGCCTCCTTCTCCTCAGCGGGGTTCAGACTACGGTCAGTCCGATGCCCGGGGGATAAGGTATCCCCCGCGGCATAAAATAAGCAGTCGCATTCATGGCACCGTTGCGGCCTCGACTCTTCTTGACCCCAGGTCAAAAAGAGAGACCACTCGAGGTCGCCCTCAATGCTATCTGCGGCGTCGGCGGTCGGTTATCGTTGCTAGTTGCGGTCTCCTTCTTCGGAGTCGCCAGCTTCCGATAATAGTCGTCCTCGACATGGAGCCCCTCCCGTATAGGTGGGGCTCCAGATGAGCAGTTTCATCAGTGGGCGCTCTTATGGGCGATGGGCTCGGAGGTTGGTTCTTCTGCCTGGCTCGGTTTACCGGGCCCTCGGGCTCCGGCGATCAGAGTAGGGCGGTTGGACCTTCCTAGTTGTGGCGCCTTCTTGATGCTAGCGACTCCATTAACTCAAGTGTTTCCCCCTCACATGGCTGCGGCGCGGGGCCTCACGATGCCCTTATCTCCTGGTATTTTTCCGCTTCTTGTTTTCCAGTTCCAGAGGCTTTTCGGCGCCTTCTGCAGGGTCTGTGGCCGTGTCGGCGCCCGTTTTGGGGCGCGAACTGCTTGGCGCCGTTGGCGGCGCGCGTGGTCTCTCGGCGCCATTGGTGGCGCCCGCGTTATCTCGCGGCGCCGCGTAATGCCGTTGGATCGAAGGCGGCGCCCGTTCGGCGGCGTCGTCTGCGATGCCGTTCGGCGTCGTCAGCGGCGCCGTTCAGCAGCGTCGTCCGTAAGCGCCGTTGGCTGCGCCGCTTGTGCGCGTCGTCGGCAGCGCCGCCCGGGCGTTCTGAGGGCGGCGTGCCTCTTGGCGCCCGTCGCCCTCCTGGCCCGTCTTCAGCCCGTTTTGCGTCGTCGCCGGCAGCCCATGGGGACTCTCCTTGTTTTTCTGCCATTTCCTCCTCTCCTAATTTTCACCCTTTCCTGTCCAAACAGTCCTTTCTGGACCATCAGGAGATGATGTTGAGCCTGACCCAGACCTTCGGGTTGGGTGATGAAGTGAGGAAACAGGATCTTTTCTTTGCTACAGAGCCTGTGGTCGAGGACCTGTCCTTAAGTCTCTGTTGAAGAACCTGGGATCCACTTTCTCTCCAGACTACAGACATCGATCCTGGGAAGATATTAAGACTCCAGTATCTTCATGCTCGAGATCCTCACGGATTTGACTCCTCCGATTCAGCTTCCTTCTAGGGCGCTGTCTCAAATGGTATGGAATAACCCTGCTCTTATTCCCCAGTGGCTAAATCCATTGATAAGAAGTATTCAGCTCCCAAGGATCGTCCCATTTTGGCATCCCAAGCCTTTATGGATCCTATTGTAGTCCTGGCAGAGAATGACAAGGTCGTTCTTCCTCAACTACTACAGCTCGACCTATTAACAAAGAGTCTCGTAAGATTGATACATTAGGTAAGAGAGTCTTGCTGCCTCCACTCTAAGTAGCAGACACCAGTTATCAAGGCTATTTTCTCAGTATGAGTATATCCTGTGGCACCTATGAAAGAATGGTTGAAGCTCTTCCAGATTCGGATTCCAAGTCAGAGCTTCTTCTGACCGCTATTAGAGGTATTGAGTCCAATAACCAACAGGTCAAAGCCGCCATGGATGCTTTCGACACTGCTTCTCGCTCAGCAGCCAGGATTTGTACTCGCGCCATTCCTGGCCTGCATTTGGCTTCACTGAATGATGCTCAGCAGCAGGTGATGGCGCTGCCTTTTGATGGCTCCTTTCTTTTTGGCCCTCAGGTGGAGCAAGCCTTAGAGGCCACTCAGAAGACTAGATCGGCCATTAAGTTGGCCAGACCTCCGCCTGCCCCCTCTCGGGGGCATGTGAACAGACGTCAGTTTCATAGTCGTCAGTCCTTTCGAGGGCAGAGGCAGGGAAGCTTCCATAAAAACACCTGCCCAACCTCAAAGAAGACGTAGAGAAAGCGCAGGGACCCAAAGCTCCCAGCGCTACCTTATGAGTCGCTGGCCCAAGTTCCATCCACTCTGCCCGAGGTGGAACTTTCTCCTCCGGTGGGAGGTCGTCTGATGTACTTCTACAACCAGTGGAAGTCCATAACCTCAGACAAATGGGTTCTTCGGATAATTCGCGAGGGTTACTCTCTCAATTTCTTGGAACCCCCCCCGAATTGTCCTCCCATACGACAACCCAGGTTGTCGGCCTTCAGTCAGATCTCTCACATGGAGATCCAGGGCCTTCTGAACAACAGGGAATAGAACTGGTGCCCCGATCTCGAAACACAGGGTTCTACTCCCATTACTTTCTGGTTCCAAAGAAATCTGGGGATGCGCCCATTCTAGACCTCAGAAGTTCAACAAATTCCTCCCCAGGGAGAAATTCAAGATGATTTCCTAGGTACCCTGTTACCCTTGCTGCATCAGCACGACTGGCTGGCCTCTCTGGATATGCAGGATGCTTACCAGCATATCCCCGTCCACCCGACCCACCGCAAATTCCTCAGGTTTGTAGCTTTGGGTCAGCATTATCAGTTCAGAGTCCTGCCCTTTGGGCTATCCTCGGCGCCGCGAGTTTTTACAAAGTGTTGTGCAGTTCTCGCGGCGCATCTCAGGAAAGTCGGACTCCGAGTGTTTCCCTACCTGGACGATTGGCTTCTAGCAAGCCCTTCCGGCCAGGGACTTGGAAGCCGTGCAAGCGACTCCGCCTTCTCACGTCCATGGGAGTTCTGCTGAATTTGAAAATCTCAACTGCAACCCTCCCAGAGCTCCTTTTCATAGGGACGCTAGACACCTCTTCAGCGAGGCTTTCCTTCCAGAGGACAGAAGACTCGACATCCTTCGTATGGCCCGTTACATCAGGGAGAACCAATCGGTTACAGCTCTCTCGATGCAACGCATGTTGGGTCTCATGATGCCCTCGGTCTTCACTGTCCCTCTGGCCCACTGCACATGAGAACCACCCAGTGGATGCTCTCCACTCAGTGGTCCCCGACCTCTCACCCCCAGTCTTATCCCATCAAGGTGACGGAGCCCCTTCGAAGGTCTCTCACCTGGTGGTCTCAAGAGAGCAATCTCCTGGTAGGATTCCCCTTTGCTCCCCCGGATCATCAGATCTCCATCACCACAGATGCATCGCTAATGGGATGGGGAGCTCACTGTCTCTCCCTCCACACTCAAGGTGTATGGACTCAGTTCGAAACTCATCTCCACATAAATGTCCTGGAGATGAGAGCGGTCCTCTATGCAATCCGAGCTCTGAAGGATGTCCTTTGTCACAAGAACATTCTCCTTCAAACGGACAACAAAGCAGTGATGTATTACATCAACAAACAAGCGGTGCTCATTCTTATCCCTTTGCAGGAAGCAATGAGGGTGTGGGAGTGGTGCTTGGAGCACAAGTCTCTGATTCAAGCGGTTTATCTGCCAGGTATACAAAACGACCTAGCAGATCACCTCAGCAGAACGGAGGCAGACCCTCACGAGTGGTCTCTCGATCCAGCCGTAGCTCGGTCCCTGTTCAAAGAGTGGGGGACTCCAGACCTGGACCTTTTTGCATCCCCACTCAACGCAAAACTGCCTCTCTTCTGCTCCAGAAATCCAGGGCCTGGCATTTTCTGTCAGGATGCGTTCAGGCTGCGGTGGACAAAACGCTTTCTTTACGCCTTTCCACCACTTCCTCTAATCCAGAGATACTCCTCAAGTTCGAGTCTCAGGGGACCAAGATGATTCTCATTGCTCCTTCCTGGCCTCGGCAACTATGGTTTCCTCTACTCAACAGTATGTTGGCAGCCTCCAGACCACTTCCTTTGCAAATCAGTCTTCTGACTCAGGGTTCGTTGGTCCATCCCAACCTGAAATCACTTCACCTTCATGCTTGGCTCCTGAAGAGATAGAAGTGAATCGGTTCAACCGTCTCGTAGAGTCTCAGACATCCTTCTGGCTGCTCGAAGCCAGCCACCGAAAACGCACGCTCCAAATGGAAACGTTTTTCTCTGTGTGCAAAATCCTCTTGGAATCCTTTTCCTGTCCTCCTGGCAAGGTTCTGGAGTATCTTTTGGACCTATCAAACTTAGGTCTTCAATACTCCACAGTTAAAGTTCACCTTAGTGCCATCTCAGCTGCCCATGAGCCGGTTTCTTCCTTAACTCTGGCTCAGTTACCTATGGTGAAGAGATTTCTTAAGGATTCTCCATACCAGACCCCTGTTAAGCGTCCAGTTGCAGCCTGGGACATTAACCTGGTGCTGGACATGCTCACTCGAAGCCTTCAACCCTTAGCTACCTGTGAGCTAAAATTTCTTACCTGGAAGACTGCCTCCTGGTGGCCATTACCTCAGCCCGCAGGGTCTCTGAGATACATGCACTGGTTACGGACCCTCCGTATACTGTATTCCATAAGGACAAGGTAGTTCTCCGTACTCATCCTAAATTTCTTCCCAAGGTTGTGTCAGAATTCCATCTGAACCAACCTCTGGTACTTCCCACATTTCGCTAATTTCCAAAATGAAGGGAACGAGCTCTTCATTCCTTGGATGTTAAGAGAGCCTTGAGTTCTATTTAGATAGAACCAAGGATGTTCATAAGACTCAGCAACTGTTCGTTTCTTTCAGCGACACCGGCTGGGTCAACCTGTCGCTATTAGATGTATCTCTTCATGGTTAGTGGCATGCCTTCGTCATTGCTATTCCATGGCTCAAGTTAAATTAGAAGGTAGAGTGTCGCTCACTCTACTAGAAGTCAGTCGGCATCCCTGCTGATGCCGCAATGTTCCAATTGCAGATATGCAACGCCGCTACCTGGAGCTCAGTGCATACTTTCGTTAAGCACTATGCACTGGATGTTCATGCCAGGCGGCATTCCGCATTCGGCAGAACTATCCTTAATGGGCTTCTATCTTAGACGCGTGAGCTCTGGCTTTCCTGCCGCCCTTTTGGGGGATTATCAGCTTGGTACTCTCCCACCAGTGTGAATGAGTGGTGAGACTTATGTCCAGAAGATAGGAAAATTACGACTCCTACCGTAATTCTTGATCTTCTTGGACGAGTCTCCACTCATCCTCACACACCACCCTCCATCCCCGAGCTCACCGCTGTATTGGTCTTCACTCCTCAAATCTTTAGGCCGTGAGGACTTCTTTGCTGACCCTTCTTACACGGGTCATACGGACTATCTTATGTCCGTTTTTAATGTTGGGTTTACCCTTTTTCGTTGAGTTGCGCTGCACCTCCTTGGTAAAAAGGTACTGAGGCGGTTGGAGGGTCGTCGAGATGGTCATTGCAACTAGAACGCTGCTCGCGCTTACGTGTCTGTGTTGCCGTCTCTCGCGCCATTCCTCAGCAAAAAGTTTGCTCCCGATGGGTCTTAGTGCCTCCGGCGCCAATCCCACTAGTGTGAATGAGTGGTGGAGACTCGTCCAAGAAGATCAAGAATTACGGTAGGTACGTAATTTTCCTATTTTAGGGGTATGGTTTGGGGAGGGAGATATGCCTGGTCAGAACTGGGAAGAAAATTTACTGATCTGTGAAAACAAGGTAACCAGATGGAAAAGCTGGAAGTTTTCTAAAACTAAAAGAATTTTTGGTTCCGTGTTTATTATATATTAGTGCAGTGTTTCCTTTGCCTTTACAGTTGGAGACAAAATTGTTGCAATTTTATTTTCAAATGTTGTGAGGATCTCGTCTCAATCTGGTCAAAAGGGAAATTACATATCTTCCCTTAAATAAGGGTGGGTTGAACATGATAAATCCAGTGGTGTTTTTTTCCACACCATTTTTTGGTCTGGGTCCTTTCAGGTAGTTCTGCAGGAGAAGGATTCATTGGTCAAAACATGGTTGACTAATAATTTGAAACCTGTTTTACAGCTGTGGGTGGAGCAGCCTGTGAGATTTAACCATAGATGGAACGTTTCCAAATGTTTTAGACCTACATTGAGGAAAATACATAAGTGGGGAATCTGTAGATCACAGTTAGCAGGTAAATCAAGGAAGGCATTACATTGTCAAATTCTAGCCTTGGTAGGACCAGAAATGGTTGACTTTAAAGGGTGTTTACCTTCTGACAGTAATTTAGTAGTAAATTGATTAATGAATAAAAGGATACCACATAGAATGTGGGATGTGGTTTGGTTGGTTTCCCATGGGAGGTTGGGGGTTCAGGGAAATAATAAGCATAAATTTCTAGATAAAAGAACTTGTTTATACCCTGAATGTGAAAATCAAACAGAATCAATGGAGCATTTTCTTTTAGAGTGTCCATTTTTAAGGGGGGTTGGAGATATTTAGCTAATAGATGGGATCTGATTTGGATGCAAGTACTGACATATGAGCAACTGACTTTGGGGAATTACTCAGGCCTGTTGGTTAATAGGGTAGACGCAACTTTAAATGCATTTTTTGCTATTTTACTGTTTTATTTGTGGCAAGCTAGGTGTCAGTTTATATTACAACAAAAGAAAATGTCTTATGCTTCAATATGTAGGCTTAGTGAAGCAGCCTTGAGAGAGGCGTATGTAGAGGATGTACAAAATTACCCTAGATCTAAGGTACAAGCTTGGTGGAAAGGTTTTCCTTTTTTCAGAAATATGGTTGATTTTGAGGGCTTGTGATTGGTGGGGGAGGATTGTTTTGTGGGAAGAAGTATGTTAGACGTTATGGGGTGATGTTCACTGTGTGCAGGATAACACGGGTTTTGGTTTGGGATTGCTGGATGTATTGGACTTTATTTTCTATGTTTAAAGTAATGCAACACTGAGGATGTAAATATGTTTTAAAAGTGTTCAATAAAAAATTCCCCTACTCTGCGCTCTGTCCTCCTGGCAGGGTGACAAGATGGCCAACAAGCAGGTGGAGGAGGAGGATTTGGAAGAGATAATGGATTTCTCAGATCAAGATACAGAGACAAATAAGCAGAAAACAATGAATATGGAGGAGAACCAAATGCTAAAACTCGGGAATGCATCTAAGCTTGAAGTGACAAGTGGTACTGCAATGGAACAGACAGACAGAACTAAAGTACCTGAACTAACTTCAGGTAGCGACTCTGACCATACTGAAACAATGGGTAACAATATACAGCATTCAAAAGGCCCAAATCTGAATGCTACGGACATAAATGTGCTACAGAAGCAGTTCAAACTTGAAGAAAGACATTATTTCCTAAAGAAAATGCACCTAGAAAGAAAAATGAGTGTTATGAGCTGACAAGCAGGAGACGCCTGTCAAAAATGCTCAGCTGTGTGGCGATGATGCAGTAGCATCAAAGGGTGCGACGGTAAGCTAGGTGGAGGAGGTGGAGGCCGCTGAAAATGTCACGCCGACTGTACGAATGGATGTCTCCCCAGGAACCACGTCGGGAATGGCAACTACAGGCACAGTACAGCCTGGCCTAAGATGCTCTGGGGAGAGAGTTGTTCAAGAACAAACTTCAGGCGAATGGTCAGTTAAAGGTGCACTTGAAGTGGCAGACTGGCAATGAGACACAAAAACAGGTCAGTGGCTCTTGGGGAATGCCCCAATTATAATACAAAAAAGTAGTGAAGCACATACAGCGCAGAGCGGCAGGAATCAAAGCACTGAAATGACACATAATTTAGAATTTCCTCCAGAGCTAGCTCTCACTCAGAATCCATGCTTACAGTTAAAAATTGACAATATACAAAATGGTTCTCAAGGGGGATGCCCCAGTACATAATCTGAGCAACCACAAAGGTCTTTAAATATTATTAACAACACAGCATTGAAAACATTTGCCTCGATATTTAAGACCCCGATTTATCCTGCAAAATGACATAATGCTGTAAGACTGTCCTACACGGGTGGAATGCAAGAGCCTCCAGACAGGCTATATGTAGCCAAAACACTCTTAAAGGAATCCATGAAGTTCTTTTCAACAGAAATATATGCAGTCATTCACATTTCAGGGGAGACGACATTCGATGTGAGCTTTAAAACAGTGAATGGCCTTGAGAGATTTTGGATTAAATATAACACTTTGAAGAAATCTTCCTTGTGGGCCCCATTTGTGGCAATCCCCCTAACTAAACCTGCACACAAAAAACATAACTGTCCTGTTCAGAAATGAGGGGGTTAGTGTGCATGATCTCGTTTACTGGCTGAAACAGAAATGTACTATCATTGAAGATCCAGGAGGCTATAATGGATTCTGAAAATATATGGACAGGAGGCTGGAAAGTAAAAGTGATGTTAAAAACAACAGACACAGGGGTGCTTCATCTACCAAACTCATCTTTTTATGAAGAGACAGAGGCATACTATTTTATGCAGGATAGCCAAAAATGTGCTACAAATGTGGGTCTACGGAGCACCTAAGTAGCATCTGTGATAAGCCACGCTGTAGCATATGTGGGGAAGTGGGACATCCAGGAATGAACTGCATAAATTAATGTAAATGTAACCTATGTGAAACCAGTGGTCATACTTTTCAAAACCATAAGTGGGCAGTGCACAACATACAGGATCAGGCAGATGGGAAGGAGCAAAGACTCCGTATTGCTGTAACACAAAGAAATAGGATCAGCCAGAGAAGGATGCAGAATACACAAGAGAATGGAGAGCCAAATGAAGAGTCCCCCACCCTTCCCCTGCAATCCCACCCACCCCCATTGCCAACATTCCTACTGATACAGATGTTTCACAGGAACAAGACCAGTAGTAGTTAATATTGCAGCACCCCAGAGACGGAGAATCCTGGAGAACATTGATAGGCGGTACAGAAGAAGCACCCAGTGTTTCTATGTCCCGACCCCGAACCCCAGGGCTAGAGGAAGGAAGAAGAATAACCAGACAAACATCGAAGAACACTCTTAAGGAGACCTGAAGATCATACACAATAGCACCTACCACAAACAAATTTGATATTTTACAATCGGAAAACACGGAAGAAGAATCAGACAACTCTTCAGTAGAATCCTCTATATTGGCGGGAACTACAGACACAGAAGTGGTAGAAAGACCCACAGGGCAACAGAAAAGGAAAGCTAAAGTGAAATTTAAGAATAAAGATTCTAGCTGGAAGGGGAAGTACAAGAAATAAGTATGGCCAGGGAGGCTCACTCTTTCCACACCATAAATGTAAATAGCATGAAACGAATAGAAAAGAGGAAAATCATATTCTCCTTTCTGACTTATTTACATTTAGGTTTCATCTTCTTACAAGATACCCAATTACATACAATGAGAGAGCTACAGGAGGCCTCAAATATGTGATTCATAGGCCCCTCATACTGGTCTATAGGGCAGGAGTGCCCTGTTCAGGGGTGGGATTGTATTTAAATGCCCAGAAGTTAAACTCCTGAAAATATTTGATTTAGTGCTGGGTAGAGCATTAATCCTAAATGTGATACTACATTCAATCCCATATAGGCTCATTAATATCTATGTGCTATAAACAAAGGCCATACAGTGCGGCCTTTTTAATATTATACAGCCCTATTTGCACTCCACGCATACGATTGTATTAGCTGGGAATTTAACTGCCTTTTGAAAGTAAAAACTGCTAAACAATACTGTGACTGCAGTACATTGGCACAAATAGTGCAAAGAGCCAAGCTTAGAGATGCATTTCACTATCACACTCATTTAGACTCCCCTACTTTTCAAAAAGGAAATGTGGTCTCTAGAACTGACTACATTTTCCTATCTGAAACCATGCATATTCTGAATGCAACTGTAACAACCACAGAATTTTCAGACCATAGGATAGTATCTGTGAAGGCGGGGGACACTATCAGCTGGCCCAAGGGGCCTGGGTTTGGGAAAAATGAACACCTCACTATTGTCTGATCAATATGTAAGTAGAACTATTAGTAATTTTATAGCTGCAAGGAAATCAGGTTATATTTTCTTTAAAAACCCGATTGACTGGTGGGAAGACATGAAACAAGATTTACAAAAACTATGTAAAAGAATGTAGAAATCAGAGTATGGAGTGTTATCTCAAATACATACAAAAAAGGAAAATTCTACAACAGCGTATGACCATATCATATGAGACAGGGCAGAATCTGGTGATTCAAATAAATGAGGTTAAGAAGCAGATGCTATAATTCCATAATAAAAAGGCAAGAGCATTATATCACCAGCAGAAGTTTGAAACTCAGGGTAGAATGGACACCATTTGAAAGCTGGCAAAAAAAAAGCATGAGCTAAAGACATGTCTGTTTTGAAGGATAGGAATGGGACAGAGTGTACCACAAATGGGGATATTTTGAAGGTGGTATCAGAATACACTAGGAATATGTATGCAAAACTACAAAGAGAAAAAGGTAACTTGAGGGATTTTATTTTCAGGTTCTGAGATACCAGACATAGAACAATCCAGACTGCAGGCTCTGATACAGCCCAGTCAAGAAAAAGAAGTATTAGATGCTATTTCCTCATTGGAGGATGAGAAATCCCCAGGACCGGACAGCCTGCCTAATGAGATCCTGAAAACAGTAGGAAGAAAATGGTCGAGGGAATTGACAGAGGTTTTTAACAACATGCCGTGTACTAAACAAATTCCTCTAGGTATGAATATGGGTGTCTTAACATATATTTATAAGAAAGGAGACAAACTGGAGCTGCAGAACTTGAGACCGATTACCCTCCTAAACTCAGACTTCAAAATATTAACAAAAATATTATCGAAAAGCTTGTACAAAATAACAACAGAAATAATATCCTTGGCACAAACATATTGCATCCCAGGAAGGAATCTACATAGTCATATATATAATCAGAGAACTGGTGGAACAAGGCAAACTAGGTAATACAGATGTTTTTTTAATCTCTCTCTAGACCAAAAGAAAGCATTCGACCAAGTAGATCATGATTTCCTATGGGAAGTTTTGAATCACTATAAAATACTGCAGGAGATGATTAGCTGGTTAAAATGTATTTCTGAAACAGCCACGGTAATTCCTGTGGTACAGGAATGGAAAGGTCCTATAATTCATTTGCAAAGAGGTATAAGACAAAATTGTCCTCTCAGCCCAATATTGTATGTTTTTTTAGACCCATTATTAAGGAAAACAAATAATGCCCAACAGGTAACTGCAATAAAAGTAAGAGAAGCAATATTTCTCTATAAAGTCATCGCATATGCAGATGATATGAGTGTAATGGTGCAGAATGAGGAATCTATTTTACATGTACAGGAAATTTGTGCAGCATTTGGGACTCTATCAGGAGCTTCTTTAAACCTGAAGAAATGCATTGGGCAGAGACTGAACTATTCATTGCAGTTTAAGGGTATTCAGAATGGGATCGCAATCGCACCTGACCCAATAAACATTTTAGGTGTCCAAATGGGGAATGTAAATATGGATGAACTAAATTAGGAGACAAAAATAAACTTAGGAAAACAAAAGGTGGCACAATGGAACCAATGGAAATTTTGTAAGAAAAAAAAATAATTTCTCTTATAAAAACTTTTTTGATACCTGTATTTCTTTATATAAATTTTGTGTTTCCACCGCCCCCCCCCCAAAAAATTGGAAACTACGCTTCTCAGTATATTTTTTCAGGCATGTTGGGGAAGCCGTCTGAACCCTATAAAAAGGAACAAATTATAATTTCCTTGTAACAGAGGAGGACTAAATATGCCAAACCCCATCTTGTTTTTTAGTACTTTTTTATATATATAATAATATAAAACCATTATTAGTTCAACAAGAAATAGGTGGGGAACAATTTATTTTCCACAAATGTAAACACTGGTTGCAAAGTTGGGAAAATCAGTCATTCCCCCCCTTTTAAAAAAACAGTAACAATACCAGAGTACATTAGGTGTACTTTTGTGAGACTAAAACAATGGAATGTGACTATTAGACAGATAAGCAATCTGCAAAGGAAACATATGTATTTTTTACTTATTGGATACAGTTTGTACAGTAGAGATTGTTTTTAATAATTGTCCAGATCCATACAGAAAATCAGTACAAGATATGTTAAACAACAAAAGAGTACCAGAGCAAATGTGGGATTTCCACTGGCCCGGCTGGCATGACAGAATTAATGTAAAATCAGACCAAAAACTTAAGCAGCTGCAGGCTAGAATGTGCAGTAGGCTACAGTGTATACAAAAAGAAGAAACAATAGAACATCTGTTGTTTCAATGTTCATTTCTGGATTTTGAAAGTGTGTGGGTATACAATGAGGAAATAGCATCTTTTGATATTTTATGTTTATTCTTTTCTTCAAAAACAAACATTTGTTATACTTTCTTTCAACTTTACATATATAGATCAGAATGAGGGCGCCACTCCTCTTAATACTAACTACTGGGCCATTAAAAGAAATTAAGATACGTCTTTGGAGGGTACCACCATTATAATAAAAATACAAAATGCATAGTAGTTTGTCTGTATAGAGTCCAAGAGCTGCATGGTTAAATTTCTTTTTAAAACTGTAGTAATAAATATCCAGTATCCTTCCCTGAATTCGGGAATAAGGAAGCCATGCTTATCCACAATTAGTACACTAAAAGTGTACTAATAAGAAAGGAACTTGTCTGGCCCTAAAACAGCATTTCTGTTATATCTAAATTATTTCAGGCTACCAGGTATTAATAATCAAATATAAACAATCAGTTACAACAGAGCTAGTTATTATCATAAAAGCCCTAAAATGAACTGAGCAAGGACATAGCGAAAAGTAGTAAAATCAAACATTAAAGCCTTCTACATCCCAACCCTTATCTTTTATATAACCCACCTAGAAATTAGAAATTAAAAGTAACGTGCTCAATGGGTGGGAGAAGGCATTATTCACTTAATTACATTACGTTCACCCTCCCTGATCCTTTACCAGTTCAAAGTAAGTGTCCGCATAGATAAATTGGATTTTCAGGTCCCCTCTTTGTCTGATGTTGGATCATCTTCTTCGATGTGTGTCCGAGAAGTTGGGACGTTCCGTTGGGCCCATTTAAGAGCCTCTGCTGGATCCGAAAAGATGTATACTTTATTCCGGTAAACGATCCTCATACGGGCTGGGAAGATCAGACCATAAGGTATTCCTGCTTCGCGTAGAAGGGCTCTAACCCCGTCAAATCTTTTCCTCCGTTGTCTCGTGGCATAGGAAAGGTCAGGAAACATCATTATTTGCTGACCATCGTGCAATAAGGTTTTTTTTCTTCTTGCTAACGCCAGAAGATAATCTCTCGCTCCCACTCCGTTTAGCACCATTACAACAGTGCGTGCGGCATCTGGATTATCCTGGCGGCCGTGAAAAGCAACACGGTATGCCTTTTGCATATTTTGTACGGCCTGAGTCGCCTCTTCTCCCAACTGGGTTACGATCCATTCTTGGAGAAATAAAACCAGATGGTCCTCCTCACAGCCTTCGGTGAGTCCAAGGATCTGTATGTTGCTAGCCCTGGCCTGGTTCTCCAGCATTTCCAGCCGGGATCTAAGGTGCATGTTTTCTTTTATCACTGAGGCCACAGCTCCCATTGCAGAGTCAGCCGTCTTGGTGGCCGTAGACGATGCCAGAGTAACTGATTCGAGCATCGACTCGACAGCTGTAACACGAGTGGTTAGGCAGTCAAATTTTGTAGATAAGCTTGCCACTGATGCAATGAGCTGATTCGTTTTATGTCCCAAAGTTTGCATTGTCTCCTCTCCCGTTCCTACTTCGAAGTCGGGTTCTCGGCCTACTGTAGTCCTCGTGGAGGGTGCTCCCGAGGTTCTCCTGGTTCTAGCTCCGACGCCCTGCTGTTTATCTTTGCGGGGATTGCCCATATCTCTTCAGTAAAGTTTCAGCTTCCAAAAATATTATAAGTTTATCGTGCTGGCCAAAGATTATCTAATGTATTTTTAGAATTTTTATCGGATAATAAGAGAGCCTTAAAGTTCAGCAGCCATAATGCTCGGGCTTCACAGCGCCCCCCGAGGAAATAGCATCTTGATCACTTATGAGAACATCATGTATGGGGTATTCAATAATGCATGGAATCAGTGGCATAAAAGTATGTTATAGGTATTAATGGTAATATTCAAATGGAATATATGGACAATGCGATGTGGTTTTACACTACAACAAAAAGAGGGTAGTCAAATAGAATTGCTAAACAAAGTTACACAGGATCTCCAATGTATTTATTATAAACAGGAAAAAAAAAAGTCCAGAGAAGCAGTATTATAGCTTTGGAAAGGGCTTCCTTGGATAACAAACACGGATGCACCCATAACATAAAATAATAGAACTAACAGATAGAGAATGTGGAATGTGGTTATCTAAAAGAGTATTGTACAAAATGAGATTTAAATTAGTTGTTACATAGATTTCAAATAAAAGAATGGAAAGCAGATATGCTCATGTAATATCTGTATTTCTATATATTGGATTGTAAACGTGTGTATGATGTTTGTTTTTTTAATAACAAAATTCCACTACTCTTGGGGACTTCTGGTGACATCACCTGATGAGAGGCAGCTGAACTCCGGTTCTCCGCTACCATCCCTCCAGTAAAGTCGGAATTTAACTTGTGTAATAGACCTACCCCCAGCAAATTATTATCTCTCCTGATCCTCAGATGGCCGGGAAGCCTCCTAAGTCGAAGCCAATGAAAATGGCGAATAAGTTGAGTGGCAAAATGAAGTAGTTACTTCTCGGTGGGGACAAGGAAGGATTTGCGGCCCTGGTACCTTGTGGCCACTCACCATCAGAGTCCACAGCAGAATTTGAAATGGATAATTTGGACACTCCTACAGACACAACCTGCACTCTGCAGTGTATTTTGGCCACAGTCAACAAGATCGATTCATCACTGGCAGACCTGCGACAGGAGGTCCATTCGTTGGACAAAAAAGTTTCTGCCAATGCGAGCAAGGTGACAAAATTATCAGAGGCCCAGGACATGCACGAGCGACTGATTTTACAGTTGCTGCAGTGGGACAGACAGGTCCAGTCCAAGCTGGAGGACCTTGAAAACTGGGTGTGCCACAATAACTTTCGGATCCACGGCATGCCCGAGGGAGCAGAAGATGGCTTTGTGAGCCCCCATTGATGTTATGCAGCATTTGCTTTGGGCCCTGTTATCAATCCCCCCAGACCTCAACCTAGATATAGACAGAGTGCATAGGTCTTTGGGCCCTCGAGCAAAAGATCTGAACACCTGGCCAAGGTCGTGGGTCATCCGAATGGTTTACTTTCAAAGCAAGGACTGGGTGTTAAAAGATGCATGGCATTTGAAAGATCTAAAGTACCAGGAGACAAACATATATTTCGACCAGGATTTCTCCACCGCATTACACGTGGAATGCCAGCAGGTATGAGCTTTGATTAAAAAGCTCAAGGTGAAAAGAAATATGAAAGCACAATTGCAGTATCCAGCAAAAATTTAAATTTTTTTAGAAACCGGTCCGAGAACTTTTGATACCCTAATAGAAGCAGCCCCAACTCTGCAGGATCCTGGTGTTACTCACCCAAATCTGGAACTCCAGAAAATGGAGCAGAAGTTAACATCTTCAGTGTGGTCAGTGGTTAAAAAGGGCCAGAATAAAAAGTGGAACCCATCAGGGAGCTTATCAGGAGGCACCCTCATGAATGTAGCTACATTAATCAGCCAAGCAGAGAAGCAGAGCCAGGAAGGACAAGGGACTGTGCAAGCATCCAAATCTCCCAAGTGCTGAAGTACCGTGACTAACAATACGGCAAGGGAGATGATTGGAGAAAAGGGTCTAGCCCCCACTGGGGCCAATTTACCTCTTGAAGTAAAGAACCCTGATATCCATGACTGAGAATAACAGGGGAGAGGTTTATACGGTTATGGTTCACTGGGGCTCCAAGCTAAAAGTAACCACACTGATTGGGGAGAGAAGATCCGTGGTCTTGTTTAACAAAGTGATTTAACGTGTATAGTAATTTAGGGCAGAATAATTGGGGGTGGATGAGAGGGGGGAAGGGGAAGATGAAGAAAGTATGTTGTATTGGGAGGTTTAAACTGTAAATGGAGGGGGGGTATGGGGAAGTAAAGGGTGTTTGGCTGCACATTCGGTGATGGAATGTATAGTGGCCACAGATCTCTACCTACTTAAGTCAGAGTGAGTGCCCATGGCCCTAGTGGAAATTCCCACATAAGGCCAATTTCGGATCACACCAAGTGATCCCACCCCCAACAGTAGCAGGGTGGGAAAATGTTTTTTCCTTGGAAGTACATCGGCAAGTTTACCCAGAGTTTTTATTCATTATAAGTTCCTTAACTTTACCAAAGGAACATGCAGTTTAATGATCGTTCTTGTTTGAACATGTTAAATTGTTTTGTTGGATTGTATATAGTTATGCAATTTAATATTGAGACAACTCAAAGGTATTGGGAACAGATATTCCAAATGCATCGGGTGGATGTGTGGTGTAAGGGAAGGGGACAACTTCCGAGGAGGGAGGGAAGGGATCTCATCAGAGGGATTTTGTTTTTTCCTGTCTATCCCACAATGGCTAGTTTAAATATAATTTCCTACAATGTCAAGGGGGTAAACTCCCCAATTAAACATACTAGGTTATTAAATGAATTGAAATCTCTTGGGAATGACGTGGCTTACCTCCAAGAGATGCATCTTTCAGAGATTGAACATGCAAAGTTGCGTAGGGCGTGGGTGTGCCAAGTTTGGGCTGCTTCACATCTGAACTCTTTAAGAAAGCAAGGGTGGCTATCTTGGTGAAAAGAAACAGCCGATTAATAATTAAAGGCTCAGACCAAGACCTACAGGGACAATATGTGAGGGTCACAGGAGAACTAAATGGTAGAATGGTACATTTAGTGAATATCTATGCCCCGAACACCAAAATCAATGGGTTTCTGCAGGTACTCTTCTCCAAGCTGGCCGCCCTACCACAGGGACAGCTCATCATTGGAGGAGACTTAAACATATCTCCTTTCCCACATATGGACAGGTCGGGGGGGGGTCTTCCACGAACTGGGGAGCAACCCAAAAACTTAATGCGCTAACCGCACAGATGAGACTCATTGATGTGTGGAGAGCTCTGCATGAGATGGAAAAAGATTATACATTCTACTCTAGTGCCCAAAAAACATACTCTAGAATAGATTTATTTTTTATGCAGCAGTCCGATCTACATTATACTAGAAATGCAGGCATCCATCCCATTACCCTGTCACATCACGGACCAATCTCTATTAGACTGGGAGGCAGTATAGCGCAGTGGTTTAAGGCTCTGAGCTGCAATTCTGGTGACATCCAGCAGACCAGACCTGGGTTTGAATCCCACAGCTTCCACTTGCATACTGTGTGACCCTGAGCAAGTCACTTAACCTCCTTGTGCTCCCAGGTCGCGCTTGTAAAAAAGCTTTCAGATTAGTGTGCTAATCCTGGTTAAACAACCAAAAAAAAAAAAAAAGACTACACTATGGTCAAGAGAAGGGAATTAAGAAGTGGAGACTTAACACGTCCTTAACTAAACGATAAGAATTTTGTAAGGCGATTAACAAAGGCAGCTAAAGATTTAGCCATGGACTCCCCCAGTG
This sequence comes from Neoceratodus forsteri, assembly GCA_016271365.2. NCBI lineage: Eukaryota > Metazoa > Chordata > Ceratodontiformes > Ceratodontidae > Neoceratodus > Neoceratodus forsteri. The sequence continues at coordinate 47,965,237 of CM028136.1, read as the reverse complement.
CAAGATTGCTCCCCACAAATATGGTGGAACACACTTAAAGCAGCCCTGTAAGGCCAAGCCATAAGCTATGCCTCGGCTCAAAAGAAACTGATTCAGACTAAAACAAACCATTTGATTAATCGGATCAAGGAACTAGGAGAACAGCTTAAACAAACCCCAGGGAAAGAAAAAAATTGGGCGGGAATTGAACAAAGTAAGAACTGAACTTACTAAATTAGAAGAGAGAAAAGCAAAAGGAATTCTAAGATTCACAAATTACAAACATAATGAAGAGGGGGGGGGATCAGCTCGGCTTTTAACTTTCCGCCTCAGAAAGGCACAGGCCGAAAGAAGCATACAAAGCATAGTAGATGAGCAGAGAAAGAGGACGGTTCTCCCAAAAGAGATAGCATGTCAGATTAGATAATTCTACCAAAACCTCTATGCCGGAAGATAAAACAGATGAACAAGTCCGATTGGACACTAAAACTTTCATGAGAGGCACAAGAGATGTTATCAGCACCTATAACCCATCAAGAAATAGAAAAAAAATCACAGGGCTTCCAAAGGATAAATCTCCTGGCCCTGATGGCCTAGGGGTGGAATTTTATGAAAAACTTTAAAAAACCGTGGTACCCTGGTTGCAGAAAGTCTTTAATGCCTGTTTAGAGGAGGACCGCTTGCCATCATTGTGGGAGGAGGTGATGGTAACAGTCATTCCTAAGCCTGGTAAGACAGGCACAGCCTGCGCAGATTTCAGGCCGATATTGCTCCTTAATCAAGTTCTGAAAATTCTCATCAAGATTTTGGTAGTGCAGGCCGGCCAGGTGGCACTGAGGGTTGAGGCACTGGACGCCATACCTCGCGCCATGCTGGCGACCTGGGTTCGGGAATGAGCCCAGATCATTGGGGGTCAGCAGGGGAAGACTAGGATCGAGCATCTGTAGACTGCTCTCCGAGTTCTGGGGTGGGTTGGGGACACTCACTGCACTGTAGCAACTTCTGGGGACACCCGGAGGTACTATCAACATTGATTCATGTGTGGGGGAGCGTGGCGGATGTCAGTACGTTGTGACTAGATGTCATTGCATGTCTGTGCTCCAAGGGACTAAAAGAGGAGGAAAATTGGGCTGAGTGTGACCATGCAGCCTGATGGCTGTGCTCTACGCTGTCCAGAGGACTTGTGAGGAGTCCCATCGGGGAGGGTTCCAGGGCTGTCCTGGCTACGAGAGGCATCGGGGGGCCCTCCAGCAGGATGGCAAGACTGCCGTCCCGGACCCTTCTGGGTGCGGTTAGAGCCACCCAGCTCTCTGGGCAGGCAGAGCTGGCAGCTGGATGCCCCCCTGCCAGGAAACGACGCAGCAAGGCGGAAAAAATACAAAGAAGATTAAAAAAAAAAGATTTTGGCAGTGCAGCTTCAGAAACATATAGAGAATCTGGTCCATCCTAACTAAACGGGCTTTATACTTCACTGCCATATGTCGGACAACATTAGACTATTACTGAATGTAATGGCACAGAGTGCCCAAGCTCCCCTCCCTCAGATAGCCCTATTTTTAGACGCAGAAAAGGCCTTTGATCACCTCAATTGTATGTACATGAAAAAGGTTCTGGGGCATATGGGGGTTGGGGGTAGTTTTTTTTAAAATGGGTCTCTCTTTGCTACCAGCACCCTACAGCTAGGATCAAACTAAATAGGACTATGTCCGACAGACTAGAAATTGGAAGAGGGATGAGGCAGGGGTGCGCCCTGTCTCCCCTCCTCTTCACCCTAAGCATGGAACCTTTATCCTGGGCAATAAGGAAAAACACTGAGATAAAGAGAGTATCACGATTAATCAGCATACAAACAAAGTGTCATTGTATGCTGATGACACCTTAATATTCTTGGAGGATCCTGTGTCATCCTTGAAACCCATGTTACACCTTCTAGAGCGATTTGGCAAGATATCTGGGTTTAAAACTAATCTAAATAAATCTGAAGCCATAGCACTCAGTATAGCCCCAACAACGGTTGTACACTCGGTTCCATTTAAATGGGTGAGAGACAAGGTCAGATATCTGGGGATCCAAATCCCCAGAGATTTGTCTAAATTGTATCAGCATAATTTTACAGTTCTGAGATGGGAAATTTTTAAAGATCTAAACAGGTGGCAAAATATGCCATTTACATTCCCAAATAGAACTGACGCAGTTAAAATGAATGTTTTACCGAGATACTTGTTTCTCTTCTTGACCCTCCCAATCCCATTCTCCAGAACAGACTGGAAAGAGCTCAGGAAAAAAATTTTCCAATTTCAACTGGGCTGGGAGATGCCCATGGAGAAGGTGGGACTTGTTAACGGTGGTCTGGGGGTACCAAATTTCTATAATTAGTGATGTACGGATATCCGACTCGGAGATCCAATCCAGTCGGATATCAGGCTTTTTCCCCATATCGAACCCGATCGGTTTTTAAATTTAAATCTGGTCCGGTCAAGTATTTTAAAATGCATCTGCCCAAGAAAGCTGATGAAGCAGTGCCTCCTCCTGAAGTGGCTCCTTTGTGAGGGCAAACTAGAGAGACTGCTCCTCGAGGAGAGGTTTTTCTTTTTACTTTGGGTTTCAGCAGCTGTTTCCAGAGGAGAGGGTTACCGCTTCAGGGCATTGAATTCAATGCACTTAATTACTAATTACTGTAAGTGTATGTCATTCAACTCCGTGACGTGATAATCAACCCCATGTCACCAGGTACCGCTTGACCAAAATGCCTCCTAAATCAACACCTATTAAAGTGTTAATCTGAAACAACACTAGGGAAAGTATGTGTGTATAAAAAAAAAAAAAAAGGCAAAACAGAAAATCACAGTATGGCAAAAGCACAATTGCTGCAGACCACCAGGATGTAATGTGAAACTATTTCATACTTCAGACAATCCACTAAGTGCTACGTTGAGAACTTAAACACTGGTTGCCGGACACCTGAATATGTCTGAGATATGTTTATTAGAAAAAATATTTTTTTTAAATAAAAAGAAACATTCTTGGTCCCGTTAATAGGTTGTACTATGTCAACGGCTGTCTAAATCGAGCAGACTTAAAATAGTTTGAACTTCATTTGACTGTATGTTTTTGATAAGGGTTTTACACTTCACAATCCAATTCAAGTACTTTAGGCTTTACTTTCAAAAGATGCTTGACATATGCACAGGATGGAAAAAGTATTTTGAAAAACATGACGTTTATTGTAGTAATTCTTTTATATTGAAAGATGGGTTATTAATAAGAAAAAACAATCACAGATCGTCAGAATTTAAGGTAAAATGAGCATTGTGGCCAAATGCAAGTCTGCTACAGACATCGTTCCTCAAACAGATCGACATTTTTTTTTTTTACGCACGGAGCGAGTCACAATAGCAGAGTTGCACAGGGTATTGTTTTGTACTCACCACTGTGCGGTCCTGCTGCCCCTGGAAAACTGCCTTGAGGGTGGCTGCGGGAGTTCGTAACTGCGTTGCGATCCTGAAATTCTACCTACGGACCGAACAAAGAAACCCTACCTGCTGACTTTTTGAACTTAGCGCCTTAAGCGCCCCCACTCATTGGCCCTCTGCAGGTGGTGACGCTCTCTCTCTCTCTCCGCTACAAAGGGAGAGCCTGTCCCACTACTTCTGTGCCTTTCTGTGACTCTGTGCGGAAGGGAAGTGAGGGAGAATCTTCGGCCCAGCTGCCCAGCCCATTCCCTCCTCCCATTAAATGCCTGCATGCTCCGCCTCCAGGTCCTGTCTTACCCTATCAGCTAGCGGGGGAGGTCCTGTACACATAATATGGCATAACTTGCTATAAACCACAGCAAGATCATTCATATATTTATTTTTCTGACATTGTCTGGACAATATTGTGACTAGCCTACTTTTTATTATGGCTGGTCCTTACCGATTGGCTCTCATCCAAGGGAGGTCCTGCTTGACAAGAGCAGGTATACTACTGTCTAAAATGCCTGGAGAGGCCAGTATATTCCTGTCAAAAGTGACCAGTGTGAGCTTACTCAGTGCCTGGTCAGGAGCTGCCACCCAAGAAGCATAGCCTGGCCTCTCACTGACCCTATGCTCACAGCCTAACCTGTCCTTGCACTCATTGATCTATAAATTATGTTCCTATTTCCATTTTGACAATAACTGTGTTACTGTACAAATACTGTGATACTTGTGCCCATACTGTTTGACTGTACAGTAGTCTACGCTCTTCTGCCCCACCTGCCATTTACTGATATTTGGTACCTTGATTGCCTCCTTTGTTACAGCATCAGTCTCCCCTATTTCCCCTCAGCTCTACCCTGTCTCCCTGATGACCGGGCCCTGACTACTAGTTGGCCCAAGCCCCTAGCTCGGATGTGGCCCAGGCACCCACACCTCCCACCTAAGGGAAGAAAGCCCCCCACGGCATTGTCTGAGGGTGTGCTGCCCTCCTCTTATAGGTCTCTGGTATTAGCTGGTCTCATACTGGGGCTTACCCTGCTCCAAGTGGTCACTACTCCCTTGCTGACCTCAGGGGGATATTGGGAGAAGTCTCCCTCCTACGAGGTGCCCGACTTCACTTTCTCAAATATCCTAGTGACCACTAAGACCCCCTACTGTCTCATCTGCTGCCTTGACCTCAGGTGTCTAATGTACTCCGTCAGGGTAGAGCGACTCCGAGCTAGAATACCCTCAACTGGCCTGTCTGCCATGAGACAGCACCTCCCCTGGCTCCTTCTTTTAATACTACTACTGGCCGGAGATATTGAAACTAACCCTGGTCCAAATAACCTGGCCTCCTCAATCCCCACTGTATGGGGCCTGGGCAAGGGTCTAAAAGTTGCTCATCTCAATATTAGGAGTCTGCTGCCAAACTGTGATGAGTTAATCTCATGGATTTCACTCTACAAACCTGATATCCTTCGAACGACTGAGACCTGACTCAAATCCTCGATCCCTGACTCAGCCTGTGTACTCCCTGGTTACGAGTTCATACGACTGGACAGATCTGGTAATAAGGGGGGGTGGCATCTTGATTTACTTCAGGAGCCATTTTAAGGTCTCCCCAGTAGCCCACCAGTAATCCCACTTGTCCCCCTGCAAGCTACTGCATGTACTGCTCTTACTTGGGAACGCCAAGAAACTACATGTGGTATGCACATATAATCCCCCAAAGGGTGGGCTCCCAGGACTGACCCACCTCCTGGACTCGGTAGGTCCCAGCACTGGGGACAACGAACTTATTATCATGGGGGATGTCAACCTTAACTGGGCCGGTGGTAATGTGAAGCAGTTTGAGCCTTTACTTCCTAATCTTACCCCGATTCAACTTGTCCGGGAGCCAACCAGACAGTCGGCAAGTGGATCCTCCAGCTCCCTACTGGACTAGATCCTGTCAAACCATCCAGACAGGATCTCCTCAGCTGGAACCCTATCAGATTCTATCTCCGACCATTCCCCGGTCTTCTGTGCGTGGAAAATTCCCTTCCCCAAAATTCCTCACAAAATCATACATATCAGAAACTTCTCCAGGTTCGATCCTGAGGTGTTTTGGGAGGACCTAAGGCTCACTGACTGGTCCGAAGGTCACCCAGAGGGTGAGGGGGTCCGCCACCCTTTGGTTGCAAGGGAATCTCCTAGCCCAAATGCGGGCTAGAGACAAGTGTTGGGCCCACTTCAAAAGTTCTCTTGATCTCACAATTTTCCAACAATACAGACACCTCAGAAACAAGTGCAAAAAAGCCATCAGGGTTGCAAAAAGCGACTTCTGTAAGTCCGCCCTACTCAGCTCTGCCAGTGACCCCAGACGGTTCTGGAGAAACATAAAAACTCTTGTCAGCGGGTCCTCCCATCCGGGTGTATCTGACATGATTATCGGAGGGATCTCCTGTAACAATCCCCACACCATCGCCAACTCCCTTAATTTACACTTCTCAGACCTATCGGCCTTCTCCACACTCTTCCCGCCTGATAAGTATACATCCTTCCTCCCTCCCTCTACTCGGCAGGAGGATCACCCCACTGACAAATGTTCTGTCTCAGGGCTGTGTCAGTTATGGACATGCAGAGACTTCTCGCTGGCCTCTCCCAGTACTCCAGCCCTGGCCTAGACAACCTGGAGTCAAAGCTTCTAAAACTTGATGCCTCCCATGTCGCGCCCCCAGTAGCTCACATCTTTAACCTATCCCTTGCATGGGGGGCCATTCCTGATATCTGGAAGGAGGTTAGGATAGTCCCTGTCCTGAAGCAGGGCAATCTCAAAATACCGGACAACTATCGTCCGATTTGCTATTTTATCATCACTCAGTAAGCTCCTTGAAAACGTTGTGGCTGAGCAGCTTTCGGAGTATATACAGTTCCACAAGCTGCTGTCCCTGGCCCAGCATGGGTTTCATAAGGGGCATAGCACCACCACAGCCTTGGTTTCTGTCACCTCAAGCATTAGAGCAGCCATGGACCAGGGCAAACTCTCTGGAGCCATATTTATTGACCTGTCCAAAGCCTTCGACCTTGTCGATCATGCATTGCTTTGTTCACAGTTGCAGTCACTTAGCCTCCCCCCCCCCACTATGAAATGGCTTACGGGCTACCTGCATGGAAGAACGCAGCGGACCAGCTTCAACAAAGTCCTCTCCGAACCCTTACTGGTAACCTCTGGTGTCCCCCCGGGTTTGGTTTTGGGCCCCCTCCTTTTCTCCCTCTTTATTAACCAACTACCAGTGGCTGCAACTAACTGCAGTGCCACCCTATATGCAGATGATCTGGTTATAATGGCCCACTCCCGGAACATCGCTACTCTCAACCAACGCTTGTCTGAGGACTTTAACAATGTCCTGGTTTGGGTAACTAAACATAAGCTGGTCTTGAACCTGAAAAAAACGCAGGCTATGCTATTCGGCTCAGCAGCCAAATTCAAAGCCTTCCCAGCCCCGCTGGGTATTACCAGTCCAGATGGAACCTTCCTCCCAATAGTGAACTCCGACAAATACCTTGGGGTGATGCTTGACCCTCAACTTGACCTGGGGAGTCGCATTTTAAATGTCTGCAGGGCAATGAACTGCAAACTGGGCCTGGCCTACAGGGCCAAATATAACCTCACACCTGTGACTCGACTGGTCCTTGCGAGAGGTGTACTCCTTCCCTCCCTTAGCTATGGTCTGCACCAATTTGCTCACTCCTGTAAAACTCACCTCACTTGATGACACACAATATATAACAACATCTGCCGTTTTGCCCTGGCTGCCCCCCCATCTCACCCACCATTGCGAGCTATATGATAAACTCTGCTGGCTCTCTCCAGCTAGGTACCTGGACTTTGGGGTAGGATGCCTTACGGGCAAAGTGATTAGAACTGGCACCCCTCTGGGGCTGGCCCAGCTCCTATCACCAGCAGACCTCTCCTCCTAGCAGCTCAGGTCCCAGGTTCTGGGGATGCTAAAAGTTCCCTCCACCCGTACCATCATGGAGAGACAGGGACTTTGCCGTATGTGCTCCCAGACTCTGGAACTCCTTTCCTGAGTATGTTCGCTCGGCCCCCTCCCATTAGAGCTTTCCCAAATCCCTGTGGGGCTTCTTGAAACAAGCCTCCGTGTGTGACTGCCCCAAGCCTCCATAGTGCAACGTCACCTGTCAGCTGGACCCAAGTTGCTTCTCACAGGACCTGCCTGTAATACCTTGTTTGTTCCCATGATTCTATCACGTACCTGTGCACTTGACTGAGTTTATCATTTGTCTGTGACCATATAACTTGGTTGTGCCTTAAATAATATGTTATAATTTGTCTATGGCTTGCTACTCCTTGGATAATGTTACTCATTGTACTTCCACATGTTGTTGTGCTGTCATGATGTACTTGTATTTTTCTGTACCACTCTGTATCCCTATGTTGTATTCTCCTGGGTCATTCCTGAAAATAGGCATAATGCTTGTCTAGTGTACTTACCCGGTCAACAAACGCTAAATAAATAAATAAGGATCACATATCTACTATCCGACCTGATGTCAAACCGATCCACTCGGATAGTATATGCAGGATATCCGGATCTGATATCTGGTCTAAAAGTGATATTTGTGCATCTCTATTTATAATTATTTAGCTGCCCAGACACTCCCCATCCTTAAACTAATTTCACCAGGACTGAGGGGCGGCTGGTATTGCATAGAAAATGACGCCCCATGACTTACATCTCTCAACATCTTGCCCTGGGCAGCTTTACCCACAGACCTAAAGAAAATCCAGAACAAATGGACCAAGCAGACTCTAAAAGCCTGACTGGAAGCTAGACAGCGGTGTGAAATCCCCACAAGAATTTGGGATTACATTCCCCTGACTAAATTACCTGATTTCCTCAATGCTGACAAAGATCCAATTCTCCTGCGATGGGAACAACTGGGTCTTAGGTTTCCCTCACAATTGGTGCAGGACTCAGAATTTAAGCCATTCAGTGCACTGCAAGCAGAGTTTGGGCTGCACCATAAAGAGTTTTTTTAAATTCCTCCAGTGCAGACTCTGTTTATCTACTGAAGCTGGCCTGGGAGCCCTGATGGCTACACCCCCTCACCCGGTCATAACCACTTACCAGAGTGGTAAAATGTGTACTACTAGGCAGTTTATTTCCACCATCTATAAAGCCTTGCAGGAAGGGATGGGCATGTTGCTGGTTCAAGGAGTACAGGATAACTGGCAAGGGAAGCAGGGCAAATCCTCTCGGAGGAGGAGGGGGGATGATATGGGTGGCATTCATAAAACCACGGGTTCCCCTCGGTGGAGATGTTTCCGCTGGTGTGTAAATACAAGGTTTTTCATTACCCCAGTAATTTCATCCCATTACTCGTCCGCACACACAGATAAATGCTGGAGGCATTGTAATTCATAGGGGGAGTCACAGCCACATTTTCTGGGACTGCCCAGTCATTCAGCCTTTCTGGTGGGAGGTCACACAAGGGATGGAAAAGATTTTTTAATTTGCATAACACACCCACCTTTGTAAACCTTGTGTTGGGTCTCCCTCTGGAAGAGGTAAACACTCCTAGTTTAAAAATGTCTTTTATGTCCTGGCGACAGCCGCCCTTAAGTCAATAACACAAAACTGGTTAATACCTAATTCACCCATATACAATGATGGAGAGGTAATACTGAACACATCAGGAGTATGGAAGCAATTACAGCCAGGCTGCGATTATGAACTAATCAGTTTAATTCCAGATGGCTTCCATACTTCGACTTTATTGAGACAGAGGGAAGGATGCCCACCTTGGAGCAGCTACTTGTAGCTTAACTGATTCCTGAATGTACCCTGATATCTATGGGAAGGGTTATGGATAAATGTTGCCCCCTGTCCTGGCCGAACCCCACATGATGCCCCCAGCCTGATAACTAAAGCTGATTACAATATGATTATGATTATACAAAATCAAATAATGACACTAAATCTGCCAATGAGTTGCATATTGTTTTATTTTATTATAACATAGTTGTGTTTCCTGTCTTTTCTTATGGTACACATTATATGGAGGTACTAAATTATTGCATGCTGTTTTAAGTATTGCTTACACTCTTTCGAGATGGAGTTTTGGAACAACTGGAGATGGAAACATTGTAGATGGAAGAAAGTCCTCCTTGTAATAGCAGTACAACTACCTGAAAACAAACAAAAAGGAAAATATCTAAGAAGGACAGTATTAGTAGAGTTCATATTAAGGCTGTTATACATTCTGAGATACTGTAATATAATCTGCAAACATCTAAGTTATGAAATGTATGGAATGTATTGTCACTGCCTTCTTAATAAAATTATCAGTTAAAAAAAAAAAAATTCCCCTACTCTTTTTGAAAAGTGTTATGGGATCTTTAACATCCACCTGAAATACCACAAGAACAGGCAGACAGGACCTCAGTTTAACATCTCATCCGAAAGATGGCACCTCAGGAGTGCAGCACCCCCCTCATGCTGCATTACAGTGTCAGTATTGGGATTTAACCCAAGTGCCTGGTGTGGGGATAGAACCCACAGCCTTCTGATCTTCCGGCCTCAGAGGTGAGTGTGCTACCTGCTGATCCACTAACACTGAGGCCAGCAAGTGGAGCAGTCCCTTGAGGCCTCTCAGAAATCTAGAACACTCATCAGGACTGCTCGTTCTACCCCTTCTCAATCTCAGAAAGGGAAGAGCTGGGTCTTCTACCGTAATAAGCAGTCCTTTCATGACAAAGGTAGGGGAGCCTAAGTCAAGTCCCAAACTCCTCAGCCACAAAAGAAAGCGCAGCTGAAGACACAGTCCTCAAAAGTGCCTAGTGCCACCCTCTGAAGCTCTGGCCCTGGTTCTGCCTCAGCTGCCCGAGGTAGACACTTACTCTCGGGGGGGGCGTCTGACTCAGTTTTGCCCTTAGTGGAAATCCATCAGCACACACGAGTGGGTTCTAAGGATCATCCGAGAGGGATGCTGCTGAATTTCTTATAAATCCCTCTGGACTATCCTCCCAAGAAGCAGCACCCTCTGTCAGCTGCCATGTCGGACCTTCTCACCACAGAGATTGTGGGCCTCTTGAGCAACAGGGCAGTAGAACTAGTGCCAGAAGCAGAACAAAGTACAGGTATCTACTCCCATTACTTCCTCGTTCCAAAGAAGTCGGGGGGGGGCATGCACCTCATTCAGTGTCAGTGGCTCAGTAGGTAGCACACTCGCCTCTGAGGCCAGGAGATCAGAGGGCTGTGGGTTCAGTTCTCACATCTGGCACTTGGGTTAATATCCCAATACTGACACTGTAGTGCAGCATGAGAGGGGTGCTGCACTTGTGAGGTGCAGTCTTTCGGATGAGACGTTAAACCGAGGTCCCATCTGCCTGGATTGGTGGTAGTTCAGATGGATGTTAAAGATCCCATGACATTTATCGAAAAGAGTAGGGGAATTTTATTAAGAAAGCAAGACACAACATCATGTAGAATATCGGAAAACAAACAAATGCATCCAGGGAATAAAATATAATGAAAATCATACATCTTAACAAAGGAAAATCAGTAATGTTATACAGAAGAAAAAGCAGGCAAATACAACAGTGAATCGAAATGCACAAAATAAGGTTCATCAAAATGCATGTCAGGTAGACAATATCTTAGTTGAGAAAAGTAATATATTTCCGCAATAGGTGAAATTGTGTTGTCGTCAAACATCTTTGTTCCATTTCCATAATTTTCAAAATAGCTGATTCAATTTGCTGTATTATACTCTGAGGAGTGGAGTGAAGTTGCTGTAACACGTATTGACAACTGGCTTGCCATAGAAAATACTTACAAATAGAAAAAATAACTCATAATGTACTCCTATGAAATTTATCCCAGATACCAGAAAATTCACCCAGTATCAATATCTGATAAGTAATTCTACTCAGAAAAGGCCATTGCCATTTAAATACTAAAGTTTTCCAGAACAGTCGAGTATCCTCACATTCAAAAAAGAAATGTTGCATAGTTTCTTCAAGTTGTAAACAATTTGGTTTAGGACAGTATCTCTCTCTTGGTTTGATTTATGTTTTAAATTTCCTCAGACATTTAATCTGCCATGACAACACAACCATGTGACAACCCACATATGTTGTGGAATCTGTCTGTCATTACTAAGCATCAAAGCATACTTCATTTTTGAGGGGGTACATTCAGGAAGCAAAAGTAATGGCTCTGTAATACTGACAAATTTCTGATATATCTGTTTCCTAGTAAGAGTAAGTACTGATGTTTTCTGTAATTTCCATTGTCTAAGTTTCTTAAAACAATCTACCGCATATGATGGAATATGTACATACTGTGTAAGTTTAGGAGGTAAGTCTTGCCTCACTCCACTGGAGAGGTTCTCCACACAGGCTGGGGACACAGAGGTGTGCAGTGTTTGAGCAGGCAGTATGCCCGCTTAGACAGACCCCTTGAAAACCTCTCCTGAGCTGGAAACATTCAATACTGAAACAGCATCTTCACTAAATCGAGCAACATGCCCTGACTGACTACATTATTCAGTATCCATAACATCCCCCCAGTCTTTGTGTCCATGAGCAGTAACAGTCTGTTCACTTGTAACATGATCCTGAAGCTTCAGTACCTTATGTGAGCTCACTAAGTTCGGTGCAGGCCTGTGTGTAGAAATTAAAACTCCGTGTTCCATTTCATTCCAACTGTGGTCCCGTATCCAGTTACCCGTGGACGACCTAATCCAATCCGCACGTACCAATGCATCTGAAGCAGTCCAGGTATCCTCCAAAGCCTCCTGCATTGGTTTGACTCCAAACTGTTGCTGAACAATTTGTGACATTGAGACCGCTCAGTCTCCTCGCGGACTCGTCACAAGCCCTCCCGGAAGCGGCTCTTGTGCCGCAGCAATAGTCCCACTCCCCTGCCTGGAAGTAGCAGGGAGAAAGTCTCCCATAGCAACGTCTGTAGGTGCAAAATTCAGTTCCACTCCCATTTTCTCCGGCTGAAACTGCAACTCCGCTTGAATACAAGATGAATCCTGTGAGAGCTCAAACGCGTCTCCCTATTTAGTAAACGCACCTCCACTTCCAATCGTCTCCTTCATTGTAGCAACACTGTCAACCTCTTGTACCGCAAGTACCTCCTCCACAACCTCCTCCGACTGCATCCCAGCACAAACTGAGACCTCCATCAACGTGGCCAAGGGTTCCCCTATTGCAGAGTAGGGGAATTTTTTAATTACAATAACAAAAGCAAAACAATACAAAATAGTGTTTCCGCACACAAAAGTAAAGTACATATCATAATAAAAAGCAAATAAGTATTTAAGACATACATATGCAAAAAAAAGCTGCTTAATGCAGAAACAAAATGCACGACATTTGTAATAATCTTGTGAAAGAAAAACAAAACTCAACCCCCAGTAATCTATATCAAAAACAAGGCAAGAAACTTACAGAAATTAACCAAAATCCAAGACTGACATTGTAGGATTATCGTAGAACATTCATATGCACATAAAAGTAGTAAAAGGCATACCAGTATATGCAGAGAAGGGCTTGCCCTCTCCACAAGGGAAATCCTTCTTATCCCAATGCAGGACCAACTCAGACACAAAGACCTCACCCTGTATCTAGCCAGGTCATCTTCCTCCACCACAATTTAAACAATTCAGGATGCACCTTTCCCTGCTCCTGCCCCCTTCAACTAAACACATGTTTGCAGATGTGAACAATCTGAGATTCAGAAAGTAATTTCTGTCTAAGTGTGAGAGAGCATCTAGCCTGCCATAACTGAAAACTGATATGGCCCATCAAAAGACGCAGTGTGATTGCATCATACACAATCCAGGAGCTCGGTAGAACCCCGTCCACCCAAATATCAGTTGAGAGAACCCTAAAGGGATTCAGAGGCCATGCATCATGAAAATGAGACCAAAATGAAACAGTAAAAGGACACTCTACGAAAAAATGTTCCATCGTTTCAACTACTCCAAAACAGGACTCCTCCCTGGGGCAGTATCGTTCAGACAGTTCTTTATGTTTCCTATTACCTTTCACCCCTAATTTCCTATGTAAGCAGAGCCATAAAAAGTCCCACATATGTCTAGGCACCCTCTGACTCATTAATAACTGTAATTTAGCTTGCTGTTCAGTAGGAGGCCTAACATGAAACCAGGGATCAATGAATAAGAAATCATGCAATATGGAAAAATAAAATTGTTGAAGCGTCTGAGAAAGAAACGATCATCTAACAACATGCCATGCCTTCAATTTCTGAAACATTGTGCAAAAATGACTAGACAAGTCACCCATCCTAACCTGGCGAGCTAGAAAGGAGTCCATGCCCCACTTCGTCAATAGAGAATCAACGCCATCTGCCACCCACGGGGAACAGATCATAGCCATCCCTTTAAGTAAGGGCACTAAATTATAAAAAATAAAAATACTATGAAAAAACACTACCGGATTAACCATCCCCAAGCCACCTTCACTAAGAGGCAAATACGTAACACCCCTTTTTAGAGGATTTAGCCTGCTACCCCATAAACAAAGAAAAAATACTCCATAAATAGAAGCCTCCATAGAGATGGGAGGGGGAAAGAGCGCAGCAATAAATAAAAAATATGGCAGCAAAAAAGTCTTAATCAAATAAATGCATTTAGCTTTGGACATACAGCCCTTATTCCAAAGCTGAACCCTATTGCGAGCTTCCAACAATTGCTGGTCCCAATTATACCGGTGGTCATCCAGACCCCCAAAGTAAATACCCAGAATTTTCCTGTAGTCAAATACGATAGGCAAACCACAAACCAAGGATACATCAGCCACTTCATACCCCAAGGGCAGAATCCCACTCTTGAGCCAGTTAATAGAGGACCCAGTCAAATCAGAAAATACATGTAATAACTCCCTTGCCACAATAGCAGAATCCTTATCTGCTAAAACCAAAATAAGATCATCAGCATACGCTAAAGTAACTATCTGAGGGTCCCTACACCCAATCGATAACCCAACAATGTCATCTGAACTATGAAAGGCATGTAAAAGGGGATCTAAAGAAAGCACATAGAGCAAGGGACTTAATGGACACCCTTGCCGCACCCCCCTATGTACCCCAATTTCCCTACCCGTCCAGCCATTTACACAGGGGATCAGAGTAATGCCCTATAGCACGTTTACAGCCATCCTATGAATTGGGAAGGAAATCTGTACCTTTTCAGACACTCCCAAAGATAAATATATTCTACCTGATCAAAGGCCTTGGACTGGTCCAGGCAAACCAAATGCCCAAACAGTTCTCCAGCCTTTCCTTTAGAGACCAATTCCCTAAGTAGGATCAGTGCATCCTGAACCCTTCTGAGAGGTGCACCACTAAACTGTGTCGGATGTAAGAGGGAACCCATAACCTTCCTTAACCGTAGACATAATATTTTCATCAGTATTTTGTAATCCGAGTTTAATAACGACAAAGGTCTCCAATTACCCAAATCCCCACAATCGTCCTTGTCTTTATACAAAAGGAGCAGCACACCCTGCAACATACTGTGAGGAAGAACCCTAGACTGCAGCCCATCATTCAGGACCTGGCATAAATCAACGCCCAAAATCTCCCATAAGATCTTATAAACCTCATAAGGCAACCCATCAGATCCAGGAGTAACGCCCGATCTTAAAGACCAAACCGCTGACTTCAGTTCCTCCACTGTAACAGGTCATACCAAATCAAGCCGGTCAACCAAGGACAAAGCCAGGACTGACCTACCAGCAAACCAATCACAGATAGCATCTGCAGAAAGCGTCCTGCTCTTAAATGAGGTAGAAACAGTCATGAATTACTTCCAAAATATCATCATTGGTAGTAACCCACCCGGCCCCTGGGGTGTTCAAATACAACATACCCCTTGAATGCCTAAGAGATTTCAAGTACTCAAAAGGCAAAGTATCTTTCTTCCTGCCACAAATCTTAAATTTGTGTTTCATTTCAGTATCATGTAAAACCTGAGACTGCGCCTTAGCCAGTTCCATTTTCAAGCCTGCAATTTGTTGCAGACAGTCGGAGTCAAGAAACAGTCTATGAGTGGACAAAAAATGAAGCCTTTCCCTAAGATGCCGTAACTCAGCATGTGATAACTGCCCATTTAAATGACCCACAACCTTAAAATAAACCCGAACTTCCCTTTTAGTGTCCTCCCACCAAAGATTTAAATTATCATATAAAAAGGAGATCGACTTCCCGGCCAGAAAAAGAGAGCGTAACCCACCCATTACACAGGGGATATGCAATAAAGCAGAATTCAATTTCCAGATACTCGGCCCTCTCCGAGCTGTAGGAACATCAGCCAAGGCCAGTCTCAGTAATCTGTGATCAAAGGAAGCAACGTCCTGCAGGGATTTAGATTGAACAATAACCTCAGAAGTGAGAGAAAAGTAATCTATTCTGGAAGCCCTTGGTCCACAGAAATAAGTGTCCCCAAACCCTCCAGTAGAGGGCCCAAAAGCATCTACTAAACCAGTGTCTGAGATAAGTTTCAATAAACTAGCCTCATCGCTATACACCTTTTTCCTTGTCCCAGAAGCCTCATGTAAAGGTAAGGAACAATTAAAGTCCCCCCCAGAATAATGTAATAAGGGGAGCATAAAAAGGGATATAGTGAGTTAAACAGGGACACCCGGTCAAATTTAGATTGAGGGGCATACACAGAAATCAATCTCAAGAATAAGGAACCCCATTTAATGTCCAGGACCAAGGCCCTGCCAGCCAGAACTTCTATCTGGTGTATCACAGTGACATGAAAAATGAAAAAAACACATTCCAACCCCACTGCACAAGTCATCACCCAAGGACCAAAACAGTCCATCCAAATCCAACCAGCAGTGGCAGCCTCTACCTCTTCAAGAGAATGCAATCGGACATCCTGCAGAAAAACACAATCCAGATTTTCAGACAAAAAATGTGAATAAGTTTTTCGGCGTTTTACAGGAGTCTTAATACTGTTTACATTCAAGGATGCCACCCGAAAGTGAAAGGGAACAGGGAGCATAGTGGGGTAACATTCACTTCACCTTACTAGACGCCCTCGTTATCCTACCAATTTTACTGTCCGGCGGTCTAGGGCCCACCTGGTCAGCTACAGGTTCAGTAGACTCCAACCCAGACAAGGGTAGAGGAGGCCCAGCTCCACTTGGGACATCCACCGGACTCTCCTCCAAAACTGAGAACATATTTGGGTCAACAATAGAAACAACAGGAGCAGGTGCAGCTGGTTTCTTCCCCAATTTCCCCCTCCCTTTGGCAAATTTCCCTTTCTTCTCAGTAACCACCACAAACCCAGCATCTGGAGATTCTAAATCTGGTAAGAAGGGAGCTAGGCTCTCAACTTCCCCCAGATCTACCCCTGAGACCACTGCAACCCCCACTCCAGGCGTAGCCGTGGTACCCATCTGGGAATCAGCTGTGACTAACAAACCAGGTTCAGCCAAGGGGGGGAGCATCCCCTCCAGTATCAGGGTCTCTTCCTCCCCCTATTAGGAATACCAAGTCTAACTGCCTCTCGGATATAATGATCCTGTACCCCATAATCAGCTTCAGCAGTATTTTTAGCAGCTAAGGGACGGTTTTCAAATGTGTGACCCACCTCGTCACAAAGATTACATTTTGAGGTTTGAAAACAATGGGCACTTGGATGACCCGTCTCCCCACAGTAAGAGCATTTAAGTACAGTACAGGAGGTGCTAATGTGGGTTCGAGACCCACATTTAAAGCAAACTCTAGGCTGCCCAGGGTAAAAAAGGAACCCCTTATCCCTCCCCAGAAAGAAGCAATTAAGCAGATGTATCAGCTCAGAATCCGTGGAATGAAGTTTTACCCTAAATTTCCAACCCCCATTCCAAAACCCCTCTGCGTCCAGGATAGGGACTGGATTCCCCTGAATGTCACAAGATTTAGACAACCAGTTAACAATATCAACAATATTCACTCTTTCATTCCTAAACAATATCGTGATGATCCTATAGGCCTGCTGTGATAAAGGCAATACAATAAAGTCAGACCATAATGGGTTAGTCTTTAAGTTCGGATAACGACTCCAAAACAACTCCATTAAGGCAGGGGTGTGGAAGCTGACGTCAAATGTAAATTCCCCTGGAACATGTATCAATGCATAAACTTCCAAAGGAAATAAAAACATGCTGTGCTTTAACAATGTCTTCCCAACGAAAAACCTATCAGGGGGAGTATCCCTAGGGCCCACATAACACAATCTAATGGCATTTTGCCGTTTGGCCAATTCCAGAGGCTGCCTAAAGTGGCTAGCATAGGAAGGTTTTGGTACAGGATTCAGAACAGGCCCACGAAGGCTAGGGGAAGTAGTCACATCTCCTGCCCCCCCCCCGAGATCACAAAGATAAATCAGCATTAGTGCTAGACTGGGGGGTAGGGGAAACAATAGCTTCATTACTCAAGTCAACACCCAAAGAGTCAGATTTGGCACCAGAACTTATCTGAACATCCACATCAGGAGCCTGAATGTCTTGCTCTGGTCTCCATGTATCTCCAGAAATCTGGATCCATCCAGCCCCTCGCAGCACTCGCTCCGGCAACCAGGACTCTTCCACCAAGGCTCCCCAATCTTTCAAAGGCACATTTAAGTCCCCTGCAGGTATCTCCATAGCCGTAAGAAGCTTGCTGGGCCCCTCAGACTCCGTAGCACTCGGCGAATTAGCTGATCTCTTCCGCTTCCGGTCCTCCTCCGAAACTGTAGTCCAGCGTTCCCTCTGCAACAGGTCGCTAACTCACAGAAGTTCCTCCTCTAGACAATGCTGCTTCTCTGCTAAACTCAGGCAAGATGTTTTCGGAAAAATTCAGAGGCCCACTTGCACCGGCGATTTGCTGGCCACCCCGCGGGTGCATCCCAGCCGCCGGCACTACGGGTTCCACAAGAACAGGTACTGTACATGATATCACTTTCTGGGCTACCGCAGCCCCATCCAGACCTCCTTCCTCCTCCATCGCGAGGAACAGACTGACCACCTGCAACTCGCAACGACAGGGTCCCCCTACTGGCACAGAGTAGGGGAATTTTTTATTGAAATCAAAACAATCATCATAAATTATATATAAATTAATATTACAACATACATAACCATAAAAAGGAAAGAAACAAAAACATAAATAAGTATTAATTCATGCAATAACCCTGAGCATAAGGAAACTCGCCCCTTCTCCTTCCCCTCTATAAGAGTAGGGGAATTTTGTTTTATTGACACAAAAGAAAATACAACATAAAAAACAATATAAAAACAATAAACTTAAAAAAAAACAAAACAATGTTTTTTCTTTTTTCTTTTTCTTTCCCTCTTCCCCTCCATTTTTCTTTTTTTCTTCTTCTCTTCTTTTTTCTTCCCCTTTTCCTTCTTCCCTTTCCCCTTTCTTTCCCCTTTTTCTCCCTCCCTTCTTTTTCTACTACACTGTATCCCAAGAAACACAATCCTATGTACCCAAATAACCCAAAAAAAACACACAATAATCCCAATAACCACATTACTAATCAATAGTTAATAAAAAACAAAATTACACCAAAAACTGTCCTGTTGTGAAGAAGACAACTATGTACATTCCAAACATTTAAAATTCTGCAATTCAGTTGCAATCATGTGTACCAAATTGATAACAGGAATATCTTGTTGTTGCAGAACTAAACGGCATCTACTAAGCCAAAGCCAGTACAAAAAAGTGAACATGAATAATTTGAACTGTACTGGTACAGATCCCTACTGGAAAAACAGGACAGATACCTTAATATAACAAATCCGGTGAAGGAGGAAGCGTCAACCAATTCATATGAAGTGACCATCTATTTTTCAACACATCCCAGAAACGAACCGCATATGGACAATTGAAATATAAATGATTCATAGTTTCCAATTTCCCAGTGCAACTTAATCTGGGGCAAAAACGTTCAATCTATGCCTTATGTTTCTGGTTATTCTTAACGTTCACCCTATCATGAATGGCCAACCAGGCAGTATCCCACATATTAACTGGGATTCTATGATTCGTAATATAGCCAGAAATCTGCTGTTGGTGGGAGACAAAAAATTCTGTCCAAAGGGTGTCAGTAAAAAAGGAATCCATAATCAAAAAATAAAGTGCTTTCCGGGATAGTTGTAAAATGCCAAGATATTTTACATTCCATAGTTTAATTTTATCGAAAACCAAACCCCACATATCTGATAATCTCGGTTTACGCTTATTCTTATGTAAAAAAGAACCCAAACGCCATTCTTCCAACACATGTGCAATTTTACAAGATCCAATTTGAATCCACCACTTAGAGTCACCTCTGATTAATGGAATCAAATTAACAGAAAAAAATATTGTAAAATAAAACACAACAGGATTTATCATGTTCAAGCCACCATCCTTAATTGATCTATACAAGGTATTCCTCTTAATGGGATTCAATCTACTCCCCCAAATACAAGTAAAAAAATCCACAACACTGAAGCCTCCAGCTGTTTTTGTAAGGGGAAAACCGTGCTTAAATACAGAAATAATGGAATCGAAAACATTTTTGTGTAATACACCCTCTTTTTTTTGTCGTTTTCCATTGATTCCACATGTTCACTCTTTTTTTTTGCCACCTCTATGGCCCATCCCCAATTCAAAAGGGACAGATCCCCCGTACCCCAATAAATCCCCAAACTTTTACAAGGCTGTTGTGCCACCGGAAAACCACCAAAAACCAACGGAGTCATTATACCCTCATGTAACATTAAAATATTCGTTTTGGACAAATTTAAAGAAGCCCCTGTAATTTTCCCCAATTCCTGAATAAGGTTCCTTGCCAATACAAAGGAATATTCATCTGACAAAAACAGGCAGATATCATCAGCGTATGCCAATACTTTATACATAGCAACTGGAAAAACAGACAAACCGTGAATCAAAGGGGATCTATTCAGGACCCTCAAAAGAGGGTCCAAAACAAACACATATAGTAAAGGGCTTAAAGGGCAACCCTGTCGTAAGCCAGTATAAATAAAGTGAGGGGCACCTAACCAACCGTTTTCATACGGACGGACAAATGCTAAAGCGTAACAAAGCTGCAACCACCCTACAAAAACCATAGGTAACCCAAAAGCCAATAAAACATCCCATAAAAAGGAATGCAATACTGTTTCAAATGCCTTGGCCTGATCTAGGCTAACTAAATATCGGCAACTCAGCAGCAAGCGTGAAGAAAAAATAATTTCTCTTATAAACAATAAAGCATCTGAAATGTTCCTCCCTGGGACAGCACAAAATTGCATGGGGCTAATCAATGAGGGCATAAGATCTGCCAATCTATTCCTAGAAGCTTCAGCAAAATCTTAAAATCTACATTTAACAAAGTCAACGGACGCCATTCCCCAAATTCGTAGTATCACCAGATTTGTATAAGAAAATTAATAATCCTTCATACATATGGGTAGGTAAAGCATTATCCTCCCACAAAAAAATTATACAGACGTAAAAAATAAACCGGAATCACAGCCCATATTATTTTATACAATTCGCAAGACAAGCCATCCGAACCTGGAGCTATATTATCATGTAATGAATGAATAACCCTGTCCATTTCTTGTGAAGAGAAAGGAGCAAGCAATAATGAATTCTGAAAATCAGTAGATTGAGGGAGTGCTGCCATTTGTAAAAAATCGGCAGATGAAAAAGCAGAACTCGATAAAGTCCCAAAGGTATTACTAACATGGTCCTCAACAATCCCCATAATACCCGCATTATCCCAATGTTCAATACCTGCAGAGTCTACTAGACTCGAGAAAACCCAGCTCTCAGTCCTGGATTTACATGCTAAAAATGGGTTAACTTGTGCAGACTTCCCCTGAGTACCAAACAGCTGTTCCTTTCGTAAAGACTGCATTCTAGAATATTGGAAGTCCGACATTTGTCGCCAAACATTATCAATACGATCCTTCAAACCAATAACCCCCAAGCTTTGTTGTGAAATCAGACTACCCAATTCAGCACTAAATTTTAAATATGTATCCCGTCTTGTTTGAGCTCTGTATGAACCCGTTACCTTAAAAAAATCAGTGATACATGATTTTAAATCAAACCACAAATGACCCAGATTATCATATAAGTCCAAAGTCCAAAGTCCATATCATGTAAGATCTCCTGTAAATCATGTAAAATGAGCACATCAGACAACAAAGCCACATTTAGCCGCCAAACCCCTCTCCCGGCTATCCTTTGTGGAGGGTAGTCAAACCGAAAGCCCAACAGCCAGTGATCCGAAAGCTCAATAGGGATGAGTGTAGGAGAAGCTACACAAAATTTCTGGTTGACAAAAAAAAAATCAATACACGAAGAAAGGGAACCCTTATAAAAGGTAGGCTTCTTAAGCAAGGGAGTGCCTAAAAAATCATTTTTTAAAGTTGCCTGAAAAATAACCTGGGATAAAAAAGTTTTATCACAATATTGTTTCGTGCCAACTTTTTGTGATTTAAAATTAATATTAAAATCTCCCCCAAAGATCAAATGATGTTTGGTATACAAATAAGGTTGCACTTTTTTTAATAAATCAATCCGAATGGCTTTAATCTGGGAATTATAAATATTAATCAAACGCACAAAATTACCATGAAACTTAACATCTAGCAAAAACACCCTACCAGGCTCTATTTCTACCATCCTAATAACAGAGACGTCATGGGTTTGAAAACAAAAACCCACCCCACTACAAGGTTCAATAGCTGGAGACCAAATCGAAAAACCCCAACCCCAATCTAAAGTGGCCTGTTCAATTTCCACCGTATTCTGTAAACGGATATCTTGCAAAAATAAAATATCATAACACAAGGAATGTAAAATACTAAACATAATAAACCGTTGTCTCCTATTTTTTATGCTGTTAACATTTAGGCTAGCCACAGAAAAATTAACCATTTATGGGATTTTTTTTGTCGTTTTCCCACTAGACCTTGTAACACGTTTCGCTGGAAAAGGGACACCGCCCCTTCCAACCGATAAATCCGAAATACCCTCAATCTCAGGGTCTGGAATAGAAATGGACTCTACCCCTACAGAATCAATAGGCTGGGATTGATCCATTTGGTCACTCCAAGAAGGAAGGGAAAAAAACCTGTTCGACAGCGTGACTGAGGCTGGGGGAATCAAGGAATCCTTAACTCTCCGGGACCCAGAATGCTGCACTAACACAAATTGATCATTGGCATCAATAGAATCAGAAGAAACAAAATCAGCCACAACCATTCCCAATGCCTGAGAATCTACTGGTAAACTCTCCGTGGGTTCACAAATCACAGGAGACTGAACCTGGGAAGTGGAACCGAGAGGGGTAACAAGGGGACAGGGACCCTACCTGGTAGGGTGAGATCAAGCACTGGGGAACAGATTCTAAAATCCCAACATCTTTGCGAACAGTAGTTTGAAAAGAAGAGAAGTCTTAACCAAACCCCTCAGAGCCCCTTCCTCTTCACCCTCAACCAAAGGAATACCTAAAGGCAGGTCTGAAGAAAATGCTTAGCTTTATGTAAAAATAAGCATGGTCAGATGCAGCATCCAAATCAATTATATTCCATGGACAATCCTCAAAACCATGCTCTGATTCCCCACATAAATTACATACAGGAGGGGCCTCACTCATCTGCCTCATGCCCAAGAACCCCACAAGAAAAACACTTCACAGCATTGCAAGCAGTGTTTAAATGATCAAAGAACCGATCTGTAGCAGCTCTTTGGTTGGCCTGCATAAAAATTATCCCCTATCCCTTCCTAAAAAAAAAAGGAGCTAGGTAGATGTTGTATCCCAGAGTCATTTTGGGATAGTTGAACCCTAAAAGTCCAACCACCTGTCCAGAACCCGTTATCATCAATTATAGGTCTAGGGTGTTCCATTAATTTACAACGTTGCTCCAACCAATAAATTATGTTTGCCACATTTACACCCTCATTACGGAATAGAACAGTCACTATTTTTATAGTAGGTTTGGTGACTGGGATCGCTAAAAAGTCTCTCCAGATCTCTAAGTCTTTCACTTCATAATAACGTTTCCAGAAAGTATCTAAGAGATGCATGGAACAAAAGCTTATATCAAATTGATGGTTCCCAGGAGAATGGATAAAGGCATAAACATCAGAAGGTACAAACCCTAAACTGTCGAGTAGGAGATTTTTCCCCCACCCATAGTCTGTCTGGGACAGTAGGAGATTGCCCCCTGTAACGAAGCTGTACCAAAAATCTCCGTTTTGCCTCACGAGCGGGCCGACGAAATAGACCTGCATAAGATTTTGTTCTCCAAGCATCTGGTTGTACAGAAGTAACATCAACAACTGGGGAGAGGGAAACACCATGTTTATCCAAAGAGGCAACAGCACCCGAAATAGAAGGTTCAACACTTACAGTATCTAGCGGTTTGTCACTCGAAGCAGAGCGGTCGAACACAGTGTCTGACGCAGTTCTGTCCATGGGAGCCTCACCTTCAACTGACAGTTACGTACTGCTGTCAAACTGGGACTCTGAAATGACCGACTGGGAAGTAGGAATCACTAAAGCGGGCACATCCCGTAATACCGGACATGAAACCTCAGAAGTTGAAAAATTCGGGTCAGGAATCCACATACCCTCACGCCATAACCAACCCGCTTTCGTAAGTACTTCATTAGTAAAGCGAAGTTCTGTACCATCAGTGAGTGAGGGGAGTGCACCATCCACCAACACTTCATTACACACAATCGGAACTGAAGGTCGTAACAGGTCACTAGACGTTGTAACAAGTGGCAATCTTTTATTACCAGACAAAATAGGGCTTGTAAGTGAACGTTTGCTTTTTTTTTCTTCCTCCAAATGCTCTTGGCATAAACCATAATCCTTTTCCGCTACCTGAATTAAGGCTAGTAACTGCTGTTTTTTCAATTCCATCTCTTCATATAAAACAAGTTCATTTGCAGTACTGGGAAGCGATAACTCCGCTGATAAATCATCCAGCAAAAGAGAACCCTCACAGGGCCCAAATTGCTCCGGCTCCTTCTCACTAGCTATACAAGCATATGAAGGTTGCAGAGCTCCAGAGCTAGGACCGTCCTCCTCCACTACCACAGTCTGACTGAGAGCTTCCATCTCTGCGGACCGAGGGACAGCGCCACCCACCCACAGAGTAGGGGAATTTCCCCGGTGTCCTGGCCAAATTTCCCTTATTCACTAAAAATACCACCAACAGCTTAATCTGGTTCAAGGTCAGTTGGCATTCATCTGTATCCCCCGGGTCGTGCCTTAAAATAGGCAGGATTTGTCTAGTGCACTTACCCGGTCAACAAAAACTGAATAAATAAATTCTCAGCCTCAGAAATCTGAACAAGTTTCTATACCCGAGAAATGTTCAAGATGGTCTCTCTCAGGACCCTCCTATTCTTCTCAAATCTCTGGATTGGTTGGCCTCCCGAGGCATGCAGGATACATAGATACATAGGATGCAGAGGATGCCTAAAAAACATATTCCCATTCATCACCACAAATTCCTCCGCTTCATGGCTATGGGCTAACATTGCCAATTCCGAGTCTTGCCCTTTGTGCTATACTTGGCACCTCGAGTCTTTACAAAGTGCTTTGAATTTCTCATGGTACATCTCTGAAAATTCGGAATCCAAGTCTTTCCCTATCTGGATGACTGACTGCTAGCCAGCACATGTGAACAGAAAACAGAATGAGCAGTAACTGCAGCAGTTCAGTTCCTGACCTCCATGGGGGTTCTTCTCAGTCTAAAGAAGTTGCAGCTTCAAT
This sequence comes from Neoceratodus forsteri, assembly GCA_016271365.2. Taxonomy (NCBI): domain Eukaryota; kingdom Metazoa; phylum Chordata; order Ceratodontiformes; family Ceratodontidae; genus Neoceratodus; species Neoceratodus forsteri. Next base: position 47,939,999 of record CM028136.1, on the reverse strand, counting down.
CTTCTCAATAGCTCCTTTTCATCAGGGCCCTTGCAGACACAGCCAAGGTGGGGGCTTTCCTCCAAGATGGCAGGAGGAAAGCCATCATACAGATGGTGCATTTCACTACAGAGAACAAGTCCATGCAGGCTCATTCCATGCAGAGAATGCTAGGCCTCATAGCCTCCTCGGTCTTCACAATCCCTCTGGCGTGTCAGCACATGAGGACAGCTCAGTGGATGCTCCGTATGCAGTGATCTCCACTAACGTATCCTCAGTCTCACCCCATCAAAGTGACAAAGCTTTTGCTCCGATCACTTGCATGATGGGCACAAGAGGACAATCTCCTCCAAGGTCATCCCTTCTCACCCCAGAGTCACAGGTGACCCTCACCACAGATGCACCTCTATTGGGGTGGGGAGCACATTGTCAGGGTCACCACATTCAGGGCATCTGGAGCCCTACAGAATCCCATCTCCACATCAATGTTATAGAAGTGACAGATATCTTGTCCACCTTTCGGGCTCTAGTGAACTTTGTCCATCACAAGATCACCCTCTTTCAGACGTATAAACAAGTCTGTTTTACTACACCAACAAATGGGGGGAAGCACACGCTTACCCTCTTTGCAGGGGAGCGATGAGAGTGTGAGAATGGTGTCTGGAGCAAGGGGCCCTGATCCAGGCAATTTACTAACCCGGGGCTCGGAACAGTCTGGCAGATGAGCTCACTCAGACAGAAGCAGATCCTCACGAGTGGTCCTTGGCACCAGGTGTCCTATAGTCTCTTTTCAACACATGGGGAATGCCAGAGGTGGACCTTTTTGAGTCCCCACTCAATTCCAAACTGCCTCAGTTCTGCTCCAAAAATCCAGAACCTGGCATTTTCTGTCAGGATACATTCAGGCTGTGGTGGACAAATCGCTTTCTGTACATATTTCCTCCTATTCCTCTGGTTCAAAGGGTACTGCTCAAGCTAGAGAAACATGGGGCAAAATAATTCTGATTGCCCCTTGCTGGCCTTGGCAGATATGGTTTCCACTGCTCAACAACTTATCAGTTGCCCCTCTGAGGCCTCTTCCCCTGTGAACAGACCTCCTGATGCAGAGGTCCCTGACTCATCCCAACCATGCTCCCTTGTTCTCCATGCCTGGCTCCTGAAGAGATAGAAGTGAGCATGTATAATGTCTCTCAGAGGGTCTTTGAGATCCTCCTGGCTGCTCACAAGCCTTCTACCAGGAGGACTTACACAGCCAAATGCAGACATTTTTCTGAGTGGTGCTCCAAATCCCATACAGATCCATTCTGATGTCAACGGCTCACTATCAGAGGAGAGGGAGGGAACTAGTGATGTGCCTCAGGGATCAGTACTAGGGCCTATCCTCGTCAATATTTTCATCAGCGACATATCTGAGGGCCTTGAAGGCAAGGCGAGTCTGTTCACAGACAACACAAAGATATGTAATAGGGTCGACACTCCCGGTAGAGTGCAAAGGATGAGGGCTGACCTACAAAGACTAGAAAGGTGGTCAACAACTTGACAACTAAATTTCAGTGCCAAAAAGTGCAAAGTCATGCACCTAGGGAGGAAGAATCCTTGTGAGGAATACCTTCTGTGTGGAATAAAACTGGAAGCCACAAGGCAGGAAAGGGATTTGGATGTATTTATAACAGACGACCTGAAAATGTCTAAGCAGTGTGAAAAAGCAGCATTAAAGGCAAACAGTATGTTGGGATGCATAGGAAGAGAAATAAGAAGTAGAAAGAGAGCAGTAATTATGCCACTGTACAAATGACTGGTAAGGCCCCACGTGGAATACAGTCTGCAGTTCTGGAGACCACACCTTAGAAAGGACATAGACGGACTAGAGACAGTACAGAGGAAAGCTACAAAAATGATACTCGGACTCCACAACAAGACATACGAAGAGCAACTGCATGACCTTAACATGTATTCCCTGGAATAGCGTAGAGAAAGGGGGGACATGATTGAAATCTTCAGGTACCTGAAGGAAATAAGCAAGGTCCAGGTTCAGGACCTGTTTCTGGTCAAGAATCGCACAAGAATGAGGGGCCAAGGCATGAAGCTGGAAGGAGGCAAGTTCAAGAGCAGCATAAGAAAGTTCTTCTTTACCCAGAGGGTGGTGGGCACTTGGAATTGCCTTCCACCAGAGGTTGTTGAGGCTAGGTCACTTGGATCATTCAAAAAGGCATGGAATAGGCACAAAGCTATTACAATATTGAATAGCAGTTAAGGGAGGGGAGCTAGGCTTATGGGCAGACTAGATGGATTGTATGGTCCCCCCTCTGCTGTCACTTTCTATGTTTCAGTCAGACAAGGTTTTGGGGTATTTACTGGACCTCTCTGATGCAGGGTTACAGTACTCCTCAGGATCCATTTATGCGCTGTCTCAGCTTACCACGAGCCAGTTCAAAACATCATCCTAGCTCACCTGCCTCTTTTTAATAAGTTCTTGAAAGGTATTCTACCCAGAAGGCCTCTAATCAGAAAACGTGTCACTACCTGGGGCCTCAACGTTGTGTTAGATACGCTCACCTGTAAGCCCTTTGAACCCCTGGCTATGTGTGACCTCAAATTCCTAACTTAGAAAACTAAACTGTGTTTTTAGTGGCCATCACCTCTGCCTGCAGGGTCTCTGAGATACATGCTTTGGTCACAGACTCTCCATATACTGTCTTTCATAAAGACAAAGTGGTTCTCCGCACACACCCCAAGTTTTTGTCTAAGGTGGTGTCGGAATTCCATCTGAACCAGCTGCTGGTGTTGCCCACTTACTTTCCCAACTTCCAGAATGAGGGGGAACACACTCTTCACTCTCTGAACATTGAAAGAGCACTCAGATTCTACTTTGATAAAACTAAGGACTTTTGGCAACCCAAGTAGCTTTTCGTCTCCTTCAGCCTCAACCGGTTGGGTCAGCCAGTTACGATTAAATGCATTTCTGCATGGATAGTGGCTTGTCTCCATCAATTTTATTCCATGGTGCAGGTCAAGTTAGAAGGCCAAGTTAGTGCCCATTCCACTAGGGCAGTGGCCATCTCCTTGGCGGAAAGTCTCTCTGTTCCCATCGTGAATAGCAGTTAGCAGTGTCAGTGGCTCAGTAGGTAGCACACTCACCTCTGAGGCTGGGAGGTCAGAGGGCTGTAGGTTCAGTTGCCACATCTGGCACGTGGGTTAATATCCCAGTACTGACACTGTAGTGCAGCATGAGAGGGGTGCCGCACTGCTGAGGTGCCATCTTTCAGATGAGACGTTAAACTGAGGTCCCATCTGCCTAGATTGGTGGTAGTTCAAGTGGATGTTAAAGATCCCATGGCACTTATCGAAAAGAGTAGGGAAATTTCCCCGGTGTCCTGGCTAAATTTCCCTCATTCACTAAAAATACCACCAACAGCTTAATCTGGTTCAAGGTCAGTTGGCATTCATCTGTATCCCCCTTCCCTGGGTCATCCCTGAAAATAGGCAGGATTTGTCTAGTGCACTTACCCAGTCAACAAAAACTAAATAAATAAATAAATATCTGCAGAGCTACCTGGAGCACAGTGCACACCTGTATCAAGCACTATGCCCTGGATGTCCATGCCAGGTAGCATGCCTCCTTTGGCAGGACAATTCTCAATGGACTTCTGTTCTCAGTGAGCTCCAGCTTCTAACACCCTTCCAGAGGGAACTTGTTTGCACTTGGTGCTTGAACCCATCAGTGTGATTCAGGGGTGAAGATATGGTTCAGGAAGATATGAAAATTACATGCTCACTGTAATTGTTGATCTTACTTTGAGAGGAAGCTCTTGCAGCAGGTAACACATATAGGATTTACGACACCTGGTGGCAGATATCGGCAATTCATTTCTCCAGCAGTACCGACGTGCGACTGCCTACCTGACATCGGCTCCACCCCCGGCGTCACCTAGTATAAAGGTAGGAGGCGGTGTCCACATGCTCCAGTTCTTTTCCGCTGAGGCAATGCATTAGTCAGCTTTCGGCTCTCTAACTAGTTCCTCAGCTTTAAAACCATTATTTCTCTGTCTCACTTCAGCAATTCTTCAACGTATGTCCTCTCCACCGACCAGGCACTGTAATAAGTGCTCTTGTGGGAAGCAGATCCCTTCCAAGTATGGACATTCGGCCTGCCTCTTTTGCCTGGGCCCAGACTACGACACCAGTGCCTGTACCCATTGCCAGGCCTTCAACAGCTGGACCAGGATTTGGAGACACAAGTCTCTCCAGGCTTACCTAGCCCAGCAACATTTGGCCCAGATGCAGCAGGAGATGTCCTCTGGGAGGGAATCTCATTCCCCCTCTCCACCCAAGAAACACAGAAAGGAGAAGCACCACCACCAGGACTGGGATCGCTCGCCCTCCAGACCCAGGTATTCCAGCTCCCAGTCCACTGGTCGCTCCAGCTCCTCTGGTCATGAGGCCTGGCTTACCTCCCTTAAGCCTCCTGTCTCAGCTTCTCGCGTCAAAGGGACTTCTCTTCAGCCTATTAAGATCAGGCCCCCAGACTCTTGTTCAGCAGCAGCTAAAGGGCCCTCGGACACCGGTTCTGTGGCAGCAAAAAGGCCCTCAGACTCCGGCTCCTCAGTGCCTTAGAGGTCCTCCGATGCTGGCTCCACAGTGGCAAAGGGTAAATCCTCCTCCCAATCAGCCTTGGTCGATCCCCGGGAGTCCAAGCAGTCAGCGTGGTACTCTTCTTACAGGGCTTCATCCCTGCTACCGAAGCATAAGTCCGTCCAGCGTCCATCCGTGGATTCCGACCGATGCCCCTTGTACAAGCCCCACAAGTCTTCTGATAGGCTGTCCAAGGCCTCTTTGTGCTCCGACCATTCCCACCCTTCTTCTGTCATGGAACATCTGTCGGGCAAGGCTTCTGGCCCGATGCTGGAGAAGCGTCCTTCTGTTCCTCCTCCAGCACCAGATAAGCCACCCACTGTATCACGGCCATCGTTGATCCCCCTGATGTCCCCTGTCAGCAGCCCCGATGTCTCTCCTTGGGACCATACTCTGGTCCACCTGATGCCAGAACCCGATGATGGTACCACGGTGGTACCACTGACGTCACATCCAACTGGCGCCAGTTCGGGAGAAGGCTGACCAATATCGCCTCCAAAACCTGAGTCACCAAGGCTGGGCATCTGTCAGGTAAAAGAACTTTTCGCCTATTGGTAGGAGACTGTTGAGCAGAATTTGGTGTCTCCTCCTGCTCCTACTCCTAAGCCTCCTCCTGTCACTCCTGAGCCAGATGTTCAGGTCACCCCTGTTCCATCTTGGAATGAGGAGGATAAAACCCCCACTAGCCTCAGGAAGCACAAAATTAAGCTCAGGAGGACCAGATCTCCTTCCTCCTCCTGCTCTCCATCACCCAGAAGACCCAGACATAGGAAGATGAGAAAACATTTCTCCTTCTCTTCTTCAGAGGCCTTTGGAGAATCTGAGCCTTCCTACTCGGATTCTTACCCTGGTTCACTTCCTGGAGACATAAAAGACCAGCCAAAGTCTCCACCCAATGACCCCAGCTTTATGGAAGGCATGAGGCACATACAGGAGGACATGGGATGGGATACAGAGGCCCTGGACCCCAAACGCTTGGTCTGACAAAGTAGTTGCACCAGAAGGACCCCAAGCTGGTGGTTATCCCCCCATTAGTAGATACCTTCCAAGATGTCACCCTTGCCACTTGAAAGCATCCACACGCTTCCTCTGTGGTGCCCAAAAAGACAAATCATTTGTATCAGGCCCCCAAGGACCACGCTTACTTAGCCGAACATACCACAGCTGATTCCGTGGTTATATTGGCTGCACACGATCGTTCGCAGAGGCTGAAGCACCTAAGTACCCAGCCGCCAGACAGGGAGTCTAAGCAGCTGGATTCTTTAGGGTGCAGGGTGTACTCGTCTGCCACCTGCAACATACGTAGCCTCAGTTTTTTGATGCACATGGTCCAGTTCCAGAATGCCCTTTGGGACCAAGGATTGGACATCCTGCAAGGCATGCTCAACTGCCCTCAAAAGGCAGAGCTTGCAAAGCTTTTGCAGATGGGCTTGGATGTGGGTACTCGCATCCTCTGAGCAGTGTATGACTCTGCGGACACCTCAGCGAAGGCGGCTGCAATCAGAATTTGTCTTCAGTGCCATTCCTGGCTTCTGGTCTCAATGTTTGACCCAGAGGTTCAAACTTCCCTTCTGGCCGCCCCTTTCAGAAGCTCTATACTCTTCGGTAAAGACACAGAGAAGGTTATTGTTAAACTGCAGGACTCCAGAAAGGCTGTCTGTTCTGTGCAGTCTATGTACCGCCTGAAATGGGAGTGTTTTCACTGGATCTGTTTTCATGGTGGGGGGGATATCAGCCTCAGCAGTCCCGTGTTCACTCTCACATGCAGCAGGGAGGCTTTGGTCGAAGAGCTGGGTCCAGAGGTGCTGCCTCGACCTCCTCTAGACAGGCTAGACCTTCTGCTGCTGCCTTCCCTCTCCCTCCTTCAACCTGACTATCTTAGCAACCCCCCTCTCTCAGACCTGTCATCAGGAGAGCTGGTGGGAGGTTGTTTTTCTCTTTATGCCCAGGCCTGGCAAGAAGTGACCTCCGACCAGTGGGTCCTTGACCTCGTGGAGTTCGGGCACTCCATAGAGTTTGAGTCTTTACCCTGGACAGACCACTGCCCCCATCTCACTACCTGAGAGACCACAGGGCTCCTATCATACAGGAGATCCAGTCTCTCCTGGCCAAGGATGCCATAGAACGTGTCCTGGAGGCAGAGGTTGACTCTGTTTTTTACTCCTGCATCTTCCTGGTTCCGAAGAAATCAGGGGACCTAAGGATCTCGGCGACCTCAACTGGTGGGTCTTCTATTGGAGATTCCGCATAGCGTCACTTCCAAATCTCCTCCCCTTCCTTGCGGTTGGGGATTGGATGGCGTCCATTGACATGCAGGATGCATATCTGCACATTCCCATCTGCCAAAATCATCGGCGATTCCTGAGATTCAGGTTCGAAGGTTGGTCCTACCAGTTCAAAGTCCTTCCTTTTGGCCTTTCCTCTGCCCCCAGGGTCTTCACAAAATATCTTGCCATTGTCACAGTGGCACTGTGCAGAAACAGACATTTCCTGTTCCCCTATCTAGACAATTGGCTTCTGCTGGCCTCGTCCTGGTCTCATCTCTGGGAGACCATCCTGGACACTCTCTCCCTCTGTCGGTGCCTGGGTATCACAGTGAACCCAGAAAAGTCACAGCTCCTTCCCTCCCAGTGTCTACAATTTGTAGGAGCCCTACTGGATGCCTCATTGGGGAAGGTCTTCTTACCATCCGACAGAGCAGAGTGCCTCAGAGCACTAGCAATCTAAACTTGTTCAGCATCTGTCATCCCCACCACATCCATCCTTCGGCTTCTGGGACACATGGTGCCCACCATAGTCTCGGTCATCTTTGCCAGGCTGCACATGCGCACCATTCAGTGGACACTTTGCGTCCAGTGGGACCAAACAAGAGACAACTTGGATTTGCCAATCCGGATCACAGAACCAATTCATCGGGAACTCCACTAGTGGGGGTCCCCTCAGAATCTCTGCAGAGGCCTCCCCTTCCAGCCAGATACACCTACCCAGACTCTCACTACAGAGGTGTCTGGGACAAGTTGGGTGGCTCATCTGGGGAGTCACAGGACTCAAGGACTGTGGTCCCCGTTAGAGGAGAACCTGCATATCAATGTGCTCGAGCTAAGAGCTGTCCTGTACTCGCTACAGGCACTGACACCATTCCTACTGCCCGGTCGCCTTTGAGTTCAGACGGACAACACCTCTGGGGTGTTTTGTGTCAACAAGCAGGGAGCCACTCACTCTTACCCCCTTTGTCAGGAAGCCATGAGACTGTGGAACTGGGTGATGGAGCATCAGCTCAGTCTATTGGCAGTCCATGTTTCAGGTTCTCTGAATGTGGTTGCAGGTGCTCTCAGCCAGGCCAAACCATTAAATCACGAGTGGTCCCTGCTACAGTCGGTAGTAGACACCCTGTTTGCCAGATGGGGGATGCCAGTGTTGGACCTTTTTGCATCTCAATGCAATGCAAAACTGCCCAATTTCTGCTCGCTTGGTCCCGAGCTTGGAGCTTTTTGGCAAGACGCATTGTCCCTATTTTGGAAAGGGTGGTTCCTTTATGCATTTCCTTCCTTCTCCCTCTTGCAATGGGTTCTACTCAAAGCCCAATCAGAGAGAGTGGTCATGATCCTGATAGCCCCTCTGTGGCCCAGACAGATTTGATTCCCACTGCTCAGGTGTCTGACAGTGGAGCCTAAATGGCCCCTTCCACTTTCGGGTCAGCTACTCTCTCAGCAACAGGGAGCTTTGGTCTATCCCAACTTACACTCACTCCACCTGCATGTTTGGCTCCTCAGGACCTAGCGAAGCTCAGATTTGGAGTATCGTATGAAGTAGCTTAAATCTTGGTTGAGGCGCGGAAGCCCACTACCAGGGCCACTTACTCCATGAAATGGAAACACTTCTGTCTATGGGCCACAGCCAGGAGATTGGACCCTCTGGTCTGTCCGGTCAACTCAATCTTACAATACCTGTTATCCCTTTCTGGGTCAGGTCTCAGTTTCTCCTCCATAAGAGTACACCTGGCTGCTGTTTCTGGCTATCATCACTGCATCCATGACAGGTCAGTGGCTCAATTGGAGGTAGTTAAAACCTTCCTTAAGGGGATCCGGCATCTCCGTCCCCCTGTTCTGGATCCTGTTCCTCCTTGGGACTTATTGTTTGTTCTGGAAAGGCTTACGCTTCCCCCATTTGAACCGGCCATGAGTTGTGAGCTTCGTTACCTCTCCTGGAAGACATTACTGTTGGTAGCAGTCATCTCTGCTAGCCGCATTTCTGAGCTTCATGCTTTAATGTGTAAAGAACCTTATCTGATTTTTCATAAGGATAGGGTGGATCTCTGCACCAATCCAAAGTTCCTTCCTAAGGTAGTCTCAGAGCTTACTCTTAATCAGTTGGTTCAGCTTCCAGTTTATTACCCGGAATACTCCAACAGGGGTGAGGCGCTTCTGCACACCTTAGATGTGCATAGAGCTTTGCGCTGTTGCCTGTCCAGAACCAAGGAGGCCAGGCAATCGGATCAGTTTTTGTGTCCTTTGCAGACAGGTCCTTGTGGTGCCTGGTTACCAAACAAACGCTTTCGTGTTGATTGGTCAACTGCATATTCTTCTGTTATGAGAAGGGTGAGAAAACCTTTCCAGGTGTGGTCAGGGTGCATTCCACCAGAGCGGTTGCTGCTACTTTTGCAGCACTCAAGAGAGTGTCAGCAGCTGACATTTGTGCTGCTGCCACTTGGCAACTCTGTTCACACGTTGTTCAGGCACTACAGCCTGAATATAATTTCCAGGCGTCGAGCAGGTTTTGGCCATGCGGTTCTCCAGGGCCTTATCTCATGAGAGGTCTCTCTCTCCCGATGTTTGTCTGCCTCTCCTTTCCCTCTATCAAGGGTTGTCTTAAGCTTTATACTGCTTGGGAGTGTGTCTGTATGTTTACTTCCCCTTCCCAAGGGTTGTCTTAAGCTTTATACTGCTTGGAAGTGTGTCTGTATGTTTACTTCCCCTTCCCAAGGGTTGTCTTAAGTTTTATACTGCTTGGGAATCAGTCCTACATGAGTTAACCTGCTGCAAGAGCTTCCTCTCAAAGTAAGATAGTACAGTTACGTAAGAACTTACCGTAACAGTAGATCTTCGAGAGAAGCTCTTGCAGCAGGTATGATTTCCCTTCCTCCTTCCCCCGGGAGTAAGTCTCTCTGTTCTGATCCGACTTTTATCTTTTCAGTTGTGTGCTTTGTGTTTGCCCTTGTTTGTTCTGTGGAGTTTGTTTGATCCACAGCTGTTTGTTTTTGGCCTGTCATTGGCGTACAAGAAGTGGAGCATGTGGGGACCACCTCCTGCATTTATACTGGGTGATGACAGGGGTGGAGTCCACATCGGGTGGGCGGTCCCACGTTGGTACTGCTGAAGAAAAAGAATTGCCGAGATCTGCCGCCAGGTGATGCCAGTCCCATATGTGTTACCTGCTGCAAGAGCTTCTCTCGAAGATGTACTGTTACGGTAAGTTCTTACATAACTGTACTGTCTTCTTGGACCATCTGCACCATTGATTCACATGCCCACCCACTGTCCCCCGAGTTCACTCTCCTTTTCATGGTCTTCACCTCCCCTCATTTGGTTTGGGCTGTGAAGACACTGCTTTCTTGTTTTGACCCTTCTTACACGGGTTGCAAGGCTATCTTATGCCCTTTTAGGTTCACTGTTTTACTTAGGTTACGCTGCACCTCCTTGGTAAAAAAGGTACTGAGGCAGTTGAGAGCCGGTGCCATGATAGGCTATGCAGCGTGAACTAGTCTCGTGGTGCTGCACATGTATGCAACCTATCTTGGTGCCAGCCCTCTTGAAGACTTTTTGCTCCCGCTGGGTCCTAGTGTTTCCAGCTCAGAATCAATCAGTGTGAATAAATGGTGAAGATGGTCCTAGAAGACCAACAATTACAGTGAGTACATAATTTTCATGTCTGTCTTGTGGGTCTCTGGGGAAGAAATGTGTAAAGAAGGCCAGCTTACTCCCCTGTCAGGTGATATCCCCCTTGGCTCTGGCCACCTGCGGTAAATACATTCAGTCTCTGGGCTAGAGAGTGTGGCAGTGACAGTCAGTGATCATTGTAAGGCTTCATTCCTGGGCCTGGATCGAATCAGAATGGTAAATGCTTTTGTAATAGCAACCTTTGCAGCAGAGGCGAGAAAGTTCAGATCAGTAAAAATCAGGCGTTCAAGTGATGGTACTCCTTCTTGTCGTCTGGTGAACCTTAGAGGAAATCTCACCACTCTTATGTTATTTTGACTCATACAATTTTAAAGCATTTCAATTTTGTAGCAAAGGAAAATGATCTGTTAAACGTCTCATTCACCATGACTTCCTTCTCTGTTCCAGTGCTTAGTTTAATGGTAGTCTTGTCCATAATGTGTCAGAATCTGTACATTTAGCCTCATCAGCTGCTAATAGCTTATTTGTTTCTTTGACGGTTGTTTGGACTTTCATAATCATGCCCATCTGTGCTGCCAGAATGTTGCCATTCAGGCCAGCCTGTTGTAAAGGCTCAGACACTTTGTACCAGCTGCTGAGGAAAAGAATGCCTCCACATTTTGAGCTGTGTGATTTGGGTCCTTTTTTGATGCCATTTCAATGTACTATTCCCCCATGACTGATTGCAACCAAAAGCCCAGAATTTGTTTGCAGAATGAGGTAAATTCTTTTAAAAGTTGTAAGTAGAACTTCAGAATAATGCTGCTTCTGTGTTGGCTGTTCAGCAGTGCCTCTCATTGTAATGGAAGTATAATAAAAATGTACCCAACAGTTGCAGTGCAATCAGGAGGAGGTGAGGAGGTAGTATTAGGAATTACCCAAGCAAGGGCAGCCTAAGAGGAATCGCTGTGGACTGGGGAATACCTTGTAACCAGTGGATTATAGGATCCAGGGCAAAATAGGTTTACAGTGTGGAGGTCTTGCCAGACAAACCTGATTGAGTTCTTTGACTGGGTAACCAGGGAAGTGGATCAAGAAGTGGTGGATGTGGCCTACCTGGATTTCAGTAAGGCCTTCGACAACGTTCCACATAGAAGACTGGTGAGGAAGCTGAGCAACCTAGGAGTAGGTCCAAAAGTAGTAAAATGGGTAAGAAATTGGCTAAGCAATAGGAGTCAGAGGGTGGTGGTAAATAGGGTCCACTCTGGAGTAGGCAAGGTGACAAGCGGGGTGCCACAGGGGTCAGTACTAGGCCCGGTCCACTTCAGTGTCTTTATTAGCGACATTGCAGAAGGACTGGAGGGGAAAGTATTCCTGTTCGCGGATGACACAAAAATCTGCAACAAAGTGAATACACTGGAGGGGTGTGTGGAAAGAATGAGGGATGATCTGAAAACGTTGGAAGATTGGTCAAGGGAATCGCAGCTGGGTTTCAATGCAGAAAAGTACAAAATCATGTACATGGGGCACAGAAACCAAGGGGCAACATACCAATTAAGTGGGGCAGTATTATCAAGCATAAAACAGGAAAGGGAACTGGGGTAATAATTTCTGATGGCCTGAAAGTGGTCAAGCAGTGTGATAAGGCAGTGGGGAAGGCTAGGAGGATGCTCGGATGTACAGGGAGGGGCATCACCAGCAGAAGGAGGGAGGGAGGTACACCACCTCGAATACTGTGTCCAGTTCTGGAGGCCCCACCTCTGGAAAGACATAGATAGGGTGGAGGTGGTAGAAAGGAGCACTACCAAAATGGTGCAGGGTCTGCATCAAAAGCCCTATGAGGAAAGACTCAAGGAATTAAATATGTACACTCTGAAGGAAAGGAGGGAAAATGGGGATATGATAGAAACATTCAACTACCTCACAGATATGAGATATTAAAGGGGAACTGTAAGCAATAAGAGCTTCACATAGTGAAACTGATCCCAATTAGCACTTTGTGTGCAAAAACATTTTTATTTACTTACTGTTTACTGCAGTGTAGTAGACTGTATCAGGCTAATTTCGCTGCCTTGTAAGGTGACATTTCCTGTAACCAGAAATCCCAGAATCCCGGGTAGCTGAATCAGAGGAGGACTGCAGTAGTGGGAGAGTCAATAGCCTGCAGTGAAGGTTAAAGTTTTTCATAAGCTGTAATTGTCTGTTTGCTGGTCTGCTGTTCTCCTGTGGCTGGGTACAGTCACAGAGTAAGCCCAGTGGGCACAGTGAGACCAGCAAACCTATGATTTCAGCTTAATAAATCTTTAACATATATACTGTGGGCCATTGAATCTCCCAGTTCTACAGCCCTCCTCTGATGTCAGCTACAGGGGATTCTGGGATTTCTGGTCACACGAAATGTCACCTTATAAGGCAGGAAAATTAGCCTAATACAATCTACTACACTGCAGTAAACAGTAAGAAAAATGAAATGTTTTTGCACAGAAAGTGCAAACTGGGATCAGCCTCAAACTTGGGTGTGAGGCACTTATTGCTGACAGTTCCCCTTTAATAAGTTACAGGAAGGTAGCATTTTCATAGAAAAAAATGCTCCAGGACAAGGGGTCACGCTATGAAGCTGGAGGGGGGAGGAGGCACAGAGGAGATGTGAAGAAATACTTCTTCATGGAGAGGGTGGTGGATGCCTGGAACAGCCTCCCAGTAGAGGTAGTGGGTGCTAAAATGGTAACAGGATTCAAGCATTCATGGGATAGACACAAGAGGACCTTAGAAGTAAGGTGGGGTGGGGACCAGAGATCGAGTAGGGTCTGTGGTGGAACAGTAGGTAGGGAATATCGGGCAGACTAGGTCAACCAAGAGGTCCTTATCTGCTGACAACTTCTATGTTTTTATGTTTCTTAGAAGTAGCAGGAGTAAATTAGGAGAGTAAGTACAGAGGCCGTAAACAACAAAACAAAGGAGGACATAGGACAGACTAGCCAGGGCAAGACCAAGAAGGGGTGAAAAGGAGTTTGAACTGATGTTTGAAAGAGTGATAGTAGGGAGACATATGAAGTGGGGGGAGAAGATTATTTATTTATTTATTGAAATGTTTCACCATAAAGGCACACTGAGCGAAAAGTCGCTTGTCTCCTGGTGTGACCTGGGGGGAAGGGGTACAATAGGAATGAGACATTAAACATTCAAGTTACAAGATCAACATTAACATACAATTGTAAGGCAGGAGTTACAACAGTGTTGCGTATAATAGGTAGAAGAGTGGAGAATAATAAGTGCTGGACTTCCGGTGACGTCACGGATCCACTAGAAGCATAGAAGCAGAGCTCCCTCTCCTTGGGGATTCAAAAACTTCCTAAAACAGCAAGAAATACAGAAATAAAGTTCGGCATACCACCAGGAGGTAGCAAGAGTGACAGAGGGGACAAATTGAGGTCTAAAACGGCAAATAAGAAGGTGGATTGCGCCCAACTGAAGGACAAGCAGCAGCTCCATAGCAGGAACACTTCTCCACACAGCCCGCATGGCTCCAACTACAATGCAGACGGAGAGTCGGAGATTCTGTTGAGGACCTGCTTCGAGACCATTTTAAAAGAAATTCAGGACTCCAGGTTAGAGAACATAGGGAATTCAAAAATCTCTTTCAAAAGTTAAACAGAATGGACTAACAAATGGAGAAGGCCGAGGAAAGAATTACACAGAATAAAAGCACCGTAGAACTGCTGGGCCAGGCTGTGAGCTCCCTATATTTATTTTATTTATTTTATTAAACTCTAGGATTACAAATACCTTTGAGCAGGTGCTGCTCATTTACAAAGGTTCCACGTCAAAGAATGTACCGGGAACAGTTACCACCAGTCATTGTGGTTTGAAATCACAGAAAGAGCAGAACCAAACCGCACAAAAACACGTATCCTGGATTTTAGGGGGGCAGACTTTGGGAAAATGGGGAGATACTTGAAAGGGGCATTAAGGGAAATGGGACAGGAATCAGGGGTTGAGGAACAGTAGGCAGTATTTAAAATGGGGATTACAAGAACAACAGAATTATGCATTAAGCAGGTTAGCAAGAGGAAAAGGAAGAAGAAACCATTATGGTTTTCCAAAGAGGTAGCAAAGAAAGTGAAAGCCAAAAGATTGTATTCAGGCAATACAAAGACACAGGCAGAAGGGGATAGGGAGAAGTACCAGGAGAAGCAAAGGGAGGCAGGGAGGTCAGTAAGAGAAGCCAAAGCTCAGACAGAAGAACACATTGCAAAATCAGTGGGTAGAGGGGACAAAACCTTTTACTGGTACATAAGTGAAAAAAGAAAGGCAACGGGAGAGATAGTGAGACTGAAGGGGGAGGATGGGGGCTGCATGGAGAATGACAACAGTAAAGCTGACATAATGGAGGGGCGCTGTTGAGCAGCTTACTGGCAAGACGCACTTCTAGACAGCTTAGCATATCTTAGAGGGAAAAAAGTTATAAACAATCAATACTACCCCGATTTCAAAGAAACTGAAAGCGGAATTGGAAAGAGGGGACCAAGCAGAATCGGCAGACACCACATTTAACTATGGGTCGAAATCAAAAGGTAACTGGGAGTGGTGCAAAAAATTCGGCGCAAACTACTGATCGGGCTGCATCTCTCACTTCGATTACTCCCAACAGTTCGGATCCCCCTTGGAGAGCTCTACAGGCCTCGATGCAGACGATCGACCTGAAGGTCGAATCAATCTTGTTAAGATTTGGAGAACAAGATGCAAAGTTGGAGGCAGTGTCTTCGACCACAAATGCAGCAGAGAAAACGACAAATCAAGCTATGGCTGCAACTACAAAACTTATTCAAGAGAATACAGTTACGCTATAGACCCGAGGCACTGGAGAATGCAAATCGTGCCTCATATATACGCATCATCGGTCTCCCTGAAGGGAGTGAAGATTCAGACCTATTGCTTTTTCTTCAAACCTGGCTGCCAGAAGCACTGAACTTACCAAGGGACACTGTTGCAGGTCATATTTGTAGAGCCTTTCGAATAACCCCGAGAGCAGCTGGTCCACGTGGAGACACTCCAAGAGTGGTTTTGATAGTAACCAGTAGCTCCATTATCAGAGACACTCTACTACAAGCTGCATAATCATCAGAAAAGTTAACTTTTAATGGAGCCATGATACATCTGTTCCCAGACCTATCGTTTGCCACCCGTCTCAGGAGAAAGAAGTTTGACGCAGTTCGTCCTCGCCTGAGGGGCCTCGGAGTTTCCCATTCTTTACTGAAGCCAGCGTGACTTCGGATCCACTATGGTGGATGCACCTATCAATATACAGACTCCCTAGAAGCTGGCAAGAAGATCGAGGCCATCTCCAGAGAATTTCAGGCTATGGAGGCACAAAAAGTGGCTGAATCTGATTCAGAAGAGGAGACCTGATGGGGATTGACATATATGGGAGATCTCTTCTTATTAATATAATGCTTTAAACTCCCCAGTCTTTGTTTAAATGCCATGGTCTAAATGTTTAAAATATGTATTCCCAGTTTACCGTTTTCTCCATTATTAGAAATTAAATAAGATTTGCTAGCTGTTTCATTAGCACTAAACTTGTTTGGGTCACATTCTTTAGGATGTGGGGATACATCAACACTGGATGCTGAGTTGCTAACATCTGATGGACTACCATTTTCTGGACTTATTCCCCAATGCCTTAGTCAGCTGTAGCCTTTCTGGACAAACCTATTTTGTGATCTTATTTTTGTTTTAGGTTTTCCCCCTTCTCCTGATACAAGACTGTATAGGCTATATCTCCTAAGTACATTGGATGTATGTGTTAAATATATTATGATGCCTTACAGGAGAAATGTACTATATGTAATTGTCTTTTCTATAAAGCAATAAACATGAAGTTTAAAAAAAAGCTGACATATTGAAGAGATATTTCTGCTCAGTCTTTACCGAGGAAGAGGAGGGTAATGGGTCTGAAGGGAGTACAAGGGGTGAGAATGGTGCAGAAATGGACACAAGTCCCTTTACACGAGAAAGGGTCCTGAAGGAACTGGAAGTAATAAGAGTTGATAAAGCAATGGGGCCAGATGGGGTGCACCCCAGGGTCCTCAAAGAACTAAGAGAGGTGGTGGCTGAACCTTTGGCTATCCTGTTTAGCCATCACTGGAAACAGGGGAGGTACCCAAAGACTGGAGGACAGCAGATGTAGTCCCATTATACAAAAGTGGGAACAAGAGGAAGCGGGGAACTATAGACCAGTCAGCCTCGCCTCGGTAGTGGGAAAGATCATGGAGGCACTACTGAAGGAGAGATTGGTGGAACATCTGGTTATCAATGGACTACAGGATCCAAGGCAGCATGGTTTCACCAGGGGGAGGTCATGTCAGACCAACCTCGTTGAATGTTTTGACTGGGTGACTATGGAGGTGGATCAGGGGAGGGCAGTGGACATGGCCTATCTGGACTTCAGCAAGGCCTTTGACACTGTGCCACATAGAAGACTAATACACAAACTGGGGAATATGGGTGTGGGCAGGACAGTAGTGTGGCGGGTAGGTAACTGGTTGGGTGGCAGGACACAGAGGGTGGTGGTAAATGGCTGTCACTCCACAGAGGGAAGAGTGACCAGTGGGGTACCACAGGGATTAGTGCTGGGACCGGTTCTATTCAACATCTTCATCAGTGACATTGTGCAGGACCTAGAAGGCAGAATTTTACTGTTCACTGATAACACAAAGCTCTGTAACAGCGTAGACACACCAGCGGGTGTAGACGGAATGAGAAGGGACCTGCAGAAACTTGAAGAATGGTCAGGGGTTTGGCAGTTGAAATTCAATGCAAAGAAGTGCAAGATAATGCATATGGGGCACAAAAACCCTGGCACAATATATCAGTTTGGGGGTGAGGATATAGCATGCACCAAGCAGGAAAGGGATCTTGGGGTTATCATCTCTGATGACCTCAAGGCAGGGAAACAGTGTGACAAGGCAGCAGGTAAAGCAAATAGGATGCTGGGATGAGGCAGGGCATCACCAGCAGGGAAAGGGAGGTCATAATTCCACTATACAAGACACTAGTGAGGCCCCATCTGGAGTACAGTGTACAGTTCTGAGACCATACCTATGTAAGGATATAGACAGGGTAGAAGGTTCAGAGGAGGGCAACAAAGATGGTGCATGGATTGCATCACAAGTCCTATGAAGACAGGTTGAAGAAACTGAACATGTACTCCCTGGAGGAGAGGAGGGAGAGAGGGGATATGATAGAGACATACAGTACAAGTATCTTACAGGGAGGAACAGGGTGCAGGAATACACTATTTTTAAGCAAAAAAGATGTTCCAGGACTAGAGGGCATGGGATGAAGTTGGAGGGAGGACAATTCAGAGGAAACGTGAGGCAGAATTTCTTCACAGAACGGGTGGTGGACAAGTGGAACACCCTGCCAGAGGAAGTGGTGGGGGCTGAAACAATCATGGGATTTAAGAATGCATGGGATAGACATAAAGGAATTCTGGAGGTCAGGGGTAAGGGGCAACAGACTTCTAGGAAAACATAAACTGAACATACAAGCTCAAATGGGCAGACTGGGTGGGCCATAGGCCCTTATCTGCCGACACTGTCTATGTAGCTATGTAGGGTAACATACATACAAAGGTCAACAATGGTTACAGTCTTACAAACACAAAGATATCTAGCATTTATTATACAGCCCAAAATGGACAGAGACAACATAAGCCAGCTTCAGACAAGTTTCAGGGTGAACAGTATATAGTTAGTATAGGGTAGGAGGGAGTCAGGAAGAAGTAGGCAGGCAAAAGGGCCATTGTTGGTGAGTTGAGGTGGGTGGGCTGGAGGGCCCCATATCTGAAAGTGCCATTAACTAGGGGAAGGCGTAGGTGAGACTGTGTGGTGTGGTGGGGGGGGGGTAAGGGATGAGAGTGGGGGAAACTGGTGCCAAAAAAGTGGAGCTCTAAGGGAGGTTACAGGTCACTTTAGACTAGGGTAAAATGAGGAGGCAGTTACTTAGGAGAGGCAGTCACATGGAGTGGTAGAGGTGAGGAATAGTCAGAGTTGCCTTTTAAAGGTACCAAACATCACAGTGTTTCTTTGTTAAGGGTATCGTACCACTGAGGAGCCCTGTGTGTGAATGACCTCTGACCCATTGTGGTCTGGCATTTGGGGACCTGGAAGGTTTGATATAGAGCACTGCGTGTAAGCTGGGTACTGCTGTTGGCAGTAAGGAGCTTTGCCACTCCTAATGGCATGAGCCCGAGGAGAACTTTTTTGGTTAACAAGCAGGTCTGGTATTGTATTCTGCTAAGGAGTGGTAGCCATCCGGCCTGGGCGTACAGGTCACAGGTGTGTGTTAGATGGGCGGCACCTGTTAGAAGCCTACAGGCCTTGTTGAGTGTCACTGACATCCTCCAGAGGGCAGTAGGGGAAGCAGAGCCATAGATGACTAGACCGTAGTCGAGGATGGAGGTGACAGAGCTGTAGAAGGCCAGTCTAAGGGCATCAGTGGTCATGCAGTGTTTGTGTTTGTGGAGCAGGCCGATCCATATGTTGGTGGCCTTAGCTACATTGCCAATGTGCTGCATGTAAGAAAGGGAACTGTTCAAGGTGATGCCGAGATATTTAAACTCAGGAACATGCTCAAGTGAAGTCCCCATGTGGTTCTTGATGGTGAGGGACAGAGGTTTATGCTTGCTTCATGCGTTGCAGAATGTCATGACCTTAGTTTTGCTGTAGTTCAGGATGAGTTTATGTGAGCTAAACCACCCTTCGACATGCCTGAAATCACACTGCAACTGGCTCTCAAGTTGTTTAAAGTCTTGGTTGCTAGTAAACAGTACTGCATCTATATCCACACACTCTGTCCCTCCAGGCTAAATGTACTGATTTAGAAAGTCGTTCCAGACGGGACAACCTGCGCTTGTACGGTTTGGTGGAGGGTACAGCAATCCATCCCATGTCCTCATTCCTGGAAGATCTTTTGAGGGACATTCTGGAATTGCCGGTGGGTTACCAGTTGCACATTGAGAGACCCCATAGGTCACTAGTCCCCAAGCTGACAGACCCTGCCACTAGACCTTGGTCGATTTTCATGATGTTTTCCAGTTATAAAACAAAAGAGGATATTCTCAAGAGAGCCTGGCAAAAGAAAGATTTACTCTACCTGGGATCATGGCTTACAATGGACCAGGACTATCTGCTGGAGATCCAACAGGCCAGATAATGGTGGGTGCCCTTCTTCAAGCCCCTCAGAGAGAAACAGATCCGGTTCCAGACTCCATATCCTGCCTGGCTGAAAATACTTTGGGAGGAGGGACCGAAAATCTATAATTCCCCTGATGAAGTTATGACAGTTTTCAAAAAAAAAGGGCATCACAGTCCCCCAAGTAGAGGTGGAACACTCAAAGCGGAAGTTCGGGACCATCAGGGACTGGCACCTGGTCACAAACCTGAAGAAAACAAGCTCCACCCTGGAAACTGCACAAGAGGCCCTTGATAGGGTCACCAGCTTGCAGAAGAAGAAACTGCCTATGGTATCTGAAAAGGCCTCGAATGGAGATCGATGAGAGGGCATGAGGAAGATAATTTGTCAGTTTCTCTCAATTTGCCCAGTTGATTCTCTCCCCCCCCCACCACTACCATGCAAAGCAAGGGATTACCTGCTGATTTTTGTGCTGTCGGCTGGGATGGTCTTCCCCTGGAACTGCAGTCCCGCTGTGGATGATTGAACTGTATAAACTTTATTGGGACTTGTTTGAAGATCGTTATCCGGGGTTGGTGGGCACTCCGGAGGGCACTTGGGGACTGTATCGAAGGGTGGTGTTACCCGTCTGTTTTTAACCCCGGATGCAGCAGCGTTGTGCTATACTTCCTGCGCAGACTTGCACTGAGGACACATTGGGGGCTTTTTGTAGCTCTGACTGTGTACCCGGCGCTTTTTTGTGAGTAGGTGTGAGCCCCCCATAGACTCCACAACTTGATCTGCTACCTGATCATGACAGCTGGTGTGGGAAAGTCTCCATCCTCCCCTTTTTTTGCTTTTTTCTATGTTGTGCACACACCATCCTGAACTGCTTAACACAAACAGACTTGGGATATTCGGACAGAAGCTACCTAAGGTTGGACTGCACTACTGGGGGCAATAAAGATCTGTGGCCGCTTAACGAGCTGGATACTGGTTAATAATACCCCCAGCTAAGGGGGCTTTGTGACTCTGCCTAATTTTTCCTGGGGCTCTGTGGACTGGGACTAAGGAGGGGAGCTGAGGGAGGAACAACTACCACAATCTTTAATCATAGGTCCGACTAGAGGAGACACCAGTGTCTCTCGCTTGGGGGGAGTATGGGTTTGGGGATGGTGTAAGTTGCCTCAAGGTCTCTCACACATTAGACCGAGGTGCAGTTATGATCAAATGGGGAGCTGATTGACTTCTGAAGGATATAAACTGCTTTGCTTTCTATATTTGTATATAAGCAGTACAGCTCAATGTTGCACCCTTCTGTATTAGTAAATGTGGAAGCTCATGCACTAGTTCCTGAGGTGGAAGGATAGAGTTGAAGGTACCTGCTCTGTCTACCTTGGGAGTTTCTGTGACGCGTACTTACAGGTATGAAATAGAAGTCAAGGGAACCATCGACGACCTCTGAAGAGGGCCCTGTTCACACAGGGCGTAACAATCCCTGTTCTCATCTCCCTTACGCTTTGGGTCAAGGGAGGAGAGCAGAAGTCTGAAAAAATCAGACTTCCTACATTGGAAGAGTTTCACTCTCTTTTACAGTTTGGAATATATAGTTATGATTGCTGCCCAGTTGGCAAAAAAGTTTTATGGTTTGACTGGTCACTGTGTGAAGATTAAAATGAAGTTGATTTTCTATTTGCTGAAGGGGAAAATATGTAACTTTGACCCCCAGAGGCTGAGAGGAGGTAACGGAAAATCTTGGGGCCACAGTGGGGATGGATAAGTACACTAAGTTTTGTTCCTACAATGTTCATGGGTTGACAAGCCCCATCAAACGAAGCAAGGTGCTAAATTTCTTAGAAAGGCTGCTGTAATCTTTATTTTTCTTCAAGAGACTCATCTTTCTTCCCAGGAACACACTGTTAGCTTCTTTAGGATTTGGTAGTTCCACCACTTCATCCTACAGGAAAGGGTGAAGGAGGGGAGTGGCAATTTTGGTACCTAAGAATGTGCCATTTGAGAAGACTGATGTACTGGCGGGCAGGGAAGGGAGATATGTCATGATGGAAAGGAACTTACAGGGATGCCCTATGACCCTGGCGTCTGTCTATTTTCTTCCTGGTTCTGACAGTGCACTCTATCAGAAATTCTTGACCACCTTACAGGGGTGGGCTGAGGGAGACGTGATCTGGGGTGGGGATCTCAATTTGGCATTTGCCAGTGCTGGACTCCACATCCCAGACACGGCAAAGAGAACATACCAAGGCTAGGAAGGTTAATAGGTTATTAGGTGAAATGGGATATGTGGATATCTGGTGCCACCTACAGGGGAAGGCTAAAGACTTTACCTCTTTTTCAGCTATTCACCAGACATACGCTAGGATAGACCATTTCATGCTGCCTAAGAAGTTGGTGGGAAAGGCCCATGAGGCTTGGATAGGGGACTGTACCCTATCAGACCATGCACCAGTATTTTTATCCCTTAGGTTAAATGAGGTCAGAAAGTCTACATTCTGGAGACTGAACCTCTCTTTACTTCAGGATAAAGAAGTGACAGACTCCATACAACAGGCCATAGAGCAGACCCTGAAGGACAATGATCTCCCTGAAATCTCTTTGGCAATGCTTTGGGATACATCAAAGGCAGTGATTAGGGGGAAATTTGTAGAGTGATCAGTAAGGAAAAAGAAATTCAGGGAAGCTAAAAAGGCAGAACTGATTTCACAAATACAACAACAAGAGGCCCTCCAAAAAATTAAAATAGAGAAAGGGAGAACCCAGTTATTAAAACAGTTGAAAGCTAAACTGTCCAACATATTGGACTACGCTGTGGAACAATAACTTTTGTTTTTAAAACAGAAGTACTACGAGGGGGGACCGAGGTCCCTTTGGCTGTTAGCAGGGAGACTTCGCATCCAAAGGGCAAGAGCAACAATTCCTGCCATTAGGCACCCTGAAACCCATAAAACACAGAAAGGGGTTCTAAAGATTGCTGAGGCCTTAAGGGGATACTACAGGAACCAATACAAACAGGGCACACAACTCCCAATTGAGCAAATAGACTCTTTCCTTCAAAGCCTATGTTTGGCCAAGCTGTCTAAGGCTCAGGAAGAAACCCTATTTAAGCCCTTTCAAGAGACAGAGATAGAGCAAATAATAGGGCGTCTGAAGTCCCTTAAATGTCCGTGAACTGATGGACTGCCGAGTGAATTCTATAAGATGTTCTGGGCAGATCTGATTCCAATACTAGGAAGAGTATTTCGAGACTTACAAGAGGAGCAGGGTCAAGTCCCCCATCCTGGAGACAGGCCACATATCAGTTATCTCCAAAGCGGATAAAGACCCTCTTAGCTGCTCTTCTTACCGCCCCATCTCAATATTAAATATTGATTATAAAATTCTAGCTTCTATCTTAACAAAAATATTACAATTACTGATACCCCACCTGATACATTTGGATCAGACTGGGTTCATTCCCGGGCATCAATCTGAGGATAATCTTAGGAAAACTGTTCACATAATTGATCATTTAAACCTTACAGAAACACCGGCCCTCCTGGTCAGTATAGGCACTGAAAAAGCATTTGATAAAGTCTCATGGACTTTTCTTTCAGAGACCCTAGCTAAATTTGGCTTGGGAACCCCCTTCCTGTCCCTGATGTCCAAACTATATAGTAACCCAATAGCGTATGTTAGGGTGAATGGGCACCATGCATAAAAATTTACACTGGAGTGGGGAACTAGGCGAAGAAGCCCACTCTCCCCCCATCTTTTTGCCCTGTATATAGAACCCCTGGTCCAGAGTATTAGACAGAACCAATCAATTTGAGGAGTACAGATAGGTGGTCAGCAGCATAAGATATCATTGTATGCTGATGACATCTTATTACACCTGGAGGACCCTACATGCTCTTTACCCCAAGTAATGTCTCAGCTGTTGAATTTCTCTAAACTGTAAGGATACTCCCTGAGTACCTCAAAAACAGAGATACTTTCTTTTTTTTATACTGCCCTTCCACAAATAAGAGCTGCATATCCCATGAGATGGGACCTCACAAAAATGAGGTACCTGGGAATTAACATTAGTACCTTATCAAGCCAACAATTTCAGCTAAATTATGGGCCCTAATAGCCCTGTTAAAATTGGACATACAGAAATGGAATGTCCTACTCCTACCACTGTATGCGCGGGTACAAGCAGTAAAGATGAACGCACTCCCCCGGTTCCTTTACGTATTCCAGGAAGCCCCTTGTATAATTCCTAAGAAAGAGCTGGAGTCATGGCAGCACATGCTTACGAAGTTTATTTGGACTAATAAAAGGCCCAGAGTAAGGAAACAGACATTATACCTCCCCAAGACAGAGGGTGGACTTGCTGTTCCTTGCCTGTCGGGTTACTGGGTTGCTACACAGATGAGGATAGCCTTGCTTTGGGGACATCCAACCTATGAGGCCACCTGGAGGGCAATTGAGTTGGAGGGGCATCTTTTTCCTCCACTCCCAGCTCTCCTTTTCCATCCTAGGGAATAACTGGTATGGAGACAGAGATGGCTTTCTGGGACCATGACAATCCTGGAGGGCTGGAGGAGGGGGGACAGGGGGCAAACTTCTTAAGGAACAATACTGGAAATATCAATGGTGGTCAACTGATCCATCTTTCGGCCCAGTGTGATTGGACTCTTGGTTTTGTATTAAAACCCAGGAGGGCCTATAAGCCCCCTGGCAGTTATTGCAGAAAGGTGGGATACTCTCATTTGAGGCTGCCCAGACACATTTTAATCTTCTCCCATCAGATCGCATGAGGTTCGATCAGATAAGTAATTATATTAATCAAAAAAAGTAGAAAGGAACAATTATCAAATAAAAAGCATACAGGGGAAGATGTGTTTGAACAGATTTGAAAATTAGACAATGGCTCCAGAGCTATCACCCTCTTATACAAAAGGTATATTCAAAATTCGGGGTCTACCACGGACTATATTAAGCAGGACTGGGGAGGGGAGTTGGGTCTGGAAATTACAGAAAGACAATGGGAGAAGGGGTGGAGACATATTTGGTCGACTAACTCCTCGCCCATGTGGTGGGAATTTATGTGGAAGCTGAGGACAAGATATTTTAGAGTCCCCATCGTGGTAACCAAGCAAAATCAGGGGGTCCTCCCAGAATGTTGGAGGAAATGTGGTGAATCAAGGGCTACTTGGACCCATGTATTTTGGTCCTGTCCACGTTTACAGCAATTCTGGCACCAAATTATTAATAATTTCTTAGATATTTCAGAGCTCAGATCAACTGGGACCAGCCACTTTCCTCTTCTTTGGGCAATTGCCCACCAGAATAAAGGGCAAAGAAGCAGTACATCTGTGGCAAGTCTTGACTGCTGCTGCATTTAAGACTGTTACCAGGAGGTGGTACCAGCCCATCCCTCTGGATGGCACAGAATGGTGGGAAATTGTCACCCAAATACACCAGATGGAGGAAATCACTTGTAAACTCCAGCAAAGGCTGCTGGCACTGAAGAACAGGTGGATGAGATGGGAACTGTGTCAGGGACAGGTGGACGGTTCTGACTGTAGGACGTGGACCCTGCTCTCCCTCTCTCCCTCCTGCTCTCCTTGCCCCACCTTCTTTTCCTAACTGTTTGGGGGTGGGATGACAGGACGTAGTGAGGGGTAGCCCCCATTTAAGTGGAAAATCTATGTAATATGACACTCATGAGGAATCAGCTTAACAGTACCTTATATAATTGGATTGAGTATGATACACTGTTATTTTATTTTAAATTGTTTATAGAGTATTAGCTGTTACTTTTTAAAAGTTAATAACTGAGTTTAAATATTTCACTTTCCTGTATGGAATAAGCCCAGGAAATATGGTGGACTTACTGTTTTCTATTACAGTGTTTTTTTACTTCTGTTTTGGTAATATGACTACCTTATAAACTGGTAACTGGAAAGTTATTTTATAGCATAGGAATTGTTGGAAATTGATATGATTCAGTATTGTAATCAAATATTGTACTAATGCTTAAATAAAGTAGTATGTAAAAAAAAAGTAAACAAGTGCTTACGTGAAAGAAAAGGAAAGGAGAGGGTGAGGGATGAGGTGGGGGAAGGGAAGAGTCCAAGTTACATTCAAGTTACAAGATCAACATTAACATACAATTGTAAGGCAGGTGTTACAAACAGTGTTAAAACAGTGTTGAGCATAACATGTAGAAAGAGTGGACAATAATAAGTACTGGGTTAATAAGTAAACAAGTGCTTATGTGAAAGAGAAGGTGGAAAAGGAGCAGAAAGGGCGAGGTGGGGGAAGGGTAAGAGCCATGTCCCTGGAGATCCCTTCAGGATGTGAGGAACCCTGCAAGGGGACTGGGGGGACCAGAGAGAAGGGGATAGGCAGTGTCCCAGAGAGACCCCTTCAGGATGTGGAGAACCCTGCAAGGGGGGCTATGGGGCTTGACAGAAAGGGGATAAGGCTGTAGGGACTAAAGTGGGAGGAGAAAGAGAAGGAGGAGATGTGACTTAAATGCTAGGAGGGGGACTAGGACCTAACCCAAGAGAGGACCCTTCAAAGATGCGGGGTACCCTGTCAGGGGTTGGGGAAGATCAGTAGATAGGGATTAAAAGAGTGATAGGAGAGGGAGAGTGTGAGAATTGAACCCTTGAGGGGGAGAGAATTCGCACCTTTGGAGGGGATGGGGCCTAATCAATAGTCCTTCAGGAATCAAAGCAACAGAACAAAAGGGTAGACAGGGAGGAGAAGAAGCACTGTGGGTCAATTTGGAGGCAGGCAATGGCACCACAATCCACACAGGGGTTGTATACAGACCCTCTCAAGGGAGGAAATGGACAAGGAAAGATAGAAAGTATACTTAGAATGGCAGATAAAGGGAGGTATTGCTGATGAGTGATCTGAATATGCCAGATGTTAACTGGAGTGCAGTTGCAGCAGCCACTTCTAAGAGTGGGGTTATTCTAGATGCTTACAGGGGCATGCCTTAGACAACTAGTATTGGAACCCACTCGAGAGGAGATCTTAGACCTGGTCCTCTCAAATGGAGATGTAGAGGATCACAGATGTAGAAGTGGGTAGCCATCTGGAAACTAGCGACCATCGAACAGTATGGTTCACAATAAATGCAGCAATAGAGTCAAGCCATACAAAGGCAAAAGTACTGGACTTCAGGAGGGCTGACTTTGCCAAAATGGGTGAGTGCCTAAGGAATGCACTAGCAAATGGGCAGGAAGGAGGGGTTGAAGAACAATGGGGAATAATAAAAACTGCCATCACAGAGGTAACAAACCTTTGTGTGAAGCAAATAAACAAAACGAAACGATGTAAGAAACCACTATGGTTCTCAAAGGAGGTGGCAGTGAAGGTTCAAGAGAAAAAGAAAGCATTCAGAAAGTACAAGGAATCACAGAAGGAGCAGGACAGAGAATTGTATCAGTTGAAGCAAAAGGAAGCTGGGAAGGCAGTCAGAACATCAAAGGCCCGAACTGAGGAAAAGATAGCCAACTCAGTTAAGAAGGGGGATAAAACCTTTTTTAGGTACATCAGGGAGTGAAGGAAGATTAAGGGAGGGATAGTGAGGCTTAATAAAGGGAGGGGGGGCAGAGGGTGACTGTGAAAGGCAGATACTAAACAAATATTTTGCTCAGTATTTACAAATGAAGAGGGAGGTACAAACAAACAATAGAAACACTCTGGATACAGAAGTTGATACCAGTCCATTTACAGAAGAAAGGGTTCTGAAAGAACTCTTAAAACTGAAGGTGGACAAAGCAATGGGGCCTGATGGGAGTCATCCCAGAATTCTAAAAGAACTAAGGGTAGAACTAGTGACACCACTGACTACCCTCTTTAACAAATTATGGGAGGATGGGGTGGTACCGGCCGATGTGATTCCCCTTCACAAAAGTGGGAGCAGGGCAGAAGCAGGAAACTACAGACCAGTTAGTTTAACCTCAGTGATAGGGAAAATGATGGAAAATGATGGAATCACTTCTGAAGGAAAGAATTGTCGAGTACCTAGAGGCCAGAGGGGCACAGGACCCAAGACAGCATGGATTCACAGCAGAAAGGTCATGCCAGATGAATCTAATAGATTTCTTTGACTGGGTGACCAAAGTAGTAGATCAGGGAGGGGCTGTGGACATGGCCTACGTAGACTTTAGCAAGGCATTTGACTCAGTCCCACACAAAAGATTAATATACAAGTTAGCCAGCCTGGGAGTGGGTCCCAAGATGATAGCATGGGTAAAGAATTGACTGGAGAATAGGACACAGAGGGTAATAGTAAATGGCGTCCACTCTGAAGAAAGGGGGGTTACTAGTGGGGTGCTGCAGGGTTCAGTATTAGGACCGGTCTTCTTCAATGTCTTTGTAAGTGACATTGCAGAGGGACTGGAAGGACAAGTATGTCTCTTTGCAGATGACACAAAGATCTGCAACAGAGTTGATGCACAAGGTGGGGTGGAAAGGATGAGAAAGGACTTGGCAAGGTTAGAGGAATGGTCAAATGTATGGCAGCTTAGATTTAATGCTAAGAAGTGCAAGGTAATGCACCTGGGAAACAAAAACCCAGGGGAAGAGTACACAATGGGGGGTGAGATACTAACAACAACAAAAATGGAAAGGGATCTGGGGGTAGTCATATCATATGACTTAAAGGTGGGCAAGCAGTGTTAGAGGGCAGTAAGGAGGGCTGGGGGGATACTGGGATGCATAGGGAGAGGCATCACCAGTAGAAAACAGAAAGTTGTTATCCCTCTGTACAGACAGCTGGTGAGACCCCATCTGGAGTACTGTATGCAGTTCTGGAGACCCAATCTCCACAAGGACATAGACAAGATGGAAGCTGTCCAGAGGAGGGCAACTAAAATGGTGCAGGGTCTGCACCAGAAGACATAGGAAGAGAGACTAAAGGAGCTAATGTATGTATAGCCTCGAGGAAAGGAGGAGAGGGGGGACATGATAGAAATGCTCAAGTACCTCAAGGAATCAACAAAGTCCAAGAGGGTAGCATCTTTCAAAAAAAGAGGTGTGCAAGAACAAGGGGGCACAATTTGAAGATAGAGGGGATGCGGCTCAGAGGTAATGTAAGGAAGTATTTTTTCACAGAGAGGGTTGTGGATGCATGGAATGGTCTTCTGGAGGAGGTTATGGAGTCAAAAACAGTGATTGAATTCAAGCATGCATGGTACAGCCATAAGGCAATTCTAGGGGATGGGGGTAGAAAGAAGTTGGCTGCTGATTAACTAGGATCTGCAGCTTATCCATTAGGTAGGGAAATGGGCAGACTGGGTGGGCCAAGCGGTCCTTATCTGCCATCAAATTCTATGTTTCTATGTTCAGGATGCATGGGCCCATGTGGAGCATTCAGGGTCCCTTTACATTCTGTGAGAGATCAAGGAAGGGCAGTAAGGGGGAGCAATTTGGGGAAGGGGAGAAGAGCTAGAAATTTGGGGGGGGTGCACAGGGTGAAATGAAGGTGATGGTAGAGAGGTAGGGATTATCCAGGGCTGAGGAGGGAATTAGGGAGGGACAAGGCAGGAGCAGCTAGGTGCAAGGTAATTATTGATGGTAGAGCTGATGGACTAGGCAGAGGATGAGTGCTGGATCTGAGGGGGGAGGGAATTCCAAATTTTTGGGAGGCGATGAGAGTAACCGGATTGGCCGATTAGGGTGGCTCTGCGGAGGACAACCAGGGTGCGGGAGTCAATTGATCTAAGGGAATGGGAGGATGGGGGGGTTGTTATAAAGGAGGAGGTGAGGTAGGCAGGGAGCTCACCCAACCAGTGCTTGGAGGTGAATTTAGCACAGTGGGAGAGTCACCTATATGTAAGAGAGGGAAACGATAGGGCGCAATAAAGATCGCAGTGGTGGGTGTGAGGGGGGTATCCAGGGCAAAGCAGCAGAAGGAATTGAACAGGGTGTCCGGTCTGGCCAGGGAGGACTTAGGGACAGCACCATAGATTACATCACAGTAATCAAAAATGGGCAGTATCATCTTCTGAACAAATTCATGCCTAGCCGTAGGAGGGATGCAACTATGGTTCATGACCAGGGCACTAAGCTTGGGGCACAGTTTTTTCTGGATGTCGTCAATATGTCCAGAGAAGTTTAGGTGTTGATCCACCCAAACACCTAAGTACCTGCAGGAGGATGTGTCCTAAAGGAAAGTCCCATCAAGGATGTGGAAAGTGGGTAGGGAAGGAAGCCTAAAGAGTCTCTGCCTAATGCCAAAGGTCATGGAGACAGTCTTCTTGGTGTTGAGGAAAAGTTGATGGTTAGCAAACCAGAGCTGAACCTTATCGAAGTCTTGCTGTAACCTGGTTGTAACCTCAGCAGGACAGGAACCAGATGCATACAGGACTGTATCATCGGCATACATATGTATAGCGGAGGATGGGGAGCAAACAGCGGGAAGGTCGTTTAAGTAGATGGAGAATAGGAAGGGCCCTAATACAGAGCCCAGGGGGACACCAGTGCTAATCGAGAGGGGAGGGGAAGTGGCATCCAAGATCTTAACTGGTTGGGTTCTGCCAATAAGGTAGGCCTTGAACCAGTTTGTGGCAGAGGGAGATAGGCCAGCTGCTGGGAGTGAATCGAGAGAAGGGAGTGAGAAACGATGTTGAAGGCCTTGGCCAGGTCGACAAAAATGGAAGAGGTAATTTGTCCATTGTCCATCCCAGTTAGGATGGAGTCTGTGAGCCGTAAGAGAGAGGTGGTGGTTGAGTGGTTTTTCCTGAAACCAAACTGGAAAGGGGTGAAAAAGGAGGTGTCAGAAAAGAGGTGAGTTGGGAGAGGATAATGTGTTCTTGAAGCTTGGAAAAGGTAGGGAGGAGAGAAATGGGACGATAACTGCCAGGGGATGAGGGGTCACCCCCTTTGGGTAAAGTGAGGACCACTGCTTGTTTCAATGAAGAGGAACCAAGGCCGTTGAGAATGAGAGAGTTAGGATTATTGAGAGTGGGTAGGCAATGGCCGAAGCAGAGAGGGAGAGGAGTTTTGGGTCGAGGCCATCAGGGGAAGCACCTTTAGAGGGACTGATGGTGAGGAGGGCACTTAGGACATTTTTTGGGGTTACAGTAGCAAAAGAGAAGGGAAAGTGGGAGGGTTGGTGGAAGGGGCACACCAGTAGAAGGTGGGGAAGGTGATGGGTAGGTGGGGAGGGATTTCAGTAGCTCAGTGGCACAGGAGGTACAGGAGAAGTGAAATTCCACAGCTACGGCTGGTGGGTCGGACACTAGCGAGCTATTTACTTTAAGTTCCGGAGGGATGGGCAAGATGAGGGGGTAAATAGGGTGTGGACCACCTTCTGGAACTTTGAAGGGGAATTTATGTTGGTGATGAAGGCAGATTTGAAATACTCGGACTTGGCTAACCTTGTAGATTTGATGCAAGCATTTCGGAGCATGCAGTAGTTTGCGAGGTCACTAGGATGCTGGGTAGCTTTATGACGCTTCCAGGCTTGATCTCTAGCCCTGAGGCAGGCCAGAAGTTCAGAGATTATCCAAGGTAAGTGGTTACCTCTGACTCTGGTTTGTTTGAGTGGGGCAAAGACGTTCTAGTTTACAAGAAAAATGTTTTTGAAGTAGGCAAGGGCCTTATCAACTGAGGGGGAAGGAGGTTAGGGGGGACCAGTCAGAAGTGGCAAGGTTACTCAGGAGAGGTTCAAGGTCAAGAGACTTGAAAGAGCGTAGTTGTATGGTTTTGTGTGGTGATTTATTTCTGAGGGCTCTCGTAACTATGAATATTGGGTTATGGTCACTGAGAGCATTGGGGAGGATGCCAGAGTTGATGGTGCGGTGTGGGTGGGAGGTAAGGATCCAGTCGAGTAGGGAGTGTTGTTGTGTCTTGTGGTTTGGGCGGGTGAGTTCGGAGATCAATTGGGAGAGGTTTAGGGCTCCGATTTCGTTTTTGGTTTTGATAGTTTTAGGTGACAACCAATTTATATTGAAGTCACCTAGGATGAATAATTCCCCAGCATGAGCAAGGGAAGTGATGGAGGTTAGGAGGTCTAGCGCAACCAAAGGATGGACATTGGGTGGCAGTAAATGCCGGCTACAAAGATTGGGAGAGTGAAAGGGAGGATCACATGGATAGCTAGGGCATCATGGGTCTCAGGATTTGAGGATGAGTAGATGATGGAATATTGGATGGTGGCTAGGACATAAATGGTACAACACCACCCCTGCCAGCACGGTCTTGCCTTAGCAGTGGGTAGCCAGGAATGGAGACTGAGTGGTCAGGGATAGTGCTGTTTAGCCAAGCTTCTGAGATGATTAGAATGTCTGGTTTTAGAGTGCACACCATGGTTTGAATCTGGTCTGTTTTTTGCAACAAGCTGTAAGTGTTTAGATGTATGATCTTTAAGCCCTTTGGGAGGACTGAGAGAAGAGAGTGGGGGGAGGTAGTAGAGAAGGAAGCACCAGAGGAACTAGGGGCAATAGGGCCTGGGTTTGGGTGGATATCCCCAGCGGAGAGCAAGAGCCCAACAGCAGATATGGAAAAAGGAATAGAGAAGGTGCTGAGTCACTGGAGCAAAGTACATAGAAGGCAGAAGGGTTGGGAGAGAGGAGAGGTAAGAAGGTAGAGATAAAAACAGGTATTTAGAAATGAAGGTGGCAAGAGATGATATCAAGAGGTAAGTGTATAGGGAAAAGTGATGGGTTCGAGAGTGGGTTTTAACAGCAAAATGGCAGAAGGCCAGGTGCTGGACCATGGGGAAAAGTGGGGGTGCTGAAGTTCAGAAGGGCACATTGTAAAAAAGGTAGTTTTTGTAAGCAAAGGGACACTTTGAGTGCTTATGGGAAAAAGTGTGTGTGGTGGGGGCTGCAGCAAATCCGTATTTATAGGTTCAAACAACATGAAGTCTTGCTGTATTCAGACATAATGCAGTCAGCCCCAGCACTTGAACTGCCCCGGAGAGGAAAGAGTTAACTCTATGCAGAAGCGTAGAACGTTGAGCTCGAGCTCAGTTTTCAAACCTCTGTCTGTGGTACTTCTCAGTGTAACTGTCAGATTATTTGCTCCGCCTAACAGTGAAGTCGCTCCAGAGATTTCCTCTGCTCGGTTCGGTAAAAGTAAAGCGTTCGGTTTAAACCGTATAATTTTTTGTTATTTTCGGATTTCCAGCCTCTGTCTATAGTACAGGTAGTGTGTAGATAGGTAGTGACTGTGTTTTATTCTGTGAAAAAGCTGGAAATTGTTATTTTCTTCTTCAGTTTCTTTCCGGTCGGTCCAGTTTGGAACTGACCCATTCTGTTTAAATTTATTTCTGAGATTAGAGTGGTGTTCCGGTACCGATCGATTTCAAAAGAACTGAGGTTTTTTGCCGATTCTTTTAAAAAGCCTGTGACATGGTTTGTAACCGATCAGTTATTGCGTTACCTGGCTTGAAAGCTGCAATAGGGTAATTTGTTAGGTTGGTCATGTCTGAGAAACCCAAGAAGAAAACCGGTCCCACTGGGTTTCTACACTGTACTGAGTGTGGGGAGGCCTTTGCTAAGGCTGACCCCCACCTCATCTGTGTTTATTGTCTGGGGTTTGACCACCTCAAGTCAGACTGCCAAATCTGTAAAAACTTTCCTAAATCCACTCTAGATAAAAGACTGAGTAGGTTGAAGGAAAGGGGGGCCGAGAAGTCCGTAGATCCGGATGGCCAGCCCGGTTTAGTTGCGGCCAAATCTGAGGAGGTGCCTACTGACCTCGGCGATACTTCCTCGGGCAAAAGGAGAGCTGATCCCGAGGGGTCGGTTCCATCAAAAAAGAAGCGTAAGTCTGCTGGTTTGGATCCGGTATTGCACTTTCCAACCGCGGACTAAATAGCCAAAGCGATTAGCATTGTTCAATCGCTTAGACCGGTTCCGTCCGAACCGGTACCACCGGTTAGGCGGTTGGTTCGGTCGGATCTGTCTCCTCCGGATTATGACCCAGACGCTTTTTATGAGGAGTGGGAGGGAGATGAAGACTATCCCAAGGATGATGATGATGATGATGACGATGACCAGGGGGTCTGGATGTGACCATTGAACCGGACATCTCCCCAGACAGGCCCTCAGGTGTCTCTCTTCCCAGGGTCTCTGAGTCCCCTTCACATTTTTTGTTCTACAAAAAGGTGGCAGATACCCTGCAGCTCCCCTTGGTTGAAGCTGCAGAGGATGAAGAAGAGCCTGATTTTGTGGAAATGTTGGACATCCCAGAGTCCAAAAGACTGTCTATCCCTCTTCATAAATCCTTGGGGAAACAGACACTCAAGATTTTACAAACTCCTAATTCAATACCTCCTGTGGATAAGAGAATGGACAGGAGGTATTTGTTATCAGGCTCGGCTGCGGAGTTCCTTTATAGTCATTGCAGCCATGTTGGAGTAGTGCAGGCTGCAGCCTGTGACAGGGCTAACATTCCTTTGGCTTCACACACCCCCGGATAAGGACTCCAGGAAAGTGGATGCCACGGGCAAAAAACGGTATTTGGCATCCTCTTTGGGACTCAGGCAGGCTACTTATATGGCCTACATAGCCAGGTACCAGAAATCCAGATGGGATATGGTTCTGGAACTGGCTAAACAGGCCTCTCCACAGCTAGCCAAGGAGCTGGAGGAGGTGGCTGCTGATGGAATTGAAGCATTGAAAATGAAATTTCATGCTGCTGTGGACTCCAGTGATGTGGCATCTAGAGTCATGGCTACATCTGTGTCTCTCAGAAGACATGCTTGGCTCAGATGTACTAGCCTTTCACAGGATACCCAGACTAAGGCTATGGATTTTCCTGTAGTAGGTAACTCTCTGTTTGGGGAACAGACAGAGGTTTACATGAAGAAATGGATGAATACAGGACCATGTACAGGAGTGCACAGGCCAAAGAAGGGCAAGCCACTCCGCACAAGCAGCAGTCTAGGGGCAGGGGCAAGCCCTTTCAAAGGCCTTTTTACCAAGTCCAGGCCTCCTCTCCCTTCCCACAGAGGGGGTTCTTCAGAGGGAGGGGCAGGAGAGGGATGAGCAGAGCTGCTCCCTCCTCCTCTCAGTCTAAGGCTCCTGCCAAACCGACACCCTGATGTGTCAGCCTGGGCCGACTCCCCATTTCCAGTAGGAGGCAGGCTGGCTTACTACTTCCAGGCCTGGAAGTCTGTGACTTCAGACTAGTGGGTCCTGAAAGTAGTAAACCAGGGACTGGGCCTCAGCTTCAAAAAATTTCCAAAAAAGAGTGCCAAGTCTTTTCCACCTGCATCACTCTCAGAAACCCTTGCCCTAGAGGCAGAGGTTTCCTCTCTTCTAGCTCTCAGAGCTATAGAGAAGGTTCCTACTCAGCACAGGGGAAAAGGACTGTATTCCAGGTACTTCCTTACCCCAAAGAAAACAGGGGAGTGGCAACCCATCCTAGACCTAAGGTATTTGAACAAACACATTTCAAAGCCCAAATTCAAAATGATAACTTTGGGAATAATCCTTCCCTCTCTAAGGCCAGGGGATTGGCTAGCATCTCTGGACCTCAAGGGTGCATACTTCCGTATTCCTACCAGGTGCTCCCACAAAAAATACCTCAGGTTCGAGTTGTCTTCAGGCCATTACCAATTCAGAGCTATGCCATTCAGCCTAACATCAGCTCCAAGGGTGTTCACAAAGTGCCTTGCAGTAGTGGTGGCTTACCTCAGAAGACAGGGTATCACCATCTTCCCGTATCTGGACGACTGGCTCTTAGTGGGTCAGTCACCTTTACAGGTCAAGTGACCTCTTCAAACTACCCATGATCTACTCAGCTCCTTGGGGTTTCTTCTCAGTTTTCCAAAGTCTGTCCTCGAACCAGTTCAACTTCTCACCTTTATAGGCATAGAGTTGGACACTGTACAAGCAAAAGCCTTCCTTCCCCTGGCAAGGGTGAAGGCCCTAGTGGATCTCACTTCCTCCTTTCGACCTCAGGTCTCCCGCCCAGCAAGACAGTTCCTCCAGCTCCTGGGCCACATGGCAGCTTCCACAGCAGTGGTGCAGGGAGCAAGGTTCCAGATGAGGGACATTCAATTTCATCTAAGGTCTTTTTGGTCTCAAAAGAAGGATTCACTTACCAAACTGATCACAGTGACTCAGACTCTGGTTCAAGCTCTCCAGTGGTGGCTAGAACAGGACAACCTCAGACAAGGGGTTCCATTTCTCCCTCAAGTCCCATCAGTAGTTCTAACTAGGGATGCTTCTCTCCTAGGGTGGGGAGCCCACCTGGGAGCCCTGACAGCTCAAGGAGTCTGGTCCCCACAAGAGTCTCTCCTTCATATCAATCTCCTGGAACTCAGGGCAGTTTTCCTAGCCCTGCAGAGCTTCTCAGATTCAGTCAAGGGTAAGGTGGTCCAAGTCAGAATGGACAACACTACCACTATGTGGTACATCAACAAGCAGGGAGGCACTCGGTCCTCGGCCTTGTGCACAGAAGCCATGAAGCTGTGGTCTCTGGCCTATTCTCTTCAGACTACTGTGGTAGCAGTTCACCTTCCTGGGAAGGACAAAATACTAGCAGATGCTCTGAGCAGAATATTACAGGGACACCATGAATGGTCCCTGGATCCTCACATACTGAAGGTCTTCTTCTCCAGGTGGGGCACTCCAGAGATAGACCTCTTTGCAGCACCGGACAATCATCAACTTCCTCTGTTTTGTTGCAGACCTCCAGTCCTGGGGACGATTCCCCAGGATGCTCTCATTTTGGACTGGAAGGGCAGGTTTCTCTATGCCTTCCCTCCCTTCCCTCTGCTGTTCAGAGTTCTGATCAAGATCAGGACTCAACCCTGCACAGTGATACTGGTGGCTCCAGATTGGGCCAGGCAGCCATGGTATCCTCTACTGCTGTCCATGTCAGTGTCACGTCCCCTGTCTCTGCCCAGGACTTACAATCTCCTGTCCTCCTCCCAGGGGAGGATCTGGTACCCCAATCTCCAGTCTCTCAATCTCAAGGCCTGGCTCTTGAAGAGTTAGAATATGCAGCACTACATCTTTCTCAGGGAGTTCTGGATATTCTGAAGGTCTCCAGGAAACCTTCCACTAGAAAAACTTACAACTCCAAATGGAAAAGGTTCAGTATTTGGTGCTCTCAGGAAGGCATCCTGCCTGATTCTGCAGACATTTCCACAACCTTAGATTATCTAGTTCATCTGAATGGTCTAGACCTTAGGTCTGCCACTCTGAAGGTTCATCTAGCAGCTGTCTCTGCATTCCTGTCAGCAGGGAAGGGCTCTTCCCTGGCATCTCATCCTGTTTTCAGAAAGTTTTTCAAAGGACTGGTTCACATTAACCCTCCCTTTAGGGAGCCCACTTCACCTTGAGATCTTAATGTCTGCATAGCTCAGCTTATGCAGCCATCCTTTGAACCTCTGACTTCGGCTGAATTGAAGTACTTGACCTGGAAAACTGTATTCCTGGTAGCTATTACTTCTGCCAGGCGGATTAGTGAGTTACAGGCTCTGTCAGTTGAACCTGACTTCATCTCCTTCCATAGAGACAAAGTGGTCCTAAGAACCAATAGGAGGTTCTTGCCCAAAGTGGTATCGGATTTTCATCTAAACCAGTCTATATCTCTCCCTGTGTTTTTCACTGATCATTCTTCTTCAGGTGAAAGAAGGTTACACAGTCTGGATATTGTGGGCCCTTAGCTACTACATTGAGCATACTAAGGCACATAGAAATGACTGTCTTCAATTGTTTCTCACTCATGGTGAAGTGGGGAAAGGTAAGCCTGCCACTAAAAGAACTATTGCCAGGTGGATTGTTTCTTGTATACAATTCTGTTATGACAAGTTGGGTAGAATGCCCCCTTCAGGCCTGAGGGCTCATTCGACTAGGGGTACAGCTGCTTCTCTAGCTGCGGCTAGAGATATACCTTTGTTAGAGATCTCAAAACAGCCACCTGGAAAACAGTACATACTTTTACCAAGCATTACTTCCTGGACATCCAGGCTAGGAATGATGCTAGGTTTGGCACAGCAGTACTGCAGAGCCTCTTCCCAAAGTAGATTCTGCATTCCCTCCTCCATAAGGAACTGCTTGGTAGTCTGCATTATGTCTGAATACAGCAAGACTTCATGTTGTTTGAAAAAATTACTCACCATAGTAATGTTGTTTCTTCTAATGGAGTCTTGCTGTATTCAGACCTCCCCCACCTCCCCTCTCAGAACCTGGGTTTTTGGGAAGTGGGCTGGCAGGTACAGTGTTGCACCTCAGGGGTGTACCTTGTACCCTCCCTCTTGGGTGGGGTGGATGTTGTTATTATTTTTCTGGTGTTTTATACTTAAATATTGTCACTACCTTTCCTTCTTGGGTTCTTGACTTGAGTCTTTTGGGCCCAAAATAATTTTTTGCCCTTTGGCTATATATTGAACAATTTCCATACTATAGTATGTTAGTTAGTGTGCTCGTAAGAATCTGACGGTTACACTGAGAAGTACCACAGACAGAGGTTTGAAAACCGAGCTCAAGCTCAACGTTCTATGCTTCTGCATAGAGTTAACTCTTTCCTTTCCGGGGCAGTTCAAGTGCTGGGGCTGACTGCATTATGTCTGAATACAGCAAAACTCCATTAGAAGAAACAACATTACTATGGTGAGTAATTTTTTCTTCCAGCACCTATGGAATCCCAATGATCCTGGTGTATCTAGACATGGAGAAAGCATTTGATAGGGCGTCTTGGCCAATTTTATTCACCACATTAGATAAGTTTGGTCTCCTGCTGGAATTTATCACAAGGGTACAAGCCCTTTATTCTAAGCCAAGTGCTAGGATTTATAGTAACAGAGTTTTCTCTGCCCCATTTTCTTTATACTGAGGCACCCAGCAAGGTTACTACTTATCACCTCTTTTATTTAATCTGTATTTAGCTTTTGCTCCTTAAACTAAAATCTAATCCCCATATTACTGGTGCACCAATTGGCGGTGCTCAATTTTAACTTTCCGTTTATGCAGATGACATACTATTGCATGTAACATAGCCTAATATTTCTATTCCTACTGCTCTAATCTCTATAAATGAGTCTGGCATGCTATCTTATTACAAACTAAATAGAAAACAAGACTTCAGTGATGCCCCTCAATAGTGGAGTGAATAAATCAGATATTAATGCGATGGGACTGGTCTGGACACCCAGGCAACTAAGGTACTTGGGAATAGAGGTAAACAAAGATTGGCAACAACTTAAGAAATTTAGTCTTGAGGACTTCGTCTTGGTTAACAAACTAGATCTAGAAAGGTGGAGAACTTTCCCTCTGACATTATGGGGAAGAATACATATAACCATGAATGTTCTACCCCGCTAGTGTTATCCCTTACACATGCTCAATATTATTCTCCCACTCCCTTGGTTTCGAAAGAGCCACTCCATGATTTCTGCCTTTATTTGGGCAGGGAAAGCCACATGAAGAGCTTACCATAAGCTTGCTGCTCCTAAACCATTGGGCGGACTCAGTCTTCCCTATTTCCCTACCTATTATTTGGCTAACTATGCTAGTAAATACTTACAATGGTTAACACCTGCAGCTGTGGCTCCTCTATCTTCCTGTGTACCTAGATGGCTTGACATTGAACAACACTGGATTCAACAACATGGTCTGTCTATTCAAGTCATACTGTTCACTAAGAATGCCCTATTGCCCAGAAAGCTCCAAAACTCTCTCACTAGCACTTCTCTCAAAGTTCATATGCAACTGGGTAGGGCGCTTCATTTTAAGTTAATGAAAGATGTTACACAACCAGTCTTTGGGAATCCAAACTTTAAACTAGCAAACGGGATCATTTCCAATGACTGGTTGTCGAATTTAGATGTCTCTCATGTTTCTAGCCTCCTCCTGGAAGGACACTTGCTACCGTGTCAGTCACTTAAGACATCCTATAGTCTTGACAAGAATAGTTTTAAATTTCTACAGTTCACTCATTCTATAACTGCCCATATGGGTCCCGCTCCATGGGTAGAAGCGAATGGCACTCTTTTTCAGTCAGCAGCTGGCATGGCTGTATAACCTCATGCAGTTTCCCAATTATATAGTCTCTTCTTCAGCAAACTCTTCCCTAAGTTGGATGGAGTATGCCCTTACTAGGACATGGCAGTACATGAAAGTTGATCTAATTGGGGGAAAATATGGTCAGATTTGTATACATTTCTTACCAATGACAAACAACAAATGACACAATTTCATATTCTCAGTAATCTTTATTATACCCCTCATAGATTGGCTAAAATGGGTAAA
Organism: Neoceratodus forsteri; assembly: GCA_016271365.2. NCBI lineage: Eukaryota > Metazoa > Chordata > Ceratodontiformes > Ceratodontidae > Neoceratodus > Neoceratodus forsteri. The sequence continues at coordinate 47,900,113 of CM028136.1, read as the reverse complement.
CCGCCAACAAATACATGCACCAGATGTGGATTAGAAGACAATACTTTATTACATATATTCTAGAGTTGTAACAAAATTAAAGGATTATGTCAGATCCTTTATTGAATTGAAGACCTCTTCACTCTAGAAATCTGCCTAGTCAGTGATTTCAACTGAATATCTGTAAGAGAATGAAAATATAACATGGCTCTGATTTCAATGACAGTTAAAAATGTAGTGTTCTGTCATTCGCTAGATCAGGAAGTTGTCGCATGCAATGAATGACTCCAGGAATTACTGTGTAACTTATGCCTTGAAAAATTTATAGCAAGCGTTCATATCAGAATGAACCCTTATGATAAAAAAAATAGAGCAGGTTGCTGTCATCGAGGCAAAGGTCAGGAAACCTAGGAAAACCAGGAGCAGTTATAAAATTCTCAGGCAGCATTTTATTATTACCAGTAACAGTAAAATAAAATAAATGGTTCAGGATGGCTATTTACAAAGCAGTACAAAGAAAACAAAGTCCTTCATCTGAATGTATCTCTAATTGTAAATTTCAATCTCTTTCTCTCCAACAAAAGATTACTCTCTTTATATATGATGTCTTTTCCTGGCAATTAACTTCTGCATCCTGAGCTTGTAAAAGGAAAACTGTCCAAAACCAGGGCTGTAAAAACACCCAATTAAAACAACCAATATAGTTCAAAATGAATGGAGCTAACCTTTTGTCAGTTATTTATTGTTATAATGTTGCTCCTGGATGCACCATGTCAAAAGTGCCGCTGCACCAGAAGACAGAGTGTAACCCTGGCATCCGGTCCTGTGCCGGAATGCTCGTAAAAATGATGAGTGAGGCACATTTACACAGGATAAAAAGAAACATTGTGCCATGTAGAGGTCTATAAACTGAACCTCTAGAAGCAATTCCCAGTGAAAACGGAGCAGTGTAAGGTACTTAAAATTGTTCTTAAAGTTGCAGCTCCAAGCTCAGTCATGCGCAGTAGCACCTAGCACTCCAAGTTTGGGCATGCACAGTAGTGCTAGGTGCTACTGCGCATGACCAAGCTTGGAGCTGCAACTTTAAGAATGATTTTAAATACCTTACACTGCTCCATTTTCACCGGGAATTGCTTCTAGATGTTCAGTTAATAGACCTCTACATGTCACAATGTTTCTTTTTATCCTGTGTAAATGTGCATCACTCGTCATTTTTACAAGCATTCTGGCACAGGATCGGATGCCAGGGTCACACTCCATCTTCCAGTGCAGCGGCACTTTTGACATGGCACATCCAGGAGCAACGTTACAACAATAAATAACTCACAAAAGGTTAGCTCCATTCATTTTAAACTATATTGGTTGTTTTAATTGGGCGTTCTTGCAGCCCTGGTGATTGCCCCCACTGTTTTGGACAGCTTTCCTTTAAGAGACATCCTGTTTCTCACAAAATGTATCAGAGTTCTTGTCAGTTTCTTTCCTTGCTGGCGCAACAAAATAGAACACTGTGTCCCAAAACTAATCTCCTATTGACAGCTCAGCAAATGAGCTTGTGCAGGTCAAACTGCATCTCAGTATTAACCCCCTGAATTCCAAATAACTTTCTGGAATCATTTCAACAATATAATTATATATATTTGCAAACCAGAGAACCCAGTTTCATACAAAGATTTACATATATTTTCATAACCACAGATAAGCAAGAGTGAAGAAAAGATAGAAACGGCAAGTGAAGGCAGGGAGATAGCGGGAAGGGGGAAATTGCAAGACTATCAGAGTGATCAGTTCCTGGGTTTCACAAGAAAATGTGATTGCACAATCAGACAGACAAGACAGAAAAGGAGAGGACAAAACAGATCCTTGCTTTTAACTCTTTCTGCATAACAAATGGCACAGGATCTTATTCAATCCTGTCACATGCCCCCCCCCCATTAAAAGGGAACCTGTTTAAAAAAAAAACAGGTTTCCAAAACTTTCTTTTAATTCTCTTCTAACATTACCTTATAACCTTTGCAGTTCTGCACATATGCAGTATCCCTTTCTCCATAACAACCAGTACAGCAAACAGTTAAAGTGATTTTCCGATCTTGCTGAAAGCAGCTACCACTCACATATTGTGGTAGCTGCCTTCAACAACAGTTGTAGCCAGGTTTTAATTCAAAATTCTACCTGATATCTTCACAGTATCACTCGTAATTTTGTTTTTAGCTGGGCTGTCCAATTATTTCCAAGAGTTGCAGTCCCACCAGCATGCCCCATGCTCAAGCACGTAATGACGTAGTGACCAGAGAGTAGGATTCCATTGAAGTGAATGGGGCTTTTTTCTCAATATTTTTATATTAGGATGGTTAGTTGGATAGTAAAGGAGGACACCGCTTGACTAACAAAGTCCTTAGACAAGCGATGTCCCCTTTACTATCCAACTGGCCATCCTGAAGTATAAAAAGTTAGAAAAAAGAAGCCCCATTAACTTCAATGGGGCGTGCCCCCACGCTCTCCCTTGTCACACATCATTACATGTTTGAGTGCGAGGGGCATGGTGGAGGGACTGCAACTCTTGGAAATAATCAGAGAGCCCAGCTAAAAACAAAATTACAAGTGATGCTGTGAAGATATCAGGTAGAATTTTGAATTAAAACTTGGTTACAACAGCTGTCGCTGAGGGCTACCACAATATGTGAGTAGCTCTCTCATAATGGAAACTTCCTTTAGGTTTAAACCCATACATATTTTTTACCTTCTGAATTCTTATTTACTGATCCATATCTTGACAGATAATCAGCATGGACTTTATCTTTTTCAGATTTGTGCATCACTTTGAATTTAAATGCGGCAGTGCAGGGTACCACCTTGTGATTCTGCAATTTTTACCCTTCATTTCATTAGACCAACAGAGAAGATTATGATCTGTTATAAGTACAAAGTCAGCTGCTAGCAAATAAAACTCAAGGGACTCCATGGCCCACTTTGCCCCCATTTTCAATGGTGGAGTACCTGTTCTCTCTAGCATGTAACTTTCTACTGATATATAGAATGGGATGTTCCTTCTCATTCCTATTCTGATTCAAGACTGCACCTGGGCCTACCTTTAATGCATCTGTCTGTAACAGAAATTGTTTCTCAAAGTCTGGGCCTCTTAAAACAGAGGCTGGACATAATGCATTAAAAAAAAACCAAGAAAAACTGGCACACACATATCATGACTGCTGGCAAAATGAATTCATTAAATGGCTATTATACACTCACACATATGCATTGGTGAGACAGCCAGAATCCCTCAACGCTTCGAGGCATGCTGCCTCTTCATCAGGGGTGTGTGTGGCTTGTCCCTACATCATAGGGGACTTATTTTTAAAGGCTAATTAATGAATATTAATAAATTTCATGTATAATTCAAAAGGATCAGCCCATAAGGTGATCCCTTAACTTGCCATCGCCATCCATCAGTCCCCTCTACCACTCCATACATTACAGACAGACTGCACGTGACAAATGTGTAAATATGAACTCTCCCACTTCATTTACAAACAGTGCTGAGACAAAATGAAGAAAAAGGGACACAAAGAGACATGGAAAAAAATCCCTAAACACTCTGTGAATAATATCTAAAGCTACCTTAAATCACATACCTATTATAACCCAGTCCACAAAAACTGACCCTGCTGTTTAAAAATTAATCTAACGGTATACATGTTTCAGTAAATAAATCACGCAAAATCAGACAAAGAAGCAGAGTCAAATACTGGGAAAGAAAACTGCCAACTTAAACCCCTTACTAACCATTTAGGTATCAATTTCTATTTTAATCACATGATGTATAAACCCAATACCCAGTGTTTGACCACTACTACAGGAATACTGTGTAATTTATTTCCTAATTGAATCCTATTAATTGTAATGCATTGAAAATTGTAAATCCACCTGGATTCTTTCTGTAGTAGTAATTGAACATGATCCTCACCCCTGTGCAGTTTCTGTACACGTTCAATTGAGCACAATTTTGCACAACTAGAGGAGGCTACCAACATCAGAGGAGGAGGAAGAAGAGGAGGGGAGTTTCTTACAGAAAGAGGATTGACCACTGGGAGGAATTTACATTGGACACAGGAGGATGAGAGAGAAAAACTGAGTTTTTGACATGACTTTTATTTTACCTGATAACCAAGTAGCTTTATAAAGACAATTGGGAGGAATTTATTTTGGGCACAGGAGGGGAGTACAGTAACAGGGAAAACAAATTTGACTTTTTGAGGTGACTTTTTATATTTGATTGTTTATCATATAACCAAGTGATTTTATAGCCTATAGTTTCTTTAGGCAATTACAAGATAGGCCATATTATGTGATCAGAAGGGGGAAGTAGAACTTGATACATAAAAAGGGAAGGAATTGTGTGGGGGCTGGGTGAGGTGACTTTTATGGTCTATTGTTAATCTTATAACCAAGTGATTTTATAGTTCTACTGTTTCTTTAGGCAATTACAAGATAAACTATATTATGTGATCAGAAGGGAAAGTTGAACTTGATACATAATGTTGGTGGGGTGTTGTGTGTGGACTGTAGAAAGGGGTGCTGAAGGAAGCAATACAGAGTGATAGAACAACAATGTGGCACACCAGTGAAGGTGGCAGTAGCCCTGCTACACAGGGTTGTAGGAGAGGGGTTAGTGGCAGGGGACGGGGGACTGGTACAGGGGGCAGGAGGACCACAGACAAACCAGGATGGGTAGAATAATGAGTTGCAATGGTTGTGGGGCTGCTATCTGGATGGGCACATTATGGAAGCTAGGGGAGTGTCCCATTTGTCACAGGCTGAGGGGACTAGAGGCAGAGGTAAAGTGGGTAGGAAGGGAGTTAGCGAGGATTGGGGGAGTGGGTGTGATCAGTGGAACAGGAGGGCCACTTCCTCAGGGATCCAAGGATACAGAACCAGTGGAAAGGAAGGGCATAGGGAACAGGGTAAAAACTTTTAGAAACAGTAAGGCGGAACCTCAGAATAGCACGAGGGGAGAAGCAAACAGTAGAAGTCCAGGGTCAGGTAATAGGTTTGCGGTGCTGGCTTCAGTGGTGGATGATGAGAGAAGGGCTCTCTGGGAGGGGGCAGGAGGAGGAGAAGGGAGTAGTGAAAGACCAGGGAGCAACAGTCAGGCAGAAGAGGGGAACAGTGGTAGGGGTAGTAAAGGGATGGGGTAATGGGGGGGGGGGGGGGATAAGGCAGCGGAGGCAGGAGGGAAGAATGGGCTTAGCAAGGAAGGGAAGGAGGGTGATGATGCTGGGAGAGGACTGGGGTGGGGAGAATACGGGCGGGGCAGGACTAGGGTAGATGCTGGGGTATAGCAGAAGGGATAGTTCAGTAAGCTGAGGCGAGGGGCAGCATGTGAGAAGGGAGGAGTCCTAGTCCGGGGACCCGATCCTTAAAGGGGCGATGGGGAAGTAAAGGGGAGCGGCATAGTCGAATATGGGTGGAATCAGTACCTGGATTGACAGTAGGTAGGGCGGGACAGGCTATTTTCAGGTGTGCAAGGAGAGGAAGGGACAAACCACATATAGTGGTGCAGTTGCCTACAAATGACTTGGGGGGGTAATATGGTCGAGTTGGTAAGGGAGAGGTTCAAGGAACTGGGGAAGTTGTGTGAGGAGGCAGGGAGATCAGTGGCCTTCTCAGAAGTGCTCCCTGCACCCAAGGCCAGCACAGCGAGGAAAGAAAGGATAGAGGAGTTCAACTTTTGGCTGGGAGCATGATGTCAAACCAAAGGGTATGGGCTAGTGGGAGGCTGGGGTAACATCTGGGACAACAGTGACCTATTCACAGGGACAGATTACATCTGAGTAAGGTGGGACAGGGGGTTTTGAAACAGAGACTGGGGGAATACATAGCAACTAAGGTGGATTTAAACTAGGTGTGGGGGGAGGCGAGTGCGCAGCTGGTACACAGGGCCGCCAGAGAGGGGAACCGAACAAGCTTACCCCCTAAGCTAGGCAGAGATGGTATCAGGGTAGATTCACAGGGGGGAGTTAAGGATGGGGAGAATCTGGTTAAGGAAAGGACGGGAACTAGTTGGAGGGTTGTCTCCCTAAATGCAAGAAGCCTGGGGAACAAAACAGCTGAGTTACAGGCTCTCTTGGCAGTGGGGATGGTGGGCATTGCGGCCATCACAGAGACTTGGGCCACCCAATACTAAGACTTGGATTTGATGATCCCAGGGTATAGGATATACAGAAAGGACAGGGGCAAGGGGAAGGGGGAGGGGTGGCGAGTTACGTAAGGGAGAGGATAAGGTGTGCAAGGTAAGAGGGAGAGGAGGGTAGAACAGAGGCATTATGGTTGCAATTCCAGAATTCAAAAAGTAGGACACTGCAGATGAGAGTGGTGTACAGGCCACCAGCTGAAGCAGAGAACTTGGACAGGGAGTTAGTGGAGCAGATTAGAAGGGTCTGCAGGAAGGGAAACACCGTGATCATGGGGGACTTCAATCTATCAGGAGTGGATTGGAGCACCCCATCCACCTCGAGTGCAAGGGGAAAAGTGCTCCTGGAAGCATTCCAGGATAGCTTCCTGACACAGATAGTTATTGAGCTGACTCGGTTGGATAAAACTCTGGACCTAGTGCTGTCTAATGGGGAGACTGTATGGGAGCTGGGGGTGGAGGACCCAGTGGCTGGGAGTGACCACTACTCGGTGTGGTTCACGCTCAGCATAGGCAAGGAAGCTGTAAGTACAGGAACTAGGGTGGTTGACTTCAGACATGCTGACTTTGACAAGATGGGGGAAATTTTAGAAAGACACCTAACAGGAATTAATCCATGCTTAGATGCAAGCCAAAAATGGGAAATTATCAAATTAGGGCTGATGGAGGCTACGGGGTCATGCACCAGGGCACAGAGCAAGAAGGGAAGGGCTAAGAAGCCAAGCTGGTTGGATCAGGAGGTCTTGGAAGGAGTGAGGGCAAAAAAGCAGCATTTAGGTGGTTCAAGAAATCCGGGAAGGGGGAGGACAGGGAAATGTATTTGAAGAAGTCCAGTGAGGTAACAAGACTAGTCAGGGTGGCCAAGGCTTCCAGAGAGCTGAGGTTGGCACAGGGCATCAAGGACAGGGAAAAGGACTTCTTCAGGTACATAAGGGAGAGAAGGAGCTGCAAGGACCAGATAGTGAGGATTAGGGAGGACAGGGTGGAGCAGGCAGAAGCACTAAATGAGTACTTCTTTTCTGTGTTCATGAAGGAGAAGGGCAGGCAGCTACCTCAGGGGATGGGGAAGGTGGGTAATGTGGGGAGGGAGTGACAGATGAGGTAATTACAGAGGGGGTGCTGGAGAGTCTGAAGGCACTGAGGGTGGATAAGGCACCGGAACCAGATGGCATTCAGCCCAGGGTGCTGAAAGAGCTGGCGGAAGTCTTGGTGGGGCCACTGGTGGACCTGTTTAATACTTCCCTGGACACAGGATGCATACCACAAGATTGGAGGATGGCTCACGTGGTGCTATCCACAAAAGTAGCCCAAAGAATGAACCAGGCATTTGCAGACCAGTAAGCCTCGTATCCATAGTAGGAAAACTAATGGAGACAATCCTAAAAGAGAGGCTAGTGACCTTTTTGGAAGACAGTGGACTCCAGGATGGTCAACAACATGGGTTCATCTCAGGAAGATCCTGCCAGACCAACCTAGTTGAGTATTACGACTGGGTGATGAGGGAACTGGATAAGGGCCATGCGGTGGATGTGCTGTATTTGGACTTCAGGAAAGCCTTTGATTCTGTGCCTCATGGGTGGTTGGGGGAAAGTTTGAATATGTGGGGGTGGGGACAAAGATGGTAAACTGGATCATGAACTGGCTGAAGGGGAGGCAGCAACAGGTGGTGGTGATGGGGGAACTCTCATCCCCAAGGGCTGTGATGAGTGGGGTTCCACAGGACTTGGTACTGGGCCCAGTGCTGTTTGGGATATTCATAGCAGATATCTCACATGGCACCAGGAGTAAGATCAGTCTGTTTGCTGATGATACCAAGATGGGGCAGTGGTGAACGACATAGTGGGGTGGCAGGGGCTACAGGACGACCTAACTAAACTGGTGGAGTGGTCAGAAATGTGGCAGTCGGGTCAATGCAAAGAAGTGCAGGGTTCTGCACTTCGGAGCGAGGAACCCGAGGAAGAGCTACCAGTTGGGAGGGGTTCAGTTAGGTACCACCGAGGAGGAAAAAGATCTAGGGGTAGTTATAACAGGGAATACATATATATATTTTTTTTCTTTCATCTTCTATCCTCCTATTTCCCCCAACTTGTCCTCCTAATTCTATCCCCTGGCAGGATTCTCTGCATCCTGGAGGGGCCCAACAATGGGCAATCACTCTTCCTTCACTCCCCCCCGATCCTTTCTACCCAACTAGTCCTCGCCTGATTCTGCACTCTGGCAGGGTTCTCAGCATCCTGGAGTGGCCTAGTCTTAGGCAAGCTTCTTCTTTCCCTCCTCTTCCCTCCTTTCCCTTCATCCTTTTTTCTCTCTTCCGAATGTGTCCTCACCTAGTTCTGCCCCTTGGCAGGGTTCTCAGCATCCTGGAGGGGTTCCAGCACTGGGAAATGACTCTTCCTTCCCCTTCCCTTCCATCCTTTCTACCTAACTCGTCCTTGCCTGACTCTGCTCTCTGGCAGGGTTCTCGGCATCCTGAAGAGGCTAGTCTTAGGCAAGTTTCTCCCATCCCTCCTCCTCCTTCCCTTTACCATCCACTCTACTAACTCTACCCAACTTGTCCTTGCCTACTCCTGCTCCTTATTCTAAGTTCTTACTTCATTACATCACTGGCACTGATCTCTACACTCTGAAGGGGGCCAGTTCCAGGTATGACTTGTCCTTCCCTACCCTATCCCTTACCCCCACTTCCCTCCTGACCCCCTCTCTACCCCCCTGCACTTAAACAAAGGAATTAGTTCACTTGAGCTAATAACTTGCACTCTTTTTGTCTGAGGTGCTCCCAGATTGCACTAGCCCTGTATTAATGCACCCTGCAACTGATTTTTTTTTTTTGCTCACTTTGGTCTGTTATGTTCTCCCCATCATTATCCTCTCCTTCTCCCAGCTGGTTTCCCCCTGTCTACCCCTCTACCCTCCTTGATGTACCCTCACTGCACCTCATTCATTCATTCATTCATTAATTGCTAAATTATCTGCCTCTTAACTGTGATCCGTTCCTGTAAGGATCTGGCTCCAAGGTTACGTTAAATTTCTTTACCGTGTTCCTCAGATATGCCACTTGTATTTAAATGCATATTCCAAAGGTATGATATATTTAACTGCATGTTATGTCACAAATGCGATTGTATGATTATTTGTAATATTTTTTAACTGTATGTCTTGTTACAAATGTAATTGAATGTTTAATTTCTCGTATATGTTAAATGGTAAACTGTATGTCAAATTCTTTATTCAATTCTACCCCCCCGCCCCCAGTCGCACCAGGAGACGAGCAGCTTGTTGTTCAGTGTGCCTTCCTGGTGAAACATTTCAATAAATAAATAAAATATGAACAACGCAGCTCAATGTAGGAAGGTGGCAGCTAAAGCCAATAAGATGCTGGGGTGTATTGTGAGAGGAAGCTCATCCAGAAGAAGGGAGGTGATCCTGCCACTGTACAGGTCACTAGTCAGGCCACACTTGGAGTACTGCGTGCAGTACTGGCATCCGTTCCTGAAGAGGGATATCAGATTACTGGAGGGGGGGTACAGCACAGGGCAACTAAGATGATCCAGGGATTGGAGGATAAATCCTACGAGCATAGGCTGAGTGAGTTAAATATGTACACCCTGGAGGAGAGGAAAGATTGGGGGATATGATTGAGACCTTTAAATACTTGAAGGGGATAAACAAGACAAGTACAGAAGGGGTCTTTAAACTAAGGAGGAGGGGGGACATGAGAGGGCATGGTCTCTGATTAGGGAGAGAAGATATAAGAGAGAGAGGAGGAGAAATGTTTTAATGGAGAGGGTTGTGGCTAAATGGAACACTGCCTGAGGAGGTGGTATCCTGTAAGATGGTGGACAGTTTTAAAAAGGGATGGGACAGAGTGAGGGGGGATAACTGTGAGGGGGAGGGGAGGATGGGGTAGCTGCAATGTAAGGGGCTAGCTGCACATCCGAGCAGACCTGATAGACCATAAGGCCTGTTTCTGCTGGCAGATTCGTATGTTTGTATGGTCGTGTTCTTCAGCAAAATGTCTACCCACTACAGTTTCTAAATTACCTATCCTGATGTCTCTAATATGTTCCAAAAATCTTTCTTTTGCTTGCCTGACTGTTCGTCTACATAAATTCGAGGGCATGGGCACACCAAAACATAAGCAACAAACATTGTATAACAGTAAATAAATTGCTTTATAGTTACTTTGATGTTTAATTCTGGTATCACAAATTCTTTTCGTGATATTATATAATTACAGGCCACACAATTTCCACATGTAAAAAAAAAAAAATCCCTGTGGTTTTGGTGGAAGTCACATAGGACGCAAATCATTAGTGGGAATAAGATGGCAATGGTAACTAAATCTTTTTAAATTCTTTAATCTGCTATAAGTAACTCTTGGTTGATCCTTAAATAAATCTGGTATACTGCATAAGTGCAAAATTGGCCAGTTATGTAAACTAATACTTTGAATTCTAGGGGCTAATGGATTGCATTCCAAAACACAAGTCAAAAGCCCTTCATTTTTTATCATTTCTTTCTTTCTTTAGGTTTTAGCAGAGTCCCTATCTAAAACCCTGGCTTTTTGTAAAGCGTCATCCAAGGTCTGGTCTGAATTACCCCTTTTTATGGCTGCAGTGGGCAGAGCCTGCAGACATTTTGCATGTACAAAAAGGCTGATGTCATGTTTTCTTTCCGTGGAACTGGCTGAAGGTGTAAATAGTCTCCTCCTCCTTCTTACCCTCCTCCAAGAAATGCTTTCCACCCTCAAATAAATACGCTTTCATGTTAGTTAATGGTTGCAGGGCACTATTTTCTTTCTTAAATGGGAGGTACAAGAACTCGAACCTGAGTAGTGGGAGGCAGCATTAGTTTTTTTTGGGGGGGTTATATCCACCCCCACCTCCACCTGAGAAGCTCTTAAAGATCCAACCTCACCTTTTTTTTTTGTTCATGTGGGAGGGGCATGAGGTGGATCTGTATCATGTTGGAACAACTGACTATCAGAGCTGCCTGGGGCATCAGAGCTTAAGGTTCAGAAGGAAAGAAAAAGTAATTAAGGAGTGCCTGAAACTGCATCCTTATACAGCACTTGAGAAACTGCATCCTGAAATTACATCACTTGAGGAAAGCAAGCACTTGCAACACAAGAATGACAATTAAGGTATAAGCCCACAAAGGAGTAAAATATGTCACCCAAAGAAGACTATCCCATATTGGATTCTAGATTATCTGTTTCTTGAAAGCTTTTTATACGCCCCCCCACACACACACACACAGCTGAAGCACCCACCCAAAGACCATGGGGAAGCTCTACATTTTATCTCTCTCTGGGACCTTAAGTTTAGCAGTAATGTGTGAAGAGAATAAAGTGTTGTGTTTTGTACATTTGAATAGGTTTAGTGCTTTGAAGTTAAAAGATTTAAATATATATACATAGTGTCATGGGCACCTGAAAAGGAAGGAGATACGACTGAAATAAATGTTATTCTGATGATTTATTTATTTATGTGTAAGATTTTAAGTGCAGCTCTGCCTAGGTCACAGACACATAAGCTATAAAAAGTACATTTAAGGATGGATGTATTAGTCAGTTTAAGACAAGATCTGGTCAGATCCACCACAGCTGCATAATGAAGTTAGTGAAGTTGTGTGGAATTGTTTCGGAGGTATGGAGAAACAACACAATTTGTTTATTAATCTTTTGTGTGGGACTGTGTCAAATGCCTTGCTAAAGTCTGGGTAGGCCATGTCCACAGCCCCTCCTTGGTCTACTACTTTGGTCACCCACTCAAAGAAATCAATTAGATTCATCTGACATGACCTTCCCGCTGTGAATCCATGCTGCCTTGGGTCCTGTGCCCCACTGGCCTCTAGGTACTCAACAGTTCTTTCCTTCAAAAGTGATTCCATCATTTTCCCTACCACTGAGATCAAACTGTCAGGTCTGTAGTTTCCTGCCTCTGTCTTGGTCCCACTTTTGTGAAGGGGAATCACATCCGCCCTCCTGCAGTCCTCAGGCACCACACCATGCTCCTGTGATTTGTTAAAAAGGGTGGTCAGTGGTGTCACTAGTTCTCCCCTTAGTTCTTTTAGAATTCTGGGGTGAATCCTGTCAGGCCCCATTGCTTTGTCCACCTTCAGTTTTAGGAGTTCTTTCAGAACCCTTTCTTCTGTGAAAGGACTGGTATCAACCTCCCTATCTAGAGTGCTTCTACTGATTGGATTAGGTACCTTCCCCTCCCCTTCTTTTGTGAATATTGAGCAGAAGTATTCATTCAGTATCCCTTCTTTTTCACTGTCCCTCTCTGCCCGCCCACCCTCCTCTTTATTCAGCCTCACTATCCCTCCCTTTGTCTTTCTTCACTCCCTAATGTACCTATAAAAGATTTTATCCCCCTTCTTAACTGAGTTGGCTATCTTTTCCTCTGTTTGCACCTTTACTATTCTGACTACCTTCCCTTCTTCCTTCTGCTTTAACTGATACAGTTCTCTGTGCTGCTCCTCCTGTGTTTCCTTATACTTCCTGAATGCTGTCTTTTTCTCCCTAATCTACCCCACCACCTCTTTTGAGAACCATCATTTTTTTTCTTTCGTTTTGATTTATTTGCTTCACACAAAAGCTTATTGCCTGTGTGATGGCTGTTTTGATGTTTCCCCATTGTTGCTCCACCCCTCCTTCTTGCCTGTTTGCTGGTGCTTTTCTGAGGCACACTCCCATTTTTACAAAGTCAGCCCTCCTGAAGTCCAGTACCCTCACTTTTGTATGGCTTGACTCTGCAACTGAGTTTATCGTGAACCACACTGTTTGGTCGTCAGTTGTTCCCAGATGGCTACCCATTTCTAGATCTGAGATCCTCTCCCTCCATCCCCATTTGAGAGTACCAGGTCTAAGATTGCTCCCTCCTGAGTGGGTTCCAACACTAGCTGTCTGAGGCATGCCCCCTGTAGGTCATCGAGAATAGCCTTGCTCTTGGATGTGGCTGCAGCAAAGGTGCTCCAGTTAACATCTGGCATATTCAGGTCCCCCATCAACAATATCTCCCCTTTCTCTGCCATCCTAAGGATGCCTTCTATCATTTCCTTGTCCATTTCCTCCCCCTGAGATGGGGTCTGTATACAACTCCTGTGTGGATTGTGGTGCCATTTCTAGTCTCTAGGGTGACCCACAGCACCTTTCTCCTCCCTGTTTACCTTTTTGTTCTGTTGCTTTGATCCTTTCCCTTACATAGAGAGCTACTCCTCCTCCTCCTCTTCTACCCTCCCTGTCCCTCCTGAGGGTTCCACAGAGTAGGTGCCGCTACTGACAAAGCCTTGTCCCAAGAGTGCTGCAGCCTAACTTTGGGAACTCCAAGGAGGCCTCCCCCGGCAGAACAGAGTGGCCGGGGCAGAGGGTAGGGGACAAGGAGAGCATGCAGATAGACAGGTCCCCTTTTGTGTAGGGTCTTGTAGGTCAGGAGCCCTACCTTGAAGACAGTCCTCCACCTGACTGGCAGCCAGTGCAGTCCACGGAGGACCAGGGTGATATGCTCACACCGTGTCACCCCAGTCAGCAACCTTGCCACTGCGTTTCTGCACTAGCTGCAGTCTGTGGAGGTTGCCTCCAGATAACCCTGGGTACCGGGCATTACAGCAGTCCAGCCTGGAAATGATGAATGCATGCACTAGCCTGATCAGGTTCTCAGGTGGGATCAGGGCTTGGATTTGGGTGATGTTTAGGAGATGGTAAAATCCACTTCTCATGATGGCTGACACCTGCGCATCAAGCATCAAACTGTCATCCAGGATCGTGCCCAAATCCTTCACCTGTCTAGACAGGGCAAGGGGAACGCCCCCTAACACTAGGCCAGGGGGTAACCCCTCACCCCCCCCTGACAAACTGGATCCACAACTAGTACCTCTGTCTTGTCTGGGTTAAGTTTGCCAGTTTTGAGTCATCCATGCTTGGATCTCATCGAGGCAGCTGTTAAATACAGAGGCTGACACATGGGTATCGGGCGCACAGGACAAGTACAGCTGGGTATAATCTGCGTGGCAGTGACAACCCTGCTCGTACCAGCTGATAATGTCCCCCAATGGCAGCACGTACACCATGAACAGCAAGGGTCACAAGACCGAACCTTGCAGGACCCCAAAGCACAGAGGCTTTGGGTTAGATGAGGCTAACTCCATCATCACCATTTGCACTCTGCCTGTCAGGTATGACCTGAACCAGTTGATGACATTACCGGACAGGCCACACCAGAACTGCAGGCGATTAAGTAACACCTCATGGTCCATGGTGTCAAATGCCTCAGAGAGATCCAGGAGGACCAAGATGGTCCAGTCTCTCCTGTCCCTTGCCATGAGGAGATCATTAAGCACCCACACCAGGGAGGTCTCTGTACTATGCCTTGCATGAAACTAAGGGCTCATTGTCGGAGGAAGAGACAAGATGTCTCTTGAGTTGTATGGCCACCACCTTTTCAATAACCTTCCCCAAAAATGGAGGTTTGAGACTGGCCTGTAGCAGTTCAGGTCCAAAGATGGTTTCTTCAAAAGAGGTCTAACCAAGGCTTCTTTCAAGGCCAATGGGAAGACCCCACTCCTCAAGGAACTCCAGACGACCCCAGCATATCATCAATGAAACCATGAAAATGCACCACCTGCCCCCAATATCTGTTTTCAGCATCATTAAAGATGCAAAGTTGTTCCCACCAGCCCATATGTAATTTTGCAAATGAATCGTCCATGGTAGCCCCCGTGGCCATCCCTTTCTGCTGTAAAAAGAATTCCCCATTGAAAGTAAAAACAAACTGTGCTTTAATATGAAGCTGGCTTGCTTCAATCACAAAATGAGCAGGTGGTGTATTGTTCAGCTCTTGTCAACTTAAAAAGTAATCTAGTGCTTTCAGCCCCAACTTGTGTGGTATACTAGTGTAGAGGGATGCGACATCTAGGCCAAGCTATTAAAATTTAGGTTACCAGATCACATTCCTAAGCTTCCACATTAGATGTGTTGAGTCTGAGGTGTAGGATTTCAAATTCGTAACTAACAGATATAAAAAATAGTACACAAATATGTTTCAATTTTCAGTCAAGGATCCTACACCTGAGACTGATGGCCTTCCTGGTGGATTTTGAACATTTTTGTGTAGCTTAGGAATGTGATAAAATGTGGCCAGGGCTGGGTGCTTAACCTTCATAAATTCAGCCTCCTGTTGAGTGACAATTCCATTATTTAAAGCTCTATCCACTGATTCATACAGCTCTATTTTAAGTGCCCCAAATCTATTTGCCTTCAATATATAATCTTCTCTGTTCAAAATCACATTTCCTCCTTTATCAGCTTGAGGTATGACTACATCTTCCATTTTAATCAACTCATCCAGGCCTTTTCTCCCTCTCCCTTAAATTGCCCATGCCTAAATTCCAGGGTTTACTGAATAATTGCTCGATCTCACTCATGGCTACTTTCTGAAATACTATATTTGCTGCATCGAGAATACAATGCATATGACAGTAGGATAAAGGTACAGGATAACTTACAGTGTCAAGGCATATAACAGGTCAAAAATAGAAGGAACAGTGCATAGTAGGGGTACCCCTCTATACAAGGTGTACCTGGTTCCCTAGTCAGGGGCTCGAAAGGGTACATGAGTAGATAGGGGAGAAGTGTTTATTGAGAAGGGATTTGAGGTGCTGGCCAGAGAGGGGGGCATGCCAGATATCTGTGGGGAGTGAGTTCCAGAGTTTAGGCATGCAGTACACTAAAGCTGACTGGCCTGCCGAGGTTGACATGAGAGGAATGGTCAATAGACGCGAGTCGTTGTTCCTCAGTGCGTAGCCCTGAAAGGCAAGGGTTGAGAGGACAGAGGCGAGATATGGAGGGAGGGACTGCATCCAGAATTTGGCTGTGGGGCTGGCACAGTGGGAGTGATGTCAGTCCTGCAACGAGGGGAGGTCCAGGCTGTGGTATAGGACACAGTGGTGAGTGCTTGGAGGACAGTCAAGGGCAAAGTGACAGAAAGAGTAGAAGAGTGGGTCCAACCTGGCTAAGGTGGACTTAGGGATGGCACTGTTGACTACGTCCCCGTAGTCAAAAATGTGTAGAATCATCTTCTGCAACTTTCTAACATTGCTCCTGAATCTCCCAACCTTGAGCCTCATAGATAGAAACATAGACTTTGACGGCAGATAAGGACCGTTTGGACCACTTGGTCTGCCCATTTCCCTACCTACAGGATAGGCTGCAGATCCTAGTTAACTAACAGCCTATTTCTTCCTACCCCCTACAAGAATTGCCTTATGTCTGTCCCATGCATTCCTGAATTCTCCCACAGTTTTAGACCCCATAACCTCCTCAAGAAGGCTGTTCCATGTACACTACCCCTCTCTGTGAAAAATACTCTCACATTGCCCTGAACTGCCCCCTCTATCTTTAAATTGTGCCCCTTGTTCTTGCATGTCTCTTTTTCTGAAAGATGTTACCCTCTTGGACTTTGTTGAATCCACTGAGGTACTTAAAAGTTTCTGTTATGTCCCTCTCTCCTTCTTTCCTCAAGGGTATACATATTAAGCTCCTTTAGTCTCTCCTCATACGGCTTCTCTTGTAGACCCTGCACCATTTTAGTTGCCCTCCTCTGGACTGCCTCTATCCTGTCTATGTCCTTGCGGAGATGGGGTCTCCAGAACTGGACACAGTACTCCAGATGGGGTCTCACCAACTGTCTGTACAGAGGTATAACAACTTCTTGTTTTCTGCTGGTGATGCCTCTCCCTATGCATCCCAGTATACCCCCAGCCCTCCCTACTGCCTTCTCACATTGCTTGCTAACCTTAAGGTCATCTGATATGATTACCCCCAGGTCCCTTTCCTTTTTTGTTGTTGTTACTACCTCCCCCCACTGTGTAATCTTCCCATGGGTTCTTGTTTCCCAGGTGCATTATTTTGCGCTTCTTTGCATTGAATCCTAGCTGCCATACTTCTGACCATTCCTCCAACCTTGCCAAGTCCCTTCTCATCCTTTCCACGCCTCATATTGTGTCCTCTAGTTCTTATGCTTTCCTTCTCCTGGAGGAGCTCCTGTACCCCCACCTTATTTATACCCCTGATATACTTGAATGTCTCAATCATGTCCCCACTCTCCCTTCTCTGCTTCAGGGAGTACATGTTGAGCTCCCTCAACCTATCCTCATATGCCATTTGATGTAGACCCTGAATCATTTTTGTGTCTCTCTTCTGCGCCGTCTCAATCCTATTGATGTATTTCCTAAGGTGCGGCCCCCAGACCTGTACGCAGTACTCCAGGTGGGGGCGCACCATTGCCCTGTAAAGTGGCAACACCACCTCTCTTCTGTGACTCGTGATTCCCCTCCCTATGCAGACCAGCATACCACTGGCCTTTAGCACTGCCTTTTCACACTGCTTCCCCACCTTTAAGCCATCTGATATAATGACTTCTAGGTCTCAGTCCTGGTTGAAGAAAGAGACTTGGGCATCATCATCACTGATGACCTGAAATCATCCAAGCAGACCTCTAAAGCAGTAGGTAAGGCTAGGGGGGTGTTGGGGTGTATTAGTAGGGGTATCACAAGTCGTAAGAGGGAGGTAATAATCCTCTGTACAAGACATTGGTTAGCCCCATCTGAGTACTGCGCATAGTATTGAGGCCACACCTTCAAAAGGACATAACTAAATTGAGGCAGTCCAGAGAAGGGCAACCAAAATGGTGCAGGGACTGCATCAGAAGACATATGAGGACAGATTAACGGAGCTCAATATGTATACCCTTGAGCAAAGGAGAGAGGTGATATGATCGAGGCATTCAAACACCTTAAGGGCATAAACAAGGTGAAAGAGTTTACATGTTTAAATATAAGAAAAATAGCAGGACAAGAGGACACAGCATGAGATTAGAGGGAGGCCGATTAAGGGGGAATGTGAGGAAATAATTTTTCACAGAAAGGGTGGTAGCTGCATGGAATGGCTTACCACAAGAAGTGGTGGCTATGAATACAGTGCAGGGCTTCAAACAGACATGGGATAGGCATAAGGGAGCATTACAAATGACTATGAATAGATAGGTCACTGACAGAGCAAAGGCCAATGGCACATTTATAAGGTAGAAAAAGAAATGGGCAGACTGGATGGGCCTTGCGGTCCTTATCTGCCGTCAACTTCTATGTTTCTATGTTTCTATGTTGATGCATGCCAGTTGCTCCCATCCCAGGTAGTATCCCGCCTTGGGGTTTCCCTTGCCTAAGTGCATGACCTTGCACTTTTTGGCATTGAACTTCAACTGTTAGGCATCTGACCACTCCTCGAGTTTCCTCAGGTATGATTCCATGCTCTTGACTCCTTCTGGGGTGTCCACTCTGTTGCAGAACTTGGTGTCATCTGCAAACAGACACACCTTCCCTTCTAATCCATTATCAATGTTGGTTGTGAACACATTAAAGAGTAGGGATCTCGGCACCAACCCCTGAGGCACTCCACTAGTCACTTCCCTCTCCATCGATATCACTCCATTTTCCCGTTGTATTCTTCCCTTCAGCCAGTTGCTCACCCAACCCACCACTTCCTTACCTATGCTAATGTGGTCCAGCTTCTTTACCAGCCTTCTGTGTGGAGCCAAGTTGAAGGCCTTACTAAAGTCCAGATAGACCCCATCCACCACTCCTCCTCCTCCTTGGTCCACTTTCTTCATCACTCAGTCAAAAAAGTTGACCAGGTTTGTCTGGCACGACCTTCCAGCCATGAAACTGTGCTGCTTTGGGTCCTGTTGCCTGCCGGATTTCAGATGTGCTACTATTCTTTGCCTGAGTGGTGTCTCCATCAGTTTTCCTACCACTGATGTGAGGCTCACTGAATGGTAATTTTCAGCCTCCTCCCTACTCTCTGATTTGTGAAGTAGGACAACTGTTGCCTTCTTCCAGTCTTCAGGCACTGTCCTGCTTTCCAGTGATTTGGTGAAGAGCTCCACCAGGGCTGCTGCTATCACACTCTCCAGTTCCTTGAGAACTCTTGGGGAATCTCATCTGGCCCCATGGCCTTGTCCACCTTTAATTTATTTAGGGCTTCCAAGACTTGTCCCTCCGTAAAGGGGCTCGAGACTACCCCTGGTCCCTGTGTGCAACTGCTTTGCAGATTTGGGCCATCTCCTGCGTTCTCCCTAGTGAACATGGAACAGAAATATTTATTTAAGACTTCTGCCTTCTCACTGTCCTTCTCTACTAGTCCACCTCCTGAAACTGCTAGCCTTACTATTCATACTTTAGTCTTTCTCCATTCTCTTATGTACCTAAAAAAGGTTTTGTCCCCACCTCTTACACCCTGTGCTACCCTTAGCTCTGTGTGACTCCCTTTTTGGGTACCGGTTCCCACACTAGTTCCTACCCCAGTTCTGGGGGTAAGTAACCCATGTATATCTATGACAATCCAGAGGAAGAGGAGGAGGAGGAAGAAGGGGGAACCCATTGAATCTGAGGTATCCTCTGAACAGGACTTCGGTTCCCCACCTAGGGGTCCAAAGGACTGTACATCACACTATTCATTTGTAAGCAAATGGTAGAGACACTGGGAGGCGCTAGGAGCCATCTTCGAGGCAGGTTGTATTTTGTGCTTGCTCCATATCGTGGCTCTATAAACTCTTAGAGAACTTTTTAATTTTTTATTTTAATGATTTTTGCTTGACGTACCTGGATTCCTTGTTTCAATCGGAGTTGACTGATATAAATTTAATGATGGGGAGACCTAAGAATCCACAGCCGGGCTCCTCCAAACAGTCAGAGCAGCAACATGGCATGGCTGGTGATGCTACCACCAGCACAGCAGTTAAGCCTCCCTGCTCCATTCCAGAACCTCCGTGACAAACCATGTTGGATAGACTCCAAACTTGAGAAGACTCAACTAGAAACACAGGATGCCACCATTAAAGAACTGGTGGGGACCATCACTGTGGCCGACAAACGCTTGATGACCACCCCGGCAGCAGTGTCAGCCTTAACATGCAAAAACATGCAGATTCAGGGGAGATTGGAGACCCTCGAGAATGAGGTCCATTCTGGCAATTCATGCCTGCTGGGAGTACCAGAGGGTGCTGAGGGCACTAACCTGCTGGAATTCCTGCAGCGCTGGCTGACAGAATCCCTCCACCTTGTTGATGATTTTTACAGGCATTTCTTCATAAAGGCATATAGAGTAAACCACATGTGCGGCCCACAACTCCATCTGAACCATGCACAGTCTTGCTGCACACTTCTGGCTCCGATGTCCTGGACGATCTCCTGTCTGCCACCAGAGCGGCTTACCCTTTAAAAATGATCGAAGCTGATATTAAAGTGTTCCTGGATCTGTTCTACCAAATCAGGGCCAGGAGGAAGCAATTCAATGAAGTCTAATGTCGTCTGAGGGCCTTTGGAATAGTTCATTAATTCCTTTTACCGGCCCAGCTCTGTATCTCTCATGGAGGTAAGTCCTGGCAAATTTTCAGACCCTACAGATGCTGGCAGGTGGGCTACAAAAATGGAAGAAGAGTTTGCAGTTAGAGTTGCCAGCATGCCCGATGAAGAGGAGGCTGAATCGGATGGGGACTGAACTGTTTTTCTTTTTTTTCATATGTAATTTCTGGGTTTTTATGAGTTTTCTCCCGATCCCTACACTTGGGTGTCCCCAACGTAGTGTGTGCATGTGGAGGCACGTACGTGCACGCCATTCAGGATGCTCCTCCCTACCAGTTGCACAGTTGACCGCCTGCACCGGCACCGAACCTCCATTCGGTGGTGGTGGGACTATGGGTAGGCGACCCCACCCCTTACCCAGGAGAGGAGAGCCAGCACTCAATCCTGCTTCCACCCCATACCGGCACCCTGGCGACCCGAGTTCATTTCGAAACCCAGCTCACTGGCATAGCACCAGGTGTGACGTTCAGCACCTCAACTCTCTGCATCACCAGGCCAGCTATATGAACTGTTTTTCTGACACTCTTGAGTGTGCCTGGTCTATGACTGCCCTGGTACCGCATATACGTTGACTTTTTTCCTTCTTCCCTGTTGTTTGGGAAAGGGGGAATGTTGTATTTCTTTCTATGTCTGTCTTCTCTGCTGAACGTAGAGGGTGTAGGTGAGAGGGTATAGGTGAGATGGGTATATGTTGTTTTCAGAATTTCTGGATTTACAGGGGTTGGTTAGGTTTCTCCTTCATCCCCTTGGATGATAAATGGCCATCAAAGATTTCCACTCACGGCCGTTCACTGTTCGAAGTTTGGCTGCCGCCGACAAGATATCTTGTCCTTAAAACCTATGCATTCTAAATCTTCTGGCAGCCTAAGGGTTAATGGATACCAGGGGCCTATTACTAGACACAGTGTGGGTTTGTCTGCCCCAGATGTTGCACTGCAGGACACGTCTGTTATTGATGTTAAGGACTTGTTCCAGTTTTCTTTTTTTTCGTTCTCTATGATGAATAATGGGAGCTGTGGGGAGGCTTGGGGGAATACTTTAATCCCCCTCTTTCCACTATATGATGTAAATGGTTAACAGCAATGCTCTGATCTTGCGTTTTGATTTCCCTAATCTATTCTCCCTAATTCTAGGATCGTACTATAGCCATTGAAGGGTCTGGAATTCTGATTTTATTATTGGAATTAAAGTTAAATGTAGGCTCTCCTACTTTCTATTGTACCAGACTATATGGTGGGATATTTTGAAATATCACTTATGTGAGACATTGTATGCCCATGTTTCCTGTAACCCTATATGTGTGTGTGATTCTGTTTTCATGTGTACTTGAAAATAATAAAAATAAAGTTTAAAGAAATGGTAGAGACACTGAATCTCCCCATACAGAAGACTGAAGAAGATGGAGAGGAAGCGGACGTCCTAGAAATGATGGGGCTTGCACCAACAAAACTTTTAATGCTCCCCATGCATAATTCCCTGGGGAAAGCAGTGTTGCACATTTAAAAAAAACCAAAAAACACTGCTATCGCAGGGGAGGACAAAAAAGTTGATAAAAATATCAACTGGACAGGTCCACTGCTGCATTTTTGTTTCACCACCCAGATCATGAAGGAGTGGTTCAGGCAGCAGCTTATAATAAAGCTAGGATATCTTTATCCTCCCACCCCCCAACAAGGATTCCAGACAGTTGGATGGGATGGGGAAGAAGGGGTTGTCACAACCCCACTCAGCAGGTCAGGCCCTCTGCTCCCACAGTGCCAACCTCCGAGCACAATACTGTGAACAGGAACAGAACAGGGTAACCCTCCTGTCTGTTCTGTGGGTTTGAATCAACATTTGGTCTCAAGTTCTGGAGGGATTCAAACTGTGAACCTCTTGCTAGCGTACCCAATGTACAGGCTCAGATAATTCTGCTCTTTGGGGAAATGCCAGATATCTTTCGCCTATGGGCACCTAACCAGGCGTACAAAATGAACCCGTAAGCACTCTATGAAAGACCTCAGATAAACTCTCACAATGTCCACTTTAACCATATATGCTTCACTTGTCAAAGAAAGAATTTCAAAGGCACACCAAGTAGTCTCTTAAAATAGAGGTTTACTTTAAAATAGATAAAAATGTAAAAAATGTAAATACAGAACAATATATCACAAAACCATACAATCATTTAAAAAAAGGGTTATAAATACAAACAAAATATCCTACCACAGTACACTTAGACTTGTCTTTCTAATGTATACCTTCTAACAGTGCCTGAAGTTGCGTTTTCAGGGTCCAAACATGTATGTCTCTAAGTGGAAAACAGAACACTGTTTAAAACTGGCTTTGCCAACCTCTTTGCATGAGATCACCCAGCTCCTCCCTGTCAGAATATAAAAATTATACAAAACAGGATGTCTTATCATTCAGAAAGTACATTAAATAGGTGAAATTAGCAAAAACTCACTTCCCCATAACCCTTTGATCTAGTGTGTCATTTTTCCCTTCACAGACATCAAAGGAGCATTTATGACTTGGCACCTAAGTGACATAACCTGGTTTCTTCCTCTAAACATCATGAAAGTTTATGATTTTCATCCTAGCTGCTGGTAGCTCCAATTAAGCCAGATAAGCAGGAGATCCTTAATTTTTGTCTCTTCTAGCCTGTAACTATCTCCTGGCTTTTAGGTTAACAGCTTATAGTTGAAACCTGGGAGTGTGGGGGGGGTGGTAGTCTCATAGGCTGTCTCAGCATGGCTCATGAGAGACACTCAATAACACATTTTTATATTACAAAAATCATAAGAGTAATCAGAACCAACTGTACAAGCATCACAATCATCCATCCCTAGACTGAATTTGGGGTCTCTGTTCTCTGCATGGGATAAGCTTCCCAAATCAATTCACTCCTCATAGACACGAGACAACCCCTCTGAGTTCTGATTTTTCGCTCCAGCCCTATGTAAGATTGTCATATCATACCCTTGCAAAGCAAGACTCCATCTTAACAATCTACCATTATTCTTCCCTATTTGCATCAGCCAAACCAGGGGGTTGTGATCAGTTTGTACCACAAAATGCTGCCCATACAAGTATGGGTCCCACTTCTTTAGGGCCCACACTATGGCAAGACACTCCTTTTCCACATTAGAGTATGCCTGCTCCCTGGGAAGTAACTTTTTACTCAGGTACACTACCAGGTGATCTTTCCCTTTGCTGGATGTCTGACTCAGAAGTGCGCCAATACCCACATCTGAGGCATCTGTCTGAACTATAAATGGTCTGCTATAGTCAGGACTTGTCAAAACAGGAGCACTGTACAGTGCCTCCTTCAATCTGGTAAAGGCTTCTTCACAGGCTGGCCCCAGGTAATTTTCTTTGGCATCCTTTTCTTTACCAGGTCAGATAGGGGAGCAGCCAGGGCACTGTAATTGGGTAAAAATGTTCTATAGTACCTTTCTGTCCCAAGAAAACTCCTGACCTGCTTCTGCGTTTCTGGTCTGGGCCACGCCTGGATTACCTCTGTCTTTATTTGGTTAGGACAGAGCTGTCCTCAGCCTACCATATGTCAGAGGTATGCCACTTCTCCCATGGCTACCTGGCACTTCCCGGCTTTGACAGTGAGCCCGGCCCTCTGTATCCTGCCCAGCACTTCCCTAAGGTGGGATAGGTGTTCCTCCCAGCTGGCACTAAAGATGGCAATGTCATCCAGGTACACCACGGCGTACTCCTCAGCACCATTTAACACCTGGTTCACAAACTTTTGGAAAGTGGCCAGGGCATTCTTCATTTTCAAAAAGCATTACTTTAAATTCAAATAAGTCTATCAGAGTGATGAAGGCTGACCTCTCCCTAGATCTGTCTATCAACTCTACCTGCCAATACCCCTTGGTCAGGTCAATGGTCATAAAGTAGGTCGTCCCTCCCAACTTGTCCAGGAGTTCATCCGTCCGGGGCATCGGGTGAGCATCTGACTTTGTGACTGCATTCAGTCCATGATAGTCCTCACAAAAAATGAGTAGAGCCATCTGGCTTGGGCACAATGACTACAGGTGTGGCCCAGGGGCTGTGGGATCTCTGGATTAGCCCTAAATCCAGGATCTCCTCCACTTCCCTCCTAATGTCCTTTTGGACAGCCTCTGACACCCAATATGCTGTCCACCATATGGGCGTCTGTGTCCCTGTCTCCACATTGTGAGTCGCTAAAGGGGTTAGTCCAGGCTTGGTGCTAAACAATGGGGTAAAGTCTGCTAAAACCTCCCTTACTTCCTGGATCTTGTCTGGGATCAGCTGGGGAGACAATTTTACTGCCTCCACAGAGGACTCCCACTTGCTGGAAGAAAGTAAGTCCAGAAGGGGGCCTCCTTTGTTCGTCCCCTCCCCAGGACTACACGCTGCAAACACCATGTCAGCCCTATTTGCATATGGCTTCATCATGTTGACATGGTACATCCTCTCTGTCTGTCTTCTGTCAGGTAACTCTATAATATAGTTCACATCATTTGCCTTCCTAACTACTTTGTATAGTCTTGCCCACCCAGCCTGCAGTTTGTCTTTCTGGACCGGAATAAGGGCCATGAGTTCCTGACCCACCATGTACAAGCGAGCTCTGGCTCTGCGGTCATACCACACTTTTTGTTTCTGTTGGGCAGCTGCCAGGTTGCTCTGGGCCGTCTCCATAAGCTCCTTCAGCCTTTCCCTAAACTTAAGGACGTAATCCACTATGGGAGTTCCCTGGGTGGCGTGCTTGCCTTCCCGGTCCTCCCGGATCAAGTCTAGGGGCCCACGTACCTGGCATCCATATAAGAGCTCGAAGGGTAAAAATCCTGTTGACTCTTGGGGCACCTCCTTGTATGTAAACAACAGGTGGGGAAGGTATTTCTCCCAGTCCCTCCCATGCTGTTCAGCAAACGCTCGGAGCATTGACTTCAGGGTACCATTGAATCTTTCCACAAGCCCATTGACTTGTGGGTGATACGGTGTTGTGGATCTCTGCACCACTCCACACTTCTTCCATAAACATTTCATCAGGTCCGACATGAAGGAACCTCCTTGATCGGTGATAACTTCCTGAGGAAACCCAACACGGGAGAAAATCCCAAGTAAGGCATCTGCCACTTTGTCTGTCCTCAGTGAGGATAGGGCGACTGCCTCTGGGTACTGGGTGGCATAATCCACCACAGTCAGGATGAATCTCTTCCCTGACACCATGATCCTGCCATAAGATGGCGTTGACATCAGATGTGATGATGTCACAGGAGTGAGACCGCTACTAAAGAGCCAGAGAAGCAGCATGTACTGGCCCATTTCTGATCATAATGTGTCACATCTAAAGCACACCAACATTGTAATCGACACAGCCTCTGATGCATGTAATAAGTGCCGATTACAATGTTGGTGTGCTTTAGATGTGACACATTATGATCAGAGATGGGCCAGCACATGCTGCTTCTGCGGCTGTTTAGTAACGGTCTCACTCCTGTGACATCATCACATCTGACTTTGGCACCATCTTATGGCAGGATCACGGTGTCCATTTTAAAACCATAGAGAAGTTTATTTACATTTTTCAAACAGCAGGAAAACGCATAAAATCACCACCAACAAGGTAAGGCGCACTAAAGTGTAAAATGTCAGCTCCTGCTCTACCGCTCTATGATTTTGTATTTTTCAGATTGTCACCCCAGAAAAAAACCTGTTTAGGTGTCCGTTAATAGATGGTGTGGCCGCGCGGGGAGTAGCGAGGGGTACAGACAGAGGAGAAGTCTGAGGAAAGTGAGGGCCTGTTGGGCACTCACCCTGAAGGAGGCCCTTCTGATCCATCAGTTCTGAGATCCTGTGAACAGCAGACAGTGTAGTGGGTATTCCTTTGTTGGCTAGGGACCTGGCCCACAGCAAGAGGTGGCCGTGTGTGTATCTGATGGAATATAGGAGCAGCTGGCACCTAGGTTCAGAACCCCAGGGCAAGGGATGGACTCCTTCAGATGGTAAGCCACTATTGTCTGTGACTACTTTAGGTTCTGTCTCCGACTTCCTATAGAGGCATGTGTGGGGTTCAGGAAAAACTGCTGAGATAGCCACGTACCTCATTTCTGTGAAAAAAATATGTTTTGGGAAGGTTCATCATCCATCCTTTGTCCCTAAGTGCCAGGAACTAACGCCACTCAGGTGTCATGCAAGGCCAGGTACAACCTGTTTGCCAAATACACTTGCTAGGCACAAGGGAGCTGTAATGTAACTGCTTGAAGGGGGAAATGTGTCACCAGATCATAAAGTAAAGAAATAGACCGGAGAGAACAAAGACTCGGCTGTAAATATGTTACAAGTAATTGAGCTGCTTGCTGAGAATCAAACCCGGGGATGTGTATAGTAACAGTGATTATGGCCAGATGGGAATAAAGCTGAATGCCATAACTAATTTAAATTCCTCCTGCTGTGTGTACACTAGCCTGTAAATAAATGTTTGGAGTTTTGCTGCAGTGTTTAAGCCTGAAAATGTCTTGCAAATAAAGGTCTACCCCCATGTTGCCTTGCTGGTGGTGAAGGGTATGGTGTCTGGTGCAAGTAAAAGCTATTTCTAGGGACATGGATATGTTGTTCATCCACACTTATTGGCAGGTATCCTTGCCGCTTTAAATCTTGCCGGAAGGTCTTCAAAATTGCTCCTCCCACCCACCCGGGTGGTATAACTCTCGGCTCCGCCCCATGACGCCAGATCTTCCTTACCGCTTGGAAGCTCAGGTTCCCTCCTTAACGCTCTGCGTTTGAGACTGGTTCCTATTCTCCGTTTGCAGTTTAAAATAAATTCGAAAAAGACTTCAGTCTTCTATCCCTCATGACTGCGATGGACAAATCGACTCGGATTTGGAGATGCCCATGCGGGTCGAAGATGTCTCGGACGGATCCACACTCCGCGTGTGTCTACTGCTTGGGCCTTGAGCGCGACCCGCGGGCTTGCGACCTGTGCTCATCTTTCTCGGCCTCGTCCTCGACCGTGCTGCCCGATTGCAACTGGGCGTCCGAGCGTTCCTCGGTGAAGTCAAGGAGGCCCGGTTGGCGGTGTCCGCGGCGGCGGCTCGGCGGATCAGCTCGAGCGGATGGTCGCCTCGAAGAGGAGGCGCGGCCGATTCTTCCTCGGCCGCGGCATTTATCCCGCCTTCTGGGTTCTTCCTACACGGCTTCTTTTAAGAGCTTTGTCTGTCCTCTCCACTAAGGAGAAGGGCCTCGTCTGCTGGACCTTATTCTCGGTCCAAAAGAGGACAGAGTAGAATCCTCCGTCGACGCTCTTGGGGCGGAAAGGTCCCTCTCCCGGGCCGTCGACCGTCGGCTTCGGTCGACCGCTCGGCTTCGGCCACTGGCCTCACGGTGTCCCCGTCAGGTCAGTTGACTGAGACTCCCACCGATGAAGTCGAGAATTTTCTCGACCCATTGGACGGGCTGTCGCCTTTAGCAGCCGAGATTCCCCTCTCCCCGGTTCCCCCGGGAGGAGTTGAGGATCCCGTGGGCTCGCCTGTGCCTCCGGTTCCGGAGCCCTCGGATGGACCATCCGAGCTGAAGGGAGTGCCGGTTCCGGCCGACACCTCCCCGCACCGACCTCGGAAATTCCGGGACTCTCGGTCTCGGTCTCGGACCTCTTCGCGGTCCAGCCGATCCCACCATCATAGGCGGTCTCAGTCTCGGCACCGCGGTAAGCGGCGTCGCCACTCGTCCTCCTCCTCGGATGAGGGAGGCTCCGCGTGAATTACGAGACGGTACGAGGACCTTATGCTGCAACAGCCTCCTGGCTGGGAGTAAGCCGACCCCGCCGCCTCCCCGGCCATTAAGTGGCTGTCACCGGCGGCCGACACAACCCTCGACTTATCCGAGCCTATACCCAGGCGGTTGTTCGGCCAAAACCAGCTGCTCCACCGATTCCGGTGGAACCTCCGCCTCCACAGCCACCAATTGGGGCTCCGACCAAGGATTCTCGGTCGGCTAAGGGTCTACCCCATCAGCTGTCAGTTACCCTCACTCCCGACCGACCTCGGCAGGTGAAGGGTGGCTCAGGCCAGAGGCAGCTCTTCGAGGACTCTTCGAGTCGAAGATGATTCCTCCTTTTTCTCCAAGCGACTGGACTTGGAGTCTTCAGGAGGTCAGTCAATGGACGATAGCCCGTCGTCCTTCCTAGGACTACTTCGGCTCATCTCGGAGTCCACCGGGATGGAGCTCGAACCCGTTTCCAAACGGGCCAGGTATCCCCTCACGGAGATTCTGGACCGAGGGATTCTCCGGGAGAGGCCTTTCGGTGGCGAGGCCATAGTGGGTCCGGCACTGGAGCTTTGGCAGCCCTGCTTCCTGCCCTGCGCCTCGGCCAGGATGGCCAGGAAGTATCGCGGTCCCTACGGTTCCTTGTCCGGTTTGGAACACCCTCTGCTGAGGGGTTGGTTTACCGACAGCGTTTCGCGCGCCCGGCAACGCCAGGGATGTGGACAAACCTCCTGACAAGAGTCAAGAAATTGGACTATGTCGGGCGAAAAGTCTACGCCATGCGTTCTCTCTCGGCCTTCGTCAGGCCAGTTCGGCCGTCCTCATGGCACATTTTTCTCATGCCCTGTTGGGCTCCCTGGATGAGGTCATCCCTCATCTTCCCCCGATCTGCAGACTACGGTTAAGCAGGTGCGGGACCAGGGCAGGCAGTGGCCAAACAGCAGCTCCAGACTGCTTTGGATATAGGGGACTCATGTGCCAGATCGGTGGCGGCCGCAGTGGCTATCGTCGGCAGGCTTGGCTGAGGATATCCACCTTTACTCGGATACCCAGCACAAGTTGGCGGATGTTCCTTTTAGGACTGACCTCTTCGACCCTGGGGTGGAAGGTCACCTGCAGAGGATCGAAGTCCAATGCTACCTTGGACTCGGTCTCTTCCGCTCAGAAGGACAAGGCCTAAACCACAGCCTAAGCCCTTCGTCCTTCTGTGCCCCCGGCGCGCCCGGCCCAGCAACGTCAGGGCCAGCAGGCTCGGCCTTGGCATCCCAAACCCAAGCCGCCGGCTTCCTCTAACAGGAGGCAGGGAAGAAAAGGCCCAGGAGGTCCCTCGGCCGGTCCCTCCTCCAAGCCTGCCCAGTGACGGGCTGAGGGGTGTCGCCCCCATTCCCGTCACCTTATCCCTGGGTCCCCCCGTGGGGGGACGGCTCCGGCACTTCCGTTCCGCCTGGTCCGCTGTTTCCACGGACAGGTGGGTCTTGGAGGTGGTGGGAAGAGGCCTGCCTCTGGAATTCGAGCAGGCACCACCCTTCAGAGCCGTCGCCCCTCGGGGGGCTTCGGGATCCCCAGCCTCACTGGCGGCTCGTCGAGCCGACATCGCTCTCCTCCTCCAGAAGGAGGTGATAAGAGAGGTGGTGGACCCTCCTTCAGACCTAGGGTTTGTGTCCAGGTACTTCCTGGTTCCGAAACGGACGGGGGGCTGGCGCCCCATTCTCGACCTACACGACCTAAACAAGTTCTAAGGTCTCGAACCTTCAGGATGGTCCTCTAGCTCAGATAATACCATCCTTGGAGGCAGCGTGTAGTTCTGCTCTCTGGACTTGCAGGGCCAGCGTTTTCACGTCCCCTATCCGTCCGTCTCACCAGAGATTCTTCGCTTCGGCGGAAGGATCCCTCTTGAGTTCCAAGCCATGCCCTTCGGCTTGTCTCCAGCTCCCAGGGTCTTCACCAAATGCATGGCAGTGGTGACAGCATTCCCTGGCCGAGGGGTCCGGTGTACCCTTACCTGGACGACTGGCTGATAGCAGCTCCCTCCAGGAAGGAGGCAGAGTGGTCCAGAAATCTGGCCCTCCAGGTCTGCTCTCAACTGGGCCTCCCTTATCAATGAGGCCAAGTCGGAACTCGAGGCGAAGCAGGTGATTCTATTCATCGGGCGCAGCTCGAGCTCTCTTCGAGCCAGGCCCGGCTCGCGGACAGGGCGAGGTTCTTTCCTCCTTTGCCCGATCATTTCTGGTTGGGCCAATTGCGCTCCCGGACTTCCTCGCCTCCTGGGTCTCATGGCGGCCTGCACCAGCGTGGTCCGTTGAGCCCGCTGGAACATCGTCCCCTTCAGTGGGACTGGCCAGCCAGTGGTCGCAGCCTGCGATCCTTTGGACCAGCTGTCGGTGACACAGGGGATGTGGAGCGCTCTCCAGTGGTGGACCGTTCCAGATCATTTGCAGGAGGGCATCCGTTCGTTCGCCCGAGCCGACGGTCTCTCATCGACCGATGCCTCTCGATGGGTGGGGTGCCCATCTGGGGAACACCGTCATGGCCCTCTGGTCCCCGCTGGGAGTCCCGATGCCACATCAACCTGCTGGAGCTCCGAGCGGTCCGCCTAGCTCTCACCGCCTTTGCTCCGTTCCTCCGGGGTCAAGTGGTCCGGTCAGGCGGACAATACCACGACCATGTACTATCTAAACCGCCAGGGCGGGCGCCTCCATGCTTCTATGCAAGGAAGCTCTCCGCATTTGGTCTCTGCGCAGCCTGAGGCGGATCTCCTAGCCATTCACGTGGCAGGAGCCTCCAACACCCTGGCCGATGCCCTGAGCTGGATAGGGGCTGCATCCCACAGTGGTCTCTCCTGCCGGAGGTAGTACAGCATCTGTTCTCCCATTGGGGCACACCTCAGGTGGACCTGTTTGCCTCCAAGGAGAACGCGAAGCTGAGTCTGTTCCATGCCCGCCCCCCTCAGCAGGGCTCGCTGCAGGGGGATGCCTTCTCGAGGCAGTGGACCCCAGGCCTCTTTTACGCCTTTCCCCCATTTCCCTTGATCCACAAGGTGCTTCTCAAGGCGAGGAGGGACAAGGCGCAGGTGATTCTGATAGCCCCAGACTGGCCTCGCCAGTTCTGGTACCCAGATCTCCTCAGTCTCAGCTCCAGGACTCCGCGGCAGCTTCCAGCTCGCCCGGACCTGCTCTCAGTCAATCAGGGAAGGTGTTCCATCCGGACCTTCAATCCTGCACCTGCGGCCTGGTTCCTGAGGCTAGAGTTCCAGGCCTTGGGTCTTTCCGACGAGGTCCTCAATGTAGTTGAGGCGTCCCGTAGAGTCGACCAGAAAATGCTATGCCTTCAAATGGAAAAGGTTTCCATTTGGTGTCAGAGCAAGAGCATGGACCCTTCCTCCTGTTCCTTGGCAAGCATCTTGGACTATTTATGGTCCCTTTCCAGTCAAGGGCTTAGGTCGACGACCCTAAGGGTGCACCTGGCAGCCATCTCTGCTTACCGGGCGCGGGCCGGGAAGCAGTCGGTGGCGCAGGAGAAGGTGGTCTGGCGCTTTCTCAAAGGCCTTGATCACATTTCCCCTCCATCGGGAACCCCCCACCTCCGTGGGATCTACTGCTGGTACTGGCAAAGCTCATGGGCAAGCCATTCGAACCTATGCACAGGTGTGCTCTCTCTCACCTGTCGTGGAAGACCGCCTTCTTGGTGGCTATCACGTCAGCCAGAAGGATGGGAGAGCTCCAGGCGCTTTCCATCGAGTCTCCTTACCTGGTCTTCCACAGGGACAAGGTTGTCCTGCGCCCCCACCCGAAATTCCTTCGAAGGTGGTGTCGGAGTTTCACCTAACCAGGTGTTGACTCTGCCGGTGTTCTACCCCAATCACACTGAGGTCAATATAGGCTCCATACTTGGACTCCTAGAAGGCGCCGCTTATTATAAGGAGCGCGGCTGAAATTGAGAGAGGTTCGCCAGCTGTTTGTCACACCTACGCTGAAGCCGCATCTGGCAGACCTGCAGCCAAGTGGACGATAAGCAGGTGGGTAACCTCCTGCATAGATCTCTGCTATAAGTTGGCGGGCATGGAGCCTCCCAGAGGGATAAGAGCTCATTCTACCCGCCATACTGCTGCAGCGGTGGCTGCTTCCAGGGACGTCCCTATCCAGGAAATCTGCAGGGCTGCTACCTGAGTCAGCAAACACCTTCATTACCCATTACCACATCGACCTTGAGTCACGCCGGGATGCTGGTTTTGGGGCCTCGGTTCTCAGTCTCTCTTTCCCAAGTAAGTATTGGGGTGTGCGTCTTGCCTCCCTCCTCCCGGAGAACTGCTAGGAGTCTGCCAATAAGTGTGGATGAACAACATATCCATGTCCCTAGAAATACAGGTTACTCACCTGTAACAGGAGTTCTAGGAATGGTATATGTTGTTCATCCACACGACCCATCCGACCTCCCCGGCTTCGACGCACAACCTGAGCTTCCAGCGGGCCAGATCTGGCATCATGGGGCGGAGCCGAGAGTTATACCACCCGGGTGGGTGGGAGGAGCAAGCTTGAAGACCTTCCGGCAAGATTTAAAGCGGCAAGGATACCTGCCAATAAGTGTGGATGAACAACATATACCATTCCTAGAACTCCTGTTACAGGTGAGTAACCTGTATTTTTTGACCAAGCAAGGTGGCTCTGTTAACCCCTGGAGTTGAAGGGATGGCAAAGAACATAAAGAGTAGTTATTCATGTAGTACAGAGGCCACAGAATGGAGAAGGTAACTGGTTCTTCCCAAAGGGGCAGACTGCAAGGAATTGCAAAACGGGAGCACAGCAGGATGCAAATGCTGTATAATAAAATTGCTCGCTTTGCCACAATGTCACACCTGAGGTGCCATCACTGCGAAGCACTGGCCTCCCTAAACTGGCCATGACTTAGCCACTGGCTACAGTACCCTCTATTATGCAACGTGTATAAATTCATCAGTGACCACCCAATAAGTCTAGTTGGCCTTCTGGTTCCAAAATGCTCAGGTAGACAACTCTGCACCACTGGAGGAAATCTCCTGGAAGAACCTAGGGTAAGGACCACGGCAGGTAGCAAATCCTTTGCCTATGCAGCACTTGTACTGTGGAATAAGCGTCCCGACCACCTACATGTATACCCTTGAGGAAAGGAGGGAGAGGGGCGACATGATAGAAACTTTTAAGTACCTCAGTGGAATCAACAAAGTCCAAGAGGGTAGCATCTTTCAGAAAAAGAGACGTGCAAGAACAAGGGGACACAATTTAAAGATAGAAGGAGGGCGGTTCAGGGGCAATGTGAGAAGTATTTCACAGAGAGGGTAGTGGATGCATGGAACAGCCTTCCTGAGGAGGTTACGGAGTCTAAAACTGTGGGAGAATTCAAGAATGCATGGGACAGACATAAGGCAATTCTTGGGGGGTAGGATGAAATAGGCTGTTGGTTAACTAGGATCTGCGGCCTATCCTGTAGGTAGGGAAATGGGCAGACTAGATGGGCCAAGCGGTCCTTATCTGCCGTCAAAGTCTATGTTTCTACAGGACGCAACCTCCCTGGAAACCTTCCGCAAGGGGCTCTGTGAGCACCTGCTGGATAACAGCAAATGCTCTTGCACCTGAGCATAACACTAAAATCAAATAACTTTAATTGGTTAAAACCAGTCAGGTGACCGTTCAATATTAGACCATAATGCATAGTCATCCTGGTCTTAAACCACATTACACAATGAGTAAATCAGTCATCCAACAACCAGAACTATCTTCTTTTTTTTTTGTAATTCAAAGTTTTATTGAGTATTTCAGAATACGAGGGTTTACACATATTGAAATAGATGTAAATAATATACAATGACATTCTACCTAACAATATAGTATATATATATATCTAATACAATGCAATAAATGGAATAATCTTAACATTAAATAAAAAAAGATAAAAAAGGAAGAAAAAAGAAAAGAAAGACTGAATAGGCATCTGAAACCTTATATATTGCACAATACATATCCGATTATATAAATACTAAATTAACTTATGGTGTTCCCTTTCTTTATCAGAGACCATTCATGAAGAGAAAAAAACACTATAACCTTATATATTGATGTTATTTAAAGAGCATTTCATATAGGGTTCCCAAATTTCTAAGAATTTGTCTATACTAGTCATGTTTACATAAGCAACCCTTTCATAACTAGCTCTTGCAGATAGAGCTAGCAACCATTCTTTTATTGAAGAAATTGTTTAACAAATCCAATGTCTAAGAATAACATTCTTTGCTGTAATAAAAGCCGCAATCAGCCAAACAGAACTATCTTTCATCAGTCCCCTTACAACCAGAATTGATCTTCCTCCACAAACATGGCTGTTACCTTTACAAACAAAACAAATTAATTAAATGTTTCCCTGATCATCACACACTACATACACACATAAACAAATTAGATGGCCTGGTGGTGCTGAGAGTTGAGGCACTGGATGCCATTCCTCGCACCACGCCGGCGACCCGTGTTTGGGAGTGAGCACAGGCCCCCGGGGGGTCGGCTGAGGAGGAGAAGGCTTGAGTGTCCACCAACAGCTCACCTTCTCTTGGGCAGGGAGGATTGCAGGGCTCATCACTTGAGTGCCTCCCGGTGGGGAGGCAATGTGCCGCAACCTGCATGCAAAAGGGAAGTTGGCGCACGGCAGACGTCGGCAGGAATGCGCTCGGGAGTGGGTGCGCTTCCTCCACTGGGCATCATTGCATGATCATGCGCACCAAGGGGGGGGTGAACCACTAGAACAAGGAAATGCCCCAGAGTGGTGGTAGGCACACCTCACGCCCACCGCCAGACCCCACCCACCTGGGTCCCGATCCTCCACGTGCCACCACTGCCTGGATGATACTGGGGTGTCTAGGGCACCTGTAGGAGTGGCGGCCCCACCCTGTGGGGGGTAAGCCAGGGAAGTCTGTCGCCAGGCAGAGGTAAGGCATCCGTGGAGCCCCAGAAGGGGACCCAGAGTGGGGGGGGGTTTCAGGTTAGGCGCGAGACAACTGGGACGACACTCGAGAGAGTCCATCTCTCCGGTGACCAGAGGGAAAAGAATCGAGAAAAAAAAAATTTGAAACATTAAGTATTGTTCATAGTTTTTATTACAATTGTTTCTTTGCTGACAATGAAAAATCCTCCTTCTGTCTTTAATTGTTAAACGGCGAAATCTCTTGTGCTTTCCCTGACAGTGAGATAATTGAGTCTGTGGCTCTAGAAAAGGCATTAGTTGTGTGTGAGTACAGTATGTTAGGAGAGGTACATTCTTCCAGTGGAACAGAGCAGAATTTTGAATCCCTGTATTCCATGGTGAACATTCCATATCTTGAAACATAGAAACATAGAAGTTGTCGGCAGATGGGGACCATGTGATCCATCAAGTCTGCCCATGACTTCCTATCCCCCCCCCACTTAGCTGCATGCTTATGTATCCCACAGTGTCTGTCCCATGCCTGCTTGAATTCCCCCACTGTCTTGACTCCCACCACCCCCTCTGGCAGGCTATTCCATGGTTCCACAACGTGCTCTGTGAAGAAGAATTTCCTCATATTGCCTTCTGAACTTTCCTCCCTTAAGTCAAAAGTTGTGCCCTCTAGTCCTGCTGTAGTCCTTCGCCTGAAAGAGGTTCTGCATGTGCACCCTGTTGTTGCCTTTAAGGTATTTGAATGTTTCTATCGTGTCCCACAATTCCTGCGTTGTTCTAGGGAGTATAATTTGAGATCATCTAGTCTTGCCTCGTATGGTTTCTGATGCAAGCCCTGCACCATCTTTGTTGCTCTTCTCTGTACCGTCTCCAGCCTATCTATGTCCTTCCTGAGGTGTGGCCTCCTGAATTGGACACAGTACTTCAGGTGAGGCTTGACCAGGGATGGATACAGGGGCATGATTACTTCATGCCTTCTGCTCGTGATGCCCCTCCCTATGCATCCTAGGATACCACTAGCCTTTGGTGCTGCCTTTTTACATTGTCTACTGACCTTGAGGTCATCATATATGAGCACCCCTAGGTCTCGCTCCTGCCTAGTAGCCACCAGCTGCTCCCCTCCCATTGAGTACAGTTTCCCTGGGTTATGCTTTCCCAGGTGCATGACCTTGCATTTTTTGGCATTGAATTTCAATTGCCAGGTCTTGGACCACTCCTCCAGTTTTCGGAGATCAGCTTCCGTGCTTTGCTGTCCCTCTGTTGTGTCTACCTTGTTACTGATTTTGGTGTCATCTGCAAACAGGTACACCTTTCCCTCCAGTTCATCCGCAATGTTGCTGATGAATATGTTGAAGAGGATCGGCCCAGAACTGAGCCCTGTGGGACCCCACTAGTCACACTTCCCTCTGCAGACAGAGTGCCATTTACTAATACTCTCTAGAGTTCTCCCATGTAACCAGTTTCTGACCCAGTCTGTAACCTCAGGCCCAATTCCCACGTTTTCCAGTTTTTTGACTAGTCTCCTGTACAGAACGGAGTCAAAAGCTTTGCTAAAGTCCAGGTGTGTGATTATTTCACCATAATGCACACCCTGTCATGTCTTATTGCTTATAAACCCTATTCTATCCTAACCGTCCTGGTGAAATCTCTTCAACTCTAGAGCTGAAAGTGTGCAATCAGTCGGTTTTGTTCTGTACTAACTTCACCCCAGGTTCTAGGTCTAGTCCTAATTTTATTTATTTATTGCTTATTTGGAAAGTACCTTTGAGTCAAAGACTCATTTACAAAGGCTCCACGTCACATTTAGTCTGACAATACAACAGTAAACATAATTCAGACAGACTTGTTACAGCAAATAATGTAACTGGCTAACAGTGATACCCAGAGGAGATATAGTAGGATTAGATTAAACCAGTTTAGAGTGAAGGCTCAGAAAGGGCTCTGTTAGTAAGGTGGCTAATAATGAAAGAATTAGCTACACAATTTTGGGAAAAAAAGAAATGT
This sequence comes from Neoceratodus forsteri, assembly GCA_016271365.2. Lineage (NCBI taxonomy): Eukaryota > Metazoa > Chordata > Ceratodontiformes > Ceratodontidae > Neoceratodus > Neoceratodus forsteri. The sequence continues at coordinate 47,862,861 of CM028136.1, read as the reverse complement.
TTGAAATGATATGGGGATCTTTTTTTTAAATTGTATGCTTAAGATAATTATCTTTGTTTAATAAGATCCTTAAAATGGTAAATGTAATTTGTTATTAGTAACTCAAATACTACTTTAGTTACTATATTTTAGACTTAGACATAGATAACAATACTTTCATAATTGGCAATGAAATGAATTTGTATTATTTGAATGTGATCTGCAGAGCATATTTTGTTACTGTTTTCTCTATTTCTTTTCTTAAAAAACTTAATAAATTATTGATTGAAAAAAAAAAAGGGCTGAGTAGACAGAGGCAAAAGAGTGGGAGGAGTGCAGGCCAGTGCCGTTGTCAGGGTGGGAAGAGGGGTAAATGACAGTCGCACGGGGTGGAGGACTGTAGATGGTCTCTGAGTAAGGCTTTGAAGGGACCAATTCTGGTTTTGTTGGCAAGTGTACTGGGAAGGCAGTTCAGCAAGGAGGGGGCCCTATGGCTGAAAGATCTTTGGAGTTGGGAGGTCCGACACCTGGGAACCGAGAAAAGAAGCTTGCCTGAGCTACGGGTGGTTCTATGAGTAAGGGCCGGTTGGATAATAGGGGAGAGGCCAGCAGGAGTGTGACCCAGGGTGATCTTTTTGGCCATAAGGCATGTGTGGAACTCTATTCTACTATCCAGGTTCAGCCAGTTAGTGCTGGTGTAAAGAGAGCAAGTGTGTGTGAGGTGACCACAGCCGAGACAAGACGGCAGGCTTTGTTTAGGGAGAGCCAGAATCTGCTTGGGGTCAATGTATTTGCAGCTCCATAAATAAGTATGCCATAGTCAAGGAGGGACAGGACAGAGGAGGAGACAGTGAGCCAAAGAGCTTCTGGGGTTAGACAGTGCTTGAGGCGATAGAGGATTCCAAGGTGGACATTGAGGGCGGTGGACAGGAGATGGATGTTCTGGTGGAAGTTTAGGGCAGGATCCAGGGTTATGCCCAGGTATTTGAAGGTATCCACTTCCTCTAGGGGGTCCCATTGGAGGTAAGGATTTGAGGGCAGAGCACCTTTTGGGAGTTCAGCTGATGCGAGAAGTACATGACTTTAGTCTTCTTGTAGTTTAGTGTAAGACACTGTGTGCAGAACCATATTTCGGCATCCGAGAAGGAGGACTGAAGGGAATTGTGTAGTAGGGTAGGGACCTGATTTGAGGAAAAAAGGATGGCATCATCCGCATACAGTAGTAGATTGCTGGAGCAGGACGAGGGGAGGGAGTTAAGAAAGAGACTGAAGAGTAGAGGATCGAGAATGGACCCCTTGGGGACACCAGAACGGACTGGTAATCTGCTAGAGAGGGTGGTGCGAATTTTGACCTGTTGGTAATGATTCGACAGGTAGTCTGTAAACCAGCCAAGGGCGTCCTGGGAGAAGCCAATGTTGGAGAGTGTGTGAAGTAAGAGGGAGTGGTTGACAGTGTCAAATGCTTTACAGAGGTCAACAAAGATCGCACCTGAGATGTGACCTCTGTCTAAGGCGGAGTGGATGTGTATGGTAAACTCCAGGAGGGCTGTTACGGTACTGTGCTCTTTGCGAAAGCCATGCAGAGCAGGTTTACAGAGCAGGTCATGTTTGTTAAGGTGTTCGGTGAGTTGGTCAGAGACAATACGCTCAAGCGCTTTTGATGGGAGGGAGAATAGAGATGGGGCGATAATTGTTTGTGGCAGTACGATCGCTGCTTTTAAATATGGGTGTGATGGAGGCAGATTTCCATGGGGAGGGGAATTTTCCTTGGCAGAGTGAGTGGTTGAGAATGTGGGTGAGGGGGTGGAGTACCTCATCGAGAGTGAGACGGAGGAGTCTCGGGTCCAGTGAGTCACTACTGTAGTAGGAGTGACTTAGGGCTTTTTCTAGATAAGGCTTGGCTGACATGGGGGTGAGGCAACGAAGGTGGATTGTATAATGAATTTATCTATTGGTGACTGTCTGATCCCCTGCTGTGCACTGTCTTGATTATAATCATATGTGGTCTGCTCACTAATGTACTGTATAAGAAAAATGTTCTTACTTTGTGTAACAAATTCCGTGTTGCCCCTGAAAAAGGGATCTTTGGGGCTCAGTGGGTCTACCCGGTTATCAAAAGTGAGCAAATAATAAATAAATAAGTGTACCAAGGCTGGGACTCTTGGTGCTCAGAGACTTTCTTTTGACATCATCTTGGTCTGCCATATTGCAATAGGCATGGAGGCAAGGGCTAGATTTGGATCTGTACAATGCACAGGGGGTGGCTGCCATCGAAACTGTACTATCCAAACCCCTTAACACAGGAGTTATTCCGAGATTATTGCCCCCTTCCTCACCAAAGGGACTTTGTGTAGGCAAGGTCTGAAATGGGGAGATGTTACATATGTCTATTTTGTACCTTGTGTAACCACAGGTGTGGTTTTTCACTCCATTACATATAGAATAATACATGGGGCACTGTGCATTATGAGAATTTAAAGAGGGACTCCAGCCAAATGTGCTACATTGCAGAATTAGAATAAGCATACCCCTAATAAATCTTGTACCAAAAATTAGGTTTCTGCGTTACTTCATTTTAAGGTTCTGAGCTATTTTGTAACCCTGATTTCACTACCTGTTCAAATAAACTAGTTTCAGTGAAGAGCCACTGATGGTGTCATATCCTGAACTCACAGTCTACTTCTCCCTCTCAGCAACCTTACAGAACCTGTTTCTCCAAAGTTTAAGAAACTATAACTATAGTAATCATTTAAAAAAAAACTTTCATAGGGTTGGCTGCAGTGCTTGCGTTTCCAAAATGTTCAAATGTATTAAGAACACGTCAGGAGGTGGTTTGGGAATACAGCACTGAACCAAAGTATTGAGTGTCACGGTGGTGCACTGTTTTAAAATGTTGGGGGACATGCAGTCTCAGAATGTGGCAAGGATGTGCCATCTCAGAATGCGGTGGGACACTCAATCTCAGAATGTGAAAGGGACACACATGGAGGAATTTGGTGGGGACCAGCAATTTCAGAATATAGTTGGGATGCATGCTGTCTGAATGTGACGAAACACACCATATTCTTCTGAAATTGCTTGTCCCTGCCACATTCCAAAATTGTACTCACCCATTATATTTCTAAATTGTGCATCACATCCCATCACATTCCAACACTGTGCTTCCCAGTCACATTCTAAAATTGCGCATCCCTGCCACATTCTGAAATGGCATATCCCCACCACATTCCCAAACTGCACGTCCCAAAATTGTGTTTTAATGCCGCATTCCCAAATTGTGCATCATTGCCACATTCTGAAACTGTGCGTTCATTACTGCCACATTCCAAAACTGTGTCACTGCCACATTCCGAAACTGTGCGCCACCGACACATTCTGAAACTGCACCACCACCACATTCTGAAACTGCACCACCGCCACATTCCAAAATTGTGTGTCACTGCCACATTCCGAAACTGTGTGCCACCGCCACATTCTGAAACTGCACCACCGCCACATTCTGAAACTGCACCACCGCCACATTCCAAAATTGTGTGTCACTGCCACATTCCAAAATGATGTGTCCCAGCTATTTTCTGAGATTGTGTCATTGCTGCATTCCACAATTGCAACCTGGTGAAATTTCAAAATCTCATATCTGCAGTATTCTAAAGCCATGTTTGCTGCTACATTCCAACCCCCCATCACATTCTATAGTACCGTACCTTGTATCTGCACATTATGGAACGGCATGTGCTGACCCACCCAGTGTCAGTTTTCCTTTTTCAGATGTTTACTACAACTGCAGTTTTAAGTAATATAAGACAAATAAGTCATATAAGGTAGCTTGCAGGGCGGGCTAGGTTGCGAGTGTAGGCTATGACCTCATCAGTAGCTCTTCTCTGAAACTGACTTTTTTGAACAGGCAGTGAATTAAGAGTTACAAAATAACCAAGTTGTAACTTTTAAACGCAGTAACCTTTAGATCTGATTTTTGGCATGAGGCTGATTGAGGATATGCTGATCCAAATTCTGAATTTATTGATGCCAGAAATGTTGGCCCAAGTCCCTCTTTAATACACACCTGAGGCGTGTGATGTTACAAAAACCCAGAGAGCAAAGCTTCAGGGATTTATTTAAGCATCACACACAGAAGGTGTTTATTAAATTTGAGTAACCACACCATCGCAGGGAAGCAGGGAAAGCAGTAAGGAGTGCAAAGTTGTATATTAAAGAGAGAGAATATCCCAGGAGGTAACGAAAGTAGACAAGACATTTTTTAAGTGTGCAAGTGAAAACAGGAAGATCGGGGTGGGATTGTAAGGTTAAAAAGGGGAAAGGGTGGACTGTGCAGAGGGGACCAGGAAAAGGCAGACATCCTGAACAAATAGATTTGTTTGGTGTTCACAGAGGAAGGAGAGGGAGAGGGGCCACAAAAAGTAACCGAAGTGTTGGAGCAAGGGAGGTGGACACTAGTCCTCTATTTATTTGTTTGTTTATTTATTTGGAAAGGTTCACCAGGAATGCCATACTGCGCTAAAGTTAGCTCATTTCCAGATGCATCCTTGTGGGGAGGGGAAAGGGATAAGTACTGTAGATTTTACTACAAAATAAAACATCATACAGAGATTAAATAACATTGCAATGTTTTACACATTAGGATAGTATGTGTACTAGACATACGCATAGACAACAAATAACACAAGGCTAGGGCGGGAGGCAAGGCCCATTAGGAACACAGAAAGGACAATTATAATGGTGAGGGCAGTAGGGAACAGTGCGCAGAGGGGGGAGTATGGGGGCGGAACGGCAGGTAGAGAACTAGTATGGAAGGGAATAGGAAAGTGGGGAGGGGTAGTATGGCAGAGAGGGAGAGGCAAACCTTTGTCCCCTGGGATGCAAACCCCACAGGGGCCAGACATGGCTGGGTGGACACCCAGCCCGGGTCCAGGTTTCCAGACCTGCCAAGGAGAAGGGTAGGAGTGGCGAAGGGCAAGGAGTAGTACAAAAAGCAGGCAGGAGGGAGAAAGTGGAGCTAGGGGAGTAGAGAACTAGTGTGCAAGGTAATAGGAAAGGGGAGAGAGGGAGTTAGGTAGAGCGGGAGAGGCAGACCTTCAACCCTCTGGGATGTAAACCCCACAAGAGCAAGACACGACTGGGTGCACACCCAGCCTGTGTCCTGATTTCCTGGCATGCAAAGGTATGGAGAAGGGTAGGAGAGAGGAAGGGCAAGGAATAAGAAAAGGCAGGCAAGAGGGAGAAAGTGGAGTGAGGTAGGGCTATGACTAAAGGCAATTACAGGAGGGAGCAGTGTGGACATGGAGTAGAGAGGAGAGAGAGAGAGAGTGTTTGGAAGATGCAGAGCAAATAGTTTGGGGGAGAGAGTTCCACAGTTTAGGAAAGCAGAAGGAGAAGGCAGCTTGGCCAGCAAGGGATTTACAAGAGGGAAGTAAGAGGGAACGATAGCCTGAGATACGGAGGGAGTATGAGTAGGGGAAGGGGGAGACTAGAGAGCTGAGGTGAGGGGGAGAGATGCCAGCCAGAATTTAGAAATGAAGAAGACACAGTGGGTAGTGTGACTATATGCCAGGGAGAGGAAGGAGAGGGCAGAGTACAGGGAACAGTGGTGAGTGCGGGGCAGGCAGTCTAAGACAAAACGGCAGAAGGATAAGAAATTGGTTTCGGGGATAGGCGACAGAGGGTGGTGGTAAACAGAGTTCACTCTGAGGAAGGGAGGGTGACCTTTCTAAGATGAAAGAGTCCTGAAGGGACTCATTAATCTGAAGGTGGAAAAAGCAATGGGGCCAGACGAGATGCATCCAAGGGTACTGAGGGAGCTCAGGGAGGTACTAGCTGCACCTCTGACAGTCCTCTGTAACAACTCACTGGAAACATGAGTGGTTTCAGAGGATTGGAGGAAAGTAGATGTAGTCCGACTACACAATAGTAGCAGGGAGGAGGCTGGCAATTACAGGCAAGTCGGCCTGACATTGGTGGTGGGAAAGTTAATGGAATCACTGCTGAAGGAAAGGACTGTAGAATATCTTGAATCCAGTGGGTTACAACAAGACCCAAGACAGCATAGGTTCACAGGGGTGAGATCATGTCAAACTAATCTAACAGATTTCTTTGACTGATTGACCAGGGAATTAGATGAGGGTAGAGCGGTGGCAGGGCTTACCTAGATTTCAGTAAGCCTTTTGACACTATTCCACACAGGAGACTAGTACACAAGCTGGGTAGTTTAGGAGTAGGTGCAAAAGTGGTAAACTGGATAAAAAATTGGTTAGGGGATAGGCAACAGAGGGTGGTGGTAAATGGAGTTCATTCTGAGGAAGGGAAGGTGACCAGTGGTGTACCTCAGGGATCAGTGTTGGTACCGGTCCTCGTTAATGTCTTTATAAATGACATTGCAGAGGAGCTGGAAGGGAAGGTCTGCCTCTTTGCAGATGACACCAAAATCTGCCATGGGGTTGACACTGGTGGGGGGGGGGATGGAAAGGATGAGCAGAGACCTGAGAAAACTCGAGGAGTGATCAAGGGTATGGCAGCTGGGTTTAAATGTAAATAAGTACAAAGTGCCTCAGTGCAAAAACACTGAGGCAAGGGTTACCTCACAGGGCATTGGCAATAAAGCCAAGTTTCAAAGAAATACAAAATCACACATACTCCCATAATGCAAAGCATCTTGGGGCTGTATATGCAAATCACCATGACATTTTAGGCTGGTGGGTATGTGTGATTCTTATTTCAAGTGCAAAATAATACACTTAGTGCACAGAAACCCAGGGGTGGAGTACAAAATGGGTGTCGTGGTATTGATGACTACCAAGCAGGAAGAAGACCTGGGGGTAATCGCATCTGATGGCCTAAAACATGGCAAATAGTGCAACAAGGCAGCTGGAAGGGTTATTGGGATGCTGGGGTACATAGGGAGGGGTATCACCAGCAGAAGGAGGTAGGTGATGCTGCCTCTGTGTAGCTCGCTGGTAAGACCCCCCCCCCCCCCCAAAGTACTGTGTCCAGTTCTGGAGACCACATCTCTGGAAGGACATGGAGTGGAGGCTGTCCAGAGGAGGGCAACTAAAATAGTGCAGGGTCTGCAACAAAAGCCCCATGAGAAGAAACTAAAGGCCCTCAATATGTACACCCTGGAAGAATGGAGTGGGGGGGGGATACAACAGAGATCTTTAAATACCTCGCGGGAGTAAATAAGGTGCAGGAGGGAAGTATTTTTCAGATGAAAAGGTGCTCAAGAACAAGGGGAACATGCCATGAAGCTGGAGAGGAGTAGATTCAGGAGAGATGTGAGGAAATACTTCTTCACAGAAAGAGTGGTGGATTCCTGGAAGGATCCATGACATGGCATCGACAACTTTGTGTTGACACGACAGCGACGGAGTTATGTCGACCTCAAGTTGTGGTCGGCATACTGTCTGTTTTTATGGGGGGGGCTTTGGCCCCTGAACTCTCCATGTTGGGGGCTCTGCCCCCATACCCCCCTAACTACAGATTATCAACTCCAAGTTGGAGTTGATTCAGGGAGGGGGCAAACCCTGGAGAAAGCAGTGCCAGGGTCCCACGGTGCATTACAGCAGCAACAGCTACTTGTCACTGTAATGTACTTCGCTATAGAAAGGTTGCTGCAGCGTCCGCAGACATTTCTGGAACAGCCTAGCAGCAGAGGTTGTGGGGTTGAACACAGTGGTGGGGTTCAAGAAGGCATGAGATAGGTACAAGGGAATGATAGTGGAAAGGAAGTGGGAAGGAGAAAGAGCTGTAGATCAAGTACAGTCTGTAGTAATAATGTACTGTAGGTAGGGAAAAACGGCAGACTTGGTGGGCCAAGCGGTCCTCATCTGCCATCAAAGTTTGTGTTTCTGTGTTTCTCCCTCTCAGTCAAGTTCTCGCTGTTTGCAGCCCTACCAATCGCTGGCGTAGCAATTCAGAAACCTCACATTTATTAACAATGCTCATCAATAATTATAAAAAACAAGACATGAGTAAGTGTGTGTAAACCAGAATTGTACACATAACCCTTGGTGTGGGATGTTTTTATAAACCCTTTGAGCTTTGCTCTCAGGGTTTATGTAGAATCCCACATCGTGTGTGTGTGTGTGTGTGTGTGCGCATATGTATGTATGCATGTGCTCTCTTTCTCTCTCTAGATATATTCCTCATTCCTGATCCTTTGCTGGACAAACAACCTTTTCCTATCATCTCCCCTCATTCCTCCATTTCACTTTCCCTGGCTACCTCAGGCATCAACTGAAACTCCTTCCTCCTCAGTGTGCCTTTCTCGGTCACCAATTTCAAATAAAAAAATAAATAAATACATCAATCAGTCAATCAATCAATATATGGTACCTCATGTAGACTCCAAATGTTCTGGATGTTTTTTTACACTGTCACATATGTATATTTTGTGCCTAATATAAAATGTCTGAAAAGGATCCTTTTGATCCAGACCACCTCCTGGCTAAGCAAATCAGATAACTAATTGATAACCGATGAGGTTACTGGTTGGTGCACCTACAATGGCACAATAGAGGGGCTACATACAGAGCTGGTTTTAAAGGCCAGGGAGGCTGGCTAGCCCTGTAGTGTATCGCTAGGAAGCCAACTACCATGCCATCTACCATGTTCGTGCCCTGAGCCCCAGAGTAGGATCTGGTGGCAGGCCCCTTAGAAATGGAGACTTGAGGGCTTCCTGGAACCTCAAGCTATCATGAAAATGGTGTATGGGGTTTTTCATTCCCATCTTGCTCCTTCCCTCCTCCCCTGGTGAGGTTGGAGCCTTCTGATAGTCTTGGCTGCATGCAGTATATGTCCTGTAGATGGCGCAAACTTTCTTAGCCCACCGCACGGGTGGCTTCGGCACCAGTGCCTGGTGCCAGCCCTGTCAAGGCACAGCACACTTCCAAGCAACAGCTACTATTGGCTGGCCTGCCTCCCATTGCAGCTTCCCAAACTCACGTTCAAACTCTGGTCACCTGCACGGCAGTACAGCATGCCGTCCATTCGCCATCAGGGTGAGCAACCCTTTTGTTGTTGATGTCAAAAATACATTCTTACCAAAAAAAATCCAAACTGAATGCATGCCTTTTTGCCTACTAACAAATATTGGTGTCATACGATCATGCCCATCTGGCATTTGCTGCGAAGTGATGCAGTGACTTGCCTCTCACCCAAAAGCTGGCCTCCCTTGGCACCACTGCTAACGTGGAACCTATTTAGTTCAAGGTCTGGCTCCACTGAAATCAGATTCAGCCGGTACAGACTTCATCTTTTGTGAATGCATATGGTTTTGGAACACAACTAATCATCCTTTTTTGTTGTTTGTCTGCTCAGCTGATTGCAATGCCAAGAAATCTGTGGTTTGGATTTGATTGTGGTTACATTGCATCAAAGGCAGAGCAAACTCCATTCTGTGGGTTCAGGGGCAGTCCAGGGATGTCGAGACAGTGTATATAAACAGCTTGGCCTCATTCATTACATTTATGCTTGCTGGAACAACATGAATTTCCTATTGCTACAATAGGAATCTTATTAGTTGGGCCTCTATCCACTGAACTAAGTGAAGGAGTAACCTTACTAGAATGAAGAGACAGCAGGATCTAATTTAGCTAACAAGCCAATTACTCAGTGTGACCTCCAAGCTGATTGTATCGAGGGCCTTCAAAACAAAGTTTGTCTATAGCTCTGTGACATTCTTTCATTTGTGGTTCTCTCAGGCTCTGCTATTGCCATCCCTCCATGTTATTTGGTAATAAGTGTGCTAGTGATCCTCATTGGACAAACCTGTCTCTTGCAGATTTTTCTCCGGCGCATATTTCACAGTGAGTCCAGCCTCACTACCAGTGTTGAATCTTGCATGGCACCTGTGTTTCTGCCTGTCTCAGTGTCTGTGCTGCCTCTGGCCTAGGTTCCAGCATCGGTGCTGATGCCTTTGTGGCCTCAGTGCCGTCAGGGGCAGTGTTGCTGCTGGTGTCAGGGCTGGCCTCCATGTCAACCGCAGTACCAAGTTTCCCCATATCACTGTACGCAGTTTGTTTTTTCGCATGCAACCTTCCCTTTGGCCCACCTGTTGACTCCATATTGTGCCCTGATGGGGGTGGGCAGAACCCAGGGTAACTCCCATGTCTAGGGATATCAGGATGATGAAGCTCACCAGGAGTTCCCTTGCAAACCGTTTGAGCCCTGGCTGCCACACTCGCCCATTTTTATCACTGAACTGGGATTCGAGATAGTTGAAGTCAAAATTATCACTCAAAGCTGCAGTTCCTCTGATTCTTTATTGGGGTATCTCAAGTTCATGTATGTGTGCACATTCTGTTACTCTCGTAAATGGGGTCACAAAGGCCCTGCATTTCATCATCTTCTACACTTGGCATTACGGTAATTCATGAGGCCAACGTCACCACTCACAGTAATAATGAACTCTTCCATCCCTAGTTCAAGCATAGCTTTTACTAGCCAAATGAGAGCATCCCTGGCCCCACAAGAATCACTTTGAACTTAAGGGCTATGGCTTGGGCATAAGCCTGGAAACAGTTGTCATTCACAGAACTGAATGGCACACCAAGGTGCCCAAACATCCAGAATCATTCCAAATTTGAACCAGAAGACTGGCACACTTTGCCATACCATGGCACCTAGGAATCCCGACACTCCATACATCTCTCATGGGGTAGCCTCTGCCAGACCTTTCAGAGTGGGGTGCTGAACTCCACAGATCCAACCTTGAGGTCTCTCACTCAGCTAAGAGGTGCAGTCAGCTTGGCCCCATATACCAGGAACTAATACTTTTCCCCAAACCATGCTCTTTATCTGCACCTCAGACCTCACTGTGTGCATTACCTTGATACCATTCTTATCACAAGCCATTGGCAATGCTCCTTCTCGAATCACTCCCCAAGAGCTATTGATATGCTCTCATTGAGGGGTGCCCACTCACAATTCCCTCACCCTCCCAGGTGTTCCCATAGCTGTCTGCTAAGGACCCATTCCATAAACCCACAAAGCCTTGGTGCCCAGTACCCCCAAGGAAATCTGGAACATCCCTGGTGCCCAAGACCCCAACACCCACCACTGGGGACCTTGTGCCATCCTCCATTGTTTTGTTTTTTTTGTTATTTTTTTATTTACTATTTTTCTGCCCCCTTCTTCACTACTCCAGGAACTTTTCTTCAGGGATTCCTAGGTTGTGCGTGCTCCCGTAGTTCCACCCTGGGTACCTCTATTCCGGGTGCCAGTTGCCTACCCCCATCCTGCCACGGTTTACCCCCCCAGGCAGGGAGGAGAGGGCCCATCCCTTACCCTCTCTCACACCTCAAGACTGTGTCGGGAGGTCAGCTGGCCCCATCTCTAGAGCCCAGTTATGGATTTTCTCGGGACGACCGGATCCCATCTCCAGGAACCTGGGACAGGGTATTTCCGTTTTTCTGGTCCCAGCCCTCGAGGCGTCCGTGCACTAGGGAAGCCTAGGGGCTAAGCACGTCATGACGCGCTTGTGCTCCGGCTTCCGACGGGCGCCTCCCCACCCCTTGTCTGCAAGCTACCTTCACTGCACCTCCACCTGTGGTCACCCAGGTGGCGGTATAGCAGCGAGGCTTGCATTGCACCCCAACCAGAGGAGGAGAGCAGCCTTCCAGTGCTCAATCCTCCTCCCCCTAGCCGGCCCTCCAGCTGCCTGAGTCCATTCCCGAACCTGGGTTGCTGGCGCTGCGAGTAGTAACCCTACTTCTGTGCCAGTGGGCTGGCTTTTATCCTCCATTGTTGAGAACAGCATGGCATCCAACCCCCCATCGAGAGTCCTACAGTGGGAAACTGAGCTACCTTGGCAAGAGTCCTCAAGCCAGTCAGTTGATAAGATGCCTTGTGTGCCCAATCCTCCAGCACACCCGACTCCCCTGGCCCCAGCATTCAAGCCAGCAATGCCTGCAAAGATATTTCCACTCTGCACCCCAGTATGGAGCACCAAATTGAACCATGCCCATGGCACAGGATCTGAGCTCATTTTGGGGGAGCAACACCAGAGACCTTCCCCTGTCAATAGGCAACAGGCTAACCTTCACTATTGAATCTATCAGAAAGCTTGCCTTTCTCTTCTGTCCCACTACTGCTCCAAAATGTGAACCATGGAGGCTCCTAATATAGCTGAATTCTAAGTTTCTCCCTTTCTACTGAGGGCAAAGTGATGGTGCCAGGGCACTCCAGTACTCATATGGGCATTACTAGTTTCCACTCTGCCCCCTACAGTAGGGAGGGGATATTACCTAGAGAATAATATGTGGGTTGTTGTGTGTAACTGAAATTTTATTTACAACCAAGGTGTGTGATGCTACATAAACCTCAAAACAAGAGCAAGGCTTGAGGGATTTATAAAAGTATCATGCACTGAGAGTGTGTATAAATTCTGGGTTACACATACCAACCCATGTTCTGTTTAGTATAATTACTGGGCAGCATTTTTAATTGAATATGTGACTATGCTGCACAGTTTAGGACTGTGCACTTGATTGACAGGTCCTGATTACACACTTCTGTTTGTAATACTTAATTACAACATGGTTATATGTGTATTAAATATGCTGCGCCAGTAGTTGTTATTTAAATAAATTACATGGCTTATAGAGTTTGGCACTTGAGCCCGGATATTCAAACTGTGCCAGACTGTGGTGCAAGCCTGGGCGCAGCTCAACTTTGTTACGCACGGGTGTGGCCAAGGTGATATTCAATGGAGTTGCGCTATGGCGCAACTGCTTTGAATATCACACCCTGGCCACCCCCACTGTGCATGGCGCAGTGGTCAGAGTGGAGCATGGCAATTCGGTGGCACAAGTGCCATTGTGCCATGCACAGCATCTGTGATATTCAAAGGGGGACATGCAAATGGGGCCATAATTTATGCAATGCGCACAGGGGGCCATTTGCATCTGATTACGGCTCCATTTGCATGCCATTAGCATGCAGCTGCGCTGATCCCCGATGACTTGTGCCCTGCAGGCAGCAGCTGTCGGGGACCGACGCCCCCTGCAGCCCGATCGTGGGACGTCCTGTAAGGGACAAAAAACGTCCGATATCCCTGGTGGTCCAGTGGACTGCGCTGAGCCTGATCGTGGGCAGCATTCACCCCCCCAAAGTCCAATATCCCTGTTGGTCCAGTGGACTGCATGGAGCCCGATCGCGGGCAGCATTGACCCCCCCCAAGTCCAGTATCCCTGGTGGTCCAGTGGACCGCACGCAGCACAATCCGGGCATCAGTCATCACTCCCCAGTCCGATATCCTGGTGATCTAGTGTACCCCCACCCACCACCACTGGGCCCCACCACCCCGCTCCTCCTGTCAGCCCGTCGGGTGGCAGCACCCCACCCGCCAGCCGCCCCGCCCACCAACTGACAGCTCAGTAGGGCTGCCGCCCCATTGGTTGAGAGCATGAGCCAATGGGCGAGCCAGCTACCGTACTAGTCAGTCCAGATATGTGAATAAATTCATTCACATATCTGGACTGACTAATATGTATGGGCTACACCCATTGACTCATGCTCTCAACCAATGGGCGTGCAGCCCTACCCGAGCTGTCAGTCGATGGCGGCGCAGGTGCTGGCGGGAGGTGCTGCCGCCGCTGGCGAGTAGATAGTGAGGCTCAGTGGGCCAGTGGTGGGGGCACTAGATCACCAGGGATATCGAACTGGTGATGACTGATGCCGATGAGCTCGTCTTGATCACTGGACTAACGAGATATTGAACTTAGAGATAAATGCTGCCCGCGATTCAAACTCCGTCTTGATCACTGGACCACCAGATATTATTGAACTTTGAAAGTAGTGTTGCCCGCGATCGGCTCCGTGCGGTCACTGGACCACCAGGGATATTGGACTTGGGGGGGTGATTACTGATGCCTGCGATCGGGGCATGGGGGGCCGCCAGGTGCGGCAGGAACAAGTGATAGCCACCCACAGATGGCAGCTGCTGTATTGCACCCTGCAATGCGGCAGCTCACCTGTGGGTGGCCATCACTTGTTCCTTTTTTTGGGGGCGTAACTTTGTCTAGGTGCAGGTAGGGGTTGCACATGCATAACTCTGCACAGCCCTGGCTGAATATCGGGCTGTGCAGGTTATGCATGGGCACACCCCCTACCTGTGCCTGCATACGTACTGATCTTCGCTCTGGCACATCGGGTTTGCTGTGATTACTTTTCCCTTTTAAATATGCGGGATGCATCAGAGAGTTGTGCATGCCGTTGCGCCATGCGCAACCCTTTTGAATATCTGGGCCCTGGAGTACAGATTGTAAGTGTTAGTCATTGTCATCAACAGTTCACACTCTGTCATTCACAGATGTGATGTCACAACCATGAACAACAGTGTGAATGTTGCTCCATGACTTTTGGCATCCAGAAGCATCTTGCCACCAGCTTCCCTCCATTTTCTTGACCCTTGAAGGTGCACAATTGAGACAGTCCCTTTCTTTAAATACCTAGGAGTTTGGCTTGACAATCACCTTAATTTCTGACCTCACGTGGATGCAGTCCACTCCAAGCTCCTTCCAGAGTTGGGAGCCTTCTTCCAGAACAAAGCCTGTATCCCCTCCCAGCCAGGTGTGAGATCATCTCCAAAATAATGCTCCTTGCTTTTGATTTTGGTGATGTGGCTTACAGTGGTGCCCCTAAATCCGCCCTGGCCAGAGGGAACCCCTTATTCCACACCTGTTGTTTTGCACTGGACTGCCCACCCCAAACTCATTACAGCGCAGTGTAGACCTCCCTCTCCTTCCCATCCCTTAATGGCTGCCACGTCTCTCACTGCTTTTTCCACACGGCCAAATTTTGATTTGGCTCTGTCCCCTGCTATCTCTCCTCCCTCCTTTCCTGCTCATTCCCTACCTCCTGGTCCTTCTACTCCACAGATTCCTGTGCCTTCTCCATTGTCCATGCCAGGTCCTCAGCTGGTCAGTCTGCATTCTCTTACAGGCTTCCTTCTTCTCTGGTACTCCCACTCATCCATCATGCATCCTGCCTCCTCTTCCTCTGCTTTAAAGGGGAACAGTCAGCACCAAGGGTCCCTACACTCAAGTGATGGGTTGGTCCCAATGTGCACTTTTACTTACTGTTTACTATAGTATAGTAGATTGTATCAGACTAATTTTGCTTAGTTCTAGGATGACATCTTATGTTACTACAAATCCCAGAATCCCCTGCAGCTGACATCACAGCAATAGGCAGCAGTGGGAGATTCAACAGCCTGCAGTGCATGTTAGAGTTTATATAAGCTCTGATCTTTTTTTTGAAACTTCATAAATGTTTATTGACTAAATATTTAACATATACTCCAACCAGGCAGATCATAACCATAAAGCATAGTAGCACTGATTCTTGAACTTCCTCAAGGAAGGAATATGGATATGAGAACAACGAAACAAAAGACACCTAAAACTTGTGGCATATCTATTCCCCCCGAATCCCTGGGTATCCCATATCAAAGTTTTAATACCTTATGAATAATGGTGGATCCAAAATACCATCCCTTCAATATAAAAATAATCATACAGCTGCCATTGGGCCGATATTAAACATATGATACAATACAATATTATGACGGTTCCAACTACTGTAAAATCAGGTACCACCCAAACTTAATAACTCAGTTAGTTTCTACGTGCTAATGTTCCATTACCAGAGTAAACATTTCTGTGTATCCAAGGTGTCCATCCACCTCAAACCCAACTTCACCGCAAAGCCCACAGACACTCCAAGGCAGGCATATATATATATATATATATATATATATATATATAACATATAATAGGAGACCCTGCTCTTGCCCAGTTAGACTTCATCTATGTCATCTGTCATCCTTGCAGGAGGAATATCCTGGCTATTACTTAAGTTATGCCAAGGGGACCAGATGGTAAGACATCTATCTTCTTCAAGCCTGAGAACGCTCGCGATTCTTTCCATTCATTCTGTCTCATTGACTTTGTTTCTCTATTGCACTACTGAGGGAGTGAAGGATATGAGATTGTATATAGCTGTGTGGACTACCCCTCATCAGGAAAGGGACACCAAGGACTAGATCTGCAAAAGTAATTGGCAGATTCTTCCTAGTAATTAACATGATGTGTTAGTGGATAGCTAACCAATACTTACGTAATAGGGCAAGACCAAAATATATGGCAATGTGTCCCATCTCCACCACCACACTGTCGCCAACACTGATCAGTATTAGTATCCTGGCAATGCTTGGTGATTGATGGGGTTCTAAAATATCTCACCATTATCTTCCAATAATATTCCCGCCAGGTCGGGGAGGCAGTTATCTGCCACCCTCTCTGTAATCTCACTTGCCACTCTTTAGGGAGGGATAGAGGACCCCATCTCTTGCTCTTATATGATGCAGTGGAGGTGACACCGCATCAGTCAAAGTCTGATAAAGGACGGATATGTGTCAAGACAACATTTAACATAATGACATCATTAAAAAAAGGTTTTCCATGTTCGTTGCTGATCATTGTATCTTAAAGATATTATCTGATGTTGGGATAAAATGTCTTGTTTGTAAGTATCCAAAGTGGTCCTCATGTCAAAGACCATGTCTGTCTTTTAACTGAACAAATGAGAGGCATCCCTCACTGCTTAAAAATTGAGTGAATCCACTCTGTCCTTTCCCAGAATGCATAGCCTGCTATATGTTGAACTGGGGTGGTGGAAAGTAGTATTCATGACAAATGAGGAAAACTGACCTTGCGTATTTGGAGTGCTAGTAAGCCAATAAAGTTTCATGAGGATGCGAAGGGTAAGTTTAATCCAGGGAGTATGAATTTGTCACGAGATCTGTGGAAAATTTTCTGCAGTCACTAAAGCCCATAACATACTATACTTGGTTCTGTACTTGGAGATAAGATAGAAAAAGGCTGAACCCATCTAGTCTGTCTCCTGCCTCAGCGGCTCCACTTTGTATGGTCGATATTTAACAGAGAATCATCCAGTTTCTTCTTAATAAACCTGAAGGAGTCTGCTGCCACCACTTCTTTTGGCAAGCTGTTCCATATTTTACAGCTCTTTGGGTAAAGAAGCTTCTCCTGGTGTTTTTCTTGGAGAGTTGTACCTTGATTTGCTTACTATGGCTCCTGAGGTATATATCTCTCACATTAAATTCCAGCTGCAGACTGTTCATCAGTTCTTTATCTCCTATGATTTTAAACATCTGGAGCAAGTCCCGTCTAATCCACCTGGTCTCTAATGTACATAGCCTTAAATCCTTCAATCTAGTCTCATAGGGCTTGTCTTTTAGTCCTGAAATCCTTTTGGTAGCTCTATGCTGAACTCTCTCCAGATTTATTGTGTCCCTCCTTAGGTAAGGGCTCCATTGTGGGGTACAGTAATCGAGGTGGGGTCTGATGTATGTTTTGTACAGTGGTACCATGCAACCTCTACTCCTGCATAAGAAAGCCCTTCGGATGCAGCCCAAAATGTTGTTTGTTTTTTTAATAACTTCACTGCAGTGCTTACTAAAACTAAGGTCATTCTTAATTAAAATTCCCAGGTCTCTTGCTTTATCTACTATTTTTACATGCTGCCATCTAACTTGTATTTCATGGTTTTATTTTCTATTCCTAAGTTCATGACAACACACGTTTCTATGCTGACAGTCATTTCATTTTTTTGTGCCCATGATTCAGTTGTTTGCAGATCCCTTACTAGTTGGTCTGTTTGCTAACTTGTGCTTACTGCTGCTCCTATTTTGGTGTTGTCTGCAAACTTCACCACCCAGCTTTTTATCCGGTTATTCAAGTCCGCTATGAAAAATGTAAGCAGGATTGGCCCTAGCACCGAGCCCTGTGGAACTCCACTTGACACCCTTCCTGGATTTGACAAGGCACCTCTTATCCTAACCATCTGTGTTCTCCCAGCCAACCAATCTGATTTCCACTTCATTAGTTTATTGTCAGTCCCTGTAACACAGAGTTTTGTTATGAGTATAGTGTGAGTTACTTTGTCAAAAGTGCCCTGTAAGCATGTTTTCTTCTATTAGGTACCAGCTGGACTCCACCCTCTGTTTTAACCATGTATAGATAGATGCTCCCTATGCAGCCAGATAGTATAGGCAAAGTTCTGGCAAACCCTAGCCACCTCTCTCCCTCCTCACCCACAGAACTTTATCTGCTATCCTGGATCAGCATCCTCCCCAAATAAACTTATTTAAGGCTTTCTGCAAAGCATTCCAAAAATGTCTGGGAATAGAAATGGGGAGGCTCTGAAACAGGAACAAACGGAGAGGCAATGCATTGATCTTTACCATCTGTATTCTACCACAAAAAATCAATGGTAGCAAAGTCCATCTTGCCAGGTCCACTTGGTTCTGGAAAAGTTTTGCATAGTTGTTTTTAAATAATAGGGAGGTGTCAGCTGAGATTAGGTTGCCCAAATACACAAAGGGGTTATTTTTGGCCCAGGCAAGGGAGAAGGAAGTCCAGAAGGAGATGGGTGGGATCCACTCAAAATAAAAACATAGAAGTTGATGGCAGATAAGGACTGCAAGGCCCATCCAGTCTGCCCATTTGTTCTATCTTATGAATGTGCCATAGGCCTTCACACTGTCAATGGCAAGGCAAGGCAAATTTTATTTAAAAGACGTCCATCCCGGAGGCTCTGGGCGCCATACATTAATCAAATAAAAACAACACAACACAATATGATCAATAAAATATACAACTCCAAACAATTAAAACCTTATTTTACTACACAATTTGTTTCATTATTAAAAATTGAACAATATAAACTATAAAACATAGTCAGGGAATGCCTGATCGAATAAAAATGTCTTTAGTTGGGCCTTGAAAACCTCAACAGACGGGGCCTCCCTAACAACTATAGGAAGCGAATTCCACAGGACGGGAGCGGCGACACTAAATGCTCTGTCGCCTGCAGTTCTTAACCTCATCCTGGGAATTGCAAGGAGGCCCCGAGAAGAGGAACGCAGGAAACGGACCGAGAGAGCAGGTGTAAGAAGGTCATTCAGGTAGCCAGGGCCCAGGCCGTGTGTAGGGCCTTAAAGGTGAGCAAACCCACCTTAAAGAGGACCCTCCACCTAACCGGCAGCCAGTGCAGATGACATAGCACCAGGGTAATGTGACAGTATTTAGATTGTCCTGTCAACAACCTCGCCGCCGCATTCTGCACCAACTGCAGTCGGCGCAGGGTACCCCCAGAGACCGTGAGATAGAGTTCATTACAGTAGTCAAGCCTGGACATCACAAAGGCATGTACCAAAGTGGGGAGGTCCAGAGGCGGAACTAAGGGCTTGATCCTGGCGATACTCCTCAGATGATAAAAACTAGTACGTACAATGGAAGACACCTGAAATTCAAGTGTCAAACCGCTGTCAAGAATAACACGCAGATCAGGCACCCTAGAGGAGGCCTTCAATGGTACAGAGCTAAGGCAAAGTCCTGTCTCTGCACCAGAGGCCAACCTATCACATCCTCTGTTCGACTCCCACCACCATTACCTCCGTCTTACTGGGGTTAAGTCGCAACCAACTGGAGGCCATCCAGTCATTGATTTCAGCAAGGCAGCTGTCAAGCACTTCTACTGCACAAGATGTTCCAGGGGCAAAGGAAAAGTACAGCTGGGTATCATCAGCATAGCAGTGAAAACCCAAGCTGTACTTCCTAATGAGCTCTCCCAGGGGTTGCATGTACACAGCAAATAACATCGATGACAGACCGAACCCTGGGGAACTCCGCACAACAGGTGGTCAGGGGAGGAGGAAAAATTCCTCATCACTACCCTCTGCCTCCTGTTGGATAAAAAAGACTCAAACCAGCAGATGACAGAGCCGGCAAGTCCACAGAATTCCCTTAGGTGGTCAAGTAACACTCGATGGTCCACCGTGTCAAATGCTGAGGAGAGATCGAGGAGAACAAGAATTGTCCCCTTCCCTTGATCTCTAGCCCTAAGGAGGTCATTGTGCACCCAAGATAGTGCAGTTTCCATGCTATGCCTTGCACGAACCCAGACTGGAATGGTTCATAAGGATTATGGGCCACGAGATGCTCCTCAAGCTGAAGCGCCACCATCTTCTCAACAATCTTACCTAAAAATGGAAGATTGGAGATAGGACGGTAATTTGCCTTGACGTCAGGGTCCAACGATGTTTTTTTCAGAAGGGGCCTCACCAATGCCTCCTTCAAGACATCAGGAAAGACCCTCCAACAAGGAACACCAGACAATCAAGGCAAACACCGGGCCAACAGAGTCAACACATCTCATTAAGAAACGAGTTGGCACGGGTCCAGTTCACAAAGGTGTGCGAAGCCTAGAAGCAATCTCAATGACCTCAGCCACTCCACCAGTCTAAACTCACCCCAAACAGACGGAGTGCTCTTCGGAAGCCCATGGTGACCACTGTCGACCAAATTCTGGTCCACTGGCGGAACCCCCTGCCTGATGGCAGACACCCTGTCCGAGAAGAACCGAGCAAATCCATCACACAATGCATTCGAAAAAGCTACCTTCGGCTGTAGACAGGCAGGATGAAGAAGCCTGTCCACAGTCCGAAAGAGCACAGTTGGTCGGTTCCTCCCAGCAGCAATCTCCCTTGACAGAAATTATGCCTTCTTACGGTTGATTGCCCCCGGTATGCACCATAGTGCATATGCAGGGCCAGTTTGTCCGCCTCCAGGCCAGACTTCCGCCAGCAGTGCTCTAATCTCCGACCCAGAGTCTTCATCTCCTTGAGCTCCCCATCAAACCAAGGGGACCTCAAGTGAGAAGACCTGGGTCATCTTGAACTATGTGCGAGAGTCTAGCGCAAGCGCCATTATGGCGCCACTACTACGCACACCCCCCCCCGCATGCATTGTCCACACTAGATAGGTCAGCCACCACCAAAAAACCCTCGTGGGTAAGCCCCCTCAAAGGGCGGTAGCTGACTATCTCTGCAGGGGGAGGGGCCCCGAACCGGAACTTCACCGTGCAATGATCAGACCAAACGACCCTATCAACACTGAGACCATTTATCTCAAGCCCCAGCGAGAACACCAAATCCAGCATGTGGCCACCCTGATGAGTCACAGAGGATACTCCCTGCATGAAGCCCAGGGAAGACATCATTAGGAGAAAATTGTAACCCAGCCGAGACGATTCATCCTCAGCCCAAACATTGAAGTCCCCCAGCACTAAACATCTGGGGGCCTCCAATGTTTCACCAATGATGAAATCGGCCACTTCCTGAAGAAAATCTCCCGTCGCCCCAGCAGGGCGATAAATCAGGAGGACCAAGCAACCTGCGCCTGGTCCCCCGCGGATGGCCACACACTCAAATGAACGTGGTGTTCTCATTGGGTGCACGGTGAAGCCCAGCTCAGATCTAAAACAGATGGCTACCTCCCCCACCCCTTCATTCCACTCTGGGGCAGTGCACTACAGTATACTCAGACGGGATGGCAGCCTCTAAAATTGGGCCAGCATCATCACCAATCCAGGTCTTCATAATGCAAGCCAGATTGGCCAGAGAAACCAAGTCCGCTGTAATTGTAGTCTTGTTTCTGACCGATCTGGCATTGCAAAGCACTGCCCTCGGGATTAGTGGACAATGCAGCCCTACTGGCTACCTGCCCACTCGGTCTGGTGGGAACCCTGGTGACAGGAACTAAACAAGTCGGGCCTCTCCCCAAGTCCGGTCTAATCCCAGGGCACCTTCTGCACCCCACCACCTTGATCCTACCACCCATAGTGCATGGGGCACCCAGCCCCGATCGAATCCTATGACCCCTCCCAATTCCAACCTCTCTACAGCATCTAGCTGTAGTATCTGATACTGGAGGACTGAAAAAGGGCCAAAGATCAAACAGCTGGGATGCCCCATACACTATCCTGGCCCGACCCAGGTCCACATGCATTCCCAGACACATCCTCCCCAATTACGTAATCCAAAAAACAGAACAAAACTCAATCAAACACAAAACACACACACACACTCACATACACTCAAAACACACATACACACAAATCAAACACCAATAAACCCCCAAAAACAATCCCCTAAAACAAAACTCTAAATAAAATCTTCAAAAAAACCAAAACAAAACTACAAATCGAATAAAAATGCCAATACACAGAATGGCACAGTCACTTTCTATTCAAAATTTTCAAAGTCTTTCGGCAGTGAAATTCCCAAGAAAAGTCCAAAATATAATCCTCAAGAAGCCCCGGCACTGCTCTCACCAGCCACTGGTACCTCTAAAAGGATTCCAGAAATGTCTTAGGCCCCACAATCAATAAGTCCATGGGGGCCCAAGTCCCGAAAAGCAATCCGCAGATAAATATCCGAATGGCACTCTCACTGCCAATAGGAAGATCTTTCAATCAGTCATTAAAACCACAGAGGTTCTCTCACTACCTCTGAAGTAAAAATTCAATTCATATGCAGCAATTCAATTGCCAATAAGTTACTTATTTAGAAATCAAAACTTGCTTTCGGAAAGTCAGGGCAGAAAGAAAAAAACCCTCCACCACTCACCCCATGAGGGAAATACCCCGAGCTATGGAGCCGCGACCTTGGACCCCAGCTGGAGCCAGCTAAAAAGAAGGCTCCCCGAGAGACCTGTAGGCTGCCGATAGCACATCCACTCTTCATTAGATGTGCATCGGCACCCCCTGTAGCGGCCCCAATGCACACACAGGCACCCCTCAAGGACGAGTATGAAGCGGAATACTAAATGTCCAGATTGTCCTCACTTTAGTGAAGCATTACAAGTCTGCTAATTAAAAAATAAACTCGCCAACATAGCATGCCAGCAGTACCTTGTAGCAGTTCACAAACACTACTGTCCAACAACCACAAAGTACTTATCTCCCAGTATGACTCCTCAATGCTTATCCTCCTCCAATGAAATATCTTCCCGGTTCGCTTTCTGAGCTCACTTTCTGGGCTAAACAGATATTTAAATTGAAAAACCAGTAGTCTCCTCCTCCTCAATCCTACCAGTCCATCAGTGGAAACAGTAGCAGCACCCCAAATATGGCGCACAGTCCAATACAGAACAGGATCTGCAACACACGCTCGCCCGACACAGCAAACATCCGAGCGGGAATGCAGATCCAATCACGCCTGCCCTCCAGGTCCAAACAACCGGCACTGCTCCTCTCCAGTCTCCTGATCCGCCGACAGGGCCACAGCAACCCCCAAACTAAACAATGCAAACGGGATGAAACGGGGTTCAAAATAACTCCAAAAACAGCCCCAATCCCAGCACAGGACCAATGTCCAGGACCAGGGACTGACAGACAGATGCAAACTGCCAAACTGCACTGTGACAAACGTGGACTGTGAGACAAATAAAACGGGACTCCAACTGACTGCCGAAAAGGAAAAGAAAGCAAAACGGAATACAAACTCAACGAACTTAGCAAAAATGAACACAAAATAAAGGCAAAACGAAACACACAAAAAAAAAGCTATGCAGACGGTCAGCCCAGCGTGGCTGCCATCTTGAATCCAGCGTTAGCATCAGATAGGCATCAGACTAGAACCCCGGAGTTGTCTATGGCCTATTTATTCATACTCATCTCATCTGTATTGCTCCCTTATGCTTATCCCATGCCTGTTTGAAGCCCTGCATTGTATTCATATCCACCACCTCCTGAGTTAGGCCATTTCATACACCCACAACCCTTTCTGTGAAAAAGAACTTCCTCACATTACCCTTTAATTGGCCTCCCTCTAGTCTCATGCTGTGTCCTCTTGTCCTGCTATTTTTCTTATATTGAAACATGTTAGAGTCTTTCACCTTGTTAATGCCCTTAAGATGTTTGAATGTTTTGATCATACCACCTCTCTCCCTCCTTTGCTCTAGGGTATACATATTGAGCTCCGTTAATCTGTCCTCATATGTTTTCTGATGCAGTCCCTGCTCCATTTTGGTTGCCCTTCTCTGAACTGCCTCCATTTTGTTAATGTCCTTGTGCAGGTGCGTCCTCCAGTACTGCACGCAGTACTCCAGATGGGGCCTAACCAGTGTCTTGTAAAGAGGTATTATTACCTCCCTCTTACAACTTGTAATACCCCTACTAATACACCTCAATGTCCCTCTAGCCTTACCTACTGCTTTAGTGGTCTACTTGGATGATTTCAGGTCATCTGTGATGATGGTGCCGTAGTCTCTTTCCTCCCTTGTGATTGCCAGCAACTCCCCTGCCATCCTATAGGTAGCTTCAGGGGTTCTCTTCTTTGTGTGCATGATCTTGTACTTTGCATTAAATCCCAGTTGCCACTCTTCAGACTATTTTGCCAGTTTTTCCAGATCTCTTCTCATTCTGCACACCCCATCTGGATCATCTACTCTGTTGCAGATCTTGTCGTCATCCGCAAACAGGCAAACTTTACCCTCCAGTCCATCTGCAATGTCACTGATGAAGATATTGAACAGCACTGGCCCCATACTGATCCCTGAGGTACCCCACTTGTGACTTGCATCTCTTCTGACTGTATACCGTTTACCACCACTCTCTGTTTTCTGTCCACCAACCAGTTTGCCACCCAGTTGACCAACTTCTGACCCACCCTGAGTCTACCGAGCTTATTAATCAATCTTCTATGTGGAACAGCATCAAAAACTTTGCTGAAGTCACGGTAGGTGACGCCCTTGGTCCACCACTCTGGTTACCCAAAGAAATCTATGAAATTAGTTTGACAGGACCTTCCTGTTGTAAACCCATGTTGTCTTGATCCTGTGCTCCCATGGATTCCAGGTGTTGCATTATCCTTTCCTTAAGGAGTGCCTCCATAATCTTGCCCATTACTGAAGTAAGACTGACTGGTCAGTAGTGCCCTTCCTCATCACTGCTGCCACTCTTGTGGAGCGGGATCACATGAACCCTTCTCCATTTTTCTGGGACCTCTCCTGTGCTCAGAGACTCACTAAACAGTTCTGCCAATGGCTCTGCTAGTTCCACCCTTAGCTCTTTTAGTACCCTGGGATGTATGCCATCAAGTCCTATTGCCTTGTCCACCCTGAGCTTAGCAAGCTCTTGTAGGACCCTTGCTTTTGTGAAGGGACTTGTTCACACCTCCCTCCCCCCCCCCGTGTCCGTTGTGCTGAGCTGTGGGCCCTGCCCTACCTTCTCCTCAGTAAATACTGAGCAGAAGTATCTATTTAGAATAGTTGCCTTTCCTTGGTCCTCCTCCACACACTTCCCCTTATCCCCTTTGATCTTAGCAATACCTCCTCTGGACTTTCTCCTTTCACTAATGCATCTATAGCAAGTCTTGTCTCCTTCTTTTACTGTTCGTGCTAGTGTTTCCTCAGTTTGGGCCTTACTGCCTTCCCTGCTCCCTTAGGGATGTTTGGTATACCTCCCTATCTTCGTCCCGCTATGTTATCTTATATTTCCTGAAGGCCAGCCTTTTGGCTCTGACCTTTTCTGCTACTGTTTTTGAGAACCAAAGTGGTTTTCTCCTTCTTTTGCTCTTGTTTTTCTCCCTAACACAATGGAATGTTGCATCAAGTATTGCATCCTTAATACTTGCCCACTTTGCCTGTACCTTCTTACCTATATTTTTTCTTGCCAGGGCTAGCTTAACTCTGTTGGCCATCTCATCAAAGTCAGCTCCTTTGAAGTTCCATATTTTTCCCTTGGAATGGGATGATTTAATTCTAGTGGCCAAACTGAACCATACCATGTGCTGGTCGTTGGCCCCCAGGTGACCTTCTACCTGGAGATCTGTGATCCTTTCCCCAAATCATAGCCTCTGACTTTGCAAAATTAATTTCATACTCAGCAATTTTACTGAAGGTTTTTAACTTACGAAGAAGATGGGGAAGGGAAGACACAGGGTCCCTCAGATGAAATAGGAAGTCCTTTGCACATTTTATTCTATTTATTTGAAGTATCGGATTTACAACCTTTGAGCCATCGGCTCATTTACAAAGGTACATCGTCACATGGAGGACAGAGAAAAAACAAAAAAAACAGAGAGGGCACAGTTACAATGGAATAGCCATCATGTATAGGTTACAGACATTGTTTACAAACATTATATACAGTTTTGGATACAGATATTTACAAAAGCATAGCAAAACATTGTTACCATGAGAGAGCATCCGTTACAGTATAATCCATCTTATTCATGAGCCAGAGGTGGATTAGACATTGTTGTAAGTGGTGGCAGTCCATAATGGACTTTGTCAGAGGTTTGGGCCCTAGAGGGAATGAGAGCGCAGGCTAGTTGCAGTTACAGGAGCAGACATTGAGGAGGTGGTTGCGGAGAGCGACTTTGAAAGGGGCAATCTTGGGTGTGCTGGTGATGGTGGCTGGGAGTGCATTAAACCAGTCAGGGGCCCTGTAGCGGAAGGATCTCTGGGTAAGGGAGGTTTTTACCCTGGGTACCGCCAATATAACTTTGTCCAAGTTGCGGGTGGAGAAAGAGGGGTGGCAAATTGGAGGGGAATGACCGAGCAGAATTTTCTTGGTCAGTAGGCAGGTCTGGTAGTGGTGTCCTTCATCGAAGTTGAGGAGATTGGCAGTGGAATAGAGGGAGCAGGTGTGGGTGAGCCTAGGACACCAGTTAGAAGCCTGCAGGCCTTGTTGAGGGAGATTTTAATTTTCTGGAGTGTGGCATTATCTGCTGCCCCATACACAGGGAGTCCATAGTCCACTAGG
Organism: Neoceratodus forsteri; assembly: GCA_016271365.2. Lineage (NCBI taxonomy): Eukaryota > Metazoa > Chordata > Ceratodontiformes > Ceratodontidae > Neoceratodus > Neoceratodus forsteri. The sequence continues at coordinate 47,836,233 of CM028136.1, read as the reverse complement.
GACAGTATAGAGGAAGTAATGGCAAGCCTAAGGGCATTGGGAGAGAGGCAGTCCTTGTACTTGTAAAGGAGTCCAATCCGGGTATTTGCGGTGGCTACTAGGGTGTTTATGTGGTCATGGAAGCTAAGGGTAGAGTCGAGGATAAGCCCAAGATATTTGTTGATGGATACCTGTTCAAGGGAGTGCTGGGTGCTGGGGAGGATGAGGACAGGTGCACTTTTCGCTTTGTTTTGGTGGTGGGAGAAAATCATCGATGTCGTCTTTTTTAGGTTTATGACCAGTCTACAGTCCTTGAACCATGTTTCGGCCTGGAAGAAGGCGTGTTGGAGGGAGTCCTGGAGGGGAGTAGGTTTATGATGCGAGGCATAGAGCACTGCATCATCCGCATTCAGTAGGATTTTTTCAGAGTAGGGCTTTGGCAAGGTGTTTAGGTAGAGGAAGAAGAGTAGTGGACCCAGGATAGAGCCCTGGGGCACCCCGGAGTGGATAGGTAGTGTGTCAGATAGGGTCCCATTTATTTTGATGCATTGGGACTGGGTGGAGAGGTAACTGGCACACCATGCAAGGGGGCCCGTGGAGAAGTCAAGTTGGTAGAGGGAGTCAAGAAGGAGTAGATGGCAGACCGTGTCAAAGACCTTGGAAAGGTCTATGAACACAGCTCTAGCAATGTTACCAGAGTCCAGGCAGGAGTGTAGGAAGTTGGTAAATTCTAGGAGGGCTGTGGTAGTGCTGTGGCCTGAACGGAAGCCATGCTGCTCCGGGCATAATATGTCATGCTTGGCTAGGTATTCAGTGAGCTGTGTGGCAACCACGTTTTGTAAAGCTTTGGGGGGGAGAATGGATATGGGTCGATAGTTACTGGGGGAGGATTTGTCACGACTTTTATGAATGCGGGTAATGACGACTGTCTTCCAGGCACTGGGGAATTGCCCCAGGCAAAGGGATCTGTTGAGTAGGTCTGTTAGAGGGACTAGGACCTCATTGAGGACTAGCTGAAGGAGCCTAGCGTCTAGGGGGTCATTGCTAGGGTTAACGCTGTTTAATGCTTTTCACAGGTATGGACAGGCTTCATAGGTAGATTTTTTTTTTTTTTAATTCTTTTTATCCTCCTCACACCCTGCCTCCTCCGACCCTTCAGTAACGACCCCCAGACATCCCACTGCCCGGAACCCTGCCCACACAGACCACAGATCCCCATAGAGCAGCGGTTTACCCCGGCGGGACGGTGGGGGTTCTAACCCAGAACTTGCATTTACGTCCGTGCGGGTCTGTTACGGCACGGCACATCATGGGCATGTCCAAGGTCCTCCCATCTTCCCGGATGAGGCAGGCTCTTTTCCTCGTTTTCTCCTCCCGAGCAGCTGGCGGACCTCCCTAGCGTCATGGCCAGCATGACGTCGACGTCCGTGCTGCTCAGCGGCCAGCCATCCCCTTGTGGGGCTTGCAGTTCCCGAGCCTCCGCTTCGGTCATGCAAATGCGGGCATCGGCGGATCCTCCCGAAGCAGGCGAGCTGTCGCGGACGCCGCCTCGTCTCCCCGCCGACCCACCGACTAACCGAGTCCGCCTCGAACCCGGTCAGCCGCGTGGAGCGAGCTGGCATCCAGCGCCTCAACCCTCAGCGCTACCGGGCCGGCTATAGGTAGATATTTTGTGCAGGAGGAAACAAGGGCGCTGCAGGGTTGGGGTTGGGATTCAGGCACAGAGTCAAAGAAACAACTGGGGAGAACAATGCTGAGATCTGTGATCGGTGGTGTTTAGACAGTTTTCTATGGTAAGTGGGTCAGTGGAAATGGTGCCGTCTATGGAGAACTGGGAGGGAGGTGGAGAGTGTGATTTCCCATTAAGTTCTTTGATATTACTCCAGAAGGTCCATGCAGACCCCCATGTGATGGTCAGAGTAGTTTGATAGTGGTCTGCTTTGGCCTTGCGGATGGCTTGTGTGCATCCATTGCATGCGGCATTATAGGATTGTTTGTCGGCCGACCTGCCAGACTCCATAGCTTTGTACCAGAGATTGTCCCTTTCCCTCAGTTTTTGGAGTAGGGAGGGGATGATCCATGGTGCATTTTGTCTTTTGGTGCGGTGTTCGGTGAGTGGTACATAGAGATCACAGGCCTTAGTGAAGATCTGTGTGAACAGATCGAGTGTAATGTCAATGCTGGGGGCTATATTAATGGGGGACCAGTCCATTTGGGTGAGAAGTTGTTTTAAGTTTTTTTAATCCCCCTAGGCAGAGATGCCTTCAGAAGGTGGTTTGGGGGTGGAGGAAGTCCATAGGAACAGGATGTGTGAGTGGTCGCTTAGGGAATCGGGGAGAACTTTTATGTCCTGAATTTTGTGGGGGCAGTTAGAGATAATGATATCCAGGAGGGTGCTGGTACCAGTAGAAGGATGAAGTCTAGTAGGCTGGGTGACTAATTGGACCATGTCGAGGGCAGTGAAAGAGTCCTTCATTGGTGCGGCTGAGGGAACAAGCCAGTTGACATTTAGGTCCCCAACTAGTGTCTGTTCAGCTTTGTGTGGGAGGGTAGAGAGATAATCAGTGAGGGATGTGATGGCCGGCTTTTGGTTCTTAGGGGGTACATAGGAGACTGTGACATATAGTGGGCCCATGGAGGGGTCTGGGGTGATTTTTAGGGTGAGGGCTTGGGCTCCGTTTCTGAGCTTGGGGGGTGGGAGCATGAGGCCAATAATGTTATCTCTGATGTAGATTGCACAACGGCCCCCACGTTTTCCCACCGGGTCTTCCCGGTACAGGGTGTATCCGGGGAGTGAGACAAAGGAGTCAGGAGTAGATTTGGAGAGTCAGGTCTCAACTAGTGCAATGATGTCTGGTTGGTGTAGGGTGGCCCAACATTGGAGCGCTGCAGATTTTTTTGGCAGGCTGCATATGTTCAAAGAGGCAATGCATCCAGAGGACCTAGTTGGTGGACTGGTGGGGGCAGGGCCTGGATTAGGGTGGATATTAGCAGAGAGGAATAATAGAATGACCAAGGTTCTAGCCATAGGGTGGCAGCTAGTTAACTTTTTGGGAGTACGTTGAGAGGAGGGGGAGGCCATAGTGGAGCAGGGGATGGGCAGGGTTTGGAGGGTTGGGATGACACAAAGGAGATGGAGCCAGAGTGGGCGGTGGGGTTGGGAGGGCAGCTAGGTGGTATATGCGGGAGTCCAGGGTGCGATGATAAGGTGGGGGGAATGGGTAATTCTGAAGAGATACGAAGGTGCAGTCCACAAAGGGCATGGGGTGAGGTCTGGTTGGTGGGAGGTGAAGCCCCTGGGTGGTTATGAAGACGAGGCACATAAAGAGGGAGTGAGCAGACATGGTGCCTACGGTACGTAGCCTTGGAGTCAGAACAAAGTGGTTGGGAGCCAAAAAGCTTTAAGACATTTAAAGACAAACCAAGAGAAATTAACTTGACTTGTTGGCTTAGTGGCAAAGCTGCTGACTTTGGTGTCAAGGGTATAGGGTTTGAGGCCTGCAGTGGGACAGAAGAAAAATATTTTAGCAGACTATGGAGTCAGAAGCTTTAAGAGCTTTAAAAACTGAGAATTCATTAGCCTGATTTATTGGCTTAGTGGTAGAGTTGCTGAATTTAGTGTCAGGGGTACAGGATTTGAGACCTGCAATGTGACAGAAGATAAGTATTTTTGCCGAGTATGGAGACAGAAGCCTTAAGAGCTTTAAAACAGAGAGAAGAATCAGCCTGACTCGTTGGCTTACTGGTAGAGCTGCTGGCTTTGGAGTCAAGGTCACAGTCACAGTAGCAAACTATGGGAAAAAGGGGGGTTAGTAGTAGGAAAGTGGGGAGGAGTACAGATTAGGAGAGAAAACAGAGTGGTGTGAGAAAGGCAGAAAACAGGGACTAGGAGGGAACTGTAGTGACTCCTAGTGGACAGAAACCAATATTAGCTGCAAATAGGAAGTGGAGGAGTGGAGCTGAGGGGAGTGGAGTAACCAGAAAGGGCACTGCAGCAACCCCTAGTGCTCAGAAATTATAAGCTGCAAGTGGGAAAGCAGACACTTAGTAACTGGAAGGAGAGGTCATGTGATGTGTCATGTGACCTGTATGCAGCAATAAAGGTAGAGCCGAGCTTGGGTGGGGGTGCACAGTGCTGACGGGGTAACACCTCTTCAGAAAGTAAGCTGGAAGGAGAGAGGCTTTACCTCTTACAGCCCCTCTGTGAATCCTGCAGTCCCTGATGAGAGCTCTTCAGCTGGGCAGTGCTCTGTCACATAATGTGAGCTTCTGCTCAATTCCCCTGCCATAACCCCAGTAATGTGAACATCTTCTCTAACCACAATGGCGGTATCCCATAATATGAGTGACTCGTTATAAGCGACTCATATTGAGCCAGTGCAATAATGTGGACATGACTTTTATAGCAAATGAAATACCGGCGACAAGTGAAAAAACAGTGAATGGAATAACATTGAGTGTAATAACAGTGACTGTGTTGTGTGCAGTCTATTAAATATGGTGCGTCATGGAGTTAGTTATTTAGGAATAGGGGGTTCAGGGGCAAAACCCCCCATCTGGGGTGTGTGAGGGGCAAAGCCCCCCACATAAAAGAAAGGATATAGTGTAATGTATGTATGTGTAGCATTGGTGTGTTAGTGTGCTGTAGCCATGGTGTTCTTGTGGTGTTGTGGGTTAGGGAGGTTGGTAGTTAGGCAGGCAGTGAGGTAGGGAAGTTGAAGTGTTGTGGTTTGATTTTGGCAGCCGGTACATTATGTATGTGTGTCTTTCAATATGCGGTGATGCAGTGAGATGTGGTGTGATTTTAATTTTTTGTATGGGGTTTGTACAGGTGTTTCCTGTTAGTGGGTGTCAGGTGGTTGGAGGTAGGGGTTATATTAGAAGGGGTGTATTGTGTGGGAGTATTACTGAGCTGTTTCTTTAAAGATGGTGGACGAGTTTCTGAATAGTCAAAAGGGGGAGACCGCTCCTGGTGTACGCTGCTTATCTCTACCTGTTAAAGCTGTGAGTGTGTGGCATATGTACAGTTTAGGGCTTTTTAGGCAATGCTGGGGTTGTTTCTTTGGTTGTAGAGTTGTCGTTTTGACGTGTGGTATTTTTGTTGTGGGTTGTTAATGTGTGTGCTATTGTGTGTTCGCCCATGTTTCGTTCACTATTTTACAGTAACTGTTATCACATGGAACCGCAATGGTCAGGGGTTCAAAACTAAGTGCAAATAAGAGAGGGGAAAGTGGACATCCCTGTCTCATGCCTCTGCCCGAAGCAAACCTGCCTGAACAACAGTCGTTGACTCGAACAATTGCTCCAGTGAACTGTACAGTGAAGATATCACTGTGATGAAACGAGGGCCTAAGACAAATTTCTCCAGGATGGCCATCAAAAAAAGAACAGTCCAGGCCCGGTGGCGCTGAGGGTTGAGGCGCTGGATGCCACACCTCGCGCTACGCCGGCGATCCGGGTTCGGGAACGAGCCTGGGCCGTCGGGGGTCGGCGGGGGTGGAGAAGGATTGAGTGTCCATTAGACTGCTCTCCTTCTCCAGGGTTGGGAGCGGGAATGCCTCGCTGTCTCGCTGGCTCCTAGCGGTGGCTGGGGGCTCTGACAAGTCAGGGGCAGAACTTGCCGGGCGTGCTGTGGCAAGGCTGGGAAGGGGGCGGCGTCTTGATGGCGCGCCGCTGCCCGTCCCTTGGCGCCATTGCACGCCTGAGACGGGGAGGAAAAACTTGCGGCTACATGATGGCTGACGAGCTGCCCTTTTGCCGGTTCTGCCTGGATGCTCCCGAACTGGATAACCTTCGGATCCTGTGGCAGTGGTTGTGTGCCCACCACGGTAAGCAGATCGCTGTGATGGTTGGAAGGTAAGGGGTTGAGCTTGGGATGGGGGCGGACTGGGGGTGATGTTGATCAGGCCGGACTGGGGGGGAACCATTGGTAACACCCCCCCAGCCGCAGAGGAAACTAGAAAAAATATAACCAAAAAAAAAAAAAGAACAGTCCACCCTGCCGAAGGCCTTCTCGGCATCCACACCAATACTGATTTGAAATATTTTCTGGTGTTTTGGGGCAGGGATGATATTTAAGAGCCAACAGACATTATCCTGTAAAAGTCTTCCAGTTGTAAAGCCTGTCTGGTTATGGTGGGTGACTGAAGCTACACATTTTTGCAGTCTATTGGCTAAAATGTCTGCAAATATCTGTAAATTTACTGGGAGGAGTGACATGGGTTTATAGGACACACAACACTCTGGATTATTATCGGGTTTCAATAAAACTGATATTTGGGCTTGCTTCCAGGAAGGGGGAATCATGCCTCCCTTACAAAGCACTTCATTAAAAACCTTGACTAGTAAGGGTGAATTTGGGTGATGCTGGATTTGTAAAATTCAATGGGAAACTCATCAGTCCCAGGTGCTTTCTCATTTTTTTTTAAGGCTTTGATTTTCACATGTACTTTGGCCGCAGAAATAAGGGTGTCAAAAGGATTCCCTATCTGCCTGTGCCAAGGTGGATATATCAATCAGGTTTAAAAAAGTAGTGGTTTTCTGTGCATGGTTTTGGGGAAGGGGGTGGCTGCCTTATAGAGTTCCTGATAATACTGCCTAAATGCCTGCAATATAGGGTGGGGATTTGAAGTGGCTGTTTTAGGGACTACCCTGTTTGCTGCCTCCTTTTGCAGTTGGTGGGCCAGCAATTTTCCAGCACAGTTGACCTGTTCAAAATAATGTTGTGAATAGCCTAACTGGCCTTTGATTTGGGCATCTAACATTTGAGATAATTGTCTCCTTTTAGCTGCTAATCATTCTTAGCTCTGATCTTTTGTTTCCTGGTCCCTCTGTCCTCTGTAGGCTAAGTACAGTCACAGAGGAGTGTACTTAGCCCCTGGAGAAAAGCAGATCTGGAAGACATCTGATCAGAGCTTATAGCTGACTCATTTGTCTCCCTCCCAGGCTATACCTTATACCGGGAGGACCGAGTAGGCAAAAGAGGGGGAGGCTGTGCAATCTACACCAGGGACACAATACCTGGACACGCACTCCCCACCCCTGCCCTTATAAATGGGGCCCAGGCTCTTACCCTCAAACTCACCCCAGACCCCTCTAGGAGCCCTCTCTATCTCACCACAGCCTACATTCCCCAAAGAACCAGCACCCGGCTCTTTATCTTTAACAGACTACCTGGCCACTCTCCACCATAAGGCAGAACAAATCCTAGTGGGGACCTTAGTAAAGTGCTCAGCACCTCCTCATCCAATCAGAGACTCATTTGTCACCAAAATCTGACGCGAACACGCCACCCAGCCCACGAGACTTAACCTAAGAGTGGTACCACCCTTCTGGATGTTATTATAACTAACCGACCCCATAAAATCCAAAACATCCAGGTCCTCCCAGACTCCCTAAGTGACCACTCCCTATCCTATTTCATTGGGTTCCACAGTCCCAAACCCAAAGCCCAGACCACCCTCCGCAGGCGCCCACCCTGGTGGGCTGAAAAACTTAAAGCACTCCTCACCCAGATAAACTGGTCCCCATTCAGCATGCAACCAACATTGACACTGCCCTCGCCTTCTTCACTCACCTTCAACATGGCCTGTGATCTCTTTGCACCCTTCACCAAAATCCGTCCAAAAACAGAACGCACCTCAGTTAGCCCAGCCTCCTACAATTACTTAGAAACCGGATAACCTCTGGCACCTTGCCACTGAAACAGGTCGCTCTGTCTGACAGGCAAGCCTACAATGCAGCCCGGAATAAGTGCTCATGGGCCATCAGGAAAGCCAAGGCAGACCATTACCAGGCCTTCCTTACCTCCTCCTGGGGCTCAGCCCGACTTTCTGGGATAATATTAAGCAACTTAATGGTAAAGCTTGCTCCTTGCCCCATCCCAGCTCACTAGAAATGGCACTACCTCCACGAGCCTGCCACCATAGCTAACTGGTTCAACACCACTTTCACTGACCTTAGCTCAGTCCTCCTAGTAATTTCTTTGACCCTCCCCAGCCAAACTCCCCTGTCCTCCAGCACCCCAGCTTCCTCCCTGCGAAAGATTTCCACCCGGAAGCCAGACCCATCCTAATCAAAGCTCTCAATGGCAACAATCCGGCAGTGACTCATTGGACCCCAGCATCCTCAGGCTGGTGCTAGATGAAGTCCTTGCCCCACTCACCAGCCTAATTAACCAGTCACCTGCCTGGGACAATTTCCCACAGCTTGGAAAACAGCCATTATCACCTATTCATAAAGGGGCGACAGGTCATTGGCCAACAACTACCGCCAATCTCCATCCTCCCCCAAAGCCCTGGAGAAAGTGGTACCATTCAAATCACTGATTATCTGGCTAAGCATAACATTTTATGCCCAGAGCAACATAGGCTTCCGTGCTGGTCACAGTACCAGCACTGCCCTTATTGAATTCTCCAACTTTCACACTCCTCCTTGGATACCAGCTCCCTAGCTGGTGCAGTGTTCATCGACCTCTCAAAGACTTTCGACACCGTCTCCCATCCACTTCTGCTGAATGCACTCTGCCACACTGGTCTCTCAGCTGGCCCCCTAGCATGGTGCGCTAGCTATCTTGACACTCGATCTCAGTGTGTAAAAATTAATAGCACACTCTCCGATACCCGTCCCATTCTCTCTGGGGTCCCCCAAGGATCCATCCTGGGCCCCCTTCTCTTCTCGCTCTATCTGAACACCCTGCCCAGTGCATGCCCTGGCAAAATTTACTGTATGCAGACACGCTGTCCTTTTGCCACCCACCGCAATCCCATCTCCTACAGCAGTCTTTCCAACAGTGCCGAGGCTTGGTTTAAGGAGCGCAGACTGCGTCATCAATCTTAATAAAACCAAAGCTATGCTCTTTTCCCACCCCAAAACAAAGCTAGCAACCACCCACTCTATATCCTTCCAAGTACCAATCAGCCACTGGAACAAGTCTGCTCCTACAAATACCTTGGGGTTACCTTCGACTCAGCCCTCACATTTCACAACCACATCGACGCCCTAACATCCGCCACTAACACACGGCTTGGCATCCTCTTCCACCATAGAACCTGCCTTCCCCCAAATGCTCTCCGGCTCACTGTTACATCATCCGTTCTGTCCCTTGTAGACTATGGTCTACCAGTATATGGTGCTGCCGACACCACTGCACTCAACAAATTCACTTAACCCTGAATAAAGCCTGCAGATTGATTACTGGTGCCCGAGGCTCACACACACCTGTCAGCTGTATGTCGAGGCTAACCTGCTTACCCTGGATGAACGGCTCCGATACCAAACCTGTCTCCTCACAAAAAAAACCCTACTCGGGCTCTCCCCCCCTTGGGTAACGGCATCCATCCACCAGAGCCCTCCCACTATTGCAACACGGTCTTCCTACAAGATCACTCTATAGGTCCACAGATCAAGAACCAGCCATTGCCAGAGGTCCTTCTGCTATAGAGCCCCAACCTGGTTTAACTCTCTCCCTGCCCCCATCACCAATGCCACCACCATCTCCAAGTTCAAAACCACCCTTCGGAACCACATCATCAGCACTCGTAACTGCTCCTGTCTCTGAACATAGCCTCCACCTCTGCTTCTCTTGACAACACCCCCCCGGGCAGCTCTCCACCTAGCCATCCCCACCACCACTTCCCTGTACACCATGCTTATGTTTAACCTGGCCAGTGCCAGCTCTTTTAGGTGTTTACCAACTAGATTGCTCACTTGATGCCAACTTGTGTAACACCTGTTATCAATTGCATGTACCCTGTAACCTAATTGTATTTGTCTGACCACAGTGTGACGTGGCGCCTCTGTTGAATGCCTATTGTTTTGCAAATCTATGCTATGTAACCAAAAACACAATGTATGTCTTTATGTGACGAAGTACCTTTGGAAATGAGCCTCTGGCTCAAAGGTTGTAAACTGATTCTTAGAAAATAAATAAAATAAATATAAACTGCAATGCGCTCTTCAGGCTATTAAATCTTCCACTGCTGCCTACTGCTCTGTTGTCTGCTACGGGGATTCTGGGATTTGTAGTAACAGAAGATGTCAGCCTACAACTAAGCAAATTTAGTCCGATAGAATCTACTATACTACAGTAAACAGCAAGTAAACCAAAATGTTTTTGCTCACAAAGTGCACAATGAGCCCAACCCCACACTTGAGTGTAGGCACCCTTGGTGCTGACTGTTCCCTTTTAAAGGAAAACTACACCCAAAACTTGAAAAAATATATGTTGTGCAGAGTGTTTTAATTTGTATGTGAAGTTCTAGTGTTTCCTTCCCTCTGACTGGTATTAGGAGTTTTTCCTAAATTAGCCTGCTAGCTTTAGGGTAGTTTTACGACCCCTGGAGATCACCATATCAAATAGTTTTATTGCATTTCTTTGTCCTACAGTGCACCTTGTTTCATGTAATGGTGATGTAGCAGAGCCCATAAATCCAGCAGAAAGCATTGCATTACAATCAGTTCACAACAGCAGAGATGGCTATATTTTAAAATCTGTAGAATTCAGCTTGGTGACCACCTCATCCTAAAGGTTTTACTGTCCTGAAAACTTTCCTGCTGGTAATTTTGTGCAGCTTGTAAAGCTTCCAAGATATTTAGTTTGTTTGGCATGCGGTGCTGGATGTTGGGTCTCTTACATCACAGTCACATGAGACAAAATGCACTGTGGGAACCAGAAATACAATTACACTATCAGGTATGGAGATCCCCAGGGGTCGTAAAACTAGCATAAAGCTAGCAGGCTAATTTGGGAAAAACTCCTAATACCAGTCAGAGGGAAGGAAACACTAGAACTTCACATACAAATTAAAACACTCTGCACAACATATATTTTTTCAGGTTTTGGGTGTAGTTTTCCTTTAAAGACTCTTATCCATACTTATAACATGGAGTAGGATAAATGATGAAGTCAATTGGCTAAACAGTACCACATGACCTTTGATTACTCTCTATTGTAACATGGGCAAGAAAAAGGGTTACGCAGGATTGGACAGAGCATCAGGTGTTCCCACTGTGCCCATACATTAACTCTCAATTAATGTATGCCCACGCTGGAATTAATGTATGGTGCAGTTCAGAGTTTAGCCACCACATAGAGGATTTCTCTGCTGTAATTTCCAGTGTAGCGAGCTGAGATAGTCACTGACATTTATGATACAGTGCAGTGTGTGAAGTAACAAAGTAGTAAACAACATGAACAGTACTAACTTTTAAGCCACAATAAAATAAAAGATTGTCACCCTGATGGGTTGTTTATGAGCTCCTTTACTGACTCGTGTGTTTTATTTATTTGTTTATTTATTGAAATGTTTCACCAGGAAGGCACACTGAACAACAAGTTGCTCGTCTCCTGGTGCAACCTGGAAGGGGGGGGTGGTACAGTTGGATGAAGAATTAGACATACAGTTTAACATTTCACATATCCAAGTAATTAAACATTCAATTACATTTGTAACAAGACATACAGTTAAAAAATATCATAAATAATCATACATTCGCATTTGTGACATAACATACAGTTAAATATATCATACCCATGAAATATGCATTTAATTATAAGTGGCATATCTGAGGAACCTAGTACAGAAATTTAATGTACAGTAACCTTGGAGCCAACTCCTTGCAGGAGTGGATCACGGTTAAGAGGCAGATTTAGCAATTATTGAATGAATGAGGTGCAGTGAGGGGATATCAAGGAGGGTAGAGGGGTAGACAGGCGAAACCAGCTGGGGGAAGGAGAGGATAAAGATGGGGGCAACATTACTGGAGGAAAAAAAAATCAGCTGTGACAGGCAAGTCAACACAGGGTTAGTGCAATCTGGGAGCACCTCAAGACAGAACAAAAGTGCAATTATTAGCTCAAATGAACTAATTCCTTTGATTAAGTGTAGGGTGAGGGGGCAGGGAGAGAGGTGAGGGTAAGGGATGAAGGTGAATCTATCGAGTCATGCCTGGAACTGGCCCTTCTAGAGTGCAGAGATCGCTGCCAATTGTAGAATGAGGTGAGGACTTAGAATAAGGGTCAGGAGTAGGCAAGGAAAAGTTGGGTGGAGATAGTAGAGGGAGGGGATGGTGATGGAGGAGGAGGGGTGGGAAAAACTTGCCTAAGGCTAGGCTTCTTCAGGATGCTGAGAACCCTGCCAGAGAGCAAAGTCAGGTGAGGACGAGTTAGGTAGAGAGGATGGAGGGGACAGGAGAGGGAAGGAAGAGTCATTTCCCAGTGCTGGACCCCTCCAGGATGCTGAAAACCCTGCCAGAGGGCAGAACTAGGTGAAGACAAGTTGGGAAGAGAGAAAAGAAGGAAGGAGGGAAGAGGAGGGAAAGAAGAAGCTTGCCTAAGACTAGGCCACTCCAGGATGCTGAGAACCCTGCCAGAGCACAGAATCAGGTGAGGGCTAGTTGGGAAGAAAGGATAGAGGGAGAGGTGAAGTGAAGGAAGAGTGATTTCCCAGTGCTGGGCCCCACCAGGATGTAGAGAACCCTGCCAGGGGATAGAATTAGGTGAGGACAAGTTGGGCAGGGGGAATAAAAGAGGAAAGGAAAAAAGGAGAGAGGGAAGGAACTTACCTGAGAGTAGACATCACTAGAGTGCTAAGAATTCAACAAAGGGCAGATTTAGGAGAGGACAAATTAGGTAGAAAGGGAGGAGGGAGGGAGGAAGGAGGAGGCTTGCCCAGTGTGAGATCCCTCCAGGATGCTGAGAACCCTGCCAGAGGTCAAAACTAAGCAGGGGCAAGTTGGTAATGGAAAAAGGTTAGGGGTAGGAGTGAGGGGGTTGTGACGTAGACAGCCATTTCTGAGTGCTGTATAATATTTTTTTAATATAAAATGTATTAATGACTATCTCTGCTGAAAGAAAGGGCTGGAGTGAAGAATCAGAACTCAGATGGGCTGTCTAGGGTCTATGAGGAGTGAACTGATTTGGGAAGTTCATCCCATGTAGGGGATAGATCCCCCAAATTCAGTCTAGGTGGGGAAGAGTGTGACATAGACAGCCAGTTCTGAGTGCTATATAATATTTTTTTTAATATAAAATGTATTAATGACTATCCCTGCTGAAAAATCTAATGCTCTAGGAGTGACCTCAACCCCCCCCCCCAGTTTTCAGCTGACAGATTCAAGCTAAGAGAAATGCTGACAGCATGTACTGTATATCACACACACTCAGTTTTTAGATTCAGTGTGTTACATGGCAGACCAGGAGCTAATTACAGAGTTGTTTAAGTTAACTTTGTTAAGAGGGAAATCATAAAAAAAGGTTTATGATGTTGAAGAGAAAACCCAGGTTATTACACAGGGGTGCGAGGTTGTAAATGCTCATATGAAACCTGTGTGAGGAGGATGCAGCATGGATCAAAAGAGATGTCATTTGAAACATGAGTCATGCTGAAGATTGCAAAATTGATACTTTGAAAAGACTACTTTTTTTTATTAGATATATTTTTAAATATAATCTGACAGAGGAGGAGCTAGCTGACCTAACCAAAAATGGGTTGGCCAATACAGTTGTTTAAGGAATAATTCTGTTTTACAGAGACACATTTTTACCTAGACTCTGACCAAGCAAGATCGGTGAGCACTTACTAACATACTAACATACTAAAATGCAAGCAGAATAGGCCTAACGGTCTTTCGCGTCTGCTCATTTGGTCAGCCCCCACCCTGGGAGCTGACCTTGCTGCCCCCCTCGCCTTCTCTGGCTTCTCCCTTCCCAGTTCCGGATATTCTTGCTGCATTGGATTTTGCTTCCAGAACCCTTCCCCTGTACCTGTCCCAGCCCCTCTTGAACCCTTCCACCGCCTCTGCCTCCACCAGCCCCCTAGGCAGTGCATTCCATGGCTCCACCACCCTCTCAGTGAAGTAGCACCTCCTCCTTTCTCCCCTGAATCTTCCCTCCTCCAGCTTCCACCCATGCCCTCTAGTGGCCCCCTCCTCCTTCCTTCGAAGCACCCTGACTGTTCCTCCCCTATTTACCCCTTCATGTACCTGAAGACCTCTATCATGTCCCCCGGTCCTTCTCTCTTCCAATGTGTACATATTTAGCTCTTGAGCCTCCTCATAGGTCCTGTCCCCAAGCCCCAAATCATTTTGGTTGCCCTCTCTGACCCTCTCCAGGAGTTTAATGTCCCTCTTTAAGTGTGGCCTCCAAAACTGCATGCAGTACTCGAGGTGCGTCCTCACCAAGCAGTTATACAGAGGGAGTATCACTTCCCTCCTTCTGGAGGGGATCCCACTAGTGATGCATCCCAGCATCCTGTTGGCCTTGGCTGCTGCCCTCCTACAAGTCTCCAAGTTGTTCATCTTGACATCCACCACCACCCCCAGGTCCTCCTCAGCCATTGAGACCTGTAGCATCCCCCCCCCAGGGTGTACACTTGGCCTGGGTTTCTGTCCCCCAGGTGCAGTACCTTGCATTTCCCTGCAGTGAACCTCAGCTTCCACTTTCTAGACCATCTTTCCAGAGCCTCCAGGTCCCCCCGTAGGGCCACTCTCCCCTCCTCCCCATCCACCACCGCCCCCAGTTTTGACTCATCTGCAAAGAGACTCATCTCACTCCTGATACCTGTCCTTATGTCAGAGACATAGGCATTGAACAGGAGGGGCCCAAGGACTGATCCCTGTGGAACCCCACTAATGACCCTTCTTGGGGATGAGACTATCCCACCAACTATGACCCTCTGGGTCCGGTCCTGGAGCCAATTGCCTATCCATCTGATCATCTGGTTCCCCAACCCCATTTCTCCCAGCTTATCCAACAGGCCCACGTGAGGAACAGAGTCAAATGCCTTGCTAAAGTCTAGAAAGAGGACGTCCACTAGTCTACCCAGGTCCAAGGCACTCGTCACCCAGTCATAGAACTCCACAAGGTTTGTCTGACACGATTTCCCAGGGATGAAGCCATGCTGTCTATCGTCCAGGCACCCTGACTTTTCCAGGTCCCCCCCCAGCCTCTCCTTGACAATGCCCTCCATCACCTTGCCCACTACCGATGTCAGGCTGACAGGCCTGTAGTTCCCTGCCACCTCCCTTGATCCCCCCTTGTGGATAGGCACTATATGCACCACCTTCCAGTCCTGGGGCACCCAACCTGTCCTCAGTGAGATGGTGAAAAGCTCCGCCAGGGGTTTTGCCAGGACATCTGCAAGTTCCTTCAGCACTCTGGGATGTAATTTATCCGGCCCCAGTGCTTTCTCCATCTTAAGGGACCTGAGGCCTTCCCTCACTCTCTCTGCTGTGATTTCCACTTCCGCTACCTCTTCTCCCTGATTAGCCTTCCTCCCTCCTGCCAGTGATGCCTCCCCCTCTCCCCAGACCCGCCGATCGGTAAGGGACCCCCCTCCTCAGTATCACTGTCTCCTCCCATGTATGATGCAGCACCCCCATTTTCCTTGGTGAAAATTGAGGTGAAGTACTCATTTAGTACCTCAGCCTGCTCACTCGGGTCTTGTGCCCATCTTTCTCCTGTTTTAATCCTGCTAATCTGCCCCTTCACCCTTCGTTTTTCCCCAATGTATGTAAAGAACCACTTGTTCCCTCTCCTAATTTCTCTGGCCAGGTTCTGCTCCTTCCTTGCCTTAGCCGCCCTCACCACCCTAGTGGCCCTTCTAGCCATCAGCTCATACTCCCCTCGATCCCTTTCACTCCTTGAGCACTTGAATTGCCTATAGGCTGCCTTCTTTCCCCGCACCACCTCCTGGACCTCCCTGGTCCACCAGCAGGGTTTTCGGTCCCTACCGCATTTTCATCTTACTCTTGCACAGGTGGCGGTAGCATCCTGTACCCCTCTCCTGATGGTTTCCCACCTACTATCAGCGTCCATGTCTGACCCAATCCCATCCAAATGCTCCTTAAGGATCCTTCCCAGTTCCTTAAAATCCGCCCCCCTGAAGTCAGTTACCTCTGTCTTTGTGCAGCCTTCTACCTCCTAGGCCCAGGCAGAACCAGACCGTGTGGCATGGTCACTCCCCGCCAATGGGTCCCTTTCCTCCAGGCCCCCAATCTGGTCACTGTCTGCCAGGACCACATCCAGTACCCGCGCCTCCCTGGTCGGTTCCCCCACCTGCTGAGTTAGGAATGTGTCTTGAAAGACATCCAACAACCTCTGTTCCCTGGTCACTGAGGATGTCATAGTCTCCCAGTCTGTTTCTGGCATGTTTAAGTCCCCCAACACCACCACCCTTCCCCTGCCCCATCTGCAGTGTTTCCCAACATCTGCCACCAGACTCTCCTCCAGCTCCTCCGCCAGTGCAGGGGGTCTATACACCACTCTTATTTTACCTCTTGCCCCCTTGTTATCAAGGTGACCTAAATCGCCTCACGGTTCCCTCCGCCGCCTCTACTCCCCCTATGCCAATGCAGTTTTTGACTATCATTGCTACCCCTCCTCCCTTCCTCCCCTGTCCTTCCTGAACATAGTGTAACCCTCCAGGTTCCGGTCCAAGTCCTGTGCTGCGGTGGCCCAGGTCTCAGCGACTGCTTCCACATCCACCGCTCCCTCAGTTAGCATCCCCTGGAGCTCAGGCATTTTATTGCCCAAGCTCCTGGCATTTAGCAGGACTACCTTCCACCCTTTCCCTATACTTCCATTTCCCCTGCTAGTGTTTCCATGAGGATTCAGTTTTCCCCTGGTCTGCACTTTACCAGTCGGCCTTTTCCCGCAATCCTCCAGCTCCCCAGAGGGGTGGAGACAGAGTTCCTCCTTTATCGGCACCCTCAACAGCCTTTTCTCCCCATCCCTCCCCTTCACAAGTTTAAACCCCACTTTCACCAATGAACCTCTACTTTATTTTCATCTTAAGGATTCCCCTCCAAATTGAGATGGAGCCTATCTCTGGCATACAGCTCCTTATCCTCCCAGGTCTCCCCCCAAATCCCCCATCAACCCATACCCTCTGGCCTCACACCACTCCCTGAGCCACTGGTTTATCTCCCTAATCTTCCTCTTGTGTTCTCCACTAGCCCTTGGCACCGGCAGGATTTCTCGAGAAGGAAACTGTGCATCCTATGTCATGACAGACCCTGGCAAGCTCCCTGAACCTTGCCTGTATCTCTAGCTCACTATTTCCCTCAATGTCATCTGTACCCAGGTGGACCAGTATGTCCAGGGAACCCCCACAATCCTTTGCCAGCTGATATACCTCGTGCTTGGCCCTGTGCACTGTTAGTCCAGGGAAGCATTTTGTTCTAACTGGCCAGGCTTCTCCCTCCCTATCCCATTTGATACCCCTGATCATAGAATCCCCCAACAGGAGCACTCTGACTGCTCCTTTTCCTCCATTTCCCCCCTTCCATGTCCCTCATCCTTTCTACCGGCCCCTCCACCCAACCAGCTCCTTGTTCCTCCAACTATCTCTTGCCACATGTCGCCCCCTCCTTATTTACCCTGGCCACCCCCTCCCTTCCAATCCTATGCCTCTCCTCCTCCCGAGTATCCTTCTGTACCTCGCTAACTCCCCCCTCACTGCTCGTGACTGGTCCTTCTCCCATCTGCTGAACTAGCCTGGCTCATCCTCCTTCCTTCCTGTCTCTGTTTAGTCCCTCCTTGCTATGCTCTCTGCCTCCAAACCTCAGCTCCCTTTACTGAATCCTCCTTGTACTTCTGGTCCTTCTCCTTGCCCTTTCCTCCCAACTGGTCCTTCTCCTTGCGCTTTCCTCCCTCTCCGCCTGCCCTTCCTGCTCTGATTCACTGCTCCCCCATTTTCCTGCATTCCAGATTCCCCTGTTCCTTCTGCTATCCGCCCCCGCCTCCTGCCCCACTCCCTTTCTGTCTCTAACCACCCCTGTCGTGCTACATCACCCCTCATCCTCAAGCAGAAGAAGAGAATTGAGCGGTTACTGAGCGTAAGGTCCGATCCACCTCCCCGCCTTGCTTCCTTCTGTCCAGCCCCAGCCATCTGCCTACTTCCCTGAGAATGTTGTCCCTCTGCCCCCCCTTGTGAGGGTCCCCAGTTACCTTCCTGCTTCCTTGGTAGTGTCCTCCATTTGGGCCCCCTCTGCCAGGGTCCCTATGTGACCCCCGAGTATTCTCCTGCACTCCTTTCCCTATGCCCCTGCCCCAGTGCTTGGTGCAACCCCGTGGGAGATCCCCTGCCCCTTCCCCAACCATCCTCCCCTTCCCCAGCTGTCTCCTAATCCCCACAACCTCCTCCCTAAGCTGTGCCACCTGGTAGCACACTGGGCAACCACCGAACTTCCAAGCCCAGTCCAGTATCATGGCTGCTCCACACCCTGTGCACCCCACCACCCTCCCAAAGATGCCGGCCCTAATGACATGTGGTCCCATCCCCCTCCAAGTAGGTTTCCTTGGGTGAGCCACCAGGTTCCCCACTAGTACAAGATACACCCCTACTGCCTAATCAGGTCACCCACTAATCCTAGATACCTTAAGCAAGTATTTTAGAGACTAAGTGCTGTAGTAGGAATTTGCACTGTTTAAACCTTGTTTCTTTTTAAAAGATTTGTATGTCTTTTGATATAAGAGTTCTATATTTTGTGTTTTACATATTTTTAACTATTTTAGTAAAATTCTTTTTAGAACTTACTTGGTCTGTCTTTGAATTTCTTTTAGTTGTAAGAAAAGTATTTATGGTTATAGTAGACAATATACATAAGCTTGAATGGTGGTACCAAACTGGAAAGAGAACCATTTAAATCTGAGATCTCTATTAAAGTTTTAAAGGGTTCAGGCTTCCAGTGACGTCACCGTAATGGCGAGAGGCTGAAAAGCTGAACTCCCTGGCGATTACCCCCTAATCTTTGCTAATCCCCCTAAACGAGCGTACTTTTAAAACAAATAAGTACATTCTTGGCAAGCTCAGGATGGCAGGAAAACCCCCGAAAGCAAAGGATTCCAGACAACTGCATTCAGGAGGTAAAATGAGACAAACGTTGCTGAGCAGATCACAAGAAGGCCTCATGGCCCTACCAGCACGCAGAAGCTATGCCTCCGACTCATCTGTGGACCTAGATCAGGATGAAATGGACTCCACTGAGAGCACTAAACATATTCTACAAAAGATACTGAACACAGTGAATAAAATTGATAGTGACCTGGCAGACCTAAGGCAGGACATGTGCCTGTTAGACAAGAAAGTCTCTAAAATGATGCTCGTCTGGAAGAACTGGCTGAAACACAGGAAAGCAATAATCGCTTGCTACTGTACTTGATGCAAAGAGACCGGGAAATAAGTATTAAACTTGAGGACCTGGAGAACAGGTCTCTGCATAATAACTTTCGAATACATGGGCTGATGGAAGGAGCTGAGGAAGGGTTTGCCACAGCAGCAGACTTTATCCAGCAGGTACTAAGATCCACGTTGGAAATTCCCTTAGATCTTGATTTAACGATCGACAGGGCACACCGATCATTAGTGCCCAAGCCAACAGATCCAGCAGCGAGGCCTAGGTCATTTGTGATTAAAATGCTGCATTTCCAAACAAAGGAATGGATACTAAGGGAAGCATGGCGACACAGGGACTAAAAATACAAAGAGGTAATAATTTACTTTGATCAAGACTTCTCGACGATACTTCAGACAGAAAGACAGCGAACCAGAGGAATAATTAGAGAACTAAAAGAGAAAAAGGGAATTAAAGCGCAACTACTGTATCCAGCTAGATTGAAAATACTGGAGGAAAATGGCACAAAGATCTTTCCTACGCTGCTCGATGCGGTCCCTTTTTTGAAGAACATAGAGATTACTGTACCGGACTTAGCATATGAAATGATGGAAAAACAACTGAGGGCAAGTGTTTGGAGTGTTGTGACCAGAGGCAAGAACAAGAACAGAGGGGCTCCCTTTTCCTACCCAAAATCCATACTGGGGGACATTGCAAAATTACTGCAGAGAGCCAAGAAAAGAAGCAAATCGGCAGACTCGAGTAGAGGGGATGCTTCACCACCGAAGGACTGAGGGCAATAACAGTTTTAACCGTGGTATTTGTGGTTACAGCTTTTCCTCCTTAAGCACCAGAGAGAGATATGGAGAACTGTTTGAGAACTTTAAATGACACTCTGAATAAAATAGAAAAATGAGATGGGGGAACTAAAAAGGAAAGCTTTCAGGGCGGGAGGAGGATGTGGGAGGGGGAAGGGTTGTGTCACACTAACATTTAAAAAGACGCAGACAGGCTGAGTCGAGGTGGAGAGGCTTGCAGGAGGCTTTGGTGTTCAAGCCTCACAGAGCGAGGAAACAAAATGTTACTCTGGTGGGACGCAGTCGCTCATTTTCAGGCTTTCATCCACTTGCACATGGAGAGAGGGGGATGAGAGACGGAAAGCAGGAGAAAAGGGGGATCTTTTGGCTCCTGAGTTGACAAGTAGGATTGCTATTCTGGGGTTAAGTAAACTGGGTTGCATTATGAGTGATAAGTATTGGGGGATTAAAAGGTATGTAGTATTAGATAACAGTTGGGGAAGGGAAAATCTTGTGGGGGGGAGCACAGTTTTTTCTCACACCAAGGGACGTCTTTAACTAAAAGAAAGTTGTTAGCAGGCCGTATTTGTAAGGGTACTTACTACAACACCCCACAAACATCTGAGGGGCATAATAAGTGGTCACAGAGGTGACTATAAGTAGGAAATCAAAGGCGGTTAACCTAAAGTTAGTTACATAGTTAAAACAGTTTAGCATTATATACAAGTGTTGAGTTTAACAATGTACGAGTTATATTTGTTATTTCAATGTGGTCGCTTTCCGTTCAATATAAAGAAGCTAGGTCAGATCTTGGTGGCTTTTGAAAAGGAAGGGGGAAGTGCGTGGCAGCCTGGCCAAGTCTCTGTAATTCGGATCCCTGGTAAAACTTAATACCCGAATATGGCCTCGCTAAATATAGTCTCGTATAATGTCAATGGTATTAATTCACCCGTGAAAAGAACCAAATTACTTTTGGAATTGAAGAGACTGGGCTGCGACATAGCTCTCCTGCGAGAGACCCATCTCTCGGATTCGGAGCATTTAAAACTCAGGAGAGCTTGGGTAGGGAGAGTGGAAGCTGCTGCATGTGCTGGGGTTAAAAAAGCAGGGGTGGCTATTTGTTGAAAAGATATTGTCCCTTAAACATACAGGAAGTGGATAAGGCATTTGAAGGGAGATACATTAGGGTCACGGGATTGGTTCAGGACCAAGTGATACATATAGTTAACATATATGTACCTAATACAGGAACAGATAAGTTCCATTTGGAAGTCTTCCAGAAGATTGCGGACCTCTCCACGGGAATATTGATATTGGGTGGAGACTTTAATGCCGTCCCCTGTCCAACAATGGATTGATCGGGAGGGCAAGCATGCTCTCCAAAACCGGTAGATAGAAAACTTAAAGCCAGGCTAGAGGAAGGCAGGTTGGTGGATGTATGGAGATACCAGCGTGCAGGGAAAAAAGACTACACTTGTTTTTCCGCTGCCAACAAATCTTATTCATGGATAGATTTTATATTGACCCACAAGGTCAACATTCATTACTTTACATCATCTAAGATAGGTTCATTTACTTTATCAGATCATGCTCTGATCATGGTTAAAGTAGTATGGGGGGCAGATCCCAGACATACCAGCTGGAGACTGAATGTCTCACTACTTAATGATAAATCAGCAGTAAAGCAAATTGAGCAGACAACTGGAAAGTTAATCATTGATTCCCCGATCTCAGATAGTTCCCCACTTCTCTGGTGGGACACAATGAAGGCGGTAGTAAGGGGGCAATTAATCAGTTTGGCATCAACAAAAAAAAACTTAGGAGAAAAAAAGAGGAAAGGGTTATTAGAAACCATAGAAGAGCTGGAAAAGGTACATAAAAGCCAACCTAAGGGGAAAGGAGAGGGAACTTTAAAAGAATTACTCAAAAAAAGGGAGGAATTGAGGATGTTAGACAATGAAAAAGCGGAAGGCATTCTAAGATTTACAAACCAAAAGTACTATGAGGGAGGGGGAGGGCAATTAAACTGCTGGCTTTTCGGTTGAGAAAAGAGCAAGCAAACAGATATATTCCATTTATTTTAGACAACACTTATGATAAGAGAAAATGGGTGTAACCAAATGAGATAGCCACAGTATTTACAAATTATTGTATACAGAAAACAGAAACCCACAGGAAGTTAAAAGGGAAACAGTGGAATTTTTAAAGGCCCTGGACATCCCCAAACTAACCCCAGAAATGCAGAAAGAGCTGTCAGCTCCTATAACAGAGAAGGAGGTTCAAGGGGTTATCATGAACCTTCCAGCTGGTAAATCACCGGGCCCAGATGGGCTGCCCACCGAATTTTTCAAAAAACTGAAGAATTCCTTAGTTCCGAAATTGACTGCTGTCATGAATGTGGTCTTGGAGGAGAATAAAATTCCCTCTTCCTGGCAAGATGCAATCATTACAGTACTCCCTGAACCAGGTAAACCCCCCTCATGTTGTGAGTCATTCCGACCCATATCCCTGCTAAATCAAGACTCTAAAATACTGACAAAGATTCTGGCCAATCGAATACAGAAGCATATTGGGACCCTAGTTCACCCAGACCAAACGGTCTTTATTCCCCATAGACATTTATTTGATAATATCAGAAGACTCTTCAACATAATCAGCAATGAGAGCAAACCATCATCAACTCAAGTTGCGATTTTGTTGGATGCTGAAAAAGCCTTCGATCAGCTGAATTGGACATATTTACAAGAGTTACTTCTACATATGGACTTTGAAGGCCCATTCATGCAGTAAATTATGGCGGCATATCAAAATCCCAAGGCTAGGGTTTGGGTCAATGGCACAATGTCAGAGGGGTTTACAGTCGAAAGGGGTACTAGGCAGGGTTGCCCATTATCCCCGCTACTGTTTGCCATTGGGATGGAACCCATGGCCCAGGCAATTAGGACAAGAAAAGATATTAAAGGTATCCAGATTGGGGGGACAGTAAATAAAATATCCTTATATGCCGATGATACACTGATTTATTTATCAGACCCAGATATGTCGATTCCCCCAGTGTTGGAATTACTTACATTTTTTGGTAAAATATCTGGTTTCAAAATAAATAAAGATAAATCCAAAATCCTGCTAATTGGGGGAGCCCTATCCACAACATCCCAGGGAGGGATCCCGTTTAAATGGGTGAAAGAGAAAATTAGGTATTTAGGAATACAGATTCCAACCAGGATCTCCAAATTATACCATCTGAATTATGGGTTACTTCAAGGAAGATCTTTGAAGATATTAACAGATGCCAAACACGTCCTCTGACTTTTACAAATAGGATTGATACAGTCAAAGTCAATGTGTTACCCAGATACCTATTTTTATTTACAAACCTACCCATCCCTTTCCCACATAAAGACTGGAAGGAACTTAAACATAAACTCTCTAGATTTATTTGGGCAGGGAGAAAGCTGAGGAAGAGATGGGAGCTTCTTACGGTAGATAAGAGCAAAGGGGGGAGAGGGATACCCAATTTTTATAACTATTACAGAGCAGCACAAGTTCTCCCAATCCTAAAAATATTAAACACGGATCAGAGTGGGGGTTGGTACTTAATGGAAACAGAGGCCCACCTCACGGTGCCTTGAAATTATTACCATGGATATCCACACAGCCAGACGTTAAATTAATCAAGAACAGATGGACCAAACATACAATAAAGCTCTGGTTAGACACACGGCAATGGTGGGAGATTCCGAGTCCGGTCTGGGAATATGTTCCTCTAAATCATCTCCCTAAGTTCCCCACTAGTCAAGAGGATAGCTGCTTTTCCAGGTGGAGAGGGATGGGGTTAAACAATCTTACCCAGATCATAGAGAGAGAAGAGGTCAAATCATTTACTGACCTGCAGAGAGAATATAACCTCACAAGAACAGATTTTTTTAAATACCTGCAATGCAGGCACTACATCGCTACCATGGTAGGGGTGGGAGCCTTAAAAACCCGTCCTCCTCCTCCTTTAATAGCTACCCACCAAAAAAGTCACATGGCTGACCAGAAAGGATATATCTCACTCATATATAAGGCTCTACAAGAAGATGTGGGGAAAGTACAAGTGGCTAAAATAGAGAATGAGTGGCAAAAGGAACTGAACACTATAATAACTGAACTGGAATGGGGCAAAATCTGTTGGGGAATCCCTAAAACCACCAGCTCTCCTGGGTGGAAAAAATTTAAGTGGAAGGTCACCTCTAGATATTTTATTACTCCGGTGATCTCTGCACACTATACTAATCCTCCTACGGACCTATGTTGGAGGGATTGTGGAGAAAGGGGTACATATACACAATTTTTTTGGGAATGCCCCAGATTAGAGACTTTTGGCAGGAAATCATGCAGGCTTTGCAAAACATTTTCCATCTTCAGGAAAATCTCTCAGTTGTTAATATAATATTAACTCTGACCCCAAAGAAAATTAGAACAAAGAACCAAAAATACTTATTTTATATTCTGGTAACTGCAGCTCTTAAGGTTATCACTCAGCAGTAGTTTAAAAAAAATCACTGACCAAAGGCACGTGGAGCAGTAATATTAAGAAAATCAAAGTCATGGAGGCGGTCACCGCACGGTTAAATCTAAGAGTGGATCAATATAATGCGAGATGGTTACCATTTTATGATTATATCGAAGATACTGAAGGAATTTCAGTTCTAGATCAACTTCTTCAGAACTGAGGGGCATAATCCGAGAGATGGGTCATAAACTGATAGTAAGGAGATAAGGGTGAGAAAATTTAAAAGTAACATGAGACTTAAACAAGGAAGCTTTGATTGAATGGAGACCAGACGGTTAAGAGTTAAATCCACGTCGAATAAAAAAGTTTGTGTAGCTGAGGGGCAGTAAGGTAGTTATCTATCTCTTGGAGTTATGATATATTGCTGTTATAGTTTCATGTACTAGGAAAGAAAATATTAACTGAAGGCAGTTCATTGGAAAGCAACTGATGTTAAAAATAAGAAGATCTGGAATGTATAAATAAGCTGATTAATTGCCATAATATGGCTATGTATTGAGAATGGAATTCTGCCTAAGTTGTATCACTATGATAAACTATAAATAAAAAAATAATTAAGTTAAAAAAAAAAGTTTTAAAGGGTTCATCTCTGTACACCTGGTTAGGTGCCCGTAGGCAAAGATATCTGGCCCCCCAAAGACAGATATATCTGAGCCTGTGCATTGGGTATGCTAACAAGAGGTCAACAGTTTGAATCCCTCCAGAACTTGAGACCAAATGTTGATCCGAACTCACAAAAACAGACAAGAGGGTTACCTTGTCTGTTATACTGTTCACAAGACTGCGCTCAGAGGTTGGCACTTTGGGAGTAGAGGGCCTGACCTGCTGAGTGGGTTTGTGACAGGAGTAAGATTAGAGGTAGGAGTGGGGGGGTGGTAAGCAGTGAAGGGAGAGCAAAGCATGCTGAGATGTAGGCTGGGGGGAGGAAGGTTTAATAGGGGATGTGAGTCATGGAGAGGAGCAGAGGTATAGGAGGAGAGTTAAAGAGAAGTAAAGCAGGAGCAGTTAGATGAGAGAAAGTTATGTAAGGCAGAGGCGAAGGAGGAGGAGGAGTGTCATGTTTTTTTTTGGGGGGGGAGTTCCAGATTTGAGGGAAATGATGGGTAAAGCCTGACTGACTGATGAGAGTGGTTAGGCAGGGGACCAAAAAAGTGCGAGTGTCAGAGGATCTGAGGGAGTGGTAGGGGGGAGGGGGAAGAGAGTGAGCATGAGAGGTTGGAGGGGAAGTTCTCCTAACCAAAATTTAGAAGTGAGTTTGGCACAATGAGTGAGGCACCTGTTGGCAAGTGGAGGAACAGACAGGGTGTGGTAGACATCACAGTGATGCATGCGTGATGGAGCATCAAGGGCAAATTGACAGAAGGAGTTAAGGAGTGTCCAGTCTGGTTAGGGAGGATTTGGAAGTGGCAGTGGTGTAAGTGGTGAACAAGAAGTACAGGAACTCAAACATTGGCACAAATGAAAAGCAGAATTATGATCCTCGCTTTGAAGGATAACTCTTGGGACTTGAGTGGCAGCTGGACCTTTTTCTGCTGTTGACATCTTTGTTTCTATATTTTTTTTCAATCCAGACACATCTGTATAGATATTGATGTACCCAATAAAAGATACCAAAGTATTTCTGAAACAAATTAAATTGTTCTGCAGCAAGTCCAATTTCGTGATGGAATCCACTGATCTCAGGTTATAGGCCAAGAAATGACCCTTATGTTACTGTTGTAAGAATTTCATTTCAAATATCAGTAGGAAGAAGTATAGGAACTCTGTTCCTGCTGCAAAAAAGGTACAGGAACTGAGTTGCTGTGCGTTTCTGCTCACTTTCATCACTGGGAAGTGGCACCAGAGACTACATCACAGTAGTCAAAAATGGGGGGGATCATCTTCTGGACTAGTTCACGCCGTGCCATAGGAGGGATGCAACGTACAGTTCCTGAATAAGTCACCAAGCTTGGGACGCAGTTTTTTCAGGATGGCGTCAATGTGGCCAGAGAAGTTGAGGTGTTGGTCCAACCAAACCCCAAGGTATCTGAATGAGGAGGTGTCCTCTAGGATTGTCCGATCAAGGGTATGGAAAGAAGGTAAAGGGTGGAGCCTAGAGAGTCTCTGCCTAGTGCCAAAGGTCATGGAGACAGTATTTTTGGCATTTAGGAATAGTTGATGTGAGGCAAACCATAGCTGAAGCTGGTGGATGTCATGCTGAAGGGTGGTTACTGTATTAGCGGAGCATTTGCCAGAGGAGAACAGGACAGTGTCGTCAGCATACATATGGATAGAGGAGGAGGAAGGGGAACATACTGAGGGCAAGTCATTTAGGAAGATGTAGCGTGATTGAGCTCCCAACCCACCTACCTGAATGGATTTCGGAGTGGCAGCATGTTGCACATATCAGAGTCATGTATTGGAATCTGTGAAACAAAAAAACATTTATAAAAAGTAAACAAATGCACAAGATAATCATACAGCATCAATATTTCCAGCATGGAACTCCCCCAAATATGCGGTTTCCGACATAATCCGGAACAGGATGGCTAGCACTGTGTTTCCCATATGTGACCACGGCATGTTTTCGAACCACAGCATTTTGAGCACAATTGGAGAAGCACAGTAATACTGCATGAACATTTCGAGCAACAATCCACAAAGAACAGTTCAGTGATGAACAACACATTTGGTAAGACCTTTTATCATTCATTTTGCACTCTGCCATCTACTAGTAATCATTGATTTGAGCAAAATCAGGAAGTGTACAGCCAATGGAAAAATGGAATATCACTTCGCCACAGAGGATTCCTAAGACTTGTAACATGCGCAAGGACGCATACTATGCAGGGAGCCAAAACCTTTTTCTTGCCCATGTTACAAGTGAATTAACCCACTCCAGAGCGTGGGTCTCTCAGGTATTACTGTATGGCTGGGTGGTTGGAACCACTCATCCTTTGGCCTCGTGGTCCAACCCCACCCTCTAGCCATACATTAATACCTGAGAGAGCCACACTCTGCCAAGGGATAATTATTACTTAAATGTACAGTTGATGAGAAGCGGCCCGCTGAAAGAGATCCCTGGGCAGATCTGCACTCATTATGTGTGGAGAAAACTGATTTCCAAAAGGCAGCCATTTAAATTCATGGCAAAGCAGGCAATATTGTTCCCAAAGAAAACACTTGCAGCATGGACAGTTATGTGGCCCTCCACCAGCCATAACGATCACTGCTCACTGAGACTGGTAGTCAGTGTAAAAGTCATGTTTCATGGCATAGACATTTGTGGCAATGTCCGGCCTCTCTGTCTATGTCCAGTGCAGTTTCTTCTGTCAGAGTGAGTGACCAAGAGACACACCAGGATGAAGAAGTTGCTGCAATCCTCTGTCTCTCTCTGTGGCTCACTCTGTGTTTCTTGCAGTGCCTGCTTGTCCTTCGTTTGGTGCCCCCCCCCCACAGTCAGCAAGACATTTCATTCAGAATTGTGTCGCCGATATCTGTCCCTTGCCTAGATGCCCCCCCAAGCACCACAGAATGTGTGGCAATGCAGCAACCAGGATCATTTGGTATGGAGTGCACTGAACTGTGTTTTTTTTTTTTTGAAATGGTACTTTATCCCTCCTACTGCCTGCCAACTCCGACTCTTCAGGGCATCCAATGGGTCATCCTCCTGCCACTTGCCCACTGGCACCTACCTTCCAGTCCCCCATGTAGCTGTGGTTTGCTCCCCGAGTGGGGACGAGGTGGGGAGAAGCCCCTGTAATCCTTCATTTCATCGGGACTGAAGGCGGTCGGCGAGCAGTGGCAAATCGGAGGCATGCCCGGGGAAGCCCGTCATCCCGGAGCCGACAGGTGTGTTTCCGCTTTTTCTCCTCCCCAGTGCAGTGCACTCCCTTGACATCAAGGCATTGGACGCCGACGTCCACTGCACATCAGAGCCCCCCCGTTCCCTTCAAATCGGGGCTTGCGTTCCCCCCCAACCCTGCCCGAGAGTTATGCAAGAGCAGTGGGTATCGACCCTCCCACCCCGCTCCCCTGGAGATAGCGAGCTGTCGTTGGATGCTCAAGCCGTTCTCCCACTGGTGACCTGAGTCCGCTCCCAAACCCAGGTCGCCGGCATGGAGTGAGGTGTGGTGTCCAGCGCCTCAACCCTCAGCACCACCGGGCCGTGCTAAGCTGTGTTTTTATAGTGACAATTCCCCAAGTTACAAGATCAGAGAGCCAGGCTGAATGATATACTCCTACCAAGCAGCACACCATGGTGAGGAGTGTGGGACAGGCACAGAGGACCCCCCCCAAGATGATGCAGTGTATTCTCCGCAACCCCTGACTGTGGAG
The DNA here is from genome assembly GCA_016271365.2 of Neoceratodus forsteri. Classification (NCBI taxonomy): domain Eukaryota; kingdom Metazoa; phylum Chordata; order Ceratodontiformes; family Ceratodontidae; genus Neoceratodus; species Neoceratodus forsteri. The sequence goes on along the minus strand of CM028136.1, from coordinate 47,807,466 downwards.
AGACACAAGACACTGCTGCAGAGGGAGGGAAAGAGAGAGCGTGAGTGAAACAGCGCACATGCAGCATTATGAACAGAGCTGCTGTGTTATGGTGTGTGCAAAAGATAAACTGTGCCAATGTTGTTCTCAGCAGTTGTCCTTGGCATACTCAGGGAAGGAGAGAGACAATTGGTGCAGGCAGAGTTCATGCAGCTGGAGCTGTTTGCGTGCTGCACAATTGTAGCTTCTGTGACCAGACCAACAGACGCTCCCCTGGGCACGGCTTGCTGAATCTTGTGTGGTGTGGGGGGGGGGGAGAGAGAGAAGCATGCAGGCAGAGAGCTTGGGAAAGTCATGCAGCAGGAGCTGCAGTCTTGCTCACATTAATGCCAGCTGTTACCCACACTGTCCCTGTCATTCCTGCAGAGAGAGACAGTCTGCACTGTATGAGGGCACTGAACAATCTGCCTGTAGAGCTGCATAAACCATTTAAACAGTGGGGCTACATTTTGTGCTGGAAGGATAATAAATAAAACTTGCAGTTTTCTATCATTTTATGTCATTTTGCTTTATTTTTGCATCCCTGTACTTACCCCATGTTATAAGCGCAATTACCCACTCCAGGGTGTGCAGTTACTTGGGATTAAGCAACACCCCAGGTGCTATGCCGGCCTACCGGTACAGCAGTAGCACTACCACTTGTGATGCCAGTGACCTGGAGTTGGGAGTGAGCTTGGATTGCTGGAGGGCCAGCGGGGAGGAGAACTGAGTGCACAGGGGCTGCTCTTCTCTTCCGGGGAGGTTGGGATGCGGGTCCCGATGCTTTACTGCCACCTGAGTGACCACGGGTGGTGGTGCAATGGGGCTGCAGAGTGATTGGGAGGGGAGGACACTGGCCAGGATCTGTGTGCCCAGCTTTCTTGGATCCCATTGGGTGCTGGGGCCCTCAAGGCAGAGACCATAAAATCAGGAAAAATACTGCATCGGACACCAGCAGAAGTGACCCGGCTGCCCAAGATTTCCTAACCAGGCTTCTTGGGGAACCAATTGGACTGCCCGATGCACACTAATGAACTGGGAGGGGACTACCTGGGACCCCTTCCCTCCCTGCCCGGGGGGGGGTGCATATCTGAGGCAAAATGGGTGCAGGTCCAATGGTGCATCCGGGAGTTACCCGGGGCGGAGCTAGAGGATACTCAGCCAAGGATCCTGGAAGAATGGGGGTTGAAGTGGAGAGAAGGGGGCATAGAAAGAAAAAAAAAACACACCCCAGGTGCCATGAGGGCACTCAGCCCACCCAGCCTGCGGTCTCGAGCCTCACAATGCACCCAGGGTGTTGATTAATCCCCAATAACCACACACCCTGTCATGGGTTATTGCTTACGAACACCATTCACTTTTGTACCTGCCCTTAACTCCTTTTACCCTATGGAAATGCACTATATATTGTACATGTATAATTTTAATTTTTACTGCTTCATGTCCATGCCTACGCCTGTGATTTCGAGTGCGTTGTCATTTTGTATAGTGCTGCTGTACTGTCTCCCTTGTACTTCCTCCCCCAGGACGCCTCTGGTATTGGAAACGGGCTATTATGGCTCAGCTGGCATTTCCTATTAAAACTCTTTCAGTAAGTAAATAAATAATCCCAAGCGTGATCTGTAAATAATGTTTCTCACTTCATTATAATAATTATTAACTGACTAAGGTAATTGGGTTAACTATGCAATTTAAGAATGTACTTTATCGTACAGTGTATGTGAACAAATATAAATCACGTAATAATTTCACGCAATAATGTTTTCATAACCATTTTGATGGATTACATCCATTTAATGTATAGTTGTGGGCCCAGTATTTCTTAAGTAATACTTTATTTTGGTAAATTTTTTTTTGCACCTTCCCTTGTACCTCTGACCTATCACTCCTTCTGGCTGCTCAACGCTCCTGTCTGCCTGTCAGTCTCACCCTTCACTGCCACTTCCTGCTACCAGACTCCTCAGGTACACCACATCCTCAGAGGGTCTGGCTTATCCCTGCCAGGGCCCCCCTTCCTGGGGGAGGAGGAGGGGAGTAGCATTCAGGGGGCCTCTGAGATATGCAGGGCTGGGGGGCAAGAGCAATGCACTAGGGGGACTGTGGTGTGGAGTCATGAGGCAGCCATCATCTCGCAGACTGAGACAGGTGCTAGCTGCCATTTTCTGGGTCCCTTTCCGCACCCCAGTGGTGTACACTGTGGTGATGCTCAGGAAGTAGAGCCAGCTGACGTGTAGTCACCCTCGGTGGCTAGGCTTCACACACCATCAGATGTAGCTCTCCGAGCGGTGCTCCGCAGCACGCTCTCCCAAGAGGAGAGCATCTGCATGCATGCTCTGTCCCCCTCCCTGCTGACCTCTGCTTCTGATGTCCTGGGCTCAGGGCTCGAACCGGGTTTCCAGCATGTCAAGCAGGTACCCCACCAGTCAGCAGTATTGTTTGCTTTAAAGCACTTCTGCAGAACATGCTACTGGTTTTGTTTTTGACTTGTTCTATAAAGCAAATCAGAAATTTGTTTCAGAAATGTAGTTAGCGGTTTTTGCTAATCTTTAAAAATTGTTACTAGCAGCTAGTATGGATTGAGGATAACTTTTACAAAATGACTATTTTTGCTCTGTAATATACACTCCAGAAGAGTGCAACAGCAGGAAAAATTACTACAGTTTAGTATTTTTAGTATTTTTTCCACCACAATTGTGGAAAACTTACCACAATCTCTGGGAAGAATTACCGCAACTCAGTACTTTTTATCGTGTGTGAGTGTGTGTGTGTGTTGGTGTGGGTGGTATGGGGTGAACTGTGGATTAACTTCTCCCCGATGTAGCAAATCAGTTGATTAGTAACCTTTGCTAATCACGGCTGCATCTGATTAGGAAATCGCGTTTTTCCGGTTGCAAACTATGATGGACCCTGCTTATGTGATGCCTTGGTAAAGTGTGTTGGAAAGCTGCCTGGATGAGAGATGCTACACATTATAAGTTGGCTTTGTAATATTAAAGTGATCTGACTGTGGTTCAGCTCCTGTTATGTTCAAGGACTTTTGATTAATGACTTCCCAGTGGAACAATGCCCCCAACCCCATACAAAAAGGATCAGTCTGCATATAACAAATACTTTGGGAGCAGTAGCTTCCCTCTTCTTACATGTAGTCACTACTAGCAGTTTCCACTCTCCACAGCTATGAGTGAGAAGACAGTGAAAAAATACAACCAACATGTGTGTAGCAGGGACATGAGTCCACAGAGAGAGAACTGCAGGAAAGAGTAGTCAGTAGTATGATGTTGATAGCTCCCCCCCACCGCACTTGCACTACCCTGTGCTATAGCAACTACCAGACAGAGTCACCCAGTTAAGCACTTTTACAGATGGAAATGGTTATAAGCAGTGATTCAGGAACTTACCCCATAAATTCAGTAAAATTGTCCCTGCAACAATAACCAAAAAAAAATTACTCAGGACAAACTTCAAGGAGCACTGTCAGTATACCAACTATTTGTCTTGCTTTCTGTGTGCAGGGCTGAGTAATATTCCAAATGGGACATTTGTTGGCATAGAACGTGAAATAACTCGGGGCCACAGCTTACGCCAGGAACATTAAATTCCATTCTACTTCCATCTACTAATTCATTTGCTGGCAAAAAGAAAAACGGAGTCCAGACCAATGTATTTGTAATGTCACTTGTCTTCTTAGGTTTGATTTATAAGTGTATAAACCAGTATGACATCACTGAGACTGCATAAGCAGCCGCCAGTGTGCCGGAGTACATGAGCCGCAGCTCCGTGTTGGCTCTCTGTAAGTAACACATCCAAAGATATCCAACTGGGCCAGCCAGTGGCAGTGCACGTGGAAGGCTTGGGAGTGACCTCTGGTGACTGGTCACCCTACTAGTTGGCCAGCAGAGGGCAGACACACCACAGAAGTGATACAGTCACTCTCGAGGAAGGGAGGGCTAATGCAAAATGCTCTCCATTGCCCCCTGTGGCTGAGCAGTGAATGAGACTTGGCATGGCCTACGAGGAAATATAGAAACAGAATTTGTCAGCAGAAAAAGACCTTCTGGCCCACCCAGTCTTCCCTAAAGTCCTTTCCTACTGTTCTACCATAGACCCTAATTGATCTCCGGCCTTACCCCCAACCCCCACCCTGTTAATAATGTCCCTCTGTGTCTATCCCATGCATGTTTGAAGCCTGTTACTGTTTTGCTACCCACCACCTCTTCTGAGAGGCTGTTACAGGCATCTACCACCCTTTCCATGAAGAAATGTTTCCTCACATCCACTCTAAGTCTCCCCCTTCCAGCATCATATCATGCCCCATTGTCCTTGAGCAGCTCTTTCTGTGCAATATGCCACCCTCCTTGCCCTTACTGATACCCTTGAGGTATTTGAATGTTTCTATCATGTCTCCCCGTTCTCTCCTTTTCTCCAATGAGTACATATTTAACTACCCAAGTCTTTCCTCATAGTGCTTTTTTATTTTAAATATTCTTTATTTTTCTTTTTTATCTTTCACCACAGCCGAGATTGTATAGTAAAACAATTACAATAATCATATTTGGCTAATAATTATACAGAGATAGCAAAATTTCTTCTCATGTACATTTGTAAGTATTATTTACATCAGTTTAGGGCAAGGAGCTTTTAGTTACCTTTCCAAGTGTAAAAAACCTGAGTTAGTAGCATCATGGGTTTCCTCATAGTGCTTTTGATGCAGGCCATGCACCATTTTGGTTGCCCTTTCTCTGTGTTGCCTCCACCCGAGGAGATCTCTACTTCCACCCTCTCCTCTGAGATATGGGAGCACAAATGAAACAATGTTTTCTATGAGCACTAGCCAGCGTCAAGCAAGAGACAGGCAGACAAAATGGTTAAAATACTGTATCTGTATGGGGGGAGCCTTATATAGTGTAAGAGACAGCTGAGAGGTTTGTGAGGCTCCTTGTAACAGCCTCAGCTCTATCAACAGCAGGCCAAAAAAGAGCTCAGCTGACTTTGGGGGTACATAACACTGGCTTTTAAGATGGCCACTGAGAGCCTTATCTGCTATTTGGTAGTCACAACATCTGACCTGAATCACCAGGATCAGCCTGCAGTTTGGCGTGATGAAGACACTGTTGTTTAGCATGTTCTGGGATTTGTAATGAATCTTGTATTGCCACTGGTGTGTCTAGAGAAAATCAAAGCCAGTGACGACTCCCTCCAGAGATATGCAGCAGGTTCTCACAATCTGAAATACCGCACTGGCTGTTGTGAAGGAACTGCAGGGCAGAACATGGAACATGAAAGCCTCCACTTGTAGGCTAATTGAGAGCCTGATACATGCTGAGGAAAGGATGGAGCAGAAGACTGAGGAGGTTGGGCACCAAATATATGACCTCAAAAAGATACTGCTGGTAGGGTTCCCAGTGCGTGCAAAGCAAGGAAATGTGGCCCAGTTCTTGAGCCACATCCTGCTGGAGTTCCTGAGCCTTAACATGGAGTTGCAAGCGGAGACTGAACATGCTGATCACTTCTGGGGCCTGCACTGTATGGATGCTAACTGGCTGAGCCTAGTCAGTGATCTGTCATTTTATAAATGGGCCATAAAAGTGCAAATTCTGTATGTCATGGCAGCTGGTGACAGTGTCAGCACTAGTATCTATGCGTTACCACACATCCGAGCCAATAACCATCGCCAACCGATCAACCTACCCCAGTTCCATAAGCAAGGAGAGTGGGGGAAAAAACACAATGGAAAAAACATAGGAACATAGAATTTGTTGACGGAAAAAGACCGCTTGGCCTACCCAGTCTGCACAGATGGTCTCTGCCTAATCTGTCTCTGCATACTCTAACTGGTTTCCAGCGTCCCTACCTTCTCCCTGCCCATTTACTAACATTTCCCTATTTCTATCCCACACATGCTTGAACCCCCTACTGTTTTTGTCTCCACCATCTCTGCTAGCAGTCTGTTCCAAGCATCCACCACCCTTTCGGTTAAGTAGTACTTCCTCGCATCCCTCTTAAACTCCCCCTCCACAGTTTCATTGCATGTCCTCTGGTCCTGGTGCTCTTTCTCATTTGAAAGAGACTCCCCTCTTGTACCCTGTTCAGCCCTGTGAGGTACTTGTAGGTGTCTATCATGTCCCCTCTCTCTTTCTTCACATCCAGGGTGTACATGTTGAGCTCTGTCAGGCTCATCTTGTAGGGCTTTTGATGCAAGAAAAGGATAAAAAAAGAGCAAATAACAAAATACAACTAATATAGAATGTGTTGGCAGAAAAGGACCGGTAGGCCCATCTAGTCTGCCCTATTTTCCCTGCGTAACACTATACCCTGGACTCTATTTGGTCACAGGTGCCACCCCCCGCCTCCCTTACCTCTGCTTATTATACCCTTGTGCCTATCCCACACATGTTTGAAGCTCCTCATTGTCTTTGCTCCTACCACCTCTTTTGGCAGGCTATTTCAGGCATCCTTCATCCTTTGTTTGAAGAAGTTTTCCTCAGACCCCTCTTAACCCCCTCCCCATGTTTCATAGCATGTCCCCGTGTCCTGGTGCTCTTCCTCAAGGGAAAGAGACTCCCCTCCTGCACCTTGTTCACCCCTGTGAGGTACTTATAGGTTTCAGTTGTGCCCCCTCTCATGCTCCTCTCCTCCAGAGAGTGCATGTTGAGCTCCCGCAGTCTCTCCTCATAAGGTTTCTTGTGCAACCCCCTCAACATTTTGGTAGCCCTCCTAGGGACCATTTCCACCCTGTTGATGTCTTTGCAGAGGTGCAGCCTCCAGAACTGGACACAGTACTCCAGGTGGGGTCTCACCAGTGAGCGATACAGAAGCAACACCACCTCCCTTCTACTGCTAGAGATCCCCTTCCCTATGCACCCCAACTTCCGTCTCACCTTGCCCACTGCCCTGCCACCTTGAGGTCATCACATATGATTACCCTGAGGTCCCTCGCTTGCTTGGTCACTGTAAGTACCTCCCCTCCCATCTTATACTCAACCCCCGGGTTTTCCCTCTCTAGGTGCATGACTTTGTACTTTTTTGGTGCTGAAACCCAGTTGCTACTCCCTTGACCATTTCTCTAGTTTCCCCAGATCCCTTTGCATCTTCTTCACCCCCTCCTGGGGGTATACATTTAAAACATAGAAACTCGTTTCCCTGAGTCTTACAATCCTGATGCCGGGTGCTTGAAACACGGTTGCCCGACATCAAGATTCTGTCCACGGCGGAGTTTGTTCTGTTAATTAAGGGGGGGTGGGGTGCCCCCAAAAACATGTAAAAAAGTTTGCTGTGGGCAAAAATACCGATGTCAGGCACCCGTGTTTTGTGCAGCCGGCATCGTGATAGTGAAACTCGGGCGACAGAGTTTCTATATTTCATAATATATCCCTACGGGGTGTCCACCCTGTTGCAGATTTTTGCGTCTTCTGCAAAGAGACACATCTTCCCCTCCAGTAACTAATAACATAAAAATTGGGGAGGGAGCTCTGAGCTTACCTCTTCAAGAGCAAGGAAGCCTCCCTTGAGAAGGAAAAAAAGGTGGATTAATCAGAAAAGCAGGGAAAGAGATCACCCCAAACATACTTCTGCTCTGCCGTTGACCAGAATTCCAGAATAGACACAGGTCAACACATTGGGAGGTAGGCTAGGCTGAGGCAGGAAGCCTTGGCCAGGAAGGGTTGATGGTGGGCAGGTTCCAGGTGGGAGACAGGGGAATTAATAGGGGGAAAAAAACAAAGGAGGAGCAACCTGCTACATTACATAGAATTCATGCTTAGTTACTAAGAGCCCCTGTCGAACAAGTCCAATTATAGCACAATTCATGGCCATGTAAACCTGGCAAACTCAAAGCCCATCCTTGATCTGGAGGAACCCTGACTGGGTTATGGAGGGGGAGGGGTTCCAGGATGGGGTGTGTGGTTATACCAGTTTGTCATAATAATGGCCTCTTGTGGTCAACTGTGATGTCTCGATATGGTAACAGTGGACAATGGCCTCTGAAACCAATAAAAGTTTGTGGGTGCAGCAAGACTCATAATGCACTATCTGATCCAGCTTTGTAGTGAAAAAACATGGACACAAAAACATTGTCATCAGAAAAAGGCCTTACGACCCTTCCAGTCTACTCAACCTTACCTGGGGCAGGATACTCATACCCTCTCTGGGACAAGTTATGAGTACCCGGCCTGGGGCAGGTTATGAGTACCCTAGTGGTCACTCATTCCTCTTTCCCTTGTGCCATCCTCCAGCCCTCCTTCACCAGCCCCATGTGCTTATCCCACCTGTGCTTAAATCCCACTACTGATTCAGCGCAGAGACCACCTCCCTTGGTTATTTATTCCACTTTCCCCCACCCTTTTCACTAAAGAAATACTTTTAGGGCAACCAACACCAGTGGACACAGAAATTGGGTGCTCCTGCATGTCAAGCTTCAAATGGCAAAAATATAAATTTAAAGTCCTTTTCTTGATATCAAAATTGAGATATCTTGATATCAAGAGCTCATTGAGGAGATCTGGATGATATCAGTTTTAGTAAAACAAAAGCTGGGCAGATCTCATGCAGCTGCTCCGCCAGACAGCAGGAATTCAAGGCAGTGGATGCTGACTGCGGAGGCTGGGGCAAGCGGGTGAGTAACGGAGAGTGAGGTTCATGATAAACACAGCCATACAATCAAGCAATACAAAAGCAAGAGTATTGGACTTTAGGAGGGCTGACTTTGGGAAAATGAGAGAGTGCCTCATAAAAGCACTAGCAAACAGGCAAGAAGGAGGGGTGGAGGAACAATGGGGAGTAATCAAAACAGCCATCACAGAGGCAACAAGCCTTTGTGTAAAGCAAATCAACAAAACATAATGAAGGAAAAAAACGCTATGGTTCTCAAAAGAGGTGGCAGGGAAGGTTAAGGAGAAAAGGATAGCATTCAGGAAATGTAAGGAAACACAGGAGGAGAAGGACAGAGAACTTTATCAGTTAAAGCAGAAAGAGGCTGAGAAGGCAGTCAGAATAGCAAAGGCCCAAACCGAGGAAAGGATAGCCAACTCTGTTAAGAAGGGGGATAAGACCTTTTATAGGTACATTAGGGAGCGAAGAAAGACCAAAGGAGGGATACTGAGGCTTAATAAAGGGGAGGGAATGTGGGTAGAGGGTGACAGTGAAAAAGCAAGGATACTGAATGAATATTTCTGCTCAGTATTCACAAAGGAAGAGGAGGGGGAGTTACCTAAACCAAACAAGAGAAACACTCTGAAGACGGGGGTCGATACCAGTCCATTTATAGAAGAAAGGGTTCTGAAAGAACTAATAAAATTGAAGGTGGACAAAGCAATGGGGCCTGATGGGATTCATCCAAGAATTCTAAAAAAACTAAGGGTAGAACTAGTGACACCGCTGACTACTCTCTTTAACAAATCATGGGAGGATGGGGTAGTACCTGAGGACTGGAGGAGGGCGGATGTGATTCCTCTTCACAAAAGTGGGAGCAGGACAAAGGCAGAAAACTACAGACCTGTTAGTTTGACTTCAGTGGTAGGTAAAATGATGGAATCACTTCTGAAGGAAAGAATTGTTGAGTACCTAGAGGCCAGTGGGGCACAGGACCCAAGGCAGCATGGATTCACGATGGGAAGGTCGTGTCAGATGAATCTAATAGATTCCTTTGACTGGGTGACCAAAGTAGAAGACCAGGGAGTGGCTGTGGACATGGCTTACCTAGATTTTAGTAAGGCATTTGATACAGTCCCACACAAAAGATTAATACACAAGTTAGCCAGCCTTGGAGTGGGTCCCAAGATGGTAGCCTGGATAAAAAATTGGCTAGACAACAGGACGCAAAGGGTAGTAGTAAATGGAGTCCACAGTGAAGAAAGGAGGGTTACTAGTGGGGTACTGCAGGGTTCAGTACTGGGACCGGTCCTTTTTAATGTCTTTATAAGTGGCATTGCAGAGGAACTGGAAGGAAAAGTATGTCTCTTTGCAGATGACACAAAGATCTGCAACAGGGTTGATACACCAGATGGAGTGGAAAGGATGAGAAGGGACTTGGCAAGGTTGGAGGATTGGTCAAATGTATGGCAGCTCAGATTCAATGCAAAGAAGTGCAAGGTAATGCACCTGGGAAACAAAAACCCAGGGCAAGAGTACACAATGGGGGGTGAGATACTGACAACAGTAAAAATAGAAAGGGATCTGGGGGTAATTATATCAGATGACCTAAAGGTGGGCAAGCAATGTGAGAGGGCAGTAAGGAAGGCTGGGGGGATACTGGAATGCATAGGGAGAGGCATCAATAGTAGAAAACAGGAAGTTGTTATCCCTCTGTACAGGCATTTGGTGAGATCCCATCTGGAGTACTGTGTGCAGTTCTGGAGACCCCATCTCCACAAAGACATAGACAGAGTGGAGGCTGTCCAGAAGAGGGCAACCAAAATGGTGCAGGGTCTGCACCAGAAGACATATGAGGAGAGACTAAAGGAGCTTAATATGTATACCCTTGAGGAAAGGAGGGAGAGGGGGGATAGAAACTTTCAAGTACCTCAAGGGAATCAACAAAGTCCAAGAGGGTGGCATCTTTCAGAAAAAGAGATGTGCAAGAACAAGGGGGCACAATTTGAAGATAGAGGGAGGACAGCTTAGAGGTAATGTGAGGAAATATTTTTTTACAGAGAGGGTTGTGGATGCTTGGAACAGCCTCACTGAGGAGGTCGTGGAGTCAAGAACAGTGGGGGAATTCAAGAATGCATGGGACAGACATAAGGCAGTCCTAGTTGGGGGTAAAAGGAAGGAAGTAAGCTGTTGGTTAATTAGGATCTGCAGCTTATCTTTTAGATAAGAAAATGGGCAGACTAGGTGGGCCAAGCGGTCCCTATCTGCTGTCAAATTCTATGTTTCTATGAGGGAGCAGCGAGCCTTCCAACTTAGCACTACTGAACGCCATTCATGATTTGGACAGAAAAGTGGAGTTATTGGGCCCCCGTTTTTGACACCACGGAAGGAAAACTCAAAACTGTAACTAATAAGATGAAAGCAGCCACAGACTTGGCAGCTCAGTCAGTAGTAGCAGTTACAGGACCATCGTTGAAAATAAAAAACTGGTGAGACTGACCTCAAGCACCTTCAGAACAGTGCTCAAAGCAGTAATGTATAGCTCCAAGGAATCCCAGGAGGAACCAAAGATACCAAGCTGCATGGCTTCCTGTTGCACCTCTTTGAAACTCTACTGGGACTGCATCTTAAGGGTTTACTTGCCCGAGCATACCGTATACATTTCAAGTGAAAGCCACCCAATGTGGAGCAACTCCGTATGATCCAAATTAAGGTCCTGAGGTAACAAATGAAGGATAACATCCTTGCTGAGGCTGGAAAGAAAGGTCAGTTACAATTACAAGATGGGATGGCTTGCTTTCTGGTTCTGGACCTCAGATTTCGCCATAAGGCAGCGGCGCAAACGTTTTGAAGTGGCAAGATCAGGCCTGAGAACTTTGGGGGTAATGCATTCTGTGCAATTTCCCACCCGTCTGCATATTGTACATTATATGCAAGAAAGACTTATGTATAGTATATACTGACTCTAAGGAAGCCAGGGAGAGACTGGATACACTAAAAAGACACTTTGTGCAGAGAGAACGGGGACCTGTGTCTGAGGGTAAGGGAGCAGGTTGAAAATGGTCTGCTGTTAATATAATAACGTCCCACTAGACATGAATCATGCAGCATTCTCTTGCCTGTTATAAAATCTGTCTTGGGTGGCTGGTGAGCATTATCAGTTTCAATCACTTGTAAGGGTAAAATGGATGTTGCAGGTACCAGCCCTTAATCTTCATAAAACTGTTTGAATTTGGCAGTGCTTGGCATGTGGTTGGAGAGTCACAAGGGGAAATGAGTTAAAATGGCTGCTGCCTTGTGGCAGACGAGTGCGCTATGTGCACGTGGTGGCTAGATCTACAGCTCGAAGCTTAGTAGACAGATGATCTGTTATCCAGTGGAGCCTAACATGACCAGACTCCAGAGATTTGCAGTGTTTTCTCTTAGGTATACATAGGAGTTGCAAATGTTAAGTAAACCTCATGGTTCTAGAAAAGTGAGCTTTGTATTAATCGCAGTTTAACTGTTTACTATTTGTTTGGCTCAAAGAGCCCTTTTGAATAGTTATGCAGTGTCGCTGTTGATTATAAATTTCAGTGATTGCTGTAGTTCATTTGTAAGGAAGCATTCCCCGGCTTCTGCTTTCGAAACATGGCTGTAAAATACAATTTCTAGACATTACTGGGTCACACAATGTCATACGTGTGACACTGAAACATGCTCAAGCATGGAATTAACTTTTTGAAGCAATTATCGGACTGTTGACCCTCTCATTGCTGTAATGGCTGATGTCAGAAGCTATTTAGTACAAGTTTAATAATTATTAATCTTGGATGACCCCCTTATGTGGTAACACTGGAAGACAAGTTAATGCTATACTGAAATAACGATACTATGCATAATTGCTGTACTTGAAACTAAGCCGTTTTTGATATGTACAATGTATGTTTTAAAATGCAATAAAAATTAAAAAATATATACTTTCAGATGCCCTTCTTAAATCTCCTGTCAGTTTCATAGATTCCCCTCCCTCACGTGTCTGTGTTCTTGCTCACCGTGAACAATAACCACCTGTCCATTCTGTTTATCTCATGTAGAAAACTTGTACGTCTCTCTCAAGTCACCCCTCTCCCTTCTGACCTCCAGTGTGTGTACATGCCGAGGTCCTGAAGCCCGCCTCCTAGGGCCTCCCCTACTGACTATGAATCATCTTACTAAAGCCCTGTCCACACACAGGTTTTTGTAATGTTACAGGTAGTCTGTAACATTACAAAACCTGCAAACACAGTTCACATCCATACTACAGCACGCTTTTACCGTGCTCTGAACTGGTTTAAGAAACTGTGCTTGAAACCTGATCGGAGCAGGTTTCGAGCACGGTTGCCTTAAATCATTTTAACAGTGGTGTGGAAGCAAACCATACTGTAAAACAGTTTAAGGCAACTTCCTTGGGCTGTCTTGATAAATGTTGGCCTCCCAAAAGAAAAAGGGGATGATAATACTTACATCCCTGTCCTTGCCATGGGATCCTGAATTGATCGGTGCTATTTTTAGCCTGATCGGTTAACATGCCCATTCCCAAGTATCCCGGAGTGCATTGAGCACCTGCAGTGCTTTGTGCTGCAAGTATGCCTGGGAACTCCAACTTGCATCCTCCAAAGTTGACTGCTAGTGTGGATGGATGAACAACGTTATGAAAACCATTATACAAAACAGTTTTCAGAATGGTTCAGAATGGTTTCCAAAGTGCTGATAGCGTGGACAGGGCCTAACTCCTCTCCAAACCACACAAGGACGAGGGTCCTGGACTTTAGAAGGGCAGATTTTAAAGAAATGGGAGACTGTCTCAGAAGCAACCTAGCAGGGGTGGATTGTTGGGGAGGGGTAGAGCAGCAGTGGTGGAAATTAAGGGAAGGTATAGTGAAGACAACCGGCCTCTGCATGAAAATAGTGAGCAAAAGCAGAAGGAAGAAAGACCATTATGGTTTCCTAGGGAAGTGGCCAAGAAAGTGAAGGAAAAAAGTGAGGCATTCAGGAGGTACAAAGAAACACAGAGGGAATAGGATAGGGAGGGGTACCAGGTAAAACAGAAGGAAGCAGGGAGACGCAAACAGAGGAAATTCAATAAAAAACAATAGCCAATGGGGTAGAAAAATGGGACAAGGCTTCCTTCAGGTAAATAACAAGAATGGGAAGGCAAGGAGATAGATAGTGAGAATAAGGAGGATGGCAGAGGGTGACTGTGCAGAGAAGGAGCAGGAAAAAGCAGATATTCTGACCAGGTACTTCTGCTCAGTCTTCACAAATGGAGGGAGAGGGAGACAGACTACCAAACTGTAGCAGGAACAGTGGGGGGTGGACACAAGCCCATTTACTGAGGAAAGAGTCCTAAAAGGACTAGCAATCTGAACGTGGACAAGAGCATGAGACCAGACGGGATACACCCAAGAGGGCTAAGGGAACTCAGGGAGATGCTTGCAACACCACTGATGGCCTTATTCAACAACTTACTGGAACCAGAAATGGTTCCAGAGGACTGGAGGAGACCTGACGTGGTCCCACTCCATAAGAGCGGCAGCAGGAAGGAGGCTAGCAACCTTAGACCCCTTAGTTCACATAAGAAATGTGGAAATTAATGGAAACCTTGCTAAAAGTAAGGCTAGTGGAAGATCTTGTATCCACCGGGTTACAAGACCAAAGGCAGCATGGATTCACGATGGGGGGTCATGCTGGACAAATCTGATTGATTTCTTCAACTGGGTGACAAAGGAAATAGATCATGGAAGGGCAGTAGACATGACCTATTTAGACTTCAGTAAGGCCTTCTGTACTGTGCTACGTAGGAGACTGCTAAAGAAATTGGTCAACCTAGGGGTGGGACCCAAAGAGATAAACTGGGTAAAAACTGATAATAGATAGGTGACAGAGGGTGGTGATAAATGGCACTCACTCTAACGAAGGGAGAGTTATAGAGAGGTTGTGGGATAAGAGATGGACCAGACACCAAACTTCAAGTTCAACACACAAGCTCTGTGTGATGTTTATTCAAAATGCAGGAGGTAACATTCAGCAATGCCATATCCCTTCTTTAGTACATCAGTTTGTAGAAACAGACTATGCAAGTCTTTCCGCTACACTTAGCCAGCACCTACTGATCTCTGATCCAACTTAACTGTTGAGATTTAGCCTGCCCTATGCGGGTCTTGTTTGCTTGGGTGGTGGGGGCTCAAATAATGATAAAAAACAAAACAAGCTTAAGGCAAAAAACCTTAGTGCAGAAACATTGAATCAAGGGTTACCCCAAAGGGCACTGGCAATAAGCTAAGTTTCAAAGAAACACAACATCACACATACTTCCATAATGTAAAGCATTATGGGATATATGCAAATCACCATGACATTTCAAATGTGTTTAGTTTATAGCAATTTACATTCATTTAACAACAAAACCAGCTTAATTTCTACAATACAGTTGCCTAGTACTTTTTACCTTTATCAAAAACACCTAGTGCCATGATATTTTCAACATTTACAGGTTTCATAAACATAAGGTATATATATCAAGGTATTTTATGACATATTGCTGTTACATACTAAATCCAACAATAATAAACACAACCTGTTGTTTTACATAAGCTCAGAGGTCACCACAATAACCTCCCTGTATGAGGATCTGAAAAGGAAAATTAAAGGGGACACTATAGCATAGTCAAGAAAGGGAAGGGGGTGCCCATAGGTGGCAACCTTATGGACTAGAAATTGTAAAGAATAGATTAGGCTGAGAAATAGAAGAAATGTTGCAACAGATTTAAGAAAAGGTTGGTCCTCAAGAGTGGCAGGAGCTCCCTGTCACATATCCCCCACCTTAAGAGGGAAGCAGTTATTGCAGACTGCTTACCACCTTCCTGTCCCAGGAAGGGATGGAGCTTCCACCCATCCATCTTCAGAAGCTCTGTCTCAGGGTCCCTATTAACGATAAACACTCTATCATAAACATGGTGGATATCATCATTCTTTACCCTGAGGCATTAACACATTTCTCAACAGAGACTAATTCTACCTTCCCATCTCCTTTTAGGGAAAGTCTGTCATATTTTATTGACCGAAAATCTGGACAGCTGTAAAGTCCAGTGCCATAGAAAGAATTACTCTGGGGTGAGTAATTATCTGCTCCAACCCCACCAGACATGTCGGTTTTAAGCAGGGGCCCAGTCCTAGGTTCAACCCCTCTATATAAACACACTATGTCTCTTGATTCATTCATTTCATTTGCTACCGATACAGACACCCGAAGGTAGACACTCCAGGTGTTAACCCAACACTGATGAAGACAATCACCAAAGCGCTGAGGTTTGGGCTGAGAGCCCTTTTCCGAATAAATATGCATTTTTGCTGATATTCATTTGTAGAAAGCAGTTTCTTTGCCATTAGTGCTGTGTGTGTGGATCTTGCATAGGGAGAGGTATCACCAGCAAGTGGATACTAGCGCTACTACTGTGTGGGTCGCTGGAGAGACTCCACCTAGAGTACTGTGTCCAGTTCTTGAAGCCGCATCTCAGACAGGACATAGACACGGTGGAGGCAGTCCAGAAGAGGGCAATTAAAATGGTTCAGGGGTTGCACAAGAAGACCTACAAGGAGAGACTGAGGGATCTCAACGTGTACACCCTGAAGGAGAGGAGGGAGAGAGGAGACATGATAGAGACCTACAAGTACCTCATGGGAGTGAACAGGGTATGGGAAGGGGGGCCATTTCAAATGAGGAAGTGCACCAGGACAAGAGGACATGTGGTGAAGCTGGGAGGGGGAGATTTAGGAGAGATGTGTGGAAGTAGTACTTTACTGAAAGAGTGGTGAACACCTGGAATGGTCTGCCAGCAGACACAGCGAGGGCAAAAACAGTGGGAAGCTTCAAGTATGAATGGGATAGGCATACCAGAATACTGGTAAATAGGCAGGGAGAGGGGAGAGTTGTCAGAGACCAGGTAGTGTCTGCGCATGACACTGCTGATCCAGGTTCACCATCCTGCTGGGGATGTTAAAGAGCTGGCCAGAGGGAGGAGGACTGAGTGTCCCAGAAGATGCTTTCCTTCTTTGGGAAGGGAGGGCGGGAGGGTACCTGGTCCGCTGTGTGACTGCCACCTGGGTGACCCCAGGTGGGTGTTAAGGCACAGCAGCTGTGGGAGGGATGCTGACTGGTTCTGCATAGCAGCATGCCTCACGTGCAAATGCCAGGAGCTCTTGTCATTGATGTGCAATGTGGGGGAAGGGGAAGAACAAGGAAAACACCAGTTCCCAGCATATGATACTGTGGTACTCTGGTCTTGTGCAACCAACCTGGGACAGAGCACTGGGTAAAAAATAAGAAGGCTGTCCTATCGACACAGCAGTACTGCTACCGTGCACCCTGGGTTTGAGAACAAGCCTGAGTCCTCATTTGTACGGCTGCTAACTGGAGAATGCAGCATCCCTGATGCTGCTCTCCCCCTCTGGGGTGGGAGGGTCACTGCCTCTGCTGCAGTACTGCCACCTGGGTGACCAGTGTGGAATAAAAAACACCCAGTTTGCCCTAACGCCTTCATCTGAAGCTTGGGGAAGTCACAGTACAGAAAAGCCTGGACCCATAACTGATTGGCAGTGTGAGCACTGGCAGAATGTGCTGAATTACTGTAGTTCTACTTCAGCTGAGATTCTGCATGGAAAACACATTTCTTTGTTATTCTTAAAAAAAAATTCTGCTGTCTCTGGGGTGATTCCTAGCTCAGTGCCAAAAAGCCAGACCCACAGGCTCAGCATGGGGGAGATCCGTCACTCTCTGTCATACAAGTCTCCGCTTGTCATCCCTCAAACATGAAAACTTGTATCCGTGTTTCCAACAAAGTACAAAATACAGGACATGAACGCAAAGGCAAACCATGGGGAAAAGAGTGCTGTGCACAACATGAGGTACTGCTCAGGGAAACTGCTTGTTCGTTGTTATAATTTGGGAAGGAGACGGTTTCTACTCTATTATCTAATTCTCTAGACCTGCATCTTAATCTGCACTGTCAATACCTGCATCTTAATCTGCACTGTCAATACCTACAAATGGATTTTTCCCTGGTGCAACCACCAACCCCCCCCCAAACAAATATACAGAGAGTATATGGTTGGGTACCCTGTCAGCACTCATTGACACTTGTAGCTACTATTGCTTTCCTGCTTCCTTTGTATATATTTCTCAACTATCCCCAATTCGGAGGGATGTTCCTCATTTTACCCCTTCAAACCCTACTCTCACACACTGTATAGTGTGATTCGTACCTCAATCGTCCCACATTAGAAGGAACGTCCCTCATTTTACCCCTCCAAACCCCACTCTCTCACACTCTACAGTGGGATTCATACCTCAATGTCCCACATTAGAAGGGACGTCCCTCATTTTACCCCTCCAAACCCCACTCTCACACACACACACTCCAGTGGGATTCATACCTCAGCTGTCCCACATTAGTAGGGATGTCTCTCATTTTACCCCTCCAAACCCCGCTGTCCCACACTCTACTGTGGGATTCATAGCTCAACTGTCCCACATTATGAGGAATATCCCTCATTTTACCCCTTGAAACCTGACTGTCACACACTCTACAGTGGGATTCATACCTCAGCTGTCCCACATTAGAAGGGACATCTCTCATTTTCAGATCCCTTCTTTGAAGGTGTTGTCCCACATTGTACAGAGGGATTCATAGCTCAGCTCTCCCACATTAGGAGGAACATCTCTCATTTTACCCCTCAGAACCACTCTGTCCCACATGGACAGGATGTTGTTTCACATTGTACAGTGGGATTCATACCTCAACTGTCCCACAATAGAAAGTATGTGTCTTATTTTACCCCTCAAAACCCCTCTGCCCCACATACAGTAGAGAAGATGTTGTCCCACACTGTACAGTGGGATTCATACCTCAACCATCCCACATTAGAAGGGATGTCCCTCATTTTACACCTCCAAACCCCACTATCACACACTCTACAGTGGGATTCAAGGAGGCACAGTGGAACAGATGGCGATCCTCCAGGGGAGGGAAGGGAGGGAAAGAGCAGAGTAGAGAGTACAGTGGTGGGTGCAGGTAGGGCAGTTAAGAGGAAAGTGGCAGAAGGAGTGGAAGAGGGGATCCAGTCTGGCCAGGGTGGATTTAGGGGCAGCACCATAAACAGTATTACCATAGTCAAAGATGGGGAGAATCATCTTGGTAAGGATGTCTCAGCGAGCAGGGAGGGGGACACAGCTCTTTATTTATTTATTTAGGGATTTGGATCATACCTTTGAGCTCAGAGCTCTTTTACAAAGGTTCCACGTCAAACAGTGACAATGACAGCAATAACAAACAGTTTACATACAATACTCGAATAGAAGGTAGCTAGTGTACAATAAGGTTACAATGTCATTCATAGTACTAATGGTGATAGTACAGTGTCAAGAGCATTCAACTAGGGTAAAGGACAGTGTTTATATGTAGCGAAGGAGATAAAGGGGTGTGACACCTAGTGTGAGAGTCCGAGGAGGAGTCAAGGTGAGGGGGAAGGAGAGTGGGCGGCCAAAAGAAGTGGCTTTGTCTCGGAGGTTGGGAGGCAGTGGTAGTAGGTTGGTTTTAAGGTTGATCCAGTGGGAGAAAAAGCACAGGGGGGAGAGGAAGACAGAGGGATAGGGCAAGAGGGAAGAGTGGGGGTTAAAGGAAGGGGAAGGAGAATGTGGATGAGTGGGCATTATGGGTGTTAGAGTCCTAGTGGCAGTCACAAACTGTCCTAGTAAGAAGGTGTTGCCTTAGGCCATTTTTGAATTGCGAGATGCATTGGGAGTTTAGAATGTGCACTGGGATTTCATTGAGCCATTGGGGGGCCCTATAGCTGAAAGCACGCTGGCCCTGCACAGTTCGACGGAAAGGTGTTAATAGGGCCCCCCTCATCCTGCCTCTGGTGGTATAGCTGGTAGCACTTGGTGTTAGGATGCTAGAAATACATTGGGCAGTTTTACCCATTAGTGCCTTTTTTCCAAGGAGACATGTTTGGAATATAATCCTGTTCTTTAGTGGCAGCCAATTAGTCTCCTCGTATAAGGAGCAGGTGTGGGTATTTCGATCTGCAGCCCTTGTGAGCCTACATGCCTTGTTGAGGGCAATGTGAATCCTTTTTAGTGCAGTGTTTGTTGCTGCACCGTAGAGCACCAATCCATAGTCGATGGTAGAAAGGATGGAGCTGGGGACTGAGAGACGGAGGGCCTCTGGAGTGAGATACTTTTTATGCCTATATAGTACACCCAGCTTGGTGTTCACTGCCTTTACCACTGTGTCAGTGTGTTGATTGAAGGTGAGGCAGTCATCAACGGTGACCCCCAGGTACTTGAAGGTCTGAACTTGTTCCAGCGGCTCACTGACTTTATTGGAGAGTATAGGCTCTTATGCCTAAAGAGGGCACCCAGTTTAGGGTGGAGCTTTTTATGAATTGCGTTTATGTGCTGGGAGAAATGGAGGTGATGGTCAAGCCAGATGCCAAGGTATTTGAAGGCAGGTACGTCGTCAATTGGGTTACTATCTAGGGTGTGGAAGGAAGGGAATTTAGAGAGCCTTGGTCTAGTGCCGAAGCACATAGAGACCGTCTTTTTGGCATTTAGAGATAACTGATTTGACTGAAACCATTTCTGGAAATCAGGTTGGAGTTTGGATACTAGCTCAGCTGGTGAAGAACCAGAGACAAGTAGGGCAGTGTTATCTGTGTATATGTGTATGGACACAGATGAGCAGGCTGAGGGAAGGTCATTTAGAAATATGGAGAATAAAAGTGGACCAAGTACGGAACCTTGGGGGACTCCGGTGGTAATGGGGGGGAGGGGATATGGCTTCTCCTAGCCTCACAGACTGAGATCTCCCTGTGAGGTAGGAGCTGAACCACTGGGTGTCAGGGACTGAAAGACCAGCTGAACTGAGTTTGTGGAGTAGAAGGGAAGGAGTGAGAGATAATGTTGAATGCTTTTGCTAAATCAATGAAAATGGTGGCAGTGAGAAGACACTGGCCCATAGCTGTATGACTGGAATTTGTTAATCGGAGGAGGAGGTGGAATAGAATTTTTGAAAGCCAGACTGGAAATTGGTGAAAAAGGAAGAGGAGTCAAGGAAAAGAGAGAGTTGGGAGGGATAGCACTATGTGTTCTTGGAGTTTGGAGAGGGTAGGGATGAGGGATATAGGTCAGAATTTACAAGGAGAGGAAGAGCCGTTACCTTGATGGAGGAGGATGAAAGTAGCATGCTTCCAAGATGATGGAACACAGGCTAGAGAGAGGGAGAGACTTAGTAAGGAGGCAATAGGAGAGGCAATGGCAGGATCAGAGAGGTGCAAGAGCTTAGGGTCTAGCCCATCATGGCTGCTGCTTTGTAAGAGTCAGCCAAACTGTAAAGGGCCGCTCCCTCAAGGTTGGTGCTGTAAGTCCTAAAGGACCAACAGTCAGCTTGCACAAAGGACCCAGCACTCTATGCCAAAATAAAGCAGCAGACTCGCAAGTCCTTTAGCTTAAGTTCATACATTTATTGTGAGCAGTCCAAATACAGTGAAAATGGAATAGCCCAAGGAGGCTACCCACAGACCAACATTTCAAGCCCATCACGGGCTCTTTGTCAAGGTATAGTGCACCACCTAGTGACTGGATTTTATATCCACCTCACCACACATAAATTATGCAAAATGTGAAAATGCCTGTTTAAAACCATCAGCATCTCTCTCTGCACCAATAAATAATCGATTATCTTCACATTGAGAAATTAATTACCATGACACTTATGCTCATACATGTATCCAACAATTTAAATTTAACATCATTGAATTTAAATATACCCCTTAATCACTTTGTATTGCTCAGTGTTTATCAATGTTTTTCACTCACATGGACCCGGGAGTTGGAGGGCTGGCCAGGCGGAGAAGAATGGAGTGCATGAGGAATGGCTCTCCTTCTCCGCAGGAGGGGGAGGAGTGTTCAGCTGATCAGTGACCTCTGGCAGAGGCCAGGGGAATCGTGTGAGAGCCAGTACCTACTTGAGTGGAAGGCGGAGCAGATGCTGGTGTCATTGCGCACCCTGCCTCCCAGGGGATCACTGCAGATGAAAAATCCCCGGTCCCCCGGGTATGATGCCCCACCCCGATGCTGTTTCCACTGCCACCAGTGCCCATCGGGGGGGTCCCGCTCTCATCACCCCTGCTCTGGGGTGTAAGCCAGGTATCCTTTGGGGTGGGTGTGCCTGGCCATAGCCCAGGGGGTAACTTGAGAACAGTGGGACGGCATTTGGGGCAGATGCTGAATTCTCTCTCGGATGGAATTGGGGGGACTGGAACCCAATAAATATATGTATTTTTCACTCACGTTGCTCAACAGAGCCTCACAGTTCTGACTTTGCATTTGTATCTAGCCACCTTTGGCATAGTTTGGGGGGGTTAAAAAAGCAAGTCCATTGCTTAAACTAAATGCTTAAAAATTACACTGAATGTAGCATTTTTACTAATACAATTTAGACTTCTTTTATATAAACTCCTTTAAGGCTACAATTAATGAAACCATTTTCCAGTTCAGTTGAACGGAGTCCTTGAAACTGTATTTAATGTAGCAGTTTTGCCAATTCTATTTGATCATTGAGACCTGGCCAGTCGAGTGCCCCCAACTGATATATCCAGTATGCTTCACGGTTGGCCAATTTAGTCTCAATGTCCACCCCCCCCATTTCCTAGAGACACTTTATTGATCCCTACAAAAAGGGGTGTATGCTGGGTACTATCACGAGCAGTGTTACTGTGCATAGATAATGCATATTTCAGATTTTTATTTGTGATAGCCTGCATATGTTCCTCTATTATTTCTTTAAACTTTCTCTTCATCCTCCCCACATAAAAACCCCACAGCTGCAAGATACCAAATTAGTAACATTATGTGTAGCACACATAATAAAGTGTAGGATTTTATACACTCTGCCATCTTTTGGACCCATAAAGGTTTTTGTCTTATTGACCACATGGCAGTATTTGCCATGGCTGCATCGTGTACAGCCCGGATTCGGGTATCCAAAAAAACCCAGTTTTTTTAGCTGTGGGTTGTACACCATGTACCATCCAATCCTTGATGTTATGTGCCCTCCTGAAAGTTATTCTAGGTGGGTTGTCCACCATATCCTTTAATCGAGGTTACACCGTTTTCACTGTGTTTGGACTACTCACAATCAATGTATGGACTTGATACAGGGTTTCTCCAGAATATCTGGCTTCAAAGTTAACTTTGAAAAATCAGAGGTTCTAATTTTAAAGGTAGGGGTGAATAAATCCGTTTTCATCAAAAATAACATTAAGATTGTAATGCAGGGTATTAAATTTTTTGGTACTATAATAACCCCGAATGTATCTCAAATTATAAGTAAAAACTTTACAGTACTCTTAGAAAAGCTGGACGCAGATTTTATAAGATGGAACACAATGTTACTGTCATTCTGGGGGAAGATTCAAGCCTTCAACATGATAATAGCCCCAAAATTTTATTATATACTTCAACATCTACCTTTCCATATTTCACCCTATTTCTATGATAAACTTTATAGCTCAATTAGGAAATTCTTATGGGACAATAAACCACTGCATATTTCTATGCAAAAACTACAACAGGCACGAAAGAATGGGAAGTTTTGGTCTTCCTAACTTTAAACTTAGGCATGATGCACTTATCACAGCACAATGCGTAAAATCATTTTGGCTGAACTAGGATAGTGATATCCCAGGGTGGGTTCAAGTGGAAAAAGCTTTGCTAAAAGGATGTCTTCCCAGGATTGCTTTGTTCACTGACACTACCAACCCATTCAATTCTAATCCAATCCTAAACCAAGTATATAAAGCCTGGAAAATAGTAGCTTCAACATTAGAGTGGAACCCAGGAACTTCCACTCACTGTCCACTATGGGGCAATCACATTGTACAAGTTGACAATAAAAGCATGAATTGGCCTCTATGGGAAACCAAAGGTATAACATTTCTGGACAATATTACAGACCCATCCACGGCCAGCTTCATGTCATTTTTCCAGATAGCAACCAAATATAAACTCCTGCGCACTGAATTTCATACGCATCTATACTTACATGACACCCTTAGAAGACAAATAAATGTAGACATTTCTTTCCTGCCGGTTCATGTTTTGGACAAGATATGCACAACAAACAATGGACACAAGAAACTATATACACTAATGTTAGACTCCAGATTGGATCCGATATCATCCCTACAGGACACATGGCAGCATGAATTACAAGCTAATATCTCTGTACAAGAATGGGAAGGGATATGGAACATGACTCTAAGGGCATGCAGGGAGGCTAAAGGAAGACTTATCCAATATAAGATAGTGCACAGATGACATCACACCCCATGCAAATTGATCAAACTGGGTCTATTGCAGGTTGAGACCTGTTGGAGATGTAAGACAGACGAGGGAACATTAACACATATACTATGGTCATGTCCCCTTATTTCTTCGCAATGGGAGAATATTCAACTAATATGTGGGGAGGTAACAAAATGTAGAATAGATTGCACAGCCAAATTTGAGGTTCTTGGGATAGGTTCAGAATTAACTCAGCTTACGAGCCCCCAGAAACTATGGTTACATACTGCTTTCATTACAGCAAAAAACTGCATTTTGAGGCACTGGCTAAGCTCAGAGACACCGACAGTGAAGGAATGGCTACAGGACTTTTACATCAGAGCTAGCTATGAAAGATCTGCACACATGAATATTCATAGGTTAGACATATTCATGACCTTATGGGAACCTTTTTTTAAATAACAATAATTTAAAATGAATGGTTGTATTCACACTTTGAAACATTCTAGAATCACTAATCTGTTAATATTACATTGTTTATGGATGCTTTTTCTGTTTCAGTTTTATAATGTTAGTTACATTCTTAACATTAATGTTTTATGTAACAATGTATTTCACAGTTGTTCTAAAAAACTCTTGCTTTAATTTCAGCATTATATTGTGTTCTGCTAGTATTAATATCTTGCCTATTTGTGTTTTCAAGCTTTGTTATTTTAAGTTAAAAGTCTAATACACTGAATTATAAAAAAAATAATAAATGTACAAACCTAAGCTAAAAGACTTGTGAGTCTGCTGCTTTCTTTTGGCATAGAATGCTGGGTCCTTTCTGCCAGCTGCTTTGTAAGGGGTTCAGAGCTAGAAGAGCCTTCAGGAGGAGGATGGGGAAACAGGAGAAGAGAAGAAAGGATGAGAAGAGGTGGGGGGTGGTGATGAAGGAGGGGGGGGAGGAGGTTGAAGGAGGAAGGGAGGAGGAGAGGAGGGTAGAAGCACAAATTGTGAAATAAGTGTCGAAGGCAGCGGCCACAGATGGAGGTTGAGAGCATGCGGAGGCCCCTAAATTTAGTAAAGGGGGCAGATTGGGTAGGGGGCAGAATAGGGCATGGATAACTTTCCACATCTTCAGGGGGTGACTCAAGTTCCTCTGGAAAGATGATGAGAAAAGCTCTGCTATTGGCTAACCTAGTGGCCCTAGTGCAAGAATTCCTCGGGGTGTGCAATACCTGTGTAAGTCAGCAGGGGAGCCAGAGACCTTATAGGATTTCCATGCCAGATCACGATCACGCTGGCAAGCCATAAGTTCAGTTGAGATCCAGGGAAGGTGGGAGCCTCTGACCCTGGTTTTGTGTAGGGGGGGGGGCATGCTGATCCCATATCTGTATGACTTTGGTATGGAAGTAGTCGAGGGCTGTGTTAATGTCAGTGGCACTGGAGATTGGTGACCAGTCAGTAGATTGTACAGCAGCATGGAGGGTGGCTAGGTCTACAGTATACCATGTGGTGGTCACTGAGTGCATCGGGAAGGGTACCTGCATCAATGATGCAGTGCAGATGGTTGGTGAGGACCCAGTCCAGGAGAGGGTGGTTTTGCATTTTCAGGTTTAGGTGAGTCAGGGTGGAGAAGAGTTGGGTGAGATGCAGGGATTTTACATTTTGGCAGAATTTAGCATTTGGAGGTGAGAGCCAATCAATGCTGAAATCACCCAGGATGAGGAGATCCACAGAAGGGGCGAGAGCAGTTATGGTAGTCAGGAGCTGAGAGATCAGTGTGGGGGGCACTGTGGAGCACATCTAATGACAGGACATGCTAAGGGAGAGCTCTGCACAAAAAGAGAATTTAACATAATTACTTTTTCTGTGCTGAAAATTTCAATTTGGAGAACAACAGTGAACTCTGCTCGTCGAGCTGAATTGAAGCATATATTTTTTCATGATGAGATGCACCAATAAAACCCCTGGTGGTGGGTCGAATAGTCAGTCATCAACGAACAACAACCTGCAGCTGAATCTCAACTTTTATCTTTTTGATCTATGCAGGCAATTGATAACAAAATTGAATCTATCCTAACGAGGCTCACAGACCAAGATTCTAAAATTGAAAATGCAAATAAAACAGCTGTGTCGGCTGAATCAATGGCCATGAAGTCTTTGGCAGCTACTAGTAAAATGGCACAAGAAAGTGCTCAGTTATGCTACTGCTTAGAAGCTGTGGAGAACACACAGCTGGCCCCAAATGTTCGCATAGTGGCCTACCAGAGAGCTGTGAGGAGGAAGGCCTTCTAGAATTCCTACAAAACTGGCTACCGGAGACTCTACATCTGGACTTATCACCAATTAATCTCCTAAAAGCATACCGCATTTCACCAAGGGCTGCAGCAAGTCAAAATGGTGCTCCCTGGACAGTCCAGCTAGTTACATCTGGTGCTTCTACCCAGGACTGTATTTTGCAAGCTGCACGAGGCTCGGGATCTCTCAACTACCAGGGCAAGACTGTCCACCTCTTCCCAGACCTTTCTTTTGTCACACGAGCAAGACAGAAAAAATTTGGCAGAGTCAGGACAAAGCTTAGAAGCATGGCAATCGCTCACTCATTACTAATGACTGCGCGCTTGAGAATACATTATGGTGGACACTTTTCAATTTTCTGATCCAGAGGAAATGGGGAAGAATGTGGCAGCCATCTGTAAGGAATTTGAGCATTCTTAACTCACCGTGCAACTGATTCAGATGAGGCAACCTGAATAAGAAGACCGTTATTTTCTTTTTTTTTTTTTTAACAGACTCACTGTGAACTAATAAGGTTCTTAATGTAAAATAGCAGTTTAATTCTAAATGGTTTAGCTAGCAATTTCACTAGTCCACATATGTTTACTTGTTGGTTATAGAGCCATTAGTTTTATTTTTACTCCAAAATATTACAAATAATTGTGTTTATTCAGTGACAGTTAACAAGATGGCTATCTTGGGTAAGATATAGAACTGCCATAAAAGTTACATGATTCTTGTGGGTTAAATAGTATATCGAATGTGCTGTGGTAGCAGTGCTTATCCGTGACCATTCAAATATATTTAAGGAAGTTTATTCTGTAACTGTTACTATCCTTGTTCTTATTATATATTTTTAGAAGGGTGTCAGAATATATCCTTCTTAGCACTAACAATGTTATGGTTTTGTTGTTGATGGGGGGTCACATCAACACTGGTTGTTGTGCACAAATGCATGGATTTCATTGTTTCTTTTGAACTGACCACCCAAAGTCCTGTAGGGTGCAGCAATCTTGATATGATTTGTGGATTTGACTTTTAAGGAATACCCCCACATTCATCAACCAGAATGCATAGACTTATATTTACTAATACACGATGTATCGACTGTAATGATATCCGATCTCTTGCATGAAATAGTTGCATGCTATTGTTTTTTAATTCAAAAGCAATAAAATATAATTACAAAAAAAAAGAGATCAGTGTGGTAGATAGGCCTGGGCAGCAGTAGACACCCGCCACGTAGACTGAGAGAGAGAAAGGGACAGAGAGTTTGAGTACAAGGAGTTCATATGCAGACGGAGTGCACACATATAGTACTGTGGAGAACTGAAAAGGGGAGGAGAAGTAGATCGAAATACCACTGTCCTTTTTTGGGCAGTCTTGGCGAGTAAGGGTGAACCCTGGGATTGTGATGTCTGAGTCTGGAATTTTGGGAGAAGAGCCAGGTTTCAGAAACAATGAGGATATCAAAGGAGAGAGGTGACAAGAGGTTGAAGCTGGTCTGTTTTTAGAAGGAGACTGCAGATATTGATATGGGCCACCTGGAGCCCTTTGGGAATATTGGAGGGACGGGCATGGACATTAGAAGGGATGTCCCTCATTTTGACCCCCACACCCCACTATCGCACACTGTACAGTGGGATTCATTCCTCAACTGTCCCACATTAGAAGGGAAGTCCCTCATTTTACCCCTCAGAACCCTTCTATAAAGGTGCTGTCTGACATTGTATGGAGGGATTCATAGCTTAACTGTCCCACATTTGGAGGGACGTCCCTCATATTACCCCTCAGAACCCCTCTGTCCCACATGAACAGGATGTTGTCCCACATTGTACAGTGGGATTCGTACCGCATCTGTCCCATATTAGAAAGGACGTCCCTCATTTTACCCCTTAGAACCCATCTGTCCTACATAAAGATGATGTCCCACACTGTACAGTGAGAGTCATACTTCAACCATCCCACATTAGAAGGGACATTCCTCATTTTACCCCTCCAAACCCCACTGTCACGCACTCTACAGTGGGATTCATACTTCATCTATCCCACATTAGAAGGGACTTCCCTCATTTTACCCCTCTGAACCTTTTATGAAGGTGCTATCCCACATTTTGCAGTGGGATTCATAGCTCAACTGTCCCACATTAGGAGGGATGTCCCTCATTTTCCCCATCAGAAAGGAAAGTTATTTTTTAATTTATATTTATTGCATTCTAAGTAAAACACAAAGTCATACATCTCATTCAGACATCAACTTGAAAATACAGGAGACATTCAATGTATATTTTTATTTATTTATTGAGATGTTTCAGCAGGGAGGCACACTGAGCAACAAGTCACTCATCTCCCGGTGTGACCTGGGGGGAAGGGGTACAATAGGAATGAGACATTAAACATTTAAGTTACAAGATTAACATTATCATACAGTTACAAGGCAGGTGTTACAAACAGTGTTGTGCATAACAAGTAGGTACCCCCTCCCTCTGTCCCTTCTCACGATTTGCCTCAGCAATCAGTTTGCGTCATGCTCCTTCGGCACCTGCCACCCCACCCTCCCCCAACTCCCAGTCCCGTGAGTTTCCCTAGCAGTCACTACTAATGCAGGCTGCCTGACCATGCCTCCTCACACCCCACCATTTACTCTAGCATATCTTCTCCACTCAGCCTCCCCTCACCTCATCATTTATCCCTATACCTTATCGCCCTTCTTCCCCCACCCTTCACCTCCACTGCATTACATACCCCTCTCTCGTACCTCCTTTCTTCACCCCACTGCCAGCTATCCCCGTCCCTCTGAACTACTGACAAGGCACTCTGTGGCTGCTTATTCCACCCTCATGAAGTGTTTTTCTTGTTCTTTTAACTTGTACCTATGTTTTGAGTTATTCTGTAAGTTCTGAATCCAAGCTGTATCATTCATTGTAATCTACCTTTGCTTTCTCCTATTGTACTTTGTTTTACAATCTATGATGTGGAACCTTTGTAAAAGAGCTTGCGCTCAAATGTCTTTTCCAAATCATTAAATAAATAAAATAAATAGATAGAGTGAACAATAATAAGTGCCGGATTAATAAGTAAACAAGTGCTTACGCGAAAGAAAAGGGGGAAAGGGGAGAGAGAGGTAAGGTGGGGGGGAAGAGTCATGTCTCTAGAGACCCTCTTTCATTGGTGGGACCAGAGAGAAGGGGATAAGGCAGTGTCCCAGAAAGACCCCGTTAGGACAGTAGGGGAAGGGAGTAGATCAGAGATACAAGCCCCTTGGGGTAGTAGATGAAAGTGAGGGTAGAGAGGTAGGGTTTGTCCAGGGCTTAGAGGAGGGAATTAGGGAGGGACATGGCAGGATCAGCTAGGTGCAAGGTAATTATTGAGGGCAGACCTGATGGAGTATGTGGAGGATAAGTGCCAGATTTGAGGTGGGAGGGAATTCCAAGTTTTTGGGAGGCAGTAAGAGCAACCAGATTGGACGATTTGGGTGTCTGTGGGGGACAACCAGGGTATGGATATTGGTTGATCTAAGGGAATGTGAGGGCGGGGGTGTTATAAAGGAGGATGTTAGGTAGGAAAGGAGCTCACCCAACCAGTGCTTGGAGGTGAATTTAGCACAGTGGGAGAGATGCCTATTTGTTAGACAGTGGAAGGATAGGACACGATAAAGATCGCAGTGATGGGTATGAGGGGGGCATCCAGGGCAAAGCAGCAGAAGAAATTGAAGAGGGTGTCTAGTCTGGCCCAGGAGGACATAGTGGCAGCACCATAGGCTACGTCACAGTAGTCAAAAATGGGCAGTATCATTTTCTGAACAAGTGCATGCCTAGTCATAGCAGGGATGCAGCTACGGTTCCTGAACAGGGCACCAAGCTTGGGGCACAGTTTTTTTCTGGATGGCGTCAATATGTCCAGAGAAGTTCAGGTGTTGGTCCAACCAAACACCTAAGCACCTGAAGGAGGATGTGTTCTCAAATTAAGTTAGTATATTAGGATCTGAAGCCTAAACAATCTGGTATGTGGATGTGGGGGTATAACAAACAGCTGATAATAACAATTACATCTAATAAGGACTAATGCTACACCTTGCAAGTGTGAGAGAATGATCTTAAATCTAGAAAATGGTAACTAGAAAATATTAGAATCCCGTATGAAACTGGGATATGTCCTCGACCCCAACATTGGAAGCAGCCTCCCCCACAGTCCCACCTCCGAACAAATCCTTTCCCAATTACAATAAGCAGGTAACAGTGCTAATACATGTCAAGAGACCACAAAATCAATGGTAGTGGCCTTGAACTGTAGAAGTTAAAAGATCATATGACCATGAGAAGATGCAAGGTTTGATACCTTCTATTGGACCAACAAGTGTCTTGTACAAAGATGGAATTATACACAAGCTTTCGGGGCCACACAGGTCCCTTCTTGAGGTGAATAGCAAAACTGAGCAACAAGCAGTATTTATATCCACTGTGGAGCAATTAAAATCAGGAAGTGAAGTAGGAAGGTGACAAAGGGGACTAGAGATGAATGTCTAAGATGCAAAAAATAAAAACATGAGAAGAAATGGGGAGGGGGGCATAGCAGGAACAGGTCAGTAGGAGATGAAAGGAAGCTAAAGGGAAGACAAAAGCATGCAGATAGGATCTGAGATCAGAGGCTGGCTGAAAGGGTAGAATGGACAGAAGATATAAACATAGAAACATAGACTTTGACGGCAGATAAGGACCGCTTGGCCCACCTAGTCTGCCCATTGCCCTACCAACAGGATAGGCCACAGATCCTAGTTAACCAACAGTCTATTTCTTCCTACCCCACACAAGAATTGTCTTATGTCTGTCCCATGCATTCTTGAATTCTCCCACAATTTTAGACCCCACAACCTCCTCAGGAAGGCTGTTCCATGCATCCACTACCCTCTCTGTGATATAATACTTCCTCACATTGCCCCTGAACCGCCCCCCATCTTTAAATTGTGTCCCCTTGTTCTTGCATGTCTCTTTTTATGAACTATGCTACCCTCTTATACTTTATTGATTCCACTGAGGTACTTAAAAGTTTCTATCATGTCCCCCCCCTTCTTTCCTCAAGGATATACATATTAAGCTCCTTTAGTCTCTCTCTCTCCTCATATGGCTTCTCTTGCAGACCCTGCACCATTTTAGTTGCCCTCCTCTGGACTGCCTCTATCCTGTCTATGTCCTTGGGGAGATGGGGTCTCAGAACTGGATGCAGTACTCCAGATGGGGTCTCACCAATGGTCTGTACAGAGGATAACATAGAAACATAGAATTTGATGGCAGATAAGGACCGCTTGGCCCACCCAGTCTGCCCATTTCACCTAGTGAATAAGCTGCAGATCCTAGTTAACCAGCAGCCTACTTCTTCCTACCCCCATCCCCTAGAATTGCCTTATGACTGTCCCATGCATGCTTGAATTCCACCACTGTTTTTGACTCCACAACCTTCTCCGGAAGGCCGTTCCATACATCCACAACCCTTTCTGTGAAAAAATAGTTCATTAAATTACCTCTGAGCCGCCCCCCCCCCAAGGTCATTTGATATGATTACCTCCAGGTTCCTTTCCTTTTCTGTTGTTGTTACTACCTCCTCCCCCATTGTGTAATCTTCCCCTGGGTTCTTGTTTCCCAGGTACATTATTTTGCACTTCTTTGCATTGAATCCTAGCTGCCATACTTCTGACCATTCCTCCAACCTTGCCAAGTCCCTTCTTATCCTTTCCACGCCTCTTTGTGTATCAAACCTGTTGCAGATCTTTGTGTCCTCTGCAAAGAGGCATACTGTTTTCATCCGGATCTGTACTGCATTCATGTGCTGCGTCACATGTTTATTGTTTGTCTGTAAACCGTTTTCTTCCGGGTCGTGCCTGAAAATAGGCATTGTTTGCCTAGTGCACTTACCCGGTCACCAAAAGCAAAATAAAATAAATAAATACTTTTCCTTCCAGTCCCTCTGCAATGTCACTTATAAAGACATTAAAAAGGACTGGACCCAGTACTGAACCCTGCGGTACCCCACTAGTAACCCCTTTTTCTTCAGAGTGGACTCCATTTACAATTACCTTCTGTGTCCTGTTATCCAGCCAATGTTTTTCCCAGGCTACCACCCTGGGACCCACTCCCAGGCTGGTTAATTTGACTATTAATCTTTTGTGTGGGACTGTGTCAAATTCCTTGCTAAAGTCTTGGTAGGCCATGTTCACAGCCCCTCCCTGGTCTACTACTTTGGTCACCCAGTCAAAGAAATCTATTAGATTCATCTGACATGACCTTCCCTCTGTGAAACCATGCTGCCTTGGGTCCTGTGCCCCACTGACCTCTAGGTACTCAACAATTCTTTCCTTCAGAAGTGACTCCATCACTTTCCCTACCACAGAGGTCAAACTGACAGGTCTGTAGTTTCCTGCCTCTGTCTTGGTCCCACGTTTGTGAAGGGAAATCACATCCATCTTCATCCAGTCCTCGGGTACCACACTATCCTCCCATGATTTGTTAAAAAGAGTAGTCAGTGGTTTCACTAGTTCCCCCCTTAATTCTTTTAGAATTCTGGGGTGAATTCCATCAGGCCCCATTGCTTTGTCCACCTTCAGTTTTAGGAGTTCTTGCAGAACCCTTTCTTCTGTGAAAGGACTGGGATCGACCCCCCCTATCAAGAGTGCTTCTGTTAATTGGATTAAGCACTTCCCCCTTTTGTGTGAATACTGAGTAGAAATATTCGTTCAGTATCCCTGCTTTTACACTGTCCCCCTCTGCCCACCCACCGTTCATTCCATTTAGCCTCACTATCCCTTCCTTTGTCTTTCTACGCGATCTGATGTACCTATAAAAGGTTTTATCTCCCTTCTTAACCGAGTTGGCTATCTTTTCCTCAGTTTGGGCCTTTGCTATTCTGACTCCCCCCCCTGCTTCCTTCTGCCTTAACTGGTACAGCTCTCTGTCCTGCTCCTTCTGTGTTTCCTTATACTTCCTGAATGCTATCTTTTTCTCCCTGACTTTCCCAGTCACCTCTTTTGAGAACCATAGTGGCTTTTTCCTTCATTTTGATTTATTTTCTTCACACAAAGGCTTGTTGCCTCTGCGATGGCAGTTTTGATGATTCCCCATTGTTGCTCCACACCTCTTTCTAGCCTGTTTGCCTAATAGATGCAAGGAAATTATGAGAAACAAAAGAACAAAGGCCTAGATAAACAGAGGTGTGAAAACAAGAGGGAGTAGGTGGGA
This sequence comes from Neoceratodus forsteri, assembly GCA_016271365.2. Classification (NCBI taxonomy): domain Eukaryota; kingdom Metazoa; phylum Chordata; order Ceratodontiformes; family Ceratodontidae; genus Neoceratodus; species Neoceratodus forsteri. Next base: position 47,774,007 of record CM028136.1, on the reverse strand, counting down.
CTAAGCTCAGGAGTTAATAGGAGAGGCAGGAAGGATGTGAGGTATAGGTGACAAAAACAGAACAGGCAGAACTCAGAGAAAAAAATATAATAGTTAGAGAGATACAGAACCAAAGTGTGATAAACAGAGACATGATTTAGTACACAATAAAAAAGAATTACAGTTTACCATAGTGGGTCATGAAACCAATGTCCAAATTCAGTCCAGAAATATTAGATTTAAATTGTTTTATATATTTCAATTCCCATGTCCTTCTGTCCTGTATGTTTCTGAAGTTGCCTCTTAGTATCAAGACAGATAAATCCAAGAGAGAGAGTGATCTGTTTGTGAAAAATGGTTTCCTACTCGAGTGCTGATAATCTGGTTTACTACAGTGTGACGGTGGTGATTCATCCTGGTTTTCAGTGGTAGGCCATGACAAATATAGCAAACTATTACACAACAACAACAAAAGTCAGGTCCTTGAGGAAGGAAAGTTACTTACCGTTAATCTTCAAGAATGTCATCTTATGGTCCAGCCCACTGGTGCAACAGTAGCACTGCCGCTTGTGGCACTGATGACCCGGCTTTGTGAACTAACTCAGTGCAATGGAGGGCTGGCCGGGGAAGGAGGGTCAAGCATCCAGAGGACTGCTCACCTGCTTTTGGGAGAGGGTGGCATGACAGCCAGTGCATGCCTAGCCCCCAGTGATGGCTGGTGACAGGGCACTGGCAGCTGCAACAACTGGGTGAGGAGTGGCCCACGTTGAGTATGTCACATGCAGAAGTGCGCATGACATCACCCTAGACATCATTGCATACATGCTCCTTAAGGGTGGGACAGAAAACAGAAACACTCCTTGGCTGACAGGATGAGCACTGGCCTTCTGCAGGCCCCGCATCAGTGACCTAGGCACATCCCGAAGCTGGATCTGTGATAGGCAGGTCAAGGGACTCCCCCCACCCTCCATGGGGGTAAGCCATGGGGGCCTTGTGAAGGGTAATTCTGGGTGAAAGCCAGGTGATGGGGTGGGAGGGGTCAGTTTTATGGGGACAAGCAGGACAGTAGGGGAATAAACAGAATACGAAAAAGAATATCATCTCAATAGAGCAATGCTCTTTGGTCTTAGGGCTGCTGGGAGAAGCAAGGGGGGGGCCTAGGGTCTTCTTCCCCCATGGGTGATGTGGGTGGCCCTGAGAGGCCAAAAGGGAAGCAGTCTCGGACAGCAGCCATACCATCCTAGTGCTGAAGAGGGTTTCTTCAAGATGGGCTAGTGTTCTGTACCAGGGGGCCCATATATCTAGAAATTGCTCTCTTTGTAATGTAGTCACCTGTTATCCTCTCCATGTGTTCAATAACATTCACTTTAGCTTTCCATTGTTCAAACATAGGTGGCGTGGGGGAATAATTAATTAATTGTGATTCATTTAACTGCTTCTACCCTGAGAATCTGTCCCAACTTTTATGAATTCTTGGTACCCTTCAGCAAAGAGGGGAAATCCAGTACCAATTCAGAAAAGGTTCTGGGGAAGGTACAGCCTAGAACTGGTTGTATGCTTTGGTGTATGGACCTCCAAAAGGCATCTAGCTTTAAGTAGGTCCAGAATATGTGGTGATGGTTGGCCGGCCCCCCACTGCATTGACGCCAGCAGGCGTCAGAATTATTACTTGTAAAGTGTTTGGAAATCACTGTTGTATGGAAATGTCAGATCAATATTTTTCAATTGTACTCTCTCTGGGGGGGGCAGTCACCCATCATCCTCTCTGGTGTCTCCTCTCCCAATGTTTAGGTTCAATCACTTCTCCCCCCTCCCTCTCTCATCTCAACCCGACTGCTTCTAGTGGAGGGGATGCATCTACCTTCAGAATTTGCTAACGCTCTGAGACATACCTAATTTTTGCCTAGAGAACCACAACATTAAGGCATTAAGGGCAAAATGTGCCTATTCGCGGATGACACCAAACTCTGTGGGAGAGTAAACACAGCTGAAGGGATACAGGATCTACAGGAAGATCTGGAAAAGCTAGGGAGGTGGTCCAGGATCTAGCAGCTTGACTTCAATGCCAAGAAATGCAAAGTTATGCATATTGGAGCCAAGAATCCTAGGGCAGAGTACTACTTGGGTGGAGTCTGAGTATCTGCATCAAAGGAGGAGAAGGACCTGGGAGTGATGATCACTAGTGACCTGAAGCACTCCATGCAGTGCAAGAAAGCAACAGCAAAGGCAAACAAGATGCTGGGATGCATATCTAGGGGGATCAGTAGTAGGAGAGAGGAGGTTATACTGCCCCTGTACAGGTCACTGGTAAGGCCGCATCTAGAGCATGGAGTTTAGTACTGGTGCCCACACTTCAAAAAGACATTAACCTGCTGGAGAAGGTTCAGAGGAGGGCTAGAAAGATGATAGCTGGTCAGCAGGGTAAGGCATATGAGGAGAGGTTGAGAGCACTGAACATGTACTCCCTGGAAGACCAGCGAGAGAGAGGGGATATTATTGGGACCTTCAAGTACTTGAAAGGGATAAAAAAGGTTGATAAGGAGAGTCTCTTTAAGCTGAGTGGCAACCATAATACAAGGGGGCACAGTCTTAAGCTGGAGGGTGGGAGGTTTAGGAGGGAGGTCAGGAAGCAAATCTTCACAGAGAGGGTGGTGAACACTTGGAATGCGCTGCCAGAAGAGGTAATCTCGTTGAAGATGGCAGCTTTAAGAGAGGCTGGGACAGGCATGGGGGAGGGTAAGGGTCATGGGTAGGGAGGATGGGAGTAGTGGGGAGAGGAGGCGGGACATTAGCTCAAGCTATGGACCCTGCAATATGAGCAGTCTTGATAGACCAAATAACCTTCTTCTGTTGGCTTCTTCGTATGTTCATATGTATGTATGTATGTATGTATATTTAACATCCAGGAAGAATTGTTCCAGGGATGTCAGTGGTCTTTGGAGATTGTGAAGATTATTGGCAGAGAGGATAAAATGACACACCTGTAGGTACCGGTAGTGATCTTCTCTATGGAGGTTAAACGAGCCTTTAAGCTGTTCAAAGGAGCAGCAGTCTTGGGCCACTAGGCATTGTGAAAATCTAATAAGGCCCATCCTCTCTCAATATGCAAATCCCCCATCCATGGAGGGAGATATGAAGGTTTCTTCATGTCAAATTAGGGACCGGGGGCCCTACCTCATTTGGCATGTTAGTCAACTTTCTTAGTTTCACTGGAATCTGCAGGGTCATGTTTGGATAACAGATTGTGCATCTGTGGCCAAATCCAAGCAGGAATACCCACTGTGGGTAGGGTCCAGAGTGTACCCTCCTGGCAGCATATCTTCTTCTATAGTGCAACCCAGCCTGTTTACAGGTTCGTAGAGCCTTTTCACAACTGCAGTGTGAGGAGCTTGCTCGGTTCTTTGCAGATAAGGTGGATGACATCAGGACGGAGACCCGTGCAGCACTCTCTACGGGAGTTGCCTTGGACCAGCCCCCGGTCACCATCCCTCTTTTTTCCTGGAGTTCCTTCAAAAGGCTGGAAATTGAGGATGTTATGAGGATTGTCCAGGGTATGCCCTTTACATGCTGTAGTTTAGACCCTGGTCCTACAGCCCTGATAATAGGCTGTGGGGAGGTTATCATCCCGGTTCTGGTGCAGATAGTCTGGTGCTCCTTAGACTCTGGTGAGTACTCCTGCTCCCTGAAGGAGGCAGTGGTGACACCAGTGTTGAAGAAGGCTTCTTTGGACCCAGACTCCCTCGCTAACTATAGGCCTATCTCTAACTTTCCTTTTGTGGGGAAGGTAATTGAGAAAGTGGTGGCTGCTCATTTGGACAACCATTTGACCATCCATAGCATCTACAACCCTCTTCAATCTGGTTTTTGAAAGAGGCACAGCACTGAGACTGCACTGGTTTGGGTGCTCAATGATCTCCTGATGGCGAGAGACCAGATAAAATGGTCCATTTTGGTTCTGCTTGATCTGTCATCAGCATTTGACACCGTAGACCATGGGGTGCTGCTTGAGCGCCTGAGATGCATCTGTGGGCTTTCAGGTTTGGTTCACAGATGGTTTACTTCTTTCCTCACTGGTAGAACTCAGAGGGTGATATCGGGAGTGTTTTTCTCTGATCCTACCTCTCTGTCCTGTGGGGTGCCTTAGGGCTCAATGCTGTCTCCCATGTTATTTGCGGTGTACATGCTTCCCCTCGGAGACATTATAAGATGGTATGGGCTGGAGTTTCATTGTTATGCTGATGATACCCAGCTCTACTTGTCTTTTGCACCAGACCAGAATGGAGCACTCTCAGTATTTAATAACTGCCTTGGTGAGATCCAAGGTTGGGTGAGGCCCAGCTGGCTGAAGTTGAATTCTGGGAAGATGGAGGTGATGGTTGTTGATACTGGTCACCGGATAGGGGGGCAGGGTGCAAATCATCCCACAGATTTATTCCTTGGAGATGTTGAGCTCCCTTTCTCTGAACAGGTGCGTAACCTAGGGGTGATTCTTGACAACCAGCTGACATTAGATTCTTAGGTGTCGGCCGTCGTTAAGTTATCCTTTTACCATCTGAAGAACATCGCTAGGATCAAGCACCTTGTTCCATCCGGGGACTTGCCTACTCTGATCCACGCCTTTGTGACCTCGCGTTTGGATTATTGCAACTCCCTTTACTTTTGGCTTCCAGGGGTTGATATCCACTGCTTGTAGCTGGTGCAGAACTCCGCAGCCCGGTTGTTAATGGGGATACCTCATTCCTCCCACATTACACCGGTGTGGCGGGAACTGCACTGGCTGCTGGTTCAGTGGCAGATCACCTTTAAAGTCGGTTTACTGACTTATAAAGCCCTACACGGCTTGGGCCCTGACTACCTGAAAGAGCTTCTGGTTCCTTACCTCCCTGAGTGACCTCTCTGCACGGCCAACGAGGGGTTGCTGGAGATTCCGAGGGTAGTTTTAAAATCTTCTGGGGCCCAGGCTTTTATGTTTGTGGCACCGACCCTCTGGAATTATCTACCCCATTGGATTAGAGAGTGCATGACTGTGGGAGGCTTCAAACAAGCACTGAAGTCTTTTTTATGGAATAAGGCATATGGGGATGGTGTCGACATGGATTGATTGAACTTGTTTTAACTATTTTATCATGATGTTTTATTGTGAATTTATTTTAAATATGTACTGCACTTTGAATTTGAAAGGTGCATTATAAATAAAGATTATTATTTATTATTATTATTATAGGATACCACCCAGAGGCTACCCTCTGCTTCACACAGGAACAAAGAAAGGCACCATGGGATGACCTCAAGGCAGGGAAACAGTGTAACAAGGCAGCAGGTAAAGCAAATAGGATGCTGGGATGCATAGGCAGGGGCATCACCAGCAGGAAAAGGGAGGTCATAATTCCACTGCACAAAACTCTAGTGAGGCCCCACCTGGAGTACACTGTGCAGTTCTGGAGACCTTACCTATGTAAAGACATAGACAGGGTAGAGAAGGTTCAGAGGAGGGCAGCAAATATGGTGCATGGATTGCATCACAAGTCCTATGAGGACAGGTTGAAGGAACTGAACATGTACTCCTGGAGGAGAGGAAGGAGAGAGGGGATATGATAGAGACATACAAGTATCTTACAGGGAGCAACAGGGTGCAGGAATACACTATTTTTTAAGCAAAAAAGATGTTCCAGGACTAGAGGGCATGGGATGAAGTTGGAGGGAGGATGATTCAGAGGAAATGTGAGGAAGAATTTCTTCACAGAATGGGTGGTGGGCAAGTGGAACACCCTGCCAGAGGAAGTGGTGCGGGCTGAAACAATCAGAGGATTTAAGAATGCATGGGATAGACATAAAGGAATTCTGAAGGTCAGGGGTAAGGGGCAACAGACTTCTAGGAAAACATAAACTGAACTTACAAGCTCAAATGGGCAGACTGGGTGGGCCATAGGCCCTTATCTGCCGACACTGTCTATGTATCTATGTATCTATGCTAAATAGTATTTCTAGAGACAGGGAAGGCTAAGTCCCACTCCCCACTGGCTGCTGAAGAATGTTTTCCGCTGTTCACAGACCCTTCCCTCCCCAAATGAACCTGTGGATATCCCGGTGAAGGTTTTTCCAAAACTTTACTGGTATAGGGATGGGGAGTGTCTGAAAGAAAAACAACAACCTCAGAAATATATTCATTTGAGCACCTGGGTTCTACCATACACTGTCAGCAACAGCAATGTCCAACTGATGATATCGGCCTGCAGCACATTGTATAACTTCTGGTAGTTGTTTTTTAATCAGGTATGAGGTATCAGAAGAGATATAAATCCCAAGATAGCAGAAGATGTTATGCCGTGCCCACGAGAAAGGGAATGTGCCCTTAAAATGTGTGTATTTGTGTGTGTGTGTGTTTTCCCACTCAATATCATCACCTCGGATTTCATCAGGGTGATCTTTTTTTAATCATCCAAGAATTAATCTTTATAATAATATCCACATTAACGTCATCACCATCCTTCTGTAACTAAATTATCCAGGGCTCCACATTCGCACAAATATACAGTTCTGCACAATTCTAATACAATAAATTCCTCCAATTTTAAACAAGCAGCTTTATATTCATGGAAATGTACATATAAGGGACTCCAAATTTTTTGAAAGCACATTAATCTTTGTTCTTTTAAATAAAAAACTCATTCTAATCTTATTGCATCCACAAAGAGATTCAACCATGAATCATAAGAAGGGGAAAAGGGGTCCTTCCATCTTAACAAAATACATTTTTTGCCAAGATCATTGCAATGGCATATAGCTTGCTTTGATGGATAGTCATACCCTCATTCTGATCAGAGTAAGCAAAAAGGCTCAGCATAGGATCCCGTTGCATATTCATGGACAGCACCCTATTAAAGAAAGTCATAAATTTTTGCCCAGAAATTAGACAGTCGCAGACAGCTGTGTAGCATATGTACCAAAGTACCAGAGGTATATGTACATCTAGGACACTTGGGTAAAATATTAACATTAATTTTATTTAACTTATAAGGAGTAAAATAAGTTTGATGTAAAGTATTGAGATGTATTTGTAACATCTTACTTGATTTTACTGCAGCAAATGGAAAAGCCAATATTTGATCCCAAAGGGATTCCGTTATTTTGATACCCAAATCTTTTGCCCATTTTTCTTTTAATAGAGCAATGCCCCCTCTTATAAAATCATCATTAATAAATAGATTATACAACTTTGATACTAATTTTCTATTTGAGCTTTTGTTCCAACAGATCCAAGAAACATGTGCTACCTAAGCTACCAGAGTTATTAACTGCTTTAATGGCATTTTTCAACTGTAGATATTTAAAAAAATTGGCTTTAGGAACATTGGCCCGGATATTCAAAAGGGTTGTGCCATGCGCAACAGGGTTGCGCCACGCAGAATCGAAAATCAGCCATTCCGCAATATTCAGCAGGATGCAGCTCATGCTGAAAACATGCTGAGCAACAGCGCCAATGCAAATGAAGGCATCGCCAGCAAAGGGGTGGATCAATGCATAAAGGCGCTAATGCGATATTTATAAGCTTGCAATGCACAGCAGTGAAATAGCCGGAAGTTGCGCTACGGCGGAAATGAGCCAAAATAAAAAGGCTCAAGGATGAGGCGCAAGAACCCGACAGGGAATGCTCATGAGGCAGCAACAGAGAGCAGGCCACAGCAGCAACCAGTGCAGGCCAGGGAGTAGGCAGGACAGAACAGTGGCAGCCGAAGGCGTGTGGGGCCACAGAGTCTGGAGGCCAGTGGGTGTACCCGGTGCAGTGGAGGTAGCAGTCAGGACAGCGGGGGAACAGAACAACAACAGCTGGGGGGGACACAAGCCAGTGAGATGGACAGTGCCACCTTCCACATGGAAGCTGTAGTGAGGGAGGTGAGAAAGCATGCTGCAGGGGGACGTGGCCGTGGAAGGGCCCGTCAGCGGTATGCCCCCAACAGGCAGTACCGTCCCCGCATCAGCTTTGGGCTGTATACGGATGTCGAGATTGTGGGCCGGTACCACCTGAACAGGGCAATACTGAGGTGGCTCTGTGAGCTGTGCAGTGATGTGATGCAGGCACCCTCACGACGGAGTCATGCTCTGTCAGTGGAGACAAAGGTAACAGCCTGCATGTGCTTGCTGCCACGGGTACCTTCCAGAGGCCAACAGGGGACACCACAGGCATAACACAGTCGGCCACGTCACACATCCTCACCCAATTCCTCAGTGCACTGCTGCCACACGCTGCGAAGTACATCCATTTCCCCAGCACTGCGGCAGAGCGTACAGCAAACATACAGGAGTTCCACAGGGTAGCACGTATGCCTGGCATGCTAGGGGTGATAGACTGCACCCATGTAGCTATTCACACACCACCTGACCCGGATGGGGCCACATATCGCAACCGGAAGGGGTACTCCAGTGTCAACTGCCAGGTTGTGTGTGATGCCACTGGGCGCATCATCAATGTCTGTGCCACGCACCCTGGTGGACCACATGATTCATTCATATGGTACCAGTCTGCACTGTGCCATCGATTCGAGAGTGGGGACATCCCACAGGACACCTAGTGGGTGAGTATGCATGTAGGAGCGGCAAAGTTGGGGGACGGGTGGGCAAGCCACAGGTGCCATGGGGGTGGCACAAAGGGCTAGGGACAATATGGACCTGAACATGACACTAACCTACACTATCTCCACACAGGTGACAGTGGATACCCAGTCCGTCCCTGGCTGCTCACACCCTACCGGCGCCCCACGACCCTATTGCAGCAACGCTTCAATGAGGCACATGCCACCACACGCAACATCATCGAGCGGGTGTTTGGGATGCTGAAGGCACGCTTCCAATGCCTAGACATCTCCGGCGGTGCCCTACAGTACAGCCCCTCAAAGGCCTGTGGGATATTCCTGGCCTGTTGCATCCTGCACAACATGGCCAAAGACTGTGGGATAGCCGTACAGGTGGGAGAGGGGACAGCGATAGGGGCACGCCCGGTGGCGCCCGGTGATGATGGGGATGAGCAGCCCCTGTGACGGCGTGACCCCTGACTGATCCGGCAGGCCCAGCTGCACCGGGACACCATCACAGAGGAGCATTTCACACAACACAGGTAAGTCATGGGGCCATGTGCAACCAACACTGTTGAGGCGCAACCCACATACACACAGGGTAACACACCAGGGGTGCATGACGGCAAGGGGAGTGGAAGGGTACAGGCGCACAAACACACCATCAGGGAGGGGTGAATAGTTACACGCTACATGGACACACACACACACACCAGGCACACAGTGCACAGGGGCAGTTGCACAGCAGAGCAGGAACAGACATGTCAAACACACAGATCCACAGACCACCCCCACCACCTGTACTGTCCATGTACATGTGTCAGATGCTGGGCACCCTTGCACCTTGGTGTACAGTACAATGCAGGCATCATCATGCACACGCACCTGTGGACAGCAGTTGGGTGGGTGTGCAGGTGGTCCGTGTGTTGGTGTGTTGGGCAGGGCACCCACCGGTGCAGTGCCCAGCAAGACACACATTGCACATAGGGCAGCACCAGACAGGGCCTGCACTGGGAGACAGGTCAGTCAGGTGGCAGTGAGCCACGGCCACCACGGATGCGTGGGCGGCCCCGCCGTGACCCAGCCACACTGGCAGGCTGAGCATGGGCCACATGGGGTGGCACTGATGGACAACCAGGGGTCCCACTGCACGAGCATGACCTTGTCCACACAGGGGTCTGCAGCATGCCGAACATACCTGCACCAGGGGTGCTTGGGATGCCCACAGCAGAACCTGGTGTCGACAGGCTGGGCATTGCATGACGCCGGGAACGTGGAGTGGAGAGCGTACTGCGTGGGGTGCACAGTACAGGGGCACCTGACTGGGTGCCCAATGTGGCCACGACAGCGACCAATGCCTGAGTCATCCTGTCAATGGCTGCGGTCACATCCAGCCGCATTTGGACCATCTCTGCCAGGATCATTGCATTGTCCCTGCTGTGCTGCTCCACAGCCACACACAGTGCCTCCATGGACGTTGCAACCTGCATCTGCTACTGTACTGATGCCCGCAGCAGGTGGGTGTGCTCGTCAAATGGGTCGTCTGCCAAATCGGCAACCTGTCCCCCAGGGGATGGAAGGGCCTGATGCTCAACACCCCTTGAGGGTGGGCGCTGTTCACCAGGACCAGTTATGGGCATGTCAACAGGTGGTGTGCATACGCCACCGCTGAACCCTGTACCCCCAGACCCAGTGGGTGACTGCTGCTGCTGCCCCTCCGCCTGCTGTGCCCAAGGGACCAGTCCTTCCAATGCTGTGTCCGCAACAGTGCCAGGGACCTGCACAGCCACCGGTGCTGCCCCACCGGTGCTGACAGGCACAGCCTTTGACTGTGCTGACATGCTGGCACACACGTTGGAACCCGCTAGGTCCATGGGCACGGGCTGTCCTGCTGTGTGTCCATTCTGTGACACACACGTGTCACTGCCCATAGCGGCCATTGCATCATCAATGATGCAGGTTCGTGCCACAGCCTCAGCCACAGCGTGCTGGCATTCTTGCATGCCAGAATGCTGGGACACAGGAATGGCACCCCCCACACCTGACTCACCGACATCGGAGCTGGCAGCCAGGCGTGCACACTGGTGCAATGCACGCGGCTACCAGAAGGTGGATGGACCCTCCTCCACTCTGGCTGCCGTCCACAGTGCAGCGGGCCCCACCACCACTGTCCCCTGCAGGCACACAGGATCTGTAACAGAAAGTGAGAACATGTTAGTGCATGGGATCAACCTTCCCCCCCACCATGTCATACCGTGCAGTGATGGGCTTCCACCTGTCTGGAAGCCACCACCTGGAATGCCCTCGATGGCACTGCGCTGCATGGATCCAGCAAGACGGTCCTCCACCGGGGTCAGCTGCACCACCTCTGGCTGGCCCCCACCTGTGGCAGCGCATGCCGCCCTGAGTGCTGCCACCTTCTCCTTAACCTGTCTCCTGTCTGTCCCCACCTTCTTCTTACATTCCTGCACGGAGAGCTGGTGGCTTCCATGCAGGTTCACGGTGTGAGCTACCCCCTCCCATGCAGCAGCACGGGCCTGAGGGTTGCCCCGCTGTCCACTGAGTAGTGGCTCCTCATCCAGGTAGGCCTCATAGAGTGCCTCTGTTTCGGCCTTTGTGAAGTTGGGCCTCCTCTTCTGCCCACCATCTTCCTCCTCACCCAGTCCTTGCTCAGCCATGTCAGGGTCTGTATGAGTGGAAGACGACACCTGTGACTGTGCAGTTCACAGCATTTTCCAATGACCATGGTCCATAACATCACACAGCATGCAACCCAGCTATCACCTGCAGTAACCGAATATGGCCACTGCAGATCACTGTCGCACATTTATAGCGCAATGCATGCAAATTAGGAGTGGAGCAACTTTAATGGGATGCAAATCACGCCGCTGCGCCTTTGAATGGCTGATCAGCTGATTTGCATATGACGGCTGAATATCGTGCTGTTGCGCCTTGCGAAATACGGTTGGGCCGGCTGAGCCTATGGCACAGTTCTGTGACCGCGTAGTACACAGCACCGCACATGCCCAGGTACCTTACGCAGGCGTCTGCCGCGCTGATTACGTGCTGTGCACGGTCAGCTATTCATGAAATGGCCACCATTGTGCCAGTGGTGCTACAGCACTGGTCACCACATGGCGCTGTGGCACAACTGCGCAATAGTCCACTGTGGCACTGGCATGCAGGCGACCACTCGCGCTGGACGTGTAGACGTCCGATGGCACTGTGCATGGCCTTGCTCCACAGACATGACCTTGTGCCCCGACCTTTGCCCCCTTGGCACTGTACGTCTGGCATGTGTGCAGCCCTATTGTGCTGTTCGGTAACAGCGCGATAGGGACCGACGGTGCTGCCTGAACAGCACGATAGGGACAGACGGGGTTGTATTGCGCAACATTTCCACGTGGGTCTGCTGCACTGCAGAGCACCATATTGTCTACTATCAAGTTGCTAACATGGCACACAGGAGAGCTACCCAGTGGAGTAGCTTGGAGGTGGCCAGCCTAGTGGCCATGGTTGAGCCTCACTATGGGCCACTGTTTGGGGGGGAACCCCTAGACTTGGCCTGTACCCAAGTGTGGCAGCAGGTGGCCACTGCACTGGAGCAGGTCACAGGGCAGCGCAGGACAGCAGAGCAGTGCAGGCACCGCTACAGTGACCTGCGCAGGAGGGAGCAGGCACTGCTGGCACACCTCAGGTCCCGTGCCAGGAGGGGCATTGTGCCTAGGCCAGGTGGGTGACCCATCTATGCACCTGTATTGTCCGCAGGGGTATGACTGTGTATTGGGGCCAGAGCATGGGAGAGGGTTGTTCCATGGTTGGCTGTGTCAGTGTTTGCAGGTGTGTGATGCATGGGTCTGGCTGTGTGGGCAGGCACACTCATTGGTGCAGGGGTCTGTCTGCATTTGGATCTCACTAATGTGCTTCTCGACATTTGTTTCCCACAGGCATGGAGGAGTGGAGGAGGACCCAGGCTGAGTCACACAGGGGTGCTGCAGGGGTGGCCAGTGGAGGAGGTGGCGGTATGGGCCCGCAACAGCAGCAGCAGCATCTGCAGCAGCAGCCGCCACAGCAGCAGCAGCAGCAGTGGCTGGATGAGGGTGAGTGTCATTACATCATAGATGCTATTGCGTGCAATGGGGGGGATGGGGCATGGCCACCATCCATGGACAACACTGCCACCATCCATGGACAACACTGCCATGCCCGCAACGTGTGGCAGTCAGCACTGTCCAGTGGCACTGCGTGTCTGTGAGTGCATCACTGGTGGTCCATGCATGCACTGGGCACATGGCTGTGGCACTACCTTCCCACCATGTAGACATGTCACTGTACTGCCTTGGTTGTGCTGTGCTGGGCATGGGGGTGTGTGTGTGTGTCGTGGCACACATGGCTGTTGCTGCCTGGTTGGGTTTGGCCCATGCACAGTCACTGTGTGTGTGTGTGCAGTCCATCACAAGGGCAGGGCACTTGGCTGAATGCCATGCATACTGGGTGGGCTTCAGGGTTGTGTATAGTCCTAGCTATTGATTCTGTTCCCTTGCCCTAGGTGTATGGATCCTGCGCAGAATAGAGCAGGACATCCACCACCTGATGGAGGTGTCGCAGGAGATGCTCAGCATCCTCAGGAAGATGCATCGGAGGGGTGTGCGACGCTGGAGGAGGCCACAGGGTCTGGGCCGTCCTGCAGATCTGCAGCCTGGGGGGCAGTAGCTGCCCCACATCTACACCTCACCCTCCCTCACACCCTGCCTCCTCACCAAGTTCTTCACCCTACCCACCCCACCCCTACCTTGTACCTGTACCCCAGACCTGTATTGTATATACATGTATATAGTGTTATTGTTGTTCCTGTTGTTGTTGTTTTTCTTCTGTTTTTCATTGAATATATATATCTATTTTGTTATGAATACTGTGGTGGTCTCTGATTTGCAGCTGGCTATCGGTGCTCAGTTGCAGTGGTGTGCATGGCATTTGGTGTGGTGTGGTCCTGGGATTGTATGTGTCTGCGTGGGGGGGTGTTCCTGGTGTGGTGGTGGCTGTCAGCTGGTCTGGCCATGTGCTGCCCCACTCCACTGTGGGCTCCTGGTGGGTCTGGCTTGTATGGTTATGTGGTACACATGGTTGCATTGTGCCAGGTTGGGGGGGCATGGTGGTTCTGGCAGTGCCAGTCACACTCACTGCTCATGGGTGGTGTCTTGGGGTTCCAGAGCATAGTGTGCTGTGCACAGTGGGGGCTGTGGTACACCTGGGTTGTCCGGCCCCTTTGTGTGGCAGTATTTGCTTGCCAGTGGGTGTGCTGGGGTGCCGTGGCCCTGCTGTGCTTTGTAGGCATGTCCCCATGGGCCAGTGGATTTTCCATCCCTCCACCGGTGATGCTGTGCTTCAGGTGTGGGGGTGTGTTGTTAGTTCTACACTGTGTTCCTGTGCCTGTCTGTGGCATGGGTGGTGGGCCCCTGCCTACCTCCCTGGTTGTGCAGTTCCATTGCTCTGCTGCTGGGGGGGCTCCCTGCTTGCACTATGGCGCATCTCGACTGCTCAGCTGGGCTGGCCTTGTTGCCCTATGGCGCGACATATGTGCTCAGCTTCCCCTACCTGGTTGCACTATGGCGCAGGTTGTGCGATATTCAGACATTGGCTGGTTGCACAGTTTGACTTGCTCCATGTTTGAATATCGCATCTGTTGCACATGTGCGAAATTGACTTGTGCTTGCTCCTGGTGTTGCGCACATTTTGGGCGCAGTTTGAATATCTGGGCCATTAAATTTAGTCTGTAACCGAGTAAATGATAAAAAATTATTATTCTCATATAGTTGAGCCAAAGAAAAGATACCTTTTTCATTCCAATCTTTATAACAGGCATCAGAAATCCCTGAAAAGAGATAGAAATTTGTATGTATTGGAGAGTATTTCGTTATAGGGAGTTTAATCTGAAGTAATTTGTGTAACTCCAGCCAACTTTTAATTGATGTATAAGTAGTTGGATTAATCATTCTCTGCAAATTATTTTTTGTTGTTGTGATAACTGGAAAATAAAAACTGAATCAAAGTTTGGGCACCATGAATATCTTGTTCCATTTCCATAGACGAGGAACCCCATTCCGTTTCCCTCAACCAATACCAGATTTTGCATGTTTGTGACACCAAATAATAATATTTAAAGTTGAGCAGAGCAAATCCTTCTTTTTCTTTAGGCAAAATTAATTTTTGATAGGATATTCTGGATTTTTTCCTCTTCCAAATAAAGTTTGAGATCACCCTTCTGAGACTAACAAAAAAAATGTCTGGCAGTATAATAGGGATAGCACTAAACTTATGGAGGATTTTTGGTAAAATTTTCATTTTAATTATATTAATTCTACCTATAAGAGTCATAGGAAGATGCATCCATTTCTCCAAATCTATTTTCATTTCTTCGAATAATTTTGCAAAGTTTGTCCGATAAAGTGATTCATAATTGTTCAGTAAATGAATACCCAAATACTTAAAAGAGTTCAATTGACCTCCTGTTCCTAGTCTAGTCATATCCAAATGAAACTTATGATCTAGTTTCATTAATTGGGTTTTTTGACAGTTTATTTTATATCCAGAAAAACTACCATAAAGTTCTGCAAGATTAATAAACTCAGGTATTGATCTTAATGGATCTGTTAATAATAACAAATCGTCCACATAAAGACTAGTTTTATAAATCAGACTCCTCACCTTAATTCCTTTAATATTTACATTTTTATGAATAGCTATGGCCAAAGGTTCCATTGCCAAAACAAAAAGCAATGGAGAAAGGGGGCAGCCCTGTCTCATACCCCTATTGAGAAAAACAGGGTCTGATTGAATGTAGTTTAATCTAATAATGGCCTCAGGGGATAAATATAATAATTTAGTCCAAGCCAAAAATTGTTTAACAACGTTCATCCTTTGTAATACAAACAGGAGAAAGGGCCGCTCCACTCGGTCAAATGCCTTCTTGGCATCAACTGTAAGCAAAACTGCATCCTGTTGTTTATTATTTGCCAAAATATTAATACTTCTACAAATATTATCTGCTATCTTTCTACCCTTAATAAATCCGGTTTGTTCATGGCCTATAAGATCCGGTAGGGTCCCTTCCAATCTCAAAGCTAATATTTTAGCAAATATTTTGTAATCCAAGTTTAATAATGAAATAGGTCTATAGGACTCACATAGAGTTGGATCCTTCTCCTGTTTGTAAAATAATAGCAAAATAGCTTTTCAAAAAGAGGGAAAGGTCTCATGAATTTTACAAAATTATCAAAAAGTTTAAGCAATATTGGGGTCAAAAATGTTTTACATTTTTTATAAAAATCAAGTAAGATTCCATCAAGGCCCGGAGCCTTCCCCGAAGGGAGGCTATCTATTGCTCTGGAGATCTCTTCTGTAGTTATTGATTTATCTAAAGCTTCTCTTGTTTCATTACTTATTCTTTTCAATTGAACATTGGAGAAAAATTCTTCCATTTTCCCATGATTTCCATCATAGGCTGATGTATATAATGCCTGATAGTAATCCGTAAACACCTTAGATATCTCAGTAGGGTCCCTTTTCAAATTGCCACTTTTATTTTTAATTATATTAATATTATTTTTCCCTTGCTCTTTCTTTAACTGCCAAGACATGAGCTTCAAAGGGTTATCAGACATCATATAATAATTAGATCTGGTTTTCGTAATTGATTTTTCTGCTTTATCTGTTAAAAGCTTATTAAGCGCTATTATTTTTTGGACTGTCTTTTTATAGATTGAGTGATCATTATTCAAGACAAATATTCTTTCCAAGTTCAAAAGTTCCTCTTGTAAGCACTTTTCTTGTTCATGCCATTTTTTAACCCTTTTATTTTTATATTGTTGAAAAGTAGCCTTAATCCGTAGTTTAAAGGTTTCCCAGATCATAATTATGGAGGTGTCTTTTTCATTATTTACTTGGAAAAAATATTCCATCTCCACCTGAAATAGTGAAAAAATAGCCTTTCCTTTGAGAAGTGTTATATCCATCTTCCAGATGTATTTTAAATTACTATTAATTAGACAAAAAATATCCATAATACATGGAGAATGGTCCAAGATAATTATACCTGGATATTCAATATTCCCCACCTGATGTAACAATGAATCAGACTTCAGAAAAAAATCTATTCTGGAAAAAGATAAATGAGATGTAGAAAAAAAGGAAAAGCTAATATCATTTGGTTTTAATGCTGACCACGGATCCAACAATCTTAGATCCCTCATAAAGTTCTTTATTACTTTAATTGATGAAAGAAAAGTCAAAGAAGAGAGAGATGTTCGATCTTGTCTTCTCAGAATTAAATTAAAATCCCCTCCAATAATATATGGAGCCTGACACTCCACCAGTTGTAAAAAAAAAGCAGAAAAAAAGGAAGGAGAATTAATATTTGGCCCATATATAGAGACAAATGAATATGGTTTCCCTTGCATGGCAATTTCTGCTATCACATATCTACCACTTTTATCTGAGATAACCTTATTAATCATAAGTGAATTAAGATTTTTCTGAAAAAAAATTGCTACTCCAGCTGAGGCTCGACTGCCACCAGAAAAAAAACCCGGACCCCACCTTTTCTGCATCCAAAGAAAGTCAGTCTCTTGAAAGTGAGTCTCTTGTAAAAAAATACAATTTATGTGCTTTTTACTAAATACTGCAAAATTTTATTGATTTTAAGTTTACTTCTTAGTCCCTTAACATTCCATGATGCTACCCTGATTTTATTACCCATTATCAACCCATATAATAGTACTGTGTGTATATATTATATATATATACACACACACACACGATATATATATATATATATATATATATACACACACACACACACACACATATATATATACACATATATATATATATATATATATATATCATTTGTGTGAAACCATGGAGCCCTGTACATATTTATAAAAAAGAACCTTCCAAAATACCCCTGAATACCCACCCAATTTGAAAAAAAAAAAAAAATAATGCCAATTTAACCAATAAAGCCAATTGGGCCAAATTAACCCACCCCCACATTAGCAGAGACAATGAAATGCATCGTCTCTATCACCAAAGTGACTCATAGCAAGAAGGATTTTTTTGTTGTTGTTATAATGCAGCAGTACACAGTAATTTATCCCATGGGTTATTTATTGATTAAACCAAAGCAGGATCAAGAAGAAAGTTTTCATTTAATCTTACTAATATGGGGACGCTTGTATATTGTTAGATTTAACAAGAGGAGCATTTTGATTATAACATTGTTCATATGCCTCCAAGGCCTCATCAGCATCATCAAAGGTTTGTATTTTATCTTTGACCAGAAAACGAATTCTGGCTGGGTACTGCATAGTAAATTTCACTCCAGCCTTGTATAATTTCTTTTTCAGTGGATTGAAAAGTTTCCTTTTTGTCATTGTTACAGCTGAAAGATGGGGAAAAACAGATAAAGATATGTTCTGGTATTTTAAACATTTATCTGCCTGTGCTTTTGCCAAAATAACTTCTTTATCTTGGAATTTGTGAGGTTTTAGAATAACAGGTCTAGGATAAGGTTGCTTCAGGGAGCCAGATCTGCTCCCTGTTCTATGGGCCCGATCTAGCATGATTTCGTGGTCCGGATATGAATGACCCATGGCAGATGTAATCATCTTTTCAGAAAAGACCAATTGATTTTCTATTCCCCCAACACCCTCCGGAAGGCCATAAACTCTCAAGTTAACCCTTCGGGAATGGTCTTCCATTTCTACAATTTTTTGCTGCATGTTTACAATCATTTTTTTATGACCTGTAGTAGTACTGGACATAGACTTGCAGGTACCTTCCATTACCACAATTCTGTTTCCTAGTTCTTTGGTTTTCATTGACAAATCCAAAAATTGTGCTGACAAAGAGCCAGTAGAATCTGAAACTCCTTCTATTGTGGACTTAATACCCGAAATGGCTTCTTTCATTTCACTCCGTATTACCATCAAAACCTGTAGCAGATCTTCCTAAGCCATAGCTCGCTTAGGAGCTAATTCAGAATTCAAAACGAAGGCCTCGGTCACTTTCATACCCCCACTTCAGGATTTACTTCAATTCTACACAGGTAGCCCAGGCGTTAACTTCTTTAGGGCTTTCCTTGTCCCCTCAGCCTCTACATCTGTATTAATCACCTGATTCCCATTAGGCAAAGTCATCATCTGAAAGCTTTTAGGAGGCATGGCATTACCTCTGTACCCTGCTTTGCAAAAATGAAAAAATATTTTACCTGAAATCGGCATTCTTGGTATAGGGAGATCAAATTCCCACTTATCACTACTGTAGGTGATATCAGGGAGTACCTGTTGTGGGGAGAGTGTTAACTGAGCTGCTACTTCTGTTTGAAGCAAAATATTCGGGTCCGAATCCTGCTTAGTTTTCTTCCGCTTGGTGAGCTGCTGCTTACAGTGTTCCTTTGTCCGCCGCATGTTTTTGGACATCCTGTAGAGCTAAAAAAAAAAGAAAAACTAAACCGGTGGGTTTCACAGCTCTTTGGGAGAACTATAAAAATAAACAGAATGATAAAACAACATAAAACACAACACCAGCAAATTAGAATTCAATTAGCGCTGAACGCCATTCCTCCTTCTTGCTGTCGCTGATTCTGGCATCTGCTCAGCTCCTTCTTCTGCTGGAAACTGGAACTGACAGCACTGTTCCAAGACTCAACACCCTACCTGTTTAGACATGCCTCATCAGGGTGGTCTTATAACTTGCAAGGGTCCCAAATTTGGTTAAGGTGGTCATCAAGTAAGGCATGGATTTGACTGGGTCTCCTAAAAAAGGGAGTCATCAGCATATAATGCCACTTTCTGTTCTTGTCCTCCGTAGTCATCCCTATGATGTTTGGATTTGTCAGCACTACAATTGCTAGGGGTTCCAGGCTAAGGGCAAAATAAGTGGGAAAATAGACACCCTTATCTGGTGCCATGTTCCAGTCTAAACTGTTCTGATAGGTGGCTTTCCTGCTGCCTCCGGGTTGCTGTACACAGAGGTAACCACAGTTATGTAGCTGGGCCGGGGACAGAACCTTTAAAGGCAAAGCCTCTAGAAAGCCCATTCCACCCTGTCAAAGGCCTTCTTGGCATCCATACGAATAGCTATTTGAAAGGCCCTCCATTTCTACTGGGATGTGATAATAGCCAGGAATCGGCGAACATTATCCCATAACAATCCCCCCGCAATAAACCCTGGCTGATTATGATGAATGACTAAGCCAATGCACGTTTGCAATCTGTCTACCAGTATGCCTGTGAAGAGCTTGAAATCTACTGGTTGAAGTAAAATGGGTCAGTATGACCCACACACCTCTGGATTCGTATCAGGCTTTAAAAACACGAAATCTGTGCTTGACCAGAGGATGCTGATACCTAGCCACCATCCCGACAATGTAGTTAAATGCTTCAGCTCAGAGAGGGTCACTACAGGACAGAAACCGCTTGTAAATTCAGAGGGTTGCTGTCTAGTCCTGGTACTTCCCATTCTTAAGATTATTTTTTCCCTATTGTTTGTAGTTGTGTGAGCAGGGCATCCAACTTCTCCCTGTCCTACTGATAATGGAATATTTATAGCCTTTCGTTTTTGGGAGGGTAAGTAGAGTTTTATTCATTTTTCAATATTTTTAAGACTGAACAGATAGCTCATGACTGGCCCAAGGGTGTATAATACCCTCTCCATGGATATCCAGTACTATGTAAGATGATAACATGTATGCTTGGTACAGAAAGTCAGATACTGTAATCACAGACTATATAATTCTGCTACGTAAATAATCCTGCGGATATATTTGCACTGTTTGCAAGAGTATAATCATTTATATAACACATCCACATGACTAATAAGGCAAGAAACATGTAAGGAAAGAGTCACATGTTGCTGCCTGGGCAAGTGGAAGCCACACACTGGAGCTCCTCACCTGACTGCTAGGAATAAGCTATAAAATTACAAATTTTCACAAATTGGAATGTAACAGAATGTTTGTACCTGCAACCAGAAAACAAGATCAACAAGAAAAGGCCTGAATCCAAGAGTGAAGACTTCAGCAGTCCGAACTCTGTGCTGTAGGAGGAGAAAAGACACAAGACTGGCTCGTTAGCGGGAGATAGAAGCGAGGGAGTAGGCATGATAGCTGAACAGCTATCACACATCCTGCCAAAAATGGCGGCACTCTTGTGCTCCATGACTAATGCCCTGGCAGAGCTTAAATCAGTTAAAAAGGCTACAGAACTCCACACCGCCAGATTGACCGATGCAGAGGCAAGGATAGCAAGTCTGGAAACATTGCTGGAACATGAAAAAGCTGAGAAGATAAAAGACGCTAGAAAACTCTGCAAGCTTGAGGAAAAATGGAGCACCAGAATTATTCTCGAAGGAATAATCTACTTTGTGGCTTGCCCAACGGAAAGGACCCAGTCGCTGTGATCCAAAACATGCTAAACACACTTTGTGGCTTACCCCCAGAAAAAAAGTTTGCAGTTGAGCGTGCCCAACACAAACTTACGCCTAAGCCTGGTCTGAAAGAGAGATCTCGTGTGCTGATATTCTGATTTGTCCACTTTCAGGAAAAACATCTTTGTGCAGCAGAAAGCTAAAGGATACAAAGCCTGAACCACTTGGGGATGAACATCAAGCTGTTTAATAATCATAGTCCAAGCATCCGAGGAATAGAAAAGAAAAATTCACTGATGTGAAGACTGGTCTACGTAAGGTAAATATCACATTCCATCTTATGTACCTAGCAAGGCTAAGAATCTGGCTCAACTCTGGAATCTCCCCAGCAGGTGGTGGGAGCAAACACAGTGGGGAGATTCAAAAATGCATGGGATAGGCACAAGGGAGCCCTAGAGGTGGGAAAGAGAGGCTAAGCCGATGATGACCAAGTAGGGTCAGCGGCTGCTGATATGGGTAGGGAAAAAGGGCAGACTGGATGGGCCTAGTGGTCCTTGTCTACCATCAAATTCTATATTTCTCTGCTTCTATGAATCCAACCATATAACACAGTAGAACTTGCAGAAAGTGAACTAGCTACTTCACCTTATACAAGGTCAGCACATCCGACTAGTGACACCATGGTAGAGAAATGAAAGGTTTAAGTTTATAAAACCCTCTCTGATCTGTTAATTTTTTTTGCTTATAGACCATTATGTAAGCCCCCCAAAGTGGGCTTACCTGTGGAGCTCCATGCTTCCCAGCTCCTCCATGGTGCCTTTTTCCAGTGGCTTTGGTCAGATTCATGCCTGGCAGCTCCATGTGTGCTGCTGGTGGCTCTGGCCATCGGTTTGGGTGTCTCGGCCCATTTGGGGCCAGGCTGAGTGCCGGGATGTGATCTGTGTCTTCGGGCAGGGTGTGTGGTCCAGGTCCATTTCTGGGGGTTCGGGCTCTGGTTCGCAGGTGTAGATAAATAAATATTTTATTTTTAAATGGATGTATTTCCCCACGTGATACTACAAGTGACCACAGTTAGAATACATTTAAAGGAGCAGTGTCTCCTTCAAATTAAAGTAGTTTTTGGTGCTGGCTGGCACCGTGGGGCACCGGTTAACATATTGTAATTGGGACTACGAGTCCCATGGGACACCAGAGGGGTAGTGTGTTTGGCATCTGTGTGTACGGTCTCTGATTGGATCTTGATTTCAAGTGCCAAATGTATGAGAGGGGATAAAAGCCACTCCCCTAAGGGAAATGGGTTTTGAGAGGGGGAGGCTGGAGTGGGTCTCTCAGCCATGCGCCATGTGGCCACGGTTGAGCTTTTATTGTTTTGTAGTAGTACGGCCACCTGAGGAAGACAAGGAGGAGTGGCGGCTGCTGTTCTGTCACAGCCCTGGGATTTTCAGCCAGAAAATCCATAGAGGGAAGATGCTGCCTGTCATATAGCCAAAGGAGACGTGAAGTAGGGGATTAAGTGTGGGGTCTGGAGATGGGCAGCCCAAAATTTAAGCATGCCCCGTGCCTAACTTGCCAGTTCTGGGCTCCATGCCCAGCAGTTAAAAAAAGCATATGTTGGGGCAATTGTGGATCGGGCAGTTGTTACCCCCAACTGTGCATGCCCCTCGTGGCAGTGTTTCAGGAGGGAGCCAGAAAATGTCTGCAGCCTGTTCTGCTTCGAGTTGGCCTGTTTGGCATCAAGTGTGCACCTGCCTTGGACTGTGAGCTACCCAGTAATTCTGAGGTAGCTGCCTGTGACTTTATGAGTACTGCAACAAGTTCCTAATTGGACCCCTCGGTCAGGATGTTCCATTCAGCTTCTAATGTGACCCTTTGGGTCCGAAGTGACATTGTGAGCCTCTAATGGGACCGACTGGTCCTCAGCAACTTGATTGTTCCTTGCTGCACTGTGGAGTGACTGTTTGCTGTTCTAATTTGGCTGTTTACTAAATGGGATCCTGTTTTTGCAACTTTGCGGTTTGCCTCTTGTGTTTTGAAAAAACTGTTTTGCTACTGCTAAAAGAAGTTGCCTCCATAAGCTTGCATCCAGTGTGTTCCAGGGTGGCATCCAGAACAGCAGGGACCAGAGATCCACCGAAGAAGATGTCAAGAGGCTTGCCTAGTAAAGACTGTCTACAAAGGCCCCCGGGTGAAGTGGGCAAGGCCAGGCAGGTGAAGATCTGCGTCACCCCCCGTGTACCAGTTCAGCACCCTGAGGGTCCAGGGCACCCTGATGGAGTCCATCTATCACCTTCAGCACCCATGGAAATCAGGTACTGGTTTTCCTGTTTTATTTCTGGACTGTGTTTTCTCGGCTGTACAGCGCTCCCCCTTCCCCACGAACTTTACTACCTTCAATACCCCTAGACAGCGGGGGGTACTTACAATTACTAGGGTGGACTCTGCCATTAACTATAGCTGCTCAATTCACTTGCAACTGAATGGCTATTTTGGTGGGAGAGACAGATCGCACAGTCACGGGGCAGGCCTCAATCCAGCATGAAGATTACGAGCACCAACCCACAGTGAATGACTGATACTGTGGGCTGTCCTCAGGTCTATGGAGCCACCATTTTGACGGGACTGCCTTCTCACACGTTTGTGAGGTGCGAGACCATCCTGCTCGAAGATCAATGCACACAGCTCACAGTGAAGGACTGACTACCATGGGCTGCTTACAGTGATGGAGGCTAATTTAAGAAACTGATTGTTCACCCAAATAATCTACATGTGTGAGAGAAAATAAAAGAAAGAAAAGACCAATTGTGCTAAACCCCCACCATAATGACTTTGAGATCGGACTAATACCTTATTATTACCAGAATAGCTTGGGGTATATCTGGGTAACTGTATTTAGCACTTTATTTAAGCACTGCAAAGCTGAAGGGGAACTTCCAGTGATGTCACTGGTTTAATGGCTGCCTAACTCTGTAGCTTTGGGTACCAATGACAAGTATATTTAAAAGTGCTAAATGCAAGTGCATCAGTTGACTAAAGAATGTGGCAGTAGTGTATATCACGATGGTGAGCAGTAGAACAAAGGGAAAACAGACACAACAGTGAAAATTAAAGCTCTGATGGACAGAGATAAAATCATGGGCCTACAAGAAGACAGCCTCATCATCCCCAGTCTCAAGTATAGATGGACTGGACGAAACCGCTACACTTTTGGAGCAGGGAGGAAAGAAGCTAAACTGGACAGCATTATAAAAGCACTCCACAGGGTGGAATCATTGGTCTCTGATCTAAAAGCAGACCTCTAAAAGATGAACCAAAGGACAGAAGCTAATGAGCAGGTGATCAGAGACATCATGGACACTACTGGCAGACATGACAGAGTCCTGCTATACCTTTTAACGAGAGAGTGGGAGATCCAGGCCAAACTCGATGATCAGGAAAATAGAGCCAGGAGAAACAATTTCCAAATACATGGCTTACCGGAGGACATAGAGAACACTTTTGCTTGGATGGAAGCATATAGCTTACATCTACTGTGATATGTGCTTAAGATACCTGACTCAGTGTCCCTCATCATACAGCGTTCGCACCGCTCCTTAGTACCGAAACCGACAGACCAAAAGGCAAGACCACGGTCGGTAATCATCAAAATGTTAAATTATCAGGACTGCCAGCTAATACTACAAACGGCGTGGAAGCAAAATAACCTTAATATTGATGGCAAACTTTTTTTCGACCAGGACTTCTCGGACAACCTCAAAGAAAAAAGGAGACAAGTGAGAGAAGTTATTAAACAGGTGAAGGACAGCAACATTAAAAAATACAACTGAACTATCCAGCCAGATTAAAGGTTTATATGGAAAAGGGTCCACAGCATTTTGAAACCTTTCGGGAAGCTGCCCCAACTTTGAGAAAAATGGACTTGCACTGCCCGGACCTACAGATGGAAACACTGGAACATGATTCATCTCTCACCGCATGGCGCAGAGCGGGATGACAAAAGAGAAATCGGACAGCCTTGGCCATCTTACCACAACACCTGAATCTAGATCTTAAAGAACTTCTGCAGAAAAAACTACATGCCGTAAACAAATTCCATTACCCAGGAGGACATAAGAAATGCAGTTACGTCTGCATAGCAGGGAGCTTGCCATAAACTGACAGACTTATCCGACCTAACAGGAGCCAATGTAAGCCCTCGCAAATGCCGCAAATCATCTAGTATAAGAACATGCAACTGACTATCCCCTTGATGCTGGAGTACTAACTTGGAGATTGGAGAGAAGAAATGACTGTTTCTTTGTTGTTTTGTCCTACCCTTCAAGCCTGAGCACTCACTTGGAGACCAGAGAGAAGGAGTTTCTTGTTTTTCTTGTTGTTTCATCCGCGGACATCATGGACAGGCCCCATATGGCTCGAATTGTAGCACACCTCACGGCAAGGGGGGAACACACTTGGCAGAGGAACTAAGCCAAAGGGGTTGATGAGTGAAACTGCACAAGCGGGAGGAACTGGCAGCCTGAAACAGGACTCTTCATGGAACTTACTGAAGAGTAACTTAAGGAGTTTCTTTCTTTGTTGTTTTCGTCTGCAGACATCTTGGACAGGCTGCAGCTCGACTTGCAGCATGCCCTCATGGAAGGAGGGAAGCACATGGCAGAGAAACTAAGCCTAAGGGGCCGTGAGAGAAACTGTGCAAGCGGATGGAGGCGCAGCCTGAAACAGGATTCTTTATTAACTTTACTGAAGGATAACTTAACACAATTCATGGGGATTTAAAGAGAGGTAAAGTTTTTTCCTCTTTCAAATGTTGCAGATATGATTGTAAGAATTATAATGAATGAATAAGAGAGCTGAGGGATGCCATGATGCGTGGTGGTGGGGGGGGATTGAAGAATGCATGGATTACCACTGTGAGGGGATACGTCTACAAAGATAGTTAAATGATATAAGGCTGGATAATGGCAAGTGCCCCCTTACTGAATTAGCACTATCTGGATGGAAGTTAACCAATGCCTGTCATCAGTCATGCCCGATATGCTTGCAGGAGCCACAGGGTTTACAGGGTGTTAAACAGGAGAGGCAATTGTCTGCTACCCATCCTGGGCATACAGAGGCATGACCAATAGTGATGTCCACTGTAGAGAACACCACAAGGCAGCAACTACAGTGGCACACACTGGCCAGGAATAAACTTGGGTCAAGCCTGCAAACATCAGCAGGCATAGCAGTGTATGCTGTGCTCACCCTGGTGTGTGCAGGCAGGATACACTAAACACACCTTGGAAAAGGTTTCTACTTACTGCACCTTAGGGGTAACCATCCCATGGAGGCAATGGATAGTGTAAAATATATTTTGTTAGCACCTGTTGTGCCTTATGTTATTGTGTGGTATAGATTTAATTTAACACACATGCAGAAGAAAACAAAGGTCGGGGGAAGCAGTATAGCGCAGTGGTTTAAGACTCTGAGCTGCAAATCAGGTGACATCCAGCAGACCAGACCTGGGTTTGAATCCCACAGCTTCCACTTGCAGATTGTGTGACCCTAAGCAAGTCACTTAACTTCCCTGTGCTCCCAGGTCGCACCTGAAAAAAAGCTTTCAGCTTAGTGTGCTAGTCCTGGTTAAACAACTAACAGATACACTCCCAACCAGACAAACACAAGAAGAGAAAGTAAATTTGGGAAGGAACTTAGAAGGGGAGGGGGATATAGAAAAAGAAGGCAAAACAGCCAGACTAATGATGGGGACCATTAGAATAACCACCCTGAATGTTCAGGGGATGAACTCACCAGCGAAGCAGACAAAAACTGTGGGATACTTAAAAGAAACTCCACACAGATGTGGCTTTCATACAGGAAACTAGGTTGCCAAAGGAAGAGATGTTAAAACTGCAGAGATCATGGGTGGGGAGGGTGATAGGAACATCGCACCTGACAAAAAAGAAAGCAGGAGAAACTATGTTGTTAAAGAGAAACCTACCACTAGAAACACTCAAGGAGGAGATTATAGAAGAAGGAAGGCTAGTAGTGGTCACAGGAACTTTGCTCTCCCATACGATGCATCCGATGAATATTTACGCTCCAAATGTAGATACCCCAGCCTTTTACAGAAAAGTATTTAGGAAAATCTCGGAACTGGGAGAGGGCATGGTGGTACTAGGGGGATACTTCAAGCCTCCTATAGTCCTTCCATCTGCCTGTCTCCCCTGATGCTGACCCTTACCTCACATTGTGACCCCCCAGAGGTAGTCTGGCATATCCCTTTGCTGGGTGGGTAGGAGGAAGGCACTGGTGGGCCCATCCAGCACACTAGGCAATCGGCTCCGGGTATCGCTGAGGTGGGTCGGTCATGAGAGCTGACAGCAGTGGGGGGTCGGAGACCATCATCCAGTTTAGCCAGGGAGCTATTTCCTGGGTTTCTTCCCGGAGAGTGACGTGCCACTGACATCAAGGCGAATGCCGACGTCTGTCACTCCCCCAGCGATCAGAACCCTGACGTTCTGCTCTACTCCTTGCCTCCACCAGGGGCCAGCAGGTGCCTGGTCCACATCCCCACCCTTCCCCCAGAGATGGTGAACTGTCTGTGGACACTCCTTCCTACTCCCCTGACCGAGCCCTCCAGCGACCCAAGTCCATTCCTGAACCCGGGTCGCCGGCATCGCAAGCGGAAATCCAACCGCTGCGCCAATGGAATGGCTACGGGAAGACTTTAATTGTGTGATAAACCCACAAAAGGACTGAATCTCATGCTCCACAGCAACAAATAAGCGAATGAGTCTGGAGGTAAGGGGAGCGATGACTGAACTGGCATTAGTGGATATATGGAGAGAAATGAACACTTCAGAACAAAACTACACCTTTCACTCAAACCTCCATAGGTCCTACTCAAGGATAGATTATTTTCTGGGTAACAGTACTGATTTACACATGATAAAAGACTGTCAGATACATCCTAAATTAATTTCAGACTATGCGGCAGTCACACTAGATATAAGGATGGAAGACAGGAATAGAACCACTTTTTGGAGGATGAACACCTCATTGATAGTAAAAGAAGATTTCAAAACACTAACTGATGACACAATAGGGGACTACTAATGAAATAACAATAACTCAGGCATCAAACCCAAACGGGGATGGGATGCACTAAAAGTAGTTTTAAGGGGGGTAATAATTTCTTACATGTCCAGAGTAAAAAAGCAACAAATGGAAAAACAACAAAATAGGGAACAGAAAATAAAAGGATTAGAAAGGGAGCACAAACAAACAGGGTCACCACAGACATTACAGGAATTCCAGATGATAAGAAAGGAACTGCAATCTATACTGAACAAATAGAAGGGAAATTAATATATACAAACTAGAAATATTCTGGGTAGGGGAACAGGGCAGGCACACTTTTATCATTTCGATTAAGAAAGCAACAAGCAGAAAGATACTGTATGTCAAAAGAATTAGAACAGATCAACAGGGACAAACACAAGACAAATATACTCCAAAAGATATAGCAACAGAATTTAAGAAATACTACACCACCCTGTACTCAATAGACCCACAAGGACACGAGGACACAGAAATCATCGCAGGGCTTTTGAGTAAGATACGCCTCCCAAATTAATGGTGGAAGAACAGCAAATACTGACAGCACCAATTACCTCAGACAAAATTAAACTATCTAACTCTTGCATACAGGGAAATTACCCAGCCTAGACGCTTTAATGCAGAATTTACCAGTATGCTTCAACACAAACTGACACCAATGTTGACAAAGGTTTTAATTTTGTGAGGAAGCAGGAGACACGCCCAATTCCTGGCAAGAGGCATTTATAACCATTATCCCTAAAGAGGGCAAACCCCAGTGCTGTGTAGTTCGTATAGACCCATCTCACTCCTGAATGTAGACTCTAAAATATTCACCAAAATACTGGCCACTAGGATTAACTCCATCCTTCCAAAACTCATCTACCCTGATCAGACTGGATTTGTCCCAAATAGACACTTAGAAGGTAACATAAGAAGATGTCTGAATATTTTACACCAAGGGGCAAAGTACAGGAACCCCAAGTAGCTATCATGAGTGGTGCCGAAAAGCATTTGATCGATTGAAGTGGGACTGTCTATTAAAGGTAGATAGGTTTGGGAACCAATTTAACACATGGATAAAAGCCCTGATAGCAAGAATAAAAGTAAATGATACAGTATCAAAGGGTATAATGATTCAATGAGGGACCAGACAGGACTGCCCCCTGTCACCGATACTCTTTGCACTGAGTATAAAACCCATAGCAGAAATGATCAGAACACACTCGGACCTTGAAGGGATTAGGATGGGCGGAGACGAAAGTCGAATTTTGCTATATGTGGATGATGGCATGTTATATTTAAGGGACCCTGAACAAACTTTTCCGGTACTACACCGACTGTTGAAACAATATGGACAGGTATCAGGGTTCAAAATCAATGAAAACAAAACTGAAGTGATGATGGTTAGCCGACTCCATACACCCGCACTCACCCAGATGATGCCCTTCCGCTGGATGACCTCCAGTATTAGATGTATAGGAACACAAATTCCAGTAGATCTAAAACAGCTCTATCAAACGAATTATGGTACGCTAATTAAGGACATTTTACCAGATCTTAAAAGATGGAAAATGATTCCATTGTCATTACTGGGTAAAGTGGATTCTGTAAGAATGAATGTTCTGCCTAGACTCCTGTTTCTTTTTCAGAACTTGCCCCACATATTCCAGGCATAAATGGAAAAAATAGGGTGCTACATGATTTTGTCTGGGGAGGGAATGGACAGACTTATACAGACCCAAATATCAGGGAGGAACGGTTGTCCTAACGTAAGAGTATATTACCAGATGGCACAATTACTACCATGGATAGAATATAGGAAATGGGACCAAAGCACCACATGGGTAACCCAGGAACAGGGAATAGCTCAGAATTCGCCTCTACAAGACCTCGCTATAGCAGTGGAAGACCTCCAGAAAATCTAACCTGGGAACCCATGGCTAGGGCAGCTATATCAAATATGGGAACAGTGAAAAAGAATTAGATCAGGGGAAACAATAACAAAAAGAACAGAAATAATGAATTGGGCCAAATTCACCCCCTAGACTGGACCACACTTATCATAGATGGAGAAGAAAGGGCTTGGTCTATTTGTGCAGTTCCTTAGGGAAGGCAGATCCAAATATTCAGAGACATGCAAAGGGATTATGGACTAGAGAGATCAGATTTCTTTAGATATTTACAGATCACATCATTCCTCAGAAAAGGAGAACATGCACTGAGGTGCAGGGGATCCCAGCCCCTGATTCTGGTAGTAATACAAGTAGCGGAAGGGATCACAGAAAGAAAGCACATCTCCAAATTAGTACAGACATATGCAGAGACCAGGGAGGCCCCCCCCCCCCAGCAGGATATCAAAGGGCATGGGAGATAGAATCAGGAAGGGTGATAGAGGCACAAACATGGAAACAGATGTGGGAAAATGCACGGAAAACATCAGCATCCACCAGCTGGAGGGAATTCTGGTGGAGAATTATGAGCAGATTCTTTCTCACGCCTACCTGAACCAAACACTGTGCTTTAAATAAATCAGATGCCTGCTGGAGGGGCTATGGGGGAAGGGGAAGCCATTACCACATATTTTGGGACTGCCCAGTGATACAGGGATTTTGGATGGAAGTCACAGATTATTATGGGAAAATGATTGGAACAGAGGAAACATTAGACTTTGAGCATTTAGTATTGGGACAGCTACCCAAGGGCAAAAGAATGAATGTGCAAAAATCATTTGCAGGAATACTACTAGCAACAGCAGGTAAAGCCATTACAAAGAGGTGGCTTAACTTGGAACCCCAACAATACCAGAATGGACTAACATTGTGAAAGAAATACATAGGATAGAAAATAAAATCACAGCAGAACTTAGACTGCAGGCAAAGAAATTTACAGGGTGGCTCTCTTTAAGCACTTCATTGAGGAAAGGAGGGGTATCTGTCTTATCACAATAGGCATTTGGGTATTAAGGATTGGGAAAACAACTACACCAGACACAGACTTCTTTTGATGTTTATTTTCTTTTTGTTTAAAGGGATAGTGAGGCTTAATAAAGGGAGGGGTGGGCAGAAGGTGACTGTGAAAAGGCAGAGATACTAAACAAATATTTTGCTCAGTATTTATGTAACCCCTGCAAATGGGGGTTCCAAAGACTTCAGGAGCTTGCTTGAATGCTCCAAGCCTGAATGGTGTTTGGCATTTAAGCCATTTATCAGTGAGTGTTTTTAGAACCTCTGGTACTGTCTCTTTAAGAGCTGTCTGCTTGCAGACATAATTAGTTTGTATGGGGGACTGTGTGTTTCTTTGATTGAGTACCACTCAAGCTGCTGCCAATTCACCCCATTTTGCAGTCACTAGGAGTGCAAAGGAACCTGTCTGAAAGATGTAACTGATTGCCAGAAATCATTTACAGTAATAATAAAATTACAGTTTGTCTAACCTGCTTTCTTTGCAGTCAGAACTGTCTGCCTAGTTCCCCATTCTGGTTTTGAACTGCTGAACTGGACCAATCAGTGGGGTAAACTAGCTCTAAAATGATGCCTTGACGAATCAGAACTTGGGACTCATAATCTGAGCCAGCCACAAGAGGATTGTATGGGCAGTGACTCTGGGAGATGTAGTTTAGACTTCGTGCCTTTTGGACCAACAGCAGCAGTCTATTGTGAGTGACAGCCAATCCAGTCAAGAACTGGGAGGAACTCAAAGGAAGTGCCCGGTTTTTGTCTGTTGGGAGTTTCAGTTTGAGATCTGAAAGTGAAGGAAAGAAACCCTGTGCTCCTTCAGTGCACAGTTTCAGTCAAAAACGTGTGCAAGGCCCAGAGTTCGGTCTACAACTTGTGTAACTGCTTGTTAGGACTGAACTGGCCCTGTGAAAAGAATCAAAGGATCTCTGAAGAGTAGAAACCAGCTCACCCTGTAGAAGACTGAAGAAATTGTTGAATTACACTCGGTCTGTCAGGAACTGAATCTGCTGTGTGTTCTCCTGGTTATTGTGCAGTAATTGCATTGGGATACAGATGCAGCCTGCCTGGTATAGTGCTTTTTTTTACCATATAAATGTGTGAGGAGTCTCTGAGATCAAAAGTAGCCCTGCTGACATTGAAGGACCATATCTTCTTTGGAGGTCGTGAGTACTAATTCGGGTCGCTCCTGTTGAATTGCCACATTAAATCCAAATGAATTACTGTACTGCTGACTGTTTAATTTTCTCCTTTCTCTGTGTGAAAGGGCCCCCACTAGCTGCCACGGTTTGGACTAGCTTACTAGGGCCTGGGTACCAGGGACAGTAACTGTAGGGATAGGCCTGTGCACAGAGCCATAGGTAGATAGTAAAGTGATAAGCTAATTAACCTGATTTCCCCTGTCCTTGTTATATCCCTAAATAAATCAGAGCTGTTTGTTTCAACAAAGTTATACTGCCTGAGGTATTTGTCTATGTTAAAGTACTGTACTGTGATTGTTGCACTGTATCTTATTTTACAGGATGTCCGGTGCCTGAACCAGCCTTGGGGGTAAGTGTATACTGTGAAGGTAATTCTGCTATATTGTGGGCCACTAGTGGGAAGAAAGGGGTTGCAGTGTCCCAGAGGGCTGTGACCAAGTAAGTTTAACTATTGCAAACCCTGACCTCTGGGTGGAGGCACCCGCCATTGGATCCAGGCCCCTCAACCTGTTAGTGGCAAATCAGGCAGGGGTAGTAGCCCCTGGGATAGCGCCATCTAGGGGTTACATCTTGGAGGCTCACCGCTGGGATTGTGTGTCCTCTAGTGGCCATATTTACAAACCACTGTTAAGGAAAAAAAAAAAAATAAATAAATGGGTACCCCGACAGAAGTGGCTGTGCACCGGCTGGTGGAGTGGTGTACTGGGGAGGAGATCGACCCCCAAAATGCTATGCTTATCCTGGACATCCCCCTGGGTATCAATACGGACACTGTGCAGGGAGTACTTTCCAAGGTGGAAGGTTTACAAAATCCTGTGGTGGTGGGTCGGCACGCTAATCTGCTCACCCACACTTTCCTGGCCCTAGTAGAGTTTAAGGATCCCATAGATAGCTCCAAAGTACCACAGACCATTACCCCAGAGGGAGCCCTCACTGCTTGGAGAGTGATAACTAAGGACAGTAAAGACCCGGGGGGGAATGAGCCCCACCACTATCTGAAACTTTGAGGAGAAATTGCTAAATGGTTGCTGGGAGAAGGGAAAACTGTGGAGGACTTGAAGAAACTATTCTTGCCACCTGGGGGTGTTCCTCCCCCAACACCCTCTCCTGCTCCAGTACCCGTAATGGTGGCTGAACCAATGCAGACTCCTATTTCTGCACCTGCCATTAGTCACGACTCTTACCGAAGGTTGAGGATCTTCTCTGGCACCCTCCCCACCCCCCAAGGGGAGGATGACTGGGAGACCTGGATAGACTATGTTGCCCCCCAAGTGCTAGAATGGCAATGCTCGGAAGCCGAAAAGCGAAAAGAGGGTTAGTGAGAGCCTCGAGGTCCTGCCCTGGCTACCATCCGTGCAAACGGCCAGTAACCCTGAAGCGACTGCCAAGCCTATCTTGAGGCCTTGGAGAATGTGTATGGAGCCCAGATTCTGATGAGGACCTATGGTGGAGAGTAAGAAATGCACAACAGTACCAAGGGGAGTTGTTGTCTGTGTATGTCTCGGCTGGAAAAATTGTTTGCAAGAATGCCTCAGAAAGGGTAGTTTGCCAGCGATTGAACTGGACCGAACCAGACTGGACAGAATCCTTAAGTCTGCCCCCTTCTCAGAACTGCTGTTGCTTCAGTTACGCCTGGCAAATCGACTGGAATCCCCACCTCCTATGATGAGTTAATGAGAGAAATTCGAGGAGTTGAGAAAAGACACCTGGAGGGATCTGCACCAATAGCTGTGGCTATGACCCGAGTGACTGAGGGTGGCCCATCAAGTAGTTCAGGGGCAGAGGTTGGCAGTCAATGAGTGCTCTGATAAGGAAAAGATATGCCACAATGGGGCGAACTGTTGAGAGAGATCCGGAATTCAAAAACAGTCCCTTTATGAAGGCCACGCCTGCAAGTACGGGCCCCGACCTATATCCGACTGCATCTGCTATGGGGTGGGATACCCACCCATGTATCTCCTGCTGATAACAGCTCGAACTCGATTCTTGACCATGGAAGTGGAGAAACTGACGAGATGTCTCCAAATGCTTATCACGCCGCAGACAGAGATGGCACCATGGTTTCCAGTTAGTAATACCCCGCCCTGGCTCCCAGTGTAGCACCTCGGCAGCTCAAACTCCAAAAGTATGTTTTGCTATAATTGTGGGAAGGATGGGCACATGAAAAGGGAATGCCAATCCCCAAAAGACACTGACAAAGTTGCATATAGGCTACAAGGAGAGCTTGGAGAACAAATCAGTGGTTAAGAGGTGCACGAAATGATCCCAGTGAGGGCACCAAAATGCTAATTCACGCCCTTTGTGGCAAGGTCAGTTGCCCAGGCCCCCACTACCGCCTCTCCAGACTGGTCCAGAATAGTGGGTCCCTCCATGGAGACCACTGTAGGTAAATGGAGTGTCTACAAGAGCTGTATTAGACAGTGGCTCCCAAGTGACAATTATGTTTCAAGATTGGTATCAGAAGCATTTGTCAGACTGCATCTTACAACCATTAGAAGGACTGCATGTATGGGGTTAAGTGGAGAAGGCTCACCCTATTCTGGGTATATCCGAATTTGGCTGTCTTTCCCACCTCCGTGGCTGGAGGCCAACAAGTAGAGACCCTAGCCTTAGTGTGTCCCCCACTGGACTGTATGATGGTGTCCCTTTGTTGATTGGAACAAATGCTCATATGTTCAGAAGGCTGGCACATTTGTGTTATGAAAACAGGGTCAAAGACTAGTAGAGCTTTAAGAGTTCCGGCTTTAATTAAGAAGGCCTATGAGGCACAGAGAGATGCTGAAAATATAGAACCAGAGGAACCGGTCGGAATTGTATGGAAGAAGGATCCTGAGTCTCTGATCCTGGCACCAAATGCCCAGTGTACCTTACAGGGAGAGGTCCGTATCAGAAAGGATGTTAAGAATAAATATTAATGTTGGATGCACCAGGCGATGGAAAATTGCCAGAGGGACTGCTGGTCAAGCTTAGTATTTTGCCCGCTAGAGCCCATGCTTATGCCAGAAGGGTAATGGTCCAAGTTCATAATGTGTCTGAAAGAGACATTCGAGTAAATAGAGGTTGCATCCTGGCTAATGTGCATTGTGCAGACACTGCAGTGCTACCCAGCAAGAGTTCAAGGAAGAATGACAGAGTAACGCCTGACTTGTTTGATTTCCGGCAACTCCCGCTGCCAGCTGAATGGAAAGTGAGGATCAGTGAGAAGCTTGCCCAGAGAGACCAGGTGTTTTCTTTAAAGGAATGGGACGAGGATGCGTGCAAGGAGCTGAGCACAATATCCGGCTGCATGACGAAAGACCATTTCGTGAGAGGTCTCGCCTGGCACCTGCTGATATAGATGATGTGAGACGGCATCTGCAAGAGATGTTAGCGCTGGTGTAATACAAGAATCCAGAAGCCCTTATGCTTCCCCCATTGTGGTAGTGAGGAAAAGAATGGGACAGTAAGGATGTGCGTGGATTATCGCACCTTAAACGGCGGACTATCCTGATCAGTACACAATGCCCCGGATTCAGGATGCTTTGGACTGCCTAACGGGAGCAAGTGGTCTCTGTGCTGGATCTCCGCAGTGGGTACTACCAGATCCCGACGGCCCCAGAGGACCGTGAGAAGACAGCCTTTATCTGTCCGCTTGGTTTTATGAATTCATGAGGATGCCTCAAGGGATTTCAGGTGCCCCAGCCACTTTTCAACGATTGATGGAGCGTGCAGTGGGGACATGAACTTACTAGAATGCCTGGTATACCTAGATGATGTTATTGTGTTTGGCAGCTCACTGGAGGAACATGAGAGCAGATTATTTAAGGTATTGGATCGACTGGAGGACTTTGGCCTTAAACTGTCCATTGATAAGTGTCAATTCTTTCAAACATCAGTAAAGTATGTGGGACACATAGTATCCACCGAGGAATAGAGACCACCCAAGTAAAGTTGAGGCCTTGACCACCTGGCCACAGCCCAAAAATCTAAAAGAACTGCAAAGATTCCTGATTCTGTGGTTATTATCGGCGTTTCATCAAGGACTATTCAAGAGTGATCCGCCTTTACTTAACCTTACTCAGGGTATCCCCCAACCACAAAATACCAAAAGTCAAGCGTCCCTCAAGACTGAAAGAGTGTATTTTCATCCGGTAAAGTATTTGGGGCCCGCTGGACCCTGATTGTGAGACTGCTTTTCATGAGATCATATATCAACTTACCCATGCTCCAGTGCTGGCCTATGCCGATCCAAGAAAACCTTACGTCCCTGCACACTGATGCTAGCTTGCAAGGGTTGGGGCTGTGTTGTACCAAGAGCACGAGAATGGCCTGAGACCAGTGGCCTTTGCCAGTAGAAGCCTGACCCATCCGAAAAGAACTATCCTGTACATAAGTTAGAGTTCCTAGCTTTGAAGTGGGCTATTGTTGACCAATTCCATGAGTACTTGTATGGGGCTAAAATACTAGTAAAAACTGACAATAATCCTTTGACCTATGTGCAGACCTCAGCTAAGTTGGATGCCACTGGTACAGGTGGCTTTCTGCATTATCTACATATGACTATGCTCTGAATACCGAGCAGGTCTGAACCACATAGATGCTGATGCTCTCCCGAGGCCTGTTCCCCAGAATGATTGGGTCCGATTAGCAGAACCTGACATTCGGGCACTCTGCCGGAAGTTTGACAGGGGAACAAATGTCCACGGACGCATTGGACTGCATGGTGGATTGCTTGGGACCCTCTGAGAATTGCATACCTGCTGCTTATTGCCACTTTTCTGCAATAGACATTGGTGCACTGCCTCAGCTGGACAATGACAGTATTCAGATGGCTCAATCTCATGATCCTATGATCAAATCAGCTTTAGAAGCCCTCTATGCAGGAAAAGATGTGTCCAAATTACGCCCACTGATTTGAGAACTGCACTGTTATACAAAGAAGGTCCTAAGTTGAACTGATCAATCAAACTGTTATATAGAGAAACAGTAGACAGAGGGGACAAGTAGACAAACAACAACTGGTGCTGCCCACTGCCTTTCGAGACTCAGTATTGAGGTCCTTGCACAACCACATGGGGCACCTTGGTATAGACAGAACACTTGACTTGGTGAGATCCAGATTCTATTGGCCTAAGATGGGGCTGATGTGGAGCAACACACTAAACTTGTAGTCGCTGCTTACAGAGGAAAGCTTACCCCAGAGGGCTGCCCCCTTGTTAACATAACCACCAGTGCACCCATGGAGCTGGTCTGTATTGATTTTCTGAGTTTGGAGTCAGATCAAAGAAATATCAGTAATGTGCTGGTGGTCACTGACCATTTCAGATATGCCCAAGCTTTCCACCAAAGACCAGAAAGCATCCACTGTAGCCAAAGTACTCGTAGAAAACTTTGTTCACTATGGGGCTCCTGAAATCCATTCTGATCAGGAGAGACTTTGAGAGTCGATCTGATCAAAGAGATGCTTTCTGTGGGAGTGAGAGTCCAGAACCACTCCTTACCACCCCCAGGGGACCCACAGCCTGAACGCTTCAACCAACTTTGCAGATATGCTAGGCACCTGCACCCAAAGGACAAGCCTAGATGGAGCCAACAAATTAGCACCCTGGTACATGCTTATAACTGCACCAAAAGTGATGCCACTGGGTTCTCCCCTAGCTGATGTTTGGAAGAGAAGCTTGACTACGGTAGATGTGTGTTTTGGGTCTCTCTGATGGGGTTCAAGCTGACAACTATTTACAGTACAAAGTTAAAGGCCCAGCTAACTCATGGTACCAACTGGCTCAAACCATGGCTGCCAAAAGAAATCTGGCCAACAAAGAAAGGTATGATAAAAGGTGAAAGCACAGGAACTCCAGGAGGGAGATCGGGTATTGCTAAGAAATCTGGGACTGCATGGCAAACACAAGATTGCTGACAGATGGCACCATCTCCCTCACATTGTAGTGGGCAAACTAGATGATCTGCCAGTGTACAAAGTAAGGCCTGAGAACAATTCAAAGATGTAAAACAATGCATAGAAATCTATTTACTACCCATTGGACAAATCCTGATTGAGTCTGAGCCCCCAGAAGATGCCCCTCTGGACCAGTGACTAGAGCTGCTGCTAAGAAAAGATCAAGGAAGTCTGCACCTACAGAAGCAGAGTTAAAGTGTTCCCCTGCACAAGTCCCAGTTGAGCATGACTGTCAGTCCATATCAGAAGAAAGTGAGAGTGACTTTGAATACTATCCTTCTTATGAACTGAGTCAATTGTTTAGGGCAATCCCTAGTCAATACTGGAGACAAAGCTGGGCCTTCTGGACTGTCTATGCCCCCAGCTTCATCCCTGGAGCCAATGCTCCCAGAAAGTGAAGTGCAAAGCATCAGATCAGATGAAATGGAATCATTGTGCATGGTTGAACTGTTTGAGCTTTCAGGGAGGAAATGATAGATTGGGGCAGACTGGTGATACACCGAACAAGAAGAGTATTTTGAGTGCCCTGACAGTCCACTGCCAGTGTCTGAAAGCTCTCCATGCGAGCCAAATGTTGTGGACTCAGAAACTGTAACTCCTGGAGCTGAAAGTGCCCCAAGTTCTAGCCTCTCTACCCCCATGGAGACTCCCTGACAAGTGAGAACAATGCTGAAAATGAGGCTCAGAGTGCAGAGACTATAACAGTTCCCCTAGAAAGACTGGTCGAGCTGTAAAGCCTGTGGTGCACCTCAGTTATGATTCACTTGGGAGGCCTGTGGACTTGCCTCTCAATGTTGTCCATAAAGGAGTGTATGTGTCCCGAGCTCATTGCCCAAACTGAGCATCAGTGCTAACTCCAAGTTACTTGTGTTGCCCTTCAAGTATGGTGCCCTGCCCCATCCAGCCCCAAGGTAACTGATAGGAAGGGCCTCTCTTCAGGTTTCATGTACAAGAGGTAATAACTTGAGTTATGGTACAATGTGTATGTAATACTGTGTAAAGAGGACGTGCTGCAATGTTTCAGAAATGTGTTCTTGGTAAAATGATATATTGACTGATGATTACATGTGCAGCCTAATGCAAATGTATATGGTTGCAGTTGAAACTTGGTACTTGGTTTGACGCTGACGCCAAGCTTTCCCAGGCTAGGAAGGGTGTAACCCCCTGCAAATGGGGGTTCCCAAAAGACTTCCAGGAGCTTGCTTGAATGCTCCAAGCCTGAATGGTGTTTGGCATTTAAGCCATTTATCAGTGAGTGTTTTTAGAACCTCTGGTACTGTCTCTTTAAGAGCTGTCTGTTTGCAGACATAATTAGTTTGTATGGGGGACTGTGTGTTTCTTGATTGAGTACCACTCTGCTGCTGCCAATTCATCCCATTTTTGCAGTCACTAGGAGTGCAAGGAACCTGTCTGAAAGATGTAACTGATTGCCAGAAATCATTTACAGTAATAATAAAATTACAGTTTGTCTAACCTGCTTTTTTGCAGTCAGAACTGGTCTGCCCAGTTCTCATTCTGGTTTTGAACTGCTGAACTGGACCAATCAGTGTGGGGTAAACTAGCTCTAAAATGATGCCTTGACGAATCAGAACTTGGGACTCATAATCTGAGCCAGCCACAAGAGGATTGTATGGGCAGTGACTCTGGGAGATGTAGTTTAGACTTGGTTGCCTTTTGGACCAACAGCAGCAGTCTATTGTGAGTGACAGCCAATCCAGTCAAGAACTGGGAGGAACTCAAAGGAAGTGCCGGTTTTGTCTGTTGGGAGTTTCAGTTTGAGATCTGAAAGGAAGGGAAAGAAACCCTGCTCCTTTCAGTGCACAGTTTCAGTCAAAAACGTGTGCAAGGCCCAGAGTTCCGTCTACAACTTGTGTAACTGCTTGTTAGACTGAATCTGTCTGTGAAAAGAATCAAAGGATCTCTGAAGAGTAGAAACCAGGCTCACCCTGTAGAAGACTGAAGAAATTGTTGAATTACACTCGGTCTGTCAGGAACTGAATCTGCTGTGTGTTCTCCTGGTTATTGTGCAGTAATTGCGATTGGGATACAGATGCAGCCTGCCTGGTATAGTGCTTTTTTTACCATATAAATGTGTGAGGAGTCTCTTGGAGATCAAAGTAGCCCTGCTGACATTGAAGGACCATATCTTCTTTGGAGGTCGTGAGTACTAATTCAGGGGTCGCTCCTGTTGAATTGCCACATTAAATCCAAATGGAATTACTGTACTGCTGACTGTTTAATTTTCCTTTTCTCTGTGAAAAGGGCCCTACCAGCTGCCGCGGTTTGGACTAGCCATAGGGCCTGGGTACCCAGGACAGTAACTGTAGAGATAGAGCTGTGCACAGAGCCATAGGTAGATAGTAAAGTGATAAGCTAATTAACCTGATTTCCCCCTGTCCTTGTTATATCCCCCTAAATAAATCAGAGCTGTTTGTTTCAACAAAGTTATACTGCCTGAGGTATTTGTCTATGTTAAAGTACTGTACTGTGATTGTTGCACTGTATCTTATTTTACAGGATGTCCCGGTGCCTGAACCAGCCTTGGGGGTAAGTGTATACTGTGAAGGTAATTCTGCTATATTGTGTGGGCCACTAGTGGGAAGAAAGGGGGGTTGCAGTGTCCCAGAGGGCTGTGACCAAGTAAGTTTAACTATTGCAAACCCTGACCTCTGGGTGGAGGCACCCGCCATTGGATCCAGGCCCCCTCAACCTGTTAGTGGCAAATCAGGCAGGGGTAGTAGCCCCTGGGATAGCGCCATCTAGGGGTTACATTTACAAATGAAGAGGGGGGAGGTACCTAAAACAAACAATAGAAACACTCTGGATACAGAAGTTGATACCAGTCCATTTACAGAAGAAAGGGTTCTGAAAGAACTCTTAAAACTGAAGGTGGACAGAGCAATGGGGCCTGATGGGATTCATCCCAGAATTCTAAAAGAACTAAGGGTAGAACTAGTGACACCACTGACTATCCTCTTTAACAAATCATGGGAGGATGGGGTGGTACCTGAGGACTGGAGGAGGGCCGATGTGATTCTCCTTCACAAAAGTGGGAGCAGGGCAGAAGCAGGAAACTACAGACCAGTTAGTTTAACTTCAGTGATAGGGAAAATGATGGAATCACTTCTGAAGGAAAGAATTGTCGAGTACCTAGAGGCCAGAGGGGCACAGGACCCAAGGCAGCATGGATTCACAGCAGGAAGGTCATGACAGACGAATCTAATAGATTTCTTTGACTTGGTGACCAAAGTAGTAGATCAGGGAGGGCTGTGACATGGCCTCACGAGACTTTAGCAAAGCATTTGACTCAGTCCCACACAAAGATTAATATACAAGTTAGCCAGCCTGGGAGTGGGTGCCAAGATGATAGCCTGGGTAAAGAATTGGCTGGAGAATAGGACACAGAGGGTAATAGTAAATGGAGTCCACTCTGAAGAAAGGGGGTTACTAGTGGGGTGCCGCAGG
Organism: Neoceratodus forsteri; assembly: GCA_016271365.2. Taxonomy (NCBI): domain Eukaryota; kingdom Metazoa; phylum Chordata; order Ceratodontiformes; family Ceratodontidae; genus Neoceratodus; species Neoceratodus forsteri. The sequence continues at coordinate 47,732,396 of CM028136.1, read as the reverse complement.
GTTCAGTATTAGGACCGGTCCTCTTCAATATCTTTGTAAGCGACGTTGCAGAGGACTGGAAGGAAAGTATGTCTCTGCAGATGACATAAAGATCTGCAACAGAGTTGATGCACAAGGTGGGGTGGAAAGGATGAGAAGGACTTGGCAAGGTTGAGGAATGGTCAAATGTATGGCAGCTTAGATTTAATGCTAAGAAGTGCAAGGTAATGCACCTGGGAAACAAAACCCAGGGAAGAGTACACAATGGGGTGAGATACTAACAACAAAAAATGGAAAGGGACCTGGGGTAGTCATATCAGATGACTTAAAGTTGGGCAAGCAATGTGAGAGGGCAGTAAGGAGGGCTGGGGGGATACTGGGATGCATAGGGAGAGGCATCACCAGTAGAAAACAAGAAGTTGTTATCCCTCTGTACAGACAGCTGGTGAGACCCCATCTGGAGTACTGTGTGCAGTTCTGGGAGACCCAATCTCCGCAAGGACATAGACAAGATGGAAGCTGTCCAGAGGAGGGCACTAAAATGGTGCAGGGTCTGCACCAGAAGACATATGAGGAGAGACTAAAGGAGCTTAATATGTATACCCTTGAGGAAAGGAGGGAGAGGCGGATAGAAACTTTCAAGTACCTCAAGGAATCAACAAAGTCCAAGAGAGTAGCATCTTTAAAAAGAGGTGCAAGAACAAGGGGCACAATTTGAAGATGGGGGGGCTCAGAGGTAATGTAAGGAAGTATTTTTTCACAGAGAGGGTTGTGGATGCATGGAACAGCCTTCCGGAGGAGGTTGTGGAGTCAAAAACAGTGATTGAATTCAAGCATGCATGGGACAGCATAAGGCAATTCTAGGGGGTGGGGGTAGAAAGAAGTAGGCTGCTGGTTAACTAGGATCTGCAGCTTATCCATTAGGTAGGGAAATGGTCAGACTGGGTGGGACAAGCGGTCCTTATCTGCCATCAAATTATATGTTTCTATGAAACTTAATATGATCTGCTTTGCCATAGGAGTAGGAGCACAATGTCAGAGGGGGCCCCGTCCTGGACTACTGCCTTGAAGATCTGAAGGACGAACCAGGCTCCAGGTACCTACTAAACTTCCTTTCACCTTTTCCCTGGAGGAGGTGGGAGAGCACACACAGGTAACATGGACCCAGGTAAGGTGGTAGACCCTGGGTTCACCAGTGGATTGGGAGGTATACCAGAGAAACCAGGTAAACAATACCGAGGGAAGCCTTCCAGGTCTTTGTATTAGTAGCTCTTGTCGATTTTACACAGATGTCTCATGCCATATACAGTAAAGCTTTAGGAAAAGTAAGAACAATGACACATCCAACTGATTACTGTCAGAGTGAAAAGTGTGGCACAGTATCGAAGATAAGGGCATGGGCAGATGAGACAGAAATGATCAGTGTAAAGATTCTTATAAGGTGACAGTAATCACAGAATAATATCCTGCTGTTAATGCTCAAGGAAAAAGACACAGGATATAAATTCATACCTACCTCGTAAGATTTATGTACTCAAAAGGTCAAATGTTGCAACTACACTGATTTAATAGTGTATGTACAAAACTGATAATGAATTCTGGAATAAAACTGAGCTTAAAAAATGTAAAGTTGAAGGGAGCTTGTAACCCCCCCAACCCCCACTCCAGTCTGCTGTCACAGAGTACTGCTTTAAATCATAGAAGGCCGGTCACCAACTCATATGTTATTGGTGAGAGTGAATGGTTACTATAGGAAGAAAGGGGTCTCGGAGAAAATATTATTAATGCTGTCCTCTTCCCGGAATCAAGACTTCCAGGTAATTAAACATTTAGTCAAATAAAATTGGGGTTGATTATAGAAAATGGAGCAAATTAAATGTGACAGCAAGAATAGTCTCTCACTGATGTTTGCATGGAAATTGAGTGGCAGAGCAAGTATAGCTACAGGGACCATAGAGTTACAGAACTGGAAACTATTTCATTCATTGAACAACCAGGCAAAATGCAAATACCAGTAGAGGGGTTGGGGGATACAACCAAGCCCACATAAGCCAAGTGTATGTCGGCCATGTTCAGAAATTGTTTTAGAGTGCCCCTTAGCACTGTCTGTATACAACACAACCTCAATAATTCTGATTAAGCAATGATGTGTTAATGTTTCTATAATAGCTGTCAAGCTGTCTCCCTTCAGCTACTTCAGTTTAGATTTTAACAGCAAGAACGGCATGCTCATGCCAACTTGTTGCATTTTACCTTTTTAGCCCTGAACTCGGGAGTGAGAGGATTATTTGCTGAAAAGATGCGGCGACGTTGATCGCCGCTTTAATACTTTTTGTATTGAAGCGAGTGGTCTGTCACTGCACCTTTTCAGCAAATGGAGCGTCCCCTGCCTCTTCCATATTTCCGGGTTCTGGAGTTTTTAAAATTAAACTACAGCAAGTTGCGGCATGAGAAAATGCTGCTCTTGCTGTTAAAATCTAAACCGGAGGGTAAGCTGTCCAGGGGCGGGAGCCCATGTTTTGGACAGCTTTCCTTTAAAGAGAATACTCAACACCAAGGGCCCCAAACTCAAGTGTGGAGCTGGTCCCAATGTGCACTTTGTGAGGAAAAATATTTTGGGTTTACTTACTGCTTGTAGTATAGTAGATTGTATCAGACTCATTTTGTTTACTTCTAGGCTGCCATCGTCTGCTATTATAAATCCCAGAATCCCCTGCAGCTGACACAGTAGTAGGCAGCAATATAAGATTCAGTAGCCTGCAGTGCTTGTTAGAGTTTATACAAGCCTGAGCTTTTGTTTGCTGGTGTCACTTGTCCTCCCTGGCTAAGTATAGTCGCAGAGGACTGTACTTAGCCCCTGGAGAAAAGCAGACCCAGAAAACATCAGACTAGAGATTATAAAAGCTCTAATATGCACTGCAGGCTATTGAATCTCCCATTGCTGCCTTACTGCTCTAATGTCAACTGCAAGGGATTCTGGGAGTTGTAGTAACATAAGATGTCAGCCTAATGCTAAGCAAAATTAGTCTGATACAATCTACTGTACTACAATAAATAGTAATTAAAGCAAAATGTTTTTGCACACAAAGTGTACATATGGACCAGCCCCACACTTCAGTGTGAGGCCATTTGTGGTGACTGTTCTCCTTTAAGGCTTTTTTTGTTGTTGTTGTTGTAGTTGGTTAGCTTCTGATTGGTCTGCCATCCTGACCACCTCACCCCATTCCCTGGGATACACCTACTGCCATTGGAGAGCTCCCTGGATTACGGCTCAGAGTGGAGCTGTCGGGGAGCCCCCTGCCATACTCCTCAAATGGTGCCACGTGAAGACCCAGTGGTGGAGTGCCTTAGCCAGCTGTGTAGGCCTCCATGTGGGATGCGGACATCCTTCATGCCTCAGCCATGTCTTTCCCCATTTTGTTGGGAGGTGGGCTGCAGTGATGTACAGGCTCAATGAGTGGATGTCTGGCACACCTCCTGGAACCTGTAAGCCTTGGTTGCAACACCCTAGCCTCCACCAGGGGTCGGTCAAACAATGCTGTCCCACCCTCCCCTGCAGGAGGAGAGCAGTCCATTGGACACTCAATCCTCCTCCCCAGCCAGCCCTCTGACTCCCAGGCTTATATCCGAACCCAGGTTGTCGGCGTCTCAGGCAGAAATCCAACCATTGCACTGGTGGGCCGGCTGTTCCCCTTAAGGTTGAAATGGTGTTCCTATTGTTCTTATACAGACGGGTTATGCAGTTTGATAGAACAATGAGCATTTATGTAATAACAAGTAGAAGCGATACATAGCCTCAGTTAGAAGCCTGAATCTAAGTTCTACCAATTTAATTATTGAATCCAAGTCTAAGTAGTTAATATAACAATTCGATATGTTTATGTACAAGTTGATAAGGCTATCTGGGTGGGAGCAAGAGGCAGATGGTACCCCACAGTCTAGGATTTCATGGACCACAAGGTATAGTCTGGGCTTGGGGAGGGGAGGCAAACGTCTCTTTAACAAATATTAAAACAATTTTTATTTTTTTTTTATTTATTAATGTCTTGGATAATACCACTTGATCGCAATACAAACAGAGAGTACAGTTATAGTGGCAGTAGATACAACAGATATACCAGAGTAGTACATGTTACACAGGAGGTTAGGATAAGGGAATGGAGGCTAACTAACACACTTAGGGTATGAGATGCCTGTCGGTGAAACCAGTCATTTGTCTGCAGAAAATAGGGTTCCAGGGGTGAAATGGAAACAAGCTGTTGAGGGGGAGGAGCCCCAAGTGCCAAAAAATGAGCAAGCAATATTGTGACAAATTAAGCTGGGGGGGGGAAGAGGGGAAGTATGAGGGCAGCAGGTGGCGGGGGAAGGAAGGCCAGGGTAGGGAAGGGTTAGAGGAAGAGCAAGATAGTAGGGGGCAAAAGAGAGGGGTGGCGAAGCTAAGGATGACAGTCGCAACAGGCGTCATTTAGCAGGCGTTGCTTGAGTCGGACCTTGAAAGCACCCAAAGTAGGCATATGCACCAGGTCTTCCTGAATGGAGGTGAATCATAGTGGGGCGTGGTGCGCAAAAGACCTTTGGCCTTGGGAAGTACAACATCTGGGTGTAATGAAGGTCTGACATTCAGAGTTTCGTGTGTGCCATTGATTAGTGCAAGGCATCAGGAGTTTAGTAACCTCAGGTGGGAGTGTTCCAAGGCTGGCTTTTTTTACCAGAAGGCAGGTTTGGAATTTAAGTCAACCATTAAGCAGGAGCCACTGTGCAGTGGTATAGAGGTCAGAGGTGTGAGTCAGCCTAGATGCCCCAATGGTTAGCTGGCAGGCTTTGTTTAAGGCAGTTTTTAAGTGCTGGAGGGCAGTGTCAGAGGCAGAGCCATATATAGGTAGGTCAGAGTCAAAAGGAGCCCACAGTGCTGTGGACAGCTACTTTAAGGCCCTTCAGGGGTCAAACTGTGCCTATGATGATAAAGCAGCCCAATATGTTTATTGATAGCTTTGGCCGTGTTGTCAATATGGAGAGTGTAGACAACAAGTTGTCAATAGTGATCCCGAGGTATTTAAAATGTTGGACCAGGTCAAGGGGGGCCCCTGCAAGATTGCATATTGATAGGGGGTAGTAACGATGTTTGTTAAGGTGGCTGGAGAACAACATAGATTTAGTTTTTTTATAATTCAGGATAAGTTTATGATCTAGGAACCACTTCTCAAGACTAGCAAAGTCACCTTGCAGTTACTGCTCAAGTTCAAATGGATTTGAGCCTTGCGTGAAGACAACTGCATCATCAGCATAGAGTAGAATGCAGCACTGGCTGGCTTGAGGGAGACTATTCAGGAATAAGCTGAATAGTAGGGGACCCAGGATAGACCCCTGTGGGACACCCGAGCAGACAGGCTTACTGTCCGAGAGTGTTGAGCCGATTCTAACTTGCTGGGATCTGCAGTCCAGGTAGCTGCCGAATCACATAAGGGTTGAAAGGGAAGGCACAAGACATCCTGTTGGTGAGATGGAGATTACATGTATAACTTGGAATGTTAAGGGAATGCAAGTTGGGCAAAAAGACAACTGATTCTACCTCATTTAAAAGAATAAATAAAAGTGGCTTTTATACAGGAAATGCATATGAAAAGTTCAGAAGCACAAGTGATTAGAAGAATCTGGGTCAGTAGGCATATGGAGCAGCAGAAAGTGGGAGGAGGGTGGGACACAAATATTATTGTACAGGAACTTAAACTTCACAGAAGAATATTTATTTAAACATATTTTACCAGGCAAACAAGCAGAGCCCATAAGGCTTGTTTCCCAGTTGCAACGTGGGGGATGGGGAGGGGGTAGGAAGGTTATAGGTACAGGTAACAAGTTACAAAAAGATACAGGAAAACATTCTTCCACAGCTGTTCTTATAAACAGCAGCAATATGTAACATAAGATTATAAAATGGGTCTCGAAAATTCTTTAACCTCATTGGTCAAAACATGTCACGTGCCTGTGTGTAAATCCTGCAGACAACTGGTAAAGATCCTGCTGAGCAAATGTTTACTTTCTTTGAACCTAATTCATTTGTATTACAATTTTTAATAACAGATTCATTTTATAATCATAATAATGCACTTCAGGGCATGTATGTAGTAGTAGGATTTACACCTCTTGTGTAGTTAAAGTCACTGCCGCGCCTTGTGACACACCACACAAGGCGTGTGTAAATCCAACAACACATGTCCTGCTGTGCACTATTGCTTGAATACAACACAAATACATACAAAGTGCAATGTTTAGGCAGATGCAATTGGAGTTTTACAGAGACTCTCAGTATTTACGGGATCATATAACAAACATATCATACAACAGGCAGTGTGCTAGGGAGGTTTGGGTCGCAGGGGAGATAGTTTGTGGCTCATCTCACCTTCTATGAAGTATCAGACCTGTGACTGTTGCACCCAGAGGGCGCATGGCTGGGCAGTTGGGGCGTACAGTCAGGGAGGCATGATGAGCCTTTATTTGTTGCTTACATGACATATAGGAACTGGCAGTGGTGATTTTGGCAGGCAAGCTATTCCAAACAGAGGGAAGTCTGTAGGAGATTGAGGGTTACCCTAGGTTTCTTCTGCATTGAGGGATCTGGAAATGTCGATTGTCTTCAGACCTGCAGGAATAAGTGTGATTTGAGGCTGGTGTGAAAAGATCCAGGAGGTACTGTGGGACTTTACCTAACCAGTACCTAAACCCCACTAAAGTGCTTCTTTGGGGGTGGTAGCCATCTGAGTTCATTGTGCATTACACAGAGATGGATTCTGGGGGAACAGATCAATACAAATCTGCATAATGCATTGAACAGTTTTGTCAATTTGGACAGGGCAGAAAAGTTGGCTCCTGCATGGACCGTGTCCCCATTATCCAACAGGGGAAGAGGAGCATTCAACCACCAGTTTCTTGATGTGCGACTGAGGCAGCTTTTCTCCTCTAAAAGGCTCCTAGCTTTGTGTAGTACTTGCCTGTTACTTGGGATATGTGGCTAGAGTAATCGAGCTGCTGATACGGATGCATGCCTAGATATTTGTACAAAGATACCGAGTCGAGGAAATCCCTTGACCTAATGTAGGTTTAGTGAATCAGAAACTGTACTTAACCAGCAGCTGGATCCAAACAGCATAGAAACTGTTTTCTTCTGGTTTGTTACTAGTCAGTTATCCTGAAACTAGTTTTGGATAGTGGGAAGTCTTTTGCAGGGGTTCGTCGATGGAAGAGGCAGACAGGCGGATGCATAGATAACTGTATCATCAGCATACATGTATGTCACAATGGAGAGAGCTTGGGAGATCATTTATGAAGATAGAACAACAAAAGGCCCAGGACTGAGCCTTAGAGGACCCCAGTGTGGGGTTCCAGATATCTTGACTGATTGCACTCATTTGGTTAGATAGGAGTAGAGCCATGTTAGAGAAGAGGGGAGATGTCAGAGGTCACCAGCTTTTCCAGAAATAGATTGTGGTCCACAGTATCAAAGGCCTTGGCAAGATCGGATAAAGATGGCCCCAGTGCCCATGCCTTTGTCCATGTTGGAATGCATGTGGTCAGTGACCAGGAGGAAGGAGGAGTAGATAGTGTGGTTAGGGGCAGGCCAGACTGGTACAGGGTCAAATATGTCTGAAGACATCAGGAAGAGAGACCCTAATCGTAGCAGAAACACTGGGACGAACCAAAGTATATTTTCATTAATCCCTATGAGCCTAATAAAGGTGACACAGAATTTTAACAAAATCAATGAACATCTGCCACAGATTACAGCATATACCACAACATTTGGCAGTGATAGAAATGTCATATTAGACCCGGTACTAGATAGTACCAATCTGAGAAGAGTGTTTGCAACACAACATGTATAGTCAACATAATACAACAAACACCAACAGTTCCACAAAACCTAAGCCTGAACTATAACTGGAACTGGAACAAACTAAAGGATGTCCTTAAAAAGAAAGCCCACTGAGCATGAACATACAAACATACAAAGAAGCCAGCAGAAGAAGGACATTTGGTCTGTCAAGTCTGCTCATATTGCAGGGTCCATAGCTTGAGCTACTGTCCTGCCCTCCCTCCCACTCCTCCTATCCTCCCTACTTATCACCCTTACCTTCCCACTATGCCTATCCCAGCCTCTCAAAGCTGCCCACTGTCTTCAACGAGATGACCTCTTCTGATAGCGCATTCCAAGTGTCCACTTGACACTTGGACAGCTGATTCTGATTACTCTGTGATTTTTGTAATATAAAAAATGTAGTGTGATTGTCTGTCATGAGAAATCATGTGCTCGTGGATGACCCCCCAGGTATCACTTCAAAGGACAGGATATGTTAAACTGCAGATCTTTGTAAGGTGATTAACTTCCCAGTTTGCTTTGATGCCAAAGGAAATGAAAATATCCATTTTATGACAGCCTCAGGAAGGGCAGTTAATTTCAACTGGCTGGAAAAACTATGTAACAGCTAGGTGAAAACTGCAGAGTTGTTAAATTTTGTGATGTCCGTGAAGGCAGGAAGACATACTAGATCAAAGGGTCATATGGGAAACGAGTTTTGCTGATGTCACCTTATTTTAATTTACCTCCTGAGTGAGAAGACACCCTGGTTGTATAATTTTTAATAAACAGAGGAGGAGGAGCTAAGTGACATGCTGTGGCTGACCTTTAGACACATTCCTGTTTGGACTCTCTTGAGACAACAACATCTAACTATAAGCACTGTAAGAAGGTATACATTAGATAACAAGTCTAAGTGTACTGTGGTAGGAGATTTTGTTTGTATTTATAACCTTGTTCTTTTAAGTGATTGTATGTTTTGTGATATATTGTTCTGTGTTTACTGTTTACATTTTTATCTATTTTAAAGTAAACCTCTATTTTAAAGAGACTGCTTGGTATGCCTTCAAAATTCTTTCTTTGACAAGTGAAGCATATATGGTTAAAGTTGACACTGCATAAGCTAATGGTATACCAAACTGGGAAAAGGTAAGAGTTTATCTGAGGTCTTTCATAGAGTTTTTAAGGGTTCATTTTGTACACCTGGTTAGGTGCCCGTAGGTGAAAGATATCTGGCATTTCCCCGAAGAGCATAATTATCTGAGCCTGTACATTGGGTATGCTAGCAAGAGTTTCACAGTTTGAATCCTCCAGAACTTGAGACCAAAAGTGATTCGGACCCACAAAACAGACAGGAGGGTTACCCTGTTCTGTTCCTGTTCACAATACTGCGCTCGGAGGTTGGCACTGTGGGAGCAGAGGGCCTGACCTGCTGAGTGGGTTTGTGACAGATTGGTTGGCAGCGTGTGGATAAGTTTGGTATTACAAGCTTTTATTGTTCAGTGTGTCAGCTTGATACTGTACAGCTCACTTGCAAAGAAAGGGCAGTGATTTATTTTTAAAAGGAAACAAAACTATATCACTTGGCTTACAGTCAAGTTCCTACCTGTTTTATTTTTTCTAAAGTGCAAATTAGAGCAGCTGTAGTTAGGAAGAAGATGGCTTCCAACTACAGTGGCCACACTGTAGACTACTTAAAGCAGTTGTACAGTGACAGAGGAGTCCTGTACGAGGTGAAAGCCATCAAGCAGAACCTCGTGGATGTCCTGATGGTAGCAGATACCTAGAGCATCGAGTCACAGACAGTGACTGTAAGGGACCGAACCTTGAGTGTGGAAGGGCTAGCGGCCAGTACAGTGTCCAGATCCAATGAGGAGGGCAGCAGGGCCAGTGCCAGCAAAGGGACACAGCAGCAGGGGAAGATCACCAACAGTCTGGAGCCAGAAGTACTCAGGCTACAGATTGAGTTGCGCAGAATGGAGCTGGAGTTCCAGGAGAAGTGAGAGTGTGAACAGCGAGAGGCTGACCGTGAGGAACGTGAGCACCAGCGAGCTGCAGAGGAGAAGAGGGAGCAAGAACAGTGAGAGAGGGACCGTGAACAGTGGGAGGCAGACCGTGAGAGGCATGAGCACCAGCGGCAACATGAACTGGAGAAGCTACAACTCCAACCACCAGCACCAGAGCAGGTAAGTGGCATGGGTTTAACTGGGACTGCAGGACTGAGTTACAAATTGAATTCCAAATTGATAGGCGAATTTAAAGAGGGGGTGGATATGGATGCCTTTTTAAATTCTTTTGAAAAAGTTTGTATTCAGGCTAAAATTTCTAGAGAGTCCTGGAGCTTCCAGCTATCCTCGCAACTTAGCGGGAAAGCTTGGTATGCATTGGGTCAAATGGACAATGAGGACAGTAATGATTACAGCAAACTTTAAGCTGCACTGTTAAAAAAAATTTGAATTAACTGCTGAATCATACAGAGCTAAATTCCGTAAGCTCAGGAGAAGCCCTGATATGAGCTATGAGAAGCTAGCCACGAAACAATGTCAGTTTTTAAAATGTTGGTGGGAAGGAATTGAAGCAAACTCTGTAGATAAAATTAAAAATGTGATTCTGTTAGAAGAGTTTTATTGGGCATGCCCAGCAGAGCTAAAAACCTGGCTGGAGGACCGAGATCCTAAAACAGTGCAAGAGGCTGCTGAGCTCTCGGACTGCTATGCCAAGAGCAGACCTACTCTGAGAGTGAATGGGGTGGGTGTGGCAGCGCAGAAAGGGAAAAGTGCACCTTCAGGGCAGCTCAAACCCTCACTGCCTCCACCGAAACCAGTTAGCCCCAGGTTTCAAAGAAAAGACTTCTCTGAAAAAAGAAATGAAGGTTGGTTGTGTAAAGAAACTGGGTATATTGCCAGACAGTGTCCCACAAGGGCCATCAATACGCAACATGGTGCTAGGAAGGAAGTGGGTTGTCTGTGTATCCCTGGAAGCATGCCTGTGAACATGAGGGAACACATGCACCCAGTCATGGTGAATGGTGTACAGACGCAAGGGTTAAGGGACACAGGGGCATCCCTGACATTGGTAAAAGGGGATCTAGTAGAGCCTAGTCAGCTTATACCCAATAAATATGTTACTGTACAGGACTTTACTGGTGAGGAGAAAACATTGCCCCTCGCTAGTGTTCTCCTAGACTGGGGTGAAACAGGGGGAACTGTACAACAGGTGGCTGTAGCCAAAACCTTAGCAGTGGATGTGATCCTGTGCAACAATCTCAAACAGGGGATGGTGTGTGCAGTTATCCATAGCCAAGTGGCAAGGGAAAATTGTAGTTCCCTGAACCCCACAGAAGCCATTGTGGAAACCACTGGTAGGCTGGTTCCCCAGCCTGTGTCTCCTGATATGGAGACTAATGAAAAGGGGGTAGAAATTTCCCCAGTAGCAGTTAACCACACAGCTACAGAGGGTTATTCCAAAGAGGGAGGGGTGACCCATTGTCAGAGGGTTAGGGATGACAGTGATCCTGAGTGCCCTGACGCTAGTGCTAGGGACCCTAGTTTAGAGACTGAAGGGACCCATCTCATGCCTTGGGAATGTGTGTGGAGCTGCAGCTGCTCAGAGAAGAGACCCTAGTCTAGAGAAGCTGAGGGTTGGGCAGACTCTGACAGAGCACAGGGAGGTGATGGCAGACATAAGGTTTATTGGGAAAATGGACTGATGTATACTCAGACTGTGCAGACAGAGGGGGTGATAGGCAGGCAGCTTGTCGCTCCCTCAGGGTATTGTGAGCAGTTGCTCAAGACTGCACATGATATTCCCTTGTCTACTATCTGGGAATCGCATGCACTACGCAGCGGATGGCTCAGAATTTATATGGCCCAACTTCACCCAGCAGGTGAAGGAGGATTGCAGGTCTTGTCACCGTGCCAAGAAATAGGGAAGGCGAGCAAGAAAACCCAAGCCACCCTGATTCCATTTCCCATAGTGGAGGAGCCATTCCAGAGGGTGGGAATGGATATTGTGGGGCCTTTAAATACCCCAAGCTCCTCAGGGAAGAGATTCATCCTGACTGTGGTGGATTATGCCACCTGGTACCCAGAGGCAGTCACCCTATCCTCACTGAGGACAGACAAAGTGGCAGATGCCTTACTTGGGATTTTATCCCGTGTTGAGTTTCTGCAGGAGGTTATCACTGATCGAGGGGGTTCCTTCATGTCAGACCTGATGAAATGTTTGTGGGAGAAGTGTGGGGTGGTGCAGAGATGCACGACACCATATCACCCACAAGCCAATGGGCTTGTGGAAAGATTTAATGGTACCCTGAAATCAATGCTCTGGGTGTTTGCTGAACAGCATGGGAGGGACTGGGAGAAATACCTTCCCCACCTGTTGTTTGCATGCAGGGAGGTGCCCCAAGAGCCAACAGGATTTTCCCCCTTCGAACTCTTATGTGTATCCCGGGTACGTGGGCCCCTAGACTTGTTCCAGGAGGACTGGGAAGGCAAAGACACCACCCAGGGAGCTCCCATAGTAGATTACGTCCTTAGGTTTGGGGAAAGGCTGAAGGAGCTTATGGGGACAGCCCAGAGCAATCTGGCTGCTGCCCAACAGAAACAAAAAGTGTGGTATGACCACAGAGCCAGAGCTCACTCGTACATGGTGGGTCAGGAAGTCATGGACCTTATTCCAGTCTGGAAAGACAAGCTGCAGGCTAAGTGGGCAGGACCGTACAAAGTAGTTAGGAAGGTAAATGATGTGAACTATATTATAGAGTTACCTGACAGAAGACAGACAGAAAAGATGTACCGTGTCAACATGATGAAGCCATATGCTGATAGGGCTGACATGGTGTTTGCAGTGTGTAGTCCTGGGGAGGGGATGGATGAAGGAGACCCTTCTGGACTTGCTGGAAGAAACAAGTGGGAGTCCTCTGTGAGGCAGTAAAATTGTCTCCCCAGCTGGCCCCGGACAAGATCCAGGAAGTGAGGGAGGTCTTAGAGACTTTGCCCCCATTGTTTAGCACTAAGCCTGGACTTAGCGACGCACAATGTGGAGACAGGGACACAGATGCCCATACGGTGGACAGCATATCAGGTGTCAGAGGCTGTCCAAAAGGACATTAGGAGGGAAGTGGAGGAGATGCTAGATTTAGGGGTAATCCAGGGATCCCACAGCCCCTGGGCCTCATCCGTAGTCCTTGTGCCCAAGCCAGATGGCTCTACTCATTTCTGTGTGGACTATCATTGACTGAATGCAGTCACAAAGTCAGATGCCCACCCGATGTCCCAGATGGATGAACTCCTGGACAAGCTGGGAGTGGTGATCTACCTTTCAATGATTGACCTGACCAAGAGGTATTGGCAGGTAGAGTTGACGGACAGAGCTAGGGAGAGGTCGACCTTCATCACTCCACTAGGCTTATTTGAATTAAAATAATGCCTTTTGGAATGAAGAACTCCCCAACTACTTTCCAAAGGTTGGTGAACCAGGTGTTAAATGGTACTGAGGAGTATGCCGTGGCGTACCTGGATGACATTGCCATCTTTAGTGCCAGCTGGGAGGAACACTTGTCCCACCCTAGGGAAGTGCTGGGCAGGATACAGAGGGCCGGGCTCACTGTCAAAGCCGGGAAGTGCCAGGTGGCCATGGAAGAAGTGGCATACCTCGGCATGTGGTAGGCCAGGGACAGCTCCATCCTAACCAAATAAAGATAGAGGTGATCCAGGCATGGCCCAGACCAGAAACACAGAAGCAGGTCAAGAGTTTTCTCGGGACAGCAGGGTACTATAGAAAATTTGTATCCAATTACAGTGCCCTGGCCTCTCCCCTATCTGACCTGGTAAAGAAAAAGATGCCAAAGAAAATTACCTGGGGACCAGCCTGTGAAGAAGCCTTTATCATATTGAAGGAGGCACTGTGCAGTGCTTCTATTTTGACAAGTCCTGACTATAGCAGACCCTTTATAGTTCAGACTGATGCATCAGACGTGGGTATTGGGGCAGTACTGAGTCAGACATCCAACCAAGGGAAAGATCACCTGGTAGTGTATCTGAGTAAAAAGTTACTTCCCAGGGAGCAGGCATACTCTACTGTGGGAAAGGAGTGCCTTGCCATAGTGTGGGCCCTAAAGAAGTTGGAGCCATACTTGTATGGGCAGCATTTTGTGGTTCAAACTGACCACAAGCTCCTGGTTTGGCTGACGCAAATGGAAAAAACTAATGGTAGATTAAAATAGAGTCTTACTTTGCAAGGGTATGACATGACAATCTTACATAGTGCTGGAGCGAAAAATCAGAACCCAGATGACTTGTCTCATGTGTAGGAGGAGTGAACTGACTTGGGAAGCTCATCCTATGAAGGGAATAGAGCCCCCAAATTCAATCTAGGTGGGGAGGATTGTGACACTTGGACAGCTGGTTCTGATTACTCTATGATTTTTGTAATATAAAAAAATGTAGTGTGCTTGTCTGTCATGAGAAATCCTGTGCTCCTGGGATGACCCACCCCCAGGTATCACTTCAAAGGACAGGGTATGTTAAACAGCAGATCTTTGTAAGGTGATTAACTTCCCAGTTTGCTTTGATGCCAAAGGAAACAAAAATATCCATTTTATGATGTCCTCAGGAAGGGCAGTTAATTTCAACTGGCGCTGGAAAAACTATGTTACAGCTAGGTGAGAAAACTGCAGAGTTGTAAAAGTTCTGTGATGTCTGTGAAGGGCAGGAAGAGACACTAGATCAAAGGGTCATATGGGGAAACGCGTTTTGCTGATATCACCTTATTTAATTTACCTCCTGAGTGAGAAGACATCCTGGTTGTATAATTTTTAATAAACAGAGGAGGAGCTAAGTGACATCATGGAGGAGGCAATTTCAAGACAGTTTTTAATTATGCTGTGATTGACCTTTAGACATATTCCTGTTTGGACTCTCTTGAGACAACAACATCTAACTATAAGCACTGTAAGAAGGTTTACATTAGATAGACAAGTCTAAGTGTACTGTGGTAGGAGATTTTGTTTGTATTTATAACCTTGTTCTTTTAAGTGATTGTATGTTTTGTGATATATTGTTCTGTGTTTACATTTTACATTTTTATCTATTTTAAAGTAAAACCTCTATTTTAAAGAGACTGCTTGGTGTGCCTTCGAAATTCTTTCTTTGGTAAGTGAAGCATATATGGTTAAAGTTGACACTGTGCATAAGCTAATGGTATACCAAACTGGGAAAAGGTAAAAGTTTATCTGAGGTCTTTCATAAAGTTTTTAAGGGTTCATTTTGTACACCTGGTTAGGTGCCCGTAGGTGAAAGACATCTGGCATTTCCCTGAAGAGCAGAATTATCTGAGCCTGTACATTGGGTACGCTAGCAAGAGTTTCACAGTTTGAATCCCTCCAGAACTTGATACCAAAAGTGATTTGGACCCACAAAACAGACAGGAGGGTTACCCTGTTCTGTTCCTGTTCACAATTCTGCGCTTGGAGGTTGGCACTGTGGGAGCAGAGGGCCTGACCTGCTGAGTGGGGTTGTGACATCCACCACCCTCTCTGTGAAGAAGTGCTTCCTGACCTCCCTCCTAAACCTCCCACCTTCCAGCTTAAGTCTGTGCTCCCTCGTGCTATGGTTGCCACTCAGCTTAAAGAGACTCTCCTTGCTAATCTTATTTTTCCTTTCAAGCACTTGACGCTAGGTTAATGGAAGGCTCAAAATGATGAGAATTCCTCTCCTCAATGAGCCAATACTCTTAAAAAACAGTCACCCACAAAAAGCTGTAGTGGTCCAACAACCAACCAAATCAATGTACTACTCTAGGCTCCATACTTAGGGCAAGATAAAAAGACAAAATCTGCCCATTTCATGGAAAATCACCACTTAATAGAACACTGGTATCATAAGACACAGAGGCCAATCAGAAAAATCAACCAGACTATCCAGGGGGCCCAGCGCAAGGCAAGGCCTGCATGTTTCCCTTATCATTGGCATAAAAATAATAAGGCAGTGTGGCATGTGCTGATGGATAGAGGCCCCACTAAAATGCTCCAGCCACAGTGTGCTGCCACCAAAGCGCATCGAGCCCTCCCTCCCCAGCCCCACACCTGCAGCTCCCACGTCCAACCCTTTATCACCTTCTTAGAGGCTCCCTATGCAGGAGACCCTGCTATACTCCAGCACATTTCCTCCTCCCCCTTGACCACATATGGTATCAACCAAGATACCCCTGCAACACAGCTCCTACAAGGAAATCCATTACCGTAACAGTGTGTTAGAACTCTGTATCAAGAAGAGAAGGTCCTGGATCTCCCCTCTGCTAAAACTAATAGGTTAACTGGAGATTGGCACAGCCAATGGCAATATATTCTATAAGCAGTGTTCACATTTTACTGCGAACCACCCCCACATACAATCAAGGAAACCAGAGCTGTCTTAATATGACTGATTGGTTATGATTCTTATTAAACTGACAGTCATGTTTTTATTTGACAGATATATTTTTAAATATTGATTATATTCTGCAGTGAGTTGTTGTATTTTGAGTAGTTGTATATTCTGTTGTAAATTTTGTATTTTTGTATGATAAAGGAGGCAGTATAGCGTAGTGGTTAAGGGCTCTGAGCTGCAAGCCTGGAGACCTGGGTTTGAATCCCACAGCCCCAACTTGCATACTGTGTGGCCCTGAGCAAGTCACTTAACTTTCTTGTGCTCCCAGGTCACACCTGGAAACAAGCCGCTTTGTGCGGACTGATTTGTGTCAGCCGATATTGTCCACAGAAAGCGGCGTCTGTACAGACCGAATTTATACAGTACAGTACTGTAATTTTTTTGAGAGACTGCTGTTTGTTTAGTGCTTTGGTGATTGTTGGTGCTTCTTGTAGACGTGGAGAGTGGGGTGTGTGGGGCTTGTCAGGAAATAAAACTTGTGCCTTTATTATTTTCAGGGCTTCTTCAGCACATTGAATTGGTGATTGGGGTGGTGCGATAAATAATGCTCACTCACTTTCCGGTGCTAAAACTTGTGATCTTTGTCTGGACTGTGGGTGCCCTGCAGTATTCTTTCCAACCACTCTCAGTCTGACTCCAGAGGTCTCAGTCCGGTGTGATGTCTGATCGCTGCAACATGGCTGGGTGCAACACATCTAAGGCATGCCGCACATCGCTTGTGGACACTGTGGGGATCTGCTTCTCATCTGCTTCATCCTCTTTTGGAGCTTTGGAATCATCCGTGGTTGTCGGGTGCATGCTTGTAAGAACCCTGCTCACATCATCTTGCTCATGATCTGGTTCAGCGTCATTGTCACCCAATCTGGACAGGGCATCAAACTCGGACTCTGTCAGCCCATCTGGAGGTGGAACACTGTCTTCAACACTGCTTTGGGCGTAGTTGTTCATCGTCTCTTCCTGATCTTCGGTGTTGTTTGCTGGAGTCTTAAATCCACCTTTTGCGAAACAGTTTCTTATTGTTTGCATTGATACACTGTCCCATGCAGTCTGCAACATCACCGCATCTAGCAGCGTGATTCATTTCACGCATTCCACTGTGGTGAGTTCTGCCCTGATTTCCATCTCCGACAAAACTCTGGCCCTCATCTCCCGTACATAGTGCCTCTTCATGGAGTAAATAATTCCTTGATCTCAGGGCTGGATTATTGAGGTGGTGTTAGGAGATAGGAAGACCAGCTTTATGTTTCATAATCCTCAGACATTAGGATGACCGTAAAAATTATCCAAGAATAAAGCAATCTTCCTCCCTCTCACGCTACGGTCCCATCCGCGAACCCACTCGGTAAAGATTTCCCCTGTCATCCATGACGTTCTGTTATTTCTGTAGAGGCATGGCACATGAGCAACACCTCTGAAACATTGTGGCTGGGCCGATTTGCCAACAGCTAGAAGTTTACACTTGTCAGTGCCAGACATGTTGCAACAAGCCATAACAGAGATTCTCTCCTTAGCCTTCTTCTGTCCCAGCAGAGCAGAGTCCTTGAAGCTCATGGTCCCTTGCCCCACACACCTGAAAAATAGGCTGGTCTCATCAGCATTGTAAATTTCTGATGGTCTGTAACCTGCCAACAAATCGGGCAGAACATCCCACAACCAAGAGCTGGCTCCATCCTCGTCCGTGTTTTGTTTCTCACCATGTGCATGGCAGAAACATATGTTGTGAGTTTTCCATCGATGGAGCCAGCCCTCAGTCAGATTAAAATCTTCCTTCCCAAGAGCAATGGTAAGCTGCTTGGCTTTTTGCAGCAGGAGGGGTCGCAACCATGGCATCTCGTGAACATGTACTATGAACTCAGATCAACAGTGCCTTTCAATCTTCCTATCCTTACCATCCCATTTACATTTGCGATCTGGATTTTGATTTGTGTGTCACTGTTCTAGGAGACTATTCCTCTGATGAATGAGGTCTGAAACCATAGACTTTGGGATGCCTAGCCTCTGCGCTGTCTCACGACACTAAGCTTGGGGAGTGAGTCGATCTGCCGAAGTCAGTCAATTTTCTTTGCCAGAGAGATGCCTGGATGATGTGGGGAAGCCATTCTGTAGAGCACAAGCAAACACAGACATGGAAAGATGAGCGGGTGAGTAACTGTTGCACTTTTATGTAGAGGCAATTGACACCTAATTCAGGCTACCAGACTAGCAGCGCAAATCTGCAAATCAATTTGGTGGTAATTAGGTAAATAAGGATGGTTCAGACATGCTGCAGCATTTGTGGTAGTCTGTGAAGCCATTCTGTAGAGCACAAGCAAACACAGACATGGAAAGATGAGCGGATGAGTAACTGTTACACCTTTATGTAGAGGCAATTAACACCTAATTCAGGCTAGCAGGCTAGCAGCGCAAATCTGCAAATCATTTTGGTGGAAATTAGGTAAATAAGGATGGTTCAGACATGCCACAGCATCTGTGGTAGTCTGTGTTTCATGTCCGCGATAAGAACACTGTGTATATCTTAAGCATATACATTTGGGCTTTTGGCAGAGAGCTTGCGTCCACTGAAACCAAATGTCTGTGTTATCAGAATGTGAATAAAGTGAAGTGTACTGTATTTATCTCTAGCTACAGTATCTATCTCTATCTACAGTATCTATCTCTAGCTACAATATCTATCTATCTATCTACAGTATCTATGTCTAGCTACAGTATCTGTCTCTATCTACAGTATCTATCTCTAGCTACAGTATCTATCTACAGTATTTATCTCTAGCTACAGTATCTATCTAATCTATCTACAGTATCTATCTACAGTATATATCTATCTGATCTATCTACAGTATCTATCTCTAGCTACAGTATATCTATCTACAGTATCTATCTACAGTATCTATCTAATCTATATACGTCATCTATCTCTAGCTACAGTATCTAATCTATCTACAGCATCTATCTCTATCTACAGTATCTATCTCTAGCTACAGTATCTATCTACAGTATCTATCAATCTAATCTATCTACAGTATCTATCTACAATATCTATCTGATCTATCTACATTAGCTATCTCTAGCTACAGTATATATCTACAGTATCTATCTATCTAATCTATCTACAGTGGCTATCTCTAGCTACAGTATCTATCTCTAGTTACAGTATCTATCTATGTAATCTATCTACAGTATCTATCTACAGTATATATCTAATCTATCTACAGTATCTATCTCTAGCTACAGTATCTATATAATCTATCATAGAAACATAGAACATAGAATTTGATGGCAGATAAGGACCGCTTGGCCCACCTAGTCTGCCCTACCTAACAGATAAGCTGCAGATCCTAGTTAACCAACAGCTTACTTCCTCCTACCCCCTACTAAGACTGCCTTATGCCTGTCCCATGCATTCTTGAATTCCCCCACTGTTCTTGACTCCATGACCTCCTCAGGGAGGCTGTTCCATGCATCCACAACCCTCTCTGTGAAAAAATACTTTCTCACATTACCTCTGAGCCATCCCCCCTCTATCTTCAAATTGTGCCCCCTTGTTCTTGCACATCTCTTTTTCTGAAAGATGCTACCCTCTTGGACTTTGTTGATTCCCTTGAGGTACTTGAAAGTTTCTATCATGTCCCCTCTCTCCCTTCTTTCCTCAAGGGTATACATATTAAGCTCCTTTAGTCTTTCTTCGTATGTCTTCTGGTGCAGACGCTGCACCATTTTGGTTGCCCTCCTCTGGACAGCCTCCACTCTGTCTATGTCTTTATGGAGATGGGGCCAGAACTGCACACAGTACTCCAGATGGGGTCTCGCCAGCTGTCTGTACAGAGGGATAACAACTTCCTGTTTTCTACTATTGATGCCTCTTCCTATGCATCCCAGTATCCCCAGTCTTCCTTACTGCCTTCTCACATTGCTTGCCCACCTTTAGATCATCTGATATAATTACCCCCAGGTCCCTTTCTATTTTTACTGTTGTCAGTATCTCACCCCCCATTGTGTATGCTTCCCCTGGGTTTTTGTTTCCCATGTGCATTACCTTGCACTTCTTTGCATTGAGTCTGAGCTGCCATATATTTGGCCATTTCTCCAACATTGCCAAGTCCCTTCTCATCTTTTCCACTCCATCTTGTGTATCAATCCTGTTGCAGATCTTTGTGTCATCTGCAAAGAGACATACTTTTCCTTCCAGTTCCTCTGCAATGTCGCTTATAAAGACATTAAAAAGGACTGGTCCCAGTACTGAACCCTGCGGTACCCCGGTAGTAACCCTCCTTTCTTCACTGTGTACTCCATTTACTACTACCCTTTGCGTCCTGTTGTTCATCCAATTTTTTATCCAGGCTACCACCTTGGGACCCACTCCAAGGCTGGCTATCTTGTGTATTAATCTTTTGTGTGGGACTGTATCAAATGCCTTGCTAAAATCTAGGTAGGCCATGTCCACAGCCCCTCCCTGGTCTACTACTTTGGTCACCCAGTCAAAGAAATCTATTAGATTCATTTGACACGACCTTCCCATCATGAATCCATGCTGTCTTGGGTCCTGTGCCCCACTGGCCTCTAGGTACTCAACAATTCTTTCCTTCAGAAGTGAGTCCATCATTTTCCCTACCACTGAGGTCAAACTAACTG
Source organism: Neoceratodus forsteri (assembly GCA_016271365.2). Taxonomy (NCBI): domain Eukaryota; kingdom Metazoa; phylum Chordata; order Ceratodontiformes; family Ceratodontidae; genus Neoceratodus; species Neoceratodus forsteri. The sequence goes on along the minus strand of CM028136.1, from coordinate 47,711,510 downwards.
GTCTGTAGTTTCCTGCCTCTGTCCTGCTCCCACTTTTGTGAAGAGGAATCACATCTGCCCTCCTCCAGTCCTTGGATACCACACCATCCTCCCATGATTTGTTAAAGAGAGTAGTCAGCGTGTCACTAGTTCTACCCTTAGTTCTTTTAGAATTTTGGGCTAATCCCATCAGGTCCCATTGCTTTGTCCACCTTCAATTTTATTAGTTCTTTCAGAACCCTTTCCTCTGTAAATGGACTGGTATCACCTCATCTTCTGAGTGTTTCTCTTTGTTTGCAGGTAACCCTCTCCTCTTCCTTTGTGAATACTGAGCAGAAATATTTGTTCAGTATCCTGCTTTTTCACTGTCACCCTCACCCACATTCCCTCCCCTTTATTAAGTTTCAGTATCCTCCTTGGTCTTTCTTTCGCCTCCCTAATGTACCTATAAAAGGTCTTATCCCTTCTTAACAGAATTGGCTATCCTTTCCTCGGTTTGGGCCTTTGCTATTCTGACTGCCTTCCCATCCTCTTTCTGCTCTAACTGATAAAGTTCTCTGTCCTGCTCCTTCTGTGTTTCCTTATATTTCCTGAATGCTGTCCTTTTCTCTTTAACCTTCCCTGCCACCTCTTTTGAGAACCATAGCGGTTTTTTCCTTCATTGTGTTTTATTGATTTGCTTTACACAAAGGCTTGTTGCCTCTGTGATGGCTGTTTTGATCACTCCCCATTGTTCCTCCACCCCTCCTTCTTGCCTGTTTGCTAGTGCTTTTCTGAGGCACTCTCTCATTTTCCCAAAGTCAGCTCTCCTGAAGTCCAGTACTTTGCTTTTGTAGGCTTGATTGTATGGTTGTGTTTATCATGAACCACACTGTTTGGTGGTCGCTTGTTCCCAGATGGCTACCCACTTCTAAATCTGAGATTCTTTCTCTGTCCCCATTTGAGAGTACCAGATCTAAGATTGCTCCTCCTGAGTGGGTTCCAATACTAGCTGTCTGAGGCATGCCCCTGTAGGGCATCAAGAATGACCTGCTCTTGGATGTGCCTGCAGAAGGTGCTCCAGTTAACATCTGGCATATTCAGGTCCCCATCAACAATATCTCCCTTTTTCTGCCATTCTAAGAAAGCCTTCTATCATTTCCTTGTCCATTCCTCCCCTGAGATGGGGGTCTGTATACAACCTCATGGATTGTGGTGCCATTTCCTGTCTCCAGGGTGACCCAAAGTGCCTCATCTGCTCCTGTTTACTCTTTAGTTCTGTTGCTTTGATCCCTTCCTTTACATAGAGAGCTACCCTCCTCCTCTTTTACCCTCCCTGTCCCTCCTGTAGATTGTATCCTGGTATGTTGACATCCCAGTCATGGTTCTCTGTGACCATGTTTCTGTGACTGCCACAATAGCCAGGCAACCCTCTTCCATCAAGACCACTAGTTCAGGGAGCTTGTTACACAGACTACGGGCATTGGTACTCATCACCCTCCACTTTTTGATAGCCTTACCCCTTTTAGCCCCATTTTTCTCCTTATTGCCTTTGCCTTTTTTACATTTAAATCTGTTCTGCTCCCTAATAACTTCTGTACCTTGGTGCTTACCTCACTAATCACCATGTTTTGTGGGGAGGCTGGGATTTCCTGCTCCTTTCAGTGCCTCCCTCATTAGTTTAAATGCTTGCCAATGAAGCATTTAAACCTCTGCTAGATCCTGGTTCTCCCTGACAGATGCAGACCATCGCACCAGTATAGGTCTGCATCCCTCCAGGTGGCCCCAGTCCCCAATGAAGCCAAACCCCTGAGCTCCACACCAGTTTTTCAACCACTCATTGAATTACCTGGTGAGGAGTGCCCAGCATCTCCTTGCTATAGACAGGCAGCACCTCCAAGAAGGTTACTGTATGCGCTACTTGTTTAAGGCCCCTTCCCAACTCTACAAACTCCTCTTGCACTGCTCTGATCCCATTCCTAGCCAGGTCATTTGTCCCTAGGTGGACAATGACATCCAGCTCCCTCCCTCGTGCAGCTCCTCCCACGATCCTGAGGATTTGCTTCCTGTCCCTCCAAGCCGTGGCGCCAGGAAGGCACCTTACCTCCCTCTCCCCTTCCTCCCCCATTTCTACCCCCCTAATGATTGAGTCCCCACCAGGAGTTGTCTCTTCCCTGCTGGGTCCCATGCCACCCTCCTGTGAGTCTCCTTTATGAAGGTTCCCAGCATCCTCCTTGGTCTCCACTGCAGGTGCCTCCATAGAAGAACCACTATCCACCAAAAGAGCGAATGAATTGTGGAGAGGTACAGCTGGAGGGATGCAACTCTGTTCCACCACCCTCTCCCTCCCTGAGCCCACCCTGGTCCAGCCTCTCCTCTTTCTTGGCAACCTCTGAGGTAGTGGCATTGGCCCTGGTGGTCCCTGTGTGAAGGAGGAGGTTTCACGAATCCTAGCCAGGTCAGCCTGGAGACAGGCAACCTCCTCTCTCAGACCAGAGAGGTGCCTGCAAATAGGGCAGCATTGCAGCCTCCAGAATGTCTCCCAGAACACTGCTGCCCCACAGCCATTGCACTGCACCACTCCTATCATGTCTTATTTTGTGTCCCCTCTACTGTTTCTCTGGATGATTACTCTCTCCTCTCCTTACAACTCTCACCCTTCCTGTTCTGGGACAGCAACTTCCTATCTTCTTCAGTAGCCTCCTTCTTCCTTGCTCAGTATCAGACCACCAGCAGCTGGGGGAAGGGGAGAGTGAGCTACTTTTTTCCTTTAGGGTTGACAAAACCAATGTTTCTCTATGATCCTTCCCGTCCTACTGCCAAAGAGGAAGTTCCTGTTGACAGTCAAATCCAGTGGCTATAAAAGTATAACTGGCTTTGGGTGGGTGGATGAAGGGCAATTAGTAAGAAAAAAAGGCTAGCAACAGGAAGTTGTAATTTGATTCACCTGCTTTTATAGTGTCTAAACCACACCCCCAATTAAGCTCTCTTTCCTCCTACTGGTTTAGCAAAGTCAGCTGATACAGTACCCTTCCCAGCACAGAACACACACTGATTCTCTTTCTTTCTTTCTTTTTTTACCCTAAAAAGACCCTTCTACTTCTAATAAAGTTATCTGTCTACTTAATCTTAACAGACACTGACTCCTGCTGAGATATAAGTTTTAAATTAACAAGAAAATGTAGCTGCTTTTAGTTAGCTGCTTTCTGCTCTACAAGCAAGGCTAGCAACAGGAAGTTGTAATTTGACTCACCTGCTTTTATAGTGTCTAAACCACACCCCCAATTAGGCTCTCTTTCCTCCTACTGGTTTAGCAAAGTCACTGATACAGTACCCTTCCCAGCACAGAACACACACTGACTTTCTTTCTTTTCTTTCTTTTTTTTAATCCTAAATAAGACCCCTTCTACTTCTAATAAAGTTATCTGTCTACTTAATCTTAACAGACACTGACTCCTGCTGAGATATAAGTTTTAAATTAACAAGAAAATATAGCTTCTTTTAGTTAGCTGCTTTCTGCTCTACAAGCAAGGCTAGCAACAGGCAATCTATCTCTAGCTACAGTATCTAACTACAGTATCTATCTAATCTATCTACAGTATCTGTCTACAGTATCTATCTATCTAATCTATCTACAGTATATATCTCTAGCTACAGTATCTATCTAATATATCTACAGTATCTATCTCTAGTTACAGTATCTATCTACAGTATCTATCTCTAGCTACAGTATCTATCTATCTACAGTATCTATCTCTAGCTACATCATCTATCTATCTACAGTATCTAGCTCTAGCTACAGTATCTATCTATCTACAGTATCTAGCTCTAGCTACATCATCTATCTACAGTATCTAGCTCTAGCTACAGTATCTATCATCTACAGTATCTATCTCTAGCTACAGTATCTATCTACAGTATATATCTCTAGCTACACTATCTATCTACAGTATCTATTGATCTAATCTATCTACAGCATCTATTTATCTTATCTATCTATCTACAGTATCTATCTCTAGCTACAGTATCTATCTACAGTATCTATCTAATCTATCTAATCTGTCTACAGTATCTATCTAATCTAGCTACAGTATCTCTCTCTAGCTATAGTATCTATCTACAGTATCTATCTAATCTGTCTACAGTATCTATCTAATCTAGCTACAGTATCTCTCTCTAGCTATAGTATCTATCTACAGTATGTATCTCTAGCTACAGTATATATCTATCTACAGTATCCATCTCTAGCTACGGTATCTATCTCTAGCTACAATTTCTATCTATCTACAGTATCTATCTCTAGCTACAGTATCTCTCGCTAGCTACAGTACCTATCTACAGTATCTATTTCTAGCTATAGTATCTATCTACAGTATGTATCTCTAGCTACATTATATATCTATCTACAGTATCCATCTCTAGCTACAGTATCTATCTCTAGCTACAATTTCTATCTATCTACAGTATCTATCTCTAGCTACAGTATCTATCTGCAGTATCTATCTAATCTATCAACAGTATCTATCTAATCTAGCTACAGTATATCTCTCTAGTTATAGTATCTATCTACAGTATGTATCTCTAGCTACAGTATATATCTATCTACAGTATCCATCTCTAGCTACAGTATCTATCTCTAGCTACAATTTCTCTCTCTAGCTACAGTATATATCTATCTATCTACAGTATCTATTTCTAGCTACAGTATCTATCTACAGTGTCTATCTCTAGCTACAGTATCTATCTATCTACAGTATCTATCTCTAGCTACAGTATCTATTTACAGTATCTGTCAATCTAATATATCTACAGTATATATCTATCTACAGTATCTATCTATCTGATCTATCTATAGTATCTATCTCTAGCTGCAGTATCTATCTACAGTATCTATCTGTCTAATCTATCTACAGTATCTATCTCTAGCTACAATATCTATCTAGCTACAGTATCTATCTCTAGCTACAGTATCTAGATCTAGCTACAGTATCTATCTCTAGCTACAATATCTATCTGTCTACAATAGCTATCTCTAGCTACAGTATCTATCTACAGTATCTATCTCTAGTTACATCATCTATCTATCTACAGTATCTAGCTCTAGCTACAGTATTTATCTGCTTACAGTATCTATCTCTAGCTACAGTATCTATCTACAGAATCTATCTCTAGCTACAGTATCTATCTCTATCTACAGTATCTATCTCTAGCTACAATATCCATCTATCTACAGTATCTATCTCTAGTTACAGTATCTATCTAATCTATCTACAGTATATATATCTAGCTACAATATCTATCTACAGTATCTATCTCTAGCTACAATATATATTTACAGTATCTATCTACAGTATCTATCTCTAGCTACAGTATCTATCTGCAGTATCTAGTCACAGTATCTATTTATTTAACTATCTATCTCTGTATCTACAGACAGCATCCATCCATCATCTATCTATCTGTCTGTCTATCTATTGACAGTATCTGATTATCTATCTATTGACAGTATCTATCTATCTAATCTATCGACAGTATCTATCTACCTATCTATTTACATTATCTATCTAGCTATCTATCTATCGACAGTATCTATCTAGCTATCTATCTGACAGTATCTATCTACAGTATATCTATCTATCTATCTATCGAGTATCTGTCTATGTATTTACAGTATCTATCTATCTATTTATCTATCTATCTATACTGTATATCTATTGACAGTATCTGTCTATCTATCTAACATAAATATTAACAGTCAGTATCGGGGGAAGAGACTTCTGATCTGGTTGATAAAGAGTTCCACATTGCCAGTCAGTAAAGTTTGTGGCTGAGTGCTCCATAGAGACCACTACTGATGGCAAAGTACAATGTGAACCATAACACTGCCACAGTTAGAGTCAACAGGGCCTTCAAAAATCTGCTGCAATCCATTAGAACTCCAGTGGAACACCGCTCAGAAACCTGGGACAGTAGGAGTGTTTTGTGTAAGTCCCTCTATATCCATGCAAGCCAAGGGCTAATGTACCAGGGAAATTAATAAAGTATAAAGTCAATGGACATGAGGTGGGCCAAAGCCAGGGGTCCAGCAATGAAGCAGTCAAAAGGGGGAACAGTTGAAACTAGTAATGAGCAGGCTTTCAAGTCAGAGAATTCACAAAATCCATAATTTCTCTTTAGGGTTAAACCTTTTTTGACTTTAGAAGCTAGGTACTTACTTGCACATAGTTTTTTGTTAATTGTTTTAGATTATGGGCTTATAATATATTCAGCAACGAGCGGTAAATCGCTGGATAAATTGAGGGTCACATATAATTCTATCTTAAGATTTATACTGAGTGTTCCCACTCGAACACAGCATTGTTTACTTTTAAAACAGTCCAACTGTTTATCCCTGGACAATAGGATTTCACTAAAAATAGATATTTTTTTGTTCAAAGGAATCATAGGTCTCCTTCCTTCGTCTGTTTTTTCATTATTTCTCAGATTGATTAACAAATGTGGTACTAGAACTCAAAGTAGATTTTCCTTTAAACTTCCTTTTTTTTTAAAAAAGTGTCAGGACAGAGATCTTTACTCTATAAAGCTCTGCTCTATTTCAATTCCCTCCCATCTAGATTTCTGGGAATTGCAACACGGTTAATAGTTTTAAAGTGGTACTCCAATCATGCTTACAAGATCAGCAAAAATGTATTTGTTTAACTTAGCAAATTATTCCTATTTATTTGTCTGTACTGTTTTAAAAATATATGTTTGTTAATCTTTTTTTTGTATGGAAAGTTATTTGTTATTTGTAACCACTTGTCACTAGTGAAAACAGGCAGACTTGCTCATCTGGCCTACAAGTATATAAAATAAAATGAAATAAAATGCTGTTTCCCTTTGATCATGATCCATAACTTGACAGGCATGAGCAGGGCAAAAGGCACGTCTTTTTTGTTTAAGCTTCTCTTTAACATCACTGAACTCTTGCCGTTTGTTGAACTGTTCAGAGCATTTGTCCGGATAGACTTGCAACATGTGGGACTGAAACTTTATGCCGACCTCTTTCTGAGCTTTTCTTAGAACAAGTTCTTTGTCAATAAATGTATTACATTTCATGAGGCAAAACCCAAGTTTCTCCCTGGGGCAGGTCGGTCTGTGAGAGCCCTTTGGGCTATATCTGTTTCCATAGTGCCCTGATACCCATCGGGAGCCAAAAACTCTCAGAATACCTTCATGAAAAAGATTTTGTGGTGCTTCCGTTCCAGCCCCTCTGGCAAGCCCACCACCTTCAAGTTCTCATGATGGCTCTGGTTCTCTAGGTGATCCACCTTTTGTTGAAGGTAGGAAATAATATGCTCTTGCTTAGAAGGCTGTAGTTCCAAGGGTGTCAGGCTATCTTCATTAACGGACACTGTTTTCCACTTGAGCTATTCTCCTGTCGAGATTCATGATTTTACAGTTAATTTGAGTGACGGTGGATTGTAATGTGGTAAGCTTATTGTTTATAGAAGCAAAATCTTGGCACACTTCTGTGAGCAGCTGGTCTTGGTACCATGGTAATCCTGGGCTGGATTCTGAGCTTTCTGCCCCTGTTACCTGCTCAGGCTGTTTCCCAGGCTTCTTGGCCTGTATTGGTGTCTGCCTTGTCAGCATTTGAACTTGCAATTTGCAATATAACAATGGGTGTTTTAGTTGGGGGGGGCGGAGCAGCAAGATGGCCACAACGCTGCTTCGCTCTCACAGCAACTCTGTATTAGGTTTGCGTTTGTAACTTCTTTTGTTAAAATTTGCAGTACCCTTGTTTTATTTTAAAACTGGTGAATGAAACCTACATTTAATTTGTATTTTGCTTACTGTATTGAAGCAGAAATGCTTTTTTGCTCTCTGATTTTTCAGTTGCAAGCACACTACCAGCCAGCTTCTCAAGCGTTCGTGTTGTAGAAAAATTTTTTTGTTGTTTGTTCAGAATATGAGCCATGAGCTACTTGAGTGAATGCTGTGTACTGGTTCTTGTGCCAGATTGGAGTGAAGGATACCAGCAGAGCCATATTGAGAGCACCTACAAACAGGAGGAGAATGCCTGATACTACAATAGCACAGGTAGTGCTGATAGGCTTGCATGGCCTTATAAAAGGTATGCCATTGTTGCCCCAGGGGTCTGGGGTTGTTACTTTTGTCACCCTATAATCCCGATTTACTGTGCTTAGTGGAGCGCAATTTTTATTTGCTCTGATTTAACAGGTTAGCATATATCACTGGAGTTGGAGAAAATGAGAGGAAGGTCTGCTGGAGTAGTCCCTTAATTGAGAAGAAGCCAATGCAATTTCGGAAGGACTCCGAGATTAGAGAGACTGGGTTAGCCTCCTAGAAAAGCCGGCAGAGCTTTTATTCTTGATGAAGTAAATCGGACACTAAGGGTGACGCACAGTGAGAGACCAACAAACAATGCCTGTTTTCAGGGCTTGCCATGGAGACTCTTTCTATAGATGTACTGCTTTGATTTTATTGATTTATTAAATAAGGGGCCTGATTTAATTCAGATTTTGTGTTGTGGGCCTAGAATTACGTGTAACCCTCATAAGCATTCGTTCATCCAAAAGGTGTAAAAAGAGATTACGAAGGATGTTGAATAGCAGGAACATATTTCTAATTTATTTCATGTCACTGAGGAGTTGCACTCATGAGAGACATTCCTTGGTTCAGAGATACATCGAGACACATGGAGTGTCTTTGCCTGATTGAGTACGATAACGCAGTGATGTAAGGAATATTGTAGCAGAGCTGAGGGCACTATGGCAGACATGATTGTTGCTGGTTTTGGGTGTTACAGGGCCAGAACTGGTATTCGGGCCACAGGACTTCCGGTAATGGAGCCAAACATAAAATTTTAGTGTGGCTTTGAATGAGGCAGCTCATTCCGGAGGAGGTCGTGGAGTCAAAAACAGTAGTGGAATTCAAGCATGCATGGGACAGTCATAAGGCAATTCTAGGGGGTTGGGGTAGGAAGAAGTAGGCTGCTAGTTAACTAGGATCTGCAGCTTATCCAGTAGGCAGGGAAATGGGCAGACTGGGTGGGCCAAGCGGTCCTCATCTGCCATCAAATTCTATGTTTCTATGTAAGAGGCAAAGCAGCAACAGTGGATTAAATTGCTGGCCCTTAGTTGGTGAACTCTGAACTGAGATGCCATGTAGTTCTTTTTGTTTTTAATATAGCAGGTTACGAGGAGAATGAAACTTTATTCACTTGTTCAACATCTGAATAACTGCAAACTTTATATGCAGTTTTTACATTTAACACATTGTAAAGTTGATCCATTCCTGCTATGATTTGATTTTGGAAATGTATACTTATGATATGTGCACTTCCCGTGTCTTTACGTTAGAAAGTATATTTAACTGTCTGTTTTGAGAAGAGACTCAATTTTGTGGACTGAAAGCTGAAAGGTCGAGGTAACTCGGAAATTGCTTTACACCGTATAATTCCTGATACAGTTGCAGTTTATTATGGCAATATTTGAACTGGATGCTGATCCCGTTTGCTTTAAAAAGGGAAGGGGTTTAAATTGAACACATGCCTACGAGTACTTGAAAACTGATGTTTCATTTGCAGCTTTAATTTGTGTATTTTTGTTCATTTTATGTGTAGAACATCAAGGATTTAACACGCAACAAAATGATTTTATCTACTTGGATGCAGTCACAGACTTTAGGAAGTCTTCAGAAGTTGATTTTTAGATTTCATGCAGAGTGCAATTTAGAAGTATATAAAATATAGTACAGGCTGGTATTTTTACTAGAAAACTTTATCTGGCCCTGATAGCTACAAATATACTAGAATTATAATTAGGGTGGATGTCTATGCAGCCTTTAAAGGAATACTCTATAGCACAATATGAGTAGTTACTATTTCAAATGTTACTTTCCATCAGGATTTCATAGATGAGTTTGTAATAATGCCCTCAAGTATTCTAGTATCCACAATGGTCCACCTGTGGCGAATTTGGAGAGGTTACCCGGGCATATCCGAGTTAGCCCGTCAAGATAAGGTTGAGAATTTTTATAGTAAGTGGCTGTTATGAGGCATTTTGCAGGGCGATGATACTCGAGTTACACTACTAGGGCCGACCTCAAAACTCTGGTGTAGTGTAGGCAACAAAGTAATCCGGTATGTAATCATGGGTCCAGATCCTTGACCTGGTAATTGTAGCACATTGTGTAGTCAGGCAAAGAGGTGCACAATCTGGGCTCCATATAAGAGGGATATAGGGCAGCATGCAGTGCGGGGTATACCCATTGGGACCCATGGTTGGGACCATGCCAGTACTACAGGTGGTCTCTAACCGGGTCCTGGGACAGTGACTCAGTAATTCATATATTGATTAAAATAGTTCCTAATGCTGACAAATAGATTTCGGAGCAAGGCTAAGTAGCTGTGACATGAATTTGTCTACTGCTTGGCATAACAAGGGACCACTGAACAAAGAAGACACAACTGTAAGTGGCAGGTAATTCTCAGGGAAAACTTGGGAAGACTGCTTCCTATAAAATGCTACTGTTGATCCCCTTGAGATTATGATTAAATTAAACAACAGAAAAGTAAATTGAGAGGAAGAAGTTCTAGAGAGTCTTCTATAAATTATAACATATAGAAAGTGTGATCAATAGCTTATTCTAAGCAATCACTCTATCAAAATTGAATTTAGGCATGTGGAATGATGTTATAATGTTTAATATATATTGCAGATGAATTATAGTATGACCTAATGTCTGGACTAATGCATCTATAGTTGTTTAATGTTCTAATGTTGTTATGGTTTAAATAATCAATAACTGTATGACATAATGGGTCACATATTCAAAGCTTTGCATGGTGCGCAAACCGTTTGCGCAGGATTAGCGTGGGTCTGCCATATTCAAAAGGCCAAATAGCGCACGCAAATTGCATTAGCACCGGGCAAACCATAATCATATGCAAGGGGCAAAGTGAACATGAATACAGGTGCTATGAGATATTCAGTGACTAGCACCACACTAAGGTGTTTAGCACGACATAGAGCGACCCTTAGCGCGGTACAAATTACCACCCAGGAAAAGCTGGTCTTAACCCTTGAAAACAGCTTTGCATGACATTGGTGCTTTGCATGGTGTTAGCACGGGATTAGCATGGCTTGCACGACCCTAACATATGATCATGACACTTAGAAAATGCCAGACATGGAGAACACATGCTGCTCACTGATGGCACCACCATGATGCCAACAGCTGCCACCAGTCCCAGCCAAGCACAGACAGTGAGGGGTGATCTGTCCCACAGGGGACATTATGGTAGTGTGGCAATACAGCACACACCTGCAGACCATATGTCTGCGGTGACCAACAGATGCCAGCACACACATGCAGCACTGTGGGCATGGTGGCAATTGAGGTGAGGGTGTATGGTTGGCCAGACCTCACCACAGCCCAGGTGGGCCACAAGGCTGGGACACATCACGCAGTGCACATGGGCCAGTAGTGGGAATACCCCACCACCTGTGCACGTGTTGGATCTTACATGCCCCCCAGCCACATACCGCAAAACTGTACAGATGCCACAGCACGCACAGCTGGCCATGTATATGTCACTGTGAGCATCCCATGCCACAGCTGCAGCATCTGTGGGACACACAACAGTGAAACAGTACTGTTCACTGTCGGTAATCACTTGCAAGCTGGGCCTGTCACTGTGTACAGTGCAGTGGTCATCACAGCCCTACATACCATAGGCATTGCTGTGTCCCTCACACTACTGTCTCCCTTGCTACTGTAGTGTCTGCTGTGCACTGTAGTATGGCCTACAGTGTGATGGTTGCATGCAGCACCACCACCACCACCACCTGTGCCTAAGCTTTGTTGTCCCCTGGGGCACACAATGCTATGCTGTACTGCATACATGTAGCCTGTAGCAACCATCATGCACTGTCAGGCTGACCTACAGGTGAAGCTGCGGCCAGACCTGGCCAGCCACTGTACTTCCAGACTGACCTACAGGTGGAGCTGTGGGACCCTGCAGTAACGCTGTGTAAACTGCATGCAAATTAGGGAATAATAAGATGCTAATTTGGCTGTTTGCCCAGAGACTACCTGAGTAGGCTCATTTGCATGTCACTTTTGAATATGGCAAATCTTAGCACCGGGCAACATGTTTGCACCGGGCAAACAGCTTAGCTCGGTGCTAAAGCCGCGTTTACATGTTAGTGCAGCGCTAATGGTTTGGGGAATATTATACAGTTCTGATCACTTTTCTTTCACATCTGCTGCTGCCTGCAGCTGTACAGGGTCCACACATTTGCTGGCACACACATTGGCCACATAGTTCATCTCTACCTGCCCTCTCATCGCTGTGCACTGTGTTGTTGTTGTGGTTTGCACTTCCTAGTTGCTATATTTAGTGCTGTCTTATCCCAGGGCTACATTTGCCCTGCACTCCCAACCCATTTTGCGTGGCCTCATTCCCATGCTATATTCAGAGGCTGTTTGCCAAGGGCTATTCCTTTTGAGTATAGCTTGCTTTTGTGTGTTAGGCTAAGTTTGCTCTGGCTAAGTAGTTAATCCAGCCCAGGGGCAAAGTTTTGAATATCTGGCCCAATGTATGGTATTTATGGATTTTAGTGTTCTAGTGTTGTAATGGTTTAGACAACTGATCAACAATAACCTTAAACTAGCTAAATGTAACAATGTAATGAAGTACTTGTCATCCTCTTAGCCTTTCTAGTTTATGCCAACTGGCCAGTTTGCAGAGTAAGTGGACCAGTGTGAAGTGGTAAAATAAAGTTTGCTGGCTCAGAGCTCCATCATGTTAGTGCTCTTCAGACCACAGCCATCTTGAAACCCCCCCCCCAGAAGAGTGTTGACACAAATTGCGAAAGCAATGTGAGTCATGTTACTAGAGAACAGCACGATAGGCATTGGAGCGTGTTGAAGCCTTGTGACATAAATGTGTATCAAAACTGCAATCCTGAAACATGGGTTGGACTCTGAGCTTCCTACTAAAAAGGAGTGGCATCAAGAAGTATTTATGGCTATTAAAGCTGAATGTATGATAGCCAGCATTAATAACAGATACCAATCATAAAAAAAGGTGGGAATCAGTACATACATTGATATCCTTACTGCAATAATCTGCTGGAAAAGATGTAGGAATATGATGAGAGTTGTGGCAGGGGGAGGGATGTTTGGAATTGAGCTAGGGATGAACTAAATGATACTGATGAAATGTAAGAGGGCTGGCCTGGGGGAAGGGGCTGAGGGTTGAGGCATTGGATGCCATACCTTGTGCCAATCCAGTGACCCGAGTTCAGGGGTAGAAGTTGCTGGGGTTGGCTGGGGAGGGAGAGGATGGAGCATCTGGAGGACAGCTCTCCTCTCCCAGGGGAGGGAGGGTTTCAGTACTCGGCATTTGCCTGGCCCCTAGCATTGGCTAGGAGCAAGGCAGTCGGGACTGTTGGTGTAGGGTGGAAGGTGTGGCAGATGCCGACACGCCACACACTGAAGCATGTGTGGAGACATCTGGGCAGCACTGTACAGTGTTCTTAGGAAAGAAAATAGGAAAATGCTTTCCTGAGCTGCCATTGACCCTGACCACCCAGTAGGCCTGCACCCGACAAGCACCCAGGCTGCACAGCCTCAGCACGAAGGTAAGTCCTGGAGGAAAGTCAGGGGAGCAGGGCCAGGGTGGTCAACATCCCAAGGGTGGCTTGGGGCCAAGGGGAGAAAAATCACTAACTGCAATTATAAAAAAGAGACTCAGAAATGCTGCAATCTGATTGGCTGTTAACATTCTGACAGCCTTACATTAATCCCTGTTACACTGTCATGTACAGCCTGATCACCATGGCACATGAATTCTTCCTATCAGCATTCCATCCTCTAGCACTGCTGAATGACTGGAATGATGCATTCTGATTCTGAACCAGCATTCTTAAACTGGTGGTGGAAGAACTATTTTATTAAAAATCTCCCTCTCGGAGTGCTGTGGAGCACTCAGTCTTTCTCAGGCTCCGTTGCTTGTGTATTGTAAAAGCTTTAAAAATAATAAATAGTAGAGTATTAATAGATATTGTACAACCAGTGGTGTGTCGGAACATCTAGAGAACAGTATGGGACCGAAAAAATAGCACCAATACTCTACATCAGGGCTCGAAACATACTTTGGAGGCCGAGGGACCAGTGCCTCAACAAAATCGGAAGGCCCTGGATGTGTCTTGTCACCAAAACTTTCGCAGATTCTCCCACTTTTAACAAAATTGCAGGGGACCGGTTATGAGACGAATAAATGCTTGGCGATTATGGAGCAGAAGTTCTCAGCTCTGGATCAAAAGATTCAAACAACATGAAGTCTTGCTATATTATGACATATGCAGTGAGTCCCAACCTTCGAACTGCTCCGGAGGTGAAAGAGTTAACTTTCCATGCCAGGCATGGAACGCTGAGCTCGAGCTCGGTTGAAACTCTGTCTGTTGTTCTTCAAACTCAAACCGTCAGATTCTTTACTCCGCCTCACTGAACAGTCGCTCCGGAGATTTCTCCTTCTGCTCGGTTCATTTTGTCGGTTAAAGTATTGTTTTTCTCAGTTTTCGACCGAAATTAAACCGCAACTGGTCAGTTTAGACTCTGTCTGTGGTATTGTGAGTACTAGATAGGTTTTACATTGATTTCTTTCTGTGTGGAACTTGAAAACATTTTATCGGTTTGGTTTGAACCGATCAGGTTGTTTAAAATATATTAATCTTTCATTTAGAGTGTGGTTACCGGTTCTTATTGGTTCTAAAAAAACGGATTTTATTACGTTTTTTTCTACAACCCGTGACATGGTTGGGAACCGATAAGAGGGTCTTACCTGGCGGATTGCCATAAACGGGTAAGTTCGGTTAGGACTGGCACTATGTCTGAGAAGCCCAAAAGAAAAACCGGGCCCACTGGGTTTCAACACTGCAGTGTCTGTGGGGAAGTCTTTGCCAAGGCTGACCCCCACACCACCTGTGTTTATTGTCTGGGGTTTGACCACCTCAATGCAGACTGCCAGATTTGTAAAAATTTTCCTGCAGCTACCCTGGAAAAGAGAGTTGGTAGGCTCAGGGAAAGGGAGGCCAAAAAGTCAGCTGAACCAGATGGCCAGCCCGGTTCAGTTTCAACCGAACCGGAAGGAGTGCCCTCTGACCAGGGCGAGACTTCCTCGGGCCAAAGGAGATCCGACTCCGAGGAGTCAGTTCCAGCAAAAAGGACTAGGAAATCAGCTGGTGTGGAGCCAAAACTTTCCTCTCCAACCACTGAAGAAATAGCCAAAGCGATTAAAATTGTCCAGTCGCTTTCCCCGGTTCCGACCGAACCGGCACCATCCGGATAAGCGCCGTTAGGCCGTTCCACCTGTTCAAGAGTATGATGTAGAGAATATTATGAACCGGAGGAGGGGAAGAGGAGTATGAGGAGAGGAATGTGATTTGAAAGTCTGGATGTGCCCATTGACCCGGACATCTCCCCAGACAGACCTTCAGGAGTGTCTCCTCCTAGGCTCTCTGAGTCCCCTTCTCATTTTATGTTTTATAAGAAAGTGGCTGAAACCCTCCAGCTCCCTATGGAGGAAGCTGTGGATGATCAAGAGGAGCCTGACTGTGGAAATGATGGATATCCCAGAGTCAAGGAGGCTGTCTATTCCTTTGCATAAATCTTTTGGGAAACAGACAGTAAAAATTCTAAAAACTCCTCACACTATACCTCCTGTCGATAAGAGAATGGACAAGAGGTACACATTGTCAGGCTCTGATACGGAGTTCCTTACACAACAATGCAGCCGTATTGGGGTAGTGCAGGCTGCAGCCTGTGACAAGGCAAATATTCCCTTGGCTTCACAAGGACTCCAGGAGGATTGATGCCATGGCAAAGAAACAGTACATGGCAACATCCTTGGGACTCAGACAGGTGAATTATATGGCTTATGTTGCTAGATATCAGAAATTCAGATGGGATACTGTTATGGCTCTAGCAAAACAGGTTCCTGGCCAGCTTGCCAAGGAGCTGGAGCAGGTGGCTGCTGATGGTATTGAGGCATCCAAGGTGCAATTCCATGCTGCAGTGGACTCTAATGATGTGTCATCAAGAGTCATGGCTACATCTGTGGCACTTCGCAGAATGGCTTGGCTCAGATGTACTAGCCTGTCACAGGATACCCAGACTAAGGCCATGGATTTTCCTGTTGTGGGTAATTCCCTGTTTGGGGAGCAGACAGAGAATTACATGAAGAAAATGGACGAGTATAGGACCACCTATAGGAGTGCACAGGCTAAGGAAAGGCAGGCCACTCCTCAAAGGCAGCTTTCCAGGGGCAGGGGCAGGCCTTTTCATAGGCCTTTTTACCAAGCCCAGGCCTCCTCTTCTGCTTATGCCCAGAAGGGGTTCTTTAGAGGAGAGGCAGATGGGGTACAAGCAGGCCTGCTTCCACCCTCAGCCCAAAGCCCCTGCCAAGCAGGCACCCTGATGGGCTGCCAGGCCGATTCTCAGCTACCTGTAGGGGCAGGCTGGCTTACTTTGTCCAGGACTGGAAGTCTCTGACATCAGACAAGTGGGTCCTGGAAGTAGTAAGCCAGGGACTGGTTTTCAGCTTCAAACAATTTCCAAAGATGAGAACCAGATCCTTTCCACCTGCAAATCCACCAGAGGCACTTGCCCTAGAGGCAGAGGTCTCTTCCCTCCTGGCTCTCAGAGCTGTGGAAAGGGTTCCACCCCTACACCAGGGCAAAGGATTGTACTCCAGGTACTTCCTTACCCCAAAAAAGACAGGAGAATGGCGGCCCATCCTGGATCTCAGATATTTAAACAAGCACCTTTTAAAACCAAAATTCAAAATGGTGACTCAGGGAATTATTCTACCTCTCTAAGGCCAGGGGACTGGCTAACGTCCCTGGACCTCAGGATGCCTACTTCCATATTCTCATCAGAAGCTCCCATCGAAAGTACCTCAGGTTCGAGCTGCCCTCAGGCCATTACCAGTTCAGAGCAATGCCCTTTGGCCTCACCTCTGCTCCAGGGGTATTCACAAAATGCCTGGCAGTAGCAGTTGCTTCCCTAAGAAGGCAAAAAATTGCCATGTTCCCTTATCTGGACGACTGGCTCATAGTAGGCCAGTCTCCAGACCAAGTCAAGTTACATCTACAGATAACTCAGCAACTGCTCACCTCGCTAGGCTTCCTTCTGAATCTTTCAAAGTCAGTTCTAGAGCCTGTCCAGCTCCTCACCTTCATAGGCGCAGAGCTGAACACAGAGAAAGCCAGAGCCTTCCTTCCTTTGGACAGGGCAAGGACCCTGGTCTCTCTGGCCTCCTCATTCACCCTGCAGGTCTCTCGACCAGCAAGGCATTTTCTACAGCTCCTGGGGCACATGACTGCTTCCACAGCAGTAGTGCAGGGGAGCAAGATTTCAGATGAGGGACATCCAGTTCTATTTGAGAGCCTTTTGGTCTCAAAGGAAAGACCCTCTAACCAAATTGATCCCAGTAACTCGAACCCTGATCCAGGCCCTACAGTGGTGGCAGGATCAGACCAACCTGAGACAAGGGGTTCCCTTTGTCACTCAGTCTCACTCCTTAATCCTTACTACAGATGCATCCCTCTTGGGGTGGGGAGCTCACATGGGTGACCTCACTACCCATGGATTGTGGTCCCCTCAGGAATCTCTGCTCCACATCAATCTGTTGGAAGTCAGAGCAGTTTTTCTAGCACTTCAAGTTTTTTTCTAAATCTGTTCAGAACAAAGTTGTACAGGTCAGAACAGACAACACCACCACAATGTGGTACATCAACAAGCAAGGGGGCACTCGGTCTACGGCCTTGTGCACCGAAGCAATGAAGTTGTGGTCTCTGGCTTACTCTGAACACCTCCCTTACAGCAGTTCACCTCCCAGGCAAGGACAATGTCCTGGCAGATGCTCTCAGCAGGATTTCCAAGGGCCATCACGAATGGTCACTGGACCCCCTGATCCTGGAGGTGATATTTGCCAGATAGGGCACCCCGCAGATAGATCTTTTTGCAGCCCCAGACAATCACCAACTTCCCCTTTTTTGCTGCAGGCCCCCAGTGTTGGGCTCAGTCCCTCTGGATGCCTTAGTTCTCAAATTGGGAAGGGAAGTTTCTCTATGCTTCCCCTTCCCTCTCCTGTTCAAAGTGTTAGTCAAAATCAGATCTCAATCCTGCAGGATGATCCTGATTGCTCCAGATTGGGCCAGACAGCCCTGGTATCCACTCCTACTGTCCTTAGCAGTCCATCTTCCCCGTGTCTTCCCAGGAATCACAACCTGTTAACCTGTGCTCAGGGGAGGGTTTGGTACCCGAACCTCAGATCTCTCAATCTCAAGGCCTGGCTCTTGAAGAGTTAGAGTTTGCTGATCTACACCTCTCCCAAAGTGTAATGGATATACTAAAGGCTTCTAGGAAGCCTTCCACCAGGGCTATCTATAATTCCAAATGGAAGAGGTTTTCTATATGGTGCTCTGGGAAGCATATTTCCCCAGAATCTGCTGATTTACCCACAGTCC
Organism: Neoceratodus forsteri; assembly: GCA_016271365.2. Lineage (NCBI taxonomy): Eukaryota > Metazoa > Chordata > Ceratodontiformes > Ceratodontidae > Neoceratodus > Neoceratodus forsteri. The sequence continues at coordinate 47,693,007 of CM028136.1, read as the reverse complement.
TGGATTATATGGTCCATTTAAATAGCTTGGGGCTGAGACCAGCTACCCTAAAAGTACATTTGGCAGCTGTGTCTGCTTTTATTTCAGCAGGTAAACCCTCTTCTCTTTCAGCTCATCCTGTATTCTCCAAGTTTTTAAGGGATTGCTTCACACCAACCCTCCATTCAGGGACCCTACCCTGCCTGGGATCTTAATGTTTACATTGCTCAGCTGCAACCCCTTTGAGCCTTTGTCTTCAGCAGAGCTTAAGTACTTGACTTGGAAGACTGTGTTTCTGGTAGCCATCACTTCTGCCAGATGCATAAGTGAATTACAAGCTTTGTCAGTGGAGCCTGATTTTATCTCCTTTCATAGAGATAAGGTGGTCCTCAGGACTAACAGGAAGTTCTTGCCTAAGGTGGTTTCAGATTTCCACCTTAATCAATCTATGTCTCTTCCAGTGTACTTCACTGACCATTCCTCCTCTGGTGAGAGGAGGCTGCACAACGGATGTGAAGAGCCCTTAGCTACTACATAGACCCATTCCAAGGGTCACAGGTTTGACTCCCTCCACTGTTCCTCACTTATGGTGAGGTTGGCAAGGAAACCTGCCACAAAAGATCCATTGCCAGGTGGATTGTCTCTTGTATCAATTTTGTTATGAAAACTGGGTAAGTTCCCCTCAGGCCTGAGGGCTCACTCTACCAGAGGTACAGCTGCTTCCCTGGCTGCTGCCAGTGACATCCTATTCTGAGATATGTCAAGCAGCTGCCCCTGGAAAACAGTTCACACTTTTACCAAGCATTACTCCCTGGACATCCAGGCTAGGAGTGATGCTCGGTTTCGCACAGCTGTGCTGCAGAGCCTTTTTCCTAAGTAGGTTCTGTCCCTCCTCCATGGAGGTACTGCTGTGTAGTCTGCATATGTCATAATATAGCAAGACTTCATGTTGTTTGAAGAAAAATTACTCACCTTAGTAATGTTGTTTCTTCTAATGAGTCTGCTATATTATTGCCTCCCCACCTGCCCCTCTCCTTACTTTGTTTTGGGATGTGGGTGGGCAGTGCAGTGTTGGCACTTAGTAGATGCCCACCTTGTTGTTTCACCCCTCCTTTTTTGGGGTGACTTGGCGTTGTGTTTTTCATTTTTTGGGTCTCTTGACTTGAGTCTTTGTTTTGGGACCAAAAAATGTGTTCTTATGTTTAGTAGCCAGTTGGCTAGTGTAGGTTTACAGCTTCCACACAGGATCTCAGTGAGTTTAGTTTGTAAAGATCTGACGGTTTGAGTTTGAAGAACAACAGACAGAGTTTCAACCGAGCTCGAGCTCAGCGTTCCATGCCTGGCATGGAAAGTTAACTCTTTCACCTCCGGAGCAGTTCAAAGGTTGGGACTCACTGCATATGTCATAATATAGCAAGACTCCATTAGAAGAAACAACATTACTAAGGTGAGTAATTTTTTCTTATGGACAATACCACGGTAATAACTGAGCTTACTTCTTCATCAGAAAGGCTGCCCAAAGTGAGTGCAGGCCTCATTCGGGATGTCAATTTCCTCCGGTCAAAAGTGGAGATGTTAGAGAATGGCCTTCGGCAGAGGAATGTGCGTATAGTGGGTTTCCTGCCTCGATTTGCAGGACGTATAGAACTGTTGTCAGCTCTTAATCATAATGATATTTGATGAGTTGGAACTTTTACATTGAGATACGGGCATTACAATGTGCAAGTGTTTACCATTCCGTTGCACCACAGAGTTCAGGGGGGATCTACCACAAAACAATGACGGAGAGTGTTACACTGTCCACCCCAGAAGCAAGAATCCCATTGCTGCAAGCAGCCAGAAAAAAAGGAGACGTTGTCTGGGAGGGAAACCGTTTAGGTTTTTTTCCTGATTTGTCCTTCCAGACACCAGATCAGAAAAAAAGCTACAAATTGTTAAGATAATATTACTGGCAAAAAGGGGTAAAGGCTCAGATGCTTTTTCCTGCACGCTTACACATCACCTACCAGCAGGATTCCCATGTCTTTACGGACACAGATGTTGCTACAAGTTATGCTGAGGTGCCGATCTCCAAAATGGACACATGGGCCTCAGACCCTAATTCAGAAGGGGAGCCGGAGTGACTCTAGCTGGTCTATGGATTTTCTCCTGCTATCCAGGGACGTTAATATAGTCCCCGAGGATGTGTCTTTTTGGACTTTCGGTTGAGTGTTCTTCTGAACTCTCATATGTAGGCAAGACTGTTAGTTTAACTGTTCTAAATGTTCAAAGTTTTTGATAAATATTCTGATTTTTCTTCTAGCCTACTGGGTACTTATATATGCATAGGGAAGGACTTTAAAAAGGTGTGCTGTTGCTCATCGCTCAGTTTGTGGACTTTGGAATCTTTTCCATTACTAATCTTCCCTCTACACGGTCTTCTAAATGGAGGCCTATAAGTGTAGGGTCTAATAATAACTTAATTGAGCACAGACAATCTAATTATTTTAGTAGAGAGTCCCTTATGCATTTATTCCCCCAAAATATATTGTAGAAGTCTGCTAGTGGGAGGAAAGTTCGGCACATAGATAATGTTATACACTGTGGTGAGAGTGGGATATCCTATGACCTTATTTTCTCTGTACATTTACTCCTTATGTGCATTGGGGGTAGCGGGCCTGTATCTGGGTGAAATATGTGTGGTTTCAAAGTTATTGTTTTGATAAAAATACCAAAGTTTGATACAGATAAGCGGCTATCGTCTATCGTATGCTGAAATGTATATGTAATTTCATGTACACGTTGCAATCTGTAAAATGAAAATTCATAAATAAAAAGTTAAAAAAAAATCTCCCTTTCATTGAGGAAAACATTCAAAAAGTACACTTTTAATACTTTTCTTTTGGAATATTTTTATAATACTAATAAGGCACTCCAAGGAGTTAGATTAACAGTCAATTAATCACCGCCTAGGGGCAATGTGGTACTCGGCTGCACTTCATGCCACATTACACCCTTAGGGGTGATTAACAGACTGTTAATCTAACCCCTGGTCATGCCTTATTGCTTAAAAAAATTGATGGAATGTAAGATTATGTATGTGAGCTGCATCAACTGTAAAAATACTCAGAATTTCTCAACATAATGTACAGAGTTTGAGGATCCTGTATATGTTATGTCTGTATGAAGTTACATGTATGTATTTTCTTCTTTTTTTTTATTGTTTGTATTGCACTTTTCAAGTTTATTTTTATTGAATTTTTCAGGTATAGAATACATGAAATTGCCATTGGTTCTGAAATTAGCAATGAGTCACATTACAACATCGCTTATTAGAATTACATACTGTTTCATTCATCGATACCACATTCAGGGGACTTTGCGTATGAGATTCATCAAATCCTAAATATTTTATTTATTTATTTGAAAATATTTCACCAGGAGAGATGACATGAACTGTAATCAGCTCATTTCCAGAAGTGTCCTGGGGGAAGGGGTTACAAGAGTAGGAAGATCAAGTAAAAACATAAAAGTATAAGTGCAATTACATTTAGCTAACACATAGAATGTTGTACAAATACAGAGCAATACAATCCAGAACATTAGGTCGCGGTAACAACCATATGTGTGTAACAAACATTGTTGTAGCCAGCAAACAGGTAAACCAGTACAGTAGATAAGGCAGAAAATGGAGAACACCTTTTTAAGTGCTAGAAGTAGCAGGCTGAGCACAGGGTTAATAAGTGCTAAGAGTAGACCCAGGAAAAGGCAGTTAAAATGCAAGTGGGGATGGAGGAAGGACAGAGAGAGGGGAGGCAGAAGGGGGAGAGGGAAAGAAAGAGACAAGCTGGGAAGCTATACCCCTTCAGGATGCTGAGAACCCTGCAAGGGGGACAGGACCTGGCAGAAATGGAGGGGAGAGATGAGAGTGAGGGGAGGTGGAAGGGGGAGAGAAAGAGACAGGCTGGGAAGCTGTACCCCTTCAGGATGCTGAGAACCAGCAAGGGGGGGCAGGACCAAGCAGAAATAGAGGTGGGGGGAAGGGGAGAAAAAGAAGGGTGAACAGAAGGGGAGGTATAGGAAAGGGCTACTGGCTAAGGTAATTTAGAGTGGAGATGGAAGGGGTTAAAGAGGTGGGGTAACGGGGGAGTAAAGCAGTAGTGTGCCAAAAGCTTTGGGAAAGAAAGCAGGAGGGGGTAAGAAGTGGGGCAATTGAAGAGACAAGGAGATGGGGGGTGTACTGGAAGGAGGATGAGTCAGGGATAGTGGATGGAGGATAATGTGTAATGGAGGGGAGGTTAGAGAAGGGGTAAGAGCAGGGGGCTTAAAACAAGTAGACAAGGAGATGATGGGAGGGGGTGTACAGGAGGGAGGATGAGTCAGAGATTGTGGATAAAGGGTAATGTGCAAAATGGAGGGGAGGATAGAGGAGGAGGAGGGCTAAAAACAAGTACAGTTAGGAGAATAAATGTTCTGTAGGGCTGAGGGCTGAGGAGATAGAAGATGAGGATGAGGAGAGTCTGAAAGGAGGGGGAAGCGAGTTCCAAAGCTTTGGGAAATGGTAGGAAAAAGCATCCTGGCCTGTGAAGGTGGAGCGATGAGGAATAGCTAGAGTTGCATGAGTCAGTGGATCTGAGTTGGCAGGAGAAGGTGGAGGAACAGTAAGTGAGGAGGAAAGGTAAGAAGGCAGAGTCCCAAACCAGAATTTAGAAGTGAATTTAGTGCAGTGGAAGAGTCACCTGCACTCCAGAGAGGGGAAGGCTAAAGAGTGGTACAATGTGCAGTGATGAGTGCGGGTGGGGGTGTTGAGAGCAAAGTGACAGAAAGCATTGAGAAGGGGATCCAACCTGGTAAGGGAAGACTTGGGAGCAGCACTGTAGACTATGTTACAATAGTCAAAAATAGGGAGCATCATTTTCTGAACAAGATCACGCCTAACTGGTAGCAGTAGGCACCCATGGTTCCTGTAAAGGATGCCAAGCTTGGGGCACAGTTTTTCAGGATGGCATCAATATGTACAGAAAAGTTAAGGTGTTGGTCAAGCCAGACACCCAGATATTTAAAAGTGGTGGTGTCCTCTAGTGGAGTCCCATCTAGCGCGTGGAAAGTGGGAAGGGAGGGTAGCCTAGAGAGTCTCTGCCTAGCGCCAAAGGTCATTGAGACTGTCTTCTTGGCATTGAGGAAGAGCTGATGTGAGTTGAGCCAGCACTGAACATTATTAAAGTCAGTCGGTAATCTGGTTGTCACATCAGAGGTAGAAAGGCTAGAGGCTATAGGTGAACACTACAGTATCATCTGCCTACATATGGATAGCTGACGAGGAGCATACTGATGGCAGGTTGTTTAGAAAAATAGAGACTAGGAGTGGGCCAACTACAGAGCCTTGAGGCACACCAGTGGAGATAGGTATTGGTGGGGACGTAGAGTCGGCTTTTTTAACAGATTGAGTTCTGCGTACCAGTTAGGCTCAAAACCAGTTGCAGGCAGTCAGAGACAGGCCAGCTGATGAGGGGGTTTCAAGGAGGAGGGAATGGGAGACAGTGTGGAAGGCCTTGGCAAGATCGACAAAGATAGCAGAAGTGATGTGACCTTTATCCATGGCAGCATGGATAGAGTCAGTGAGTCTGAGTAGGGAAGTGGTAGTGGAATGGCTCTTATTAAAACCAGATTGGAAGGGAGTAAAGAAGGCAGAGTCATATATAGAAAGGAGGAGAGTTGAGAGAGAGCAGTGTGTTCCTGAAGTTTAGCCAGAGTGGGTAGAAGTGAGATGGAGTGATAGTTCCCAGGAAATGAGAGATCTCCACCCTTAGGTAAGGGGAGAACAGTTGCATGTTTCCAGGATGCAGGGATAGACGTGGTGTGGAAGGACAAGCTGAGGAGATTGGACAGAGGGGTAGAGATAGCAGGAGCAGATGGGTACAGTAGCTTTGGGTCCAGGTCATCAGGGGAGCTGCCTTTTGTCGGGTTTATAGAAAGAAGTGACTTTAGGGTGTCACTTGGAGAGATGGGAGAGAAGGAAAAGCTCTACATTAATAGGTGCTGTTGGGAGGATGTAGCAGATGGGGACAGGGTAGTAGGATGGGTAGGGAGGGATGCTAGCAGGGAGGAGGCACAGGTTGTAAAGTAAGAATTGAATTCTGCAGCTACAGTACAATGGTCAGCTATGAGTTGGTTATTTATTTTGAGTAGTGGAGGTGGAGGTTTAATTTTGGGGGAGAAGAGTGAGTGGACCACCTTCCAGAACTTTGAAGGGTTGTTTATGTTAGAATTAAAGGTGGTCCAGAAATATTCAGCTTTCGCCAGTCAAATGGCCTTGATGCAGGCATTATGGAGTGTTCGGTAGATTTGTAATCACGAGGCAGATTGGAAGATTTGTGAGTTTTCCAAGCTTTATCATGCACTTGTTGACAGGCCAGAAGTTCAGAGGTGGCCCTTGGAAGGTGATTACCACGCACTCTAACTTGCTTCAATGGGGCATGTTTGTTCCAGATGTTGATGAGATTTTCTTTGAAGTATTACAGGGCATGATCTATAGTTTGGGCTGAGGCTATAGGCGCCCAGTCTACGTGGATTAGCTCCTGATGTAGAGGGGCAAGGTCAAGAGAGTTGTAAGAGCAGATTGTTAGTAATTTACGAGGTGCCTTAGGTCTGTGAACTTTCCTAACTAGCTAGATCATATGATAGTCTCTGAATGCATCACGCAGTAGACCAGACTGGATTACCCTGTGAGGGTGGGAGGTTAGGGCCCAGTCTATTAAAGTGTGGTTATGTGATTTATGGTTTAGATGTGTATGTTCCATGATTAATTGGGACAGGTTAAGGGCCACTATGACAGAACGAGTCTTGCTTAAGGTAGGCGACAACTCGTTAAGGTTGCAATCACCTAACAGACAGAGCACTCCTGAGGAGGTAAGGGACCCAATTGTGGCAATTAGATCTATAGCTTTGGAGTGGTTTAAACCAGGATGGCAGTAGGCACCTGCAATAAAAATTGGAACAGAGAAGGGTAGAGATAATCTTATGATGAGGGCTTCTTAGGCAATTGGGACAGATGATGATAGAACAGTAGAGGTGTGGAGAGAGGAGTGTGACAGGGTTGAATAGGACCCTGCCCCTGTTGTTATGGAGAGTTTGAATCCAAGAATCTGTTCTGTCCTTTCCTTTCCTGTCTCTTGTCTGTCTGGTTGTGCAGCCAAATTTTCCCATGAGACCTAGGATTTGATCACCCCGATAGTCTCGCAATTCTTTTCCTCTCACTATCTCTCTACCCTCCCTGGCTGTTTCTGTCTTTTCCTCCCTTGCATATCTGCTGGTATAAAAATATGTGCAAACCATTATGTGGAAATGTAACTGATATTGGGGTCTCTTTGTTTAGAAGTTATATAGTGTTACTGTTGAAATGTATATAATTATAGTTTGAGATGATTGCAAAGCTATTTGCAACTCAAGGGGTTAACCTGAAATGCAATTTTTAAGCTTTTTGCAGAAGCAGTGGAAAAGGGGCCTCAGTTCTGGGACATTGTGTTCTGGCAGCACCTGCCTGATATATACAAGAACATTGTAGAAAAAAACAGGATGCTTGTTAAGGGGAAGGGTGCAAAGACTTATGTGAGAGAGAGAGAGAGAGTGAGAGACAGAGAGAGCATGCTGCAATTGCTTGCAGGACACCCAGAGACTGAAGAAAAACTCAAATGTATCTTCTCTATTTATTCTGCCTTTGTAAATAGTTATACTGAACAAGTTTATTTTTTTATGTTACTGCTAGTACTAATAAATACTTTTTGTGAATTCTACAACTGCTCCTGGTTTTCCTATGCTACCTGACCTGTGCCTCGACGACAGATGTTGTCAGCCTAAGTAGGATTTATGCCATGCATACACTAAGCCAGGAGTTTTGTGTGTGGGTACTGGACCTAGTACCAGGGAAGTATAGAGAAAGGTATGGATTCTGCAGCAGCAAGTCCAGTAGTGGTTACCAGGAGAATGGCAGCCAAACTAGCAGAGCCAGAAGTCCAAGCTGAGATTATACAGCCAGCGCAAGTTATGGAAAAAGAACAGGCAGTGACAGAACCTGAAAGCCTGATGGAATTTTTTAAATGGTGGGATATACAACTAAAAGAGACAGAGAAACAATGGAGAGAAGAGAAGCAACAGATGAGAGAAGAGATGCAGCGACAGAAGCAGTGATGGCTGGATGCCTTGCAAGCTATCAAAGGCAGAGGATCTGGGACAGATTCAGATGAGCAACAAAACACAAGCAATGTAAAAGCCATTAAACTTACAAAGTTGTGTCCCTCGGATGATATCGAGGCATACCTGACAACTTTTGAAAGAGTTGCCACAGCCTGCCAATGGCCAAAACAGCAATGGATAATCAGACTGGTACCCTACCTGACAGGGAAAGTCCAACTTGCCTACAGCAATATGGACACTGCACAGTCAGAAAACTATGACCTGGTGAAAAGCAAAATCCCGAAAAGGTATGACATCTCAGGAGAGAGGTACAGGCAGAGATTTTGATCTCTGAAGTACAACTTAGTCGACAATCCTCCAGAAGCCTTCACCCGACTCAGAGAACTTGTGATAAAATGGCTCCAACCAGACAGCAAAATAGTCACACATATCATCAACACATTTGCAATGGAGCAATTCATCAACATCCTGCCTACAAATGTGCAGCTTTGGGTGAAGGAACACTGACCACAAAGTAAGGAAAAAGGTGTTTCTTTGGCTGAAGACTACCAAATGGTCAGACAAATGCAGCAGCAGCGAGGTAACAGCCAAGACATTTTTTTTCCCATTTAAACTCCAAGTCTGATAAGAACTCCGGTTGGGGTAAAATCTGTGCCCAAAGATGTTATTTGTTATAACTGTAATAAGCCAGGTCATATTGCAAGAAATTGCTGTAAGAAGAGTGACACTGGAGCAGATTTGTCCTGAACAAATTCGAGCAAGTACTTAACAGATGTGAAGGTGGGGGGATAAGACTGTAAATCGACTCATTGATATAGGAAGCAGATAGACCCTAGTGCATGTTGAGGTGTTGGGACAAACACTGTGTAAAAGGACCAGGTACTAGTGTCATCTGCATCCACGGGGACACTTGATACTATCCCACCACCCAAGTGACTCTGACCATTGAGGGTGTGTCGCACCAAATGAAAGTGGGGGTAGTACCTAAGTTACCTGTACCCGTGATTATTGGAAATCACTGTCCAGGATTTACTGAGTTAATCTCAGAGGAACTGAACCCTCCAGTTTTAGCAGCAGTGGTAACAAGAGCTCAGGCAAAGAAAATTTTAGATGGTTGGGACTCTTTTTCTTTCACCGATTTTTGATTTGGACTTGTTTGAGCACAGCTCCAAGATCCGGAAATCCAGGAAAGAAAGATGATGCCTGGAGAAACTGTGGCAGCAAATGACTGATGGACATAAGGGGTTAACATATGGAAATGCTGAAACTAAACTGATCACTGATTGTGATTTTCTTTCAGAACAAGCTAATGATGGTTCTCTCCAGAGTTATTTTAAGCAGCTGGGGGTGAAACCAAAACAGGGTTTTCACCATTTGAAATTATGTATGGTAGGCAGCCCAGAGGGCCACTGGATGTGATAAAAGAAACATGGGAAGATAACCCCACTCAGAAACAATCTATAACATCTTAAATGTGTGCTCTAAGAAATAAGCTGGCAAAATATGCTGAAATTGCCCATAGTAATCAGGAAGAGGCCCAAAACCAGCAGAAGGTATATTATGACCATGGAGTAAAAGAAAAAGTTTTTGAGCCAGGTGAAAAGGTTTTGCTACTATTACTCACAACATAAAATAAACTGTTAATGAAGTGGCAAGGGCCTTATAGAGTGTTTAGACGTACTGGTACCATTAACTACGAGACTGAGACCCCGAAAGGAAATATTCTACCAAGATATATCATGCTAACCTCCTCAAGAAATGAGCTGAAAAAATTCCAAAAGTTGCTTTGCTAGTTTTACCAAAAACTGATGAAGATATTGATGTAGTTTATGATAGACTGGAACAAACTGTAATTGCTGATGTTGTAAAGGTGAATGTTTCCTTAACCTCAGAACAAACCACAGAAATTCGTAATGTGCTAAAGACATTTAACAGTACTTTACCACAGTACCAGGCCAAGTAAAAGGGGTCGAGCACGTAATAGTGCCAAGGAATGCTCACCCTATTAGGCAAAAGACATACAGATTACCGGAGTGGTTAAGGAAATACAAAAAATGAAAGAATTGGGTATCGTAGAAGAGTTGAGGAGTGCTTGGTCATCTCCAATGGTAATTGTAAACAAAAAAGAAGGGGGTGTTAGAATCTGCCTTGATTTTAGGAAACTTAATTGTCAGAATTTGACAGTTATTCTATGCCCAGAACAGATGATTTGGTGGACAGACTGGGGAGTGCAAAGTACATCAGTACCCTCGATCCCACCAAGGGTTGCTGGCAAATCCCTTTAGCTAAGGAATACAGAGACAAAACCACATTTGCCACTCCTGTTGGATTATATAAATTCACCACCATGCCATTTGGTTTCACTATGAAATGGAAATCCCTTAATTTCAAACCTTAAAACTCCCTTAATTTTACCATTTATGGTCCTATTGAATTTTAAGGGAATAATTACTGTAAGTTGTTTTCATCCTTAATTTCTGCTGAATTCAGCCTTAATCAGAGTGCACAATTCAAACCTTTTTTTCCCTTAATTTTTTAAGATTAATGTTTTTCTTCTTACCTGCATGCTTTATTTTTACCCTTATTTGATTTAAGTAAGCATGAATATCTCATTGATTTTATACTTAATGTGCACCCCTTAATTGTTAAAATTAAATATATTTACATTCTTAATTTTACACTTAATTTTAATCCCTTAATACCTAAATTAAATACATTTTAGTACTTAATTTAACAATTAATCTGTGGATCTATCATCCTTAAATTCTGCTTAATTCATCCTTAATCAGAGCACACAATTTAAACCTTTTTTTCTGGTTAATTTTTTAAGATTAATGATGTTTTTCTTCTTACTGCTATATTCAGTTTATACCTCTTAATTCCTCAAAGTAAGCATGGATTTCTAATTGATTGTATACTTAATCTGAACCCCTAATTTTTTAAAACTAAATATATGTAAATTCTTAATTTCACTTTAACAGTAATCCCTTAATATGTGAATTAAATATATTTTACCACTTAATTTAACGATGAATCTCGATTAACACCTACATTTTTTTAATTAGTACTTCATTTTACACTTAATCATACTATTAATAAATGTATTTTAACAGTTATTTTTATACTGAATTTACTGAAAGTAAATCCTTAAATATACAGTAATTGTATCATCAATTGATTATTGCATTATGGGGTACCTTACAAAAAAGTTGCATATTATTAGTATATCTGAGTGTGCTTCAATATTTAGTATAATAAATATAAAAGTACACAAGTATAGTTCAATTTTTAGTTAATAAATATATTTGAAATATATAATGTCTGAAAACACCAAGTATATGAAAAGCATAAATTGCCATTGCACTTTCTGTTATGGCCCAGTTTAGTATTTGTAAGTATACTAAGCAGTATATGATTAATGTACTGAAGTATAATATCAGCATAGGAAATACTGTATTACAAATGACCCACATCATCATATCAACAAGGCTGCTCCAGCAGTATCCAAAAGCCTCCTACAGCTACCATCACCATTGTTGGTCAGTTGTGGGAGAATAAATCAGCTACAATAAGTCCTTGCACTATTTAATTCTCCTAACACACAGATGAAAGTTGGCCTTTTAGAACTACTAAGGTTAAGTACAAGTCCCATAATAACTAAAGTAATATTCATTGGCAGTTGATCTGCAGTTTTATTAGATGGTTTCAGAATGTCCAGTCTTGCATTTATTTGGACTCACATTTCATTTGCGTATTTCAGAGTTAGGAAATCTGCAAAAGGATAAAAACAAAATATTAAGCTAAATTTCAGAATCAGTTGGAGAAATAGTAACTTGAAACTGTGCCTTGGTTTATAGATTTCAGAAGGACTATTCAAACTAAAATCATTTGGGAGACAATATAGCTACCATGGAGTTAGCACCACTGGTGGTCTCATTAGCCCATTTAAATTCTTCAGTTGGTAGCATCCACCTGGTGATGAATCCTCTGATGTCAAGAACAATCCTACCACTCTCCAATTCAGTGGCCCACAATGCAGGCTCAAATCCATCCTTTCTTCACCTACATCTGGCCTCTCTGTGCAGCAGCTCAGGCCAATCACAGATGAAAAGATAGAAACAGAGTTTGATAGCAGATAAGGACCACTTGCCCCACCTAGTCTGCCATTTTCCCTACCTACTGTAACAAGGCAGACCCTACTTGATCTTCTGCTCCCCCCACCTTTCCTTACCACTATGGTTCCCTTATGCCTATCCCATGCCTTCTTGAATCACACTACAGTTTGTGCCCCACAACTTCTGCTAGGAGGCTGTTCCAGGCATCCACCACTCTTTCTGTGAAGTACTTCCTTATATTACCCCCGAGATTACACCCCCCAGCTTCATAGAATGACTGCTCATTCGTGAGTAGCTTTTTCTCTGAAAAATGCTTCCCTCTTGAACCTTATGCATACCTGTGAGGTATTTGAAAGTCTCTATCATATACTCCCTCTCCTTCATTTCCTCCAGGGTGTACATATTGAGATCCTTTAATTTCTCCTCATAGGGCATTTGATGCAGACCCATTTTAGTTGCCCTCCTTTGGCCCACCTGTACTCTATGTCCTTCCAGGGATGTGGTCTCCAGAACTGGACACAGTACTCTAGGTGATGTCTCATCAGTGATTTGTACAGCAGTATCACCACCTCCCTCTTTCTACTGGTGTTATCTCTTCCTATGTACCCTAGCATCCCACTGGCTATCCTCACTGCTTTGTAAAACTGTTTGGCCACCTTTAGGTCATCCGATATGACTACCCCAGGTCTCTTTCCTATTTGGAGGTTGCCAGTACCACTCCCATTCCCCCCATTTTGTACTCCACCCCTAGGTTTCTGCACCTCACATGCATGATTTTGCACTTGTTCACATTAAAACTTAGTTGCCACACTCTTGATCACTCCTAAAGCTTTCTTAGATCCTCTTAATCCAACCCCCGGAGTGTCTACCCTATTGGAGATCTTAGTGCTATCTGCAACAAAGTCATACTTTCCCTTCTAGACCCTCTGCAATGTTGCCAAAAAAGGCATTAAAGAGGATCGGCCCCAGTACTGATCCCTGTGGCACCCTACTGGTCACTCTTCCTTCCTCTGAGTGAACTCCATTTATCACCACCCTCTGTCACCTATCCCCCAACCAAATTTTTAACTAGTTCACCATCTTTGGACCCACTCCTAGGTTGCCCAACTTGTTTATGAGTTTCCTATGTGGAACAGTGTTGAAGACCTCACTGAAATCTAGGTAGGCCACATCTACCACTCCACCCAGATCTAATTCCCTGGTCATCCAGTCAAAGAACTCTATCAGATTTGTTTGACATGACAGCACCCCAATGAATCTGTGCTGCCTCAGATGATGTAAGCCACTGGATTCAAGATATTCCACAATCCTTTCTTTCAGTAGTGATTCCATTAATTTCTCTACCACCAAAGTCAGACTGGCTGGCCTGTAATTGTCAGTCTCCTCTCTGCTTCCACTTTTGTAAAGTGGGACTATATTTGCTCTCCTCTAGTCCTCAGGACTACTCCAGTTTCCAGTGAGTGACTGAACAGGACTGTTAGACTGCCAGTACCCCTCTGAGCTCCCTCAATATCCTTGGATTTATGCCATCTGTCCCCATTGCCTCGTCCACTTTCAGATTTGCAAGTGCCTTCAGGACACCTTTCTCTGTAAATGGACTAGTGTCCACCTCCCTTCCTTCAATGCACCTAACATTTATCTGTGGTCCCCCTCCTTCCCTTTCCTTTATGAACACTGAACAAAAGTTGTCATTCAGGATTTTCCTTGTCCCCTTCCACACATTCCCCCCTTCCAACCTTAGGCTTATAATCCCTCCCCTGGTCTTTCTCTTTTTAATTACATACCTGAAAAATGTCTTGTCCCCTTTCTTTACTGCCTGAGCTATTTTTCCTCTGTTTGCACCTTTGCACTTCTGACTGCTTTCTCTGCCTCCCTCTGCATCTCCTGATACACCTCCCTATCCTCCTCCCATTGTGTCTCCCTATACCTTCTGAATGCTAACTTTTTTACCCTTATCTTCCCAGCAACCTAGTTTGAGAACTATCACAGTCTTTTTCACTTCTTGCTTTTGCTTACTAGCTTGACACAGAGGTTTGTTGCCTTCACTATCAGCACTTTTAGTTTCACCCACTGTTCCTCTACTCCACCCAAGTTCTATCCCACAGCCAGGCATCCTGGAGGCATTTCCCCATCTTTGTAAAATCTTCCTTCCTGAAGTCCTGGATCCTCACCTTTGTGTGGTTCAATTCTGCCAAGGTTCTTATATTGAACCCCACCATACAGTAATCACTGGTCCCCAGATGGCCACCCACTGTGACATCTACAATACGGTCCCCATGGTGAGTACAAGGTCCAATATTACTCCCTCACAAGTAGACTCCTTTACTAGTTGCCTGGGGAATGCCCCCCGCAGGGAGTCTAGGAAGGGAAATGGAGTGACCACTACATAGTGAGGTTTAACATGGGGACAGGGATGCAGACTAGTCACACTAAGGCAAGAGTCTTGGATTTCAGGAAGGCAGATTTTGCTAGTATGGGGAGGGGCATCAAAGAAGCCCTGGCAAGGAGGGAAGGAGTTAGAAGGGGAATTGAGAAGCAGTGGGAACACCTGAAGGGTGCCATACAGGAGGTTATGAACCAGTGTATTAAGGTGGTAAGCAAAGGAGGAAACTGCTATGGTTCTCAAGGGAGGTGGCAGGTAAGGTAAGGGCCAAAAAGGTGAGTTTCAGAAAATATGAGGAGACTCACATGGAGGAAGACAGGGAGGTGTACCTAAAGAATCTAAAAGGAAGAAGTAAAGGCTATAAGGAAAGCAAAGGCACAGACTGAAGATAGATGAGCGCAGACGGTGAAGAAAGGAGACAAGGCATTCTTTAGGTATATCAGCGAAAGGAGGAAAGCGGGGTGGGGGGATTGTAAGGTTCAGAGGGAAAGCAGGGGAATGTCGGGAGGGAGACCTGGAAAAGGCAGACATACTGAACAAATACTTCTGTTCAGTATTCACTGAAGAGGGGGAGGGTCATGGACCACAGCTGAGTAGCAGACTGAGGCAACTACTGCCCATCAAAGCAATGAGTCCACAACGAATTTTACTGTTATTAGTATTCCTACCCATAGTCTTGGACCACTACACAGCTCAAGATTCCCCTCTACATCAACACCAAGGAATAAATCACCACTCTGACATCCACTATGTCCATGGCTTTATAACTGGCAACCTATATCATACACCCAAGGACACTCGGATCTTTCCTTGGCCTCTACGATATGCGCCAGACTACGCAGAACTCCTGCACTGCCTCCCTGTGACTTTGTCACCCCAGTCACTGTGCTACACATCAGTAGAATGAGAATCTCAACCCAGTGCTGGCATATCAAACTTAAACTCAGCCTAGTAAAAAGACTCTTACTTAGGCTTATACTAATGCTATTGCTATTGTCCGGGAACGTGCATCCCAACCCTGGCCCAACTAGACCAACCTCATCTACCGGTCCTCACAAGACTGGATCACTCAAGCTTGCCTCCATCAATGTCTGCAGTTTACTGTGTAAATTAGATAGGCTGCAAGTATGGGTCTCGCAGCAGAACCCTGATATCCTGTCATGGAAACATGGCTCTCTCCGAAGATCCCAGATTCAGCTGTGGCCTTACCGGGTTATGTCATATTCAGGCAGGATAGGCTTTCAAAACACAGAGGTGGGTGTGTCATCTATATCAAGGAAACCCTTACAGGTTATACCTTACCTGTAGAAAACCTAGGAAATGCCACCCAGGCACTAGCTGTTAATGTTCTGCTTGGGGCACACAACAAAATTCTTACAGTTGTGGCTGTTTACATACCACCCAAGGACCACGCCACTAGCTTCCATTCTCTGGTGGAATTCTTTAGGAACTTGTCCCAAAGCTCTCAGTCTATTATTATGGGCGACTTTAATATTAACTGGCAAGCACCTGATGTTGGCACTTTTAAGGATGCAATCTCTGCTCTAAACCTCACTCAGCTAGTCACCGCACTGACCAGGATAAACTACAAAATGGATTCTTGTTCCCTAATTGACTGGATCCTGTCTAACTGCCCAGATTGAATCTCCAATGTTAATGTGCTACCCGATGCCATAAGTGACCACTCACCCATTACCTGTCTTTGGACAAACAAATTTAATACCCCGCCCCCAAAAAAACTATTCTCACCACGGTGCTAAATCTTGGCCACCTCGAACATCTGAAGCAACACCTTTGTGGCATTGACTGGTCATTACTTGATTCAACAAATGACATAAACACAGCTCTTGACTACTTCATCAGTCGCTTTAATGAAGCCTGTGATATCTATGCACCTTTGAAAAAAAATGAAAGTCAGAGGCACAACTAATCCCTGGATATCCCAGGACCTGATCAGGCAGATGAACCACAGAGACCACCTTTGGCACTGTGCTAGGGCTACTAGCAAGATAGCTGCTGCCCAGGCTTCCAAAGCTGCCAGGAACATGGGTACCTAGGCTATCCGTCTAACAAAAAGAAGGTACTAAGAGAGCAGCTCACTACCACCTGGGATGATGGCAAAAGTTTCTGGAACAACATA
Organism: Neoceratodus forsteri; assembly: GCA_016271365.2. Lineage (NCBI taxonomy): Eukaryota > Metazoa > Chordata > Ceratodontiformes > Ceratodontidae > Neoceratodus > Neoceratodus forsteri. The sequence continues at coordinate 47,676,218 of CM028136.1, read as the reverse complement.
AAAGAGGTAACTGGCAAAGACCCAAAGGCTGCCCCTACAATGCTCAGTAACAATGGAACTCCCATGCTTGACCCTCTGACCATAGCCAACACCTTCAACAATATGTTTTCAGACCTAGGCAGTGTCCTGCCCCCTGATTTCTTTGCGGACTGTGAAGACTCCACCATAGACACTGAAAAATGGCCCATTGCTGGTTCCGAGGTCCAGACCCCCGCACCTTCTCCTTTCTACTTCAAAGAGGTCCCTCAGTACATGGTCAAGAAATACCTTGCAAAGGCCATAGGTAAATCCAGGCACAGCGGTGACTCACTAGATCTCAAATTAATTGCACATACACCTGATGCTACCCTATGGCCTATCACAAAGATAATGAACCTCTCACTGAGGCTGGCGCAATTCCCCCTGCTCTGGAAGTCTGCCCTTGTTACCCCTACCCACAACAATGCAGACCGTTCTCTATGCTCTAACTATAGGCCTATCTCCATCCTTCCACCCCTTTCCAAGGTGCCTGAAGGTATTGTTGCCGACCAGCTGGTTGATTACCTGGACAAATACTCATTACAGTGCCCCCAGCAACATGGTTTTAGAAAGGGCCACAGCACCACCACAGCATTGACTGAATTCACTAGTTTTGTTCACCAGTCCCTGGATCAAGGCAGCTTATAAAATAGACAAAGGATTTCAAGCAATCTGATTGGTTGTTAGCCATGCATTAGCAGTGTCTAATGCACAGCTAAAACTAGAAACCCCATTTAGAATACACAGGCCCATTTTATACAGTGGTGTGAAAAAGTATTTGCCCCCTTCCTGATTTTCTCTATTATTGCATATTTGTCACACTGGATGTTTTCAGGTCTTTAGACAAAATGTAATATTAGATAAAGGGAACCTGAGTGAACAAATAACACTTGTTTGTTTTTTTTATTTCACTTATTTAACAAAAAAAAGTTAACCAACACCAATTGGCACTGTGTGAAAAAGTAATTGCCCCCTTACACTTAATAACTGGTTCATCACATTTAGCTGCAATGACTGCAACCAAACACTTCCTATAATTCAATATCAGTCTTTCACATCGCTGTGGAGGAATTTTAACCCACTCTTCCTCATAGAACTGCTTTAATTCAGTAACATTTGGTAGGTTTTCAAGCATGAACTGCTCGTTTCAGGTCCTGCCACAGCATCTCTATCGGATTTGAGTCTGGACTTTGACTAGCCACTCCAAAACTTTAATTTTACTTCTTTTTCGCCATTCTGATGTGGACTTGCTTTTGTGTTTTGGATCATTGTCTTGCTGCATGACCCAACCACGCTTCCAGCTGATGGAAGGATGACTGGACATTCTCCTTAAGATTTTCTGGTACAGAGCAGAATTCATGGTTCCTTTAATTATGGCAAGTCATCCAGGTCCTTAGGCAGTAAAGCATCCCCACCATCACACTACCACCACCATGTTTGGCTGTTGGTATGGTGTTCTTACTGTGGAATGCTGTGTTTGCTTTGTGAGACATTATGGGATCCATGTTGTCCAAAAGTTCCACTTTGGACTCATCTGTCCATAGAACATTTTCCCAAAAGGCTTGTGGATCATCCAGGTGCTTCTTGGCAAATGAGAGATGAGCATTTATGTTCTTCTTGGTTAGCAGTGGTTTCCGCTTGCTACTCTCACATGAAGCCCATTTTGCCCAGTCTCTTTCTGATTGTGGAGTCATGAACACTGACCTTAGCTGAGGCAAGAGAAGCCTGCAGTTCTTTGGATGTTGTTTTAGGATCCTTTGAGACTTCTTGGATGATTTTTATACTGCGCCTTGGAGTAATTTTGGCAGGCCGCCCTCCTGGGAAGGTTCACTACTGTTCCAAGTGTTCTCCATTTGGAGATTATGGCTCTCACTGTGGTTTGATGGAGTCCCAGAGCCTTAGAAATAGCTTTGTAACCCTTCCCAGACTGATAGAGGGCAACAAAATGTTTTTCTGATCTTTTCAGGAACTTCCTTTGATCATGGCATAATGTGCTTGTTGAATCTTTGTCCTGACAATGTGACTCTGATGGTAAGGGCCAAAATAAGTGAGGTTTATATTGAGCAGGGCTGGCTGTAATCAAGCCTGGCTGTGTTCAATCAGCTGACTCTAATTATCCCTTTAATTGGGTTGATTTAACTAGGGGCAATTACTTTTCACACAGTGCCAGTTGGTGTTGGTTAACTTTTTCATTAAATAAATGAAATAAGTAAAAAAAAAAAGTGTTATTTGTCCACTCAGGTTCCCTTTATCTAATATTATATTTTGTCTAAAGACCTGAAAACATCCAATGTGACAAATATGCAATAATAGAGAAAATCAGGAAGGGGGCAAATACTTTTTCACGCCACTGTAAGTGCAATAAGCCACTCCGGGGATGTGCATTAGACAGTTCTAATCCATGACTACGGGACTGGATGCACTTGGCCTGTGGCCTTGTGCCTCACTACGTCCCCCTAGCTATGCATTAGAACTGTCTAATGCACATCCCATAGTGTCTTATTGCTTACTTAGTGGGCACGACATTCATCAACCTCACAAAGGTCTTTGATACAGTTAACCACAGCCTCCTCCTCAACCAGCTATCCTCCTTAGGTCTCTCTACCAATACTGTGTCCTGGTTCAGAAGTTACTTAACTGAATGTACCCAACAGGTGAGAATAGCCAATGTTACCTCTGACCTACAACCTGTCAGACTGGGAGTCCTGCAAGGCTCTATTCTTGGGCCACTTCTTTTCAGCATCTTCATAAATGACCCCCCAAGTGCATGTCAACAGCACACCCTCCTCTATGCGGATGACGCGGTGATCTTCACTAGTGGCACAGAACCTGTACCCATGGAATATCAACTTCAACTTGGTTTCAAGGAGGTGGAGGACTGGTTCAGGTGCCACAAACTGGTACTGAATTACAAAAAATTAAGCTTATGTTGTTCAGTGGTGCTCGTAGCAAACACAGAGCTACATCACTAACTATCAGGAACTCCTCTGGCGTACCACTCGACCAAATACAACACCACTTTAAGTACGTAGGTGTAACCTTGGATAGCTCCCTGTCATTTGCCCAACACATTGATAATGTCACCTCCACAGTAAATATAACAATTGGGTTCTTACACAGGCATAAACATAGTTTAACACCAGAAGCCCTGAGACTTGCAATCCACAACTCTATTCTTTCAATTGTAGATTATGGACTGGTCATTTATGGCTCAGCTATGAATACCTCCCTCCTCAGAATTGCTGTTGCCCTAAATAAAGCGGGACATCTTCTGACTGAAGCAACTCACCTTACCCACACGTGTGAACTATATAAGCAAACAGGGTGGCTTCAGCTAACTGGCAGGGTCCATTACCAAACTTGCCTACTCACCAAGAAAGCTATCTTTGTGCTCCTTCCTGCTGGAACTAACAATATACGCAACCCATTTTTCAGCACCCAGCATACCTGTAGCTCTGTCAACCAATTTCTCTCCATCTCTAGATGTCAGGCCACCCAGGGTCAATGCTCTTTTGTGTACAGAGCACCATTCTGGTTTAACGCTCTGCCAAGTGATATCTCTGCCCTTCCTAAATTGGGTCTGTTCAAAAGCTCCCTCCACCAACACCTCTCCTTAGTCAGCGTCTGCAACTGCATCCGCTGACACTGATTTGCTACTTTTCATCAACTCCTGGGGTAGCCACCCCACCTTTCTGCTCCACCTCTGTACCTCTGGCCTCGCCCTTCCCTTCCTCCCTATCTTGAACTACCTAACTTAATGTCACCCTAACTAACTTGCTTACTTGATGAGGCCTCTTGGCTGCCATCTTACTTTTGTTATTCTAGCCACTGTCATTTCTAGTTCCTTTGTCTAGGTCTTTTACCTATTGACTATTGTATCTCATTGTTATACCTACTATTGTTTATTTTATTGTCCAACTGCCTTGATCACTGTCATTTGGTTTTGCTTGCCACTATGTTATGTTTCAACAACCTTTGTTGTCTGTCACCCTTCCTTTGATGTGGAACCTTTGTAAATGAGCTATTTTAACTCAAAGGTATTATAATTCAAGAACTAATAAATAAAATAAATAAAAATAAATAAATAAAACAAAGCAATGGGGTCAGATGGCATACATCCAAGGATATTAATGGAACTGCCAGGGGAACTAGCAGCGTCCCTGGCAGCCATGTTCACCAAATCACTCAACACAGGAGTGGTTCCAGAGGACTGGAAGAGGGCACATGTAGTCCCTCTACACAAAAGTGGCAGCAGGAAGGATGCAGGGTTGTTCAGCCTCACCTCAGTAAAGGGGAAGAAGATGATGGAGGCTCTGCTGAAAGAAAGAATAGTGGCACACTTTGAATCCATCGGTGCCCAGGATCCAGGGCAGCATGGATTCACAGTGGGAAGGTCATGTCAGATGAATTGGATAGATTTTTTTGACTGGGTGATGAAGAAAATAAATCAGGGAGGGACACTGTATGTAGCCTACCTTGATTTCAGCAAGACCTTCGACACTGTCCCACATAAAAGGCTGGTAAACAAGATGGGAAGTCTGGGCATGGAACACAAGATGGTAAACTAGGTTAAGAACTGGCTAACGGACAGAAACCAGAGGGTGGTGGTAAATGGTATCCAGTCTGGGGAGAGGGGGTGACCAGTGGGGTGCTACAGGTTTCAGTCCTTGGGCCAGTCCTGTTTAATGTCTTCATTAGTGACATTGCAGTAGGGCTGGAGGGAAAGGTCTGCCTGTTTGCGGATGACACCAAGATCTGCAACAGGGTGGCTACTCCAGGTGAGATGGAGTGAATGAAGAAGGACCTGGGAAAGCTTGAAAAATAGTCAGAGAGGCCTCAATAGGGGAAAAAGACCTAGGGGTCATGGTGGATGCATGTATGAATAACTCTGAGCAGTGCAGGAGAGTGGCTAGCAAGGCAAACAGGATGTTGGGATGCATCGTAGGCGGGATCACCTCTAGGAACAAGGAAGTGATTCTGCCGCTGTACAATAGACTGGTTAGACCACACCTTGAGTACTGTGTACAGTACTGGAGACCACACTTGAAGAGGGACATACAGCTCCTGGAAAGGGTACAGAGGAGGGCAACTAAGATGATACGAGGGCTAGGGGATTTGACGTATGAGGACAGACTTGAGGAGCTCTGCTTGTTTTCACTGGAGGAGAGGAGAGGAGAGACAAGGGGGACATGATTGAGGTCTTCAAATACCTCAAGGGAATAAATAGGGTAAACATGGAGGAGATCTTTAGACTAAAGCAGGGAGGTATCACCAGAGGGCATGGTTTGAAGTTGGAAGGTGGAAGGTGAGGGGGAAAAGAGGAGGAGGTTTTCACTGAGAGGTGGTGGACCCTTGGAATGCACTGCCTGGCGAGCTGGTTCAGAGATCCACAGTGGAGGGCTTCAAGAGAGGGTGGGACAGACACAGAAAGTGGATGTATCAGGTGATGGCCTGTCCCAGGGGGGGTGGGGATGGATGATAGGGGTTTCTGGAGCACAAGGGATGGGAGGGCCTCGGCACCCAACTAAGGATCTAAGGTTTGAGCAGACTCGATTGACCATAAGGCCTAATCTGCTGGCAAATAGTGTGTTAGTATGAAGTGGCAACTGAAGTTCAATTCCATGAAATGCTAAATAATTCACCTGGCACAAGGGAACCCTGGGGACAGCTATAGGATGGAGGAGAAGTTACTGACGATCACGAAGGAAGAAAGGGCCTGGGGAGGTGATCATTTCAGATGACCTAAAGGTGTCTAAACAGAGTGCAGAGGTTGCAGAGAAGGCCAGTGGCATGCTGGGGTTGCATAGGCAGAGGTATCATGAGCAGAAGGCAGGAAGTGGTGATGCCATTGTATAACACACTAGTGAGGCATCGCTTGGAGTATCTGTGCAATTCTGGAGGCCGCACCCTCATAGGGACGTCAATAGGGTGGAGGCGGTCCAAAGAAGGGAAACTAAGATGGTACAGGGCTTGCACCAGAAAACTTATGATGAGAGATTAAAGGTATTCAATATGCACTCGCCGGAGGAGAGGAAGGAGCGAGTGGACATAACAGAAACATTCAGATACCTTAAGGGCATAAACAAAGTGCAGGGGGAGACATCTTCCAGCACAGGAGGAGTACAATAATGAGGGGCATGATATGAAATTGGAAGGTGGCAGGTTAAGGGGAAATACTAACATACTAAGATGCCAGCAGAGTAGGCCTAATGGTCTGTCAAGTCTGCTCAAAATTCAGCACCCGGTCAGGACACCATTGCTGCCCTCCCTGCCTCCCCCATAAATCCCCCTGACCCCATCCCCCATCGGAGTTGCACCTCCAGCTCTGGCATTAGTCATTTTTGCTTTCCCCTTATACCTGTCCCAGTCCCTCTTGAATCCCTCCACTGTATTAACAGCCACTAATTCTGCAGGCAGTGCATTCCAGGGGTCTACCACCATCTCAGTGAAGTAGCCTTTTCTAGTCTTTCCCCAAGCCTCCCGCCAACCAGCCTCATGGAGTGCCCCCTGGTGGCCCCCTCCTCCCTTAGCAGAAGCACCCTATTTAGGCTGACCCTATTTACTCCCTTTAGATATTTAATGTGAGGATGTTTTTCTTCATGGAAAGGGTGGTGGACACATGAAATAGACTGCCACAGGAGGTGGTGGGAGTGAGCACAGTGGAGGGATTTAAGCATGCCTGGGACAGGCATAGGGGAACCTTAAAGGTGGGAAGGAGGGGTGAAAAGCCAACGACCAGGTAGGGTCAGAGGCTGCAATCTAGTGTAGGGCTTATGGGCAAACTGGATGGGCCTGGCGGTCCTTATCTGCCGACAATTTTTCTATGTTTCTGTATCCCTGTTCTTAGCTGGGATACTCCAGTCTACACCAGGCAGATTGAAGTCCCCCACCAGCAGCACTCCTCCTTATTTACCATCTTTTGGATGACTGCCACCAGAACTTTATCTATCTTTCCCTGCACTGGAGTTCTGTAGATTACACCAGCGGCTCCATTCCCCATCTCTACTGTGACCCACAGTACCTCCACCCCTCCCCAGCTGTGTTCCCTATATCTCTGTTGCTTTTTGTGCTATCCCTCACATAAACAGCCACTGCTCCACCTTTCTTACCCACCATGTCCTTCCTATGTTTCTATGTTTCTCCTTTGTGAAGTGGGGTTCACATGGCTTGCTGCTTATTTACCACCTGGAGATGTCCAGGTAGCAATGCATGTGAGACAATACTTGGCTAAGAGGCCCCACAAACAGGGTGCTGGGGGGCATCTCCAGAGGTGGAGCTCATACATTGCCTCCACTGTATGTGCTGTGAGCCCAAGGTGAAAATGGAGGAAAAAAACTCAGACCACGGGATGAAGACTGACCCCTTGCAGGCCCTGCTTGGGTGACCAGGCACCCCCACAAGTCCTGTGGAAGAGGATGACAGGGGAAGGTAAGTCCTGGAGAAGCCAGATGATGGGGCTGGGGAGGGTGAGTCGGAGTGATGCGGACGAGGTAGAAAGGTGGATAAAAAACTATATGGAGGGGAAAAAACACAATCATGTGCTCAGCTGGACTGGAGGCAACCACCTTCAAACAAACCAAAAAATAAAATGTGACACTCCAGAGACAACTAGCCCAAGACAGGTAGGGGAAAAAAATGATAAACAGAGGTGTAAGCATATCTTTATGGAAAGCATAAAGGATCCTTTGTTGTAATTTCCACTGGAATTAAAGATTGCTGCTGTTAATACTAGGTTAAGACCTAGGGGTCATGGTGGATGCATGTATGAATAACTCTGAGCAGTGCAGGAGAGCGACTAGCAAGGCAAACAGGATGTTGGGATGCATCGTAAGGGGGATCACCTCTAGGAGCAAGGAAGTGATTCTGCCGCTGTACAATGGACTGGTTAGACCACACCTTGAGTACTGTGTACAGTACTGGAGACCACCGTGAAGAGGGACATACAGCTCCTGGAAAGGGTACAGAGGAGGGCAACTAAGATGATCAGAGGGCTAGGGGTTTGACGATGAGGACAGACTTGAGGAGCTCTGCCTGTTTTCATTGGAGGAGAGGAGACAGGGGTGACATGATTGGGGTCTTCAAGTACCTCAAGGAATAAATAGGGTAAACATGGAGGATCTTTAGACTAAAGCAGGGAGGTATCACCAGAGGGCATGGTTTGAAGTTGGAAGGTGGAAGGGTGAGGGGAAAAGGAGGAGGTTTCACTGAGAGGTGGTGGACCCTTGGAATGCACTGCCTGTAAGCTGGTTCAGAGATCCACAGTGGAGGGCTTCAAGAGAGGGTGAGACAGACACAGAAAGTGGATGTATCAGATGATGGCCTGTCCCAGGGGGGTGGGGATGGATGATAGGGGTTTCTGGAGCACAAGGGATGGGAGGGCCTCGGCACTCAACTAAGGATCTAAGGTTCGAGCAGACTCGATAGACCGTAAGGCCTAATCTGCTGGCAAATAGTATGTTAGTATGCTGTTAATACTTCTTAATTTGCAAGTTTCCATTGTTTATTTTTACCTATCTTGGTTGGACATTATAGTAGTACTCAGATCTGTTTGCCTTCACCATTTCAGACAACAATGACAATCTATTTCCCCACTTGTCTCTGCCAGCTCTGTGCTTAGTCATTCACCAGTAGGCCATGTGTAATAACTCTACCAAGAGAGCGGGGAAACAGGTTGTCCAAGTGGTTACAGATCAGAGCTGAAGATTCTCCACTCTGTCAACTTGTCTCCTGGCTGTAAAGTCATATTCACCTATGGTGCACCAGCTACCTTCCAGCAGTACATGGATGTAATTTTATCACCTCACACTGGTTATTGTGCTGCATACCTGGATGATGTCATGGTGTACAGTCCAGACTGGAAATGTCACCTGGAACACCTACAAGCAGTATCCAAGCTATCAAAAATGCAGGTCTGACTATTAATCCTACCAAATGTGCATTGGGCATGTAGGAAACCAGATATTTGGGCTATGTGTTGGAAAATGGAGAAGTTAAGCCAGACATTTCTAAAATAGAAGCTGTAGTTAACAGCCCTGTGCCTAAAACAAAGAAACATGTCAGATCATTTTTAGGTCTGGCTGGTTATTATCAGAGATTTGTTCCCAACTTTGCTGAGTTAGCTACTCCCCTCACTGAACTCACAAAAAAACAGTACCCAAATAATGTGAAATGGACCCCAGAGTGTGATGAAGCTTTTCAAGCCATTAAGGCTGCATTATGTTCAGCCACTGTTTTAAGAAGCCCAGACTCTGATAAACCATTTTTGTTACAAACAGATGCATCAGAGGTTGGTCTAGGTGCACTCCTGAGTCAAAATATAGATGAGAAAGAACATCCTATTCTGTACACAAGTAGGAAGTTGCATGACAGAGAGAAAATGTACTCCACCATTGAAAAGAAATGTTTAGCAGCAAAGTGGGCCATGGAGTGCTGTAAGTTTTATTTGCTAGGAACTGACTTTGTACTTATAACAGATCACAATCCTCTCTGTTGGCTTAACCAAATGAAAGATAAAAATTCCAGAATCACAAGATGGTAACTGGCACTACAGCCATTTAAATTGCAGGTGATACACAAATCTGGTAAAGAGAATAGCAATGCTGATTTTCTGTCAAGATATGGATCAGGAATTGAGGGGTTCTGAAGGCTGAAAAACAAATATATGAGTTTCAAGTTTACTGTTTGCTGTACTGTTACAGAAAAAAGGATACTGCACATGTGCTTAATTTTTGAAAGTTAGAAGCTAATATTAGGACAGAATTAATAGAAAGTTTTGGAAACCTGTTTGATAAAACATTTTCCCTCTTAAGGAGGGAGGTGTATGTGATAGGGTTGAATAGGACCCTGTCCCATTTGTTGTGGAGAGTTTGAATGCAGGGATCTGTTCTGTCCTTTTCTTTCCTGTCTCTTGTCTGTCTGGTTGTGCAACCAAATTTTCCCATGAAACCTAGGATTTGATCACCCTGACAGTCTCGCAATTCTTTGCCTCTTGCTATCTCTCTACCCACCCTTGCTGTTTCTGTCTTTTCCTCTCTTGCATACCTGCTGGTATAAAAATATATGCAAACCATTATGTGGAACTGTAACTTTGTTTAGAAATTATATAGTGTTACTGTTGAAATGTATATAATTATAGTTTGAGATGATTGTAAAGCTATTTAGAACTCAAGGGGTTAACCTGAAATGTAATTTTTAAGCCGTTTGCAGAAGCTGTGGAAAAGGAGCCTCAGTTCTGGGACATTGTGTTCTGGCAGCACCTGCCTGATACATAAAAGAAAATTTTAGAAAAAAAACAGGATGCTTGTTAAGGAGGGGGATTGCAAAGACTTATAAGAGAGTGAGCTGCAGTTGCTTGCAGGACACCCCCTAGAATTCTTCTAACTGGCTAGTGATGAAGACAAGCTGTGAGAGGAGCTGGTCTTGGGTTGGTGAGATCCAGCAGGCACAAACTGGACCAGGGAGGGGGATAGACCTATTTCCCAATCTAGTTCAGTTTTCTCCTTAAAGGAGCTTCTGAGCTTTACAAAAACATTTTGTGGGAAATGGAATTCTTTTTTTTTTTAAATTATCTTTTTATTGGCAGAAGGTGACAAATACATCCTTTTTTGATTACATTAGACATTATATCTCTTCTTTTCGGTAATCACATCTCTTGTGATAATACATATGTAGTATAAATATTAATATGCAAAACAGAATACCTGAAATCTATCACATTGTTAAATTAATGCTGAGTCTCCATTTATATTATTAAAGAGTTAGTACTGCCCAAATTCATGGCCTTAAGAATATTTTTGCAGACATACACTGTCTTGTTGATGAATGGTCCACACTCCCATCGCATCCACACCTCCCTGTCTCTCTCTTTTTTTTTAATAGCCAGTTCTACCCCCTTCCCGATAGTAAACCTTGGGCATGTAATCAGGGAACAAAATCTTGGTCTTATCTAGAGTAATATAATACCCACAATCTCCATTGCTGTTCAGATTGTTTTTGTTTGTTATGGATTTCCGCTGTCAATGATTCCATATAATAGATGCCTGCAACCAGAGCCCTCCATTCATGTACCGTTGGAACAATCGGGGAGTGCCATCTCTTAGTAATAGCCTTTTTGGCTGCTATGATGAGTATAGGTAAAAGAATATGATGTTGCCAAGGGGTTTGCCTGGGATATATAGAGAGCAGAACCATTTCTGGTGTAAATTCAATGAACTCCCCCCTACATTCAGAAATGCAATCTTGAAAAGAACATCTAAAAGGCATCAACAAAGGACAAGACCAAAAGATATGGGCCAGGTCTGCTAATTTACAAGAGCAATTCCTCCAGCAGACCCCATATGAGATTGGGAGGTATTTGGTTAACAAAGCTGGAGAGCGACAGTATCTGCTTCTACATTTCGAGGCAAATTCAGACCATCTATTGGCGTGTGTAATTTTATATGCAGATACAGAGGAATTTAGCCATTCCTGTTGCTGTATTTCCAGATCTAAGTCCTTATTCCAGCTATCCATGATGGAAATAGAAAGTCACCCAACTCCTCCCTTAAAATCTTATAAAAGTGACCCACCTGATGTGCCCATAGGTTACCCCTAATACTACCTTCTAGAAATCTTCAGGCCATAGGTAGTGGCTCTGGAAGTCAGATATTAATATCCTTTTGACTTAATAGATAATTCTTTACCTGATTATATCTGAAGATATCACCATTGGGCAAACCAAACTTGATTTGTAGAAGCTCGAATGAGATTATTCAGGAAGGGGAGAGGAACTGCTTAAAAAATTGTAGTCCCAGATGTCTCCACCTGGAGATGGTACGATCTAATCTTGCTGGAAAAAAACAGTCATCCTCTGATATCAAGGAATAAAGGAAAAATATTTCTTTAAATGCTTTTTACGGCTTTAACTTATATCATGCCTTTATTATTTGGGCCGTGAATGGAGTGAAATCCTTCAGGGGAGGTGAGCGGTTCCCTGCTGTCAGTGTTATCCGAATTATATCATAAAGGTAATTTATGGCAAATTCTAGATTTTTCCAAGGCGAGTGGTAGGATGGAGAAAGCCAGAAAGCCAATATTCTACAGTAAGAAGCCATAGAGTAAAGCTTTAAATTCAGTAAGTTTGCCTCTCCCTCTGAAAGAGGCAATTGGAGTAGTGACAATCTGATTCTGGGTTTACTACCCTGCCAAATATAATTTGAAATCATCCTGTCCCAAGATTTGAAGTAAAAATTTGAGGGAAAGGTGGGGACATTTAGGAACAGATATAAAAGTTTAGGGAGGATGAACATCCGGATAGATTCTATTCTGTGGAAAAAGGACAACAGTAGATGTGACCACACCCTTAGATCTTTTTGGATTTGACTAGAAAGAGGTTCATAGTTCAGTAACTCTAGCAGTTTCAGCCTTTGAGGGATTATCACCCCCAAATACCAAAAATTAGTTTTATGACATTTAATTGGATATTGACTTTTGAGAGACTGAGACAGGAAAAAAAAAGAGGGGAATTAGATCTATCTTATTTACTGTATATTTAACTGGAAACCAGATATTTTGCTGAAGTTTTCCAAAGTTTGCCAAAGGGCTGGAAGAAATGTTTCTGGAGACAAGGCAGTAATTAAGATGTCATCTGCGAATAATGAAATCTGGTATTCTCTTTGACCCACCGGAACACCCTCTATTCTTGTATTATCTCTTATAATCTCCACTAGTGGTTCAATATATAACACAAATAATAAAGGAGATAGGGGACACCCCTGTCTAGTGCCTCTCTGAATTTGAATTGGTTGGGATAAAGCACCGTTGACACGGATATAGGCCTGGGGCTGTGCATAAATGTTTTTGATCTATGTAATAAAGGAGTTAGGAAATGAAAATTTCACTAGCGTAGCCCATAGTTACTTCCAAACTACTTTGTCAAAAGCTTTGTCTGCGTCTAAACTAATCACTATGGAGGGGATTTTTCTAGAATGAACATATTCTAGTAACAGCATTAACCGGCAGAGGCTGTCGGAGGTATTTCTTTGTTTAATAAAGCCTGATTGATCCTGATGGATTGTTGTCATGTGGGAAATGGAATTCTGTGGTTTACACTTAACCACTGGTCCCCCGGTGGCATCATCAGACCAGTCCACTAGCCATGTAGTCTCAGGTTGACCCCAACCTTATTGGTGGTTCTGGGATTTAGATTCAGGGCCTCCCAAGTGCAGCAATGAAACACAGCAGCCACTGTGCTGCCACAAATCACAGACATTTCAACTAAGAAAACTATGCTGGGAAAATTCTCCCAGCATCCTCCTCCTTCCATCTTTCCAGGGGCAAAAGTTTGGTTAGTTGCACCATTGGTGTACAGTAAAAGATACTGCATCTAGAAAAATGTAGGCAGCAGAATGCATAGATGCAATCTTCATCCAGAAATGGTTCTTGAAATTATATGTTTGGAGGCCTGATAGTCAACACACCACCACCCCAACTATTGAACAAGTATTGGTCAAGGCCAAATGTTTGCATGCATGTTGTAAGAGTTTGTTGATGTTTTTTTGAGGGGAGTGGTTGTGAATACATTTACCCATGGTAGGTCAGCTGAAATGCAGTACTGTATCTCATTTTCAGTCAGTTCCTGGGAAGCCACACCAGCAGACCCTTCGCTGCAAGGTCCCCAAGTAAGCCCTTCGCTCCAAAGCCCTCCCACTCCTCAGCAAGCCAGATCCTCAAGCCAGGTCTAGCTTTTGAAACAAAGGACCTTGGGAGCTCCTTAAGCCAGACCCAAGTCCTCTCACTTCACGTCCCTCCCCCAACACCAGAAAGTCCTTTGCTTCAAAGTTCCCCAGCAGGCACTTTGCTCCAAAGCCCCCTCCCTCCAACATAGGCCTATCATTCCAAAAAACCCTGACCATCAATCTGAAAAAACAGCATGCCAGTTCAACCCTCACACCACAGAAAAGCATCATATATTAACCCCCTCAGCACCATCTCAAACCATTACACAGTCACAGAAAGTACCCCAGCCTTATCAGCATTGAAAAAGGGGAGTGGTCTAGTTGACAGGAGGAGATGGTCTGGGTCAGCTGGTTGAGAAGCTCCTGATCAGCAGTCCAGGTCAGCAAGGAGACATGGTCAGTGGTCTCTGTGATCCAACAGGCTTAGTAGTCCTTGGCTGCACTTGCTATTTAGTGGTTTTAGGTGATTAGGGTCAGCAGTTTCAGATGGTCCAAGTTGGTAGCTTCAGGCAGTTCGTATTGACAGCTTCAGGCAGCCTGGGTTGGCGGCTTCAGGCAGTCTGAGTCGGTGGGCTTCAGCCGCAGAGTTCAAAGATCTGCCAACAACTGGTTGCTAAACCCTGCTACCCACTGGCTTCAACCATCTCCCTCTCATTGGTTGAAACCCCTCCTCCTCTTAATTGGTCAGCTACTTCACTTTCCTGCTTCCCTATTCACTGGCTCTGGATCTTTAGTGCTACATAGCCCCTCTGCCTGAACTTGAATCCAGAGCACTTGAACAAGTATGCCCCAGAGTTTACGATGGTCTGTGGCACGTTCCTGTGCTGCTAGGGGGAAGGGGTAGTGTCATAGGTCAGAAGGTTAGGTTCACGAGAGGCATGCATCAACAGGGATTACAGAGAGGGGCAGGGTGGTATAGCCACCGCTGAACATGTCAAAGAGCTTAGGAAGAGGTAATTGGCAGTTTTGGAGCAGGAGATCGTGTTTTCTTGGCATGTGGGGGGCGGAGGGGAGTTGTAGCACAGATACAGACATATCCAGGCAGAAACAGGGATGGGGGGTGCAGTATAACTGATGTGACTGCAGAGTTTTGCTGCACACTGTTTGAAGCACTCTGATACACAGGTTTATGCAGATGAAAGAAGCCAGTCAGTCTGGTGGAGTGGTTGGTTCCCTTCAAGTACAAGCAGTTTACGCCCGGAAAAAAGAAAATGTGTCATAATCAGTCTTGTTGATCACTGGGCTGTCACTGCTGAGCCTATTACAGCCTGAGCTGCATTGGACCCTACAGTGACGCACCTCTGAAATGCCACTCTTTGTAACAAAATGTTTGCTGTGCACATGCAAACGTAAAAAGGAGTGGTTCCTCTAGATCAGATGGGAATGAGAAACTTGGATGAAGCCACAGAAGGAAACTTATAATAGTTCTGTCTTCCCTGTGGACAAAAATACAGCTTTTACATTTAATGCTTGATGCAATTTTTTTTTGTACCAGTTGGCTCCCTCTTGGTGCTCCCCTGCCACCCCATCCCCTGGGACTTACCATCTACCCCTGGAGTGCACCCAGACAAGGCCGATGGGGGAGAGGTGGGCCTACTCCCTGACCAGAGACTGAATGGTGGTCTGGGGACAGACTGCTTTGGTCCACTTTGTGGGGCTCAGCCAGCTAGATGTCCTCTTGCTCATTCTATTAATTTTTGGTGTTTTTTCGGGTGGGAGGCTTGGTGTTCAATGACATGTGGCATGCTGGCGCTGACATCCGGCATGCCTCCCCAGTTATGTGAGTTCTGGTTGCTGCCCTCGGCCTCAATCAGGGGGTAGTCAAGCACTGGCCATTTCCCCACCCTCCCCCCTGCAGGAAGAAAGCAATCCACCGGATGCTCAATCCTCCACCCCCCAGCCGGCCCTCCGATTCCCGGGTTCCCTTTCTTAACCTGGGTCATCGGCGTCGCAAACGTAAACACAGCGGCTGCACCAGCAGGCTGGCATGTTAAATGCACTCCTTCTGGAAGATGAATCTCTAAAAGTTATCAAAAACAAAATGTGAAGAGGAAAAAAAAAAACCTCAAAACTTTCCATGCAAAGGATAATCAGATATTGCAGAGGTTCTGTCAATTGGTTTTCCTTTCCTCTTATATTTCTTGTAGCCTGGCAGAGTTATTGTAACCAAAACTCATACAGTCCCCCCACCAAACACACACACACACACACACACACGCCTGTCCTAGATTTGTGATGGATTACTCTACTGTCTGTACTCGCACTGCATTTTTACATCCTGCCTGTTTGTGGAGAATCTTCAAGCCCCAGGTCTGCAGGAAAGCCTGTCGTTAGGGCATTAAGCTGATCAGACAGGACTTTAGTCAGTCAGATTCTCATCAGCTTGGCTGGCAGGAAAACTGGATGGGAACTGCAGATGAAGGAACAAGTAGTGGGCATTAACAAGGGGTGTGCAATAAGGAGGGGCGGGCAGTGAGCAGTGGTGGACAGACCATTTTTGTGGAGAGTAAAAGTGAAATTTATGTCCAAATATTCAAGCACTATAAATATGGGACTCAAAAAAAATCATCAGCAGCAGAATTCGACAGGGAATCTTAATGCACTCGCTTTGAATACCCATGTCCTAAGAGTCCTTACAAGGGGAAAGGAAAACTCAGCCTGTGGGCAAAGAAAGTTTGCATATTCACATCAGGCATGTTGAATGCAATCCATCAGACAAGGAAAGCATTCTTTGTAGCGCAGACATCACCTGAGATGAACCCGAGAATAAATCATGAAACATTTACAGGCATGGACGCTGCCCACAGCTTTGTAAATGCAGGTCGATGGTCCAATACCGCAGCTATCAGAGGATGAAAGTATAGGGGACTGAGTTATGAACTGCGAATAATTCCACTACTTGGGAAGCCACCAGGGAGCCTGAGGTTTTCCCATTTTTCTGCTATGATTATTATAAACTGTGGGACCGTCGCCTTGTTTCAAGGCCCGGTGCTTTAAGACTTGCGTAGTTTGGACATTTGCCTAGGCTGCAACGTCTGTGTTTCATAACTGTGGCTGACTGCATGACTGATGGACGGGACTATAAAAGGTTTAGTTATAGCTTATATGGGCCTCCCTGGATGTAAAGCACTATCTTTGTAATTGAATGTCTGAACCTACTCTGAAATTAACCTTCCAAGGAGTGTTATTTGTCCTAGACTGTGATGCTTTTATTAACGCAAACACATGGTTCAAGAACTTTGTAAGTCCCCTTCTCCATTATTTACAGGTAAGTAGCCATGGTGCAACAGTAGCATCAAGAATGGCCAAGGCAGATCCCTCAAGGACTGACCTGAAAAGAGCATTGGTTAGAGAAAAACGTGCTTAGAAAAGTATTTATTAAGCCACACATAAAAAAAATGTAAAAAACATCTACAAGATAGGGCACCCACTGGCCTATACTAGCGAGTCTTACTACCCTGCTGCTAAACCAGGTTCGACAGCCAGCTCAGGGCACTGATAGGCGGATGTCTGTGGTTCAGGGTGTTGCTGATGGCTGTGCATCGTGACCGCGGGGGGGGTCATATATCCATCACACCCCCCTACAAACACACCCACAACATGGCCCCTAGAGGATTCACCTTCCAGCCACAGGGGAAGCTGTGTGCCTATGAGGCCACAGCAGATTTGTGCAGTGATGTTGAGTGTGGCGAGCTTCAGGTTTCCATGTTTCCTTTCACTACTCATTATAGGCTGGCACTCAGTAGCACTGGCAGTCTTCAGAGTTTCGTGTTACCCTTAGTTGTATCCATTTTGGGCTGGCACCTCTAGCACTGGCAATCTTCAGGTTTCCAAGTTTCCCTATATTGCCCATTCTGGGCTGGCACCTCTAGCACTGGCAATCTTCAGTCTCATGTTTCCTTATATTGCCCATTCTGTGATGGCACCTCTAGCCCTGGCAATCTTCAAGTTTCCATGTTTCCCTATGTTGCCCATTCCGGGATATCACCTCTAGCACTGGTGATATTCAGGGTTCCATGCTTCCCTATATTGCTCAGTATGGGCTAGTATCTCTAGCACTGGCAATCTTCAGAGCCCCATGTTTCCCTGTATTGCTCATTCTGGGCTGGCACCTCTAGCACTGGCAATCTTCAGAGTCTTATGTTTCTTTATAATGCCCATTCTGGGCTGGCACCTCTAGCCCTGGCAATCCTTAGTTTTACATATTTCCCTATGTTCATTCCAGGCTGGCACCTCTTACACTGGCAATATTCAGGTTTCCATGTTTCCCTTCATTGTACCCATTATGGGCTGGCACCTCTAGCATTAGCAGTCTTCATGCTTTCATGTTTGCTTCACTGCCCATACCAGGCTGGCATCGCTTGTCCTGGCAGTCTTCAGGCTTTCATGTTTCCCTTCACTGTGCCCATTCCAGGCTGGCACCTCTAGCACTGGCAATCTTTCATTTCCATGTTTCCCTTCACTGTTCCCATTCCAGGCTGGCACCTCTAGCACTGGCAATATTTCTGTTTCCATGTTTCCCTTCATTGTTCCCATTCCAGGCTGGCATCTCTAACACTGGCAGTCTTTCTGTTTCCCCTCACTGTTCCCATTCCAGGCTGGCACCTGTAGCACTGGCAATCTTTCTGTTTCTATGTTTCCCTTCACTGTTCCCATTTCAGGCTGGCACCTCTAGCACTGGCAATCTTTATGTTTCCATGTTTCCCTTCACTAAGCACATTCCAGGCTGGCACCTCTAGCTTTGGCAATCTTTCTGTTTCCATGTTTCCCTTCACTGTTCCCATTTCATGCTGACATCTGTAGCACTGGCAATCTTTCTGTTTCCATGTTTCCTTTCACTTAGTCCATTCCAGGCTGGCACCTCTTGCATTGGCAATCTTTCTGTTTCCATGTTTTCCTTCACTTAGCCCATTCCAGGCTGGCACCTCTAGCACTGGAAATCTTTCTATTTCCATGTTTCCCTTCACTAAGCCCATTCCAGGCTGGCACCTCTAGCATTGACAATATTTCAGTTTCCATGTTTCCCTTCACTGTTTCCATTCCATGCTGGCACCTGTAGCTCGGGCAATAATTTTGTTTCCATGTTTCCCTTCATTAAGCATATTTCATGCTGGCACCTCTAGCACTGGCAATCTTTCTGTTTCACTGTTTCCCTTCACTAATCCCATTATGGGCTGATGCCTATTGCACTGGCATTCTATAGGTTTCCATGTTTTCCTTGACTGTGCCCATTCTGGGATGGCACCTTTAGCACTGGCAGTCTTCAGGCTTCCATGTTTTCCTTTATTGTGCCCATTCCAGGCTGGTATATTGAGCTCTGACAGTGTGAGTTCTGGGTTTCCCTTCACTCTGGTCATTCTAGGTGGGCACCTCTAGCACTGGCAGTCTTCAGGTTTCCATGTTTTTATATACTGTGCCCATTCTGGGTGGGCACATCTAGCTCTGGCAATCTTTAGGTTTCCATGCTTCTCTATATGGCCCATTCCAGGCTGGCATATCTTGTACTGGCAATCTTCAGGTTTCCATGTTTCCCTATATTGCCCGTTCCATGGTGGCACCTCTAGCATTGGCAATCTTCAGGCTTCCATGTCTCTTTATATTGGCTATTCCATGCTTGCACCTCTAGCACTGGCAATATTCCAGTTTCCATGTTTCTTTTAACTCTGCTCATTCCAAGCTGGCACTTCTAGCACTGGCAATCTTTTTTTTTTTGTTAACTCTTTTTTATTCTCCAACACAGCTGACTGGGACCTCTCTTGAGCTTTATTCTGCCCTGCTGAGATCCTCCCTGCCTGCAGCCCCAGTCCTCCTCAGTCCACCCACGACTCACCTGCTAGGGGCAATCCCACGCCTTGGGCCCCTTGAGGTAAGGCTGCCTTCAACTCCTTAGTGCTGCCATACCTGATTTCAAAGACTCCTGCAGGTGCAGGTGAAAACATTAGGGGATGTCTGGGCCCAGGAGGGCAGAATCCAGAAGTGGGCATGGTGGCTGTGTAGAGCAACACCACCTATTCCAGCCAATGGGGTATTCACTTGTTCAGTTTCCCAGATGGAATCAGATTTGCAATGTCATCATGGGGTACCATGCCCACTCCCATGCACACAGAACTGACATCCACTACATCCCATTACTCCCCAGTTTCTCCAAGGCTCCCAAATCAGTACCTCCAGGCCACTGACAGGAGGCATGCTATTGGCAGAGCCCTGAGTGCACCCATCCCAAAGAAGGTGTACTGTCCATCAGATGCTCTAGTCTCCTTCCCCCCGGCTGACCCTCCAAGACACCAGTCTTGCTCCCAAATCCTGGTCATTAGCAGTGGTGCTACCACTGCACTGGCAATATTCAGGTTTCCATATTTCCCTTCACTGCCCATTCCAATCTGGCATCTCTAACACTGGCAATATTCAGATTTCCAGGTTTCTCTTCACTGTGACCATTTTGGGTTGTCACCTCTGACAATCTTCAGATTGCAATATTTCCCAATATTGCCCATTCTAGGCTGGTGCCTCTAGCACGGGAAGTCTTCAGGTTTCCATGTTTCCCTTCACTGTCCTTTCAAGGCTGGCACCTCCAGCACTGGCAAGCTTCAGTTTTCCATGTTTCTCTTCATTTTGCCCATTCCAGGTAGGTGCCTTTAGCTCTGGCAACCCTCAGGTGTCTAGTTTTCCCTTCACTGTACCCATTCTGGGCTAGCACCCAAAATACTGGCAATCTTCAGTTTCCATGTTTTGCCTCACTAATCCCATCCATTACTGTCAAATTCCCATCAGATGATCATGTGCTAAACCTTTTCTTTGCTGGCTAGAGTCCCTAGCCCTAGTGCAGCAATGCTATGATTTCTTGAGAGTAACGGGGATGGCATTTGCTGCCAGCTGCAGCCCTTTTTATGTGAGAGCTAACAAATAGCAGTTTGCTGCCCTTTACCAACTTCCAATTACCTGTCCATCTGCAGTTGTAGACATTGCAGTCCCCCCACCCCAGACATTGGCATTAAAATCCAAACAAGAAAATGTTTCCTCATTACCGGGAGTCATCACAACTTAAAGTTTTAACTTTTAAAATACCGATTGCAATTAAAAGTCAGTATTGTCTCAGTGAGCCAGCACTGAAGTAGCCCTGCCAACCCTCATCTGTCTAGCTTGACATCTGGCAGCTTTAATGTGTGTGACCGCTACAATAAATAAATTCCCAAAGCAGAGCAGAATGGAATATAAAACAGAATTTAGATTTCAATAGTGCCTTTCATACACAGTGTCCAGCTAATGTTTCTAGTCACCTTATTTTTTTGTCCCCTTCTGTTTCTTCTTCTTCTGCTCTTGCCTACTGGCTGCCCCTCTCCTTCAGGCCTCACATCAGCCTCTTCTGCTTCGCAGACTCACCCCTTGCTGAAACCAAGAGAAACATCTAGAGCTCCAGTGCGCGGACGTCTTATGGGCCAGCTTGCCCCATGGGGAGAGGGATCAAAGAATCCCTGGGAAGAAGGGATCCTGGGGGGAAGGGTTGAGGAACAGTGGAGACACCTATAAGAAGCCATTGTGGAGACAAGAAATCAGTGCATAAGACTGAGCAGCAAGGGTAAAAGAAGGACCAAACCACTGTGGTTCACTAAGTAGGTGGCAAAGAAGGTGAGGGACAAAAAGGGGGCCTTCAGAAAATACAAGGAGACACAGAAGGATGAAGATAGGGCAGTGTACCTGGAGAGACAAAGGGAGGCAGGGAAGGCAGTAAGGAGAGCAAAGACACAAACAGAGGAAAGACTAGCTCAGATGGTAAAGAGGGGAGACAAAACATTTTACAGGTACATTAACGATAGAAGGAAGGCCAGGGGAGGAATTATAAGGCTTAAAGGAGAGGAAGGGGTGGGGATAGAGGGGGACTTAGAAAAGGCATCGATACTGAATGAATCCTTCTGTTCAGTATTCACGGTGGAGGAGGAAGGACAGGGACAACTAAACAGTAGGAACAATGGGGAGGGAGAGAGGTTAACACCAGTCTTTTCACAGAAGGATTCCTGGAAGAACTCGCAAAACTGAGGGTGGGCAAGGTGATGGGTCTAGATGATATACACCCCATGATATTAAAGGAATTACAGGCTTTGCTGGCAGCACCACTGGTGGCCCTGTTTAGTGAGTCGCTCAATACAGGGTGGTTCCACAGGACTGGAAGGGAGAAATGTAGTTCCTCTCCACAAAACTGGTAGCAAGGAGGAGGCAGGAAACTATAGGCTGGTCAGCCTCACCTCAGTAGTGGGTAAGATTATGGAGGTACTGCTTAAGGAAAGGATTGTGGAACACTTGGTAACCATGGGAGCACAGGATCCAAGGCAGCACGGATTCACAGCAGGAAGGTCATGTCAAACAAACCTGATTAACTTTTTTGACTGGGTAATGAAGGAGGTTGATCAGGGTGGAGCGATGGAGATTGCCTACCTCGATTTCAGCAAGTTCTTTGACACTGTACTCCACAGAAGACTGGTGAACAAGCTAGGCAACCTGGGGGTGGGCCACAAAGTGGAAAATGGGTTAGGAATTGGTTGAGGAAAAGAAAACAGATGGTGGTAGTAAATGGAATCAAGTCCAAGGAAAGAAGGGTGACCAGAGGGGGGCCTCATGGATCTGTCCTGGGGCCAGTCCTTTTCAACATTTTCATCAGTGACATTGCTGAAGGGCTGGAGGGGAAGGTTTGCCTATTTGCGGATGATACCAAGATCTGCAACAGAGTAGACACTCCAGAGGGGGTTAAAAGAATGAGGAGGGATCTGGGTAAGCTGTAAGTGTGGCAATTAAAAGTTAAGGCAAAGAAGTGCAAAATCATGCACTTGGGGCGAAGAAAACTGGCAGAAAACTACAGTATGGGGGGGGGGAATTGCTGACAGTCACCAGGGAAGAAAGTGATTTAGGAATAATCATCTTAGATGACCTAAAGTTGGCCAAACAGTGTAAAAAGGCTGTTGAGAGGGCCAGTGGGATGTTGGGGTGCACAGAAAGGGGTATCGCCAGCAGAAGAAAGGAAGTGGTGATGCCATTGTACAAAATGCTGATCAGGCCTTATCTAGACTATGGTGTTCAGTTTTGGAGGCCACACCTTCACAAGGGCATAGACAGGGTGGAGGTGGTCCAGAGAAGAGCGACCAAGATGGTGCAGGGCCTACATCACAAAACATATGAGTACAGATTAAAGGACCTCAACATGTATACACTTTAAGAGAGGAGGGAACAGGGGGATATGATAGAGACCTTCAAGTATCCTAAAGGCTTAAACAAAGTGCAAGTGGGTGGCATCTTCCAGTACAAGAGTTGTACAAGGATGAAGGGGCACAATATGAGATTGGAGGGGGCAGGATAAGGGGAAATGTGAGGAAGTTTTTCCTTCAGGGAAAGGGTTGTAGATGCTTGGAATAGCCTTCCCCAGGAAGTGGTGAGTGCTAATATAGTGGAGGGATTCAAACATGCAGGAGATAAACATAAGGGAACCCTAGATGTGGGGAAAAGAGGTAAAAGCCAATGATCAAGTAGGGTCAGCAGCTGCTGATGCAGGCAGAGAATACGGGCAGACTAGGTGGGCCTAGCGGTCCTTATCTGCCATCAACTGCTATGTTACTATGTCCTGCTGGGGGTGTCCTCTGCCCTAGTGGAGGGACATGTCTGTCTTCTTCTGTTTTACCTTTGACAGCTTGTCCCTGCTGGTGGCCTCTCCTGGCCTAGAGTAGGAGTGCTGCTTGTGGAGGCTGGCTGGTTGAGCCCTCGATGATGCACAGAAGCATCCATTGGAGTGGGGGTACAAAGGAGGCCATCATTCAACACATTGGTGCATCATTTCTGACACGTTCCATACCACTAACCCATGTATGCTTGTTGGTCTGGTATGGCACCTGATGGTGCGTGTTCACCCATGCCATAAAAGACCCCTCCACCACACCACTACCAGATACAACATAGTGACCCATGCCATAAAAGATACCTTTGCCATGCTACCACTAGATGGCGCATGGTCACCCTCGCCATAAAAGGACCCTCTACCATACCACCACCAGATGGCGCATAGTCAACCATGCTGTAAAAGGCACCTACACCACGCTGCCACCAGGAGTCACCATGAGAGCAGTAAGATGAGCTCCTTTCCCCTCAGAAGGGGAGCACACAGCAGACATTCTGAACCCTCCCTACCCTGATGTCCTGGGATTGGAGCTCAAACCTGGTTACCAGAGTGATCCCACATTGCTCAAAGCCACAAAGCCAGGCACCTTGTCATTTTTGATTAATTTTTAATTTTGTAATTTTAACCAGGAAAGGCAAACTGAGTTGTGACAGCTTGTTTCCTGGTATGTCCTGGGAAGGGGGTTACATGGACTTGTTTTATTTATGTATGTTTGACCATGAAAGGCACACTAAGCTGTGACAGATTGTTGCCAGATGTGTTCTGGAAGAGGTGTTACATGGTGCCTGTTGTATTTATTATCTTCCGATGCTTTCACAGACAAAGCCTGCGAAGGCAAACAAGGACTGGTACTGCTAGAGGGGAGACAAAAATATTTGCAGCACGATTAAGTCATAAAAACTAAATTGAAAACTACACAGTCACTAATTAAATAATGTGTAGTAATAACATAAATTCAGAAAAAGTTTAAAAATATTTTTTTTATTGAAAATGTTTTTTTTGTTTTTTCTTTTCATTAGCCAGGAAGGACTTCCGGGAACTTCTTAAAGATCAATGGAAGGAGTATGAGCGAGCAAACAAAGGAACAGTGGATGCTGAAGAAACTTACTGGGAGGCCAGTAAGGTGTATATGGGGGGGGGTAATTATAGGATATGCAGCCAGATTAAGAAAAGAAAGAAAACGAAAACAGGAAGAGCTAGAAATTGAAATCAGAGACGTAGAAAAGGAGGTAGTAAGAACAAAGGACGCTGACCAACTGAGAGAACTTCAGACAGCAAGGAAAGCATTGAATTTATGTCTAACAGAAGAGGCCAGGGCAAAGTTGCTATACGCAAGACAGAGAATTTATGAATGGGGAAATAAACCAGGCCCCCTACTGGTGTGCCTTATGAAGGGAGGGAAGGCAACTAAAGAATAGTAGCAATAAGAGACAAAAGATGGACTATAGTACAGAATGAATTACAAATCAAAGCACATTTTAAGGAATTCTATGAGACTTCATATATGGCAAAATGCGCAGGTACAGACCATCTAATAGACAGGTTCATAGAGGGACTCCATATCCCAAGACTAAATGAAGAACACAGAACCTTCCTTAGAAATAAAGTAACAGTGGAAGAAGTGTGTAGAGTGATAGGGCTTCTTAAAAGGGGTAAGGCAGCCGGCCCAGATGGGTTTGGCATGGAGTACTATAAGGAACTTAAACAGGAAGCAGCTGAGTCAATTAGAAATGTGTTACAGGAAGCAAGAGGGGAGAGGATCCTACCCAAAACATGCTGTGAAGATAATATTTGTGTCCTCCCCAAGTCAAATAAAGATCCATTAGATTACTCCTCATATAGGCCCATATCACTCCTGAATTATGATTGTAAGATTATGACTATGGTCCTGGCATTAAGGTTAGAAAAGCTGCTGCCAACAATAGTGCACGCTGACCAAACTGACTTCGTGCAGGGAAGGATGTCCTACCATAATATGAAGAGGTTGTTAAATATCATATGGTTGGGATCTAAAGCTCCAGAGCAAACTCGTGTCTTATCAATGGATGCCGAGAAAGCATTTGATAGGATTGAATGGAGGTATATGATAAAGTTCTTAGAAAGATTCGGCCTAGGAGAAAAGTATATACAATTGGCAGCAGCTTTCTACAAAGCCCCTACTGCAAGAGTGCTGATAAATAATCTACCATCTGAGGAATTTCAGCTTAGGAGGGGTACACGACAGGGGTGTCCCCTATCCCCACTTCTTTTTGCGATCGCAATAGAGATGTTGGCCATTAGAATTAGAGGAGATCCACAGATCCGGGGGTTCCAGGCAGAAAGAAAACACGCCACACCATCACTTTATATGCAGATGACATCCTGCTCTTTCTAAGCAAGACAGAACAATTGGTGTCCGCCCTCTTACAGATTGTGGATGCCTTTGCAAAGTTCTCAGGCTACAAACTAAACATAAATAAGTCAGAGCTTATGTATATAGGAAAAGGGGATGAAGGGAGATGGGAGGATATTTGGGGACTTAGCCCAGTTCATAAGGCATTCACGTATCTTGGTATAAAGGCAGGGAGGGACCTAAGGGAAATGTGTGAGCTGAACTATACACCCCTAGTGGAGACAATCCTACGAGACCTTCAGAGATGGAGGGTGCTACTGGTATCCTGGCTAGGGAGGATTAACCTCATAAAGATGAACATCTTACCCAGAATTCTATATATTGTACAAATGATGCCAATGGGCCTCAGGAGAAAAGAAATCAAGAGCCTTGAAAGAGGTTTTGTGGATTTTATATGGCAAGGAAAAAAATCTTGGATTAGCCTGACAAGATTAAAAGCATCTAATGAGAAAGGGGGTCTGAATTTCCCAGATATAAAGGGATATTTCCTAGCCACTTAATATAGATACATGCACAACTGGATTAATAGAAGGGAAGCTGCCACTTGGCTGGGCTTGGGAGAGATAGGGTGCCCTTGGAGGGTTTCGGCTTACTTGGAAGAAAAAGGACTACAAGCATATGAATGGCTCATGAGCCCAAACACCTGGTTGTAACCTGTCTAGAGACTTGGAGGGACATCAGGAAAAGACGGGGTGGAATGCAGGTGAATACTCTTCTGGTCCCAGTGGCAGGTAATCCTGACTTCTTACCAGGGTTTTCAGGTGAAAGAGTTAGGATATGGCAAGAGAGAGGAATCTGATGCATAGGGGACTTGATCACTAGAACAGGGATGCATGACTTTCACAACATCCAGAGGGGAATATGTATACCACCTTCACATCTATTTAGATTTTTCCAGATCAGAGATTACTGGAGAAAACTAACCAGACCCTTCCCAGATGATCCAATTCTGGGAGAGGTGGAGAAAGAAATCCTTGGGGCAAGGGAACATGAAAAAGGATTGGTAGGTAGGGCAATAAGGTTAGATAGGGTCTATTTTAGAGGTGAAACCTCGTGGGTGAAGCAGTGGTGGGAAAGGGACTTTACTGTGACTATTACTGACACAAACTGAGATATAATACTTAACTTCCGCGTGGGATTACTCTTATATAACAGATTTAAGGAAATGCAATACAAATTTTTACATAGATTATATTATCTGCCCAGTGTGGTCCACAGATTCTGCTCTAGGGTTTCTCCTATGTGTGGGAAATGTGGGATAACTAGAGGTACCCTTATACATTATTATTGGGAATGCACTGGAATTCAAAAATATTGGAAGGGGGTTGCTGAGGAGATTTCCAAAATGGAAGGACATCTCATAGAGGTATCTCCGTGTTCACTTTTATTTGAGATAGAGGTTCAAGAGGATAGAGACTGGGAACTCTACTATAGGTGGATCAGGGTTCTCTTGGTGGTAGCCAGGCAGGCAATACGGAATCTGTGGATAACAAAGAGGACCCCGACAGTAGAACAATGGAAGAGTTTGACCCTGAAGGCGTTAGCGGTAGACAGATTAACATATGTATTAAAGGGCAAGTAAGAAGGATTCTTAAAGGCATGGACGAAATACTTGAGGGTCCTGTCCGCAGGGGAAGCAGCACTCCTAAGGGAGGGAGGGGTGGCATAGAAATCAGAACCAGAAATAATAAAGCAAAAGTCAGAGGGGGGAAGGATCCTGGAGAGTAAATAGGAGATGCAACAGAAAGATAAAAATGAAATAAAACCAACCACTTAAATCAGAATCCCTAGCTAGACACAAAATGTGAATCCATGGCAAAGCAAAATTATTTTTTTAATAATCAATTTCATTTTACATAGTAATAGTTCTGACCTTTCTTTTATTCTCTTTTTTAAATAAATAGACACTGGTTATATTATATACATGTTTAGATGTGATGGTTGTCTAGTAATGGTAAAATGAACCTTACTGTAGGTACATAACATTTTATCAGTGTGTAAATCTTGAGAAAGGGTACAAAAATGGAGAAATGTAAGGAAATAAAATTTTAAATGTCATAACAACTCTCATGTGTGCTATTGTAGTGTATTTGAAAAATTCTTCAATAAAAATATTATACAAAAAAAAAAGAAAATGTTTTTAAGGAGCTGGCCAGGTGGTGTCACGGGCTACCTCATGCCATGCCAATGACCCGTGTTTGGGAACGAGCATGGGCCATCGGAGGTCGGGGGGCATGGAGCTGGATGGAGCCACCAAGAGGCAGCTCTCCTCTCTGGGGAGGGAAGATGGTATTCCTTGGCTCTTGCCTGCCTTGTAATGGAGGCCAGGGGGTAGCACAGACCAGAGGGAGCACCAGGCAACAGGCCAACGGGTGGGCGGAAGGAGCTGTCACCAGGGCTGTAGTACCTATGTGTGCCACCACACGCATGCATCTCTACTCTTGGGGCCCTGGGATAATTGTGGAGAAAATTGGAGGAAAAACCTCCGGCTGCAGGATGATGCCTGATCCTCCGCATTCTCCGCTCCAAGGCCGGGCATAAGGTAAGCCCTGGTAAGAGTGGGATGTCAGGGCTGGCGGGGGGGGCTGGTTGGGCTTAAAATGGTGCCGGAAGAAACAGCGATAAATAATCAGTAAAAAAAAAAAGGAAAGAAAATGTTTTTAAACCACCATATAATTTTATGTATTGATACTAGAAAAATAGTATCCATACAGTCTATCAGTAAAAATGGTATTTACAGTATGTATTTGCTGTTTTTTGGTGTGTCACAACTAAACAACATGTATTGATAATATTCTAAAAAAGCAGGTTCAAATAGTATCTATACATACAGAATAGTATTGATGTACAAAAACGGGATTGCCAGAGTTAACTCTTAACAGCTGGACTCCAAGATTTCATTAAAAAAAATTATGTTTCTAGCCATAACTGTTGCAAAGTTAGATTGGATAATTTTGCAACAGTGGCTAGAACCTTTTTTTATGAAAGCCTGCAGTCAGCTAAATTGATATATCTGTAAGATAATGCTACAGGGACCATATATTGATAAAAAAAATGTTCACTCAATTTTTAAAGTACTGTTATTTTTAACAACATATTATATCAACATGTAGCAACACGGGAGAATTGTATTGGTAGGATCTGTACATGTTGATCAGAGTTCAAGCTTTTACTTGAAAATAATTAACAGTTCAAGTGCCACTGCTTTCTAAATATAATGTCAAGCATTATAGAATGTCATAAGAGATTATTTTTGGAAGTGGTCAGAAGATACTGGTGGTTGTTCTGACCAAGAATAAATGCATTCTTTTATAGTTTATTTTCAGTGTTTGACCGTGAAACATATACTGATCTGTGACAGGTCATTTCCAGGGGTGTCCTAGGAGCGGGTGGATACATGGACCTGTTTTATTTATTAATTTATTGTGTTTTATAATTCACTTCATATTAAAATATTTTAAGGTAAATATAAGTCATACAAAATAGCATGGGCAATAAAAGCAACCTTCTTTAAAACCGGTAAAAGTAATGTAATAATTAAAACTAAATAATTAGCAGTCTCAAACAGAGACCTAAAGTGGTTATCATATTGCAGATTGTACAGCATACCAAAGATGAATTTTGTGACATAAAAAAACCTTGAACTTTTCACTGTTCCTACCCACCCTTGGGCCATGTCTGGACGGAAGGTGCAGTCTCACATCTTTGATGATGCTATGCAGACTGATCTATTACCTACCCTGGAGGGAGGGTAGAGGAGCATTCTCACATCCTTAATGATGCTAGGCAGACTGATCCATGGCCCGGGGGAGGAGAAGTCTCACATCATTGATGATGCTAGGCAGACTGATCCATGGTCCTGGGGGGAGGAGCAGCCTCCCATCATTAAATATGCTGGGCAAAGTGATCCTTGGCCCAGGGGAGAAAATTGGAGGAAAACCTCCAGCCGCAGGATGATGTCTGACCCTCCACAGGCTCCGCTCCCGGGATGGGCATAAGGTATGCTGGGCAAAGTGATCCATGGCTCAAGGGGAGGAGCAGTCTCCCATCACTGATGATGCTGGGTGAAGTGATCCATGGCCCAGGGTGAAGGAGCAGTCTCCCATCATTGATGATGCTGGGCGAAGTGATCCATGGCCTGGGGGGAGGAGCAGTCTCCCATCATTGATGATGCTGGGCAAAGTGATCCATGGCCTGGGGGGAGGAGCAGTCTCCCAACATTGATGATGCTGGGCAAAGTGATCCATGGCCTGGGGGGAGGAGCAGTCTTCCATCATTGATGATGCTGGGCAAAGTGATCCATGGCCTGGGGGGAGGAGCAGCCTCCCATCATTGATGATGCTGGGCGAAGTGATCCATGGCCTGGGGGGGAGGAGCAGCCTCCCATCATTGATGATGCTGGGAAAGTGATCCATGGCCTGGGGAGGAGCAGCCTCCATCACTGATGATGCTGGGCGAAGTGATCCATGGCCCAGGGTGAAGGAGCAATCTCCCATCATTGATGATGCTGGGCGAAGTGATTCATGGCCTGGGGGGGGGGGAGCAGCCTCCCATCACTGATGATGCTGGGTGAAGTGATCCATGGCCTGGGGGGGAGGAGCAGTCTCCCATCATTGATGATGCTGGGCAAAGTGATCTATGGCCTGGGTGGAGGAGCAGACTCCCATCATTGATGATGCTGGCCAAAGTGATCCATGGCTCAAGGAGAGGTGCAGTCTCCCATCATTGATGATGCTGAGCGTAGTGATCCATGGCCCAGGGTGAAGGAGCAGCCTCCCATCATTGATGATGCTGGGCGAAGTGATCCATGGCCTGGGGAGGAGCAGCCTCATCATTGATGATGCTGGGCAAAGTGATCCATGGCCTGGGGAGGGCAGTCCCCATCATTGATGATGCTGGGCAAAGTGATCCATGGCCCAGGGTGAAGGAGCAGCCTCGCCTCATTGACGATGCTGGGAAAGTGATCCATGGCCTGGGGAAGGAGCAGCCCTCATCATTGATGATGCTGGGCAAAGTGATCCATGGCCTGGGGAGGAGCAGCCTCCATCATTGATGATGCTGGGCAAAGTGATCCATGGCTCAAGGGGAGGGAGCAGTCTCCCATCATTGATGATGCTGGGCGAAGTGATCCATGGCCCAGGGTGAAGGAGCAGCCTCCATCATTGATGATGCTGGGTGAAGTGATCCATGGCCTGGGGGGAGGAGCAGTCTCCCATCATTGATGATGCTGGGCAAAGTGATCCATGGCCTGGGGGGGAGGAGCAGCCTCCCATCACTGATGATGCTGGGTGAAGTGATCCATGGCCTGGGGGGAGGAGCAGCCTCCCATCATTGATGATGCTGGGCAAAGTGATCCATGGCCTGGGGGGAGGAGCAGTCTCCCATCATTGATGATGGTGGGCAAAGTGATCCATGGCCCAGGGTGAAGGAGCAGCCTCCCATCATTGATGATGCTGGGTGAAGTGATCCATGGCCTGGGGGGAGGAGCAGCCTCCCATCATTGATGATGCTGGGCAAAGTGATCCATGGCCTGGGGGGAGGAGCAGTCTCCCATCATTGATGATGGTGGGCAAAGTGATCCATGGCCCAGGGTGAAGGAGCAGCCTCCCATCATTGACGATGCTGGGAAAAGTGATCCATGGCCTGGGGGAAGGAGCAGCCTCTCATCATTGATGATGCTGGGCAAAGTGATCCATGGCCTGGGGGGAGGAGCAGCCTCCCATCATTGATGATGCTGGGCAAAGTGATCCATGGCTCAAGGGGAGGAGCAGTCTCCCATCATTGATGATGCTGGGCGAAGTGATCCATGGCCCAGGGTGAAGGAGCAGCCTCCCATCATTGATGATGCTGGGTGAAGTGATCCATGGCCTGGGGGGAGGAGCAGCCTCCCATCATTGATGATGCTGGGCAAAGTGATCCATGGCCTGGGGGGAGGAGCTGTCTCCCATCATTGATGATGCTGGGCAAAGTGATCCATGGCCTGGGGGGGAGGAGCAGCCTCCCATCACTGATGATGCTGGGTGAAGTGATCCATGGCCTGGGGGGAGGAGCAGCCTCCCATCATTGATGATGCTGGGCAAAGTGATCCATGGCCTGGGGGGAGGAGCAGTCTCCCATCATTGACGATGCTGAGCGAAGTGATCCATGGCCCAGGGTGAAGGAGCAGCCTCCCATCATTGATGATGCTGGGTGAAGTGATCCATGGCCTGGGGGGAGGAGCAGCCTCCCATCATTGATGATGCTGGGCAAAGTGATCCATGGCCTGGGGGGAGGAGCAGTCTCCCATCATTGATGATGGTGGGCAAAGTGATCCGTGGCCCAGGGTGAAGGAGCAGCCTCCCATCATTGACGATGCTGGGCAAAGTGATCCATGGCCTGGGGGAAGGAGCAGCCTCTCATCATTGATGATGCTGGGCAAAGTGATCCATGGCCTGGGGGAGGAGCAGCCTCTCATCATTGATGTTGCTGAGCAAAGTGATCCATGGCCCAGGGGGAGGTGCAGCCTCCCATCACTGATGATGCTGGGCAAAGTGATCGATGGCCCTGGGGGAGGGAGCAGCCTCCCATCATTGATGATGCTGGGCAAAGTGATCCATGGCCCGTGGGGACAGGAGAAGCCTCTCATCATTGATAATGTTGGACAAAGTGATTCATGGCCCAGGGTGAAGGAGCAGTCTCACATCATTGACAATATGAACATATGAAAATTGCCAGCAGAAATTAGGCCTCTAGGTTTATCTAGTCTGCCTGAGTGTGTAGCTAACCCCTACATTTCAGCTGCCTGTCCCCCCCCCGTCCCAACCCCTCTTGAAACTACCCACCATCCTACAGGATACCACCTCCTCCGGCAAAGCATTCCAAATTGCCACTACTCTCTCTGAGAAAAAGTGCCTCCTCATTTCCCTCTTATATCTACCTCTTTCCAATCTAAGTCTGTGTCCTCTCGTGTCCCTCCCCTTCCAGAGCTTGAATATCTCTTCAGTACCAGACTTATTTATTCTCTTTAAGTACTTAAAGGTCTCAGTCATATCCCCCCAATCCCTCCTGTCCTCCAGGGAATACATGTTCCAGTCCCTTAATCTCTCCTCGTAGGACATATCCTGTAATCCCTGAATCAACTTTATCACCCTTCGTTGTACCCCCTCCAACACACTCACATCTCTCTTCAGATAAGGGCATCTGAATTGCACACAGTATTCCAGGTGCACTCTGACTAGTGACTTGTAGAGTAACAGAATGACATCCCAGCCTCTCCTTAAGTATTGTCTCCATCAGCTTTCCCATAATAGATGTTAGGCTTACCAGTCTGTAATTACCCGGCTCATCCTTGGATCGCTTTTATGGAGAGGCACCACGTGGGCTATCCTCCAGTCTTGTGGCACACACCCTGTTTTCGTGGAAGTATTGAATAGATCCATCGGTGGTCCAGTCAATACATCTGCCCATTTCTTTAAGCGCCCGTAGATGTATGCCGTCCGGACCCGTTGCTTTATCCACCCTCAGAGCCCTTAGACTGTCCCATACCCTGCCTTCAGTAATCACACCATCTGTTAACTTTTCACTCCCCTTGTCCACCATCCCCACTCCCTTTGGAAGTTGCCCATCCTTTTTCTTCGTGAACACAGAAGTACTAATTTAAAGCCTCTGCTTGTTCCACTCCACCCCTTCCCTCCTGATCCTCACAATCTGGTCCATATAGCTCCTTTTCTCCCGTATGTATCTGAAGAAGTCTTTTTCTTCTTCTTTGATACCCCGAGCCAGCCTCAATTCCTTGGAAGCTTTAGCAATCCTGACTCCCATGGTGACTACTGTACCCTGGACTTCTTCACATACTTATCCCAATCTTCCTTATTTCCTGTATCTCCTGAATGCTGCTTTTTTAGCCCTCACCATTTCTAAAACCTCCTTGCTCAACCAACTTGGTCTCTTAGCCCTTCCCTTTTTGCTCTTTACATTTGCACATGTCTCAGTGGCCTCCACCAGCCCCTATTTGATTTTTTTCCAGTTTCTGGTTTGCATCCCATTGAGGTTGAATTCTTTTCAGGTGACCCTGTACTATTTTCTTCATCATGCCAAAATCTGCATGTCTGAAGTCAATCACTCTGGTCCCTGTACCCACTACCTCTCTATTCTTGCTAATTGAGAATCACACCGAGTGGTGGTCGCTCCCAGCCAGTGGTTCCTCTACCCTCACCTCCCTAACAGCCTCCCCATTAGTCAATACTAGATCTAGTATATTCCCCAACCTAGTTGGCTCAGTGACCAACTGTGCCAGGAAACAGTCCTGGAATGCATCCAGGAGAATCTGCTCCCTAGCACCCAGGGTGGCTGATGTACCCCAATCCACCCCTGGAAAATTGAAGTCCCCCACTAGCACAATGTAACTTCTTCCACACATTTTCCTGATTTGCCCTGCTAACTCCCTGTCAAGATATTCCCCTTGAGACGGTGGTCTTTATACTACTCCCAACCTGAGAATTATACTCCTTGTGTCTTGGAATTATATTCACAAGGCCTCTGTCCTACATTCCTGCCCTTCTTCTCTCTCACACATTATCCATTCCTTCATGTATATTCCCCCCCTTTTACATTGTCTCTTTCCCTCCTGTAAATCCTGTACCCTGGGATCAACAGATCCCAGTCCTGGTATTTGTTGGCCCATGTTTGTGTGATGGCCACTATGTCTACCATCCCCTCCACTAGAAGAGCCTATAGTTCAACAGTTTTGTTCCCCAGACTTCTTGCACTAAAGGAGACTACCATCCAAGAACTACCCCTGCCATCGCCATACCATTTATTACCCTTCTTGACCCCACCTCTTGCCCTTCGATTACCCTTTTCCTGTTAAAACGGGGTGGTAGGCACGCATGTCTCCCCACACCGGAGACTCCTCATTCCAACAACACACTCACCACCCCCCCTACCAATTTAAACTCAGCTTTGTTGCTATATTTTCCCCAATCTAGGTTTTAAGACCTCTTGCCCTTCCCTGCTTAAAAGTAACCTATCCCCTGCATACAACTCTTTACTATCCCAGTTCTTACCCCAGTTATCCACTAACCCATACCCCTTGGATTGACTCCATTCTCTCAGCCAATTGTTAAACTCCTCTATCCATTTCTTCCTTACTGTGCTAGCCCTGGACACTAGTAGAACCTCTGAGAAGGATACAGAACCCCAACCTCCTCAGACAACTTCCCTAGCTCCTCGAACTTCACCATTACCACCTCTCCCATTTCACCTTCCAAGTTGTTCATGCCCACGTGAACCACCACATGTGGTTTGTGCTGTCCCCTCCTCGCACATTTGAAAATAGCTTGCTCCTCCCTATCTGCTGTCAACCCAGGTACTGACTCTACCCATATTCTGCTATGTCTTTCCCATTTATTCCCCATCTGATCCCTTTTAGTATGGAATCCCCAAGTAATAGTACACCACCCTCATCAATACCTTTCCCTTCTACACTCCCTCTGTCCCTACACCCACTCTGACATAGAAGCATTGACGGCAGATAAGGGCAGCTTGGCCCACTCAATCTGCCCATTTCCCTACCTATTGGATAAGCTGCAGATCCTAGTTGACCAACAGCCTACTTCTTCCTACCCCCCCCCACCAGAATTGCCTTATATCTGTCCAATGCATTCTTGAATTCCCCCACTGTTTTTGACCCCACAACCTCCTCAGGAAGGCCATTCCATGCATCCACCACCCTCTCTATGAAAAAAATACTTCCTCACGTTGCCCCTGAGCCATCCCCCTCTATTTTCAAATTGTGCCTGCTTGTTCTTGCACATCTCTTTTTCTGAAAGATGATACCCTCTTGGACTTTGTTGATTCCCTTGAGGAACTTGAACATTTCTATCATGTCCACCCTCTCCCTCCTTTCCTCGAAGGTATACATATTAAGCTCCTTTAGTCTCTTTGTATGACTTCTAGTGCAGACCCTGCACCATTTTAGTTACCCTCGTCTGGACTGCCTCCATTCTGTCGATGTCCTTGCGGAGATGAGGTCTCCAGAACTGCATGCAGTACTCCAGATAGGCTCTCACCAACTGTCTGTACAGAGGGATAACAACTTCCTGTTTTCTACTGGTGACGCCTCTCCCTATACATCCCAGTAACCCCCAGCACTCCTTACTGCCTTCTCACATTGCTTGCTTACCTTTAGGTCATCTGATATGACTACCCACAGATCCCTTTCCTTTTTTATTTTTTTGTTGTTAGTACCTCCCCCCATTGTGTACTCTTCCCCTGGGTTTTTGTTTCCCAGGCACATTACTTTGCACTTATTTGCATTGAATCTAAGCTGTCATACTTTTTTTTTTTACTTTCTCTTTATGCCCCCTTCCTCTCTGCGCTGGATTCCTTTCTTCGGGGATCTCCTAGGCTGTGAGTTCCCGTAGTCCCGCCCCAGGTGCCTCCTTCCGGATGCTTGGCTAGCCTTCCCCATCCTGCTGCGGTTTACCCCCCCGGGCGGGGAGGAGAGGGACCCCACCCTTAGTCCCCCTCTCACACCTAGAGACTGTGTCGGAAGGCCTCGTGAGCCCCATCTATGGAGCCTGGTTAAGGGTTTTCTCGGGACAGCCGGGTCCCGTCTACAGGAGCCCAGCGCAGGGTTATTTCCGCTTTTCTGGTCCTGACCCCCCGGATGTCTGCATGCAAGGGGGGCCAAGGAGTGACGCACATCTCGACATGCGAATGCTCTGGCTCCCGGCAGATGTCCACCCTCCCCTTGTATGCTGTCTCGCTGCACCTCCACCCGTGGTCACCCAGGTGGTGGTATTGCAGCAGGACTTGCATCCCACCCTACCTGGAGGAGGAGAGCAGCCCCTGGGTGCTCAATCCTTCTCCCCCCAGCCGGCCCTCCAGCAGCCCGAGTCCGTTCCTGAACCTGGGTTGCTGGCACCGCAAGCGGTAGCCCTACCGCTGCACTGGTGGGCCGGCCATAAGCTGTCATACTTTTGACTATTACTCCTACTTTGCCAAGTCCCTTCTCCTCCTTTCCACCACCCCCCATGTGTACCAACCCTGTTGCAGATCTTTGTGCTGTCTGCAAAGAGGCATACTTTTCCTTCCAGTCACTCTGCAGTGTCACTTATAAAGACATTAAAAAGAACCTGTCCCAGTACTGAACCCTGCTGTACCCCACTAGTAACACCCCTTTCTTTGGAGTGGACTCCGTTTACTATTACCCGCTGTGTACTGTTGTCCAGCCAGTGTTTTACTCAGGCTACCACCCTGGGACTGACTCCCAGGCTGGCTAATTTGTTTATTAATCTTTTGTGTGGGACTGTGTCAAATGCCTTGCTAAAGTCTAGGTAGGCCATGTCCCCAGCCCCTCCCTGGTCTACTACTTTGGTCACCCAGTCAAAGAACTCTGTTATATTCATCTGACATGCCCTTCCTGCTGTGAATCCATGCTGCCTTGGGTCCTGTGCCCCACTGGCCTCTAAGTACTCAACAATTCTTTCTTTCAGAAGTGACTCCATCATTTTCCCTACCACTGAGTTCAAACTAATAGGTCTGTAGTTTCCTGCCTCTGCTTTGCTCCCACTCTTGTGAAGGGGAATCACATCTGCCCTCCTTCAATCCTCAGATACCACACCATCCTCCCATGATTTGTTAAAAAGGGTAGTCACTGGTGTTACTATTTCTCTCCTTAGTTCTTTTAGAATTCTAGGGTGAATCCCATCAGGCCCCATTGCTTTGTCCACCTTCTGTTTTAGGAGTTCTTTCAGAACCCTTTCTTCTGTGAATGGACTGGTATCGACCCCCACCCCATCCAAAGTGCTTCTATTGATTGGATTAGGTACCTCCCCCTCGTCTTCTTTTGTGAATATTGAGCAGAAGTATTCGTTTAATATCCCTGCTTTTTCCCTGTCACCCTCTGCCCACCCATCCTCCCCTTTATTAAGCCTCACTATCCCTCCCTTGGTCTTTCTTCGCTTTCTAATGTACCTTTAAAAGGTTTTATCCCCCTTCTTAACTGAGTTGGCTATCTTTTCTTCGGTGTGTGCCTTTGCTATTCTGTCTTCCACGCTTCCTTCTGCTTTAACTGATACAGTTTTCTGTCCAGCTCCTTCTGTGTTTCCTTATACTTCCTGAATGCTATCTTTCTCCCTAACCTTCCCTGCTTCCTCTATTGAGATAGTAGTTTTTTGCTTTGTTTTGATTTGTTTGTTTGCTTCACACAAATGCTTGTTGCCTCTGTGATGGCAGTTTTGATCTTTCCCCATTGTTCCTCCACTCCTCCTTCTTGCCTGTTTGCTAGTGCTTTTCTGAAGCGCTCTCCGATTTTTGCTAAAGTCGGCCCTCCGAAAGTCCAGTACCCTCACTTTTGTATGGCTTGACTCAACGACTGTGTTTATCATGAACCACACCAGTGGTCACTTGTTCTCAGATGGCTACCCACTTCTAAATCTGAGATCCTCTCTCTGTCCCCATTTGAGAGTACAAGGTCTAAGATTGCTCCCTCCCAAGTGGGTTCCAGCACTAGCTGTCTGACGCATGCCCCCTGTAGGGCATCGAGAATTACTCTGCTCTTGGATGTGGCTGCAGGAAAGGTGCTCCAGTTAACATCTGGCATATTCAGGTCCCCCATCAACAATATCTCCCCTTTTTCTGCCATCCCAAGGATGCCTTCTATCATTTCCTTCTCCATTTCCTCCCCCTGAGACAGGGGTCTGTATACAACCCCCTGTGAGGATTGTGGTGCCATTTCCTGTCTCCAGGGTGACCCACATTGCCTCTTCTCCTCCCTGTTTACCCTTTAGTTCTGTTGCTTTGATCCCTTCCGTTATGTAGAGAGCTACTCCTCCTTCTCTTCGACCCTCCCTGTCCCTCCTGTAGATTTTTTACCCTGGTCTGTTGACATCCTAGTCATGGTTCTCTGTGTTTCATGTTTCTGTGACTTGCACGATATCCCGGTGTCCCTCTTCCATCACGGCCACTAGTTCAGGGAGCTTGTTACCCAGACTACGGTCATTGGTATTCATATCCCCCCAATTTTTGATGGCCTTACCCCTTTTAGCCCCATCCCTGTCCTTACTGCCTTTGCCTCCAGTTACCCCTGCCCTTCTCCCTATCAACTTCTCTATCTTGGCGTTTACTTCGCTAACTACCCTGTTTTTGGGGGGGCTGGAATTTTCCTGCTCCTTTTCAGTGCCTCCCCCCTTGGCCAGATTAAATGCTTGCCAATGAAGCATTTAAACCTATCACCTAGGATTCTGGTTCCCCTCTTGGACAAATGCACACCATCACACCAGTATAGGCCTGCATCCCTCTAGGTAGGCCCCCAGTCTCCAATGAAGCCAAAACTCTGAGCTGTGCACCAGTTTTTCAACCATTGATTGAATCCCATGGTGAGGAGCACCCTAGCCTCACCCATGCCATAGACAGGAAGCACCTCTGAGAAAGTTACCATGCATGCTACCTGACTAAGTCCCCTCCCCAACTCCACAAACTCCTCCTGCACTGCTCTGATACCAGTTCCAGCCAGGTTATTTGTCCCTAGGTGGACAATGATGTCCAGCTCCCTCCCCCATGCAGCTGCTCCCGCGATCCTGTGGATTCGCTCCCTGTCCCTCCAAGACATGGCACCCGGCAGGCACCTTACCTCCCTCTCCCCTCCTCCCCAGTTCTACCCCCCTAACAATTGATTCCCCTACCAGGAGTTGATTCCTTTCCCTGTGGGGTCCCATGCCACCCTCCTGTGGGTCTCCCTTTGTGGAGGTTCCCATCATCCTCCTTAGTCTCCACCGCAGGTGCCTCCATAGAGGAACCACGCTCTGCCAGAATGGCAAATGCATTGTGGAGTGGTACAGCTGGAGGAATGCGCCTTTGTTCCACCACCCTCACCCTCCCTGAGCCCACTGTGGTCCAACTACTCTTCTTTCTTGGCAACCTCTGAAGCAGAGGTGGCAGCTATGGTGGTCCCTGGGTGGGAGAGGAAGTCCCCCGAATCCTGGCCAACTCAGTCTGGAGACGAGCAACCTCCTCCCTCAGCCCAGAGGGGTGCCTGCAGATGGGACAACACCACATCCTTCAGAATGTCTCCTGGAAGACTGCCGCTCCACAGCCATTGCACTATACCACTCCCTTCATGTCTTATTTGTGGCTCCTCGACTGTTGTTTTGTATGCTTACTCTTTCCGCTCTCTGTTTACTTTCTCCCTACTTTCCTACTGCCTCCGTGCCCTTATAGCTCACCCTATTCAGCTCATATTATTCACCCTAGCCTGCATTTTTGCATCTCTAACTATATCCACCACACTCGCTCCAGTCTCAACCCTTGTTAAGTCCCCTTCCCTTATACCCCTTGTGTTAAAATCATCTTCCTTCTCCCTCAGAGTACCCCCCCCCAAAATCACCCTTTCACTGCACACTAGACCCAGTCTTCTTGTGCAGCTGCTCCACTATACTCCTCATGCTCTCACTTTCACCCTGACCCTTGTCACCCACAACTATGCCCGTATCCTCTGTCTGGGAACAATCCCCTGGTTGCTTACTACCCTTAACTCTTCCATCCCACCTTCGAATATCCATACCCTCCTCACTCACCATAGAAGACAATACCTCAAACCTATTCTCTATATCCACTACACCTTGGTGCCATGGTTCAATCCTCCTGACCTGAGGTTTCCCTTTGCTGCCAGCCTCCCTGTCCCAGACTGATCCCTAGCCTTGGGGGGGAGGGGGAAGCAGTCTGATTTAATTTAAAAAAAAATAATTTTTGATTTAATTATAAGCTGAAGGGCCAGACAATTAATGATACAAAAGATGCAGTCACAATTACAATGCAATAGTTTGGCACTCATATTAGCTTTATACAGATCATTAATTAGTGATACATAAGGTGGGATACCACCGATAGTCTAATGTTTATTTCATTTCATTTATTTAAACTGTCAACAGGTTTGCAAGAAAACCATTTTTCACAGCGACCATTATACATAAATAACATATATATATAGCAGGGAGTAGGGGTAAAAATGACAAGATAAAAATACAGTATATAGTATATGGTTAGCCTTTGTTCTGCATAAAAATCAGCCTGTTCAAAATCCTTGTTGTGCACATTCTAAACCATTGTGGGCATTCCAAAGTGTTGTGTGCATTCCAAACAGTTGTTCTGCCCAGTTCAAAGTGTATACAATTTTAAATTTCTCATTTATTCTACATCTAGCTACTTACTAACCACCCAATGCCCAAAGTTGTACCTTTTAACTTTCAAAAGTCTGTAAAGCTGGGGCTTCCGGTGGCGCCATGGAGGGCTGAACAACGCGGATCAAGAGCGCTCCCCCTCGCAATTTGTAAAATAGAGAAAATACCCCCAGGATTCTCTTAACAGTGGAGCTAAACTTTCTTAAAACAATCAGCTGCTTACCTACGCTCGCATGTGCCCTCCCAACCTGACAAAAACAATAGATTTTGGATTTTCTCCCTCGACGAGACACACACGGATGAGGAGAGTGAAATGGCAGGCTCTGAAGACCCCAAGCGTACCAGACAGGGGAAAAACAATCCGGGCAAGGCTTCCACCACCATTGCTACCTCCTCCCCAGACTCCATCTTGCAGACAATCCAAGAATTTCGATTGGAAGTCAAGGAAACCCCTTAGGGACCTCCGCTCCAACTTGGGCATCCTTAAAGGCCAGTTGGATGAAACCGACACACACATTACAGCCAACTCAGAGCACCTCGATGGTATAGCGGCCTCTGTGAGAGAATTGGCCTAAGCGCAGCTTTCCATCATCCACAGACAAGAGGATGCGGAAACAGGGCCCAAAGAAAAAAATCTAAGACTGTATGGTATACCCGAAGGTGAGGAGGACCCAGATATTCAAGCCTTCCTCAACCACTTCTTAAGAACTACTTTAGATCTGGGACCTGATTTTCCCATAAACACTGAATGAGCTCACCATGCTCTGGTCCCCAAGCCACCAGCAGGGGCTAGCCCACATTCAGTTATTGTGCGCTTTCTTAATTATGCAGTAAAAGAATCTCTTTTGCAAAAAGCCTGGGCCCAGAAACAAACTTTTTATGCAAACAAACTTATTTTCTTTGACAACGACTATGTGTACACGACCCAGAGACTCAGGCGCGAATATACACCCATATTCCAATGCCTCAGGGAAAACAAGCTAAAATTCAAAACTCCCTACCCTGCCAAGCTTGTGGTCTATTTCTCCTCTGGACCACATTCCTACTCCATGGCAGATGAGGTGAGACAGGACTTGCAGGCAAGGGGCTTGTTGGGGGATCGAGAGGCCTGTGGTTCTACGAGGACAGCCTGAGATGCAGAGAGGCCACTTAAAGCAACAGCGCAGGCTGGCAGGCCTTTGAGCTCCCTGCAACCACAGCCACTGGAGGAGATTCTTAGAAGCATACAGCAATTTTGCAGCTCCTCTGCAGTCTTTGAATGACCGTTCGTAATACAATGGTGATTATGAGGAAAATTTTCTACTCTGGTTGACCTCTCTCAGGTGGGTGTCAGCTGTGCGGTGGTAGGGGGTTGTCAGGGGGGTGGGGTGCTGGGATGAGGGGCCCAACATCCACTCTTGGACCCCCGGCTAATGCTACTGTACAAAAGGAGAGAGAGGGAAAAGGCGAGGTATTATAATGCAACCTCAGCTAGTAATAGAACTTGAAGTGCTCTCCTACAAAATTGGATCTAGAGGTTTCTTAGTGGTGGACCCTGGGTCAGGCTGAGAGCCTCATGCCAAATTTTAAAGCATGGGGGTCCATGGTCTGGGCTCCTGTGGACTCCGCTCCACCTCCCATGGCTCCCGTCCAGTACGCCTGCTCCCCTCCCGGACTATGGAACACACAGGACCCTTCACCAATAAAGTGCAACCACTTAAGGTGAAGAGATTCTACTGGACCTTTTTGAGACAGTTTGTTGGATGAAGAGACCTCCCCCGAGTTGAGCCGGGAACATTACTTTGACTGTGGGGCTGTCCCCCTCTCAGTTCTTCTATGACTGTACTTTCTCCTAACATTAATGGCTCAGTGAAGACTATGGTCTTGTTTGAAATTTCCTTCCCAGTAGGGAGGAACTGGCAGCTGGTGGCTGGTGAAACATCCAGCTACCCCCTGTTAATTGGGATCCATAATTTTAAGGGAGGTTAATTTCCCCTCATGTTATAAACAGAGGAATTAAAGTCAATAATGGAATACAAGGCGGGGGGGTTGAGGGGTAGAGAGAGGTATCCTTCCCCACTCCACCCCACCCAGATCCACTTAGCTTAGGGATGGATGGCTGAAAGGGCAACTTGGCAGGGGATTGAATCACTCTGGTGAGTTTAAGTTGGTAACAGAGGGCCCTTTTCACATCCCCCCAAGTGGGGGGCTATTATCTAGAATATTCAATTAATACTATTATATATACAACATAAGTATCGCTATACATAAGGGATGATGAAGAAGGAGGTGGGGAGAAAGACGGGGGGAATTATGAGGGGCTAAGGAAGGAGAGAGCTGTGAGATAAAGAGCATAACAATGTGGTCGTCATCACCACACGGGCAATTAAACATTATGTAAAAGGGGGGCCTCTGGTGTTTTCAGAGGTTGCCCACCATGCCCCCACTATTTCAGGCAGGTCTATCACTTTTTAAAGTGATGGCCCTGCTTTTAGGGGGCCCTAGCCCCCTTGGGGATACCTCCCCCATATTATATGGGGGACTTTACCCAGCTCCCTTGGGCCCATGTTATCAGAGACCAGGGAAAGCCTCCAGATGGGATCTTATTTCCCTTCCAAATTGGAAGTCATACTGTTTCGTGACTTTTAAAAGTAAATACTTGTTTGTTAGCTCCTAAATGAGGGAGACCGGGGGGATTAAGAGTTACAC
This sequence comes from Neoceratodus forsteri, assembly GCA_016271365.2. Taxonomy (NCBI): domain Eukaryota; kingdom Metazoa; phylum Chordata; order Ceratodontiformes; family Ceratodontidae; genus Neoceratodus; species Neoceratodus forsteri. The sequence goes on along the minus strand of CM028136.1, from coordinate 47,632,586 downwards.
TGTTAGGGTTTTTTTGTACAATAGTTCTTTTTACAAGTTGGCCAAAGTTGGGCCCTTCTCTAGGTTTTTAGGGTTACAGAAAAGAAAAGATACAGAGAAGAAACAAACACACCAAGCTTTTTGAAAATACTTCATTGTCATATGGGGTGGGGGTGTCCGGGGTCCATTGAATGCGCTGGTTGCATGGGTGGGGCGTAGGTGGCCCTTGATGGCTCTCCATTCAGTCTTCCTTTCTTCTACCTGAAAAGAAATGGCGGTGAACCCAGTAAAGATTTTTTCTGTAAATATAAATGGTCTTCATAGCCCTATAAAGAGAACCCTGTCTGATGCAATGTCTGAAAAGGCAGGCAGCTGACATATATTATTTACAAGAACCCACTGATCTGACTCCGAACACCAAAAATTAAAATGGGGGAATAGATATGAGATTTATGCATCTTCCCATTCCAGTGGTCGCGGAAGAGGGGTAGCTATATTGATCCCTACTGATACCCCCTTGAGGTTCGGGAAACAATTATAGATACCCAAGGGAGATTTGTAAGTCTCTCAGGCACACTCTACTCACAAGAGGTAACCCTAGTAAATGCATACCTGCCTCCTCAGGCATCTCTTGCTGTAATTCACTTATTTATTATTTTTTGCATCATTTGTTTATTAAGTTTTCAATATAATTGACATACATACAGACACAAATACAAACAGAGTACATAAACCTAAATTCATAACTTATATACATTAAGATCCTGTTCCATAATTAATCACATATCTAGAACCAATCAGAAAGCCATTATTCAAGCATTAATTCAGGAAGTGAAGGAGTCAGGGTCCCATCTACCTCTAGAGGCAAGTCAATGGTCGAATACATTAGCAGATTTGGCTTTAGAGCCAGCCTTCTCCCAGCATCATATTATCTGCAGCTGACAAAGAGGCTAAATATGGCTGCCATATTCTATGAAAAAGTTCCCCCTTGTCTTTGATAACATATGCCAGACGCTCCAGGGTAAGGGCTTGTAATATCAAGGCCTTCCACTGGGATATAGTGGGTCTCACTGCAGTTACCCATGTATTAGGATACAATGTCTGGCCATAAACAACACTACTCTAAGCCATCTCTGAGCAGGGGTCCCCTGCATCTTTTATTCCAAACAATAATAATAGAGGGGACAAGGGATATTGCTGCCCCACTTAGGGTTGCCACCTGTCAGGTTTTTTACCTGGTGATCAGGTTTTCAGGGTCCCTATCAGGTAATCCGGTTTTGCTCTGTGTTGGTCAGGTTTTTGAGCCATTTTGAGTGCTCACTTACTTTTGAAACAAATGTTGCCATAGTATTCATTGTTTCAGCTGCATGTCCAGCTTACAAACAAGTTCTGTTGTCAGTATAGCCCTTTGTTTGTGAAAGCTGTCAGCCTGTGAGGTGTAAAGTATGGCCATTAACACCATTAGCACTTACTTAACCTAATCTTTTCCACTGCATCTTAAAGTGGCATAGCAGCACAGCTGCCCCCACCTTTTGTAACAGTAACAGAGCCAGTTGTCTTTCACTTTCATTTGCTGGTAAACAGTTTCATCTCCAACAGAATTTAGGCATTTTAAAATGTTTTAAATTATTTTTTTTTCCTCAAGAAAAAAGTATGGTTACTTCTTTGACTTTGAAATAGTACTGTGGACATGAAAAGGAAATGGAGCCAGAAAAAGATATAAAGTACACATTACAGGAAACAGTTTCTTATGTATTATTATATACCATGTATAATGTTGTATGCTATTTGCAGTATTTCCTTTGTCCCCCCCAGATCATATCTGTAAATGATATTTCTTTTATCTCTATATGTTTATTTGGTAAACCAATGTCAATAAAATAAATACATAAGTAAATACATAACTAGGAAAAACCTAGGAATGTAACTTTAACAGGTACAGTACAGTATCTTAACATTTTTGTTGAACTGCTGCTTTAAGTGTTGTCTTTTATTGATATAACAAATGGTCTTCTAGGAGGAACAATGCATGCTGAGTCATGAAAAGGGGTGGGGCTAGGTGTGGAGCTTAGGATCCGGTTTTTGCCCCATCCAAAGGTGGCAACCCTAGCCCCACTATATCTTGTAGTTCTGTCACCACTGCCCTCCAAAAATCTTGCAGGACTGGGCAAGTCCAAAAATAATGGTAATGTGATGCTAGATTATTATTACATCTAGGACACACAGGGGATACTGCAGGGTTATATTTATGAACAACAAGTGGTGGACAATATAAGCTGTGACGAAATTTATAATAAGATTCCTTAAATTTGTTGCACAGCAGTATACCCTGGTGAAGCTGGATTAATAATTTCCAGTTGTCTTCTGATATAGAGATTTTCAGATCCCTTTCCAAGAGTGATTTAGTTTTCTGTGTCTTATCTGGAAGCCGGGTTTTACCCTCTCTAGCCATTCTCTGGATAGTACCCTTGGAGTTTTTGTGTCCCACCATTATTAGCTGCTCGAGTTGCCTCCACATGGAGTCTGAACCCTGAAGTCTGCCAATAGATTTAGTATACGCCCCGATTTGCAAATAACGAAAAAAGTGTTGATGCCCCAAACCCATCCTAGCCTGTATGTTCTCAAATGAATCTAATTCATCCCAAGTAAATAGATGTTTAAGACAAAGACTTCCTTTTGCCTCCCACTCCCGATAGCCCGTATCTTCCAAACCCGGAAGGAAAAAAGGATCCCCCCACCAGTAAGAGCAGTGCGTCTTCCTGTCTGATACCCCTCTGTTTAATCATCCCCCTCCAGCTTTCTAAAACAGCCTTAACCATGGGGTTAGGTTCAGGCAAACTGAGGTATGCCTTCTAGCCTTTAATGGATAAATAGGCAGAAATCCTTCCCGGGCATCCCCTCTCTTCTAAATCTAGCCATCCAGCCTCCCTGGGCCTACCAACCAAATCTTGTACATATCGGCATTGGATGGCCGCATGGTAAGCCTCCAGGTCCGGAGATTGGAGTCCACCCTTCTCAGTTGGGGCTTTTAATCGAGCCAAACCTACCTAGGTCGTTTTCCCCACCAGATAAAATCAGAGAAAGCTTTTTCCCCGTCTTTTTATATCAGCCCTTCTTAATCCTATATGAAGCATTTGTAAACTATAAAGTATCCTGGGTAGGACATTCATCTTAATTAAGTTTATCCTACCTAGCCATGTGATACGGAGATCATGACATCTAGTCAAATCTGAAATTATTATTTGCAGGAGTGGGGTATAATTAAGGTTATACAGAGCTCCAATATTCCTTCCAATTCTAATACCCAGATATGTGAAGGCCTCCTGAACAGATTTAAAGCCCCATTTTGACCTCTGCAGGCCTTCCCCAATGGCATGTCCCCCTACTCTCATTTCCTCCGACTTCTCTAGATTTAATTTGTAGCCTGAGAACTTAGAAAATTGATCAATCAAATCTTGGAGAACAGGCATAGACTGATTCGGTTTGGTTACATATAGCAAGATGTCGTCCGCGTACAACGACAATTTGCTCTCTCTGCCTGTCTTACCTAGTACCCCCATGATCCCAGGGTGCGCTCGAATGGCAATAGCCAGAGGTTCAAGCACCATAGCAAATATGAGGGGAGACAGAGGGCACCCCTGCCTGGTACCTCTACCCAATTCAAAACTATCAGAGAGAGTGTCATTGGTTAGGACTCTAGCCCTAGGATTTTTATACATCTGCTGTACCAAGCCTATGAAACCTTCACCCAGACCAAACCGTGCCAACACCTCCATCACATATGGCCATTCCACTCTGTCAAACGCTTTTTCTGTGTCCATTGACAGGATATGCACCGCTTCCTGATTAGTCTTTGCCCCCCATACTACATTCAGAAGAGTTCTCATATTATGATAGGAATACCTATCTCAGATGAACCCGGTTTGGTCTGGGTGGATGAGTCCCGGCAACAACTTATCCAGCCTATTAGACATAATCTTGGCCAGTATTTTAGAATCACAATTTAAGAGGGATATTGGTCTGAAGAAGGCACATTCAAATAAATCTTTCCCTGTCTTTGGAATCAAGCATATTGTTGCCTCTCCCCAAGACTGTGGCAATTCTCCCCCCCTCTTCTCTAGCTTCTCTAAATACTGCCTCTAAATGTTCTACTAATTGAGTTTGCATAACCTTATAATATTCGGCTGGAAAGCCATCTGGTCCACTGGTTTTCCCTCTCTTTAGGGCTGCAATGGCTTTGAGGATTTCCTCTCTTGTTATTGCAGCGTTCAGCCATGTTCTCTGTACCTCTGTAAGCTGTGGCAGCGTAATTTTATTCAAAAATTCCGTCATTCCCTTATCTCTTCCCCATTTGAGAGTAATAGAGCTCTTGGTAAAACCTTCTAAACCTATACCCAATTTTATCTTTCTGGAGTGTGCCATCTTCCCCTTTAACAGCATGTATCAAGTGCATTCCTTTTTTCCCTCTTATTAAGTTAGCCAGCATAGTGCCAGTTCTATTTCCCCACTCACAAAAATGTTTCCTGACAAACAGGCAGGTCTTCCGCGTCTCTCCTATCAGAAGGTTATTTAATGCTTCCCTGGTCCCTATCAAAACTCCCTGGTGTTTGAGTTTGAGGGTAGCCGGGTACAACATGTAGCATTCATCTTCAACCTCGTGCAACTGCGCCATCACAGGATTGAAAGCCTGACGGTGCTTTAACAAGCATGCCAAATAATCCTGGGAGAGAAATAGTCGATGACCCTCATATTGGAATCCAGGATGCTCCCGATATGCCTTGAAAATGGCTTCTCTATCATGGTAGTTATGAAACCTCACGATTATTTGTCATGGAGGCTGGTTTGGTGCAGGTTTTGGCATGACTGCCCCATGGGCTCTCTCAAGCTTCAGGAGGCCATTTTTAGGAGAGAGGCTGAGTAGCTCTGGCAAACTCTTAGCACAGAAATCGATTACATTCCGTCCCTCCATCCCCTCTGGGAGTCCTCGCAGTCGCAAGTTTAACTGGTGATGATAGTTCTCCTGATAGTCAAAAAGTTCTTTAAATTCCTCTAACTCCTTTTGTAATGCAATGATTTGTTCTGGTAGAGGGGCTGCTGTGTCCTCCAGATCAGAAATCCGTTGTTCGGCTTCGTTCAGCCTGGTGGCATGGGTAGCATGTAAGTCAACAAGTTCTTGTAGTTTTTGGTCCAAATTAGTGGCAAGCCTGGTCAGTTTAGACTCCAACCCAGCTAGAACTTGTTGGGTAATTTCACGGCCTAAAGCACTGACTTCCCCAGCCGAGACATATGGTCTGCATTCTCCACTTGTGAAGTCGGTGGTTGCTTCTTTTGTTTTTTTGCAGTAGTGCGCGAGTTTTTCGCCGCAGTGGAGACCACATATTCATCCATCCTGTGCTTCTGTAGATTTCCCTTGGTTTTAACTATCTTTTACTATGATTTTGGCAGCTTATTTCTTTTTTTTTGCAGCAGTTCGAGGAGTGAGGTAAAAATGCGTCTTTAGTCTAGTCGGCTAATTAGCGCCCACATTCACTCATTTTTAAACAAGGTTATAGATGCCCTCTATGGTACCCTAATAATGGTGGGGGGGACTTCAACGTGGCTCTGTCCCTCAACTAGATTCCTCATCACCACATGCCTACAGATCCTCTAGTGCTCTTAAATACTTGAGGGGGAACACTTTCTCACCTGGGAATAGACGATGTTTGGCGGAAGCTCTTTTCCACAAACCCAGGCTTCACATACTTCTCACCACGTTTACAGACATATTCTCAATTGGATTACTTCTTTATCTCCTGTGAACATTTATCTCTTATTCAGGACCTAACACTGGGACCATGTATTTTATCTGATCACCACCCTTTGTCCCTTAAAATAAATTTGGGGAAATCCCAAAAATCGAAAATGTGGTGACTCAATCCATCCCTACTAAGGGATCCAGAATATATAGAATTTATAAACATTAAAATCCCTCAAATCCTAAAAGAAAATGATTCTGGAGACATTTCTGACCGTATCGTATGGCCCATATGATAGGGTCAGAAATGTCTCCAGAATTCATTCTTTACATAGATATACAGTTCTATAAAAGCGGTAATTAGAGGTGAGACTATAGCTTTTTCATCTAGGAAAAAGCAAAAGCTAGAGGCGTCCTATAACTATTTAGTCGAACAACTACATTCCTATCAGCTTTTATATAGGGAAGCTGACAAGATACTACAGAGGACGATTAGGGAGACAAAACAAGAAATACAGAAAATCATGGATCTAAAGGTACTACAAACCCTCACATATTTAAAACAGTCTAATTATGAGAGCGGGGCTAAGGGCTCTTGTATGCTTGCCCGTAAACTCAGAGATAGGAAACGAGCTGCAACTATTCTTAAAATCAAACATCCAGGTACGAAAAAACTCTTGCACACAGACAAACATATTCATTCGGGCTTTCTCTCTTTCTACCAGCCTCTTTATATCTCCCCTACTGGCCCTTCTTTATCAGATGAAAGAAAAGCTTTTCTCTTATAACTCTCTCTTCCTAAGCTATCGGACTCTCAGCGCTTATCTTTAGAAGCTCCAATCAGTCCAGACGAGATCCTGTCCTACAGTAAGGCCCTCAAACCAGCTAAATGCCCAGGCACTGATGGTTTTATGGCTGAATGGTACAAAAAATTCTCAGAACTCCTCCTTCCTTCTCTCTTACTTACCTTTAGGGCCATAGTGGAGGGTGAACCTCCCCCCCGGTGGAGATATGTGACACTGACTCCTATTCCCAAACCGAATAAATATACAGTGGATACATTCTCTTATTGTCCAATCTCCATTTTAAACGTGTATTATTTATTTAATTTTTCTTTTGCAATTGTTTAACCAGGAGTAGCACACTAAGCTGAAAGCTTGTTTACAGGCTTAACCTGGGAGCACAGGGAAGTAAAGTGACTTGCACAGGGTCACACATTATGCAAGTGGGGGCTGTGGGATCCAAACCTAGGTCTCCAGATTTGCAGCTCAGAGCCTTAAACCACTGTGCTATACTGCCTCCTGATTATAAAATATATATGGCAATGTGGGTTTCAAGATTGAAAACGCTCCTCCCGAATCTTATCCATCCAGATCAATCAGGTTTTATTAAACGTCAAAGCACCACAGATAATATTAGATGCACCATGCTACTTTTAGAACATGTTCATTCTAGACAAATCCCTTTAGCCTTATTAAGCCTAGACACTGAAAAGGCTTTTGATAAGAGTCTTGTGGAGCTTCCTCTGGGATACTCTTGTAGCTTTTTCTTTCCTTAACTCCTTTCTTTCCTGGCTTCAAAACGTATAGTCCCAACCCAAGGCTTACATTTGGAATATTATCAATGGTGCCCTTCCCCCCTTCTTATCACAACAGGGTACTTGGCAGGGCTATCCCCTTTCCCCACTCCTATTTGCTATGTATTTAGAACCCATAGCAGCAGCCCTGCATTTGGACCCTCATATAGTGGGGGGCCGGGTCCTTTGGGACAAAAAACATATAAGGTTCCCCCTTTGCGAATGATGTTCTTCTAACTCTTCTCTCTCCCAAACTCTCTATACCCGCAGCATGGGAAATCTTCCAGAAATATGAAAGACTAGCTAATTTTAAACTAAACATAACTAAAACAGAAGCATTAATGCTCTATTATCAACCATCTAGTACTTTAAGAGGACCTCTCCCCCTGAGATGGCGATGCACCAAAGTTAAATACCTCAGAATACACATTCCTATCAATATGATACATCTGGAATTAATAAATTATGAACCCTTAAAACTTACCTTTTTACAGTGTATAGAAACAATACGCATGAATATTCTCCCCAGATATTTCTTTCAGAATGTCCCAATCTTCCCAGAAAATTACTATTTCAAATCCTGGAATAAAGCTTTTTCCTCTTTTATCTGGGATGGCCAGAGACTGAGGATACGTTTTCTCTACTATGCCTTTCCCTGGATCGGGGTAACCTTCCTAACCTAAGGTTTTTTTTTTTTTTTATTTTCATCTTTATCCCTCCTTACTGCCTCCGGTGCCCCCTCCTTCCGTCCGCTCATGTCCCCCCGGTACCTACCTTCAGGGATCTGCCCCTAGAGTGCCCAACCTCCTCTCCTCTGCACATCGGGGTCTGTCCTATCGGTGGTCCGGGCGGACTTAGGGCGGACTTCATCTAGGGCTGCCGGAGGGTATTTCCGGTTTTCTCCCCTGACGTCCCCGCTCCCCAGGGCGCCTTGGCTAGGGCGTCGTCCCGAGTGGTAGCGTGCTTACGCCACGCAGACCCTCATGCGCCGGAGCGTCCCCTCTCCGACTCCGACAAGCGGGCCGCCTCCACCCTTCCCTCTGCGGTGCTTCCACGGCTATGGAAGAGTGTAGAGCGATCGCGCTCTTTGTAGCCACCCCTGAGGAGGAGAGCATCCGTTGGGGCGCTCAATCCTCCTCCCCGCCGACCCCGACCGCAGAGTCGTTCCTCAACCGGGTCGCGGCGTGGTACGAGGTGTGGCGTCTAGCGCCTCAACCCTCAGCGCCACCGGGCCGGCTCTAACCTAAGGTTCTATGCGACAGCTGCCTTCTTAAAAGTTCTCATAATCTGGCTCTTGTCGACTATCCACTGTGACTGGAAAGATATTGAGTTTTTAATTAATGGCCTTTATGCTATTGAAAAGATGTTTTTTGCCTCTTTAGAACGAGCACCCCCTTGGGACTATACCAAATTCACTGCCCAAATCATGAAGATCTGGCATAAGATTAAACAAAAAAAAAGCTCTAGAACAAATATTGTTCTTCTTCACACTATTATAAGCTGACAAAAATTTTCTCCCTGCTAATTTCGATACCACTTTAAACTCATGGAGGAGACTGGGCCTCAGTTATTATTATCAGTTCCTTAACAATTCTGGTATTATTCCCTTTCCCTACTTACAAAATATCTGTTCTCTTCCTGAGACCGAGATATATTTTGCTATACTCAGGTGAGAAACTATATTTTAAGGCAGAAGGAGATTGCAGCTTGTTTCCCCTTCCCTCTTCTAGCCCTATGAATTTTGCTTAAAGATACACTGGGAGGCAACCCATGGGGAAAACTGATCAGCCACATATGCAGAATATTAAGAGACTCTCTGGGTGATACTTTGTTATCAATATTAGAAGCCTGGAACAAGGAGTTGGAGCTAGAGGTCCCCTTTTCATTATGGAAGGAGGCAACTTTGAAAGCTATTAAAATTACCTCTTCTAATATATGGAGGTAATTTGCATGGAAATCTCGATCTTGATACTTTCGTTCTCTGGTGATATTCACAAAATACCTTCCTACCTCCTATGGCTTCTTTTGGAGGGGTTGTAACTGTAACCTAGCCGACTTAGGCCACATTTTTTGATTTTGCCCTAAATTAACACCATTCTGGAATGTCCTACAGCTTGAACTGGGAGAAAATATTAAACTGACAGCAGAGGTGGTTGTTCTGTCTATTTACCCCCACCCCATAGACCACGATGGGACCATACTCTGCTCCCATTGTATATATTAGCAGCCCGGAAGGCTATAACTCAAAAATGGATGACCAACTTGATACCTTCAGTTGTAGTCTGGCGCCAAATAATTATGGAAATTTATAATTTAGAACACTTCACAGACAAACTACATAATAATCTCCCTTCTTTTGAAATAAAATGGCGCAGATGGGCATTTCACATATCTTCAAAAGTTCCAGAATTTGTCCACTGAATAGATAATTAAGTAAATGCTTTTCTACAACCCCCGAATCCTTCCTCCTATGGGAGGGGGGTAAAGGGGGAAAACTAAGAGATGAGGGGGGACCACATAGCTCTTTAAAAGTATGGAAGATGGGCCAGCTGCCTGCCTTGGAAAGAATTAAAGGTTACTATTAGATCAGACAGGAGGCTACTTATCATAGAAAAGTGTGTGTTATTAATTACAGTGAGGTCATTTACCTCTTAATTTTGTATAGTGTAATTCCAATCAGTTACTGGTATATGATATGGACAAATCTGAACATGTAGAATTATGTCTCTGAATAAAAAAAGAAGTAAAAAAAGTCTGTAAATTTGATTTTGATCATTGAACAGAACAAAAAAATGGCAAGATTTTTTGTTTTCAGTTCAGCGGGGGACTGTCACTCTGGTGTAAAAAACATATACTATATAAAATAAAATATGGGAAACCACACACAACTCAGCATGTGTTTCTATCTTGGGGTTGAGATGACAGCATGGACCTCTCGAGCTTTGCTTTTGAGGTTCATATGCTGTCATCTCAACCCCTTGATGGAAACACAGCCTTGTTGTGTATGGTTGCCCGTACATTATTCTCTATATTTTAGCTAGTGACATCAGTAACAGTGACATATAAAAAAAAATATTGTTGTTACTGTTGTCATAATGGATATTTTTAAGGTTACTGTGATCATAATGGAATACTGAACCAATCAGAGAACAGCTTTCACAATGCTGATGACATCACAATGTCTAGTGCAGCACTGAAGCCAGCTGTTAAAATCAAAGAAAAAATGCAAAATCTTCAGAAAAACTGCTGATGTAAATACTATAACTTAGAAACTACTGTTGTATATATCAAATATACAATAGCCTGACTCAAAAATAGGCAATTTATCATCACTTGTGAGTGGGCAGGCCTTTCATAACTCATTCGCGGCTCTGCACTTGCGAGTTATGGTCCTGCCCCCTCACACTTAAGGAAAAATTGCATATTTTGACTCAGCCTATTGCATCTACAGACATATGAATATAACCCCCCCCCTACAAATTGGGGTTTACTATAATGTTTTCCTGGGCCCTTAATGCCCACTGCCAGGCTGGTGTCCCGTCCTAGTGTGATTCTTTTTTTCAAACTTATTTTTTATTTGCTTATGTAATAATGCATTACACAGTATTATATCAGGCAGGCACATATAGAAATTATCTACCATAGATAGATGACCACATTTTTACAGTAGTTCTGAAGTAGAGCACCCCTGTCCTTGTTACAGCACATGGGGGTTTGCAGATCTTATCAACATTTATACCCCCCAAATTTCCATGAACAAGGTTCCTGTAATTAAAATTACCCTTATACTTAGCCATTGCTGCCATGAGAAGAAAGAACATGCATATTTTTAAAACTCAATGTGCCCCCTCTTAAAGGGTTGAACATCCCATCTTCAAACATTGGTAACTTAATTAATTCTTTACAGCCCTCTATGTAGCCATGACCCAAACAGAAGGAAAACAACAAAAAGACAGCAGTCTTATATATTTGTTCTTTTAAATGCAGAGAAAAATTTAAACTAAGCCATGTGCATTGGCTATCGTGAAGCTTTGTAAATAACAATCAGTTTTTTAGTCAGATTAACAAGTTAAGTAGTTTTTAAACAGGTAACATTACATATTAAACATATAGTTGTGGAGGCGCTCTCTAGCTCCACAAACGGGAGATAGGACCAACGGGAAATATCACTTGCACCACAAGGCACCATTTAATCTCATCCTCGTAGTAAGCAGAAATTGCCACACACATTTAATATTCCACAGAAACCACTAGAGATATGAACACAAAGTAAAAACATCCCATTTCCAATTATTTGCCTTCGGATTATCCCTGTCTAAACCACAAAACACCTCATTTTAAAACTGAGACCTGTACAATACTTCAGTCCCCTTTCGATTCAGAAGTTGCCTCATGAACACCAAAACTGCTTCTTGATTTTGTCTGAAAAGTTTAGCAGCTTCTGAGACACCTGAAAATTGGTAGGTCTTACCGCCATGCACAATTCTGAGGCTAGCAGTATAAGGAGTACAAGTTCTGGAGACACGCTTGCACCCCCATCAAAACGTTACGCCACATCCTTGTGGCATAACTTAAGTCTGGGAAAAAATGTGCTTTGTACTCCTGCCAGGTGATCGGGCTCAAGGATTTCACCTGTTGCAGTATGCTATCCCTTTCCATTGAGGTGCGTAGTTCTATCATGACTCTGCATGGAACCTGGTCTCCAGTTGCCGCTGTCTACCTGCTACCACAAGGCATGATCCTGTAAGCTTTAAGGATTGCAAAATATTTTGATTTGCAACACTTCTTTAAGTCATTCTTGCAAAAAGGGTATAGGGTGGTCCCCTTCGGGATGCTCTGGAAGACCAAGCACTCAGATGTTATTAGCATGAATAGTGTTTTCAACATTCTCCAGACGCCGACTTAGTAGGCTGTTCTCCTTAGCAAGGCCTGCGGCCACCGCAAGGGCCTTATCTGCATACTTTTTAGCCCCCTGCATCTCTTTGGCCAGCTTTCCAATTTTTAAGTTCACTTGCCTTAGTGCTGAGTTGTACTCCTCTGTTTTCTTGTCTAGGCTTTGAATAGCCTTCAGCAATGCTGCATTGGTCGGTTGTGGTCCTGTTTGGTCCTTGGGACCCGTGTAAGAATCTTTGCTACCACTCTGTTTAATCTCCTTCAGTCAGGCTCCTTCATACTGGTGCTTGTTTTGTTTCCCCAGACCATTTCTGCTGCTTGCTAATAACCAAACAGGACAAATTTGGTATTGTTTAAAAGCTTGTAGTTTTTTTCTTTCTGCTAAATATTTCTATAAGACTTCAGCTTTATGGAAAGTATAATTTTTTATCAATTTTCTCGCTCATTTGGAGATCCACAGAAAAAGGCTGTTCTCAGCTCAGCTGCTAGCCCCCCTCCCATGTGATTCTGTGTATTTTTATATTAAAGATAGAGAAGTTTGTCTAACTTGCTTTGATTGCAGCTCGATCATTTGGATGGAAGCCACCATTCTGTGTCCTGGACTACCAGTATTTGGACCAATCAAACCTCTGGGTTCCCCAGAGGTCTTGTGGGAAGAAAAACAGTAGTTTTTGTAGTTTTAATGTTGGCGCCTAAATTGGCCTGGAGGGGGGAGCCCAAACTGTGACTGCCAGCTCCTTCAGCCAACCGAATGCCAGGATTTACAAGGGAAATCCCCTGAGAGACCAGAGACAGTGGATCAGTTAGAGTTGGAGGCTGAAGTATGAACAGCTCGAGCTTTTGAGCAGTTGCTCCCAGAAGGAGCATAGGGGAATCGGCTGGGAGAAGCTCAACTTGCTTCCCTGCCACTTTTCTCCGGCACCAAACGGCCTGATTGCAGAAGTCGGACCTGTCCGATTTCCAGTTTTGGAACTGCAGCAGAAGAGAAGAAATGTTTGTTAGTACAATTTGCGATTTGGACCAAAGACTTGCAAAAGAAGTGATTGGTCCAGCTTGTGAGTGGATCATACCCGGATCAAAAGGTTTGTGCAGTAAAGCTGTTATTTGCAACCGGACTGTATCCAAACTGTTTACCAAAATTTGTGGTTGATTTAAATGTGCTAAATGTGTCTTGTGGGTCGAGATTTGGTTCCCCACGACTGAATATGTTATGCCAGCTGGAGGCTTCACCAGCAGAAGATCACGAACTTAACCAGAGCTGTTCACCCTGCCTGGACCCTGACATTTTGGCATAGGCCACTACTACTGCACCAGAGACTGTTTCAGCGAGAGACCGGCTTGGGGATTCGGCCCCCTGCCCTACAACATCATGCAGGTTGTGACCATCAGGAGGTGTGTCATGTCAGCCCAGCTTCCCCTGCCCATCAATCATCACCATGAGGTCTACATATTACCAGTCCTGCATCGAATTTCTGATAGCGTGAGTACAATCAGGGTAGCACCCTGCAACAGGGGTTCAAATCATCTGTGGTACCATCTAATTGTTTTCTCATCCTTGGGTTTCTTAAAGACTGAACCATCCAGCTCGGGATTACAAATAATCACTTGTCACTGTGCATATTAACTGACTTTCTTTCCATTAAGGGTCCCATCAAACAGCTGCAATGCTGGCCAACCCCAGGCAATGCTTCAGGCTAGCCTGCATGACAATCTGGGTACCCCATGTTGTTAAACTGTATTTTTGGGACTTAAAGTACATGCCAGAAAAGCCTGATTCAAATCAGATTGCTAATCATTTGACTAGATTCAAGCCCCTCCCTTGTTCATGTCCCCTTAATATATCTGATTGCCTTTTTCATGTGTAACCTGGCTAGTGTGCATATTATTAGTTGGGTTATAGTATTAAGATTGTACTGCTGTATTGCTAACCTTATTTTCCAGGGGATCTCCAGGGCAGTTGCCGCAGGTCCAGCCCTGGTGGTGAGAAGGGTGTGAGCACATTATTACTACTGCCTATTGATTGTGAATTTACCACTGTGTTGTATCTTACGCTGCTAGGAGGGTTGGTGGGTGGTTATAGCTTCCCAATGGGCTATACCAGTGCAGACAAGCAACTGCAGTACCATTTCTCTGGGTGGAGGAACCTTAACAGTGAACTCAGACCCTCAATCTGTGTATAACCATACAGGCAGGGGTAGTAGCCCTTAGAATAGTGCCACCTAGGAGTTACATAAACATGCAAATAAGCCTGCAGAAGAAGGCCATTTGATCTATCTAATCTGCTCGTATTGCAGGTTCCACAGCCCCCTTCCCACTCCTACCATCCTCCCTAACCATGATCCATACCTTCCCCTTATGCCTATCCCAGCCTCTCTTGAAGCTGCCCACTGTCTTCAACGAGACCACCTCTTCTGGTAGAGCATTCCAAGTTTCCACCATCCTCTCTGTGAAGAAGTGCTTCTTGACCTCCCTCCTAAACCCCCCTCCAGTTTAAGACTGTGCCCCCCATGTTATGGTTGCTACTCAGCTTAAAGAAACCCTCCTTATCCACCTTATTTATCCCTTTCAAGGATTCCACCATGCCACTGCGACACGAAGTGTGTTGAACGGCATTACCTGTCTGAGAAAGCAAGTGTTTTATGCAGGAGACTTTGACCCGCACCCCTCATTGGGGGTCTGCTCCCACACCCCGTGGAATATAGAGATACTAACTCTGAGTCGGAGTTGATTTGGGGAGGGGGAGATATCCCCAGAGACAATAGTTTTGGGAATACCAGGGACCATTGCAATGAAGTGCCGATTTTGTTGCTGTAATGGTCTTGTGCGGTATTCCCGTTGCTGTTCGAATGTGATACCCCTTTCAAGTACTTGAAGGTCCCAGTCATGTCCCATCTCTCTTTCTTTTCCTCCAGGGAGTACATGTTCAGTGCCCTCAACCTCTGCTCATATGCCTTACCCTGCTGACCCACCATCATATTTGTAGCCCTCCTCTGGACTTTCTTCAGCAGGTTTATGTCCTTTTTGGGTGTGGGCACCAGTACTGAACTCCATACACTAGATGTGACCTCACCTGTGACCTATACAAGGGCAGTATAACCTCCTCTCTCCTACTACTGGTCCCTCTAGCTATGTATCCCAATATCATGTTTGCCCTTGCTGCTGCTTTCTTGCACTGCATGGAGTACTTCAGGTCACTAGGGATCACTCCCAGGTCCTTCTCCTCCTCCTCTAATGCAGATACCTGGACTCCACCCAGGTAGTACTCCGTCCTGGGATTCTTAACTCTAGTGTGTATAACTTTGCATTTCTTGGCATTGAAGCCAAGCTGCCAGACCCCAGACCACCTCCCCAGCTTTTCCAGATCATCCTGTAGGTCCTGTATCCCTTCAGCTGTTTCAACTCTCCCGCAGAGCTTGGGGTCATCCATGAATGGGCACATTCTGCCCTTAACCCAGTCCATCCTATTGTCACTTAGAATGTTCAGGTACCCTCTGCCTGCTGCTAGAACACCTGTGTTCCTGAAGGGGTTTTAGGTCTGCACCATTCATACATACAGACTGTGCTTAAACCTACATATCTTAAAAACCATACATCCAATTTTAAAACTGTAAAAAGAAAAGTTTTTCAGGACAAAAAGTTTTTGAAAATGGGTGAGATCTGGTAATGTCTATGTAACTGGATTTAATGTTGTGTAAGGTTGTTTTCATATTTTAATAAATTCTGATGATTTTATCTAAATATAATTATGCTCTGTTTACTTAGTCATGCAAAAATATTACATTTCTATAAAACTGTTGGTTAAAATTGTTAAAAACATACAATAAACATTTGTCATTGTCTAAATATAAATTTTGCAAGGTGTGTTACCATTTTTTTTTAGTCAGAAATCAATATTGGAATCTCTTTTTATTACAGCTTGAGTTTTTGTTCCACTCCACTGGTTGGAATTTTTGCAGTGTTTAATTCTTCTTACCCACTGATTTTAGTTTATGAATCTGATTATCATTTTTTTTGTTTTTCCCCTAGTTTAGTAAGAACATATTTACACAGTACCTTGGACATATCAGGAAGTGATGCAGGCAGGAAGTGCTTTGTGAGGTCAAGTGATGTAAATAGGAAGAACACTTCGAGTGTAGGTCAGTGAGCTGACACAGGAAATGGATACATTTTTTAGTGCTGGAGGTCTCTTGATGATTAATTGCATATTTGCTGTAGTTAAAATGTGTAATTTCGTTGAAATAAACTATTTTATTTTATTTTTGTAGTAAAATCCCATAATAAGTACTGGAAACTGTATTTTATGTGTGCTGTTTGCTTTATCATACTGTAAATGAAGCATGATGTTGTTCATGTAAAGGTTCACAGTCTTTCAGTAAACATCATGTTACATAAATGTGTGTTTTTATTTAATTTCCTGGCATAGTTCATTTTTTGGGGGGTTGTATTATGGGATGGTTTAAGGTGAGGGAATGACTGTATGATGAAGCACTGTGTGTTAGTGGCGGGGGCGGGATTTGTGTCCTGCATTCATAATACATGCTCAGATGCACTTCATATGTTCTGGGGAAATGGAGAGGGGGCTGTATGCATGTAATAATGGTGCTAACAGACACTTTAGATACATTATGGGTATACGTATAGGATGATGAAGTTGCTGAAAAGGCACTGGTAATTTGGAGTATACTGTGTCATGGGGAAGGTGGTGGGTGTGCCTGTACCAAGGAATGATGCTCATAGGCACTGCAGTCATTTTGTGTCATGAACTGGCACCCGTCCTTGGGGTATACTCAGTTGTAGGGAAGTAGGTGGGGCTGCCTGCACCTGGTAATGGTGTTCATATGCCATGCAGAAACATTGTGGGTACACATACAGGGTGATGACACGGGCACCTGTAAAGGTTGTGTACTATATGCTGTGTCACACGGTTTGCCTGCACACATGTGATATGTTGCAGCATTCAGTATGGCGCACTGTGTGGGTGGGAAGGAGTGTGGGTATGCCTGTACCATGGAGTGATGCTCATTGGCGCACATGTGTACTATGTGTTATGTTTCACTTGAATGGACTGTATAAGTCATACACTGGCACTGATCACATCACAGTGCATCAGAGGTAAGGGCTGGTCTGAAGCATTATGAACACAAGGGACTAAACAAGTGGTTGTGGAGTGATTCGAACTTGAATATAACATTACAGTGCATCTGAGGGTAGTGTTGGAATGAATTCCTGATGTGCACAATGCACTACACCATGGTGACTGAGGAGGGATCCATATCAGTAATGCACATCACAGAGTGTCAGAGATAAAGGTTGGACTGAAGACTGATGAACAGATGGACTAAATCAGTGACTCTGGTGGGATCTGAACCTGAACAGCACTTTACAGTGCAGTAGAGGTTGGGGCTGGACTGACACCAGATCAGTCAATGGACAACACCATTGGCTGTAGAGGGATCTGAACCTGAAATGCACTTCACTGTTCACTACAGTTTGGGGCTCAACTGACGCATGATAAGAAGATAGATCTTACAAGTAGCTGTGGAGGGATTTGAACCTGAAGAATACTTTACAGTACATCAGAGATTGGGGCTGAACTGATGTCATATGAATTGATTGACTACACCAGTGGATGTGGAGGGTTTCGAACATGAAATGCACTTCACAGTGCATTATGGGATTGGTCTGGGCTGATGCATGGTAAGTAGATGGACTACACCATTGGCTGTGGAGGAATCTGAACCTGAAATGCACTTCACTGTTCACTACAGTTTGGGGCTCAACTGATGCATGGTAAGGAGCTAGATCTTACAAGTGGCTGTGGAGGGATTTTAACCTGAAGAACACTTTACAGTGCATCAGAGGTTGAGCCTGGACTGATGTCATATGAGTCGATTGACAACACCAGTGACTGTGGAGGGATTCAAAACTGATTTGGCATTTACAGTGCATCAGAGATTGGGGCTGGACTGATGCCAGATGAGTTGAAGTCAACACCATTATTTTTTCATTTTAAACAATCAGCAACTGTGTATTAGGAAGAAAACTCAAGTGCAGAGCATGAGACAAACATGCTACTGACCCTAACCCACTTATCATCCATAACGCAGGGAGCAACATGCCACACAGATTTTAACATAGCCGTAATCCGAACATAAACTCTTTAAAAAGTAACAAAAGTTGCTGAATTCATGTGACCTCATCTAGTACATGCACAGGAAACACTCTCTTCCATCGGGAATGCCAGCCGGATCCATAAGATGTGATCACACAGGATGACCAGAAATTATCCCAAAATGAACAAAGTGACAACTATGAAAACTTTTATCATAAATAAAAATAAAAACAAATAAAGTACATACAGATTACAAATCAAGGTTTTGGCACCAAAATGAAGTGAGTATTTTAGGATGAGAGCAGCAGCTCCATCTTGAAACTAAGTTTCCAGTCACCACGCTCTTCCTGCACCAGTGTGCGCTCTGACTAGTTAATGGAAATAGTGACGTGTACAATAAGCATAGAGGAAGGATGGCAACATTGAGGATCAATACGACCAAATGGTGCCGCACTACAGAACTAGGGCGGGTGCAGGTGAGGGCTGCGAGCCCTAACTGAAACATCAAAAAAAAATTAAAAATCACTGTACACTCCAGAGCCCGGAGAGCCACTTTCCCTCCAGTGATGGCTGTAAAAAATACGGGTCCTTGCTTGAATGCTAAATAAGGATTTAGTCTAACTTTTCAGGCACATACATTGAATAGAATAGTGGAAGACACAACAAAAAGATCTGTGCGCAGGTTCCCTGGTGCTTCGACAACTAAGGCTTCATCAGGGGGATGGTGCCTGCATCTAAGACAATCCCTTTATACCAATTAAATTCAGAATTGATGATGTCAGAAAATCTGACCAGTCACAGAGCTCGATTTTTAAATACAGAAATATTCAGCTCATTTCGTGGTATTAATGGACTAATAGTTATAACAATCATGATATCAGTAACAACATGTTATTGTAGAAAAATACCCCAAAAGGCATAAAAAAATACATCAGAAGTGGTGACGGACAATCGGATTGCTCGAATAAAAAAAATATAAGTTATGAAATAAATTATAGTGTCAACCTGATCAGCTTAACATGTTACACTAAAACAAGATGATTTGTTGTTACAAGACAAACTAATGGCAGAATGAACATAATAAACATTTTTCACAGCACATGCAAAAAAATAGTAAATTTATTTATGTATGTATTATGGCTTGTTTTCTCAAAAATAGCCAATGGGAACGCATATTATATTAGGTAAAATCAGTAAGGCTACGATGTTCCCTATTGGCTGGTACAACTCAATTCATCAAATGTAAACAAATGCTCAAGCTGCACCAAGAGAAAGACATGGACGCCAATCAGCGTCATCAGGCACTACAGCACATGATTTAGGACGCCATATGGCGTCATCAGGAAAAAGAGGTATGTTTTTTATGATGCCATATGGTGTCATCAGGATGGAATGAGTTAATTAATACCATCCCCAATGTCATTGGTGAAGACATTGAACAACACTGGCCCCATCACTGAGCCCTGCGGGACCCCACTGGTGACCTCTCCGGTGCCAGATAACTGTCCCCCCACAACCACCCTCTAGGTTCTGTTCCTCAGCCAGTTTTCCACCCATCTGGCCATCTTATCCCCAACCCTGAGATCTGCCTACTTCCTGAACAACCTTTTGTGGGGCACAGAGTCAAAGACCTTGCTGAAATCCAGATAGAAGATATCTACCGCTTGGCCCCTGTCTACTGTCTTAGTGACCCAGTCAAAGAAGTCAATCAGATTCGTTTGACTTGATTTCCCCCATGAACCTGTTCTGCCTCACACCCTGAAGACCATGCTCCGCTAGATAGTTTACCAACCTTTCCTTAAGTATGGTCTCCAGGAGCTTGCAAATGGTTGAAGTCAGACTGACCAGTCTGTAATTCCCTGGGTAATCCTTGGGACCGCTTTTGTGAAGAGGCACTGCATGTGCTGTTCTCCAGTCCTGCAGCACCACACCTGACCCCAGTGAACTATTTTTTTTGTCCCGGCTATCTTCCTCCTGCCAGAGGTTTTGGTGCCCCGCTCCGCTCACTGCCCCCCATCCCCAGGCTTGCTCCCTGGCTTGCCCCCCCAGGGTGGGATCACAGGAGCGGGACCCCTCTGGCAGGCTTTTATCTGTAGCAGGAGTGGCGGCAGAGGCAGGGGCCATCATTAGCGTCCAGCATTATTTTTTTGTACGTTTATCCCTGGGGGTTGGGACATGCAATGATGCCAGCGTCTGCCCCGGACCCCCCTGACATGTGTCACCAGCCGCAGTGGTACCCCCAGCCTCCACCACAGGTCCAAATTGTGCTGGACACTCTTCCCTCTCCCCCCAGAGAAGGAGAGCAATCCCCTGGGATGCTCAGTCCTTCTGCCCCACCATCCAGCCCTCTGACTCCCGAGTCCAACCCCGAACCTGGGATGTCAGTGCCACCAACGGATGCCTTGCCACTGTGCCAATGAATTATTAAATAGGCCTGCAAGTGGCCCTGACAGCTTCTCAGCCAGTTCCCTTAGTACCCTTGGATGTACTCTGTCTGGGCCTGTTGATTTGTCCACCTTCAATGCTAGCAGCCCCTCCCTCACTCTATCCTCCTCTATCACTACATCTGTGTTCCCCTCCCACCGTGCTTCTCTTCTCCCTCCTGAAGGCACTGATCCGTCTTTCTTTCTGGTGAAGATGGAACAGGAGTATTCATTCAGTATCTCTGCTTTTCCCCTGTTATCCTCTGCCCACTCCTCCCCTTTCTTAAACCTAACAATCCCATTCTTCTTGTCCCTTTACTTACTTACATAGCGAAAGAAGGCCTTCTTCTTCTTCTTAATTCCTTCAGCTATCTGAAGCTCCTTCTGTGCCTTAGCTGGCCAGACTTCCTTAATGCCTCACTAGCCGACCTCAGGTCATTTTCCCTCACCTCTTCTCTCTTGATCTTCCTGAATTTTCTATAGGCTAACCTCTTTTCCCTTACTGCCTGTGGTGGAGTTAGGCTAGACCCTCAGCTGCGACGGATGGAACACTTTTCTATCTCCTTATTTTCTAGCTACCAAAACTTCTGTTGCACAGCAGTTAACACTTTTCTCTTTGCTTTTCTTCTTCTTTTCCCCCACCCTAGGTTGACCACCTAGCGTAGCTCTTTACTATCCCTACTAAATGTCCTACTAGTTCTCTCTTTTCATTCTGTTTCCATTTCCATCCATCCAGTCCCTGGAATTATGCTAAACACCCGGAGAGGTGTTGTGTAACGTGCTTAAGTGAATTTTCTGTACAAAAACCATGAAGGCTATTTTAAATAGGAATATATGCAATTAATAAAGCTTTTTTGAATAAAAAGGACTCAGCAACCATATAAAACAATACTAATTTCCTGATTAGTACTGTTACAAAAAATCCTTAAGGTATTTTCATAAATTCACATTATAAACCTGTTACTATATATAAATGTGCTTAGTCACTGTGGATCAGAGATGTAGAGTCAGTATCTGTGGAGATATACACTGTACCTTTAATTGAACCAGGAAGTCCCCTTCCTTGGTGTTAAAACAACATGTCCAGATATGTAAATAGAAAGGGCTCAGTCAGGTGACCCCACCAAAAGCTATAAAACCTCTTCACTGAGCTCACTTCTGTTCAGTTCAGTGGGGTTCAGCCCTGAGAGAGGAGAGAGGTTCTACTGCTTGTGCAGACAAGCTGTTGAGAGCAGATGAGAAGGGTCTTAGGAGCTTTAAGATCCAGGACTGTGTTATATGAGAAACTACTTATATTAAGTAGTGATTTTCTTGGCAATTTATTTTTTGTTTTCATTTATTATTTTTCTAACTTTTGAAAAATAAATATCATACCACGGTGTGTTTTAAACCTGTAAATTTGCCTCGTTTGAAGTTTATTCCCATATGCTGTGACACTGCCTGTGCAACCCCAGAACTGAACCAGCTGGGTACTTTGGCCCTTGTGTTCTTCCCCTTGAGCCCAATGTACTCCTCTGTGGCAACCAGTATTCCTTCCTTAATGATGAACCACCTTTGCTCCACCCCCATATCTGTTCTGATGCTCGCCAGATGGCTCCTTAGCACTTTGCCGATCTTCCTCAAGTCCTCCCTCCTAAAATCCAAAATTTTGGACTCAGTCAGAATGCTTCCCTGCCCATATCCTGATGGAACCACACTGTGCAATAGTCATTCCCACCCAAGGGCTCCCTGACTGTTATTTCCTGTACATACTCAGCACTTGTGAGCACCAGATCAATAATCACCTCTGCTTTTGTTTGTTCTGTGGCACCCAGAGTCAGGAACCCATTTTGCAGTCCTTCCAGGATCACCTGACTCCTAGCACATGTTATGGATGGTATGCTCCAGTCCACCTTGGGCAAGTCGAAGTCCCCACAATTACCACCTCTCCTTTTCCTGCAGCTTCCAATATTTGCAAGCTCAGTTCCCTGTCCCTCTCCTCATTCTGGTTGGGTGGTCCATAAACCACCACCAACCTCACCTTTCTCCCTCTATTGGACCATAACTGAATCCATAATGCCTCCACCTTCCCTTCCTCCGACTCCTCCCTCATGCCAGTTAGTCCCTCCCTGATGTAATCTGTCACCCTTTCCCGACTACCCTGTCCCTCCTGTGTAGTTTATATCCAGGGATCACAAGATCCCGGTCATGGTGTGGTGTTGCCCAAGTCTCGGTTACTGCGCTATGTCCATCCACCTGTCTGCTAATAGCACCTGCAGGTTATCCACCTTGTTTTCAAGACTCCGCACATTCAGAGACACCACCCTCCACCTAGAATGTGACCTTCCTTCCCTCTATTCTTCTCTTCACATTTCTCCCCTCCGTGTGCACCCCCTACCAACCCTCGTTATGCTTTTTTTCACTGCCTCCACCCTTTGTTAACTGTTTTTTCACCCCTTCCACCTCCTCTTTCCAGACATCTTCCATCACTGTGTGGGGGAAGTTTATTGATCTCCTCCTCTCTGAGTCTTTGGGCTTGCAGCAGACTCACTGACCCCCCCCCAGTAGTTTAAGTGTAGTGGTTATGTATTTCCCCAGTTTGTCCCTGAGTACTCTCAAACCCTTCCTACTGAGGTGTAGCCTGTCTGGTGCAAATAGTGCTTTGTTTGACCAGGTCTCCTCCCAGTCCCCAATACAGGTGAACATCTCCTCCCTGCACCATTTCCTCAGCCAGTTATTAAAATCTTCTATTCTTCTTTTCCTGGCTGTGTTGGTCCTTGGTACTGGTATCACCTCTGAGAAGGTCAGAGAACATGTTTCCTCCCAGCAGATCTTCCCTAACTCCCTGAACCTACTTTGCACTTCCTCCTCCTCCTCCTCCTCTGCTAGGTCGTTGGTTCCCACATGTATAACTAAATTAGGTTTTCCTTTATATACACATCCCCTATATCAACATACACAAATTAACACTCTGAACTATCCATGAAAAAGTTATTCAACTGAGATTTGACTGCAGTCAATTTTTCACACCTCCAGGGCAGATTCCAGCAGATTATTATAACAAGTGCTTTTTTTGTTTTGAGTTTAGAAGTATTTAAAAGCTCTTTGTCCAAAGAAGGATGCAAACAGTGGAGTGGAAAAAAACTAATCTTTTTTTGTGCTCTGATGAAAAAATTTTTAGTACTTATCAGAAACAATTCCATTATAGAATTTGGCATTAAACCTAACACCATCTTATGCAGCTAAATTGATGCTTTATAGTTGAAGCAGTTCACAAATAACCAAATTCCCAGTAGTGAGCACAATGATGAACCGATCTACTCATTCCAGTTACAAATCTACAGATAGAATTATATAACGTATTCTGTCTACTGAAAAGTTTTTCACTCACAGAAACATAAAAAAGACTTCCATAATCAAGTTGAACTAATGAAAGACAAATTGCTAATAGTTTACTTGATTCTGGTATTAAAAACTGGTTTATCCCATACAACATACGAAGCCTCTTGTGTAATGTTTAGTTAATTATTTTATATGAGTCTCAAATGTAAAAAAAATGTATCTAAGTGAACACCGAGATGACAAAAATTGTCCACCCTTTCAATTAAATTGCCTATTAAGTCAAACATTTTGAAATCTTGGGGACAAGATCTATTGGAATGAGAAAAAGCATAGATGTCATTTTTTTAGAATTTTGACGTTTATGCAACAAAATACAATTGTGTGTATTGTAAAAATCATTTTGCAGTGTTTTTTGAAGTTTAAATACATCTTTCTCAGAACCAAAAATAACTGTGTTAAACGGATGTCAAATTAACTTTGTGGAAGAACACACCACAGGCACTGTGTTCAAACACAAAGAAAACAATAAAGGGCCCAAAATGGACTCCTGGAGTACACCGCATTTAATCTTTGTTCTCTGCGCACATACACTCAATGACTGTACACTGTGTGGTCCATTTGTTTCCAAGGAAACAGTCCTTATATATTAGGAAGCTTAGCCTTGCAAGGACAGTGGGAGATCCTGTATGAAAAGTGAAAAACACCACATGCACAAAACATGATTACTAGTCACTAGTCCCAGTAACTGCTTTTAAAGGTCACACCACATTTTTCATTTTTAGTTTTTTTTGACCGGGTAGGGTGCACTAGCCATGGCAATGACTATTTTCAGGCATGACCCGGGAGGTTACAGAAACAATACATAAGAGATACAAGAGTAGCAGTGTAGACAATAAAACAATCCATACTTGTACAAAAGGAATACAGTGCAGTGTAGACAATGAAACAGTCCATACTTGTACAAAAAGAATACAGTGCAGTGTAGACAATAAAACAATCCATACTTGTACAAAAGGAATACAGTGCAACAATCCATACTTGTACAAAAGGAATACAGTACAGTGTAGACAATGAAACAATCCATACTTGTACAAAAGGAATACAGTGCAGTGTAGACGATGAAACAATCAATACCTGTACAAAAGGAATACAGTGCAGTGTAGATGATGAAACAATCCATACTTGTACAAAAGGAATACAGTGCAGTGTAGACAATGAAACAATCCATACTTGTACAAAAGGGATACAGTGCAGTGTAGACGGTGAAACAATCCATACTTGTACAAGAAGAATACAGTGCAGTGTAGACAATGAAATAATCCATACTTGTACAAAATGAATACAGTGCAGTGTAGACAATAAAACAATCCATATTTGTGCAAAAGGAATACAGTGCAGTGTAGACAATGAAACAATCCATACTTGTACAAAAGGAATACAGCACAGTGTAGACAATAAAACAATCCATACTTGTACTAAAGGAATACAGTACAGTGTAGACAATGAAACAATCAATACTAGTGCAGTTGGATTACAGGGCAGAGGAAAAAACAACAGGTAATAATTGAGTGTAGCAGCAATGTCTGGAAAAATACAAAAGCAATACAATAAACAGGGCACAGAGGCAACATAAAAGGACAAATGTAGTAGGGTAATACAATAATGACTAAGATACTATAGTAGCAAATGTCTGAAGTACCCCCCCATTGCGTGTAACCATATCAATCAATCAATCAATCAAATCTTTATTTATTCAGGCGAACATCATTGAGCACAGCTAATTTGCAAAATGGACCTGATAAGGTCAAGGTTCAATATTTGGTACTTATACAGGTATATTTAAAACACTTATATACAGTATTCAAAAGCAAAGATTGTCTTAAACATAACAAGACAAGGTAGGAACATATGAATGCACACTAGCTAATTCAATATATACATGTCAACATTGGAAATATCATGGTATATATTCAAAATAAAGCAATCAAAATTTCAATGTTCCAAGGTAAGTCATTGTGGACAAGGAGACACAGTGATTGAATGACTGAAAGATGATGGTCATAGACTGTGATAAGTGTCTTGGTAGGAAGGTGTACGAGTGACTTGAACAGGGGCTGGGGCTAGTACTAGGAGGTGTATGGTAGGGATAAGGGCTAAGGTAAGTGCCAGGAATTAATGGGAGAAGATTATAGACAGGAGGTGCGGTGTCTAAGGAAATAAGTTATAGGGAAGTGTATTGCCATGTTATGTTGGCTGCCTAAGAAGGGGAAGGTTAGGAATATGAATAAACTAGAATTTATGGAAGCAATTGCATTTTTCTGGGAAGAGACTTAGATATAGATGCTTAAAGGATGCTAATGATATAAAGTTGTTCAGCTTCAGGGTCTTCTGTATCGTATTCCATGAAATAGCTAGTGCATAGCTGATAGCAGATCTCCCATGCCGGGTGTTGAATTTCGGCACTTTGAGCATGATGAAATTATGGCTTCTTAGGGCATAGGTACTAGCTGTGGCCTGTGAAAAGCAGTCTAAAATATATTTTGGGAGCATCTTAGTCAATGCTCTGTATGTCCATACTGCAGCATTTCTGTTTCTTCTGAGATGTAGAGATGTCCATCCGACTGCAGCATAGAGAGAGCAGTGGTGAGTGCTAATTGGTAGATCTGTTATGAGCCTCAGTGCTCTGTGGTATAGTGTATCCAATTTGTTTAGGTGGAAGATAGGGCAGTGACTGTAAAGGAAATCTGCATAGTCAAGCACTGAGAGAAATGTGGCCTGGACCAACCTCTTCTTGGAGTCTCTGGTTAGAAAGTGCCTTATTCTGAAAAATAGACCAAGCCTCTGGCAAAGTTTTTTTAGAAGTTCTTCAATGTGATCTGTGTAGTCAAGTCTGCTATCTATCCACACCCCCAAATACTTGAATTTTTCTACATAATCAAGGCTTTCACCAAGGATAGTGGATAGCTGGGGGAGATTGTTTAGTGAGGAGGGACTTGTCTGGCTTTGGGTTGAGAAAAACATTGCTTTTGTTTTTTTGCATTTAAAAGAAGCTATTTTTCCAATAGTTGAGGTTGTAGTATATAGAATTCTGCTTGTAGAACTTCACAAGCTGTAGCAGGCGATGGGTTGCTGACATATAAAACAGTGTCATCTGCAAACAAGTGTACAGTGGCTTTGGTAAGATTTGAATCAATATTATTAACATAAATGGCAAATATACTGCTGCCTTCCCAGTTATATTCACCCCGTCCCACTGTGGTGAAACAAAGAAGCTCGCCTGCTTTAAAAGTGTATCTTCTTCTCCTCCTCCCCAGATTGTCCCAGACTGTGCAGCCGAGGATGCCGCTGACACCCCCCCCCGAAGGAAGGTTAGGTTGTGAGGGCCTGTGAAGGAGCCTTCCCTCGCATCGAACCCAAGGTATGAATAAATGCCATGGCCACAGCCACGAGGAGCAAACGGAGTCTGCCAGTTCCCAGAGCTAGTAGGCCCCACTGACGCTGAGCATCAGCTCTCCACTGCCCCCATCACCACCCTTGGTGGACTCTGAGTTATATAGTGATCACCACGTGTGCGTGTAAGCCGATCAGCTCACTTTATCATTTGCAGCTTCTCGGCTGCTGCCACTAGAGGCCGCCCAAGCGGGGCTCCCAATTTTAACTCAGTCAGGGCTGCTCTCACAACAAAACTAAAGATCTACTAGTCTGGCATTTGTTCCTGCCATCCAGCACAGTAATCTGATTCTAACAGAATTAGGGAATTACAGGAGGGATCGACTAAGGCCACTGCCAAAGATCATCCCAAATAAACAATCTATACTATACAGCAGGTGGCTCCAGATCTCTCACTCTGCACTAGGTTACCAGTGTTGTCTTCTTGCTTTGTTGCATGTAGTTGCTGCTCTCTTCCACTGTGGAAGTCAGAATAGCTGAAATATAGGGAACCCTGCTCCCTTAACACCACTGCCTGGTCTTGGAACTGAGGTGCAATAGGATACGCAGCACAGTAGCCCTAGCCCAACCACACTTCCAGCTGTGTTGGTGCTCATTGGCTCACAGTGGAACAATCGCAGTGTTACTCCTTTACGTAGCTGCGTTAGGATGGGTGGATGCCAAAATAAGTGGTTGTCCTGACCCCAACCTGCATAAGGGAGCACAGGACCGACACCTACCACACCACACACATTGCCACTCTCCCTCAATCCCACTCGCACTAGTTACCAAACACAGACTTGTTCATAAGGGAGCCTGTTACCTCATTTTCTCCGGTGTCTCAGGTGATTGAACAAAACGATCCTCTCCTATACGGAAGGGGGTCCTCCACCTCATCCTACTTATACTGATATTGAGGACTGGTGACATCCACCCTAACCCTGGGCCCCTGCCTGCTAACTCCATACTGGGAACCTCCAGGGACCCCACATGGTGTCACGCCAGGGGACTAAGGGTGGCCCACATGAACATCTGCAGCCTCCGACCCAAGATGCTGGAGGTGCAAACATGGGTAGACACATACTAACCAGATGTGCTAGCCATTTCTGAAACATGGCTGAAGCCTCACATACTCCCTCATGAAGTGAAGCTAGTATACTACAACTCCTTCCAAAAGGATAGGGAAGGGAAAAAAGGAGGGGGAGTTCTTATCTATGTGATCTCCTCCTCCTCCTTGGTGGCTTCCTTGTTCCCTGTGGAAACGCCAAACACAACAGGACTAGAATCTATATTCATCCAACTTGTCCTGGGCAATGCTAAACACCTCACCATAGGATATATCTACAACCCTCCCACGGGGGGTACTGCTGCACTGCAAAGCCTCATCAGCCCAATAGCAGGGGCATGACTCACGGAGCTGATGGTCCTGGGGGACTTCAACCTAAAGTGGGATCCCAGCATCGAGCAAAAATATAAGACCATACTCCTAGATGCTAACCTGACCCAGGTCATCACTGAGGTCACTAGGCATAACCATAAAACAGGGAATCACTCTATCCTGGACCGGATACTTACCTTCAAACCCACCAACATACAAGTGGCTGGTGTGATGTTGGACGCTCTAAATGATCACTCACCCACCTTCTGCATATGGAAAAAATGGCCTCCCAGGACCCCGCCCAAGCTTATAGTGTCCAGAGACTTCTCTGGATTCTTGGTGGAGGCATTCCAGAGGTCCCTAAGAAACATAGACTGGTCTCCGGTGTGATACTTAGGGAGCATGGACGATGCAGCGCAGTTTTTCCAGCACACGTTCTCTGCTGTGACTAACATCCACGCTCCAATTAGGACCAGACAAGCCAAGGGCCATTGCCACAAGTGAATATCACATGAACTGAAGGCACTGATGATAGCCCGAGACAAAGTCTGGAAAAGAGCAAGGAGATCCTCCACCCCTGCTGACTACTCTGCCTACAGACCCCTTCGGAATCAGTGCCAAAGAAGTTCCAAGAATGCCGAAAGAGACTACTTAAAGTCCCTGCAGAGGCAAACACTAACTGACCCTAAGTCCTTCTGGACAAGCATCAACTCCCTGATAAAAGGCTCTAAACTGCCCCAGCAGGGTAAATATAACATTCAACGGCACTCCTCTCAATGATGGAAAGGAGGTCGCTACTGCCTTCAATCGCTTCTTTACCGATCTGGGAGCCCTCAGACCCAACCCCACTCGCAGCTCTCAGAGCCCAACAGTCACTGAAACTAAGGACCCTATGATCACAAATTTCCATCTACGGATAGTGCATACCAAAGATGTGCTCACCCTCCTTCAATCCTTAAAACCCAGTGGAACTCCGGGACCCGACGGGCTGGACCCTAGGCTGCTCAGAGCTGCTGCCCCAGCCATTGCACTGCCTGTCACATAGTTAATAAACAGATCCCTACAGGAAGGTGCAGTCCTTCTAACATGGAAAAGGGCTCATGTAGTCCCAATCCACAAGGGCGGAGCAAGGGAACCCATAGGAAACTATAGGCCCATCTCCATCCTTTGCCACTTTGCTAAGATTCAGGAGCGGCTAGTTTACAGCCAACTCAGAGACTACCTGGAAGCCAACAGGTTACTGGCACCCACACAACATGGCTTTAGACCAAAGCATGGGACCAATACTGCCCTCATCAAATTCATCTCTGATGTCCTGACAGCCTGGGACAAGGGGACCCCAACTAGGGCGGTGTTCGTGGACCTCTCTAAGGCCTTCGACCTGGTGGATCACTCACTCTTGCTAACTAAGCTTAGCCAACTAGGGTTGGATCAACACTCCTTCAATTGGTTCTGTAATTACCTCACGGGCCGCACTCAACAGGTCAAGTGGAAAGGGGTCACATCACAACCCCTACCCCTAAACGAAGGAGTCGCTCAGGGCTCAATCTTAGGTCCTCTTATGTTCTCCCTATTCACAAATGACCTCTATGGGCATTGTGAGGGAAGCTTCTTAGTACAGTACGTGGATGATGCAGTACTGTACAGAATGGGAGATCACCCCTCCGATCTAGGACCTCTGCTCCAAAACGACTTCACCAAGGCCGAGACCTGGCTAATTGAGAACCGCCTTGTCCTTAACCCCACAAAGACCAAGGCCATGCTGTTCAGGCCAAAATCCCTGGGCCTCTCCAGGGACCATCTCCTGCCACTCACTACCTTGGCCGGCTGCAATATAGAGGTGGTACAATCAGTCAAATACCTTGGTCTCATACTAGACTAGGGCCTCACCCTTAAGCCCCAAGTGGATACTGTAACAAAAAACATACATCAAAAACTGGGCCTTCTTTATCACCTTAGCCACAATATGATACCAGAGACTAGACTGGCTATCTCACAATCCATCCTTCTCCTGACCTTAACCTATGCCATCCCCATCATACTCGACACCTCCAAAATGGACCACAGCAGACTCATGACCCTATATCACAAAATAGCTTGCTTTGCTTCTAAATCCTACCCGAGGACCCACCATTATGATGCCCTCACTGCCCTCAACTGGCCATCCCTGGACAATAGGCTCCAGTACCCCCTACTAAACTGGACCTATAAGCTCCTGGATGCCCATCCTCTGGTAGGCCTGAATGGACTACTTGCCCCAAAGCCGCTTAGATGGCCGCTCCGCTCCTCAAACAAAAAACTCCTGGAGACCCCCCGGACCTGCACGGCAGCAGGGAGAAAATCGTTTACTCACCTAGCTCCGGAGTCATGGAACAATCTCCCCAGCCATCTTCAGGAGGCTCTGACATTAGCCCTCTTTCAAAGGGGGCTGTGTGCTCACCTTAACAAACCAAGTCCCTGCCTCTGCCCCAACAGCTAAGACAGTCACATCTAATGTCAACCCATACCAACTAGACACTGCTCCCCTACAAGGGTAACGACTAATGTCTGCTTGTGCTGGTTCACTACCCCGTACAAACCTCCCGTAGATGCTAAAAGCACTTATCACCTCATTCCACCTGTCACTGCTGTACTCCATACTATAATGTATCTGTTGCCCGCTTCTACAGAAACTGTATGGTGTATTCATAACCCCGTATCAATTGTACTACTCTGAAAGCATCAGCGGACCTTACATGTACTGATCTGTATTGCTGTATCTTGTATCCTATGCACTGCACTGTACTATGACTGTTAACAACTAATACCATGCATCTCCTGCCCTCTTTGCACAAAAACTGGAAAATTGTATACTGTTTTAGTAACCCTGTATGATCTGTATGACATTGTGATACCTGTATGTATGTTCAAGCCTTATGTAACAATCCCCGGGTCGCCCCTGAAAAAGGGACCTTGAGGGCCCAGCAGGCCTACCCGGTTAACAAAATTTAATAAATAAATAAATAAGTAACTACAAAAGGCAATACAATAGGCAGGGCAGAGAGGCAACATAGATGGACAAATCTAGCAGGGTAATAAAATAATGGCTAGAATATTATGAGGGTCAAAGCAGGGAGGATAATTGGAGGATAGGGGAATTAGTAGGACATAGGGAAAGGATGGGAAAGGGATGTGTCAGATGGCTTAGGAAGTCATGGCATGGTAGGAGAAAGAGGACCAGGAGAGAATGGTGGGATGGGGCAGAAGGGTGACAGGGGGAAAAGTGCCGAGCATAATTATGGGACAAGATTCAGGTGTAGGTAGTTGGAGGGAGCAGGAGGTAGTGGAGAGACATATGGACTAGGGAGATTTAAAACAAGCACAGGTGTCGGATTCTGTGAGATGGTTGCATAGCAGTTTTTTGAACAAGGCATGGGATGGTGCTTGGTGTATAGTTAAAGGGAGGGAGTTCCAGTGTTTTGGGGCACAACAGGAGAAAGTGCTAGCACCTTTGGAAGAGTTGTGCCTGGGAACAAGGACAGAGGCATTGGCCACCAAGCTTAGTCCATAGCTGGATGTTTGGCTAAGGAATAGACCTGCCAGTGGCTGAGGTGTTTGGGTTCTGATTATGCTGTCAATGATTGAGCCATATGCATTGGCTCTAGTGGCAGATGGGGAGAGCCAACACAGTTCGGAGTAAAGGAGGCAGTGGTTTCAACCGGTGTGAAGAGGTAGCATAGCAGCAGATATTGTTATAAGTGATATCCCATTTCCGAAGTGTAGATTTACCTGCAGAGGCATAGGTAGCAACTCTGTAGGTGAGCGAAGGGAGGAGTATACCACATGCTATGGCAAGCCTGGCAGAGGGGGTGAGCATATAGCTGGAGCGATAGGCAAAACCAAGTTTCATATTGACCATCTTACTGGTCTGCTGGATGTGGAGATCAAAGGAAAGAGATGGATCTAGAGCAAAGCCAAGATCTTTAAAAGAGGGTACCACTAAACCAGATGACCCATTTAGACCAGGGACATTGAAATTGGGTTAAGAGTGTATGAGCTCATCCTTGGAGCCGAATAGCATGGTCTGTGTCTTGGACACATTTAAGACAAGTTTATGGTTCAACAGCCATTGTTGAATTTGGAGGAAATCTTGGGAGATGCTGATTTATTTCAGTTACGGTATTTGCACTGGCGAATAGAACAATGTCGTCGGCATATAACAGGGAGACAGTCTGGTGTATGTTAATGGTGATGTTGTTTATAAAGATGGTAAAGAGCAAGGGACCAAGGATGGACCCTTGAGACACTCCGATGTTAATAGTTGTTTTGTCAGATAGGGTGGAGTTATATTTAACTAGTTGTGTCCTGCCTGAAAGGTAGCTACCAAACCAAGCAACAACATAAGGAGAGAAACCTGATGATTTGAGAACAGCAAGGAGGAGGGGGTGGTCAACAAGGTTGAAAGCTTTCATCAAGTCGATAAAAATTGCCCCCGTTAGAAGACCTGAGTCCATAACATCTAGGGTATCGGACGTAAACTTGAGTAGTGCAGTGGTGGTACTGTGACCCTTTTGGAAACCGTGCTGCACGGTTGCAAGAAGGTCATATTTCTGCAGGAAGTCAATGGCTTGTGTGGCTATGAGCTTCTCAAAAATGTTGCTACTAAAATTAGTAGTGCTTTTAATCATAACAACAGAGCACCATTAATATTGCTAAAAAATTTTCAAGCAAAGGGACCACAGTATAAACTGTATTAGCAAAGGATTACCTGAAGGCTTGCTGCAGTTATACACAACAAACACATTTGATCAAGCGATGCAATCTCTAAAGCGATCTAGGCACATTTTAAATAGAGCTTGAATCTACCACATACACTTTAAGGCAAGCACTGGCCCAGATCGTATCAGAGGCACCAACCGAGTGCTCCGCTCGCATCACCATGCAGTTGATGCCGTCTTACTGCAGACAAGTTTAGGCAATCATAGTGTTTTTTTTTTTAACTTGTGCCAGTTCTCAGCATGCAGAAGTATAGGTTTAAAAGTTTTTTTATAACAGGCATAGCTGAAAATGTCAAATGTCCCACTTCTGATGCCAGAGCTAACATACTACTATGGAACAGCAATTAAAATTCTTACAGTACAGTTGAAACAGTTCGACCATCACTCACTCCCCAACATTTGAGCAGTTTTCTTCTTCATTTCTGGCACTTTCCCCTCGATGAAATTCCTCCACAATCTCACACTTTTTAGCCTCCACAGGGTTGCTAAACTGGAAGTTTTGTTACCATACATAATTTGGAGTCATCAAGGGGCAAGCAATGTGTGCAGGACTCCAAGACTTCTCAACTTCTGGTGGGGAAGGGGTGTCAAAAAACCTTTGATGGGTCCGGATGGCATAGGACCAGCTGGGGAAATTATTTTTTTGTCATGGTCAGCAATAGACAGGGGGTAATGTAATCTGGTCCAAGAAGGTGTAACATCTATTACCTCAGGCCCAGTAGTAGCAATGAGGAGAGTCCTGGGAGAGTCTCTGGCACCCTGCACCTGGTGAAAGTTGACCATATACATTTTTTTTTTAACTGGATTCCAGATCTATTTGCAGTCCCTCAATGCAGGACATCAAGTCCTCCCCCTGCACTCCTTTGGGGAGGCCTACTGCCCATATATTCATGGCCTGCTGCGTGTTTTCAAGCATCTAGGTCGGGCGCAGAGGTGCATTATTTCAAGTGTCTTTGCTAAAGACAGCCTGGCTGCAGATGGAGTGTTCATCTGCCGTTTTGGCAATTATCACAGCACCCTCAATTTTGGTGTGCTGTGCCCTCGTGCATTCAATGATTTTCTTGATCTTTTTATGCACAGATCTCACCACCTGCAGCACTGAGTCAGGGGCTCACTGGCCCTGCCTGAGCCACAGGTGCTTGTGTTTTCCTGTGTGGCTTACTGGACCTGCTGTGGAGGCTCTGCCTGCTTCTGTCCTTAGCAGCCTGTTGCTCCTTGAGGTCTCCGCATGCTCAAAATTGATATCATGAGGTTCACTGGAATGAGTTCTGTTGACTGGTGCTGGTAAAAACTCACCATTTAACTTTCAACATTGTGAAATAAAGTTTTGATTGGAGCTCTGATGGAGAGACTGAGAGGCACGTCCTGTCACATGCATGGCTGTTTAGCGCCCCACAGTCTCTATGGCTCAGGAGTAGGAGGAGCAGTCTCACATTACTGAATGCACTACGCAAACTTATCCATGGTACAGGAGTGTAGGAGCAGTCTTACATCATTGAAGATGCTAGGCAGACTGATCCCTAACCCACGGGGAGGATCAGTTTCACTTCATTGATGATGCTAGGAAGAATGATCCATGGCCCTTGGTGAGGAGCAGTCTCACATCACTGATGATGCTAGGCAGACTGATCCATGGCCCAAGGGGAGGAGCAGTCTCCACATCACTAATTATGCTGGGCAGACTGATCCAGGGCTCAGGGGGTTGGGGAGGAGCAGTATTACATCATTGATGATGCTAGGCAGACTGATTCATGGCCCATGGGAAGGATCAGTCTCACATCACTGATGATGCTAGGCAGACTGATCCATGGCCCGTGGGGAGGATCAGTTTCATATCACTGATGATGCTAGGCAGACTGATCCATGGCCCTTGGTGAGGATCAGTTTCACATCACTGATAATGCTAGGAAGACTGATCCACGGCCCTTGGGGAGGATCAGTTTCATATCACTGATGGTGCTAGGCAGACTAATCCACGGCCCATGGAGGGAAGCAGTCTCACATCACCGATGATGCTAGGCAGACTGATTCACGGCCCATGGGGAGGATCAGTCTCACATCATTGATGATGCTAGGCAGACTGATCCATAGCCCATGGGGAGGATCAGTCTCACATCACTGATTATGCTGGGCAGACTGATCCAAGGCTCAGAGGGTGGGGGAGGAGCAGTCTTATATCATTAATTATGCTAGGCAGACTGATCCATGGACCATGGGGAGGATCAGTTTCACATCACTGATGATGCTAGGCAGACTGATCCATAGCCCGTGGGGAGGAGCAGTCTCACATCACTGATGATGCTAGACAGACTGATTCATGGCCCATGGGGAGGATCAGTCTCACATCACTGATGATGCTAGGCAGACTGATTCATGGCCCATGGGGAGGATCAGTCTCACATCACTGATGATGCTAGGCAGACTGATTCATGGCCCATGGGGAGGATCAGTCTCACATCACTGATGATGCTAGGCAGACTGATCCATGGTCCAAGGGGAGGAGCAGTCTCACATCACTGATTATGCTGGGCAGACTGATTCAAGGCTCAGGGGGTGGGGAGGAGCAGCCTTATATCATTAACGATGCTGGGAAGACTGAGCCAAAGCTCAGGGGGTGAGGGAGGAGCAGTCTTACATCATTAATGATGCTAGGCAGACTGATCCAAGGCTCGGGGGTGGGGAGGAGCAGTCTTACATTATTGATGATGCTAGGCAGACTGATCCAAGGCTCAGGGGGTGGGGAGGAGCAGTCTTACATCATTAATGATGCTAGGCAGACTGATCCAAGGCTCGGGGGGGGAGCAGTCTTACATTATTGATGATGCTAGGCGGACTGATCCAAGGCCTACCTGTAGATGAGGAAAAAGAAGATACAGGGAGAAGCTGGCTCTTCTGCTGAGAGACAAAATGTTCTGGAGGGGAAAAAAAGAATAGTGGATTCACACACAAAATGTTTTATTAAAAAAAATGTATAAAACTGATAAAGCAACTTTAACTGGGAGCGGCACTGTGAGGCAGCAGCTAACAAGGCAAAACAAATCATGGCATGCATTAAGTGAAACTCTACTGACTTCAAGAGACATTATAAGGCCCTTCTCTAGGTATTTGTTCAGGCACCTTATCAAGCACAGTGCACAGCTCTGGTCCCCATATCTGAGGAAGGATACAAACACGATGAAAAAGTACAGAGGAGCGTGACGAAGTGATTGATGGCATGGGGACAATGGACTATGACTATGAGACCCACCGACTGGGAGAACTGGGACTGTATTTCATGGAAAACAGAAGACTCCAGAGAAACACAATTACTGTATTTCAGTATCTACATGAGATAATACTATCAGACCACATACAGCTCTTCAAGATGCATAGGATGAAGGGGGCATTAAATCTCATTAAAGGGAGGAAGATTCAAGGGGAACTTCATTAAGAACTACTTCACAGAATGGGTGCTGAGCATTTGGAACAGACTGCCAGAGTACGTGGTATCGACTGATACTGTGATTGAGCAGTAATAACTGAGAAGCTAGGCATTTCTGAGGGATTAACAACTGGTTGGGAGGATGGATGGCCTGAGGTACAGCTGAGGGCCGCCTCCCTCCAGCCAGTCATTAAAGGAAACTACATCCAAAATTTGAAAATATATATGTTGTGCAGAGTGTTTTAATTTGTATGTGAAGTTCTAGTGTTTCCTTCCCTCTGACTGGTATTAGGAGTTTTTCCTAAATTAGCCTGCTAGCTTTATGGTAGTTTTACGACACCTGGAGATCTCCCTATCAAACAGCTTAATTGTATTTCTTTGTCCTACAATGCACCTTGTTTCATGTGATGGTGATGTAGCAAAGCACATAAATCCAGCAGAAAGCATTGTATTACAATTAGTTCACAGCAATAGAGATGGCTGTATTTTAAAATCTGTAGAATTCAGCATGGTGACCACTCTCATCCTAAAGGTTTTACTGTCCTGAAAAACTTTGCTGCTGGTAATTTTTGTGCAGCTTGTAAAGCTTCCAAGATCTTTAGTTTGTTTGACATGTGTGTGCTGAATGTTGGGTCTCTCTTACATCACAGTCACATGAGACAAGATGCACTGTGGGAACAAGAAATACAATTACGCTATCAGGGATGAAGACACCCAGGGGTTGTAAAACTAGCATAAAGCTAGCTGGCTAATTTGGGAAAAACTCCTAATACCAGTCAGAGGGAAGGAAACACTAGAACTTCACATACAAATTAAAACACTCTGCACAACATATATTTTTTCAAGTTTTGGGTGTAGTTTTCCTTTAATCCAAGGGAAGGGCCAAATTTGAGGTTGCTAATGTTAGTATAAATCTGACTTCAACAACATCTTTCTTTTTGGCATTTATTTTAGTTTCATTTAGGTTTTAGCCATGCTGTGCGAACCGTAGTGTGCCACACAGCATCAGTTGGCTCGGCCATTTCTAAGACGATAATGCCCAACACAGTAGCCAATCAGAAGCCTTGCTAGGCATATGAATAATTACTTACAGTGGCCTTTAAGCTGAGACTCAACACGTTTATCATGAAAACATGGTGAAAGGGTGTTCCCACTGAGCTGACGGATGGCAGGATCTCGAAGGAATGATGGTCTTCTTCTTCTTCGCCCCTTAAAATATGTATGTACATATATGGGTGCCTGCGTGCATGTGGGTGGTATTTGTGTATGTATGTCTGACTGCTGTCTTAGCTCCACAGTGCACAGAAAGTGGGCTATGGTCAGGAATTAACCTTTCCTTCCATACCCACGTATGAAAACTGGCATAGAGCAGCGTTCTTTAAGGTATTTTTTATTTATTCTTTTGGTAACCTGGCAAGGCCCACTAGGCACAAGTGCCTGTTTTTGGAGGCAACCTGGGATCACTGGGTGGTAAGGTGACTTGCTCAGAGTCCCTCAGTATACAAGTGGAGGCTGCAGGATTCAAACCCATGTCTGCTGGATGTTACAAGCTCATTTACAGCTTGTTACTCTAACCTCTAGGCTATACTGCCAGCCCCACTGTGATGCCCCAGTACTGTGGAACTCCCTCCTACACCACCTAAGGGCAAATCAAACCCTGGGTTCCTTCAATGCAGCCCTTAAAAGATGCTGTACCTCTGTGACAAACACATACCGTGTGTAAATGTTTCACCTGAAATCCAGACAGTTGGTATGTACTGTGTTATGTTTAATGCCTGCTCTGTAAATGGACTGTATGTGTGAAATGCTTTTAAGGTGGATGTTTTCTTCTGCTGTACATGTTCTGTTTAATACTGAAATGTCTGTAAAAAGTCCACGATGTCTCGTCCTGGTTGCCCCTTGAAACAGGCTTGGTTCCCAGTGAAATTAACCAGTTACCAAAAACCAAATAAATATGTATTATGATATGTTTATTTCCATATACATCATTTTTTTCCATTAAAACTGTTACTGAATATTTATACAACATTAAACAGTAAGATTCAGAATAAATCTACATATATAAACTACAGATCACGTTGTTAAAATTGAAAACATATTTTCTAGAATACAAGTTGAAAAACACTGATTCGATTACAAAAGACACAGTGCACAGTTTTCCTTATTCTTCATTCCCTCAATATATATATATGTCTCCTTCAGCACCGTTTCCCCTGATGATGATGATGATGATGAAGATGTTGATGATGATGGTGGACACAATTCTTCCTTGTGTGATACATGTGCATAAAATGGAAGATGAAAGGATAATACACAAAGCATTTTTGATCCTTCAGTCTTAATGATTACTTTTAACTATGCCATCCTGATCCCTGTACAAAGAGTTATACAGATCACACCATTTGTATATAGTTTACAACCAGAACAATGAGATGTATTGCAAAAAGAGTCAGATTTGAGGATGTGGCAACTTGTACAACAACCAGAGTTTCTGCTAACTCCATAATAAGAATCTCTGGTCCCCTGATTTTTGCTTAAGACTCTTGCTTACATAAGCAAGAGGCCTGAACGTGCACCACTATTTTCAGGTCAGTCATATAAATACGGGATTACTTTTGCATGGGAGTCCTGAAAATGTTGGCAGGACCCCCGAAAATCTGCAAGGCACTTCCTAGACACTTCAAAACAACTTTCTGGCAGACGGTTCTGATAGGAGACACGCATGCAGTCAGCTGTTGGTGGTCATGACAACAAAAGAACATAAGAAAATTATGGGAACAAGAAAAAATAGATTGGCCCAACAAGTCTGCCTTTTTGTAGGGTGATTCTTAACAATAGCTACTGTACCTGCTCTCTCCTCATCTCCCTTTGTACTATGTAAAACTGCCATTCATACCAGCCTTTCATTAGACACACAGTAAACAGAACACATGGTACTGTGTATGAGATAATGCCGTCTCACCAAAGCGGAACCATCCATCAGTACAATTTATTCATCTAGGTTAGGCCAGCCGAGATGCAGTGTCTTGTTTTTGGTGGGGTCCTATTTCAACCTATTTATACAGCTGGGTGAGCTGGAGCACTGAGAGATTAAGTGACTTTCCCAAAGTCACCCAGTGAGTATTTGGCTCTGGCAGGGTTTGAACCTGTGAGCTCCTGGTACCTACAGTGGTGCTCTAACCACTGGGCCACACTGCCTTCATTAATTCTAACAGCAAAAGAGTCCTCTAGTGGAGGTCAACAAGATTGCAAGTATGCAAGTCAAAGGACCTATCTACCCTCCCAACAGAATTTCCCTTTAACTGAATGGTTTGTGCTGCTGCCGTTGGGACTCAGGGTCCCAGGTTTTATTCTCAGCAAGTGCTGAAAGTGTCTCTGCACAAGCAGAGGAGACAGACATAATAATGATGAAGAGGGTGAAATGATTTGCACTAAAAACAGCAGTGTCAGTGGCTCACAAGGTAGTACACTTGCCTTTGAGGCCAGAAGGTCATAAAATTGTGGGTTCTAGCCGCACACCAGGTACTTGTGGTAATACCCATTACTGACGCTGTAGTGCAGTATGAGGGGGTTGCTGCACTGCTGAGGTGCTGTCCTTCGGATGAGGCATTAAGCCAAGGTCCATTCTGCCTATCTCTGGTCACTGTTCAGGTCTAAGTAAACGATCCCATGACACTTATTGAAGAAGAGCAGGGGCGTTCCTCCGGTGTCGTGACCAACAATCCTGCCAATAAAAAAGGTCCATACAAACCTCTGAAAAGCAAGCTATAATAGCTTAGTCTGCCTTTCTTGGTCAAAAATTACAAGTAAATAACACATAAAAAGGGAAGTAGTGCTGTATATGAGAAAATGCAGGCATAGAAACATAGACGCTGATGACAGATGAGGACCACAAGGCCCATCCAGTCTGCTCATTTTTTCTACCTTATGAATAGGCCATAGGCATTTACTCTGTCAATGGTCTATTTAATCATACTCATCTGTATTGCTCCCTTATGCTATCCCATGCCTGTTAGAAGCCCTACATTGTATTCCTATCCACCACTTCCTGAGGTAGGCCATTCCATGCATCCACCACCCTTTCTGTGAAAAAGAACTTCTTCACATTGCCCCTTAATCGGCCTCCCTCTAATCTCACGCTGTGTCCTCTTGTCCTGCTATTTTTCTTATACTGAAACATGTTAGACTCTTTCACCTTGTTAATGCTCTTAAGATATTTGAATGCTTCGATTATATCACCTCTCTCCCTCCTTTGCTCTAGGATGTACATGTTGAGCTCCATTAATCTGTCCTCATTTGTTTTCTGATGTAATCCCAGCACCATTTTGGTTGTCCTTCTCTGGATTGCCTCCATTTTATTAATGTCCTTGTGCAGGGTACGGCCTCTAGTACTGCATGCAGTACTCCAGATGGAGCCTAACCAATGTCTTGTAAAGAGGGATTATTACCTCCCTCTTACGACTTGTGGTACTCCTAATACATGTCAGCATCCCTTTAGCCTTACCTACTGCTTTAGTGGTCTGCTTGGATGATTTCAGGTC
Organism: Neoceratodus forsteri; assembly: GCA_016271365.2. Classification (NCBI taxonomy): domain Eukaryota; kingdom Metazoa; phylum Chordata; order Ceratodontiformes; family Ceratodontidae; genus Neoceratodus; species Neoceratodus forsteri. The sequence goes on along the minus strand of CM028136.1, from coordinate 47,591,022 downwards.
ATCTGTGATGATGATGTCCAAGTCTCTTTCTTCCCTTGTGATTGCCAGCAACTCCCCTCCCAGCCTACAGGTAGCTTCAGGGTTTCTTTTCCCCTATGTGCATGATCTTGCACTTCTTTGTGTTAAACCCGTTACCACTCTTCAGACCATTTTGCCAGTTTTCCCAGATCTCTTCTCATTCTGCCCACCCCATCTGGATCATCTACTCTGTTGCAGATCTTGGTGTCATCTACAAACAGACAAACCTTACCTTTCAGTCCATCTGCAATGTCACTGATGAAGATATTGAAGAGGAGTGGCCCCGGACTGATCCCTGAGGTACCCTGCTTGTGACTTTTATCTCTTCTGATTGTATACCGTTTTCCACCACTCTCTGTTTTCTGCCCACCAACCAGTTTGCCACACAGTTGACCAACTTCTGACCCACCCGAGCCTATCTAGTTTATTAATCAATCTTCTATGTGGAACAGTATCGAAAGCTTTGCTGACATCAAGGTAGGTGACATCAACTGCACCCCCTTGGTCCACCACTCTGGTTACCCAGTCAAAGAAATCTATAAGATTAGTTTGACAGGATCTTCCTGTTGTAAACCCATGCTGTCTTGGATCTTGTGCTCCTATGGATTCCAGGTGTTGCACTATCCTTTCCTTAAGGAGTGCCTCCATAATCTTGCCCACTACTGAGGTAAGACTGACTGATCTGTAGTTCCCGGCCTCCTCCCTGCTACCACTCTTGTGGAGCGGGATCACATGAGCCCTGCTTCAGTCTTCTGGGACCTTTTCTGTGCTCAGAGACTTACTAAACAGTTCTGCTAATGGCTCTGCTAGTTCCATCCTTAGCTCCATTAGTACCATGAAATGTATGCCGTGAGGTCCCATTGCTTTGTCCAACCTGAACTTAGTGAGCTCTTGCAGGACCCTTTCTTTTGTGAAGGGACTTGTGCACACCTCCCCCCCCCAACCCCGTGTCCGTGGTGCTGAGCTGTGGGCCCTGCCCTACCTTCTCCTCAGTACATACTGAGCAGAAGTATCTATTTAGGATAGATGCTTTTCCTTGGTCCTCTTTCACACACTCCCCCTTATCCCCTTTGATCTTAGCAATACCCCCCACTGGACTTTCTATAGATACATTTGTGAAAGGAGAAAGTCTTGTCCCCTTCTTTTACTGTTCATGCTAGTGTTTCCTCGGTTTGGGCCTTTGCCTGCCTTACTGCCTTCCCTGCTTCCCTTAGGGAAGTTTGGTATGCCTCCCTGTCTTCATCCCGCTGAGTTCCCTTATATTTCCTGAAGGCCAACCTTTTGGCTCTGACCTTTTCTCCTGCTGTTTTCGAGAACCAGAGTGGTTTCCTCCTTCTTTTGCTCTTGCTTTTCTCCCTAACACAATGGGATGTTGCGTCAAGTATTGCATCCTTAATGCTTGCCTACTTTGCCTGTACCCCCTCACCTGTATTTCTTCTTGCCAGTGCTAGCTTAACTCTGCTGACCATCTTATCAAAGTCAGCTCCTCTGAAGTCCCATATTCTTGCCTTGGAATGGGATGATTTAGTGGCCAAATTGAACCATACCATGTGATGGTCACTGGCCCCCAGGTGACCTTCTACCTAGAGATCTGTGATCCTTTCCCTGTTAGTCAGTACTAGATCCAGGACAGCCCTGTCTCTTGTGAGTTGTTCTACCAATTGTTTGAGGCCCTCCCCCTGCAAGGAAACCACTATGTGCCTATTTCTGGCAGATATTCCGGCTGGTATTGACCAACCTGTATCTGACATGTTGAAGTCTCCCATTAGAAGAACCTCCCCTTTAGCTGTCATGTTTTATATATCTTCTAACAGTAATGTGTCTATGTCCTCCCCCTAGTCTGGAGGCCTGTAGACAACTCCAGTTCATATAGCTGTCCCATTTCTTGTTTTCAGGTGACCCACAGCTCTTCTGGCTCCTTATGTGTATTCTGAATTTCTGTAGCTTTGATATTGTCATTCACATAAAGGGCCACTCCACCCCCCCCCCTTTTTCACCTTGGTCTCTTCTGAACAGTACATAGCCAGGTGCAGTAGTCTCCCAAGTGTGGTTACTGGTGAACCATGTCTCGCTAATGGCTACTATGTCTAGTTTAGCCTCTGTCATTGTTGCCTCCAGGTCTGGGATCTTGCTTCCCAGAATGCGAGCATTTATGTACATGATTTTCCATTGGCCAGATTTCGGTGCGTTAGTTGTGGGGTGAGGTCCGGCTTTTCCCCTGTGTGTCATATGGGGAACTGGACCTTTTTCCTCACCTGGTGATGCAAATGAACTACACACATGCTGAACTCCTGTTTGATCACTAGCTGAGGGGGGAAGGGTACTCTTCCCCTTCGATGTATCAGGTGCTGCACCCCTCTCCACATTTGTTAGTTTTAATATCCTGCAAAGACATCAAAATTTTGCCCCAATGCACTGACTCCCTCCTTAGTCAGATGCAGTCCATCGAATTTAAAGAACTTTCGCTCCCAAAACTCTTGCCAGTTACCTACAAATTTGTGTACTTTTTCCTGGCACCAGCCCTGGAGCCACATGTTTAGCTCCCCTGTCTCCCCTTCTCTGACCTTCTGCCCGTTAGTCCCCCCCTTCCCAGACTGGCAGGACCTCAGAGAAGGAGATTCCAGATGAAATGGATGACAGTTTGTCTCCCAGCATGGTCAGGTGTTTCTTGGTCTCCACAACTGACCAGATGGCTAGATTGTTAGTCCCTATGTGTACCAGGACATTGATGTTTTCTCCTGCTTCCTACATGATTTTAGCAAAGCAGTCAGTGTCTCTCTATGCTGATGTACCTGGGAGACATCTGACCATTACCCCTGGCCGGAGCTAGGTATCAACTCCCCGAATCATGGAGTCTCCTATGTTCAGAAGTGTTCTGGATTTCCTTTTTGCCTTTTTTGTTTTGGTCCCTGTTTTGGGCGAGTTTTGTAATGTTCGCTCCTGTGCTGCAGTGTCTTTCTCTACAGTGTCCTCTGCCTCTTTGTTTGATCTCGGAGATAGCGGCAGATACCTGTTTGTGGTTTTTATATGGTTTGTGGAGGTGATACACTGGTGAGCATTGAGTGATGGGGCAACTAGTGGTGCAAGGCAACTAGTTGTGAAAGCTGTGAACAACTGTCAAAAGCAGTACTGTGTAATTGTAACAGCAAACAGAGACCTCTAGTGGTTGCACAGTGAGATAGCAAGTATGTGGCTGATCCACCAGTGCAGCGGTAGCACTACCGCCTGTAATGCAGTGACATGGGGGCTTGGGAATGAGCCTGGGCTGCTGGAGGGTTGGCTGGAGAGGATGGCTGAGTGTCCTTGTGGACATCTGCCTCCTTGGGGGAAGGAAGGATTCTGGTCTCCACCACTCTACTGCCACCTGGGTGGCCACAGGAGGCAGTGCTGTGGAACCAGAGTTCAGAGTGGGGACAGCATCACATTTTGATGTCTAGGCTTCAGACGCAACATCTCGCGACACTTGGAGGAGGGGACAAGTAAGTAAAAAACCCTGACCATGCTAGATGCTACCCACTGCCCTGCTGCCGGTCCTGCGCCACCAACTGAGGTTCTGTCTCCTCAACTGAAGTTGAACTCTGCTTAGAGGTGGCCCTTCCCATGGGGGGGGGCTGGGGAACATGGGAGAGAGGTAAGTCCCAGAATGGCGGATGATGGGGCTGGGTAGAGGCGGGGGCCTGAAGGCGTCAGGGATAAAATTACAGTAAATTAAAAAAAAAAGATAGCAAGTATGGAAGTCAGTGGAATTTTACACCTCCCAGCCAGGGGGAATTTCTCTTTAGTTGAAAGGTTAGTGCTGCTGTTGCTGCTGTCGGGGGGGGCAGGGTCCCTGGTTTGATTCCCAGCAAGGGAAGAATGTGCATCTGCTTAAGTACAGGGTACAGACATAACAGTAGCAAGGAAGGTGGCATGCTTCACTTTTTTTTTTACTTTTTCTGGAATTTATTACTTGCACCTTGCTTTTGTTTATTTATTTGTTTTATTTATTTTCTTCTGCCCCTTTCTCCAGCCCTTCCTACTCCGCTTGACCTGCCAGCTACCTCCCAATCCTTTGCCCCCCCAGCCCCAGTCACCTACCTCCATGGAGCCTTGGATATCAATCAATCAATCAATCAATCAATCAATCAATCAATCAATCAACATCTTTATTTATCCAGGCGGGCACCATTGAGCAAGCTCATTTACAAGGTGGACCTGTGGTCCTACAGTAATAATACAGAGAGACAAGTTACAATAGTACAAACAGTAAAAATAGCTGCTATTCTAGTAAAAGTGCACATTTACAAGTAATATACATTGAACATAGAACTACAAGGAGTCATGGATAATGAACTTGTGCTGGATCCAAGCCCCAAAACTGTGCATTTTGTAGTGGGAAATGTTAGGGAGAGGGTAGGCATACCAGATAGAAGATATCAAATGCATAATGTAGGGAGAGGTGGGGAATAGGGGTGCAAGTGAAGAGGACCCAATTATTAGAGCAGAATGAGGGACTGGGAGGGCGGAGGACCGTACGAAAGGCGACGGAGCAATTTTTGCCCCAAAATGCGGCGACATATGGAGGAGAAAAGCTGCCGTTGTACTAAGTGCAAGAGGAGGAATATAGTAGCAGGGGCATAACTGGGAGGGTCCTGGAGGTTGGGGCAGAGGGAGGTGTTGGATGGACGAGGGACCAAATATTATTTTGGGCGAAAGACGATAATTATCCCCAAGTGCGGCAGCATGTGCTAGAATCAGGCTGCAGCTGTTCAGAGCATCAAAGAATAAGATATGGAAGTTAGGCAATAAATCCTGTGGATCTGTTGGTGGGCATGCTAGAGGCAGAGGCGCACATTTCAGCTGGGGGGGCCGCCGTTTGCGGGATGCCGTTTGAGGGAGGGAGGTTAGTTAGTGTCTAGTAAAGCAGTTGCAAATTTCCATAATGCCATCACGGTAAAGCCTTTTGAACAAAATGGTACTTACTGCGGTTTTCAGCGTAAGTATTTTGGGGGTTTTATTCCATATTGATGGGAGTGAGAATCCAAAGGCAGCTCTCCCGACTCGTGTGAGTGCCCTGGGTATATTTAGTAGGAGTTGTGAGCAGCTTCTAAGGGAATAATTCCTGGGCACAATCGGAGACAGACAGTCGACGATGTATTGAGGGAGTTTGCCACTGAGGGCTCTAAGTGTCCAGAGTGCTGCATTAAAGTTGCCTATAGTGAAGTGAGGTCCAGCCCATGGCGGCATATAGTCTAATGATGGATAGAGAAGGGAGGTCAGTGATGAGCGTAGCTCTGTGGTAAAGCGTGTCAATTTTCCAAGATAGGGAAGCAGCACAGCTACTGTATGTAAAGTCTGTGTAGTCAATTAAGGGCGAGGAACGTGGCTTGGACTAGTCGTTTCTTTGCGTCTGCTGTAAGAAGTCTTCTTATCCTGTAAAAAAGGCCAAGTCTTTGCCTTAATTTTTTCAGCAAGTCTTCGAGGTGGTCAGTGAAGGAGAGTTTACAGTCGATCCAGACCCCAAGGTATCTGAATTTCGGAACATACTCTAAGCACTCTCCCAGCATCGTGGTTATTGGGGGGAGGGAGTCAGTAGCGTTTGTGTAGTTTGAGGGGGAAAATAACATGGCTTTAGTTTTCTTAGCATTTAATAGCAGTTTTTTATTGATTAGTTGGAGTTGCAGGAGGTTGAAATCTTTTTGTAGGTCAGTACAAGCTTCTTTTGGTGTGGGACGACTCAGGTACAGCACTGTGTCATCTGCGAATAAGTGAATACTTGCATCCTTGATTCCCTCATCAATGTTGTTGATATACACTGCAAAGAGGAGGGGAACGAATATGGATCCCTGAGGGACACCTCTTTGTAAGAGTTTTAAGGCAGATAATTCACCATCCACTTTCACCTGCTGGTATCTGTCTGTCAGATATTCAGAGAAAAGTTTAGAGAAGTAGCATCCAGTCCTTGTGTTTTTAGCGAGTCGAGGAGCAGGTCATGGTCGACTGTGTCGAATGCTTTGCTGAGGTCAAGAAACACAGCACATACTGACTTTTTATGCTCCAACTCCAGTTGCCAGTCGTTGGTTACTTTAGCTAATACCGAGACTGTACTGTGGTTGGCTCTGAATCAGGATTGAAGGGGGTTTAGTAATTTTTCTCTGTCGATGAAGAATCTTAGTTGGCCATTTACTATTTTTTCCAGTAGCTTCGAGAGTGTGAGTAGGAGAGAAATTGGCCTATAGTTGTTAAGGTCTCAAGGGTCTCCAGATTTAAATAGCGGGATAACATGTGCAATCTTCCATATTTGAGGGAGGGTACCTTGTGTTTGGGACAGGTTGAATAAATGAGTAATAGGCACTGCCAATATGTGGCATGCTATCTTTAGGAAGTATGGTTCAAGTGCATCTGCGCCAGCACTTTTTTAGTATACAGGTGGAGAATCAAGTCTTCCACCTCCTTGAGGGAAACTGATGAGAATGAGAAATGTTGACTAACGGAGCCAACATTTGGTGGGGTCATGCCAAGCTGGGTGCGCAGGCTACATGCAGGCGAGTTATCGAAGGCTAAGCCTGCTGTGGCGAAGTGCGTGTTGAATGCCTGCAGTATCTCTTTTTTGTCATTGATTACTGTATTGTCAGAGGTAACTTTTGTAGGGAGCATATTTTGTGACATGGCTCCCGCCAGTTCTTTGATTGTGGCCCAGAATTTGGAGGGACAATTGGCTGCAGTATCTAGTTATGCTTGGTAATAGCAGGCTTTAGCTTCCCTAATCAGTTTGGTGCAGCGATTTCTGGCTGTTCTAAAGAGGCACCAGTCTTTCTCTTTTGGGGATTTGCGGGCAGTTTCCAGAGTTTTTCCCTGGACAGTAGTGCAGCCTTGAGATCTTGAGTAAACCAACAGCATTTCCTAGCCTTTATGCATATTTTTGACAGACGAGCATGTAGATTCATGACGTAGGTAATAATTTCATGTAGTATAGAATATACAGTTTCCACTGTTTTAGTAAGGTAAAAACTCTGCCACAAGGGGGAGTTTTTTTTAGGTCAAGTAGGTATGCCTTTGGGTCAAATGACCTGGTTGACCTTTTGGTGGAGAATTTGGCCATAGTTGGCACTTTGTTGGCTGCCCAAACTCCAGCTATTAGGCAATGGTCACTAATATCCACATCAAAAGTTTCAATGTGGGAGAAGGAATGAATGTTTATTCACAAGCAGGGCATCCAGAAGGGTACTTTTGATTGTATTCTTTTTGTTGATATGAGTGGGCTCTTCATTGAGTAGGGTGAAACCAAGGGAGTCACAGAAAGATTTAAGCAGGTGACCGGCTTCCGACATCCAATCGTAGTTTAGATCCCTGAGGATAATTGTTTCCAGGGGGCTAGTGTCCAAGATAGTTGTAAGATAGGACAAGAGCTGAGTACCGGCAGATGGTGGTCTATAGCATCCTATGACTCTGAGTGCTAACAATGGGGATATGTCGATTTTTATGTCCAGGCACTCAAATCCCACTACCAGTGAGTTAGAATTAAGTGTTGATGCCACAAATCTATCTTTGATGTAGATGGCTACCCCACCTCCTCTGGATTGCCTATCGCATCTAAAGATCTGGTAGTTAGGTATATTAATCACGCTATTTGGTGTAGAGGGCCATAGCCAGGATTCTGAGATAACAAGCACATCTGGCATTGTATGGGCGGTCCAAGCCTGGATAAGGGTGAATTTTTCAGCAGTCTGCACACGTTAATGTGCATAAAACTAATATCTTTAAGAGATAGTGACTCAGAAGGGGAGGTAAGTTTATTTATGGGCCCTGGATTAAGCTCGACATTGCCAGAGCAGAGTAAGAGGAGGAGTAGCAATTTTTTCAGGGATTCAAGTGAAAGGCAATGAGCTCGAGGCTTTTTCCGGCTTGGCACGGAGGAGGAACCGGGGTGCCAAGCTTTGTTTTTTAATTTATGCAAGACTAAGGACACTGAGGCTATACTCTGGCTGTGTAATGCCAGTGGGATTAACTCGAATGAGTAGAGATAAGGAAGGAGGCATCGACAAACCTGCAATAGTTACTCTTCGAGGAAGGTAGTCCACCTGGATCAGTTAGCAAGGAGCCTTGGCATAACATGTGATGTGTAGAGTCAGATTGGGCGAGCAGTCTTCAGGATGAGGATGTGGTGTACCCCCAGTCTCAAATTTTTCAGATAATAAGCCAGTAAGGGGTATGATACACAGTGCAGTCAGGAGGAGGAAATGCCACGAGGCTGCCATAATTGCAGTTGTTGGGTAAATGAGGGAATTTTGGTAACAAAGGAAGCTCTTCGACTGCTGGTTGCAGGATTCCCCTGGCGGAACCCTGGCAGTAACAAATTGTTTTAGTAAGAAAGAGAAGGCAGGAGATTCATCAGGAATGGGAGTGGGCTGTGCTAACGGGTCTATATAATAGCACACAGGAGGGGGGATGAGCGGGTGAGTGAAAAATTGTGGCTTTGCAGTACCACTCAAGTGGTGGAGTCCAATGAGGAGGTCTTGGGCAGCAGCTTGGGAAGCGCCAACCGCCCAGTGACCGCGGTCCACGAGGAGGGCGTCTGAGCTGGGATCCCTAGCGGGTTCTTAGCTAGAGAAAGGAGAGAGGAGCTCAAATTAATAGTGGGGCAACACAAAGGCTAACAGTCTGAGTGAAAACAGCTCAATTAGCAACTGAAAAGCCAGCGATTTCCTTGGCACGTTGCAGTCTGGAGAGAGCTACAAAGTCACAAAGGGGCTGTAACACTTGGTTGCTGGCAACATTTTTAGACAATAAACACAGTTTTTTGGCAAATCAGTCACAATTCAGTAATTTGTAGTACAATTTTCAAGTAAAACAGTGCCTTAGCAAGACACGATATGCTAGTCAGCAAGAAGCAGACCTAAAGTACCAAAATGGTATGCCTCAGCAAGACAGAATGAGATAAAACTGCTAGAAGACTTAGTTGCAAAAAGGGGATGGGAGGAATTGCAGTTGTTGACAGTAAAGTAACCAATAAATTGAAACACCAGATAGGAGTGGGCGGAGACTGTGTGCATTTAAAGGAGGCCTGGGAGCGGGGGAGGGGAGAAGAAAATCAAGGGGAAGTTTGCAGAGCTAGCACTGGATCAGTGCACATACAGTTGGAGAGAAACTGCAGCGGGGAGAATGGTAAGTTACTTTACACAAGCTGAACAGAACAGGCTAAATTAAAATATATAAATTAGAAGCCGAGTACAGGGATGCAGACTTACATTAAACCACACGTCTCAGGTGCTCCTGTCTCAGGTGAGTAAGACCAGCCAGTTAGGGAGCTCTACACAGGCGTGGAGCCAATAGCGCTACCCTGAGAAGGCGCTGAAATTGAAAACAGCAAATTGCAAGTGATGATCCGGTTCAGCGTTCACACAGCCCAGAGAAATCGTGGCAATTTTTCAAGCATCATACCGTATCTATCTCTTTGTGGGGTAGATGGATCAGGCTCCTTGCACCGTAGAGGTGCTATGGCTGGATCGTGACCGCTGCCCGAGGGGGCAAGTGGCACCTTATCTATCTCTTTGGTGGGTAGGTGGATCAGGCTTCTTGCACCACAGAGGTGCTAGGTTATGCTCCCCTGGTGGGTTAAGGGTGGGGAATTTATCCCCAAACTTCTGCATCTCATCAGGTGGTGCTGTGTGCTGGGGAGGCAGAGACCCAGGATGTACCACAGCCATCATTGCGGAGGTACTGGGTCCATTTTCCTTGTTCTTCCCTCCTCCCAGGGACATTGCCTACATGGGCAGCAAGGCAGGCCTGCACACGCTTGTGAGTGTGTCCACCCACTGACGTCAGCGACATCCCTGCCCTCCCCTCGGCCCTTCAGCCACACTACCACCTGTGGTCACCCAGGTGGCAGTATCACGGCAGAGGATGAAACCTTCCCTTCTTGGAGGAGGAGGAGAGCATTCCCTGGGATGCTAAATCCTCCTCCCCCCCCGGCCGGCCCCCGACGACCCAAGCTCATTCCTAAACTCAGGTTACCAGCGTTGCGAGTTGTAGCGCTACTGCCATGCTGACCGGCTGGCCATTTATTTATTTATATTTATTGATTTTTAACATAAACATATTGATATTATACATTGCTGGTTAGTGTATAGTAAGAGGTAACATCCATTACAATCACTATAGTATGGAGCACACTGCCCCCTTCGTTACATTCGTTACCACAAGTGGGGGTAATAACGAGAGTTAAAGTCCAATGAAAAGTCCAGATATAGGTTTTGTGCAGCAAAGCAATGGACAGGTTCCAAAAAGGACTGTCTGCAAAGTTCATATTGGCATATTCGTATCTGTTACATCGTACTAGATGATGTAAGCATCCATGCCCATTCACAAATCCCATCCGAATGATACAATAGAGCTGTCTGTACACATTTGCCACCAGATTTAATACATTGTGAAACATTTATTGTAGCTGCATTTACTGAGGTTTTACTCGGCTACAGTTCTCTATAAGTTAAAATATAGTTGGACACTGTCATAAAGACTTCACTCAGTGTCCAACTATATTTTAACTTAGAAAGAACTGTTTTTGAGTGAAACTTCAGTAAATGTAACTACAATAAACATGTCACAATGTATTAAATCTGGTGGCAATGTACTGTTTCAGATATTACCTTAGATCTGCCGAGGATTGAAACACATTCGGAGTACTGCACGCAATATAGTGTAAATAAACTTGAAACCTTAGCAGTCTATGATACTTGATGAACCATAGTAACAAAAAAAAAAGTTTACTTTCTCACTCACTGAATGTTTATTAACCTGCTGTAGTGAATGGGCTGGGTGAAGAGAACATTATGCATGAGGCTTTGTGCAGAATGAGAGACAGCCTGCACACATTTAACGCACTATATCAATTCCACCATGAGGCCGCAGCTATCTTACCTCTGTGACGCCATCAAAGAGATTAACCTGCTTCAAATAGTATGAAACCGGAGAACTGGTTCAAATTAAAGCGCCTGTCTCCCAGTCACATCTATACCTGTCGGGCAAATTAAGTTCACATCTCTGCCCCATGCCCATATGACTACATAGTGAAACATTTAAACTGAGTTAGTAAATAGAGAATACTGGATGGGCAACTATGCACAAACCAGTGTGTTCTGCCACAGAGGGGTTCTGATTCCTTCTGACCTCGAGAGCAAAATTCGAGAGGTCCGAGGTAATCGGAACCCTGAGGTGGCAAAACACACTGGTGGTGCATAGAGTTGCACATCCTGTATTCTTTATAGTGTATGGTGCCCCTAAAAATAATCTAAATACAGTTTGATCACTTAGTTTTTGTTTTTTTATACAAAAAAGAAATTGGTTGTTGTGGCGTCTTATTCTGGGGCTCAGGGTTAGTTGTTAGGGTCAGTGGTGTGGTTGTTAGAGACCAGACATCTGTACATCTGTAGCACAGACTTTTATTGGTTGTCAATCGTGTTTGGGACAGATTTTCAAAAAAAAGAAACATGGTGGCTGTATTTCAAACTTAGCGAGAAGACGCTTACTGGTAGAAACCGCATTTTATTTTGTAACTGGTCTGGTTGATCCTGCCTTGGATTTTTTGTATAACCGAAAATAATCTGTTTGATCCTGCATTTTGTGTACATATCTGGTTGATCCTGCATCTGTGGGATTTGTAAGCAATAAGCCATGACAGGTTATGAGGTTATCCCCGTACCCTGGAATAGATTATTGTGCTTATAACATGGATTATGGTTGAAAAAAAAAAATCCCCAGATGTGTTTTCTTGCTGTTTAAACAGTGAAAATTTCACTGTATCCTGCCGACTTGAAAAGCAATTCCCAGAATCATGTGTATGTTATTTATTTTATGAACACAGAAATCCCAGAAATGGAGTCCTGAAATGATTTCTGACATTTCTAGGTTCATAACATGAATAACATATGGGTGTCTCAGCTGTCTGACCACTTTTATAGGACCGCTTCTTGATGTCTCTCTCTCTCTCTCTCTCCCCCCACAGCGTGGTGCGTGGGTTGCTTTCTCTCTCTCTCTCTACCATGCAGTGAGCTACTGCTTAACAACTACCTGAAGGGCTGCCCTGAGGCAGTAACGTAGCAAATTCCCAGAGGGTCTGGGTGCAAGGTGATGTTATAGGGCCCCTCCCCAGTTTTGAATAAACATTAACATTTTGATTTGGGACCCTCAAACCTCATGGGCCTGGGTGCCACTGCACCCCCTGCACCCTTGTAGCTACGCCCCTGCCCTGAGGAAAGAGAGAAGAGAGACACTTTGTGATGGATTCAGTGACAGACACTAAACGCTGCTGGCTGAAGTGTCAGTCCAATTTCAATGCTGTCATGTGCTGTTTTCCGTGAGGAAAGAGAGACATGGGGTTTGGAGTTTGAAGACAGGGATCACACCATAGGTGCTCCCAGCATGGCTGGGAAAAGTCACTCTCTTTCTCTCTTTCTCTCTCTCTGTCTCACTTGGTCTCTCTCTGTCTCGTAGCACTGTCATTGCTTAGAAAAGCGCTGGAGGGGAATATGAAGAGCCATTTCCCCTGCGCACTACAGCATGAGTGAGACAGGGCATTTTTTTTCCTTCTCTGCTGCACAAATTATTTCGTTTAAGTTATATTTATTTATAACATAAGTTACCTCTCTCTCTGTCTTTTGCTCTCCACCATGGCAAAGGAACTTCAGTGTCTCGCTCATGGTTGGTTAAAACACACTGCTCCCACTTCACCCAGTTCAAATGGCTGGCTTTCTGTTTCCCTTTTCGTAGCAGGGAATGAGTCACGACCATCCAAGGTAGGATATTGCTTCAGGGACATTCACAGCAATTGTTGATTAAATAAGAGATTTAATCATCAGTCACCTGACGCTCTTTGACCAATTGGGTTGCCTCCTTTTTCCAACCCATGTTATAAATGTGACTGATTGTGTCACTGTTTTATTTGGTTGATTCTATAGTTTCTGTTGCCACAGCTGTTTTTTAAACTGTGTGGCTTGAGTGCTTTCTAAATCAGCTGGAATGCTGTTGTTCCACAGAAGGGTACAATCACAAGCCATGACCTTTGAAATGTGGTACAACAGCATGTCAGCTGAGATGGAAATCGGGTCAGAACAATGTTCCACCATACACAAAACAGAAGATATTCTACTCAGGTCTGAAGGCACAGCAAATAACTTTCACTTGCAAAACACCAACTTTAGAGAATGATCAACAGGAAACATATTTAAACTTCAAACATAGACCTTAAGTAGTGTGCAGTACTGAAAACTAATAGCTTTCAGTAATTATCGGGGGGGGCGGTGGACGCGGCCTACTTGGATTTTAGAAAGGCCTTCGACACCGTTCCGCATAGAAGGCTAGTGAATATGTTGCACAGTCTGGGAGTGGGGCACAAGGTGGTGAACTGGGTTCAAAGCTAGTTGAGCGGGAGGACACAAAGAGTGATAGTGAATGGAGCTCAATCCATGGAGAGGGAAGTGACCAGCGGGGTACCCCAGGGTTCAGTGCTGGACCAGTCCTCTTCAATGTGTTCATAAGAGAGATTGCTGAAGGGCTGGAGGGGAAGGTTTGTCTATTTGAAGATGACACAAAGATCTGCAATAGAGTCAATATTCCGGAGGAGGTGGAAAGAATGCAAAGAGACCTATGTAGACGCAAAGAATGGTCAAGAGTGTGGCAACTGAAATTTAATGCAAAAAAATGTAAAATTATACATTTGGGCCATGGTAACCCAGGAGAAAAATATTTACTGGGGAGATTGCTGACAACCACCAAGGAAGAAAGAGATCTGGGGGTGATTATAACAGATGACGTAAAGTCGGTCAGATAGTGTGAGAAAGCGGTAAGAAAGGCCAGCGGAATGTTGGGGTGCATTGGAAGGGGTATCTCCAGCAGTAAGAGGGAAGTGATGATGCCACTTTACAGATCACTGGTGAGACATCATCTGGAATACTGCATCCAGTTCTGGAGGCCACACCTCAGAAAAGTCATAGACAAAGTGGAGGCTGTCCAGAGGAGGACTACACAGATAGTGCAGGGACTACACCAGAAGACATATGAGGAAAGGTTAGTAGACCTTGACATGTATTCACAGGAGACAAGAAAGGAGAAGGGGGTTATGATAGAGACTTTTAAATACCTCAAGGGTTTTGATAGGGTCCAGAAGGGGAGCCTCTTTAAGAAAAGAGAATGCTCAAAAACAAGGGGTCATGGTTTGAAGCTGGAGGGAGGTAGACTAAGGGTGATGGATGCATGAAACAGTCTTCTCACAGAAGTGGTAAGGGTGCAAACAGTGCAGGCTTTCAAAAATGCAAGGGATAGACATAAGGGGACCCTAGCAATAAAGAGGAAGGGTTAATCAAGGGTCACTTTGGGGGGCAGGGTATATGGGCAGACTAGATGGGCCAGGAAGTCCTGATCTGCCATCAAATTCTATGTATCTATGTATCTATAAACTGAAACATCAAGTCCCATATCAATAGTCATTCCTCCCCCTTGGATTCGGGGGTCAGGGTTTGAACTGAAAGTCTTTCCTTAGTGCTGCAATCTTCTTTCTGGCTTCAGTCAGGTCAGAAAATGGGAAAGTCTTACCTGCATATACTGTCTTTAGTTTTGCGGGAATTTGTAAATTGTGGGCTACCCCAAGAGTACTCAGGCGCGTCTGGACTGCATCAAATGCCTTCCTACACTTGTGGGTTTCAAAACTGAAGTCATGAAAGCAAAATTTGTGGGAGCCCTCAGCAGTCATTAACTGACCATTTTGTTTAGCTGTCAGTAAAATTTGATCTGGGACGTGCGGGCCACGGATGACAACAAGTAATGTCCTCAGTTGATTTGAGTCTGCTGGTCGCTTATGTGGGGTGACTGCAGGCTTCAGTAATTAAGCCTGTTAAACGTTACTATCGAGCTGACCAAGTGGTGCTGAGGGTTGAGGGGCTGGACGCCACACCTCACGCCATGCCAGCGACCTGGGTTCGGGAACAAACTCAGGGGGTCAGGGGTCGGAAGGGGAAGGAGAAGATTGAGCATCTGGAGGACTGCTCTCCTCTCCTTGGGGAGGGTTCCAGGGGCTGATCGGTGTCCTTGCAACCCCAGATGGAGATCAGGGGTACTACAGGATCACCAGCCAGAGTCGTAAGGGTGGGTAGTGCGGCAAACATCAGCAGGCAGCCGTGCGCAGACATCATTGCACATCACCTCCCCGGGGTAACAAAAAGTTGAAAATCCCCATCCACAGGGATAGGCAACAGCACCACCACACGCCGCCACACTCCATCAGCTGGACTCCATCCACCCCTGGGCCGAGCCCAGCCCGGCCTGCCAAATTGTAGATAGAGCACCCTGGGAAGAAAGGGTGGCCCTACCTCGGGAGGGGCTCAGAGCCGGGGGGATTGCTGGGCTGGTGCCAGGGGTTGGAGAGTTTCAGGCTCGGAGGTAGAGCAGCGAGGTTAGGTGGATGCCTGAGAGAGTTCCCTGTGAGTACGGTGCATAAATAAAGTTAAAATAAAAGTTAATATCTAACATGGTACCCAGCAATTCAGTTAAAAATGTGACCACATGCAAGGCTGGACTATCTCTTTACCACTAATGAGCACATAGACCTCCTGCAGGAGGTCAGACAACACATGGCCCAATCCACTTGTTCGACCACACTCTGGTAATGGCCCAGCTCTCCCTGGGAAAGTCTAAAAACACACACAGTGGAGACTACATCCAGGCCTACTGTGAGGTGAAATCATTTTCCAGAAGCTGGAGGATCATATTCTGCAGTACCTCCAGGATGACTCCTCCTCTGAAAGCAGTCCTTCGGGAGAAATTATAGCCCCATGCAGCTGCCCTACACCATGGCAGAGAGGCAAAACTGAAGGAGCTCCAGGAAATGCTGCAAACACTGTAGCCCTTTCATAGGCAGGCTGATACCTCCCTATATCCCCAACTTTTGGCACCAAGGCACAGGTACAAGAGATCTTGGACAGAGTGGAGCAGACCTTATTCTACCTCTGACACCGCTATTATGAGGGCAGAGTGCAAGGTGCTCACACCTTGCTCCATCGCTTACAGGTGTCCAGACGACAAGCATATGTCCTGAAGCTCCATAAGCCACAGACGGGGTGCCTAGTCCATCACATCACCAAGATTCAGGGTATTTTTGTGGACTTCTACTTGTCTCTAAACCTTCGAGGGAGTACCCCCAACTAGAGCCCAACTTCATACCTTTCTCCAGAAAACTCCTCCCTAAACTTACCGAGGCTTAACTTACTGAGCTCACTAGTTCAATTACCCAGGAAGAAATAATGCTGGGGATCTCACAATGCAAGAGAAGAAAATGCCCAGGTCATGACCGGTTTCTGTCAGAATTTTGTAGTCACCTCTCCTGAGAGAACTACTGACTCTGCTTTTGAATAAAATTTTCCTTCATTTACAAGAGGACTGCTCCCCCAGTCATGGCAATTTGCCACTATTTCAGCATTACCAAAGTTGGGCAAGGATCCCCTATCTTACCTTCCTATTTCCATTTTAATTATGACTATAAATTGTTTATGTCCATTTGGGCAACATAGTTAGAGGGCCTTCTCCCATCCTTGCTGGACATGGACAAGGTGGGGCTTGTGTGAAAAAGACATGTTCATTGCAATGTCCGGAGAACTTTGTTGTTTCTGGAGCATGTTCATAGACGCTCGATCCCCCTGGTCCTGGCTTGCTTGGATGTGTAGAAGGCTGTGACAAGATCTTGTGGCCATTCCTCTGATTAACAATGGAGGCCTTTGGATTTCCTTTGACCTTTACCTCAGTGCTCCACATAATTTATAACAATCCCCAGGCCTATAGTCAAATAAAAGCTCCCTTTCCACAGCATTTCCACTGGGGGGACCGAACAGAGTTGTCCCCTCTCATCCATCCTGTCTGTGCTCTACATTGAGCCTCTGGCAACCCTCCTACAGCAATCTCCCTTGGTCCAGGGTGTCCCCTGGGCAGCAGGAGCTATAAAATAGCCCTGTTTGTAGATCACATCCTGTTGATAGTTGCCCATCCCACAGTCTCCCTGCCAGTGGCATGGGACATACTTGAGGTTTCATTTAAATACTATTATACAATGATGTGTGAAATTCCTGTAACCTCATTGGTCAAAACATGTCACATGACACATGACCATGGGTAAATCCTACATAACCCACGGATGAGGAATGGCATTTATAAAAAAAACATAATTAAACACATTTTAAATATATTTTACACATGGGTCCATTGTATAATCGCATTAAGGCACTCCAGGGTGTAAGTTATTGGGTAATTTACCCACTTCTTGTGTAGTTAAGTCACTCAACTGCACCTCGTGACACACCACACAAGGCATGGGTAAATCTCCAATAACCCACACCCTGTTGTGCCTTATTGCTTAAGTAAAACTGAGGTCATCATGTATTAGTATACCCTGGCTACTGCTCTGAAATCCAGGCTTAACATCTGCTGGAACAGAGGCTCACTTAAGTACCGGGGGTGCAGATTATGAAAAAAGCCGGACCATTTGGGCTTACTCAACTATGAACCTCTTATTCTCGCTATCGCTAATGATCTGCATCCCTGGACGCAGCTCCATCTCTGCCTTCTGAATAGAGTGGATGCTATCCACCAAAACATCTTACCAAGAATCCTATAATCCTTGCAAACCCTCCCGCTTATGCCTATCCACAGTTACTTTGTTTTTTTAACTCATCTTTTTTCAAGAGTTAAAACAATACCAAGGTACATAATCGTACATCAGGTCTTTTAGCACAATCTAAAATTCTAGTAAACAATTCTAAGTCCAAACTGCACAGCAAAATGCACCAGCTATTCCCATTTGTTAATACAAAAAACTTGTATAACACTGAAGTTGAAAACTGAACAAGCCAAAAAGAAAATTTTGTGCACCTCGAAAATTGATAACACTATCTGGGCTCAAGAGTGGAGGGCTCATATCACTTCGCTCACCATGTAGCATGCCGTCTATGCTGCCAAAGGGGGAAGGGCATCAAAATAAAGGAAACATCTGAAGTGGGGAAAAAAGGACAGAAGGATCTCTGCGGTATCATAAAATTTAATTACCACAAGGCCTCTCAGGGAGGGAGATCTGTTCTCTGTTCTTTGATCCACTGTAACCACGGGCGCCTCTAAATATTTATTTACCCGGAGTCAAAGCTTGGCCGTCATATATTCCATGTCATAGACATTTTGCACTCTATTGTACCGTTCCCATACTGTGATAGGATCTCGATAGAGCCAGTGGGCCGTGAAACATTTCAATGCCACAGCCAGCAATGTTAATGCCAGATATCGCTTATCTGGGGGCATTCGTACTACCAATGGAAAAATCAGCACCCAGTCTGTGAAAGTATCTGGAATGACTGATTGTAAACTTCTCTGAACACTGTCTTTGATGCCTAACCAGAAAGCACCCACCATGGGGCAGGCCCAAAAAATATGCCAGTGGGAGCCTATACACCCACATCTTCTCCAACAGTCCGCTGTCTTAGTAGCGCCAAAATGCCAAAACACCAAAAAGTAGTGTGCAAGGGGTATATCCTCAAGGAGGGAGGAGGTGATTCTGCCACTGTATAGGTCATTGGTTAGACTGCACCTGGAGTACTGAGTGCAGTACTGGCACCCGTATCTGAAGAGGGACATTAAGTTACTGGAGGGGGTGCAGCGCAGGGCGACAAAGATGATCAAGGGGCTGGGGGACTTATCATATGAGAGGAGGCTGAGGGAATTGAACATATACTCGCTGGAGGAGAGGAGGAGGACAGGGGGACATGATTGAAACCTTTAAGTACATGAAAGGAATAAACAAGACAGGTACAGAGGGGCTGTTCAAAGTAAGGGAGGGGAGGGACACCAGGGGCCATGATATGAGACTGGAGGGAGGAAGGTTCAGGAGGGAGATGAGGAGACACTTTTTTACAGAGAGAGTAGTAGCTGGGTGGAATGCGTTACCTGCAGAAGTGGTATCCAGTAGAACAGTGGACTGCTTCAAAAGGGGATGGGACAGGACAAGGGGGAGGGTCAATGTAGGGGAAGGGTGGAAGGGAGGGGCAGCTGCAGAATAAGGGGTGCTAGCTGCACATTCGAGCAGACTTGATAGACCTCTAGGCCTTTATCTGCTGGCAAATTTTGTACGTTCGTATGTTCGGTCATGGTTGGTGTCCTAAAGTGTCTAACAAGAATCCTCCAGTAAAATTCTCATCAAGTAGGTGAGAATGTCAGCTGCCAACCCAGTCAGAGGCGTGTCATCCAGTCATCATTAGGAATAGAACAGGGTGCCTCACTCTCCTGTGCCACCCTAATTCCCATAAGGGATTCTATTTCAGAGGCCTCCTACTGCCTATACATGTCCGAAATACACCTCAATTTAACCCATAAGGTCACCACCCAGTATATGAAATCTTCCCAAGGGGTCAGAGGTCTGAGTAGTTGGATTTTATTATTATCACTATTAATAAAAAGACATAACTGCAGGTACGTTTGGAAATCTTGAGTTCTCAGGTGGAATTTGTCCTGTAATGTCTGAAATGGCATACACAAACCATATGTAATGAGTTGGGAAAATTGAGTTTAGCCCTGCTGCCGCTCCCAGTAAACATAACCCTGGTCTAAGCATGGGGGCAAAAAATTCAGATGGTAACAGATAAGGGAGAGGGAGCCCAGTGAGGTGTCCGAAGTTAATATGTGCTGGGCTTTTCTCAATATTCTCAAAGCGTGTTTAACGCAGGTGTTCGAGACGCTTTGAGAATAGCTCTGAGGCACAGGGGATAAGGCCAATGTAAATAAGGGTTGCCCCCACCACTACCACCACTACAAGTCCTCTATGTCATACCAGCCGGAGGGGCAGCTCTGTTTCGACCATGCACAAACTGGAGTCATTTATCCAGCTAAATTCTGGGCGACTTCAATATTAATTGGCTGTCTCCACCCAACTCAAAATTCTGCCAAAATATAAAGTCACTGCATCTTACCCAACTTATCTCCACCTCGACCCGACTTAACCTGAAATCTCAAAACCACTCTCTCCTGGACTAAGTCCTCACCAACCATCCGCACCGCATCATTGATGCAGGTACCCTACCCGATGTCCTCAGTGACCACCACATGCTATACTGTGTGTGCAAAACTCACCACCTTAAATCACCCCCTAAAACTATCCAAATCCGTTCCTTCTGGTCAGTAGACCTACCCTCCCTTCATGCTGACCTACTGTCTACTGACTGGTCCCCAATCTCCAATGCCACTGATGTAACCCCTACTACCCCTGCCTGCATGGCTAGTTGCAGGTTAAGGGGCCTGGGTACTAAAACGATGCCTCCACTCAGAGGTCAGGGTTGTTAGTGGTCGAGCTAACCTGGGCACAGCACTCCGAGACACTGTAACCCCCCTCCTTCCCTTCTAGTGGCCTGAACAATATACAATAATCGGTTTCACAATGACCCTTAATCACCATGCAATTACCAACACTGTTTGCACTTACCACCAGGGCTGGTTCCTCTAGCTCAACTCTGGAGACTCCCTGTAAAACAACATAGAAACATAGAAGTTGATGGCAAATAAGGACCGCAAGGCCCATCCAGTCTGCCCATTTCTTTTTCTACCTTATAAATGTGCCATCAGCCTTTGCTCTGTCAGTGGCCTATCTATTCATACTCATCTGTATTGCTCCCTTATGCCTATCCCATGCCTGTTTGAAGTCCTGCACTGTATTCATAGCCACCACTTCCTGAGGTAGGTCATTCCATGCATCCACCACCCTTTCTGTGAAAAAGAATTTCCTCACATTCCCCCTTAATCGGCCTCCCTCTAATCTCATGCTGTGTCCTCTTGTCCTGCTATTTTTCTTATATTTAAACATGTTAGACTTTTTCACCTTGTTAATGCCTCTAAGGTGTTTGAATGTCTCGATCATATCACCTCTCCCTCCTTGCTCAAGGGTATACATATTGGGCTCGTTAATCTGTCCTCATATGTCTTCTGATGCAGTCCCTGCACCATTTTGGTTGCCCTTCTCTGGACTGCCTCAATTTGTTTTAATGTCCTTGTGAAGGTGTGGCTTCCAGTACTGCACGTAGTACTCCAGATGGGGCTAACTAGTGTCTTGTAAAGAGGATTATTATCTCCTCTCTTACAACTTGTGATACCCCTACTAATACACCCTAACATCCCTGGCCTTACCTACTGCTTTAGAGGTCTGCTTGGATGATTTCAGGTCATTGGTGATGATGATGCCAAAGTCTCTTTCTTCCTTTGTGACTGCCAGCAACTCCTCTCCCAGCCTATAGGTGGCTTCAGGGTTTCTCTTCCCTATGTGCATGATCTTGCACTTCTTTGCATTAAATCCCAGTTGCCACTCTTCTGACCATTTTGCTAGTTTATCCAGATCTCTTCTCGTTCTGCCCACCCCATGTGGATCATCTACTGTGTTGCAGATCTTGGTGTCATCTGCAAACAGACAAGCCTTACCCCTTAGTCTATCTGCAATGTTACTAATGAAGATATTGAAGAGGACTGGCCCCAGGACTGATCCCTGAGGTACCCCACTTGTGACTTGCATCTCTTCTGACTGTATACCATTTACCACCACTCTCTGTTTTCTGCCCATCAACCAGTTTGCCACCCAGCTGACCAACTTCTGACCCACCCCGAGCCTACCCAGCTTATTTATCAATCTTCTATGTGGAACAGTGTCGAAAGCTTTGCTGAAGTCAAGGTAGGCGACATCAACTGCTCCCCCTTGATCCACCACTCTGGTTACCCAGTCAAAGAAATCTATGAGATTAGTTTGACAGGACCTTCCTTTTGTAAACCAATGTTGTCTTGGATCCTGTGCCCCTATGGATTCCAGGTGTTGCACTATCCTTTCCTTAAGGAGTACCTCCATAATCTTGCCCACTACTGAGGTAAGAATGACTGGTCTGTAATTCCCTGCCTCCTCCCTGCTACCACTCTTGTGCACAGCAAATAGCAACTGTACAGTACTTTTGGCACAAACTAGAACTACAGTCAGGTTAAATGCAAAAAGAGTTAGATCTGATTTATTCAGGGGACTTGAACAAGGGAGGGGTGTAATCAGGTTGATTTGCTTAAAGGCTATATCAAGCAAACAGTCATGCATGCACTTCAGTGTCCCTACACAGTCACACACACTGGGTACCCAGGTAGAAGGAAGGTGGGCTAGCCAGGATCGTTGCTTGGGGTAGGCCAGTGTCGCAGCTGGTTGGGGCCCTGTGATGGAAGAAAGCAACATGCACAACACACACTATTTGTATTCCGGAGCTGGAGGGCTCAGTTCATGACAGAAAAGACAACAACCATCATCATTTATTTGTTCATCCATTACATAACAGTTTGGACATTACAGAGTTAAAAAATGAATACAACAGTTAAAAAACAGCATGTACCATAATAAAAGGAAGATAAAGTGAAAATAGAAATAATGTAAATAAGTCAAGGTTTTACCAGTATAATAAATTTGTGGAATAAAATAAAATATTATGGGCTAATAATTTCCTTAAAATTTTTTTTTTTTTGAGTGGATAACAGATACAATAAATTTAGCAATCATTATGGCATCCTCTAAGGTCAAGAGGTGCAAGAGAATAAAAACTGGATCATAATATACATTTAGGTATTTTGTCAGAAACTGTTTGAAATTGGAGTCTCTTAGATGAGAATACAAGGGGCATTGAATTATTATATGCTCCAGTGTTTCATGGAAGCCCCTATTACATTTGCAGAATAGTTCTGTGTTTTGTTCATTGTTTTTACCCTGATTGAAATATGCATACTTAGATACAAGAATTCCAAACCTAGCCCAAGTAATAGCTTTTCAGAGGCTTTGGGGTAGGGGTAACAACAGATAGTTTTCGATCCCTGAGTCAGTTTTATTTTTACTGAACCAAATTGCCTGTTTTTGGATTTTGACTGACTCCATTTGTTTTTTTAGGGCTATTCTAAAAATATTTTTTTTAATTTTGTTTTTCTATTGAATAGAGATCAAAATACCCTTATTAAAATTTTTCCAGAGATGATAATTATTGGTATTTTTAAGGATAGTGGTCAACTTTTTTAGCCAAAGAGAATGAAAGCTTTCAGCATTCCAGTGAATTTTTTTCTAAGAGACAAAGATAGGTGATACTACACGTACAGTTATTTTTATTATTATCATTTTTATTTATTAGCCTTAGCCAGTATGAGACTATTCTGAGATGTATTATGTCTCTAATTGGGATCCTACTTAACTCAGTGCATACTATTGAATTAGAAGTGGAGAGGGGAACCTGTAATATGGCCTTATAGAAATAGGATAAGGGGAGTTCTAGGTGGGGATATTCTTTAGTTCCCCAAATCTCCACCCCATAGGCAAGTGAAGAAGTGATTTTTGCTTCTCCAGCTCTAATAGCAGGCAATACAGTTGATCCTCCAAACTTAGAATTAAAACGGAGTAATCCTTTCACTATTAGTTTTGCCCTGTCTATCTGTTTTTTAATATGTTCATTCCAGAGACCATTTGATGCAAGTGTAACTCCCAGGTAAACATAAGACTTCACCACCTCTACTAGTTGTTTCTCAAAATAAATTCTAGGAACCACTGATTGATTGCCACAAACCATTATTTTAGTTTTAGTTAAGTTAATTCCAAGATGGTAATAGTTACATTTTACTTTAACTTGATCGATTTTTCTTTGAAGTCCTATGTTTGAAAGAGAGAGTATCACCAAATCGTCCGCATAAGCCAAAATAGGAACAGGAACATTGTTAACTTTAGGGGAGTCTAATGGTAAAGAATCATCAAATGAAAGAAGAGAGTCTATGTAAATATTGAATAACAGTGTCACTAATAAGCACCCCTGTTTGACCCCTTTGTTGGTTTGAAAGTAATCTGTAATATTGCCACTATCAAACTTCACTGCTGTGTACGTGTTTGAATGAAGTAGTACAATAGGACTTAATAGTTCTAAAGGTAAACCTTTTTTATATAGAATTTCCCATAACACTTCTCTAATCACAGACTCAAAAGCAGCAGAAAAGTCAACAAACAGTGCATACAGCTTCATTTTCTTATAAACCTTATATTTCTCAATAAGATGAGATAATATATATATATTATCCAGGGTTGTGCATCCCTGAATAAACCCTGATTGAAATTTAGATAATGGATTGTATTTTCCAACCCAAATCTGAAGTTTGTTTAATAATATTCTAGAGAAAAGTTTACCACTTGTATCTGAAAGACTTCTAGGGCAATAGTTTGAAGGGGACAGGTAAGATCCTTTTTTGTGTAAAGGAACTATAATGTTTCTGTTCCATGATGGTGGGATGTACCTTTCTCTAAAACCGAGATTAAAGAAATTTACAAAGAATGGTACCCAGTAATTCATATGGTTTTTATATATCTCACCTGGAATGAGATCCGGACCAGGGGCTTTATTTATAGCTAATTTAAATATAGCATCTTCAACTTCCTTAAAGTAGACTAATAATGGTTGGTATTCAGCTAGTAGGATCTTATGCGTGGTTTGATGCAAACTAAGTACGTGGGGGTCTGTAGTACGTAGTTTTTTAAAATGCGTAATTCATGTGTCTTGTGGTATATGGACTGATAAAGAGCAATGATCAGATCTTTCTCCTTTAGAGACCATTAACCAAAATGCCTTGATATTGTTGGATCGTATACTATCGTACATTTTTTCCCATTGTAGTTGCTTGAATTCTAATTTTTTATTTTCAAGAAACTTGTGATATAGTTTCCTTACTTCTTTTAAATATACAAAATTCTCTCTGGTTGGATATTTCTTAGTATATCTAATAATTTTCATTAGATATTGTTTTTCTTTTTTACAATGATTATTGAACTAGGTATTTAGGTTAGTTGAATTTGTCCTAAAATTGTATATTTTGGATCTAATTGCTTGATAAGCAGTCTCCAATAGTTCATAGAGATTTTGGGGGGAGCAAGAATTGTATGCTAATGAGAATAATTTGGCCATCTGGTGGAGTACATTAGATCTAGTATCCTTGTTGTATTAATTGCTCTTAGTAATAATTTTAATCACCCTCTAGACTCTAACTGGATTTGATTCTTTTGTTGAGTTTTTTATTATTCGTTTATCTACTCCAGAATGTCACTCATAACCGAGTGTATCAATATCAGCTATCAGGGCTGCATGGTCACTTTCTGGTCTCATCGTGACCATGAGGGAGGAAAAGTGTTCATAACTGTCAGGATTGATAATGAAATAGTCAATAACACTCCTTCCTAGAGATGAAAAATAAGTGGAGATCCCAGTTAAGTCTCCCTTAATTCTACCATTAAGGATTATAAAGTGATTGCTATTAATAAATTCAACAAGTTTCTTCCCAGCACAATTAAGGACAGTGTCAGTTGATTTTCTTGTTTTGAGATCTCCCAGATAAACCATAGATTGAAGCAGTGGTAAATTGTCAGAATTAGCAATTCGGGCCTTAAGATCTCCACCCAAAAGAATTATATCAATTGGGTGCTTTATTATTAATTGATCAATTTCGGTGTCCAATTTGGACCAAAGATCATTACTGGTTAAAGTGTGATAATTTGGGGGGATGTAAATGTTTGCTATAAGAAATACATAGTTATCCCATTTTACAACATGTAACAATATATTATCATCCAGGATGGTATGGTCCAAAACCAAAATGCCCTTTTGTATCATTATAAATGTGGACAATCCCCCTCTAGGTCTACCATTCTTCCTTACTTTTTTTGCAGGAACAAAATAAGATTCATAGCCATTTAGTAATGTCAATTCCATAGCCCAAGTTTCCTGGAAAAGTAAAATTTCAAATTTTTGGCAGAACTTGTGCCAATCAAGGTCTGAGTATTTAGTGGAGAGACCTGCTATATTCCAGGATACAAGTTTTGAATTATCAATTAATAAATCATTACTAGAAGTATTTACGCCATCTAGTACAACATCCAAATGTTTGTGACCTAGATTAACTAGTCAAGGGTTAGGTTCAGAGGTACTATTCTGGTTAAAGTGATCTGATCCAGCAGTAAAATCAACTATAAATAATTGGGCACAATCTAATTTAGTCAGATTTTGCATTAAAACAGAGTAGAGATTTAGATTTATTGCAATATCAGTTTGTGTCTCATTGGTTTCAGGAAATATTCTGGACACAGATTTAAAATCTAGAGGGGAGACATTAGTATTTAAGCAGAAACTCAATAATTTACTAATATATGATTTCAGCAATGTGGAATTTTCACTCTGCAAATGTTCTATTCCAAAAATAGAAAGAGTTTTCAAAACTATATTGTCAAAATTCCAATTCAAAATAGATATAGTATCATTTATGATGTCAGTTGATTGAGCAGAGTTTATTTTGATTTCCCCATGGACATGCTTCCAAATTGTGGTCCAATTTAGAGGAGAAGATATTAAAATGCCCAATCTATCTAACTCTCTTTGTTTTGCCCATATTTTTTTTGCACTAGTCATGTCGGATAATAGAACATAGACAGGGTTTGTTTCCACCGTTTTATCTCTATAAACAAGCATAATCGCATTTGATGCCTCAGGTATAACTAACTCACATCTAAATAGATACTTAATGAGTTCAGTAAGTGATTCGCAGGTTTCATGTGACTTCAGGAAGACATTTTCAAGTTTAAAGACCACCTCACTTCCACTAATAACTAAGATATTTTGTTGATTTGTGGGAGGGTTTTTTTTATTATTGAGTAGGGGAAGAGATACTTGATTAACTAATATGTTTGAGGTTTCCTTAGAATTACATGTCCTTTTCTGCCCGGCCTTATCGGGGGTAGTCACTTCAGATTAATCTGTATCATGGGATTCAATCTTTGAATTTGAATTAACTAGGGCAGACTTTATTAAAGGGCTTCTTGTCAGATCCTTATGTGAATTAGGAATATTAGGAAAATCAGGCTCTATAGAATCATTAGGTTCAATGATTATCCCAGCCTTTTTCTTTGATTTAAGATTGCTTTTTCTTGATAGCTTTTGATTCTCCATTTTTTGGGTTGTACATTTTCCAGGATGTTTATTTATATTTTTGCCCTTTCTATTCCTCTTTTTTTGGGGAGGAGGAAGGGAACTAGAACTAGGGAAATGTACTGATGAAAAGGAAAGATGACGGGTGTTTTTCCTTTCCAAAAGTACTTTTTTAAGATCATCAATTCTCTGAGAGAGTTTGCCGTGGGTTTCAACATGCAGATTAGAGAGCTCTCTCATATAATGTTTTAGTTCATTAAAGGCTTCAAGCAAGACTATGTTGGCCATGATTGGGTGGGCTAGGGCTTTAATTGTGTAGTTGGAAATGGTATCTGGGTATTGCGCTAACATTTCTTGTGGGATATTTATATTTTCGACTTCCTGATCTAATCTTTCAAAAACTTTATCAGGGGATCCTGCAAGAATGGATTGGTTACCAAGAGGTGGGTTGTGATGATGGTTAGAGTATGAAAAAGAGGGGGTAGTATCATTAATTGTTATAGTACTAGAATTAAGTGGGCTAAAGAGGTTTAACCTAATTTGATGAAGTGAAATGGGATCCTCCTTTGATCTCTTGTCTATTTCTATATCTATCTCATGCATGTTTGTACTATTCTCCCTATTTCATTTAGTTTATTAGTTTTACTTTTGAGGAAAGAAAATACTCAGTGATTTTCCCTTGTCTATAATGATTAGAATATTTAGGGTAACTAGGGGAGGAAAGGATAGGTGAGGAAGAGACAGAATCTCTTAATCTGCTGTTGTTTTCCAATATTTTGCAGGATTCATAGTTGATTAACCCAGATTCAGTTCGTTCCTGTAAATCAGTTTCAAAAACTGAAATAGAGTGTTTAAGGGGGGAAGAAAACACCTCTATCTGCTCCTGCGGGTTCTGAAATGACAGAGAGTAAGAGAAACATTGAGAGTGGTTCAAAGGGGTCTCTTCACAGGACATGTTATTAGACATAGCAACAGGTGGAACGTTAGTAGATTTATGGTTTGAATACTCATTATTAAATTGTGGTCTGTAATCATATTTTACTTTTTCTCTTATTAAGGATATAGTATTCTGAGTTTCTTCTTTAGGTGTGGATGCAGAAGGCATCATTGAAAGCGACAAATCTTGTGTATATACACATCCATTTTTTGAGTTCATTTTGGGTGCTTCCAAATAGGATAATTTATTGTCGTTAATTAAAACTTTTCCACTCCTAGTGTACATACTGACTAGATCTATTTATCTGTTTATTATCTATTTATTATGTTGAAACTTTGAGTTATCCTATATCTATTAGATTTATAAATTAGACAATTAGGCTTTATATAATAATAGCAGAATATGTAAATAACTGTAATAGCAGTAAAAGCAGCAATAGCAGTAAAAACGTGCAAATAACTGTGCAAATAATGCAATGAAGCAAACAGTGCAAAAGTGCAAATGCCAGAGCAAATGTTACATTGACCAGTAATCACTGTTCAGCCGTTAATGAATTTCCAGCGCAAAAAGTCCAGCACTCACCTAACATGAGAATCCTGTGTCAGGATGCCTCAATAACTTCTTAGAGGCAAAAATTCTTAAATAAGCATAAACATAATAAAAGTCCTATTGCCTCCAATAACTGTTAGCGAACCTAAAAGGCTTAATTTGGGAACACTTTCAGGAGCTTCTTTTGAAACCTTTTGAAGGCCTCTTTAAACTCGGGTAAGAGGTAGGGGTAGGGGTATATGTAGAACAGGTAGACCCAACAGCATAGAGTCAAAAAAAAAAAAATTTATATGATCCTAGTCCTAATCTAGCTTATGTCACTCTTTGTAAGAAAGCAACAACTCAGTTCAGAGTATCAGGTGCTGAGAGCGTGACTGAAGCTGAATGAACTGAGTGAGACTATTAAGTTTAAGACGCCAAGCATGCCCAAAACGCGATAGCACATCAGCACGGAGACCCAACCTGTCTATTTTAACACATGCAGTGAGCAACTTTCCTTTCCTTAGCTTTATGTTTTAATTTGCAGAAGGACTGCCAATAAAATAAAAAAATATATACAGTATATAAAATAGAGAAATTGGGAGTAATGTCAGGTTTCACCTAGTTTACTCTGCAGAGCCTCCTATTACTGCGACGTGCGTCTCCTAGAAGCTAAAGGAGAATGAGATGCAAGGGTTCTGGTGCTCAGAGACAAGGGAATCCAATAGCTTTAAAAAGGTCACAAGGTTAGAGGAACCCGCAAATTAAGAGCGTATATGTAAGGTATATAGGTATATAAGGTAAAAAAAAAAGATATTTTAGAACGTAAAAAAGGTTAAAATATTAAAACACAGGGTCCATATAAGCTCCTATTAAAGCAAAACAGCCTAAAAGGATATATTCCATAGATGTCCAGACGGAAAATTCAGCCCAGATGTTCAAAACAGTTTTTCAGCTTTTTTTTTTTTACGGAATGTTATCAATTTCTTTTTTTCTTCAGTGCAATCCGTTTTACAATGCAAAGCCACAGACACAAAAAGAGACGTCTCCACTCTTCACTCCACTCCACTGCGCCAGTCCGAATGGTGTCTCCTGAAACCCACGCTCTTATTCACACGCCATCTTTAGAGCGGTCAGCTTAAAGGTAATGCTGGGGAAAAGGAGAAAACAGAGAGGAAGACAAACTTGACCAGGTTTCACAATAAGATAGTCTGGAAAGACCGCATAACAATAGGGTGACATAGATGGCATACCTTTTCAAAATATAAAACGAGTGTAGCGGTCCTGCTATCAGTGACTACTCCTCAATCACTGACACGCGTAGTTTCACCCAGTCATGACATCCGGGGCTCCAAACTCTCCCAGAATTCCAGCCAGCCTTTAGTACAGTAGCTCCACATTTTATATTAACAAAAACTTAACTGCTGCATCTGTTATATGTTGTCTATGTGGTTCCTTATACTCTTGCAGTGCTTCTATCCCACTGTCAGAAGTGTTCACATTTTCTAGCTTGAAGTAGTTATCTGGTGTCCTGCATGGGTGGAAATCAGAAAAGACAACAAAGCAATCAGATGACAACACTTTAGATTTAGCTGTTGTTGCACGGAGCTACCCTGATGTCTACTCATGATACGCGATGCAGGACACAGGCAGGACGAAATCGAGACTGCAGGATGTTGAGCTGGAATGCCAGGAGAAGCAGGGCCCACACGAGTCACCAAGGTGTCATTCATGTTCAATGCATTGAGCAGGGGGCTGATCCCCAGGCAGGTCTCTCATTGATGGCTTTCTCTGTGCAGTGGGTATTCTGGCTGGGCCAGTGTGGCAAGGCCAAGGCCGAAGGGAGATGAATATGGATTCAGTCCGTTGGAGCTGGATGCAGCCTCCAGCGAGCAGAACACAGTTCAACACACAGTGGGGAACCAAATCATGACCCACTAACAGCACACAGCACATCTACATGTAAGAAATTCCACTATAACAGGCAGATTGCTATCCGGTTGCAATTACAGAGTCTCTGCACAAACTGGGAGTTCAGAGGTGGCTGGAAATCCTGACAGGCCAATCGCATTCAGCAAATCTCTGGTCTTCTTCAGGTTAAAGCCTGGTCACAGTCCAGTGGCTTAAATCGGTCTCACAACTCGGATTCAGTCCGAATCAACTCTATTTTCCCTCTCAGGGACATCAGGCAGACAGGCAGGCCAAAACTCAGCCCTTTCACAGTTCTCCCACGTGAATCTATGCAGGGGCTGCTGCTTAAATCACTCAAGCTGTTACCTCTTCACTTCCTAACTCAGATCTGAACTGAAACTGCAAGCAGTCTGGGACTTTCCCCAGGATCCAAAAGGTTCAGTTGGCTGATTCCTCTGTCAGTCACAACAAGGGCTCACCCTCCAGGTTCATTTAGGCACCAAAAGCCCAAAACTACAATTTCTACAGAATTTTGCTCCCATAAAGCCCCTGGGGACAGGTTCCATTTTAGAATCCCCAAATGTACTGATTGGCCCATTTCAGCAGTCCAGGACCAAGATGGTGGAGATAAACAGAAATGTCCATGCTGCAAAGAAGGCAGGTTACACAAACTGCAATATTATTACTATTCTAATAAATGATCAGCAAACAAGTACATCTTCTAACAGAGCTCCCTCTGTGCTAATAGCGATGGCAGAACGGAGCGATTATTTGGAAGTCCGGGCAGGACTCGAGCATAGAAACACTCAGCCCCCTCCCAGATTAATTATGACTGCAATCCAGGCAGCTCTTAAAGATACATTACACAGAGGCTATACAGGCACTCTCTGGCAATACATTTAAACTGCTAAAATGAAGACTTTTCGGGAACCCCCATTTGTAGGGAGTTACACTGACATTAATGCAACCCTTGATTACTTCCACTCCAAATTTATACAGATATGGGATCAGCATGCTCCCGTCGCAAAACCAGGATCAGCGGCTCCCACCTCCCCTGGATCTCAGCTGAACTTATAGCTTGCCAGCGTGCTTATGACTTAGCATGGAAAGTCCTATAAGGTTTCCGGTTCCCTGCAGACCTGCACAGGTATCGCTCCCTGAGAAATTCTTGCACCAGGGCCACTAGGTTGGACAAAGCTGAGTTTTTCTCATCATCTTTCCAGAGGAACTTGTTACCCCTCAAAGTTCTGAAAAGTCATTCAAGCCCTATTCTCCCCCCCCCCCAACCTAGTCTGTCACCCATACTAAATTTGGGAGCCTCCTCAGCCTCTGGCCCTCCATTTGTGGTGGCTGCATTCAACACATTTCACCACCTGTACATCTACCCTCCTGTCCTCCCTCCCTCCTTCAACCTCCCTCCTCCTTCCACCTCCCCCCATTTCTTCTCCTCCTTTCTTCTTTTCACCTGTTTCCCCATCCTATTCTCTGACAGCCCTTCTAGCCCTCAACCCCTTCCATAACAGCAGCTCTGACGGGCTTGACCCCAAGCTCCTGCTTCTCTTGCCTCCTTACTGAGCCTCTCCTCTCTGGCCTCTGTTCCTGCATCTTGGAAGCATGCTACTGTTATACTCCTCCACCAAAGTGGTGACTCCTCCTCTCCTAGGAACTTCCAC
Source organism: Neoceratodus forsteri (assembly GCA_016271365.2). NCBI lineage: Eukaryota > Metazoa > Chordata > Ceratodontiformes > Ceratodontidae > Neoceratodus > Neoceratodus forsteri. The sequence continues at coordinate 47,558,953 of CM028136.1, read as the reverse complement.
TCTATATCCCTCCTCCCTAACCTCTCCAAACTCCAAGAACATGTACTTCTATTCCAACTCTCTCCCTTCCTTGGCTCCTCATCTTTTTTTCACCCCTTTCCAGTCTGGCTTTCAAAAACTCCGCTCCACCACCTCCTCCCTCCTCTGACTCTATCCACACAGCTATGCACCAGGGTCTCACTGCCACCATTTTCGTCCATGTAACAAAAGCATTCAACACCGTCTCTCGTCCACTCCTACTTCAGGTTGGCTGATGGGAAATTTATTGTATAATGTTGCTGAAGATTATTAATGATGATTTTAAATATCTGATTTTACGTATTTGATTTTATGAACATGTTTATTTGAGGTGTTATTTATTGTGTGTATTTTTATGTGTATGTTCAGTGCTTTGATCGGAAAACCGTTTTATAAATAAAGCTGATATGATATGATATGATATGATATGATATGATATGATATGATATGATATGATACTTCACAAACTCAGTTCAGCTGGTCTTGCTGCCCCTGCCACTCATTGATTCAGCTCCTACCTCACAGGTAGATCTCATTCTGTGAGGCTTGGAGGTGCCATATCCCCTCCCCTCTCCATTACCACCGGAGTCCCCCATGGCTCTGTACTCATCTGTGTCATACACATGTACGCAGATGACACAGCTCTATTTGTCTGTTTCATTGCTAGCTGAGCTGATGTCCAAGTACCAGACTGATTTTGACTCAGTCCAAAATGGTTTCAGTCTAATCAGTTATCTCTAAATGCCAAAAAGACGGTCTCTATGTGCTTTGGCACAAGACCAAGGCTTTCCAAATTCACGGCCCTCCCTTCCTTCCACACTCTAGATGGAGTCCCTATTGATGATGTGCCTGCCTTTGAGTACCTAGGCATCTGGCTTGACCATCACCTCCATTTCTCCCGCACATACACACCATTCACAAAAAGCTCCATCTTAAACTTGGTGCCCTCTATAGGCATAAAAGCTGCATCCCCCTCCTTGCCCGCCAAGACATCCTTACCAAGATGAGTCTCCCCATTTTATTTATTTATTTATTTCATAAATTGGATTTACAACCTTTGAGTCATAGACTCATTTACAAAGACACTTTGTCACAGGGAGGGCTGACAACAAGTGATGGTGAAATACAACAATGAAGGATGATACAGGTGAGGTACAGCAAAGAGAAAATACACAGCAATTCAAATAATACATAGGAAAAAAAAGGCTTTCAATTAATTACAGATTCGACCAACATTCATATAAGTAATAAGGCACGCTCTAGTGTGTCTATGGAGCAGTACCTGGGGAGAGTGAGGACCGTGGGCTCTGGGGGGGGGAAGAGGCGGTTCGAGAGGACGTTGTCTGATACAGAATGCCGGATGCGTACAGGCTCTGGGGCAGTCTGGGGCACTTACAGATCTGCATGTCTGTGAGGTGGTTACGGAGGGCGATTTTAAAAGGGCTGATTTTGGGGATGCTAGTGATGTGAAGGGGGAAGGAGTTGTACCAGGAGGGTGCTCTGTAGTAGAAGGACCTTTGGGCGAGTGAGGTCCTGGTTCTCGGAACCTGGAAGGTGGCCATGGCTGCACTTCGGGTGGCAACCAACTGGGCGGCTGGTTTTAGGGAAGTGGTAACCCCAGGAGAGGAGAGCCCAAGTAGTGATTTTTTGGCCAGTATACAGGTGTGGTAGCTCATCAAAAGTGAGTAGATTGGAGGAGGAGTATAGATGGCATGTGTGTGTTCTGCTAGGGGCTCCTGTCAGGAGCCTGCAGGCCTTGTTTATGGAGATCTGGACTTTGGTGAGGGCAATGGTGTCGGCCGCAGCATAGATAGGAAGCCTGTAGTCAACCAAAGATAGGCTGGAGGAGGTGATAGCCAGCCAGAGGGCATTCTGAGGGAGACAGTCTCTGTGGTGGTAGAGGAGTCCAATCCAGGTGTTTACTGCAGTAGACAAGGTTTTGAGGTGGGTGTAGAAGGTGAGTGCTGAATTGAAGGTGATGCCCAGGTATTTGTATGCTGTTACCTGTTCAATAGGGTGTTGGGTGCTGGGGAGGATGAGGAGGGAACATTGCTGGCATTGCTCTGACGGTGGGTGAAGAGCATGGATTTTGTCTTTTTGAGGTTCAAGACCAGATGGTGGTTGAGAAACCATTTTTCAGCTTGGCTGAAGACGAGCTGAAGGGAGTCCTGGAAGGTGGTGGGGTCAGGGTGGGAGGCGACGAGGACCGCGTCATCGGTGTATAGGAGCATTCTACCCGAGCAGGAGCTAGGAAGGGTGTTGAGAAAGAGACTGAACAGAGTAGGGCCCAGGATGGACCCCTGGGGGACACTGGAGCGGACAGGTAGTGCGATTGATAGGGTACCGTTTATCTTGACCCGTTGGGATCTATCATGGAGGTAACTAGAGAACCAGGCAAGGGGGCCGGATGAGAAACCCAGTTGGTGGAGGGAGTCGAGCAGGAGGGGGTGAAACACAGTGTCAAAGGCCTTAGATAGGTCAATGAACACTGCCTCAGTAACGTCGCCAGAGTTAAGTGCAGAGTGTATGTGCTGTGAGAATTCCAGTAGGGCCAATGTAGTGCTGTGTCCAGGGCGGAAGCCATGCTGCTCTGGACACAGTATGTTGTATTTGGTAAAGTATTCCATGAGTTGGGTAGAGACTATTTTTTCCAGGGCTTTAGAGAGTGGGGGAGGATGGAGATTGGCCTGTAGTTATTTGGTATTGTGCGATCTCCATTCTTATGAATTGGGGTGATTTCAGCTGATTTCCAGGCGCACGGGAACTGACCAAGACAAAGGGACCTGTTTAGCAGATCAGTGAGGGGGGTTAGCATGACATCTAGAGTTAGCCGGAGAATCCTGGAGTCGATCAGGTCGCACTTGGGATTGTGGCTGGAGAGGGCTTTTAGCAGGATAGGTTTGGCTTCATGGGGGAATATGATGCGGAGGAGAAATGGGGGGGGCGATCCAGGGTGGAGGGGGTTGAGGTAGTGACCGAGTCAAAGAAGTGGGCAGGAAGGATTGATCTGAGGTCAGAGAAGGTCGTGTTAACAGGCACAGGAAGTCACGTGACAGGACCAGGCTGTCACGTGACAGGAAAAGAACTATAAATTAAGGGTTGAGCTTGGGTGGCTGGGTGGCTGGGGGGGCAGGCGGGGAAGTCGACGTGCACTCCCTTTGAATACTGCAATTAAATCTATGGTGTTGCCCCTAAGTCCACCCTGACTAGACTGGATCCCCTCTTCCACTCCTTCAGCCACTTTTTTCTCAACTGCCCTACCCGCACCCACCACTGTACTCTCTACTCTCCTCTTTCCCTCCCTTCCCATGAGGATCACCATCTGCCTCACTGTGCCTCCTTCACCTAAAAAATTCTGGCTATCCTCTCTACCCCCTATCCCTACTCTCTCCCTCCACCCCCTCCACTTATTCCCTCTGAAACTCTGAGTTTTGCTCCCTCAAGCTCCCTTCCCAAAAAACTCTTGCTGGCCAATCAGCCTTTTTGTTCTGCTTTCCTAAACTCTGGCATTCTCTCCCATTAAACATTCGCTCTGCTCCATCTAAATCCTCTCTTATTTCTTTTCTCTGTTCCCACACCTCCCCCTCCTGCCACTGTCCTTAACGTGCCTGGCCTCGCTTTTCCTCCCCCTTCCTCCACTGTCTGCTATACACATGACACCTCCCCTGACTTCCTGCTCCTTCCTCTGTGCACCTGCAAAATTTCTCTTTTATCCCTGCTCCCCTTCCCCCTTATAGCTCTCTGTACCGTCCAGTTATTCGCTCCCTGTTCCCATATCCCATTTTCATTATAAAGGCATATTCTACCTCTCCCTTTTATTCCTCAGGTACCTAACTGCTACCATTGTATATTGCATTTATTACATATACCCAACTGCTGACACTGTTTATTGCACTTATTGTGTTACTGCCCTGTACATTGTATGTACACAGGTTCCTATCTGCTACCACTGTAGATTGCACATATTGTTTATACCTTTTCTAGTTTCTGCAGAAATCTGTATATTGTATCCAATATGCTCTCTCTGTACATTTGTGCTACTATATATATATATTGTATATGTATATTTGCAGTGTCAGTGGCTCAGTAGGTAGCACACTCACCTCTGAGGCTGGGAGATCAGAGGGCTGTGGGTTCAGTTCCCTCATCTGGCACTTGGGTTAATATCCCAGTATTGACACTGTAGTGCAGCATGAGAGGGGTGCTGTACTTCTGAGGGGCCGTCTTTCGGATGAAACGTTAAACCCGAGGTCCCATCTGCCTGGATTGGTGGTAATTCAGGTGGCTGTTAAAGATCCCATGGCACTTATTGAAAAGAGTAGGGGAATTTTTTATTGTAATCTAAACAAATCATAAGAAAAATACAAAAAACCAAATAACATACATCATTTCTAATACATGGAAATATCCTAAAATTAAACATTTCAGGTTATTCTCGTACATTCAATACATTTTTTTTTTACACCTTCCTGTTCCCATTCTTTATATAATTATTTTCCCAAACCAATTCTCAGACCTAACTACATAAAAAATCAAAGCCATCCCAGTAAGACCTCCATTTAATTAATGGAAATAAATCACGTTCTGCTAACATCAATTTCTCTACTTCAGATTCTATTATCGTAATCACAGTCAGTGGGGACAAAAACTGCTGTTGCAACAAAAGTCTACAACGGCTAATCCATAACCAGTATAAAAAAAACACATGAAGCACCTGTAAAGTGCCATACCGGTCTCCTGACTGTTCAGTAGCAAAGAAGCCATAATACAAGCTCGTCTTTAAAGGTGGAAGAACTAAACAATATTTCCACCTCTCTTTAAGAATATCCCAAAACTCATTAGCATAAAAACAATCATAATACAAATGATCCATTGTCTCCAAATGGGTAATACACTTATCCCTTGGGCAATATCTCTCATGTACAGATTTATGTTTTTGGTTGCTGCGTACATTGATTCTATGTACTCCCAACCATAAAGTATCCCACATTTGCTACGGTATCTGAAAATTTGTTAAATAAAGCTAAATTCAGACTCACTGCAGCAGGGAGGGGGCTAAATGGAGTATCAGAAAAAAAGGTCCCCACGATCAAATTATACACAGCTTTCCTGTTAAGCTTCTTTACTACTGTCCAATGTACATCCCAACTTTTTATCTTGTCAAACGACGACCTCCAGCTGTCCTGCAATGGAGGCCGTCGTTTATTAAAATGTAAAAAACACCCTTTTTTCCATTCCCCAAAATACCGTGCAATTGGGAGGTTAATAGAGAAACCCATAACTGTAAACCATTCCGTACCACAGGGACCAAGTTCTTATATAAAAAAGTTGTAAAAAAAAAACAATGGGATTTATCATCCCCAAACCTCCCTCTTTAATTTCCAAAAATAACGTATTTCTTTTAATGGGGTTTAAACGACTACCCCATATACCACTAAAAAAACAACGTAACAACGGCGTTTCTAAAGATTTAGGGATGTAAAAAATATTACTTATAAATAAAAAAAATCGGAAAAAGGTACGATTTAATCAAATAAACTCGTTTTTTCTTTGACAATCTATGTCTATTCCACTGAGACACCTTAAGGTTTCCCTCCTTTAACGCTTTTTGCCAATTATCCCAATCACTCTCCGTGCCCCCGAAATATAATCCCAAAATCTTACATGGTTCTTGTTCCACTTTAAACCTCCCAACCAAGGATGGGTTTTTGGGAAACCCTAATATTGCTACACATTTTGTTTTCTTCTCGTTAATCTTGGCTCCCATAATCCCTCCCAAGGATCTAAGCACCTCATAGGCAAGCTCTATAGCCTCGTTAGTTGGTAACACAAAACAAATATCATCTGCATAAGCAATTAATTTTGGAAAGCTAGTTATACATAACAATAGGTTTAATTAAAGGTGACTTACAGATAATCCGCAGCACAGGATCTAAAGCCAAAACATACAATAGGGGGCTAAGCGGACAGCCTTGTCTAACACCTTTCAAAACACTATGAGGCCTGCCTCTCCACCCGTTCTCCAACGGAACAACAATGGCCAAAGCATAGCATAGTTGTACCCAATTCACAAATTGATATGGTAAGCCGAATGCTTTTAAACATTCCCATAAATATTCATGTGACACCTCATCATAAGCTTTAGATTGATCCAAACTGACCAAATATCCTCCTGAACCATCCACCAAGTTCTTCCCTGCTGACATAACCTCCCTAAGAAAAATCAAAGCATCTGTCAGATTTCTCCCAGGCACTGCACAAAATTGTTGCTCATGTATCAAATTAGACATCACTAAAGATAGTCTGTTCCCCAAAAGTTTAGAGAAAATCTTAAAATCAACATTCAAGAGTGTTAAAGGTCTCCAATTATGAATATCTGTACGGTCTCCTTTCTTAAAAAGAAAAATAAGCAACCCCTCATACATCTGAGTGGGCAAACGCATATCAACCAAAAATGAATTGTACAAAGCTAAAAACTCTTTTGGCATTAGCTCCCATAATACCTTGTATAATTCCCCTGGTAATCCATCAGATCCTGGTGAAGTTTCCTTTTTTAAAGAAGCAATCACTACACTCAGCTCCAATTCAGTGAAGGCAACTACCATCCTAGACTGAGTATCTTGGTCCACTTGAGGTAGATTTGCAGCATCCAGCAAGCAAGAGGTAAAGTTAGAAATCGGGCACGAAGTCCCAAATGTACGCTCCACATGCTCATCCAAATACTCCATTATACCCACATTATCTAACACCAATACCCCATCTTCCTTACACAAACCAGAAAACATGCGATTGTGAGACCTTATCTGACATGCCAAAAAGGGGTTTACCTGAGCTGATTTCCCCTGAGTCCCAAAAGACTGTTCTTTAATTAAGGACGTCATGCGGTCATACTGGAATGGCATCATTGACAACTTTATTCGAGTAATCTCGCTAGATAAATCTACACCACTTTCATATTGGGTGGACAAAAGAGACTGCAAAGACTGACGAAGCTTCAAATAGTTTCTGCGTTTTGAACTAACCACCAATCTGCTCCGAAGCCGAAAATATCCAATCAGACACAACTTAAAGGCTCCCCACCAGCTCCCTAAATCCTCATATAAATCAATCGTGGTAATCTGGTCTTTTATAATCATTTTCAAATCTGAAATAACCGACATATCTTTCAGAAAAGAAACATTAAATTTCCAAAATCCTGGCCCTTGTTTCCTACTCTGACAGGAATCTATTCTTATTCCAATTAAAACATGGTCCGAAGTCTCCACTGGAACATAAATCAAACCGTCTATCCGCAAGGATTGGGGGAACAAAAATAAAATCTATACGGGAGGACAATTTCCCTTTAAAAAAGGTAGGTTTAACCGAATCTCTCCTGACTTTATGTGAATCTTTTAAACCCGCCTGAGTCAGAATAGAAGATAAACAAGTTTTGTCGCAATATTGTTTCCCTGATAATTTTTTCTGCGAAAGATTAATATTAGAGTCTCCCCCTAAAATTAACAAACCTCTCATATACAAAAAAGAACGAACTTTACATAACAGATCTATCCTCAAGGACTTCAACTGCGGACCATAAACAGAAATTAGACGACAAGTAATATCTCGTATCTTCACATCTACCATCAGCGCGCTCTACCTGGTTCAATTTCAACCATCTGAAGTAGTTTAACTTCAAATGTGTTAAAACAAACACCCACTCCACTACAAAGATCTGCACCCTAATGACCAATCTGATAAACCCACCGCCATAACACTAACCTTAGTAATTTCCAACACTGTATACAAAGCAGTATCTTGTAGAAGATACACATCATATTTTAAAGAAGAAAGAATACCAAACGTCGACTGACATTTTGCATATGATCTAATGCTATTAACATTTAAAGATGTTACAGTAAATGGAAAAGGATTTTTAAGGAGGGGGTTTAAACTGTTTATTGCTGGATCTAGTTATGCGTTTAATAACATCTGGTACCTTCTGTTTAACAGTGCTCCCAGGGGTACCTATAGGAAAAACTACACTAGGCTCATTGGGATCCTGATCTACAACAGGAAGCATTTCTTCCACTTGTTCTCCCCAGGTGGCTAGGATGGAATACCTGTTAGACAAAGGCAAGGGTGAATTCAAGGAACCACTAGTCAAACCTCCTTTCAAAGGCACCAACCCTTCCTGAGAAGTTTGTGCTACCTCCTTATCACTCACAGCATCCTCTTTCTGTGGAATTAGGGGGCTATCAGGGCCAATTCCTAGCTGTATAGTTGGCCGAATGGGGGACCCGTGGGGTGTAACAAAGGGTGTAGTCATATCGTCCCACTTAAACTTCGCTCTGGGGAGTAGTGGAACCTCTTGTGACTGAGTATTAAGTAATAACTCTGGTCCTGATCTTAAACTAGACCTCCTTACATTCGTAGGGCCACCACCTCTCCCTCTCCCCCTACGCCTCCCCCTTAACCCTGAACCTGGTTCCGTATCATCAGATCCTACCTTAGAACTACGGGCTTGTGCTAAAAAATGTTTTTGATCAGAGGTCTTGTTTATCTCAGCATGTTTCCATGGACAATCAGTAAACACATGATTAGTTTCATTACATAAACTACATACTGGAGAAAAAGTGCATTCCGTAATCAAATGTCCCAACATCCCACAGTGAAAACACTGGACCTGATCACATGCAGTGTTTAAATGGGATAAAGAGCCACATTTAAAACAACTTTTAGGCTGACCAGCGTAAAATATAATGCCCCTGTCCCTTCCCAAAAAAAAGGAGCTGGGTAGATGTTGTATGCCGTCAGCATCATGAATTAAACGGACACAAAAAGTCCATCCCCCAGTCCAAAAACCATTCGCATCTAAAATAGGACGAGGTTTATCTTGCACATAACATTTTCTCCAGCCAGAACAGAATGTCAGAGATATTCACACCTTCATTCCGGAAAATAATTGTAACCGTTTTAACTGTGGGCTTAGTAACGGGAATAGCCTGGAAGTCTTTCCACTGATCATTATTCTGTAAGTCATAGAATAGCCTCCAAAATTTATCCAAGGACAATCCAGTACAAAAACTTACATCGTAATAATCTCCTGGTGACTGTATTAATGCATACACTTCATTTGGTGAAAACGCCATGGAGTCTATTAACAAAGTTTTAGCCACCCAAATACGATCTGGAGCTACAGGTAACTGCCCTGTGTATCGCAATCTCACTAGAAATCTGCGCTTAGCAGACTCCACAGGTTTCCTGAACAGGCCAGCAAAAGATTTCAAAGTGGTACCCCCTGAATTCAAAGAGCTCACGGTCTCGATAGTCACTTCACCACCCGCCAACGGCGGTGACCTGGTTGCAGACAAAGGCTCCAATGCAAGTTGAACCGATGTAGAACGTTCCAAATTAGGCAACGAAGTTTGTGCAAACGCTGGTAAAATTTGTTCGCCCATGGCGTCTTGCATTTCTAAAAGGACACTAGCCTCAACCTGAGACTGTGCATTCGCATTGCTAGAAATTAGGGACTCAGAATTTGGTTTATCGGTAGTCGATAATATCCCCTCTTGTTGCTCAGGAAATGTCGAACTAGGAATCCCTGGTATCGGTATTGTGGGGTCAGGAACCCATCGATTTCCTGACCATAACCAACCCGCTTTTATCAATGCTTCACCAGGGGTCCAGGGCTCAAACTGACATATAGGCATAGACTCTTGTAGCGTAACCGGATCTTTTCCCGAAACAGGATTCGAACCACCTCCAACTCCAACTTGTTGACCAAAGCGTTTCCCTCCTTCCTGAACAGGGCTAACAGGAGAGCGCTTTCTCTTATTTCTTTCCATTTCTAACTTCTGTTGGCATGAATGATAGTCTATTTCAGCCAAAGAAATCAATTCCAAAAGGTGTTGTTTTTTCCTTTTTAATTCCTCAGCCAAAACCAATTCAGCTTCCTCTTCCATAACCATATCATCTTCTGAATGTGCTAAATCCACTTCACAAACAGGACTCAATGGGGTCTCCTGAGCCCGAACTCCTTCCATTAATGTGGTCGTAACTCCCGAACAGGTCGGAGTCGCATACTCACAACCTTCCTCCTCTAGCTCCACCGACTGACTGGAATCCTCCATCTCCTCGAACGGACGGACAGCGCCACCCGCGAAAAGAGTAGGGGAATTTCCCCGGTGTCCTGGCCAAATTTCCCTCACTCACTAAAAATACCACAAACAGCTTAATCTGGTTCAAGGTCAGTTGGCATTCATCTGTATTCCCCCTCCACCTGGTCGTGCCTGAAAATAGGCAGGATTTGTCTAGTGCACTTACCCGGTCAACAAAAACTAAAATAAATAGATATAAATTTACCCCCATTCCCCCAGGATGCATCTGTAAACAAGCTATTTGACCTTAGTATGTTTTTTTCCTGGTGAAACGCTTTAATAAATAAAATAATAAATAAATATAAATAGTAGTGTTTAAAATTGGTCAATCAAAGCCCCGCCCCCGTCCTGTGGGATCATCAAAAGTTTATATTTATCTGGGCCTTACGTCCCCCACAAATAAATTTAAGGAGAACCTTTTGGAAAGGGGTCCAATAAGAAATTGGAATAGGAAGGGGGAGCGTGCTAAAGACCGTAATTACTTCTAATATTGGAATAAACATCTTACCTGCTTCCTGTGGAACAGGGCCAGGCGCCGGATCCACCTCTCCTTTCCTGCAGCTCCCTGTAGCTAATGGATGGGGGAATTTCCCCAGTGTGCTCAGGCATTTCAGTTACGCCTAATCTGCCTTTGGACTTCAAAAACATATTAAGCCCCTTGGAAAAACATTGAGTTTGTCTTGAATGATCTTCATGGTATAGATGCTATTTTATATGCACCCCCCCCAAAGGATTTCTCCCTTTCGCCAGATTCTACACACAGACAGCTACAATCTATACCTAGGGTTCCTGAAGCTAGTGTATAATTCTGTGGCCCAGCTGATTGTGGGCTCCTTTCGCAGGACCACATTACGCTGGTGCTGTGTGCACTGCACTGGCTGCCTATGCAGAGGCGCATAACATTCCAGATAAGCTTGGCAACATTCAAGGCCCTACACGGTCTGAGACCAGACTACTTAAAAGATCTCTTAGTACCCTACCACTTGACTCACTCACCCTGCTCTTCCGTTGCGGTCTAGCTTTCTGTCCCTATATCTAGACTATGGCAATGTGGGAACAATGCGTTGCGTGGCAGCACCCACTTTATGCAATGCTCTGCCAGAATATGTTAGATCTGCCCACATAGTAGTGGCCTTTAAGTCTCATTTAAAAACCTTCCTTTTTGCTGAGGCTTTTCCTTGAACTTTGTTTAGCTTTTTCTCTCGGGGCTCCAGTGGCAGGCATGCTGTGATCCTCCCTTGGAGGATCTCAATCTGCCCTGTGCACAGGGCTTCACTGAGCCTCCCACAGTGCCCTATTTTCCTGCTCTTTCCTTTGTTATCCCGGGACCCCAGAACACAGTTGCACACACACGTGGAGGCACGCATGTGCTCCGTGACTATGGTGACAGCCCCTTCTTCCCACTCGGCCTAATGCCTGGCTTCTTACGGCATGGCATTGCCACCTAGCCTCCACTGGGTGACAGCCAAGAGCTGAAGAAACCCATGTCACTCCCTGGGAGAGGAGAGCTGCCTTGCAGCCACTCAATCCAGATCCTCACTCTCCCACCCCCAGCCAACCCCCTGGCACCCCAGACTTGTTTCTGAACCCAGGTCGCCAATGTGGGAGGCGAGAAGGCACCCAGTGCCTCAGCCCTCCATGCCACTGGGCTGGCGTTCCCTGAACGTTTTTAATTATTGTTTATTTACATTTTACATCTGCTGTCTGCTTTAATTAAGAGTTCGTAGTTGTATTTATTGTAAAGTGCCTGAGCTTTCGGGAAAGGGTGTTGCAGAAATAAAGTTGCCTTGCCTTAAGACCCAGCCTGCTATACCATAACGAGACTCCTGCAAAGGGTATGGCCCTCTGTTAATGGCCACAGGGTGAGACTGTGCCAACCCCCTTAATGCATTTGACCCACTTCTTAAATGCTAGGCGAGAAGTGGCCTGATCTACCTACATCAATTCCTGGGTGATAGGGAGCACAACCATTTCAAGCCCTGCAAGAAAAACATAAGCTAACAAACACAGATCATTTTAGGTACCTGCAGCTCAGGGCACATGTAGCCACATTATATGTTTCATAGGTTTGATAGGAGCTAAACAGGCAATTTGCCTTTGGTGGCTCACCTTTTCTCAAAGGTTGCATCCCATTATTTTCTTATAAATGCAGTATTTATCAAGCTGAGGTTTGAAGGACGTTATGCTATTGCATCCTACCACATCCACTGGCAGGCTGTTCAATATAGATGCCACCCTTTGAGTGATCCTCATGCCTCTCCTTTTGGTATTAAACAGTTCCCCTTTTAGGTGGAGGCTATATGATTTTGTGTCATGCTGAGTATCCCTCATGTCTAACTTCAGACAGTACCGTAGATAACTGTTATTAAAAGCCCTGTGGATTGGACAGAAATCCATGCTCAACCTCTGGTGCTCTACTGTAAACATTTCCAGTTCTTCAAAACTTACTGTGTATGTTAATTTATCCCTACTAGCATCTTGGTGGCTCTGCATTGGCCCCTTACTAAGGAACTAATCCCCCTTTGGTATACGGCACCCAGAACTGACTGCAGTAATCCAGTGAGATCTACAGTTGCAGCAATACCCATTTATCTCCCCTCTTGGTATCTCTAAATATACAACCTAAAATTCGATAGCACTTTTTGGAAGTTTGTAAGCAATGATTATTGAAGTTTATGTCTCCAGTTATAGTAGTTCCTAAATCTCATTCTTCTGTTTTCTCTCTTAATACCTGACCCCTTAGTACATATTCTACTCTTCTGTTATTTTCCCTCAGGTGCATTACCGAGCACTTTCCCACATTAAAATCAAGCTTGTGACTGATTGCCCAGTCGTCTAATTCCATTAATTCCTTCTAAAGGCTGTCTATCACTGTATCAGAACTTAGTACTGATCCAACTTTTGTGTCATCAGCAAATTACGAGAGCCACACAGCATACCCACTGGTCATAAATGACACAAAGATATTAAACAGGCAGACACCCAACATTGACTCCTGCAGCATTTGGATTTCTCCCCTCTTATTGTGACCTGTTGTTCTCTTATGATTCTATCCAGTTCACTAATCATGCATTTATCCCCGTGCTATGCAACATCTAGATGAGTCCAGGGTGAGGCATAGTATCAAAGGCCTTGCTTTATTCCAGGAAGATTTTGTAATTGTAATTTTTAGTTGTTTAACCAGGAATAGCACACTAAGCTGAAAGCTTTTTTACAGGAGCAACCTGGGAGCACAAGGAAGGTAAGTGACTTGCTCAGGGTCACACAGTATGCAAGTGGAAGCTGTGGGATTCAAACCTAGGTCTGGTCTGCTGGATGTCACCAAATTTGCAGCTCAGAGCCTTAGACCACTGCGCTATACTGCCTCATTAACATCCACTGGCTGTCTCTGATCAAGAGCCCTGCTAACATTGTCAAAGAAATTGATTAAATTCATCTGGCATGAATGGCCTTTTGTAAACCATGCTGTGTTAGTTCAGCCAGATTATTCTCCTTTATAAAGTTATCAGTTTAGAAATAGTATATGGCAATTGTAGCCTTCTACTCAGTGGCAAAAATACAGTTATTGTCAGTTATAAATTTGTTAGCTGTACCTCAAAGGATTTACCAATCACTCCCAGTGAGTGAAGATTGACAAATCTTTGTCCAGCATTAGGGAAGTATCTATCGGTGGCCCTCAGGGCTCCATCTTGGGCCCACTCCTCTTTGGCCTCTTCATAAATCAATTGCTCGATACTTGTCAGACAGCCAATGTACTCCTCTATGCTGATGATGACCTTAACAGCCTCACCGCTGCTCTCCAAAGTAGCTTTAGATCACTTGAAAGCTGGTTCTCCAACAAAATGGTCCTCAATTACAGAAAAACAGAGACCATGCTCTTCTCTAGCTTCCCACAGAAGAGAAAAGTTACATACTACGTCATCAGAAATGGTCAAGATGAACACCTTGAACAGGTGGAGACCGTCAAATACCTTGGAGTAACTCTAGATGACACCTTATCTTTTGCACCCCAGGTTGAAAAGCTGATGGTCATAGTTAACAGAAGACAGGGTGCCCTGTACCAGAAGAGGAACAGTCTCACTGGTGATGCTAGATGCCTTACTGTGGCCAGCTCCATTCTGTCACTTAAAGATTATGGGCTCCCTGTCTATGCAGCTGCCAGTGACACAGTGCTAAACAGAGTAAAGCTGATCTGTAATAAGACGTGCCACTTTGTGCTTGGTGCAGATAGCTGCTCTCATAGTTGTACCTTTTACACACTCATTAACTGTCTACCTTCAGCCAGCAGAATAATTCTCCAGACCTGTTTGCTAGCTAAAAAAAGGTGCTCTTGGGCCTAACACCACGCTTTAACAGACTGCTTCCACACCATCTCCAGCCAATACAACACCAGGAACATGACCAAGAATGCCCTTAAGACTCCTTTCTGGCATACTCAGCTGGGCAAGTGGTCATTTGCTGACAGGGCCACTAACTGGTTAAACAAATTGCCTGATACACAGCTGAATCTCCCCAAGTTTAATCAGTATAAGCGATCTTTGCGATTTGCCTTTGCAGTCCACTGCAGTTGTACTTGTTAGGTTTCTCTCTATGCATAACTTTTGACTTTTTATACAACAATCTGTATGGATTTCTTTTCAAAACTATAAGTTATTGTTTTGCCTTAAGTGCTTTGAGCCTGTCTTTACTGCAGTTCCTCTGGAACTGCATGTTGTACATGTAAAGTAATGTTTTCTGTCACTATGCATTTGACTGGAACCTTTGTAAATAAACACTTGTCGAAAGGTAATCTCCAAAGTTTTCAATAAATGAATAAATCAATTTCCAGCTTGATAATGCCCTCTAATATCTTATACAGCACTGGGGTCAGGCTAACTGATCTGCAATTCCCGTGATCTGTGTTGTCCGTCTTTTTGAATAATGGAATAACCATTGCTGTCCTCCAGCAGTTTACTATTTTTCCTTTGTCCAAAGAACACTGAAGAACTCTAGTTACTGGACCAGCCAGTTCCTCTGCCAGTTCTTTTATTATTCTTGGATGCAGTCCATCTGGGCCTGCTGCCTTTGTCAGATTTATCTTCCTACATTCTTCCCTTATGATTTTTTCATTAATCATGACTTGGGGACTGTTTGCTGCGTTTTGCCTAGATCTTTAGACCTATATACGCTACCGAAGAAGCTATTTAGAATTTCCACCATCTGTTTCTCATCTTTTATTGAAATTCCTTTTTCGTCCACCAGTGTGCCCATCTACAGCAAATTCTTCTTCTTGGAGTTTATATGGTTGAGAAAGGATTAATAGTTATCCTTTACTTTACAAGTTAATTGTAACAATTGCTCCCTTTTAGCTCTTGTAATGAACCAGTCACTTGCCTTCAGTAACTGTTTTTTTATATGCATCTCATGCTGCTTGTGGGTTTAGCTGTTTAGCCCTTTTACATGTCTTTTTCCTTTTCTTCATTTTCTTTTTTACATTCTTGATTGGTCAGCCTTGGATTGTACAATGTTTACTGTATTTTGTTATTTTTGGTATATATTTTGGTGTAAGTTCTGACAATTTTGGTGTTCAGATTTCCCACATTTCGTTAAAGTTCTTTCCCTCCAGTTGTCCCCAGTTCCATGAATTCATATTCACTCTCTTTAGGTCGAAATCTACCCTGTTAAAGCATTTTGTTTTGGTACTCCTGCTAATTATGCATTTAATTCCTGAAATATTGAAAGCTACCATGTTACGGTCACGTCCATGTAGCGGCTCCAAAGTTTTGCAGTTCACTGTTTCGTCCTCTAGATTGCTGAAGACGAGGTCTAGTGCATGACTTACCCCAGTACATGCATTCACATTTTGTTTTAGGTCTAACTCACTTAAACATTCCAAAAACTGTCTTTCCAATGGTGTAGTACCTTCTTTAACAGCCTGTTTATACTGGGCATATTAAAATTCCCCTGGAGTATAATTCTCTCTTTTGTGTTTAAGTTGCTCAGAATTTCCAACATCAGCTGGTTTAGTTCATTGGTTTGGGAGGGTGGCCTATACACTAAGCCCAAAATTATTTTTTCCCCTATGTGGGGGAGGGGTATTTTTAGCCAGATATGTTCTAGAGTGTGTATTTCTCATCTACAGATACCTCATCTACTATGTTGTTCTTCACAGACACCACTACTTTGCCACCTTTTCTCCCTTTCCTTTCTTTGCTAAATATTGTGTTTCCTTGTATGTATCTCCCCCATGTGTTCTCCACTTGCCCCCAGGTCTCTGCGACACAGCATATATCTATTGCTTCCCTTAATAACACATAGGCCAGCTCTTCATTTTCACGTTTATTTGTGCATGCAGTGCACAACAAAATATTGAGGTAGTTGAGCATTGTAGAGGTGTGGCAGGGTTGTGGCCAATCCAGCGAATGCTTTAATGGGCACATCTGTCGGCCACCAATTAATGCTGAAGCTGCCGATGATGGCAGTTTCAGAGTGAGCACCACACTTGATAGAAATCTGCCTTTGCAATTAGGGGCAGTTTCATCATTGCAGTCCCCCCCCAACCAGTCACATAGCAGGACAACAAATTAGCTCCCTCCCACTGCTGCCGCCCACTCAGCACCCTCTGTGAAATTTGCCGCTGCACTCAGGAACAGTTTCATCATTGCAACGGCAATCCCTCCTCCCTCCCAACCAGTCACACAGCAGGACAAGAAATTAGCTCCCTCCCACTGCTGCTGCCCACCCTGCACTGTCCGTTCTCTGTCCCCTGCCGACATCGGGGTGCTCACTCCCCGTGTCAGCATGTATCCCCCCTCCCCCCAATAATGTGGCACACTGGAAGCTCACTCCAGTGTGCCATAAAATACTTGCATCAGCAGCAGAAAACAGGAAGTTGTTATCCCTCTGTACAGACAGTTGGTGAGACCCCATCTGGAGTACTGTGTCCAGTTCTGGAGACCCCATCTCCGCAAGGACATAGACAGGATAGAGGTAGTCCAGAGGAGGGCAACTAAAATGGTGAAGGGTCTGCAAGAGAAGCCGTATGAGGAGAGACTAAAGGAGCTTAATATGTATACCCTTGAGGAAAGAAGGGAGAGGAGGGACATGATAGAAACTTTTCAGTACCTTCGTGGAATCAACAAAGTCCAAGAGGGTAGCATCTTTCAGAAAAAGAAACTTGCAAGAACAAGGGGACACAATTTAAAGATAGAAGGAGGGCGGTTCAGGGGCAATGTGAGGAAGTATTATTTCACAGAGAGGGTAGTGGATGCATGGAACAGCCTTCCTGAGGAGGTTGTGGGGTCTAAAACTGTGGGAGAATTCAAGAATGCATGGGACAGACATAAGGCAATTCTTGTGGGGGGTAGGAAGAAATAGGCTGTCGGTTAACTAGGATCTACGGCCTATCCTGTAGGTAGGGAAATGGGCAGACTAGATGGGCCAAGTGGTCCTTATCTGCCATCAAAGTCTATGTTTCTATGTTTCTTTGATGTTTCTGACACCAGGATGCCCACTCCCAATTTTGGGTGCATGCCCCCACACCCCTATATTCTCAGCCGACCTCAGGGTGCCCAATCCCTGGATTAGCACTGATACCCCCCTCCAATACTCTGGCACACTGGAAGCCTACCCCAGTGTGCTGAAACCCATTCTGTAATATTTCACCTGTAAAAAAGAAAACAGTCCCATGACAGTTTTTTTTTTAACCTGAAAAAAAAGAAAATGGTCCCTCGTCAATCCTGCCAGACCCCCCAACCTGCACCCTCCCTCTGTGCACCCCACCTCCCTGCACCCCCCTCACCCACACTTACCTCCGGAGGTCAGGAGCAGTGATCTTCTGTGGAGTGGGAACACATCTGCACTCTTCAAAGACCAACCTAGAACTGAAGAAATGACGGTAAGCTCTATAATGGCAGTCAATGGTGGGGGGAGGGGTTCAATTTAGGTAGATATCTGAGCCAATTTTTGGAGTTTTGGTCCTAAATTTTCAACATGGGGTTCTTGGGATGCCACCTCATGAACACCGTCACTGTCATTTTGTTTCTCAGTCCTGAAAGGTGATTTCACGGTCGCTGTGCGCAATCACCATTCAGGACCAATTAATGAAATGGCAGTGACACTAGTCATGAGGTTGGGTCCCAAAAAGCCCTTGTTGCAAATTTGGTGAAAAAAATCCAAAAAAATGACTGTGTTATGAGCGTCTGTTCCGCAGTTTCTATACATGCCCATAACTTCATCAATTTTTAATATTTTCACTCCAAATTTCCAACATTGTCATTTTTTCACACCCCCTTATGAACAGTACAGCTGTCATTTTTTTTTACATCTGTCCCGAAATGTTTTTTTGCACCTATGGCGCAGAATGGCGCAGTCGCTGTGCAACATCAACTTTTGGGACAGATTAACAAAATTCCAGTGCCACTGTTCATGAGGGGAGGTCCCATAAAGGCCATGTTGAAAATTTGGTGAAAATATTCCAAAAAATTACTGCATTATGAGCGTGTGTTGTGCAGTTTCTATGCACACTTGTAACTTCGCCACTTTTTCATATTTTCGCTTCAGATATTCAACATTGCCATTTCTTCACACCTCCTCATGAACTCTCTGCTTATCTAACATTTGACGGTGGGCCTGTGCTGCCCTGAGATCTTATTTTACTACTTACTGTACGACTAATTCCTATGTATTTTTGTATTCCTTAGTAACTTCCTATGTATCTATGACGTGGAACCTTTGCAAAGAAGTCCATGACTCAAAGATGTATTTCTGATTATTGTAATAAATAAAATAAAATAAGACTGTATAGCTGTCATTTTTCACATCCTGCCCGAAATGTGTTTTTGCACCTGTGGCGCCGAATGGCACACTCACTGTGCAAAATCACCTTTTGGGATTGAGTAACGAAATTATACTGCCACTGTTCATGAGGTGGGGTCCCAAAAAGCCCATGTTGAAAATTTGGAGCAAAAGTACCAACAAATGCCCAGGGTGTTAGGGTTTCCAACCATAATGCCCACCCTGTACAGACTGACCGGCATCAGGGGGTGTGACTTGGGGTCGTCAGCCATAATGTTTACCCCATTCCACCTCCACCCCCACCCTGCAGCCACTGACAGGCACTGAGGTGTGCCTTGGGGTGTTCGGGCCCTAATGTTCACTCCATTCTCCTATACTGCACCCTTCTCAGCTTATTTCCTTATGGAATGAGGTGAGCGTAAGGGCCAAAGACCTCAAGGCACACTGCGACACCTGTTGGTGTCTGCAGGGTGGGGTGAGGTGGAATGATGTGAGTGTTATGGCCGACCACCCAAAGGCACACCCCCAACGCCTGTCAGTTTCTGCAGGGTGGGGGTGGGGGCTGGCGTTCCTTCACTACTTCACTTCCATTCCTATTATGCATCTCTCTAACTCCTGCACTACCAATGCCAATACCAGTAAGCAAAGATTCGGCATCAACAAATGCTTGATCTTACTTCAAGGGGGAGCTCTTGCAGCAGGCTATTACCATTAGGACTGATGCCGCAGACCTTAGGACCGACTGGAAAAAACTTAGCTAGCAGTACCCAACAGGGCCCGCCCCCCGATGTCAGATCCGCCCCGATGTTGGTCATGCCATAAAAGGGGGCGGTCCCTAGCTCCACCTCAGTTCTTTTCCCACCGCAGACCTGCTCTCATTGGGAAAGTACTAGCATGTTCTTCAGCAGTTCCAGTGAAATTTGGTGACAAATTTTTGTTTTTCCTCCATAGAACTTCTCTTTTCATCGAGTTTTTTCTTCCTTCTTGGATTTCCTCATCGCATGTCATCCCCCGTCGTCGGTCTCGTCCTCTGATCCCTAGAAGACTAAGTGTGCCTGTGGCCTCCAGATCCCATCAAAGGATGGCCACAAAGCCTGCGTCTTCTGTCTGGGCCCAGACCACGACCTCCAAGCCTGCAAGATCTGCAAGGGCTTCATCAGCAGGACTCAGATCCAGTGCCTGAAGACCTTGAAAGCCCACCTTTTAGATAAAAAGATGGACGTCATGCAAAGCTCTCCTGGGGAAAAGGCCAAACACTGGGACAAATACCACAAGTCCCATGAGAAGGACCGTAGCCGGTCCCACCAGTGGTCCAGGTCATGTTCCCCCACAAAAAGGCCTCGTCTCCAGGCTCAGGCAGTTGTAACTGTTCGAGACACTCAAAACATGAAGAGAGGGTAAGGTCCAAGGCCCCTGCCAAGACATTGATGCTGGCCCCAGTGGGGGCTACTTCTGACAAACCGGCCAAGGTGAAGGTTACACTGCTGCATATCTCTACCACCTCGGCAGACACAACTAAGGCCTCCACTTTGGTGCATGCTTCGGCCCCACCAAAAAAGGCATCAGTTATAGCTTTACCCGGGTCGGGTAAGTCATTGAGCAAGGACCAGGACCCTTCAGCTAAGACCCCTTCTGGGTCATGCCCTTCCAAGTCAGCGAAGTCAGAGCTGACCTCAGCCAAGACACCAGCCACAGTGCCGACCACGGTGTCTAAGGCCAACGTGGCTCAGGGTGAGCCTGCACCAGTCACAGTACTGTTGCCAGCCCTGAGGTCCTCTACTCTGGAGGGCTGTTCCTTGTAATCTTCCCCCAAGGCCCTGCTGGATCTTCTGGCTTCATTGATTCCCCTGAAGGGGATGGCGGCTTCTATTTTTAATAAGGAGGAGCTACAGGAGCTCTTTTCCTTTTGGTGGAGCCAAGTCAAAAAAAGACGAGGCTACCCTGAAGCTGGGTCCAACACCAGTACCTGACCAGCGAGACATCCAGGACACCAAGGAGCTTCCCGTGAAATCGCCTTCCAAAATCCCTGACAAGTGGCATAAACCTTCCAAATCCCACTCCCCCTTGGTGGTTCGATCCCAGTCTCAGTCTGGAGACCGCCGACGTTGCCACTCATGGTCCTTTAGCCATCGCCAGTCCCGGCCCAAGAGCAAGTCCTGCAGCTGCCATAGATCTATCTCTAGATGGGGATGCTCTTCTAGTCGACGCCAGTCCCCTGACAGGCTCTGGACTCTGCTCCGTTATCGGTCCATGAGCCGACATCGGTCCCATGGCCGATATCGGTCAGGGAGTGATCGACATTCTGGGGAAGGTAGCCCCCACAGGCTTGGTTCGGGCTCCCCTCATCCCAGTAGGAGCCGGTCTGCTTCATCTTCATCCTCTTCAGACCAGTCTCTCTCAGGAGTTGGGGGTTCTCCTAATGACAAAGAGACACCCTGTTTTCCCCCTGACAATCCAACCTTCATGTACATCATGAGGCACATCCAGGCCTCCAACTAATGGGAGATGGAGGACCTGAATCCGGAACACCATAGACTGGTGAGATACCTGAGGCAAAAGGAGCCTAAACCATTGTTAGTGCCTTCTTTAGTGGATACATTCCAAGACCTGACAAGGATAACTTGGAAACATCCAGCCACAGTCCCGGCAGTTCTCAAAAAATTGGATAGGCTATACAGAGCTCCAAGGGAGGAGGCCTATTTGGTGGAACACCTTCAGTCCAACTCAATGGTCATAGTGGCTACTCATGATAAGTCTCGACAGCCCAAGCACCTTAGCTCCCAGCCTCCCGATCAGGAGTCCCCGTTATTTGGACCAGGTGGGCAAGAAGGTGTACTCTGCATCCGCCTGCTCCATACGATCCCTGAACTTCCTAATGCATATTGTCCAGTACCAGAATGCATTATGGGAGAAAGGGCGAGAGATAGTCAGTGCCTTGCCAGACTCTGCGCAGAAAATGGAGCTCCTTAAATTGGACTTGGACGTAGGCACCCATGTTTTGTGTACCTCGTACAACACTGCAGATATGGCATCAAGGGCAGAAGCTTCAGGTGTTTGCCTAAGGCATCATGCCTGGCTGCGAGTCTCAGGATTCTCTCAGGATCTGCAGACTGGAATCAGGGACCTTCCCTTCCATGGTTCCGTGTTGTTTGGGTCAGAGATCAAGGAACTTATCTCTTGTCTCCAGGAGTTGGGCAAATCAATCTGGTCCTTCTGACAAATGTACAAGGGGGACCAGAAACAAGTACAAAAATAGCCATTTCGAAAGACCTCAGGCCAACCTACCTGTGGTAATCAGACAGCCCGGAGAGGCAGCTTTAAAAGGAAGGCCAGAAAACAGCAACCTGGGGATGCTCCTTTTCAAGGCCCAAAGTCCTCCAAAACCTCTCTGCCAACTCCCGGCTCTGCCCAATGACTCCCTGTTGACTCCCCCTCCTCAGGAAGAGGTACAAAGGGAGGCAGTAGGGGGTCGCTTCTCCCTCCACCTGGAGGGATGGAGCAAAATCACTTAGGACCTTTGGATCCTAGATATCATAAGGAGGGGACATACACTGGAGTTCACTCATATCCCCCCAGAGACACCACCAAGGTCCTCAAGGTATTCTCCTTGTCATGTATCTCTCATAGAAGGAGAGATGCAGGCCCTCTTGCAGAAAAGGGCAATAGAGCCAGTCCCCCTGCAGCAGTGGGGAAAAGGGTATTACTCCCATTTTTTTCTGGTTCCAAAGAAAACTCAGGATCTTTGGTCTATCCTGGACTTCAGCTCCTTAAACGACTATACAGAATACCAAAGGTTCAGGATGGTGACCCTTCCAGATCTAATTCATCTGCTGTATCAAGGAGACTGGCTCTGTTCCCTGGACATACAAGATGCATACATGCATATCGGGGTCTTTCCCCCTCACAGGAAGTACTTGAGGTTCCACTTCCAAGGGGGACACTACCAGTTTCGGGTTCTGCCATTCGGCCTCCCCTCCACTCTTCGAGTCTTCACCAAGTGCCTAGCAGTGCTAGCTGTGGCTCTAAGGTGCAAGGGGCATTATGTCTTCCCTTACCTGGATGACTAGCTCTTGGTGGCCTTGCCAAGAATGCACCTCATTTAAACTTTCAGGGACACCTATATGCTATTCAGAGAGTTGGGTTTCACCCTGAACCTTCCAAAGTCATCCCCCATATGTTCAGGATCTTGAGCCAGTCAGAAGGACCCTTCTTTGGTGGTTGGATCCCCTCAGTTTAGAGAAAGGGGTCTTGTTTAATCAGGAACTGCTGAGTCGGACATTGAGAACAGATGCCTCTGACTTCGGCTGGGGGGCTCACCTAGGGGACAGCCAGACTCAGGGCATTTCATCCCCAGAGGAGCACAGCCTCCACATCAATATTCGGGAAATGTGAGCGGTCCTCAACGCCCTTCAGGCTTTTCAAGAGGACCTAGCACCAGGCTCTCTCCTTTTTCAGTCACACAACATGGCTGTTGTCTTCTACATCAACAAGCAAGGGAGAACATACTCCTACCCCATGTGCAGGGAGATGATGAGAGTTTGGTACTGCATGCTGGAATATCGCATCTCTCTGACTGCGGTGCATGTTCCGGGCATCCAAAATGCCTTGGCAGACAGCCTAAGCTGGTCTTGCTCCAAGGCGCATGAGTAGGAGCCACTCTAATCAGTAGCACATCAGCTCTTTGACACTTGGGGTCTTCCAGAGTTGGACCTCTTTACGTCTCCACACAACACCAAACTGCCAAGTTTCTGCTTGTGAGAGCAATCGCCTAGTGTTTTTTGGCCAGATGCGTTGTCCCTTTGTTGGACAGGGAGGTTCCTTTATGCCTTCCCTCCCTTCCCTCTAATTCAGAATGTTATGTTGAAGGTACAGACCGAGGGGGCTCAGATGATCCTAATCACCCCGCTGTGGTCGCTGCAGATTTGGTTCCCACTACTTCAGTCATTGTCATGGGAGCCTCCAATTCCGCTGCCAATATGCTCACAATTGCTGTCCCAGGATCAGGGTAAACTGGTTCATCCAGATCTCAAGTCCCTGCACCTTTATGCATGGCTCCTGCAGACATAGTTAAAGTAAGGTATGGGGTCTCCCAAGAGGTGGCAGATGTCCTCTTTTCGGCTAGAAAACCCTCTACTCGGTCCACTTACGCTATGATGTGGAAGCATTTTTGCCTCTGGGCTTCATCGCATCATCTGGATCCCTTTACTTGTCCAGTGAACTCAGCATTACAGTACCTCCTCTCCTTATTGCATCAAGGCTTGAGCTACTCCTCCATTAAGGTGCATATGTGGGCCATTTCGGCTTATCACATCCTGGTTGAGGGCAGAACCTTAGCCCAGTTGGACATGGCCCGCACCTTTTTTAAGGGGCATACTACATATAACGCCTCCCATTAGGGATCCAATTCCTCTCGGGATCTCCTTTTTTGTGTTAGAGAAGCTTACTCTTCCCCCTTTTGAACCCACAGCAGAGTGTGAGCTGCATTATCTTTCCTGGAAGGTGTCCTTTTTAGTTGCTGTTACTTCAGCTTGAAGGGTTTCCAAGCTTCAGGCCATGATGTGCAAGGAGCCTTATTTGATTTTTCATAGGGAAAGGGTTTCCCTCACAACAAATCCTAAGTTCCTACCCAAAGTGGTTTCTGAATTAACCCTCAACCAGTCGGTTGACCTTCTGGTCTATTATTCAGCCCCTTCCGACAGGGGAGAAGCTCTCTTACACACTTTGGATGTCCACATGGCGCTGAGGTACTACCTCAAGCATACAGTGGCACACCGCAAATCTAAACAACTGTTTGTGGCCTTTGCACCTCAATACCTGGGCAAACCAGTGTCTAAACAGACTATATCTTGTACCATATACTGTAGTATAATCAAAAGCATTGGTTTTCTTTTCCCCTCTAGGTACAAGTAACTAATCCCAGGTGGCCCCTGAAAAAGGGACTGTCAAAGTCTCAGTGGGCCTACCCAGTTACCAAAATGTAAATAAATAAATAAATCTCAGTGGCCAGTCCACTGCATAGTCTTCTGTTACAACAAGTACTACAAACCTCTACCGGGAACGGTTAGAGGTCATTCTACCAGAGGAGTTTCTACCTCCTTCACTTCATTGAAAAATGTCTCTATCCAAGACATTTGTGCAGCAGCTAGTTGGAGTTCAGTACATACCTTTGTCAGGCATTGCAGCCAGGACATTGCTTCCAGGCACCAAGCCGGTTTCGCCCTGGCGGTCCTTCAGGGACTACTGTCCTGATGTGCTGTCTCTGTGCCTGTTTAGGCAATAAGGTCGTACTAGCTCCTGTCACCCTCCTCCTGGGGCTTGTCACCTCCTTAGCACGGGACTGCTTGGGATTCAGTCCTAATGGTGATAGCCTGCTGCAACAGCTCCCCTTCAAAGTAAGATAGTACAGTTACATAAGAACTTACCACAACAGCAGATCTTTGAGAGGAGCTCTTGCAGCAGGCACTGCTTTCCTGCCCACCTTCCCCCTTGAGAGTTTCAGCATGACTGGAACATGCTTACCTGGTTCGCTTGCTGGGATCTGTTCGCGGGTTCTTGGTGGGTGAACCGAGGTGCGGCTAGGAACCACCCCCTTTTATGGCATGACCGACGTCGGGGCAGAGTTGACGTTTGGGGGGGGCCTGCTGGGTACTGCTAGCTAAGTTTTTTCCGGTGGGTCCTAAGGCCTGCGGCATCAGTTTTAATGGTAATAGCCTGCTGCAAGAGCTCCTGTCGAAGATCTACTGTTACTGTAAATTCTTATGTAACTGTACTTTTCTCACAAGGCTTCTAGCTTTAGCTAATAAGACTTTCAAATCTCTTCTTGTAGCTACCTGCTTTACCTCCTTGCCATTCTGTTGCTCCACTTTTCTAGTAACATGTTCAGTTCCCCCATTCCCCCTTGATGTTAGTTTAAACACGCTTCAGTGCTCCTACTGGTTTTAAAATCCTTGAGCCATCTCCATATAGGTGTGAGCTATTCATACTCATACCATATAACTTAATAACCCTTTGGAATCTCTCCAGGGTTGTTTTTCTGATGGAGAACTCTGTAGTTTGAAAGTTTAAACATTCGGTGAATCTCCTTTGGTCTAATAAAAGGTATAAATCCCCTGTTTTGTTCATCTCCAAGTTTCTTAGGAATCTAAATCCCTCTCTTTCATACCATCATCTTTGCCAGCTGTTCAGTTGCCTGCTTTCATGCATTCTTCTTCTGTTTGCCCTTGGAACCAGAAGTATTTTGGAGATAACTATTTTACACTCCTTATTATGTAACACTTTCCCCACGTCTTCAGAATCCCTCTGAAGGTTTATTTCCTTCCTCCTGCCAACATCATTGGCCCCTCATGTGCAGTACTATTACTGGTTTATCTGTCCCTTTCAACAGGCCATCAAAGTTGTTCTTGATATCCATAATTTTTGCTCTGCAGAGGCAACTAACCATGGTGGTGCCTTTCCGACTTCTGCATATAACTGTGTCTGTAAATTTAATTATGGAGACTCCCAATACCACTATTTCTCTTTTGTTTAATGCATCCAGTTTATTTTTCCCGTCTGTCTGGTGAGATTACCTCCACATCTGAAACGAATGCCTGAACCCCCCCTCCAGCATTTGTTGCCCAAATCCAATACCAGTGGTGGACACCCATCTTGGTGGGGAAATTATTTGCCATCCTAAAGGATCTCTGTACAGACTCTGCACTAACAGTCTTCCAGACCTTGGGGAGCTCACTAGCTGATTTTTGTCACTGCAAGAGCTCGATCTGCTACAGCATCTGAGGTTGCACATGGCGGTGCGGCAGGCAGACTGTAAAGGCAGCCGCTGCAAGGACAGCTCAAGAGACATCAGAGTAACTGAGGGAGTTGGGAGGCATGTACAACAGAGAGCTTGTGGTGGGAGGAGAAAATGGCGCCTGGTTGGGAGCGGGTAAATCCTTTGGTATCTGCAGTGAGAGCATAAAAAAGCTGGGTATTGTGTAATTCTGTGGGTAATTTCTGTTGATTTCTCCAGACAGCAAACATAAAACATAAAAGCTGGGTCTAGGGGCAGGACTTGCTCTAACTCCAATACAGTTGAGGCAGTCCTGTGTAAGGAAGGGCAACTTGATGTAATTTAATTGTGTGAGCTTACCGGACGGCAGAGGCAGTCCCTTGTAAAGAAGGGCCACTGATAAGAGTATTTCTGTTGGAGCATAACTGTATTTCTTTTTTTTTTTGTTTGTTTGTTTCGTCTGCTGAATCTCCATTTTGGGCAGGAGAAGGGCCCTCCCATCCACCCCCATCCCCAACCACCCCGTACTACTCTCAATTTATAGGGTTGTACCAGTAGTACCATTTCTTGCACAAACCAGGAAGGGGAGGTCCTAATAGTTACACAGAAGGGCTCCCCACAGGAAGGGGACATATGAATACATAACAAACAAATATCTAAACAAGAAAACAATTAAAAAAAATTGTTTCTTTTTCTTCCTCTTTTCCGTCCAGGGAAATTAAAAGAATAAACTATGATGGATATTATTAACTGTCGTACCTGTGGGACAGTCTTCAACAAGGCAGTCATACAGAACTTAGGACACTGCCCCACAGGCTGGACCATTGGTGATCTAAAAGCTCAGCTCAGGGCAGCATGGGCAGAAATATCTCACCTCCAATCGCAGATTAAGGAGGGGTGGTATGACATAAATCACCTGCCATTATGCCAGCATGCAGCTGAAGCACCCATGCTGCAGGGGGTAGTTGGTCTGGGAGGTTGGCAGGTGGTTAGGGGAGGCAAATCACGGGCCACAGTAGTTGAAAAGCACAGCGCAACATCTCCCAACAACGGCGGTAACAGCTTCAAACAGATATCTGCCTGTAGCCCTAGATCAAACAAAGGGGCAGAGGGCACTAATAGAACAACAGGAAACACTACAAAAAGGATCAACAATGTTGGTAAAGCTTAAAGGTGATCGCCGTTATCAAAAGTCAAGTGCTCAAACATTTTCTGACACTCTGACACGCGCCAGCAAAGCACAATGGCACTGGGACTTACTTTTTACTGTTTTATGCAGGAGGCTGTACCTTCTGCACCTCTGCACACCCTTCTAAAGGATTCTCAACTCCAAGGAGGTGCATGTCGGGGGGTGAAACAGTAAAAAAAAAAGTTTGAGGCCGGGTGCAACAAAAACGCACCAGCGCCCAGACCCAAACCCAGTACTCTGCCAACCAGCACTGGCAACCCACCTACCACGCCATGGGTCAGTTTGGCTCAACCCCTCACATCCCCTCCCACCCCTCGCTGTGTGTGCTCACTCCCCCCCGCATGCATGCATATAGCAACATCCTGTTGCTATATTCGACGACCCCCCATCCGGCTACCCTACCCTACCTTAGCCTCCAGGGATGCACTGGGGAGTGGGTCGCCATTATTGTCGGTGCCCTTTCCCCAGCACCCTCATCATGGGTAGAAACATAGAAACATAGACTTTGATGGCAGATAAGGACCGCTTGGCCCACCTAGTCTGCCCATTTCCCCTACCTACAGGATAAGCAGATCCTAGTTAACCAACAGCCTATTTTTTCCTACCCCCCACAAGAATTGCCTTATGTCTGTCCCATGTATTCTTGAATTCTCCCACAGTTTTAGACCCCACAACCTCCTCAGGAAGGCTGTTCCATGCATCCACTACCCTCTCTGTGAAAAAAATACTTCCTCACATTGCCCCTGAACCACCCCCCCTCTATCTTTAAATTGTGTCCCCTTGTTCTTGCATGTCCCTTTTTCTGAAAGATGCTACCCTCTTGGACTTTGTTGATTCCACCGAGGTACTTAAATGTCTCTATCATGTCCCCCTTCTCCCGCCTTTCCTCAAGGGTATACATATTAAACTCTTTTAGTTTCTCCTCATATGACTTCTCTTGCAGACCCTGCACCATTCTAGTTGCCCTCCTGTGGACTGCCTCTGTCCTGTCTATGTCCTTGCGGAGATGGGGTCTCCAGAACTGGATGCAGTACTCCAGATGGGGTCTCACCAACTGTCTGTACAGAGGAATAACAACTTCCTGTTTTCTGCTGGCGATGCCTCTCCCTATGCATCCCAGTATACCCCCAGCTCTCCCTACTGCCTTCTCACATTGCTTGCTAACCTTAAGGTCATCTGATATGATTACCCTCAGGTCCCTTTCCATTTTTGGTTTTGTTACTACCTCCCCCCCATTGTGTAATCTTCCCCTGGGTTTTTGTTTCCCAGGTGCATTATTTTGCATTGAATCCAAGCTGCCATACTTCCAACCATTCCTCCTACCTTGCCAAGTCCCTTCTCATCCTTTCCCCACCTCCTTGTGTATCAACCCTGTTAAAGATCTTTGTGTCATCTGCAAAGAGGCATACTTTTCCTTCCAGTCCCTCTGCAATGTCACTTATAAAGACATTAAAAAGGACTGGACCCAGTACTGAACCCTGTGGTACCCCACTAGTAACCCCTCTTTCTTCAGAGCGGACTCCATTTACAATTACCTTCTGTGTCCTGTTGTCCAGCCAATGTTTTACCCAGGCTACCACCCTGGGACCCACTCCTAGGCTGGTAAATCTGACTATTAATCTTTTGTGTGGGACAGTGTCAGATGCCTTGCTAAAGTCTAGGTAGACCATGTCCACAGCCCCGCCCTGGTCTACTACTTTGGTCACCCAGTCAAAAAAATCAATTAGATTCATCTGACATGACCTTCCCCCTGTGAACCCATGCTGCCTTGGGTCCTGTGCCCCACTGGCCTCTAGGTACTCAACAATTCTTTCCTTCAGTAGTGATTCCATCACTTTCCTACCACAGAGGTCAAACTGACAGGTCTGTAGTTTCCTGCCTCTGTCTTGGTCCCAGTTTTGTGAAGGGAATCACATCCGCCTTCCTCAGTCCTCGGTACCACACATCCTCCACAATTTGTTAAAAAGAGAGTCAGTGGTTTCACAGGTTCTCTGTTAATTCTTTTAGAATTCTGGGGTGAATTCCATCAGGCCCCATTGCTTTGTCCACCTTCAGTTTTAGGGTTCTTTCAGAACCCTTTCTTCTGTGAAAGGACTGAGATCGACCCCCTATCCAGAGTGCTTCTGTTAATTGGATTAGGCACCTCCCTCCTCTTTGTGAATACTGAGCAGAAATATCCGTTCAGTATCCTTGCTTTTCACTATCCCCTCTGCCTACCCCCACCGTTCATTCTATTCAGCCTCACTATCCCTCCCTCTGTCTTTCTCGCTCCCTGATGTACCTATAAGGTTTATCCCCCTTGTTAACCAAGTTGGCTATCCTTTCCTCAGTTTGGGCCTTTGCTATTCTGACTTCCCTCCCTGCTTCCTTCTGCCTTAACTGGTACAGCTCTCTGTCCTGCTCCTTCTGTGTTTTCTTATACTTCCTGAATGCTATCTTTCTCCTGACTATCCCTGCCACCTCTTTTGAGAACCATAGTGGCTTTTTCTTTCATTTTGATTTGTTTATTGCTTCACACAAAGGCTTGTTGCTCTGTGATGCAGTTTGATGATTCCCCATTGTTGCTCCACCCCTCCTTCTAGCCTGTTTGCTAGTGCTTTTCTGAGGCACTCTCCCATCTTGCCAAAGTCAGCCCTCCTGAAGTCCAGTACCCTCACTTTTGTATGGCTTAACTCTGCAGCTGAGTTTAACATGAACCAGACTGTTTGATGGTCACTTGTTCCCAGATGGCAACCCACTTCTAGATCACTGTCCCCATTTGAGAATACGAGGTCTAAGATTGCTCTCTCATGAGTGGGTTCCGAAACTAGCTGTCTGAGGCATGCCACCTGTAGGGCATCGAGAATGGCCCTGCTCTTGGATGTGGCTGCAGCAAGTGTGCTCCAGTTAACATCTGGCATATTCAGGTCTCCCATCAACAGTATCTCCCTTTTCTCTGCCATCCTAAGAATGCCTTCTATCATATCCTTGTCCATTCCCTCCCCCTGACATGGGGGTCTGTATACAACCCCTGTGCAGATTGTGGTGCCACTTCCAGTCTCCAAGGTGACCCACAGTGCCTCCTCTCCTCCCTGTTTATTCTTTTGTTCAGTTGCTTTTATCCCTTCCTTTACATAGAGAGCTACTCCTCCCCCTCTTCTCCCCTCCCTGTCTCTCCTGTAGGTTACGTACTCTGGTATGTTAACATCCCAGTCATGGTTCTCTGTGTACCATGTTTCTGTGACTGCTACGATATCCAGGCATCCCTCTTCCATCAAGGCAACCAGTTCAGGGAGCTTGTTGCCCAGGCTATGGGCATTGATACTCATTATCCTCCATTTCCTGATGGCCTTACTCCTTTTTGCCCCATCTCTGTGCTTCTTGCCTTTGTCACTTTCTCCATTTACCCCTGCCCTTCTCCCTATCGACATCTCTATGTTGGTGTTTACTGAACTTACTACCGTGACTTTTTTGGGGGGCTAGGATTTCCCTGCTCCTTTCCAGTGCCTCCCTTGGCTAGTTTAAATACTTGCCAATGAAGCATTTAAACCTATCACCTAGGATCCTGGTTCTCCTCCTGGACAGATGCAGCCCATCATGCCAGTATAGGCTTGCATCACTCCAGGTGGACCCCCAGTCCCCAATGAAGCCAAATCCCTGAGCTCTGCACCAGTTTTTCAACCACTGATTGAATCCCATGGTGTGGAGCACCCTAGCCTCTCATACGCCATAGACAGGCAGCACCTCCGAGAAGGTTACCGTGCGTACTACTTGTCTTAGGCCCCTCCCCAATTCCACAAACTCTTCCTGCACTCCTCTGATCCCTTTCTTAGCCAGGTTATTTGTCCCTAGGTGGTCAATGACATCCAGCTCCCTCCTATGTGCAGCTGCTCTGGAAATCCTGAGGATTCGCTCTCTGTCCCTCCAAGCCATGGCAACAGGCAGGCACCTTACCTCCCTCTCCCCTTCCTCCCCCAGTTCTACCTTCCTAACAATGGAGTACCCCAAAAAAATGCTCTTAATAGGGACCAAAACAAAAAAGACATATAAGGAAACCAAAAAACTATTAATCATGCGAGACTCCATGATTCGAGGGGTTGAGCCCTACCTCCAGTCAGGGGTTATGGTCAGATGCCTCTTGGGTACATCTGCATGGAGAGACTCAAACCACATTGCAAAAATCGTACAAAAAGCAGAGGAAAACATCAACATCCTAGTACACATGGGGAACAAACGATCTTGCCAGCAGGTCGATTGATGAAGCCAAGGAACACCTGACCAGCCTGGGAGAGCAACTGTCATCATTTTCGTCCAGCATCTGCTTCTCTGAGATTCTGCCTGTCTGAGAGACGAGGACTGGTGGGCATGGGCTCACAGAAGGGGACACAAAGGAGCTAAACACTTGGCTCAAGGACTGGTGCCAGGTAAAAGGGCACAAATTTGTAGAGGACTAGCACAGTTATTTGGAACAAAAGTTTTTTAAATTTGACAGCCTGCATCAGAACAAGGAGGGAGTCAGTGCACTGGGGCAGAAGTTTGATGTATTTGCAGAAAATGTAAACTAATAAAGGGGGAGAGGGGTGCATCACCCATTTATTCAGTCATGGAAAAAAGCACCTCTCCCCCCTCAGCTAGTAATCA
Organism: Neoceratodus forsteri; assembly: GCA_016271365.2. Classification (NCBI taxonomy): domain Eukaryota; kingdom Metazoa; phylum Chordata; order Ceratodontiformes; family Ceratodontidae; genus Neoceratodus; species Neoceratodus forsteri. The sequence continues at coordinate 47,526,447 of CM028136.1, read as the reverse complement.
ATCAAAAGTTCAACATATGTATGCATCATTTACACCAGCAAAGGGGGGAAAATGTCCAGCTTTCCAGTCAGTCAGGGGAAAAAGGCACCTTTTATTTATTTATTTATTGAAATGTTTAACCAGGAAGACACAAGTTGCTCATCTCCTGGTGCGACCTGGGGGGGAAGGGTACAGGGAGTCTTACAATATAAGAATACAATATAACATTGCAATGAAACAAAAATAATGCAGAAATAAAAATTAAAGTTAACAACAATCCAGAAACAGTGACAGCACAGATCCACAGATTAATTACGCTTATACAGTAGTAGGTTGGTTAATAGGTGCGTTATTTACAAATGTAAGTGCAGTATTAATTAAGGTAAGGCCTTGATGGAGAGGGGACCGAGAGAGTGGTGAGGGCAGCATTTAGGACTGAGGGAAACAGGTGCAGTTTGAGTAGAGAAAGTTTTGGAGGGCAGAGAAGAGGTAGTGTGGGGATGAGGAGTGTCGAATTTGTGGAGGGAGTTCATTCCAGATTTTGGGGACATGGTGTTTGAAGGCAGACTGACCTGCCAATATGGTGCAACGAGGGACAGCAAGTGTCCGTGAGTCAGAGGAACTTAATGAGTGGGCAGGAGGAGGAGGAGGAGGAGGAGTAGTGAGGGAGGAGGACAGATAAGGAGGATGAGAACCTAACCAGAATTTGGAGATGGATTTGGCACAGTGGGAGAGGCACCGGTTTGTTAGTGAGGGGAAAGAAAGAGAGTGATAGAGTTCACAGTGGTGAGTATACACAGGAGAGTCAAGGGCGAAATGGCAGAAAGAATTAAAGAGGGGGTCCAATCTGGACAAGGTGGATTTGGGAGCAGCACTGTAGACTACATCACAGTAGTCAAAAATCAGGAGAATCATGTTTTGGACAATTGCATGCCTGGCTGTAAGAGGGATGCAATTACGGTTCCTGTAAAGGACACCAAGCTTGGGGAGCAGTTTTTTCAGGATAGCGTCGATATGACCAGCATCTGGATAGCACTTCTCCTCCCTCAGCTAGTAATCAGTCAGAAGTTCAACATGTGTATGCGCCGTTTACACCAGCAAAAGGGGAAAAGGTCAAACTCCCCAAACAACACACATGGGGAATGATGGACCTCCCCCCTCAGCTAGCAATAAACCAGAAGATCAACATTTGTATGCATCAGTCACACCAGCAAAAGGGGGAAAGGTCCAACTCCCCAAACAAAACTAATGGGCAATATTGTACCCCCACTTAGCTACCAAACAGCCAGCTGTACAGTGGAAAGTCATGAACACAAATGCCCGCAGTCTGGGAAACAAGCTCCGGAGGCAACAATGACAGAATCCAAACTGAACACAGTAGCCATAAGCGAGACATGGTTCACTAGCAACCACACATGGGAGACTATGGTACCTGGCTACGTAATGTTTAGAAGGGACCAGGGAAAAGGAAGGAAGGGAGGGGTGGCCTTGTATGTCAAAGATAATATAAAAGCAACAGAAATCCAGAATACATAGGACAGGTCAGAGGAACTGTGGGTTACCTTGGAAACAGGAAATGGCACAGCCATACAAGCTGGAATGGTCTACAGACCTCCTGACCAAGGAATGGATAGAGTCATGATAGAGAATATACAAAAAATGACAACAAAGGGGGAGGTTCAGTTGATGGGAGATTTTAACATGCCCAATGCAGATTGGACTGTGCCAACCAGAGCATCAGCAAGAACTAGGGACATAGTGGATTCCCTCAAGGGGGAGGGCCTAAAACAACTAGTACAAAGCCCCACCAGAGACAGGGCTATCCTAGACCTCATACTGACAAATGGAGAAAGGATTACGGATCTCCATGCCAAAGGACAACTGGGGGCCAGTGACCATCACATGGTATGGTTCAACTTGGTCACAGGTACACAGTCAACCCAATCAAAGGCTAAAATCTTAGACTTTAGAGGAGTGGACTTTGGGAAGATGAGTGAGAGCACTAAAATAGCCCTGACAAGAAATGATACAGGAAGGGGAGTAGAGGCAAAATGGTCTAGGATTAAGAATGCAATACTTGAAGTAACAGGCCAGTGCTTGAGGGAACAAAGAAAAAGCAAGAGAAGGAAGAAGCCACTTTGGTTCTCAAAAATGGTAGCTGAAAAAGTCTGAGCCAAAAGGTTGGCTTTCAAAAAATACAAGAAAACCCAAAAAGACGAAGACAGAGAGGCATATCAGAACTCCCTAAGAGAAACAGGGAAATCTGTGAGGCAGGCAAAGGCCAAAATGGAGGAAACATTAGCTCAAACAGTAAAAGAAGGTGACAAGACTGTACAGATACATTAGTGATAAGAGAAAGTCTAGAGGGGGAATTGCTAAGCTCGAGGGGGAAATGGGGGAATGTGTGGAGGATGACCAGCAAAAGGCATCCATCCTAAATAAATACTTCTGCTCAGTGTACACAGTGAAGAAGAAAGAACAGGGCCCACAGCTAGACACCATAGACACAGGAGGAAGGAAGGAAGGTGAACACAGGACCATTTACAAGAGAAAGGGTCCTACAAGAGCTCGATAAGCTCAAGGTGCACAAGGCTATGAGACTGGATGGCATACATGCCAGGATAATAAAGGAGCTAAGGGAGGAACTAGCGGAGCCTCTGGCGGAACTGTTTACTGAGTCACTAAACACAGGGGAAGTCTGGGAGACTGGAGGAGGGCTAATGTGCTCCCGTTCCACAACAGTAGAAGTAAGGAGGAAGTAGGTAACTACAGATCGGTTAGTCTTACCTCAGTCATTGGAAAGATCATGGAGACACTCCTCAAGGAAAGGACAGTGGACCACCTGGAATCCATAGGGGCACAGGATCCAAGACAACATGGATTCACAGCAGGAAGGTCCTGTCAGACTAATCTGATACAGTTCTTTGACTGGGTAACCCAGGAGGTGGATCGAGGGTGCAGTTGATGTAACCTACCTTGACTTCAGCAAAACCTTTGATACTGTTCCACATAGAAGATTGGTTAACAAGCTAAGCAGATTTGAGGTAGGTCAAAAATTGGTCAACTTGTTGGCAAACTGGCTGACAGGTAGAAAGCAGAGTGGTGGTTAATGGTATCCAGTCAGAAGAGATTCACGTCACAAGTGGGCTGCCTCAGGGATTGGTCCTAGGGCCAGTCCTCTTCAATATCTTCATCAGTGATATTGCAGAAACTTGAAGGTAAGGTTTGCCTGTTTACAGATGACACCAAGATCTGCAACAGAGTGGATGATCCAGATGGGGTGGGTAGGGTGAGACAAAACCTGGAAAAGCTAGAAAAATGGTCCAAAGAGTGGCAACTAGGGTTTAACGCTAAGCAGTGCAAAATCATGCACATGGAGAAGAGAAACCCTGAAGCTAACTATAGGATGGGTGGGGGCGGGTGCTAACAACCACTGGAAAGGAAAGAGACTTGGACAGAATCATCATCACCAATGACCTAAAAGCCTCCAGGCAGACCACAAAGGCAGTGGGAAGAGCTAGAGGGAATTTGGGATGTATCCCTCTTTACAAGACACTGGGTAGGCCCCAGTTGGAGTACTGCATCCAGTTCTGGAGGCCACACATGCAAAAAGACATTAACAGGATAGAAACAGTCCAGAGAAGGGTGACCAAGATGGTGCAGGGGCTGCAACAGAAACCACATGAGGACAAACTGAAGGACCTCAATATGCACACGCTGGAGCAGAGAAGGAAGAGGGGAGATATGATAGAAACTTTCAAATACCTTAAAGGCCTAAACAAGGTGAAAGAGTCTAACATGTTTCATTATAACAAGGAGGCAGATTGAGGGGTAGTATGAGAAAATCCATTTTCACAGAGAGAGTAGTAGATGCATGGAACAGCCTGCCCAAGGAGGCAGTGGAATTGAGTACAGTGAAAGGCTTCAAAAGAGCATGGGATAGGCACAAGGGAATAATACAGATGAGTAAGAATAAAATAGGCCAATGTTCAGAATAGAGACATATGGCAGCAATAACCAGATAGAAAAAAAAATGGGCAGACTAGATGGGCCTGGCGGTCCTTAATCTGCCGTCAACTTCTATGTTTCTATAAGTGGACTGAGGAGTTGCAAATAGAATGTGATCCTAAACAGTAGTACAAATTTTCCCTACCAAATTATTAAATCAGAATTTATTGAAAAGAATCAGCATTACAATCCTTTGAGTCATAGACTGTTTTGCAAAGGCTCCACGTCAGTTAAAAGTAAAAAGACAGAGTAAGGCTCAACAAAGATACACTTACAGTAGTAGCATAGTAATGCAGGTTAGACAATCTTGGCTTAAGTTAACTTAGTAGGTTACATCAACAGGGAGCATGTGGGAGGTCCCGGGTCAGAGTTAAGACAGGAAACAGTTTCGTAGGATCTTGAGGGACCCAGAGTCATAATATTTGTATAATGGGATAGGGAACGTTTGGATGTTTACTGAGACAGAGTAGGCTCCTGAGTAAGCTGTTTCAGGAGTGGGGTGTGTTGAGGGGTAGGTGGGAGGGAGGATAGAGTGGATGCGGGTTTAATTACAGTCACAGGTTGTGGAGACTTTTGTCAGGCTATGCAGTAAATAAGGTAACTAGCCTTTCAATTCAGCAAACATTGTGAAAAAATGGTGAATTAATTAAAGCAGTATAAAGGTAACTTGCATATTACTTAAAGTAACTTTCCTATCCAAACAGCAGAGGCTTTAAATGGGATGCAAAAGATTACAGTAACTCAGTTAAAATGGGAGCAAATTTAAAGCAGCATGCAGCAAAGGACATAATTAAGTTCCCAAAGCCGAAAGCTGGGTAGAATAAACTGTCTCCCCATGTATGCCGAACAAAAGATGTCCTTAAGAAATAAGGCGCCAAGCAGCAGTTTTTGAATCCTCAGTGCATCTGTGTGGGAGCCCAGCAGCAACGGGTGCTCTCAGGTGCAATGCAGACTGTTGGATCACCATACCTGGGCAGAACTGAAAGGATTTTCGGCAGCTCCTTGTGGGCTGTGGGGGAGAGCAGTTCAGAGCCCTCACGACCTCCGTCATCCTTGGGGGTCGACTGGGCAGAATTGAGAGGATTTTTGGCAGCTGCTGGTGGGATGTGGGGGAGAGCTGTTCAGAGCCCTCACAACCTCCGTCATCCTCGGGGGTCAACTGGGCAGAATTGAGAGGATTTTGGCAGCTGCTGGTGGGATGTGGGGGAGAGCTGTTCAGACCCCTCACGACCTCCGTTGTCCTCGTGGGTCAGCTGGGCAGAATTGAGAGGATTTTCGGTGACTTCTGGTGGGCTATGGGAGAGAGCTGTTCAGAGCTCTCACGACCTCCATTGTCCTCGGGGGTTGGCTGTCTATAGCCCCATACATGAAAGAATTTGCGTGGAAATGCATGACCATTTTTTTTTAACTCCAGCTGTACAGAAGGCTTATCTGGGCCACCTGGCAGGGCATTGCTGGAGAGACTGCAGGGAGACCAGAGCTGATCATGTACATGCTTTTTGCAGCTGCCTGGTCTTAAACCCATACTGGGCAGAGGTATATCATATCCTAGGGGAACATGCTTGATTGCCTAGACTCAATCTCTCCTCAGTTAATTTTACTGTCAATTACCCTTGTGGGGATTCTCATCAGAGGGAGGCAACTGAAACTGCTTCTCTTGCTGTTAGCAAGGGCTAAGAAAGTGATAGCGAAACTATGGATGAAACCAAATCCACCTCCTGTTCAGCAATAGACAGTGATAATAGATTCCCTTTATATACCGGAAAAGCAAACCTATTATATTAGCCATATACCAATAGCTGAAGACACTTGGAGAAAATGGACATTTAGAAATTGGAAACGGATAACATGTCTCTAGGATCAGGGACCTCCGTCCTTTTAACCATCCTCCTTTACCTGCTGATGTGTTTAGGCGCTGCCGTGTACTAGGGATAGTGAAGAAGAGGAGGAGGAAGGGGGAGAGAACTGGGCCTGGTGGGAGTGCGGCATGGAGTAGGGCGGATTGGGGCGGTGGGATCAATGAGATGCCCTAGGGCAAAATGGGTCCAGGAAAGAGGTCCTCCCTGCCTTGTTCCCTTACCCAAGAGTTCTGCTTTCCGCGGACAAGTAGCACTGTCTACCTTGTCTGCTCTTCCCACTAAGGCGGTGCTGTGCAATGCCAGGTCTATAACAAATAAGGCAGCTGTGATTGCTGATCTTGTGGGTACAACTGACCTGGCTTGCATCACTGAGACCTGGCTAGATGATAATGCTGGCCCAGTTTTCGAATCAGTTGTCCCAGCTGGGTACTTGGTAATACACCACCCGAGGGTGGCTCGTAGGGGCGGGGGTGTAGCAATTTGTTTGAAGTCAGAACTGGGCCTTTTTGAGATACTGATGGGGGTAACCAGATCCTTTGAGTGTATTGTGGATGTAGGTGAAGGTTGCAGGATACTTCTCATCTATTGTCCACTCGGAGATGAGAAGGAATTCCTGCAGGAAGTTGCGCACTTCATCATCGACATGGTGCTGGAGTTCCCTAGATGATTAATTCTGGGGGATTTCAATGCCTGGGTTGATGAAGAGCTCTCACAATTTGGTCAGGACTTCCTCCAACTTATGTCTTCATTGGGTCTTACACAAGTAATCACCTCTGCGACCCACAATCATGGTCACTCATTGGACCTGGTTTTCCTTCTGGGGATGGAGATCTCTGACCTGGTGGTGGAGCCAGTTGAATGTTCGGACCATCATACTATTAGGATCAGTTTTGAGGCTCCCCCCAATAGACCTGCCCCTACAGAGATGGTCTGATAAGAGGTTTGACACCGGATGGTCTTATGGCAGTGTTGGACCTATCACGTATGACAAGTGTAAGTGGGGACACATGGGATCTTTTACTTGCCTATAACAAGGCAGTGACAGGGACCCTGGATGCTCTAGCTCCTGTTCACCCACTCACTCTTTGCCCTAAGTCCCCCCTGGTTCAATGGGACTTTGAAGGAGATGAGTCAAGAGAGTCAAAGGCTGGAGAGGTGGTGGCGAAAATCAGGCCTGGCTGAGGACAGACTTAGATTGATGGTCCATTATAAAGACTATCAATTGGCAGTCTCCCATAAGAAGGCAGAATTCCTATCCAGGGAGATTGCCGCTGCGCAGAATGAACCAACTCGTTCAACTCTTCCCGGACTGTGCAGTCCAACCTACCTTCAGTCTCAGAGAACATTTTCACAAAGTAAATATGATGAGTTTGCTCGGTTCTTTGCAGATAAAGTTGCCACCATCAGGTCTGGGATCCATTCAGCACCCTCTAATGGGTGTAGTAGAGGTTAGCAAGAGGGTGAAAGTGCCCAGTCTGGCTGGTCTGCCTTTAACCAGCTGGTGGTCATCAATATCATAAGGATCATACAGGGTATGCGACCAACCTTCTGTAGTCTGGACCCGGGCCCAACACGTCTCATTTTCTGGTGTGTTGAGATGACTGGTCCAGTCCTTGCTGAAATTGGTATTCATTGGAGACAGGGGTCCAGACCCCCTGAAGGAGGCGGTTGCGTTCCTCTCCTCAAGAAACGCTCCCTTGACTCTGACTGCTTAGTTAACTACATACCTGTCTCTAACCTGCCCTTTGTGGTCAAGGTTATTGAGAAGGTGGTTGCATTGCAGATGAAGGATCATCTTACCACTCATGATATCTATGACCCTCTTCAGTCTGAATTTTGGAAAAGGCATAGTACCGACACAGTACTGGATCAGTTACTTAATGATCTCCTGATAGTGAGGGATTGGAGGAGTCGTTTGATCTTGGTAATCCTGGACCTCTCTGCTGCATTTGACACTGTGGACCATGAAATGTTACTTGAGCACCTGCGGTTGATCTGTGGATTGTCGGGTACATGTCTCAGGTGGCTTAGATCTTTTCTCACAGGCAGGACTCACAGAGTGGTGTCAGGGATTTATTCCTCAGCTCCTCTCCCCCTGTTCTGTAGGGTTCCACAGGGCTCTGTGTTGTCACTCATGTTTGCTGTGTATATACTGCCATTGGAAGACATTATAAGGCAGTATGGGCTGAGTCTTCACTGCTATGTAGATGATATTCAGCTTTACATGTCCTTTGTACCTGAACGAGTTGAGGCTGTTTCATTTTTTTAATAGCTGCCACTCCGAGATCCAAGAGTGGATGAGTGCCAACTGGCTGAGGTTGAACCCTGATAAAACTGAGGTGTTGGTAGTGGATTCAGCTTGACAGAGTGTGTGGCTGTCGGCTGGACTGCCATCCGAGCTTTGGCTCGGTGGAAGCCACCTGCTGACCTCAGACCAGGTGTGGAATTTGGGTGTTGTACTTGACAGTGGTTTGACACTTAAGGTTTAAGTGTCAGCTGTTGTCATGACCTCTTTTTATCATCTGAGGAATATCGCCTAGATTAATCACCTGGTAGCCATCTGGGAACAAGTGACCACCAAACAGTGTGGTTCACGATAAAATTAGCTGTAGAGCAAGCCATACAAAAGTGAAGGTACTGGACTTCAGGAGGGCTGATATTATCAAAATGGGAGAGTGCCTCAGAAAAGCACAAGCAAACAGGCAAGAAGGTGGGGTGGAGCAACAATGGGGAAACATCAGAACTGCCATCACAGAGGCAACAGGCCTTTGTGTAAAGCAAATAGACAAATCAAAACGAAAAAAACACTATGGTTCTCAAAAGAAGTAGCAGGGAAGGTTAGGGGGAAAAAAGATAGCATTCAAGAAGTATAAGGAAATACAGAAGGAGCAGGACAGAGAACTGTACCAGTTAAAGCAGAAGGAAGTGGGGAAGGCAGTCAGAATAGCAAAGGCCCAAACTGAGGAAAACATAGCCAACTCGGTTAAGAAGGGGGATAAAAATTAAAAAGCAATTTAAAAAAAAAAAGAAGGGGGATAAAACCTTTTATAGGTACATTAGGGAGCAAAGAAAGACTAAGGCAGGGATACTGAGGCTGAATAAAGAGGAGGATGGTTGGGCAGAGAGGGACAGAGAAAAGGCAGGGATACTGAACGAATACTTCTGCTCAGTATTCACAAAGGAAGAGGAGGGGGAGGTACCTAATCCAGTCAATAGAAGCACTCTGGTTAGGGGGGTTGATTTCAGTCCTTTCACAGAAGAAAGGGTTCTAAAAGAACTCCTAAAACTGAAGGTGGATAAAGCAATGGAGCCTGATGGGATTCACCCAGAATTCTAAAAGAACTAAGGGGAGAACTAGTAACACCACTGACTACCCTTTTTAACAAATCATGGGAGGATGATGTGGTACCTGAGGACTGGAGGAGGGCGGATGTGATTACCCCTCACAAAAGTGGGAGCAAAACAGAGACAGGAAACTACAGGCCTGTCAGTTTGAACTCAGTGGCAGGGAAAATGATGGAATCACTTCTGAAGGAAATAATTGTTCAGTACCGAGAGGCCAGTGGGGCACAAGACCCAAGGCAGCATGGATTCACAGCAGGAAGATCATGTCAGATGAATCTAATTGATTTCTTTGACTGGGTGACCAAAGTAGTAGACCAGGGAGGAGCTGTGGACATGGCCTACCTAGACTTTAGCAAGGCATCTGACACAGTCCAGCACAAAAGAATAATAAACACATTAGCCAGCCTGGGAGTGGGTCCCAGTGTGGTAGCCTAGGTAAAACATTAGCTGGACAACAGTACACAGCGGGTAATAGTAAACCGAGTCTACAGTGAAGAAAGGGGGGGTTACTAGTGGGGTACCGCAGGGTTCAGTACTGGGGCTGGTCCTTTTTAATGTCTTTATAAGTGACATTGCAGAGGGACTGGAAGGAAAAGTATATCTCTTTGCAGACAACACAAAGATCTACAACAGGGTTGATACACAAGGTGGGGTGGAAAGGATGAGAAGGGACTTAGCAAGGTTGGAGGAATGGTCTAATGTATGGCATCTTAGATTCAACGTAAAGAAGTGCAAAGTAATGCACCTGGGAAACAAAAACCCAGGGGAAGAGTACACAATGGGGGCTGAGATATTGACAACAACAAAAATGGAAAGGGACCTGGGGATGGTTATATCAGATGACCTAAAGGTGGGCAAGCAATGTGAGAAGACAGTAAGGAGGGCTGGGGGGATACTGGGATGAATAGGGAGAGGCATCACCAGTAGAAAACAGGTAGTTGTTTTCCCCTCTGTACAGACAGTTGGTAAGATCACATCTGGAGTAGTGTGTGCAGTTCTGGAGACCCCATCTCCGCAAAGACATAGACAGGGTGAAGGCTGTCCAGAGGAGGGCAACCAAAATGGTACAGGGTCTGCACCAGAAGACATATGAGGAAAGACTAAAGGAGCTTAATATGTATAGCCTCGAGGAAAGGAGGGAGAAGGGGGACATGATAGAAATGTTCAAGTACCTCAAGGAAATCAACAAAGTCCAAGAGGGTAGCATCTTTCAGAGAAAGAGATGTGCAAGAACAAGGGGGCACAATCTGAAGATGGGGGGGCGGCGGCTCAGAGGTGATGTGAGGAAGTATTTCTTCACAGAGAGGGTTATAGTTGCATGGAACAGCCTTTCTGAGGAGGTCATGGAGTCAAAAACAGTGGGGGAATTCGAGAATGCATGGGCATACATAAGGCAATTCTAGTGGGGGGTAGGATGAAGTAGGCTATTGCTTAACTAGGATCTGCAACTTATCCGTTAGGTAGGGAAATCAGCAGACTAGGTGGGCCAAGCAGTCCTTATCTGCCATCAAATTCTATGTTTCTATGTTTCTATGTTCCACCCGCTGACCTTCCAACTCTGGTGGTCCATGGTTTTGTGACCTTCCGCCTTGACTACTGCAACACCCTGTACCTTAGGCTTTTGGGGGTTGATATCCGCTGTTTGCAGCTGGTGTCAAATGTGGCAGCCAGGCCTTTGACTGGCCTATCTAGAACTTGTCATGTCACTTCGGTGCTCTGTAACCTGCACTGGCTGCCGATACAGTAGCGGATCACCTTCAAGGTAGGTTTACTTACCTGCAATGCCCTACACGGACGGGGACCCCAGTATCTACAAGATCTTCTTTGTCCTCCACTCACTCCGCTCCTCTGATGAGGGATTGCTAGAGGTTTCCAGGGTTCAATTAAAGTTCTCAGGGGCCCATTCTTTTGCTTTTATGACCCCCACCCTGTGGAACTCTCTACCTTGTCAGATACGTGAGTGCCCAACCGTTGAGAGCTTTAAATCTGCTGTTAAAACTTATCTGTTTGGTATGGCTTTCCCTGACTTCGATTAATTGTTTCTTTTTAATAATTCTAGGATTTTACTGTAATTGTCTGTATTTATATTATTGTTTTTAGGATTATTTAATTGTACAAGCGCTTTGATGTTTTTGGAACTGCGCTTTCTATAAACAAACAATTGATAACTCACCTCTTGCCACAATAGTGACCAGGGTTCAGAAATGGATGAGGGTCACTTGGGGGGGTGGCCAGGTAAGGGAAGACTGAGCGTCTGTAGGACTGCTCTCCTCCCTTAGGGAAGGGGGGGGTTCTATGTCTTGATATTGGCTTCTGCCTGGAGGTGTCTGGGTGGCAACACAAGGGAGTCACAGAATGAGAAAGGATTCCACATACAGAGTGCTGGGGGCATCTCTATGGAGGCAGAGTATTAACATCATAATAACTGCGAGTCCGTGGGCCCAGAGCCATAACAGGAGGAAAAATGGAGAATGGGCTTTGTGAAGCCCTGCCTGGCACTCTGTGGCATGCTGTGCTGCAGAATGGTTCAGGATGTGTGACCGGGAGGGGGAGTAGAGCCCCCCCACCCCACGGCAGGGGAGAATCCACGGGAGGTTGGACTGTCTGACCGTGAGGACGTAAGAGATGGCAACATAGAAACATAGACTTTGACGGCACATAAGGACCGCTAGGCCCACCCAGTCTGCCCATTTCTCTACAAGTGGATAAGCTGCAGATCCTAGTCAACCAATGGTCTACTAATTCCTGCCCCCCCACCAGTATTGCCTTATGTCTGTCCCATGTATTCTTGAATTCCCCCACTGTTTTTGACCCTATGACCTCCTCAGGAAGGCCTTTTCATGTGTTTACCACCCTCTCCATGAAAAATACTTCCTGACATTGCCCCTGAGCCATCCCCCCATCTTCAAATTTTGCCCCCTTGTTCTTGCACATCTCTTTTTTTGAAAGATGCTACCCTCCTGGACTTTGCTGATTTCCCTTGAGGTACTTGAAAGTTTCTATCATGTTCCCCCTCTCCCGCCTTTCCTCAAGAGTATACATATTAAACTCCTTTAGTCTCTCTTTGTATGGCTTTTGGTGCAGACCCTGCATCATTTTAGTAGCCTTCCTCTGGACTCCCTTCATCCTGTCTATATCCTTGCAGAGATGGGGGTCACACTTGCAGAGTAAGTGTACAGGAATAGGGCTGAAAAGTTGCCCATTCTGCCTAATTGATAAAAATCTTTATGGAAACAACAACAAAACAAAAAAAAAACATGATATTATTAAAAAAAAAGTGTCCATATCTTGTCCCTCTGCCTCTGCACATGCATTGTTCTGACCCCATTTTCAAGATGCTCGCACCAAAACTTCAGTAATTTGTTCTCTCATGTTACCCGTCACTGCTGCAGATGCCAGTGTAGCTGAATCTGTGGCTTTTTAACATTCTTCATCAAACCCTCCATCCTGCCCTCCAAAGATGTAAATTTCTAATTAATGCCATTGACCTTGCAATCGAGGTCTCAGATGGCCTTTATCAGTCTCTGCTGCACCACCCACCCTTTCTGCCTATCCACTCTGTAAGGCAGGTTTGGGAGGCTTGGATGCTTTCCCTTTCCCGGTCTCATTAGTTGCTGTCTTACGTGGATTCCCCATTTCTCCTACAGCTCAAAATTCACTGACTTGCTCTCCTTGGTTAGCACTAGTGATTGATTGTTGTTTTGGAAATCAAAAATGAAGTCTGAACCAAAAATCACGGCACTCGCCAAGCACACCAGAAAAACTGAAAAAATTGAAGTTCTGCTCAGGTTATTTGCTTGTATAACTTCATTTATTTTGAGTAGCAGCAAGTAGAAATGACCCTCCTGGGTCAGGGAGACCAACAACCCAGGAGGGTCATTTTTACTTGGGCTGCTCAAAATAAACAAAGTTTTACAGGCAAATATCCTGAGCAGAACTTCAATTTTTCTGGTGTGCTTTGGTGAGTGTTGTGATTTTTGGTTCAGACTGTGCTTCGAATCACTGAGCACCCCACCCTGCCCTAGTGCGGCTCTGCTGTTTCTCAAATAACAATAAAGTTGAAGTCAACTTTTTAAAGTTATAAAGAAAATCTCTGAAGAGCTCACTTCAGCATGTCTTATCCTGCTGGCTGCTGGACATGCCCCCCCATACCTCGCTTTTATTGTTCATGTACATGGCTCCCGCTGTCACTTTATACAATACGGGCAAGTAACCAATAAGACATGAGCGGGTGTGCATGGAACAAATTTTACTGCATGCAAAGAGGCATAGTTAGGCACAAAGCTGCAGGCTGAGTGCCTTCAGCCCCTGAAAGTGAGGTAAAATCTCTTTCACACATGCACACCCTGAGTATTTTATTATGCTTATAAAATGAGACACTTTTTTCTCCAGGTTAGTGTTGCAAAAAACAAATATATATATATATATAAACAAGGCCAGTTTTATCAGAATTCATGATAAAATAGTCATTCCACCAAGTAAAATATGATGTAATTTTGTTTCTTACTGTGGTTTTAGAGTCCTCTCACGTCTCAAGACAGAGCCCCCCAACAAACGGGCGCACACACACACACACACACACACACACACACACTGTGCTGCAGGAGAGACTGGGACTGTAAGATGGAGCTGTAAATGTTTAAGTGTGCTTATTTCATTTTTTTCCAACTCTTTTCCCTCCAAAGAAATGGCCCCTTAGGATCTCCCTCAGATGTGTCTCTCAGACAGCTGACTTTCTCTCACCCAGCCTGAGACCCCCCCCAGGTCAGACCTCTCCTTCAGAGTCCCCTCCTGCACTCCTGCCCCACCAACCCCCCAGCTTCTACCCCCCCAAAGTGGGGCCACCACCTCCTTACCTTGGTGCTCCATGAAATCTAGACAGCAGGCAGAGTGAGGAGGAGGAATTGAGAGGCTGACAGGGTAGAGTTCAGCGGTGGGTGTGGGGGCTGACTGCTGGGCCTGTCGTCATCATCGGGGGTGCTGGGGTATTTCTTTGTTCTGGTTCTGGTCCCCAGAGGTGAGGATGTACAATGACACCCAGCGCATGAAGGGCGCGCTCCTGTATCTGCCTGCAGGACATCCGCCCTCGACTTCACCCCCTTTCTGAGTGTCACCTTTGGCTACGATGCGCCCAGTCTCCACTGGGAGCCGCTAGTGCCATGGAGTCCACAGCCCACCCTCCCCAAGAGAGGAGAGGAGAGCAGTCCTACAGGTGCTCAATCCTCTCCTCTCCAGCCCCCCCCCAGTGCATCAACTTCATAACCCGAACTCAGGTCGCCGGCATGGTGCGAGGTAAGGCAGATGCCTCAGCACCACCAGGCCGGCTGTCTAATTTTTTTTGAAATGGTCACACATTCAGTCCAACTACACACACAGGAAGGAGCAGTCCCTCACATTCTTATGACGAAATCAGAGCCGTTACCGAGTGATCGGAAATACTTGCTTCCTGCACCTTTTGTATCAGAACTGAATTATCGGCGACACAAATAAGATAGTAAAACATTTCTGGTAGAAATGGAAGCAGGTAATAGAGCAGGACAGTGAAACCATATCGGGAACAGAAACAGAGCGAGTGGGTGACAGAGCACAGGTGACAGATACAGAGCCTGTAAGAGGCAGTAATTGAAAGTAAACTGAAGCAGGAGAGCAGACGTTTGTTGAACGCTTATGTGTTTTTTGGTTGAGAGGGGAATGAAGTACTAGTGGTACCAGATTTTCATGCTCTCCATCAGCCCGCAAGTTGGGATGAGCCGTGTTAACAAGGAAAAAAATAGCGGCATTTAAAAAATGAGCATTCCAACGCATATTGACTTCTTTGTGTTTCAGTGTGGTCCTGCATTTAGGAACTTATTACCCGTGCATAGAACAGATTTCTTGCACAGGTAATAACCAATCAGGAAGCAGGATTTACTTTTGCCATTTTATAAAAGCATTATGTATGGAATTTAGTGAGTTCCCAGAGTTGTTATACCCTAATAGTGATGGCAAACTGTTGTTGTACCAACTAAAGTACATCACTACTAGGGTACAAGAAGTTAGAAAGCCAGCGAGCTACACTTTCCCTCCCACAATCACGGACTGTTCTTTTTTTTTTTTTGTCAATTTCATCTGTCAGTGGTAAAGATAAGAACACATGATCGGTGAATCTGCATTGTTTCATGAATAAATTACAGATACCTTGGGCGTGCAAACTGTTATTTCCATGTAAAAGACTGCGTCATTTAAAAAAAACAGAAAGACATTTCTAGCAGATGTTGAAACTGCCGATCATGTCAGCAGACATGCAGTCCCTCATTTTATTATTTATGTATTTATTTATGTCATCATTCAGATGACACCCTTGAGCATAAGTACTCATTTGCAAAGGTTCTACGACTGAGTCAAGAAGATGATTCATAAAACAGTAATCTCGAGTTCATTCATTACAGTTAGCAATACAGTAACGGCAGCTCACATGGAAAGTAGTCAGCAGTAGAAACCAGCAGCTCATGTAGTGCATTGTCAACAGAACATAAGAAAGGTACAGTAACTAGAAACCAGCAGCTCATGTAGTCCGTTGTCAACAGAACATATGAAAGGTACAGTAACTGGGAACCAGTAGCTCATGTAGTGCATTGTCAACAGAACATATGAAAGGTACAGTAACTAGAAAACAGCAGCTCATGTAGTGCGTTGTCAAGAGAACATATGAAAGGACAGCAATGGCAGCTCACATGGAACGTAGCCAGCAGTAGAAACCGGCAGCTCATGTCGTGTGTTGTCAACAGAACATATGAAAGGTACAGTAACTAGAAAACAGCCGCTCATGTAGTGCATTGTCAACAGAACATATGAAAGGTACAGCAACAGCAGCTCACATGGAACGTAGTCAGCAGTAGAAACCAGCAGCTCACGTAGTGCGTTGTCAACAGAACGTATGAAAGGTACAGTAACTAGAAAACGGCAGCTCATGTCATGCGTTGTCAACAGAACATATGAAAGGTACAGTAACTAGAAACCAGCAGCTCATGTAGCATTGTCAACAGAACATATGAAAGGTACAGTAACTAGAAACGCAGCTCATGAAGTGCGTTGTCAACAGAACATATGAAAGGTACAGTAACAGCAGCTCACATGGAGAGTAGTCAGCAGTAGAAACCAGCATCTCATGTAGTGCGTTGTCAAGAGAACATATGAAAGGTACAGCAACAGCAGCTCACATGGAGCGTAGTCAGCAGTAGAAAGCAGCAGCTCATGTCATGCGTTGTCAACAGAACATATGAAAGGTACAATAACTAGAAAACAGCAGCTCATGTAGTGCATTTACAGCAGAACATATGAAAGGTACAGTAAAATCAGCTCACATGGAATGTAGTCAGCAGTAGAAACCAGCAGCTCATGTAGTGCGTTGTCAACAGAACACATGAAAGGTGCAGTAATGGCATCTCACATGGAGCGTAGTCAGCAGTAGAAGCCAGCAGCTCATGTAGTGCATTGTCAACAGAACACATGAAAGCTACAGTAACGGCAGCTCACATGGAACGTAGTCAGCAGTAGAAACCAGCAGCTCACATAGTGCGTTGTCAACAGAACATATGAAAGGTACAGTAACTAGAAAACGGCAGCTCATGTCATGCGTTGTCGACAGAACATATGAAAGGTACAGTAACTAGAAACCAGCAGCTCATGTAGTGCGTTGTCAACAGAACATATGAAAGGTACAGTAACTAGAAAACGGCAGCTCATGAAGTGCGTTGTCAACAGAACATATGAAAGGTACAGTAACAGCAGCTCACATGGAGCGTAGTCAGCAGTAGAAACCAGCATCTCATGTAGTGCGTTGTCAAGAGAATATATGAAAGGTACAGCAACAGCAGCTCACATGGAGCGTAGTCAGCAGTAGAAACCAGCAGCTCATGTAGTGCGTTGTCAACAGAACACATGAAAGGTGCAGTAATGGCAGCTCACATGGAGCGTAGTCAGCAGTAGAAGCCAGCAGCTCATGTAGTGCATTGTCAACAGAACACATGAAAGGTACAGTAACAGCAGCTCACATGGAACGTAGTCAGCAGTAGAAACCAGCAGCTCATATTATGCGTTGTCAACAGAACATATGAAAGGTACAGTAACTAGAAAACAGCAGCTCATGTAATGCATTGCCAACAGAACATATGAAAGGTACAGTAACAGCAGCTCACATGGAACGTAGTCAGCAGTAGAAAAAAGCAGCTCATGTAGTGTGTTGTCAACAGAACATAAGAAAGGTACAGTAACGACAGCTCACATGGTACGTGGTCAGCAGTACAAACCAGCAGCTCATGTAGAACATTGTCAAAAGAACATATGAAAGGTACAGTAACTTGAAACCAGCAGCTGATGTAGTGCGTTGTCAACAGAACATATGACAGGTACAGTAACTAGAAACCAGGAGCTCATGTAGTGCGTTGTCAACAGAACATATGAAAGGTACAGTAACTAGAAACCAGCAGCTCATGTAGTGCGTTGTCAACAGAACATATGAAAGGTACAGTCACTAGAAACCAGTAGCTCATGTCGTGTGTTGTCAACAGAACATATGAAAGGTACAGTAATTAGAAACCAGCAGCTCATGTAGTGCGTTGTCAACAGAACATATGAAAGGTACAGTAACTATACAACAGCAGCTCATGTAGTGCGTTGTCAACAGAACATATGAAAGGTACAGTAACTAGAAACCAGCAGCTCATGTAGTGCGTTGACAGCAGTACATATGAAAGGTACAGTAACGGCAGCTCACATGGTATGTAGTCAGCAGTAGAAACCAGCAGCTCATGTAGTGCGTTGTCAACAGAACATATGAAAGGTACAGTAACTAGAAAACAGCAGCTCATGTAGTGCGTTGTCAGCAGAACATATGAAAGGTACAGTAACGGCAGCTCACATGGTACATAGTCAGCAGTAGAAACCAGCAGCTCATGTAGTGCGTTGTCAACAGAACATATAAAAGGACAGCAATGGCAGCTCACATGGAACGTAGCCAGCAGTAGAAACCAGGAGCTCATGTCATGTGTTGTCAACAGAACATATGAAAGGAATAGTAACAGCAGCTCACATGGTACGTAGTCAGCAGTTGAAACCAGCAGCTCACGTAGTGCGTTGTCAACAGAACATATGAAAGGTACAGTAACTAGAAAACGGCAGCTCATGAAGTGCGTTGTCAACAGAACATATGAAAGGTACAGTAACAGCAGCTCACATGGAGCGTAGTCAGCAGTAGAAACCAGCATCTCATGTCATGCATTGTCAACAGAACATATGAAAGGTACAATAACTAGAAAACAGCAGCTCATGTAGTGCAGTTTCAACAGAACATATGAAAGGTACAGTAACAGCAGCTCACATGGAATGTAGTCAGCAGTAGAAACCAGCAGCTCATGTAGTGTGTTGTCAACAGAACACATGAAAGGTGCAGTAACGGCATCTCACATGGAGCGTAGTCAGCAGTAGAAGCCAGCAGCTCATGTAGTGCGTTGTCAACAGAACACATGAAAGGTACAGTAACGGCAGCTCACATGGAACGTAGTCAGCAGTAGAAACCAGCAGCTCATGTCGTGCGTTGTCAATAGAACATATGAAAGGTACAATAACTAGAAAACAGCAGCTCATGTAGTGCATTTTCAACAGAACATATGAAAGGTACAGTAACAGCAGCTCACATGGAATGTAGTCAGCAGTAGAAACCAGCAGCTCATGTAGTGTGTTGTCAACAGAACACATGAAAGGTGCAGTAACGGCAGCTCACATGGAGCGTAGTCAGCAGTAGAAGCCAGCAGCTCATGTAGTGCGTTGTCAACAGAACACATGAAAGGTACAGTAACGGCAGCTCACATGGAATGTAGTCAGCAGTAGAAACCAGCAGCTCATATTGTGCGTTGTCAACAGAACATATGAAACGTACAATAACTAGAAAACAGCAGCTCATGTAATGCATTGTCAACAGAACATATGAAAGGTACAGTAACAGCAGCTCACATGGAATGTAGTCAGCAGTAGAAACCAGCAGCTCATGTAGTGTGTTGTCAACAGAACATATGAAAGGTACAGTAACGGCAGCTCACATGGTACGTGGTCAGCAGTACAAACCAGCAGCTCATGTAGAACATTGTCAAAAGAACATATGAAAGGTACAGTAACTTGAAACCAGCAGCTGATGTAGTGCGTTGTCAACAGAACATATGACAGGTACAGTAACTAGAAACCAGGAGCTCATGTAGTGCGTTGTCAACAGAACATATGAAAGGTACAGTAATGGCAGGTCACATGGATCGTAGTCAGCAGTAGAAACCAGCAGCTGATGTAGTGCGGTGTCAACAGAACATATGAAAGGTACAGTAACTAGAAACCAGCAGCTCATGTAGTGCGTTGTCAACAGAACATATGAAAGTACAGTAACTAGAAACCAGGAGCTCATGTAGTGCATCAACAGAACATATGAAAAGTACAGTAACTAGAAACCAGTAGCTCATGTCGTGCATTGTTAACAGAACATATGAAAGGTACAGTAACTAGAAAACAGCAGCTCATGTAGTGCGTTGTCAACAGAACATATGAAAAGTACAGTAACTAGACAACAACAGCTCATGTAGTGCGTTGTCAACAGAACATATGAAAGGTACAGTAACTAGAAACCAGCAGCTCATGTAGTGCGTTGTCAACAGAACATATGAAAGGTACAGTAATGGCAGATCACATGGGACGTAGTCAGCAGTAGAAAACAACAGCTCATGTAGTGCGTTGTCAGCAGAACATATGAAAGGTACAGTAACTAGAAACCAGCAGCTCATGTAGTGCATTGTCAACAGAACATATTAAAGGTGCAGTAACTAGAAAACAGCAGCTGATGTAGTGCATTGTCAATAGAACATATGAAAGGTACAGTAACAGCAGCTCACATGGAGCGTAGCCAGCAGTAGAAACCAGCAGCTCATGTAGTGCATTGTCAACAGAACATATGAAAGGTACAGTAACTAGACAACAGCAGCTCATGTAGTACGTTGTCAACAGAACATATGAAAGGTACAGTAACGGCAGCTCACATGGTACGTAGTCAGCAGTAGAAACCAGCAGCTCATGTAGTGCATTGTCAACAGAACGTATGAAAGGTATAGTAACAGCAGCTCACATGGAACGTAGTCAGCAATAGAAACCAGCAGCTCATGTAGTGCGTTGTCAACAGAACATATGAAAGGTACAGTAACTAGAAACCAGCAGCTCATGTAGTGTGTTGTCAACAGAACATATGAAAGGTACAGTAATGGCAGATCACATTGAACGTAGTCAGCAGTAGAAAACAGCAGCTCATGTAGTGCGTTGTCAGCAGAACATATGAAAGGTACAGTAACTATAAACCAGCAGCTCATGTCATGCGTTGTCAACAGAACATATGAAAGGTACAGTAACTACAAACCAGCAGCTCATGTCGTGCGTTGTCAACAGAACATATGAAAGGTACAGTAACGGCAGCTCACATGGAGTGTAGTCAGCAGTAGAAACCAGCAGCTCATGTAGTGCGTTGTCAACAGAACATGTGAAAGGTACAGTAACTAGAAAACTGCAGCTGATGTAATGCATTGTCAACAGAACATATGAAAGGTACAGTAACTACAAACCAGCAGCTCATGTCGTGCGTTGTCAACAGAACATATGAAAGGTACAGTAACTAGAAAACAGCAGCTGATGTAGTGCGTTGTCAACAGAACATATGAAAGGTACAGTAACTACAAACCAGCAGCTCATGTCGTGCATTGTCAACAGAACATATGAAAGGTACAGTAACAGCAGCTCACATGGAACGTAGTCAGATGTAGAAACCAGCAGCTCATGTAGTGTGTTGTCAACAGAACATATGAAAGGTACAGTAACTAGAAACCAGCAGCTCATGTAGTGTGTTGTCAACAGAACATATGAAAGGTACAGTAACGGCAGCTCACATGGAGCGTAGTCAGCAGTAGAAACCAGCAGCTCATGTAGTGCGTTGTCAACAGAACATATGAAAGGTACAGTAACTAGAAAACAGCAGCTCCAGGGGAGCATAATCAGCGGTGAGCACTGGAGGCCTTCGGTACCTGTGTGCACACACAGGTACTAAAATGTAGGGAGGAGAGAATGAGCCAAGGGACCTAAGTAGCTACAACTGGTGCATTTGGTACTTTTGTGAGATGTTTTCCAGTCAACTCTTTTAGTTGTTGTTTTTTAATGTGCTTAATGAATATCACCAGCTGTGAGGAATCCTGTGGGTCTTTATTTATTAAAATGAATTTAACAGAAATTACAACCAGTGTTTTCTATCAGTATGTCTGGCAGGTGCTCAGGTTACGTTAAGTGAGGTCCTGGCAGGGGAGAGATGCAGTGAAATCCTTGTAAGTTCGAATAAAAGAGTAATTTTAAAACTGAGTTTTTAAACAGTCAACTGCTGTACAAAGTGGCCCATATACTATAAAAGACAATGGATAAGCAACGAGGAACAACAATGTTGAGTTTACTTCTTGAGGTTGTCATGACAACCAGAGACCTCTTGCGCTTTGCTGTCAAACGTCTAATTGTTGTCATGGCAACCTCTCAAAGCCAACACATCATTGTCGTTCACTGTTGCCCATCCATTATCCTCTATATAATAAATGGGGTTCATTTTTTCCATATAGAGAGCCGGTTATAATTTGCCATTATAACCAGCTGGTTATAAACTTGCTAGCTTTCACTATGGGAAAGCACGAGTCACTGTCTCCCATGCACACAGCTTCATGGCTCTCAGAGCACTAGGAACACTCACCAGCTCCCCGTCAGCTCTTGAGTCCTCAGTCTCTGTCACTGTCTTGTACCTCAGTCAGTTTGAGGAGGACATTCGTAACAGGCAGAACGGCATTTTTTAACTGCCTCTGGGAAACTAACATACTGAAGTTGTGACGGGAAAAAAGTAAAGGAAAGTGTTTTAAAAATATTAAAAGTTCAGAAGAACAGGTTTCTGGTGACTTTTACAGGGTTAAGAGATTGGGTTCCCATGGTAACTTGGGGGGTCTTGATATGATATCTCAGTGTTTCTTTTCCCTGTAAGTGAGTTTTGTTAAACTGATGGAGAGAGAAACTGAGGACTTGAGAGCTGATGGGGAGCTGGTGAAATCTGCAGTAAGCAGTAAACTCTGTCAAAGTTTTAAAAATGTTGCCTTTTAAACAAAAACTAAACTTTTGACAATGCACATGTAACTGAAGTCTCTGTCATTCTTTATTAACACTAACACAATGATGACCTCTCCTCCTCAGGGTGAAACAATGAAGTTCAGCAATTATATAAAACAATGGCTGGATAGGTGTGCAAAACTCGAATTTTACAGACACCCTCAGTGTGGGATGCTTGTATAAACCTCTTGAGCTTCGCTCTTGGGGTTTATGTAGCATTCCACACTTCGGGGGTGTGAGTAAAATTCTCATTATGCACACCTACCCAGCCATATTCTATATGTTATTGCTTTTTCACTCGCTGCTGTATCCCCTCCTCCCCCGGTCACACCTAGAAAAGAGCTCTGGCTCAGTGTGTCTTTCCTGGTCACCAAATTTTAAATAAATAAAAAATTAATTATTCAATACATTAAAAAGAGAGAAATGTTATTTTATATGAAAAAAGGCAGTCTGGGGACTTCTGGTGATGTCAGCTGTATAATGGCTGCCTGGGTTTGGAGCTCTGTCCGTGTCTTACCTCCTAATCTTACAAAATACCAAATCTACCTAGTTATACTCAGCAGGAGTGCTCCTCAATATATGAAGTAGTCAGAGATGCAAACATTGTGGCCAGACTGCCCCCATGGCACTAGATGGCGGACCAAGCCTGATGCCTCAGATGGCCCTGCAGCCTCTGGGTCCTTTCCTGCGCAGCCTTCTGATCAGCCCACGTTGAGCAAGTAAGGGGAAAAAGTTGGACATCCTCCTTAGTGAGCGCCATGATTTTTGCTCTGTAATCATAGCTAAGCTGGACACCGTGGGCACGGAGCTCACCACCCTACAAAAGCAGGCTGAGGAAACAGAAGCCCAACTTACAGCAATGGATTGCCATGTGAATCACCTAGAAATAACCATCATTCAACTTGCAGATACTCAACACGCTATTCTGGAATACCAAGATGACACAGAAAGCAGAGGCCACCGCAAAAATATAAGATTGTATGGCATACCACAGACTGCAGAGGGACAAGACATGGCGGGTTCCCTCCAAGGTTTTCTCTGGGAGACTCTTCAATTGGATTCAGACTTCATCTTAGAGTTTGAGCAGGTGCACCAAGCATTGGGCTCCAAACCCGATGACAGCAAAGCTCGGCCCTGCTCGATCATTGTCCAATTCCATAGGTATAAGACCAAACAGGATATTCTGCTCTGAGCCTAGAGACTCAAGCAAATCCAGCACAATAATTGTCGAGTACTGTTTGACAATGATTACCCCACTAATATTCCAAAACAGCGCCGAGCCAATGCTCCCCTCCTTCAGGCCCTCCAACAGCAGCAAATTAGATTCCAGATGCCCTATCCTGCAAAGTTGGATGTCTTCCTTCCGAATGGCCATCAATTCTATGACTCAGCAGCAGCAGCGGTGAAGGGCCTCTCCAGATGAGGCATCATCTCTGTGGAACATCCTGCCCCTACTCCCACTGACCACATTAAAGCGGACACCTGCAGCCCCATTGGCTTGTCATGAGCGAGCCAGGCTGCTTCTGCCAAAAGACATAATTTCCCAATGGAAGGCCTTCCAGCAGGTTCCTCGCTCCAAAAGATCTGACTGCAGCAGTGCCACTTGAGCAATGTTTTCCCTCTGGAACTGGAGCTCCCCTTCTAGAGATATGAGGTTGGTGCCTTCTGGGTTGGGGGTAGTGTTGCTTGGCTAGTATCCTAAAAATTAGGATACCACCAGATACCTGACGTTTGGCCAGATGGTGGATCCGGTCCGATAGCAGTGATATCCGACCATCCAGGATCCAGGTCGGATCCTCCAGATTTGACATTGGATCCCAGGATCTAATGCTAGATCTGGCTTCAGATCCCTGGATCTGACCTCGGATAATGTGGGATGCCACCTGGGATCCGACCTCTGACATAGGTCAGATGCCAGGTCGGATGCTGCCACTATCCAATGGATCACAATCAGATCCACAAAGGCAGTATCCAAGCATCACTAGTTGGGGGTCCTCTGGCTTGTAGGGTGGTACACTGCACAGATTGCCGTGCCTTCCCTCTTTGTCTTTCGTGTATTTATCCTAGTCATCTGTCTTTTGATTAGAGAGGCTACATGCCCTAATATTTGCCATATTATATGTATCTGGTTGCTTCTGCCAGGTGACGGGGTGGGGGGGACATTTCAGTCCAGTCAGAGAGACACCCGCCTTGTCCTTGGGGCTTTGAGGCTCGATTGAGCGATCATGCACCGGGTCACTAGTAGAACTGCAGCATGTCTATGCAGCATTGCTACACCATGCTGTCCTACTGCTGCTCCTGTTGGTGTGTAAGCTTCTTTCCTACTGCCTTGTGGCTTTTCTACAGGCATGGATGTCGAAGAGGTTAGCCTACCTGCAGTGCCGGAACTGAGCTAATGCCAGTGACTGGCTCTGCTGGAGTATCTCCTTTCTAAGTCTTAACTTAGCCACAGTAGTGTTAAATCTTCCACCTGCCTTACAGTTATACCTGCTGAGGAGCTGCTCTTCTTTCCACTGTGTGGTGCTAGTTCCATCTGTTAGCCCTGTTGGGACCATGGCGTGGTGATCTCTGGCTGAGCTTCCCCCAGGTGCATCCTCTGTTTTTTCTGGGATGTATCCCTGATTGTTCTAATGTGCCTTTTCCTTCCCTCATCTCCCCTGGTTCACTTGGCCAGAATTTTCCCTCCCCCCTTATCTTTTAATGTAAGCCTAAATGATCCGTGTGAGTGTTCTGCCCCCTACTGGTGGGCTCTCCTTTCTCATGGGGTGCTTTACCTGCTCCACTATTTCTGGTGGCTATACTGCTCTGTTGTTCCTTCATCAGCAGGAAGCAGGACGCAAATTGGACTCTGCATGTCGATTCCAACTCCATTTAACCTTAGATGCTACAATGCCTTGTCAGTAAACGTGTTCTAAATGGGGCACTGCTCTGTGTTTCATCCCCCTTTTTTTACACCCCAACTGATGCTACATCATGTTATGTTCTAAAGCTAGCCTACTTTATACTTGCACCTCCTGTTGCCCACCTTTTTAACCTTTATCTCAACCAAGGTACCCTCCCTAATATCTGGAAGACAGCTCATGTTATTCCTTTACTTAAATCAGGGGATCCCTGTGACCTTAATAATCATATTTCCTTGCTCCCAGCTCTGTATAAATTACTGGAGAAACTGGTTAATGAGCAGCTCAGAACGCACCTAGAAAACTCCAACATGCTAAACCTGATCCAGTCTGGTTTCTGACCGCTTCACAGTACTACAACAGCAGTCGCCAAGGTCATAAATGACTGGCAGATTGCTCTTGACAACAAACGCTACGTCTGTGCCCAGTTTCTAGACCTTAGTAAGGCCTTTTCTACGGTGGATCATGATCTGCTTCTAATGACCTTAAAGAAAGTCGGGGTGGAAAACCAGGCACTAAACTGGTTGGCCAGCTACCTTACAGACAGAGATCAGCAGGTAAAGGCAGAAGGTGTCGTATCTCCAAAAAAAACACTCCTAAGAGGAGTGCCTCAAGGGTCAATACTTGGCCCACTGCTTTTTGCTATCTATATAAACCAAATAGACAGCAGTCTTCAGTCAGCAAAAATACACCTTTTTGCTGATGACACTGTGCTCTACATTGACAGACTAACACCGGAGCTTGGCTGCTTGGACCTCCAAAATGACTTTGAAGTCCTTCAGAAAATCTGCTTGACCTGAAACTCCTACTAAATGCAAAAAAAAAAACAGCCATGCTTTTTCTCCTTAGTATCTTCTACAAAACAACCAAACTGACACGAACCTCCAAATCAGCACCTCCCTGGATGAAAAACTGGAGTTTGTGAAGAAATTCAAATATTTGGGGGTCTGGATTGACTCTAAGCTGACCTTCCTCGACCACTTAGATGAGCTCGCCAAAAAATTGAGACAAAGACTTGGCATCTCCTTCCACATAAAACACTCACTAACCCCGGAGGCTAGAAAACTCCTTGTCCAGGCTACTTTTATGCCACTTCTGGACTATGTGGACTCCTTGTATAGCCAATGCGTCAGCTTGGTTCTTTCCACACTCTACACCCTTTACCACAGAGTCCTCAGGTTTATCTCTGATGCACCATACTCCACTCACAACTGCACCCTTTATGCTTCCATAGGTTGGAGTTCACTTAGCTTGAGGAGGCAAAAATAATTTCGTACTCTTACAAGGCCATAACTCACAAGCTTCCTCAATACCTTATAGGCTGTCTGCCCATCTGCCCCCCAGTATCCATCCACTTAGAAATCTCGCCTACATATCTCTTGCTATTCCTAAAGTTGGAACGCACTTTGGCAGAGCCTCATTATGCTATGCCCTTCCAGTGCTCTGGAACAAGATACAAAAATCCCTAAAGCTAACTCATCCTGTAACACTATTCCGATTCAAAGCCATGCTCCTAAAAACCTTCCCCGAGGTCTGCCAGTGCTTCAAATAGGAGAGTAGCATTCAAATGGCCAGCCCACTTTCTAATTGTTTATCCTCCATCAGGCTTGTCTACTAGGATATCAACCCAGGAGACTCTGTCTCTTAATAGCATTCCAAGTAACTGACAACCCCCATCCCCTATCTATTACATTCCTGACATCCCTTCCTTGTCCTTACCTCTGTACTGTCCCTCCGTCCCCATCTACCCTTCCCCTTCTCTTCTCTCTTTCCTCTTCTATTCTGTCTTGTCATTACCACATCATTGTATTCACTAGTAGTCTGTATTCTCCAGTTCACTACCCACAGGTCATATAGACCTTGTCATTCTACAGCTGTGTAAACCTTATGTAATCTCCACTTATTGTATCTAAGTCTGCGTGCACATGTATTGAATCATTGACTTCCCTTTTTTAACTCAGCATTATTGCTATGTCACAGCACAACTGATACATGTCTATTGGTAGGCATCTTACAGAAATAAATGAGCACCTGGTTAACAGGTGTACATATTTAGGTTAATAAGAGTGCACAGGTCTAATTGACATTTAAGGCCATAAAGGCCTCCTATAACAAGTATCTAAGTCAGTTTTATAGTGTGACTATGACTTCCAGAACTCCAAATATTAGTGTCTTGTCTGATACCCTTTATTCATATGTGTTATGAGCTAAGCAACGTGGAGAGGTGCCAACTCACACCCTTACTTGATAATCAACTGCTCAACAGGAACCGGACCAATATGAATCAATAACTAGCCTGGAAGACCATGCTACAAGACCATAAGGCTTTACCCTATAAATACCCCATATATATAATTTCAGGAAATATCCTGTTAGGGGGTAGCTGAAGAGAAAGGGGGGTAATCCCATCCACATCCAGAGGCCTGCTCTGTTAGCCCAGCCACACAGGATCGCTGAGTCAGTTCCACAGGGTGTCCCAGGTTTTCCAGCTCTCAGTGTAGGACTCCAGGGAAAGCCTCAGTTTTGCTGTGAGTTCTTCCATTCTCCTGATGTTATCCACTCAGGATTTCCAGGATGCTATTGACGGGGGGAAGCTCCCAACCAGTTTGACGTGATTTATTTTTGGGCCGCTAGGCATAGAGTTCTGAAAAGGTTTTGCTGTCTACCCGAACCCAGCACAGAGTATCCACATCCTAGCACCAATATCTGAAAGGTTCTAGGAAGCTGAGGCCCCCACCCCCTCTGCATTCTACTGTGAACCCTGTTCCAAAATTCCTGCACCTGCGGACAGGCCCAGAATATATGAAAGTGGGAACCCACCTGCCCGCATCCACGCCAGCAAAGGTCTGACGTGGCTCCTTTAAAATATTTTGTGATTGCTGGGGTATGAAAAAAGGGAGTTAGGCATTTCCTACGGAATTCCCTCCACCCTGGAGAGGACATGGTCCTCCAGCCCCTCTCCCAAGTCTTAATCCATAGTGTTGTTGGCAGGGGGGCATGGCTTTCCTATGTACTTATCTATATAGCTTGCTAGTGATTATTAGCCTGTTGCTTATCACATGTACTACCTTGCCCTTGTCTGCCTTGTACATTTATACTGTCATTTTATGCCTACTGTATGTCTTATGTTACAGCCTATCAGGCTACTGCATTGTTCCCAGGTCCATCTTGTAAATGAGCTTGTCTCAATGGTGTTTCGCCTGGTAAAATAAAGATATTGATTGACTGATTGATTGATTGATTGATTGATGTTAAAAAAAAATGAGGAGCAATGACATCAAGCCTGAACTTAGCAACTTCCAAAGGCTGCCAAGAAGGCATATTGTTTTGTTGTTTGTTATTGTTCTATGTCATTAGACCTGGGGCTGTGTACAGGGGTAGTATCCTGCACTCCCCACCTCTGCTTGAGGCTATTTTTTTCTGCACTGTTACTGACAATGACCTCTTGGTAGGGGAGGGGGCTCATGGATAGATGGGTATTTGGCTTGCATGGTGGTTTTACTTGCTATATGTTCAGGGTTTTAAATATGGTACTGCTAGTGGGGCATCTAGTTTCATGTTCCTGGTCACTCAGAGTCTACCCTCTGGTTATATGGTGACTTCTCAACTCACCCTACTTTTACACTCTATGGAACACAGGACATCTCCCTTGCTCTGGACAGTTGTGGATTTTTTTTTCATCCACTGGGATGTGACGTCCTATCCCATTTTTCATTTGCCCATCCTCCCTTGCCTCTATCATCTCCTGGATGTCACCTTTTTCTCCCCCTATCCTTAGGAGCTACTGCTACTCAGAGGCCGAAGCTTTGCTTCATTACTTCCCTGTTGCTGAGGGTGTTGGTATATGCCTCCCGTCTGTGGTGCAAAGCTCATCTCCATTCAGAACTCCTACCTTGGAAGCCCTGGGTTTTCCTGCCCATTGTATATAGTTTTGCTTCCTGGTTGTTTTTCATTGGTTCTACATAGTTCATGTATGTTCGAGGCATATGGGCATTTTGTGGGTGTTGCAAAGTGTGGACTTGGTGGAGGCAGGTTATCTGGGTCATCAGCTTTGGGACGCTAGAGGGATTCTTGCTCCCTTTCGATAGAGTCCAAATGTTTCAGAGGGAACTCTACTTTTTTCAGTTGGGATGGGTAATCCGAACTTAAAGGCATACTCTGTTAATGTTAATGGCCTTAGTAATCCTGTGAAGTGGGCCAAGATCTTTTTGATTATTAAGAAAGATAAACCGGCAATTTGTATATCTACAAGAAACCCACTTAACTCAACCTGAAAGCGCTAAGCTTTCTAAATTTGGATACTCTGCAGTGTACTTCTCCACATATGGTAAAGGTAAATGCAGAGGAGTAGCTATTCTCATTGCCAAACATGTCATCTTTCAGGAACTTAAAAGTAATTAAGAATAAAGGGGGTAGCTGTATCATAGTGCAAGGAAAGATAGAGAGCTCCTTGGTCACCCTGATGCCCTGGTACCTGTCTCCTGGTTCAGGCACTTATTTTCATAGGCATATTGTGAAATTAGTTCTTGATAATCAGTTAGGCTTTCTACTCTTTGCAGGATACTGTAATTTGTTGTTAGACCCCAGCAGAGACAATACTGCACCCCGTCCTACTCATTCTTCAACTGCCAACAAACATTTTTGTAAACTGCTAGACACCCCAGGCTGGGTTGATGTCGGGAGAGCACTTTCTCCACACCATTAAGCATCAGTCAGTGTTAGTGGCTCAGCAGGTAGCACATTCACCTCTGAGGCCAGGAGATCAGAAAGCTGTGGGTTCTATCCTCACGCCAGACACTTGGGTTAATATCCCAATACTGACACTGCAGTGCAGCATGAGGGGGGTGCTGCACTCTTGATGTGCCGTCTTTTGGATGAGACGTTAAACCGAGGTTGCATCTGCCTGTTATGGTGGTAGTTCAGGTGGATGTTAAAGATCCCATGGCACTTTTTGAAGGGGCTGGTTAGGATTATAGTGAGGGAAGAGTAGAGGGAGGAGGTCCAATAGAAGCTGAGAAAAGCAGGGAAAACCTGCTTGTGAGGATGAGGGTGCAAAACACAGGGAATAAGCAGCAGCAATAGCCTTTGCTAGGCTAAGGTAGAAAATGCAGGTAGCCACACAAAGAGCTTTGTCAAAAAGATAAGTGCAACAGCTGAGTGACTTTGGATAAGACAGGCAGCAGTAGTTAAGCAGCAACCAATAGGCTGGAGGACTATTATAATTAGCTGTAAACACCTAACAGTCATGACTGCAGTATATGCACTATGTGGTAGGGAAGGCAAGATGTTGCCACTGATTGAAAGTTTAGGTGCAGGAATACTGCTATGAATGGTTAGGCAGAGCTATAGGTGATCATCCAATAAACAGGCAGAGTGTGAATTTATAACCTGGTGGCAGGTATAGCAAATAAAATTTAATTACTACAGCTGGGCAAGCTGAGAGCAGGGACTGCGCTGTAAAGCAGTAAACAGTAATAACAGTTGTAACAATTGGCAGCGTTGTACAAGTCAAGCAGATCTAAGGGCAAGCCCCTTATACTGCAGACAGTTGAAATGCTGACGGTTGTAGATAAAATACAGTGTAGCAGTTAAGTGAAATTGTGGCTAGGGACGCAAGACAAGGAACTAGGCACTAGGTGTGAATACGACTGACTGAGCACTTTCAAGAGAGCCAGCATGAGAAAAGGAGTCCAGTCTAGAATACAGAGGGTGAGCAGAAAAGGGCAGAGTGGCTGGCCGATGGCTGATTCCCACTGCTGACGCTCACAGTGTGACACCCTTTGTGCTGTGGCCCTTCGCTCTCTGGATTGCTTGCGTTGATGACTGCTAGGGCTGCACTCAATATGTAGGTGGAGCAAGGAAGTGATTGGCTGGTTCCGGTGAAGTCTCCTCTAGCTATTTTTTTTTTTGTCTTAACTTTTCATTTTATCTCCTCTCTTTCAGCCAGCCTGTTGACCCTTCTCAGTGCCCCGTGCAGCCCTAGCCTCATCACCCCCACCATCTTCCAAGACTTACTTGTCTCCACGGTGGTACCCGGTGGTATCCCCTCCACACAGTGGAGGTCCTCCGGCTGGGCCAGGTCCTTTGGAAGTGTTGCAGTTGAGACCCCAGGAGTGAGCCTAGGTTGGTGAGGTGTGGGATCTGCGGGCTGCACAAGGTCACCATGGTGCGCAGCTGTTTTTCATGTTTTCTCCCTCACTTTCCCCAAGAACGCTGGCTCAGATGGATTTGCTTCATGCAAGGTGTGAGCACCCATCCAGCCAACTGGCAGTCCCCCAACTCCCCTACTACACTTCACTTGCACCGCCACCTACCTATGGCCACCCAAGTGGTGGTCATGCAGTGACTGGGATCCCCCCTCCCTCCCTGGAGGAGGACAGCATCCTGCGGGACACTCAGTCCTTCTCCCCTGATGGCACAGGGTCATAATGTCACAAGACATTATGCCGCAGCAATATACCACGCTGCCAATACAGTGTGATATATTACCAGCGGCATATGTCTGTATTTTGCGGGGGGGGGGGTGCTATGCCCCCTGCACCCCCGTTATGGGGGGGGTTGCGCCACTGAACCAACCCCAACCAAAATAACCAACTCTGGGGGGAGGTTAACACTTAAATTCTTTAAATTTGCACAAAGTGTGAAAAATAAAAAAATTCCTTGTGTCTGGGACTGGGACTGGGAATCGAAACCCAGTCCCAAATGCACCGCCTACCTCCCTTGCTGCCTGTGGCTCATCCCGTTGAGCCATGGCAGCTGCTCGCTGGCTCCACCTCCCAGCAGAGATCTTATCATCTACCTGTGAAGAGTGAGAGGGTGCACTACCGTGCATACACCCTTTGCCAGTTTTGTACCCTCTCACTCTTCCCTACCGCGCTGTTCCTGTTGCGCGGTTTTAACGTGCGCTATAAAGCGTGCAAGATACTGACCTGGTACCTCCTCTGACCAGCCCTCTGATGATCTAGCTCATCCCCACTCTAGTTTTACTATATAGGATCTCTATGAGTAAAGGCAGCAGAGATCACACACGACACCCTACATAGTACCAGACCCTACCATCATCAGTGTCCAACCAGCAGACAGCGGTGCAATGTCACCTTTGTCAGCCCAGTGCATATGAATCCCAAGGTGTACAAAATATAAAAAAAAAAAAAACATGCCCTGCCAGTTTTACACTGGTGCTGGTGAAGTTCAATGGAACCTTACCTAGAAACTACATCTGCCTTTCATTAAACCATGGCTGGCTGCTAAATATGCAGAGCTTGTTTTTGCACTGAAGCATGCATTTCGAATGTTAGGATTTTTATTGAATGCAACAGGCCCGAGTGACCTTTCTTTTTAAGTCCCCCAGTTAATTAGGAAGTGGGGTCTAGCCAGTCAGCCAATCTATGGCACTGTGTGATCCCACGGCAGCTGAGCGTAGTTAAAGAAAACAGCGTTCCTACTCGCCGTCATGCATATGTAAAAAAAAGAGAGAGAGAAAAAGAAACAGACTGTAGGAAGTGAGGAGCAGACAGACTACCAAAGGAAATTACCTAGGAGACATGCTTGCAATTTTTCATTTTCACTTAAAGATCATTGGAAATGTACAAGACATACTGTTCAATTTCTGCTTGTAGCAGGCACTAGCAATAACACCTGTCTTTAATAAAAGTTATTCAGATTTACCATGGGCTTGTGCTAATGTGCTTGTCTCCTGCTGCAGTTTCCTGAGGTCTCAGGCCCAAAATATTTTGATGATGTCATTTTAAGTTCTTAGACTCTAATTAGTTCAGCCCCCAGCCCTTTAAGAAAAAGTAGTTTTTCACAGCAAATAAGTTTGAAAACATAAATGTATAGTTACAGAATTAATGTTCCAGCCCTTGGCCTGGGCTCTGAAGTGGCCGTGGCCTTGGCTCCTCCATCCGGCAGCCGCCATCTCTGAATCCCGCTTATCAGTAGCCGCGCCTGGGACACAGCAAGGTTCCAGCCCTTGACCCGGGCTCTGAAGCAGCCATGACATCAGCTCCTCCGGCCGGTGGCTGCCACTTCTGAATCCCACCTTCCAGCAGCCACGACTGGGACACAGCAAGGTTCCAGCACTTGAGCCAGGCTCTGAAGTGGCTGTGGCCTCATTTCCTCCCGCCGGTGGCCACCACCTCTGAATCCCACCTTCCAGCAGCTGCGCCTGGGACACAGCAAGGTTCCAGCCCTTGACCCGGGCTCTGAGGCGGCCGTGGCCTCACTTCTCCGGCTGGCGGCTGCCACCTCTGAATCGTGCCCTCCAGCAACCATGCCTGGGACACAGCAAGGTTCTAGCCCTTGATCCGGGCTCTGAAGCAGCCGTGGTCTCGGCTCCTCAGGCCGGCAGTCACCACCTCTGAATCCTGCCTTCCAGCAGCTGTGTCTGGGACACAGCAAGGTTTCAGCCCTTGACTCGAGCTCTGAAGTGGCCTTGGCCTCAGATCTCCTGACCGGCAGCTGCCACCTCTGAATCCCACCTTCCAGCAGCCACGCCTGGGACACAGCAAAGTTCCAGCCCTTGACCCGGGCTCTGAAGTGGCCGTGACCTCAGCTCCTCCAGCCGGCAGCCACCACCTCTGAATCACGCCTCAAGTAGCTGCGCCTGGGACACAGCAAGGTACATTTCCGGGGACTCCTCCGGCGCCTCAAGCTGCTGCCTGATTGGTCCTGAACTTACAGACTGAATGGCGATTGGATGCAGCCTCATCCTACTGCCCCACCATTGGCTGTCTCCTGAAACCCTTCTTCTCTGCTTCTTGCCGTGGAGCATGGCTTTTTTGAGTGCCTCCCATCTGCAACCACCACGGCCTAATTGCCTAATATTTCTCCTGCATACGAACTGTTTTATTTAATGGAAATGCATGTTTGGAATGTTTCTTAAAACTGTTTAAAAACTGATTTTTTTGAACTAGACTAGCTGATTTTAGTAATTGTTTAGGGTCTCTCTCTCTCGCTCTTTGCTCTCTCCCTCTTAACCCCCTTTTCCACTGCTCTGCCCTTAGTGCTTTCCTACCTGAGCTCCAAGCTAATTTCTCTCCTCCTTGCTGCTAAATGAGTGCCGAGCCAGTGACGCTCTGTGTCTCAACCCCTTCCCAGTCCTAGCACCTGTTTCTCTCCCTTTCATCATTTCAACTCTGCCGAGCCTAGCAGTTGCTCGCTCACTCGGCCCCCACTCTCCTTTGTCCTGCTAATTTTTCTTGGCACCTGAAGCCAGCCAAACCCCCACCCCTGTTTCTCTTCTGCTATTTTTCCTTGGCGCCTGAAGCCGGGCAAACCCCCACTCCTGTTTCTTGTCTGCTATTTTCCCCTCCCAGCTTTCTCACCCCCTCCCCTCTGCCTTTGTCCACTAACCCTCCCACCGATTTAGCATTTTGGCAGATACTGCTTAACTTGCTCTAACATCCTCTCCCTCCTCCCTTACAGCTTAAGCACCATCCTCCCCACCTCTCCCATCCTATTTGGCTGCTTACCTCCTATCTCAACTAGTGGATTATAACTGATGGCCACACGAGGGCCATGTGAAACCTTTGATCCTGCCAGCCCTCACTCTTAGTGCTATGTCTTACTGTGCTGTGAAACCTTTGATCCTGCCAACCCTCACTCTTAGTGCTACATCAGTCCCGGCTGCCTAAATTACCGAATAAGCTTTAACCGGCCACAATATGCAAGTTTACCCTGACTACCCTACCCCACCTTCTCATCCTCTTTATTTTACTCAGTCACTCTGGAAACCCTAACCCTAGTAGAGAACAACCATCCAATAAGGATTTTGGAAATAACCTACACTACAACAAAGGCTGTACCTCTGGGAATTTTTTCAGCATCACAAATGGGCCATGGTCTCCTTTTTTGATCCATCCTTGCCTTAATAACTGGGCTTCTTATAGCACGCCTGTTCACATCAATACCCTCTCTGATCCTATCATCTTCCTCATTCTGAGCAAGAAAGTGAAGGCGCCACAGCACCAGAAGGACTTTTAAACATACATCACAGAAACATAGACTTTGGTGGCGGATAAGGACCGCTTGGCCCACCTAGTCTGTCCATTTCCCTACCTATTGGATAAGCAGCAGATCCTAGTTAACCAACAGCCTACTTCTTCCTACCCCCCACCAGAATTGCCTTATGTCTGTCCCATGCATTCTTGAATTCTCCCACTGTTTTTGACCCCACGACCTCCTCAGGAAGGCGGTTCCATGCGTCCACCACCCTCTCTGTGAAAAAATACTTCCTCACATTGCCCCTGGAGCCGTCCCCTGTATCTTCAAATTGCCCCTTGTTCTTGCACATCTCTTTTCTGAAAGATGCTACCCTCTTGGACTTTGTTAATTCCCTTGAGGTACTTGGAAGTTTCTATCATGTCCCCCCTTTCCTCGAGGGTATACATATTAATCTCATTTAGTCTCTCTTCGTATGTCTTCTGATGCAGACCCTGCACCATTTAGTTGCCCTCCTCTGGACTGCCTCCAACCTGTCTATGTCCTTGCAGAGATGGAGTCTCCAGAACTGCACGCAGTATTCCAGATGGGGTCTCACCAACTGTCTATCAGAGGGATAACAACTTCCTGCTTTCTACTGGTGATGCCTCTCCCTGTACATCCCAGTACCCCTGCAGCCCTCCTTACTGCCTTCTCACATTGCTTGCTTACTTTTGGGTCATCTGATATGACTACCCCCAGGTCCCTTTCCATTTTTGTTGTTGTTAATATCTCAACACACACACACATATCCATTGTGTACTCTTTCCTTGGGTTTTTATTTCCAGGTGCATTACTTTGCACTTCTTTGCATTGAATCTAAGCTGCCATACTTTTGACCATTCCTCCAACCTCACCAAGTCCCTTCTCATCCTTTCCACCACCCACTGTGTATCAACCCTGTTGCAGATCTTTGTGTCATCTGCAAAGAGGTATACTTTTCCTTCCAGTCCCTCCACAATGTCACTTATAAAGATATTAAAAAAGACCGGACCCAGTACTGAACCCTGAGGTGCCCTACTAATAGCCCTCTTTCCTCAGAGTGGACTCTGTTAATTATTACCCTCTGTGTGCTGTTGTCCAGTTAATTTTTTACCCAGGCTACCACCCTGGGACCCACTGCCAGGCTGGCTAAAAAATGTGTTTATTAATCTTTTGCGTGGGACTGTGTCAGATGCTTTGATAAAGTCTCTTTGTTCTTTTTGTTACATCTATGTTGGTCCAATAAAAGGTATCAAATCATTTGCTTCTGGGTCTGTTCTTACAAGGACCAATACGGCAAAGACTAAATCTGTATGTTGCTAAAGTCTAGGTAGGCCATGTCCACAGCCCCTTCCTGGTCTATTACTTTGGTCACCCAGTCAAAGAAATCTATTAGATTCGTCTGACATGACTTTCCCGATGTGAATCCATGCTGCCTTGGGTCCTGTGCCCTGCTGGCCTCTCGGTACTCAACAATTCTTTCTTTCAGAAGTGATTCCATCATTTTCCCTACCACTGAGGTCAAGCTAACAGGTCTGTAGTTTTCTGCCTCCAGGAATCACGTCTGCGTTCCTCCATTCCTTAGGTACCACACCATCCTGCCACGATTTGTTAAAAAGGGTAGTCAGTGCTGAATTAAGGTCATCAGTGGAATCCAGCAGAGCCCAGTCCTGGCAACGCAGTTGTTGTTTTAAGAGGTCCAGGTGGCCATGTCTGGATAGTCACCTTACATACAGTATGTGCATCACATCAAGAACGCTGCCTGGGCCATTAACATTAGGATTGTCTCCTCTATAGAATCAGAAGCTCTGAAGCTTGCAATCCACTGTTCGGTTCTGTCGATCATTGATTATGGCCTAGCCATATATGCAGCTACTTCCACTACATCACTCAGAAGTCTAACTGTCACTCTGAACAAGGTCTGTAGACTTATCATGGGTGCTGCTTGTTTCACCCACACTTGTGAGCTCTATGCTCAGTCTAGGTGGCTTCAGCTAAGTGGAAGGATCAAATACCAAACGTGCCTTCTTATAAAAAAGGTGTTCCTCGGGCTCTTGCCACTGGGTGTGGGTTGTCTACTTAACAAATCTCTCAAGACCCAACACTCTCGCACCTGAACAACCCAACTCCTTCTTGTCCCAAGGTGCCAGACCACCCAATGCCAATGATCCTTTCTTTTTAGAGCCCCATTTTGGTTCAGTGGTCTCTGCAGTGAATTGGCTAATCTACCTAAACTCGGCCAGTTCAAACATATGCTCCGTCAATATCTCATAACTGAAAGCTCCTGTGATTGCATCATCTAACTCATTGGTACTACAGTCATTGTTCCTACTGTGCTTCCTCCCCTCCTGATTTTACCTCATGTTAGCATTGACTAGGCAGTTGCTGCCACCCTTTTTACCCATGCCCTGCTCCCTCTCCCCTCACCTTTTTCCCCTCCCTACTTCCTGCCTACCCCAATTGCAACTTTGACAAAGCCTCTGGCTGCTACCAACTCTTCCTTGGTCTTAAAACTCTACTCCCCTTCCCTCTTCATGTTGATTTTCACTCCTTCTCTCCTTTAATATTGCTGTCTCTCTATGATGTACTATTAATGGCACTGTACTTTACTCAGTCTATTAGTTCCTCCTCTGTCTGTTTGTAATGCCTCCCCACTGATGTGGAACCTTTGTAAATGAGCTGGTTGGCGCTCAAAGGTACTTTGTAATCTGAGATTAAATAAATAAATAAAAAAACAAAAATATTAAGGGTTTCAATGTTGTGACTGAGCAGATCTATTTCTTCTCTATTGTCTACCCACCCTCACTGCTAACACTTCTCACATTACCTCACCTGTCGCAGCTGCCTGCGATACAGTGGTAAACAGAATAAAGCTGACCTGTAATAAGGCGTGCCACTTTATACTTGGTACAGATAACTGCTGTCATAGTTGTACCCTTTACACACTCATTGACTGTCTACCTATACCCAGCAGAATAAAGCTCCAGATCTCAGCTGGGCAAGCGGTCATTTGCTGTCAGGGCTGCTAACTGAATAAATGAACTGCCTGATAAACTGCTGAATTTCTCCAAATTTAATCAGTTTAAGAGATCTTTGTGGTCTGCCTTTGCAGTCCAGTCCAGGTGTAACCTTTAAATGGTTTTATTGAGTTTCTTACTGTACATAACTTGTAACTTTTTATACTATGTGTGGGTTTTTTTCTTGTCCAAAACTGTATGTAATTGTTCTGCCTTAAGTGCTTTGAACCTGACTCGACTGCAATTCCTCTAGAACTGCATATTGCACTTGCAAATATTTTTGTAACTGTGTACATTTTTGTTTTTTAATTTATATTTGATTTGGTTTTTGCCCGTTTCCTCCCTTGGTCCCGGGGCCCCAGCACATAGGAGACGTGCATGTGTGGAGCTGCGCGCACACCCCATGATGTTGGCTTAGCCCCTTCTGCCCTCCCCATGGCTAGTGCCAGAGCTCCCAACATCGGTGCAGCCATCTGTCCTCCACTAGGTGGTGGCCAGTGACCAGGGAGCCTCCAATCCCTCCCAGGAGGAGAGAGCTGCCTTGTGGTGGCTTGATCTCGTTCCTCGCCCTCTCCCTCCAGGCTGATCCCCGATATCTCGGGCCTGATCCCAGGTTGCCGGCACAGCACGAGGTGTGGTGTCCAGCGCCTCAACCCTCAGCGCCACCAGGCCGGCCATGACCATATGTTTGACATAGAACCTTTGTAAATGAGCACTTGTGTACAAAGGTAATTCTCCAAAGTTTTCAGTAAATAAGTAAATACCATAACTATCCTGTCATAAATTATTCTGAAACAATGTAACTCTAGGTATAAATTCAGCTTCTTCTATTCCGAATGCTATTATAGTTACTAGTGAGCATTTTTAATGCTCGGACAACCAGTCTGCAAAAATGCATTACAACTGCCCGCTTGCAGTTATGTGTTACAACCAGGTCATTGTAATCATTCACTGTCAATCAAGCTCATTCTGTGAGCGGCATGAGCACTAGTTACACAACTGCCACAATAATTAAAAATGCTCACTGCTGTGTCGGCCCTCTAGTGCAGCAGCAAAGCATCTGTTTACGGCGCTGACATCCCAGGTTCGGTGACAGACTCGGGAGCTGGAGAGCCGGCCCGGGGGTGGGGAGGATTGAGCATCCCAGGGACTGCTCTCCTTCTCTGGGAGAAGAGGGAAGACTGTCTGGTGCAATGCAGACCTCTGGTGGAGGCTGGAGGTACCACTGCGACCGGCACTACACATCGGGGGGGCGGGGGTGCTGGCGTCATTGCACGTCCCTGCCCTGGGGAGAAAAATTCTGAAAATTCCAGCTGCTACTGATGGCTTCCCATCTCTGCCACTGCTCCCACAGCGTCCAGCTGGGGGTCCACCAATGACCTCAACCTGGGGGCAAGTCAGGTCAGTGACTAAAGTTCTTTGGGGGTAAGCCCGGGGTTAGTGGGGGTGGTGAGCAAGCAGGAAGTCTGGATCCTCTGGTCTCCGGAGGGAAGAGCCACAAAAAAAAAAATGCTCATTACTAATCATAAAAAAACCAAAAAACAAGACAAGGGCATTGCGTGTGGGATGCTTTTATAAACACGCCTTAGGTGTGTGTAAAATTCTGGTTACACACCCAGCCATATATTATTTTGTACGTACCCAGTGAAGGAACCTATGTGGGGGAGGTATCAAGGGATATTTTTTCATCTTGTGCGTCCCCCCGAGAAAACAATTTGTGCTGTGTGCGCCACTGCTATTTTATGCATGCACAAGACATTTGTTGGACCAATAAAAGGTATCAAACTATCTTGTGACTATTAGTTTCCAAGGCTATGAGCTCTTTTTACTAAGAAATACTGAGGTCAAATTAGCTGGCCCAGTGTGCTGAGGGTTGAGGCGCTGGATGCCACACCTCGCACCATGCCAGCGACCTGAGATTGGGAGCAAGCTCGGACTGCTGGGGGTTGGCCAGGGGAGGGAGGATTGAGAGTCCAGAGGACTGCTTTCCTCTCTCAGGGAGGGTTGGCTATGGCATCCCTGCTACTAGCGACTCCCAGCGGAGGCTGGGGGAGCAACAGCAGGGACCACCATGGAAGGGGCAGAGGCAATGGTGGATGTCCACAGGACTGGTGCAGGAGCATGCCCTCTTCACGCTGGACATCATTGCATGTCTGTACCTCCACAGGGGAACCAAAACATACAGGAAACACCCTGCCTCCTGGGGGCACCGGATCCTGCCCTCCAGAGACCTGCTCATCCCCTGATCTTCCCCTTCACCTGAGGAGCTTTGATTGAAGCTTAGGCACTGTGGAGCTGAAAGCGGACCTGCCCTGAGAGGGTTACGATCCCAGGGTCCTCAATGGTGTGTTGCAGGTGGGTTCGGGGAGCAGTTCCCTAGGCAGGAAGGATCTCAGTGGATGGGATCAGGCAGGATGACTGAAGGGGCCCCAGGCAGCAGTGACTGGGGCAAAAAAGAGTCGATAAAAAAATAAAAAATGCTGAGGAGAAATTATTCCTCAGCGTTTTTGTAACCTAGACATCATCTGATATTATCCCCTCTTCCAATTCTGTGCTTAGATGTCCCACTTTTTCCTTGAAAGTCCAGTCCCATGCAGACTGCTTTATACCAGATGTATATCATGTGTTGATAGTGTGTGATGCTTCTTTTACTAAAAATATAAATAAAAAAAAGAAAGTCCAGTCCCCTTTCCTCTGCTGTACCTGAAGAATGTTTTGTTACCTTTAATGTCTTGTGCCATGCCACTTTGCTTGATAACTTTTTCCATTCTTGGTGCTTGTTTATATTTGGCTCTATTCTCCATGGTGTATTTCTCCCTCTGAAGCAATAGCATACAACAGGGTGTGCATTAATCTCCATCACTATACACCCTGGGTGTGTAGTGAGGTCAAAGGCTGATGTCCCAGTGCCTTACAATACATGGGGTGTGTGGCAATTATACCTTAATGCAAACCATGGGGTGTATTACTGAACTTATAAAATAAATTTTAAACAAATAAAATGTAAAAATAGGCTGGCCCGGTGGCACTGAGGATTAAGGCACTGGACGACACACTGCATGCCACGCCAGTGACCCAAGTTCGGGAATGAGCCCGGGCCACTGGAGGTTGGCAGGAGAGAGAGAGAGAGAGAGAGAGAGAGAGGATCGAGCATCCAGAGGGCTGTTCTTCTGTCTCTGGGGGGATCCAGGGCTGGCCTGGCACCGCAGCGTCCCCTAGTGGAGATGGGAGGCACTGTAATGCTTCAGGGCATCACTAGTGGGACACAGAGGCACAACGGACGTCCCTGGCATCATTGCACACTCAGGCTCTGCAAGGGGGTTGGGGGGAAAGGGTGTACCTAAATAAGAAAAACCCTCTGCCTTCAGATAGGCAAAGGAGGGTGCGAGGGTGCCAGCCAACCACACTCAATGTCGGGCTCTTCGCTCATCTCCTCTGCTCTCCTCTATTCCTGGTCGCCTATCTAGATTCTAGATAGAGTGTAAGGAGGAGCTATCTGCCAGTCCCACCTCAGGGAATTAAGAGCTGGGGGGCTGGGTGGCCGGGGACATGGATGGAGAGCGGGGCCCAGAGAGGAATGAGTGAGGGCTTCAGGTGGGCAGGATCAAGGTGGGCTCAGAGCAACCTCTCCGGAGAGAGAGAGAGAGAGAGAGTTCCAGAGGTCAGAGCAATAAATAAAGCTGTAAAAAAAGAAAAAAAGCTTGTAAAAATAAAGCAAAACCTGTAATGGTGCATCAAGCAATATCGCAGCATGGTCATGTGATGGGTCTCGACTAATCACAGCTCTCTACTTTAGCTAGTTCCAGTGAATGCTCAGCTCCTCCAGGGAGGGAGGAATCTGTCTCCTGCTGCTATACTGCCACCTGGGTGACCACAGGTAGAGGTGCAGGAGAATGGCGAACATTCAGGGATTTGGAGCCTGACTGTTGGCAGGCGTGACTGGTGTTCCGGTGCTGACTGTCATTACTACAGTACTGGTAAGGCAGGAAAAAATGGGCACTGCATCAGAGGATGCAGCCTCCACCTGCCTACCACTTCCATCCTTTACGCTCCCTGTCAGCACCCAAAGATCTTTCCAGCTGTATCTCCATTGAAAGTGGCTGGATGGGGCAGACTGCCAGGGAGCTGAAGGCAACCCCAGTCCCAAAGGAAAACTACAAATGTCAGTTGGCTCAAGAATGCAGACACACAAATGGAGCCGTAGCAAAAAGTCTGCAACATGAAACAAAAAAACTGCTTGGCTACCCATAGAAACATAGAAGCATAGAATTTGACGGCAGATAAGGACTGCTTGGCCCACCTAGTCTGCCCATTTCCCTACCTAACGGATAAGCTGCAGATCCTAGTTAACCAATAGCCTACTTCCTCCTACCCCTCACTAGAATTGCCTCATGTCTGTCCCATGCATTCTTGAATTCCCTCACTGCTTTTGACTCTACGACCTCCTCAGGAAGGCTGTTCCATGCATCCACAACCTCTCTGTGAAGAAATACTCCTCACATTACCTCTGAGCTATCCCTCTATCTTCAAATTGTACCCCTTGTATTTGCACATCTCTTTTCTGAAAGATGATACCTCTTGGACTTTGTTGATTCCCTTGAGGTATTTGAAAGTTTCTGTCATGCCCCCCCCCTTTCCTCGAGGCTATACATTTTTAGTTCCTTAAGTCTTTCTTCATATGTCTTCTGATGCAGACCCTGCATCATTTTGGTTGCCCTCCTCTGGACAACCTCCACCCTGTCTATGTCTTTGCAGAGATGGGGTCTCTAGAACTGTACACAGTACTCCAGATGTGGTCTTACCGACTGTCTGTACAAAGGGCCAACAACTTCCTGTTTTCTACTGGTGATGCCTCTCCCTATGCATCCCAGTATCCCTCTAGCCCTCCTTACTGCCTTCTCACATTGCTGGCCCACCTTTAGGTCGTCTGATATGACTACCCCCAGGTCCTTTCCATTTTTGTTGTTGTCAGTATCTCACCCCCCATTGTGTACTCTTCCCCTGGGTTTTTGTTTCCCAGGAGCATTACTTTGTACTTCTTTGCATTGAATCTAAGCTGCCATACATTTGACCATTCCTCCAACCTTGCCAAGTCCCTTGTCATCCTTTCCACCCCACCTTGTGTATCAACCCTGTTGCAGATCTTTGTGTCATCTGCAAAGAGACATACTTTCCATTCCAGTCCCTTTGCAATGTTTATTTATTTATTTGTTTAGATTTTGGTGACCGGGTAACCCCACTGAGACCAAAGGTCCCTTTTTCATGGATGACCCGGAGTTAGTTGCAGAGAATACATACATAGGCATCAATATACAGTAGTTACAGCAGATACATGTTAGGAATCAAACGTTTAGCACAGGGTCATCAGGTTTCACATGGTTCACAGGTATTAAGACAGGTACTCAGTACATTTAACATTATTTCATAAGAGATTCTTGGGGGGAGTAAGCGTGGTTAAGCTGGTGGTAGCAAGGGAGAAGGCCTGGTCTGGGGGCTAGTGATTATAACCACAGAGGCTGAGTTCCAGGAGATACACTTTGAGGCCTGACTTAAACATAGGGAGAGTAGGCTAGTCAACCAGACTTGCTGGGAGGGTATTCCATAGGTAGGAGGCAGCGTAATGGAAGGAGCGCTTGCCTTGGTTGGTGCGAACATGGGGGATATCGAGGGGGCAACTTGCAGAGGATCGCAGGGTTCAGCACTGGACTTTTGGAGTGAGTAGCCCATGAAGGTGAGGAGGAGGGCCAAAGGAGGAGAATTTAAAGGCCAGGCAGGCAGCAGAGTATGCCAGTTTGTGCCATAAGGAGGGTCAGTTTAGGTCCATGAGGGCCTTGCAGTGGTGCCTCCTAGGGGAGGAGTTAGTTGCAAAGCAAGCCACTCTGTTGTAGAGCATGGAGAGTTTGTTGAGTTCCATCTCTCGGAGGAACTGTAACG
Source organism: Neoceratodus forsteri (assembly GCA_016271365.2). Taxonomy (NCBI): domain Eukaryota; kingdom Metazoa; phylum Chordata; order Ceratodontiformes; family Ceratodontidae; genus Neoceratodus; species Neoceratodus forsteri. The sequence goes on along the minus strand of CM028136.1, from coordinate 47,482,251 downwards.
GGGGGGCACTGTACAGGATGGAGAGGGAGGAGGTTGCAATTGGCAATGGCTCATCATGCCTCGCCGGAGAGAGAGTTGTCCAGGCGGTAGAGGAGACCAAGCCTTTGATGGATGGACCGAGTTAAGGAGTCAATGTGTGGTTTATAGGTCAGCTCCTGGTCAAGGAGGACCCTGAGGTATTTGAACTTGTCAATGACCTCTACTCTCTTCCCTTGGACTGTGTTGAGCTGGAGTAGCTCGCTTCTGTCAGTGACCAGGCATCTAGTCCAAAACAGGACAGCCTTTGTTTTGTCTTCGTTCAGCTTTAGGAAATTAGAGGTGAACCAGACCTCGAGAGATGAGAGACAGGCCTGCAGTTTGGCGGAGATGACACTGGGTTGCGGGTCACTGCAATAGACGACAGTGTCATCCGCATATAGGATGAGGTTGCTGAGCACGCCATCATCCTCAATGTTGCTGAGAAAGACTAAGCATAGCAGGGGGCCCAGGATCGAGCCCTGGGGTACCCCAGAGACCACGGGTCTTGTGCCAGATTGTGTTCCTCTCCAGCGGACTTTTTGGGTTCAGTTGACCGGGTAGCTCTTGAACCAGGAGAGCGAGTGCTCATCCAGACCAAGTTGGTGGAGTTTGGAAAGGAGGAGTTTGTGGCTGTCCAGGTCAAAGGCCTTGGACAGGTCGATGAATAGAGCGCCCGTAGGGGAGCCTTGGCCCATAGCCTTGAGAATGTCGGATGTAAGCCGGATGAGGGCAGTGTCAGTGCTGTGGCCTTTCCTGAAGCCATGTTGGACATCAGCAAGGAGTAGGTGCTGCTCTAGGTAGTCCTGCAGTTGGTTGTATACAAGTCTCTCCTGCACTTTCCCTAGAGGGCTGAGTAGGAAGATAGGCCTGTAGTTTCCCACTTTGTCCCAGGGTCCTTTTTTGTGGACGGGGACGATGGTCGATACCTTCCACTTACTTGGGACTGTTCCTTCGAGGAGGGACCTGTTGATGAGCAGGGTGACAGGGAAGGCTATAGCCGGGGCAGCGGCACGCAGCAGCCGAGATTCTAGCAGGTCATGTCCCAGGGAAGAGTTAGGGTTTATTTTGAGTAGGAGAGGAAGTACAGCAGACGGTTTGACCAGTTTCAGGTGGAATTGGGGCCGAGGAGGCACCCAGTCTGTTCGGGTGTAGACGGGAGTCCCAGAAAGGACGGGAGGAGGGACCATTAGGGTTGGAGAAAGAGGCGCAGAAGGCTTCGGCAACTATGAAGGGGTCATTGGTCAAAGTATCCCCAACCAGGACTGAGTCTACTTGCGTATTTGTGGTACCCTTGAGGAGGGTGTTAATGTGGCCCTAGAATTTCTTAGGGTCGCGTAGGTGACTTGTTTGGAGGTCTCTTAGGTACTTGGACTTGGCCTGTTTGGAAGTTGTTTTACATTGATTCCTCAGCTCCCTGTACTTCTCCCAGTCAGTTGTACTGCCAGAGGATTTGTAGATTCCCCATGCCCTGTCACGGAGTAGTATGGTATGCTTAAGGCTTGGGCTCAGCCATTTATGCCACTTTGCCTGTACCCTGAGCTTCTTTCTCGGGGCATGCAGGTTAGCTATAGACAAGAATGAATTGGTGAAGTAGTCAAGCACCTCATTGATTAAGGGGAGGGAAACAATGGGGTCCCAGTCTATTGTCCCCAGGTCAGAGCAGAGGTCAGCTGGTACAAGCCTGATGAAATTCCTGGCTTCTATGACCCTAGCGGCAGTTTTAGGGGGCTTGTTGGACCAGGTACAAAAAATTGGTGAGTGGTCACTCAGAGAGTCTGACATGATCCCAGCATACAGTATGCGGTCGGGGCAGGAGACTAGTGCCCAGTCGAGTAAAGAATGATTACCTGACTTAGCATTATGCCTAGTAGGCAGATCAATGATTTGGGTAAGTGAGGAGTCAAGTATTGCATTCTTGGTAGAGGAGGTCCCCAGGGCTGGCCAGTTGAGATTGAAGTCCCCAAGGAGGATGATCTCCCCCATGGGGCACTCCTCCAGGGCATTGGTTAGGGATTCTAGGGAGGAGGCGGCGGATTGGGGTGGGAGGTAGGCACACCCTTTGTAGAGGGGCTTGGTGTCTCCGAGGAGCACTTTCACAAATAGAATCTCACTTAGGGGTCCACAAAGAGTGGGGTGATCAATCTGCGAAGCATGCAAGGCAGTGCTGAGGTAGATAAGAACCCCTCCTCCCTTTTTCCCCGCTCTGTCCTTTCTAAAAGCCTGATAGCCAGCTAAGTCCACTTTGTGGGGGAGGATCTGAGGCTTGAGCCAAGTTTCGGTCACAGCTAGAATGTCGGGTTTATAAAGTGCTGTCCATGCTTTAAGGTCATGGATTTTGTGCCTTAAGCTGCCGATATTCATGTGTGCCAGCTTGAGACCTTTGGTGTTGGCCCAGAGGGGGTTGGTGGGGTCACTGAGAGTGTGATTAGGAGAGTGGGGACCAGGGTTAAGTTCAATATCCTCCCCAAGTGCCAGCTTGAGCATGGCAAGGTAGCCAGTGGTTTTGTGGGGGAAGGGAAGGAGCCTCCACTGGTCACTCTCTCTAAAATGAGAAGATAAATTATAGCTGAAGTCATTAGGGAGAGTTCCGTGCATGATTTGGCTAGGCTTGTTTAACCCCTCCACCCTAGGGTCAAGGGGTTGGGGGGCGTACAGTACTCGAGCTCGGCTTTGAGGAGGGACGGCCCTGGGGGAGGGGAGGGGCAGGACAGTCCCCTGGATCTGAGCTGAGTGTGCTGGAGCGACCATGGGCACCAAGCTCCTCATGTTGTAGGTCTGATGGGGGACACAAGGCTCAGGGAAGGACCAGGTCCAGTTGATAGGACAGGAGGAGAGGAGTGGTCGAGACTGTCCCACTATTACAGGTGTCAAAGGTGGGGGGGTGCTGCACTAGAGGGGGAGAGGTTTAACACAGTGGGCACCAGCCTAGCAGTAACAGTTGGAGACCTATAGACTGTAAGAGAAATTACTATGGCAGGAGAATATCGGCTGTCGCTCTAACTCTAGAGAGGTGAATGGGTCAGGTTATGAGTAGATTGGGTAATTCAATAACTGGTATAGCAGGCTAATTACTTGTGGTTTACAGAACAGCTTTAGCTAAGGCACGTTGAACTTTGCAGAGACTTTCTGACAATAGTATGAGACAACAGTAGTTAAGGCATTTGGGATAAGCAGGGACAATATAATAGAGGTAGAGAGAGGTTTTGCAGAGGCTCTTAGATAACAGCAGTAGTTAAGGCAATTGGAAAAAGCAAGGACAAATATAATACAGGTAATAGGGAAGAAGAGGAGGAGGAGGAGGAGGAGGAGTAGCTCTCTATGTAAGGGAAGGGATAAAAGCAATAGAACTAAAGGGTAAATGGAGAAGAGGAGGCACTGAGGGTCACCCTGGAGACTGGAAATGGCTCCACAATCCGAACAGGGGTATAATACTTATAAAGACATTAAAAAGGACCGTCCCCCGTACTGAACCCTGTGGTACCCCACTAGTAACTCTCATTTTTTCACTGTGGACTCCATTTACTATTACCCGCTGTGTCCTGTTGTCCAACCAGTATTTTACCCAGGCTACCACCCTAGGACCCACTCCCAGGCTGGCTAATTTGTTTATTAATCTTTTGTGCGGGACTGTGTCAAATGCCTTGCTAAAATCTAGGTAGGCCATGTCCACAGCCCCTCCCTGGTCTACTGCTTTGGTCACCCAGTCAGAGAAATCAATTAGATTTGTCTGACATGACCTTCCTGCTGTGAATCCATGCTGCCTTGGGTCCTGTGCTCCACTGGCCTCTAGGTACTCAACAATTCTTTCTTTCAGAAGTGATTCCATCATTTTCCCTACCACTGAGGTCAAACTGACAGGTCTGTAGTTTCCTGCCTCTGTCTTGCTCCCACTTTTGTGAAGGGGAATCACATCTGCCCTCCTCCAGTCCTCAGGTACCACCCCATTCTCCCATGTTTTATTAAAAAGGGTAGTCAATGGTGTTACTAGTTCTTCCCTTAGTTCTTTTAAAATTCTGGTGTGAATCCCATCAGGCCCCATTGCTTTATCCACCTTCAGTTTTAAGAGTTCTTTCAGAACCCTTTCTTCTGTGAAAGGACTAATATCAATCCCCCTATCCAGAGTGCTTCTATTGACTGGATTAGCTATTTCCCCCCCGCTTTTCCATTCTGAATACTGAACAGAAGTATTCGTTCAGTATCCCTGCTTTTTCACTGTCGCTCTCTGCCCAACCACCTTCCTCTTTGTTCAGACTCAGTATCCCTGCCTTAGTTTTTCTTTGCTCCCTAATGTACCTATGAAAGGTTTTATCCCCCTTCTTAACAGGCTATCTTTGCCTCGGTTTGGGCCTTTGCTATTCTGACTGCCTTACCCGCTTCCTTCTGCTTTAACTGGTACAGTTCTCTGTCCTGCTCCTTCTGTGTTTTCTTATACTTTCTGAATGCTATCTTTTTTTCCCTTACCTTCCCCGCCACTTCTTTTGAGAACCATAGTGTTTTTTTCTTTCATTTTGATTTGTTTATGTAACCCCTAGATGGCGCTATCCCAGGGGCTACTACCCCTGCCTGATTTGCCACTAACAGGTTGAGGGGCCTGATCCAATGGCGGTGCCTCCACCCAGAGGTCAGGGTTTGCAATAGTTAAACTAACTTGGTCACAGCCCCTGGGACACTTGCAACCCTTTCTTCCCACTAGTGGCCCACATAATATATCAGAATTACCTTCACAGTATACACTTACCCCCAGGTCTGGTTCCGCACTGGGACCTCCTGTGAAATGAGATACAGTGCAACAATCACAGTACAGTACTTTAACATAGACAAATACTCAGGCAGTATAACTTTGCTGAAACAAGCAGCTCTGATTTATTTAGGGGATATAACAAGGACAGGGGAAATCAGGTTAATTAGCTTATCACTCTAATAATCTACTCTATGGCTCTGTGCAAGGCCTATCCCTATCAGTTACTGTCCCTGGGTACCCAAGCCCTAGTGGCTAGTCCAAACCGTGGCAGCTGGTAGGCCCTTTCACACAGAGAAAAGGAGAATTAAACAGTCAGCAGTACAGTAATTCCATTGGGATTTAATGTGGCAATTCAACAGGGAGCGACCTGAATTAGTACTCACGACCTCTAAATAAGATAGGGTCCTTCAATGTCAGCAGGGCTCACTTGAGGTACACAAACCTCTTCACACATCCATATAAAAGAAAGCACTATACCAGGCAGGCTGCATCTGTATCCCGATCGCAATTACTGCACAATACCGGGAGAACACACAGCAGATTCAGTTCCGACAGACCGAGTGCAATTTTCAGCCATTCCTCCAGTCTTCTACAGGGTGAGCCTGGTTTCTACTCTTCAGAGATCCTTTGATTCTTTTCACAGGACGGATTCAGTCCTAACAAGCTGTTACATAGCTGCAGACCGAACTCTGGGCCTTACACACGTTTTTGACTAAACTGCACTCTGAAAAAGCACAGGGCTCCTTCCTTCTTCACTGCCAAAGCTCAACTGAAACTCCAACCGACAAAACCGGGCACTCCTTTGAGTTCCTCCCAGTTCTTGACTGGATTGGCTGTCACTCACAATAGACTGCTGCTGTTGGTCCAAAAAGCATGAAGTCTAAACCACATCTCCCAGAGTCACTGCTATACAATCCTCTTGTGGCTGGCTCAGATTATGAGTCCAAGTTCTGATCTGCCAAGGCACCATTTTAGAGCTAGCTTACCCCACACTGATTGGTCCAGTTCAGCAGTTCAAAACTAGAATGGGGAACTAGCAGACACAGTTCTGACTGCAAAGAAAGCAGGTTAGACAAACTGTAATTTCATTATTACTCTAAATAATTTCTGGCAAACAGTTACATCTTTCAGATAGGTTCCCTTTGCACTCCTAGTGACTGCAAAATGAAGTGAATTGCAGCAGCTCGAGTGGTACTCAGAGAAGCACACAGTCCCTCCCATACAAACTAATTATGTCTGCAAGCAGACAGCTCTTAAAGAGACAGTACCAGAGGCTCTAAAAACACTCACTGATAAATGGCTTAAATGCCAAACACCATTCAGGCTTGGAGCATTCAAGCAAGCTCCTGGAAGTCTTTTGGGAACCCCCATTTGCAGAGGGGTTACATTTATTTGCTTCACACAAAGACTTGTTGCCTCTGTGATGGTGGTTTTGATGTTTTCCCATTGTTGCTCCACCCCACCTTCTTGCCTGTTTGCTAGTGCTTTTCTGAGGCACTCTCCCATTTTGACAAAATCAGCCCTGCTGAAGTCCAGTACCTTCACTTTTGTGTGGCTTGACTCTACAGCTAAGTTTATCGTGAACCACACTGTTTGGTGGTCACTTGTTCCCAGATGGCTACCCACTTCAAGATCAGAGATCCTCTCTCCATCCCCATTTGAGAGTACCAGGTCTAAGACTGCTCTTTCCCGAGTGGGTTCCAAAACTAGCTGTCTGAGGCATGCCCCCTGTAGGGCATCGAGAATGGCCCTGCTCTTGGAAGTGGCTGCAGCAAAGGTGCTCCAGTCAACACTGGCATATTCAGGTTCCCCATCAGCAATATCTCCCCTTTCTCTGCCATCCCAAGGATGCCTTCTATCATTTCCTTGTCCATTTCCTCCCCCTGAGATGGGGGTCTGTATACAACCCCTGTGCGGATTGTGGAGCCATTTCCAGTCTCCAGAATGACCCACAGTGCCTCCTCTTCTCCCTGTTTACCCTTTAGTTCTGTTGCTTTTATCCCTTTCCTTACATAGAGAGCTACTCCTCCTCCTCCTCTTCTTCCCTCCCTGTCCCTCCTGCAGATTGTGTACCCTGGTATGTTGACATCCCAGTCATGGTTCTCTGAGTACCATGTTTCTGTGACTGCCACAATATCCAGGCATCCCTCTTCCATCAAGGCCACCATTTCAGGAAGCTTTTTACCTAGACTACAGGCATTGGTACTCATTACCCTCCATTTTTTATGGCTTTATTTCTTTTTGCCCCATCCCTGTCCCTACTGCCTTTGTCTTTTCTCCATTTACCCCTGCCTTCTCCCTATTGACTGCTCATTTTGGTGTTTGCCTCACTAATTACCCTGATTTTTGGGGGGAGCTAGGATTTCCCTTCTCCTTTTCAGTGCCTCCCCCCTTTGCCTAGTTTAAATGCTTGCCAATGAAGCATTTAAACCTATCACCTAGGATCCTGATTCCCCTCCAGGATAGATGCAGACCATCACACCTGTATAGGCCTGCATCCCTCCAGGTGGAGCCCCAGTCCCCAATGAAGCCAAATCCCTGGGCTCTGCACCAGCTTTTCAACCAGTCATTGAATCCCATGGTGCACAGTGTCCTAGCCTCATCCATGCCATAGACAGATAGCACTTCTGAGAAAGTTACTATGTGTGCTACTTGTCTAAGGCCCCTCCCCAACTCCACAAACTCCTGTTGCACTGTTCTGATCCCATTCTCAGCCAGGTCATTCATCCCTAGGTGGATAATGACATCCAGCTCCCTTCCCCTTGCTGCTGCTCCCACGATCCTGAGGATTAATTTCATTTCCCTCCAAGTCTTGGCACCAGGCAGGCACCTTACCTCCTTTTCCCCTCCCTCCCCCAGTTCTACCCCCCTAACAATTGAGTCCCCCACCAGGAGTTGTTTCCTTCCCCTGTGGGGTCCTGGGCCACCCTTCTGTGGGTTTCCATTGTGGAGGTTCCCAGCATCCTCCTTGGTCTCCACTGCAGGTGCCTCCATAGAGGAACCATGCTTCACCAGAGTGGCAAATGAATTGTGGAGAGGCACAACTGGAGGGATGCACCTCTGTTCCACCACCCTCACCCTCCCTGAGCCCACTGTGGTCCAACCACTCCTCTTTCTAGGCAACCTCTGAGGTAGTGGCAGTGGCCTGGGTGGTCCCTGGGTGGGGGAGCAGGTTTCCTGAATCCTTGCCAGGTCAGCATGGAGATAAACAACCTCCTCCCTCAGACCAGAGAGATGCCAACAAATAGGGCAGCAACACAGTTTCCAGAATGTCTCCCGGAAGACTGCTGCTCCACAGCCAGTGCATTGCACCACTCCCCATATGTCTGTGTCTCTCCCAGTTACAGATACTTTTTAATTTTTTGTTTTTGTTTTAGTGTGTGCACCTTGTGAGTGTCTCTACCCCCTATTCAGTGTGCTGTGCCTTTAAGGATATGAACAGGTGTATGTTGTTAGCAGTTTTGGGGAAGTGATGTCACAGCCCCTGCTATAAAGGAAGTTATGCACTTGGGGCGGGTGGGGTGAACAAAAACACCACTGCTAGGATACATTTAAAAATAATTTATTAATATCATTCTACGAGTAACACCCCCTCAAAAGACAAGTCTCAAAGGGTAGGTTGGAAAGGCAGCACAGAGGTGTGTCTTAGGTGCACTGAAGGGGTTCTGGATTGCTTGACTAGCAGGGTCCTGGGTGATGGGAACCAGGCATTGGTGAATGGTGGAAGGAGGTCTGAGGCAGACAGCGAAAGGGGAAGGGGATATGTTTTAAAAAAAACATTAATAAATAAGTAAATTCCTTTCATTTTCCCTCTCACAAGTTCAGTGATGGTTCTATCCAACCAGACAGGACATTTCCCTGTTTCTAACTCCAGGATTCCATTAGTGTGTATTTACAAAGTGCATTTACTCCACAGGATAGAGTTGTCCCGGAGATAGAACTTATGCTAATTATGGAACTTAATTATTTAAAATGAAGTTCAAACTCTGCTCTTTGGTCTCGCTCCCTCCAGAATCCTAATGTCAGATTTGGTTCTCCACTGAATAGAGCAGCACCCCGAAGTACAACTCCACTCTTCTGGCCAGTTTTTCCACATTGTTATTACTTTTAGTCACTTTATTAGTTGATTTATATATATATTTCTTTATAGTCTGCATTAGTTAGGGTGTATTCTTTATTTTTGCTGATTAATTTAGTGGTTTCTCTGGTTCCCGGTCTGTTCCAGGAACTGGTGAATGCTGCTGTACATCGTGGTGCCCACCTTCGAGGAACCACTATTTTTTAATATTATACTTAAAATTTACTTGATAACAACTGCTTTTCTTAGCGGTTTAGCATTTTTTTCCCTATTGTTCCATTTTAGGTAACCAAACGTTTTTCTTGTCAATTTCATTTTTTTAGGTTAACATTATTAGCTGTTCCATTTTTAAAGTAAAAGAACTGAATTTCTAATTTATAAGTCATTTGTAACATACCTTAGGCTTATTTTTACTCATTTGTCTACATTTGGGAACCAACAATTATTTATTTCAGTCTTCAGTGTTTGGCATGACTAACAGACTGAAAAAGAAAAGAACAGGACCAAAATGTATTATAAATTGTACGAAGTGCTTTTGCCTCCTGGTAAGGGAAGACTGCCAAGAACTTTGCTTAAGGTGTCTGGGTCTTGATCATGATTTTAAAAATTGTGATGTCTGCAAAATGTTTTGTGCTAAAACACAGAAGAAAAGGACCAAGAGAAGACTTTATTGCCTCTCATTCTGCCTCCTTGTTACCCAAGGGCTCAGATGAGGGTTCTGCCTCTCAAAATAACAAGTACTACCAGTAAAAGGGGACTGAAAAGAAAGTTAAAGCTGCAAAAGAAGGTACAGAACACAGGGTATCTGAAAGGGGGAACCCTGAGTCTAGTGATGGAAAAAGAAAAGGCAAAAAAGCCTCAGAAAAGGCAGTAGAAACATTGTCTGCAAAGAAAAGAAAAGTGTCTCTGTCACTCCTCCTGAAAAAGGAAAGAAGCAAACAGTTGACTCAAGACAAATGCCCTCAGCAGAGGACATGACAAGGTCATGACAATTTTTCCAGGCCTTGCAGGCTATGGGAAATTTTATGAATATGCCTACTCCCCTCCCCAGACTCCAGTTTCATACCAAATGCCTGTGGAGGAGGAAGGAATGCATTATGGAGATGGAAAAGGAAGTCTGTTAGTTTGTTTTATTTAAACTGGAGAGTCCATGTGCCAGAGATCCATTTACATGGTTGACCAGTATATATATGTCTGTTTTTCGGATGAGACGTTAAACTGAGGTCCCATCTGCCTGGATTGGTGGTAGTTCAGGTAGATGTTAAAGATCCCATGGCACTTATAGAAAAGAGTAGGGGAATTTTTTATTAGAAAATAGACCATACATCAGAAAAGAAAATACATATAACCATCCAGAAATAAAAGGATAAGGAAAACACAGTTAAAGCAGATAGACAAACAGTTTCAAGTTGTGTTTTGTAAAAATACCAAACAACAATTCTATCATAATTAACAGTCTCTGAAAGAATAAGAAAAAAAAACAATATAACAGAAATTCAGTTAAGCCAGTGAATATGTTTCCAAAAGCTTAGAAACACTTGATTATCTAATGATTGTTGTTCCAAAATCTTTTGTTTAATTAAAGCTTGTTCAATACGTCTTAGCACAACAATATTAGGAAGGATAGTATGTTGCAAAGAAAACTGACATCTGGCTTGCCATAAGTAATATTTAATACAGGTAAAAATCAAAGTAAGTGTACTGGAATGATACCTTCCTAAAAAAACAGAATAATTCCCTAAAATAAGACTCTGATATGAAATGTGGTGTACAATGCCCCATTGCCACCGTAAGGCCAAATCTGACCAAAATGTGACAGTATGGGGACATAACAGAAAAAAATGTTCTAGAGTTTCTACTTGATCAGTACATTCAGGTCGAATGCAAAGTCTATCAGGAATGGGTTTATGCTTTAAATTTCCCCGGACGCCCAATTTACCATGGCAACTGAGCCATTGGATATCCCACATTTGGGGCGGCACCCTATGATCCATTAAAAGGCGTAAAGCCTGAGAAAGCTTAGTAGGAACACAAAAAGGGAAATCTGTTTGAACATAGAAAATATTACCCATAACTTCAGCATAAAATTCTTTCCGGGAAACCTCATGTAATTGTGCTTTACCCAATTTCCATTCCCTAAGTTTCCATACTGCAGAGTCTGCATATGAAGATGCAGCGCCTTTCATGTTTTGTTTAGGTATACCCCCACCCTCCCATTGGATCAAAAATGGATAAAATAAAAGCTGAGTCCATGCAGACCATGGATGGTCCTGAGGCAGGATTTTATCTTGAAATTAGGCTATCATAAAAAAGGAGTTAAAGAAAACTATAGGATTTATCATCCTCAAACCTCCTTGACAAACTTTTAAATATGTAAAGGCTCATTTGATGGGATTTAACCGACTACCCCATATCATTTGAAAAAAAACAACTATATTTTGGTTTCCAAAGAAATTGGGACCGGAAAAACTGAACAAACGTAAAAAGACTGGTAGTAAAAATTTCTTTATCACCAACACCCTTTTTTTTTTTTGAAAAACCCCAGGTTTTCCATTGCTGTACCTTATTTTCACCGACAGTTAGGTACTTTTCGCAATTTAAACGAGCCAAGTCCCCACCCCCAAAAAGGAGTCCTAAGATAGTAAGGGAATTTGTAACTAGAATTCCTCCAATGTCACTAACTGTTGAGGTCCTGCCTGCAGCCATGCACCCACATTTATCATAATTCAACCTAGTTCTATTTAAAGCCGAGAAATGTTCAATAACCCTTAATGCTTCAACCCCTGAAGGAACATCTGCTACCAATAAACATAAATCATCAGCAATCGCTGAGATTTTTTGGACCGGTATGGCATAGGATGGAGACAAACCCCGAATAGTTCTATTATGTTCAATTTCTCTTAAAAGGGGATCTAACACAAAAGAGTATAACAGTGGGCTAATAGGACATCCTTGTCTAACACCCTGTGTTAACTCAGTTTCTTTACCTAAGAGATTATTAATTAAAGGACAAGAGTGCACTTGAGAGTACAATATGCCAATATAATTAAGAAAGGGTCGAGGAATCCCATACTTTTCTAAAACTTGGAATAGAAAAGAATGAGAAATATTATCAAAAGCTTTTGACTGATCAAGAGCTAAAATAAAACCTGATAATTTATTTTGAGCACCAAATTCAAAAATATCTCTAAGAAACTTTAAATTTTGCTGAATAGAATGACGGGGAATAGAACAAGTCTGTGCTGGATGGAGCACCCCTTGTGCCACAATTTGAAGCCTCTTACACAGTAAAGTAGAAAGAATCTTATAGTCTGTGTTCAGTAGACTGATCGGTCTCCAATTTCCCAAAACAGTACTATCCCCTTTTTTATGAATAAAGGTTAGTAGTGCGAGATTAAACTTTGTATTCCTGAAACCAAATTGTAAAGTATCATTATAAACTTCAGCTAAAATTACACTCATGTCTTCTTTAAAGGTTTTATAAAATTCGTTTGTGAGCCCATCTGTTCCTGGTGAAACCCCTGTTCGAAGAGTGCTAGTAACTGCTAGAACTTCCGAAGGGGAAATAGGTTCTTGCAATATATTTGCTTCCAACTGGGAAAGACAGGGAACTGGGAAATGAAGAACATCTTCCCATGAGACCGTTGGAGTAAACCTAGTACTAAAGACCGAGGCTACATGTTGTTCCACAATGTCTAGCATTTCTGCTAGTGACGTCTTCAGTTGGCCTGTAGAATTACGAAGACCCGTCATAAGTTTTTTATCCAGTTTTTGTTTACATGCGATATACGGATCTTTGAATGGTTGTTGTTGGGTACCAAACTTTAATTCTTCATGTATAGATACTGCTCTCTCATATTGATAGTGTTTCATTTTTTTCTGTATAATCCCTAATTGCGTTTGGATTTCTAAGTCCGCTACCCTCAGATGGGACTGTAATTTATAATATTGATTCCTATAATCTAAGTATTATAAATAATCAGATGAACCTTTTTTTTTACCATAAGAGATAAAAAAAATCCTTAATAGCAAGTTTAGTATCCGACCACCAGGATACCCAATCATCAAAAAATTCCGCAACAGATTTTCTAAGATTTAGAAAAAAACAAAGTTGGTCTAAAAAAGGGACATCATACAATAGCTGTGAATTTAACTTCCATCGTCTACTGATAGTAGAGAGAATAGTGGGGATGTGATGACATTCAACCATACAATATAGAAAATTGTGGTCTTAAAAATCACAATGTTGTACAAAACAATCTTGGGTCATTAGATACTGAGAAAGGAAAAGGTAATCAATCCTAGTTTGAAAAGAATCCCTTCTAAAGGTGAAACCATCTGACGCATGAATCCCTCTATAGGCGTCCCTCATATTAGCCACGGCCACTGTTTGAGAAAGTGCATATGAATCACAATATGTTTTCTGCTGCACATTATTCTATATACGGACATCAAGACTACAATTCATATCCCCTTCCCAAACCACATGCTTGGACATAAATAAATAAGGTTTGATCTGTTGAAACAAATCAATCCTTGCAGTTTTTACTTGAGGTGCATAGGTGTTAATTAGTCTAAGGCAAAACCCATGCAAAAAACAGTCCAAAAGTAAAGCTCTACCTGGCAGAATATCCACCAGCCTCGTAACTTGTACTGAGGGATGAGAAAAAAGAATTCCTATCCCATCTGCTGAATCTGAACCAAAGGACCAAAAGGAGGACCCTCCCCACCATGATTTTTTAACTTGGGTCACCTCAGTCAAGGAGGATAAGTGAGTTTCCTGCACAAAGATGACATCTACCTGTAAATCCCTGCACTGCTGAAAACAAATTAAACGTCTCTTGTAGTTTTTTATACTACAGCAGTTAATAGATATCATCTTTAAGCAGGCCATAAAGAATAAAAGGCTGAACGTCAAGGTTTATCTTGTTTTCGTTTTTTCCCTTTCTTTTTTTTTACGTCTAAAAGGTCTTTTCCACCCTCATCTTCCACCTCTATCTTTGAATTTCCATTAGGTCTTGCTATATCCGGGCCTGAATCCCCCTCCATGTCTGCTAATAGATGAAAGGAATTTTGAGTAGGGCAAGCCCCCACCACACCTACATGATGACTACTTGCCCGAGTAACCCGTCTTGGGGTTTGAAAGTCAGTTTCTGGAGAAGCTACCACTGATGGGCCCTCAAGGGGAGGTTGCAAAACTGGCTGGATAGAACCCTTACTTAGAGGAGGATCCTCAGATGAAACCACTGCCTGTTTTTGAGCAAAGGGTTCTGGTTGCCCAGTTACTTCAACTGCTGGTTGCTGTTTATCAGGGAACATATCCTAAGTCTCGTCCTGTCCAGGCTGGTTGGTGAAGTCTGAGTCCCTGTGTGCGGGAGTGGCTGTCCGAGGCTTGTATCTGCCTTGGGCCTGGTTTGTTAATTCCTCCTTATTTGGGCCACCCTGCCTATACTGGCCTGCCCACGGGCATTGGTGATACGCATGACCAGCTTCATCATAGAGATTACATTTAAAAACATTCCGACAAACTTCACTATCATGGTCAAATTCCCCACAAAGTGCACATTTAGCTTTATCACACGCACTACTTAAATGACAGTGGCTACCACAACAATAGCAGGCCTTAGGTTGACCAGGGTAGAAACAAACCCTCCTGTCTTTACCAAAAAAGAAACTATTTGGGACATGCATAACATCATTATTTATAATATGCAATTTAACCTTAAAATGCCAGGCCCCAATCCAAATCCCTTCAGTATCTAGTATGGCTTCAGGAGGGCCCAAAACTGTACATTTATGTTCCAGCCAGTATTGAATATCCCCTACATTCACCCCCTCATTTCTAAACATGATGTTGATAGTTCTGTTGTGATAGGTATTGCCCAGAAAGGTAACCATAAAGGCATGGATTTACAACACTCGTATTTTTGTCAAAATTTATCTAATCCCGAAAAATGTTTAAAACTGATATCAAACGTGTCTTCCCCCGAATATTAATCAAAGCATAAATGTCCATAGACAAAAATTGCATACAGTCCAGCAGTAATTTTCTTGCAACGTACACCCTGTCCGGGTGTTCAGGTAACTCTCCTCTATACCTGAGCCGGACCGCATTTCTTCTCGGAGCTTGTTCTAGTCTATTATTTTTAAACAAGTCCAAGAAACGTGAGCCCCTTCTTGAGTTCTGACCTCCAGGTGACTGTAAGGAAGAGTGCAATTTTTGACCATCAGATGGGGGGGGGCAGTCTCTAAGTCAATCTCCGATTCTACAGTATCAATATGAGCCAGAAAAGACATAGTCTGACCTGCAAAAGCAGTTTTGCTGTGATTCTGAGATTCTGTCCGTGACAGCCCCGATTCCTCCGGCGAAAACGTAAGCCAAGTTGGGTCTGGGACCCACCGACCATCCGGCTGCTTTATCCAGCCTGCCTGAGACAAAGCAGACTCCTTGGACCACGCCGTGGTCATTTCAGCAGCTGACCACCCATCTCTAGAGCTCCTTGCTGTTTCTGATAACGCTGACACTTCCGCATTCCCTGAGTCAGCTGTAGTGACGACGGGATGCACGTCAGTCGTCTCGCTATTCACTCTCCCAGCTGCCACAGTGCAGCTTGCAGCCGCAGGCAAAACACTTGCAGAAACTTCCAAATCTCCAATCTTTTCCACTTCTAATGCCACTTGCATAGGTTCCGTAGGTGAAAAATCCTCCCGACTGCACGCTCAGTCACCTGCAGGTCTCCAGAGTTCTCCGATGTCGACATAGTTGTAGCAGGCAAAGCCTGTCTTTCAAACTCATGCAAAGCATCCTGTGGAGCTTCAGTCTGCACATCCTGCTCCTTCTCATTCCAAACACTGTCTGCCATCATGACAAAATGCCCTCTGCTGTCCCCAGCAGAGTAGGGGAATTTCCCCGGTGTCCTGGCCAAATTTTCCTCATTCACTAAAAAATACCACCAACAGCTTAATCTGGTTCAAGGTCAGTTGGCATTCATCTGTCTCCCCATCCCCCGGGTCGTGCCTGAAAATAGGCAGGATTTGTCTAGTGCACTTACTCAGTCAACAAGAACTAAATAAATAAATAAATATAAACAAAGATTACATGTAACCACCCAGTCCCCTGGGGTTACTAGAATCCCATCAGTGTCAATGCTTGGTAGGGAAGGCAGCTGGTGAATAACTAGTTAAACGGGGTTTTCACCTACTCACTCTCTTGTTTACTTGGTCTCAGCTGAGGGGAGAGAGATGAGGTCATTTAGAACTCTTGAGGCAACATAAGCCACAGCAGCTGGCTTTGAGTGAGGAGTTTTTAGAATCTTGGGTTAGTCTGTCAGTAGTAGTTGAAGAGTGAAGAGTGAGAGCTGCTGTGGGCTCTAAGAGGAGAGCCTGTTTTCTCACCCTAGTCCTGAAAGTCACCAGCCTGCCAAGAGAAGTGGTGGAAACCACTGTCTACAGCAAGATCTCCTGATTTTCATCCCCAGTGGGATGAAAAGGACTGCTAGAGAATGGATCCTTGGGGCAATCCCCTATTTGATCCAGGACAATTTGAAGCTGCCTGTACTGTTCTAACTGTGAGTAATTCTGACATTGTGCATCCTGAAGAAAGTACCTGTGCTTTGGTGTTTCTCTGGTTAAAAGGGAAGGGTACACCAGTTCTGTTCTGAAAGTTGAGACTTTTCTCAGTGTAAAGTTGGTTGACAATTGTGGGGTCCAGAGGCAGACTGTTCACATTGTTCAGGACTTTAATTTCACACACTCCCAGAGTAGTGTTTCCAAAATGCTGGATGTGAAAGTTCATTCAAAGATGCATTTACCTAAGTAATTTCAAGGAGTTTTAAGGTGTAACTCTGAAAGAATGGCTGGGTATGAATTTGGAAGCAAAGGGTGGGCAGCCCCCATCTGGAGTAACCAATTCAGCACTACAATGTTCCATAAGGGTGCCTGGATATTTTGGACATGGTGGCCAATGTCTGAAGAGAAGTTTACCCCCTGGAGTGGATTGTGCTAGTAATGAGCCCCAGTGTACTCAGTTGTGGCCAGTGCCACTAGAAGAAATGTTCAGTTGTGGCCAGTTGCCACTTGAAGAAGTTTTAAAGTCCTATGCCATACGGGAAATGAGTGCTCAGTTGTGGCCATTGCCATTAGGAGAAAGGTTCAGTTGTGGCCAGTGTTACTGAAGATAATTTAATGTTCTATGAAATATGGGAATATGTAGAGCTTCTGTTAGATACTGTCGTTCTGTTGTTCTGTAATTCCTTGTGCCACAATGTGTAAACCTTGGGGGTCCGACCTTGCTTTAGAGAACATCTTTTGGAAAAAAATCACACTCTAGAACCCCAACTCTAGTTTGGACATTTATGATTTTTCTTCCTGTGTGGAGTTACTAGGTATCCCTCCAGAAATATAGGTCTAGTATAGCCCTAGCAAAAAGTTCTCTCCTCAGGACCTTGGTATTGGTCATAAGCATTGCTTTTGTACACCCCCACCCCTTTGTTTGACCTCTAGAAGTATTGAGCCTGGTACACATTCCCAAAGCTAGGGGTGGTACCATTTCCAAAGTAATTGGTGCCCACTCAAGGGTGCTAGGGGTAGCTAACTATATAAAGTAGGTGGGAGGGTTAAAAAAATGGGGGCACATCCAAAGATGTTTAAACTGGGAGAGTGCCACACAGAAAATGTGGGCTCATCTGATGTTGTTTAATTTGGGAAGAGAACCAAAGATTTTTGTTGAGGATACGTCTAATATCTTTCCGTCTGGTAGCATGGTAGCCCAAACAGAAAGGAAACTTTGGACAAAAGGATTTTGCCCAGAAAAGTGCCATCCAAATGTGTTGCTTATATGCCAGCTAGAACAGAAAAGAATAGAGTGCTGCTATGTGTTTTCATCTGTGACAATGGACAGTAAAGCCTTGAAGTGTGTGTCCTAGTCTCTGCATCAGAAAGTGTTTACAGAACTTTTAAACTGCAATTTTCAAATGCCAAAAGTAGTGTGAACTTTAAGGAACAGACTGAGAAATGTGCCCTGAAAGTTTCATGTGCTTTTTGTGCAAATCAGGGGGAGTCGCTAGAGAAATTGTCCAGAAACTGTGGAGAAAATGGTCAAAACGGCACTCCCAGCACTGAATTTGCAGCCGAGAAAAAAAAAAAAAGAGGACTGTGCATTGTTAGAGCAAGTGCAACAAACAAAAATTCTGAGCATAGACTGTGATCAGTGATAACAGTTTCAGCAACAGTAAATGTTTCTAAGCAAAAAGGGACTGTGAGTTGTATATTAGGGTGCAGCAAACAGGCAATCCTGTGCAAAGAAAGACTGTGGGGCTTACAAGTCACTTTGAGCATGTGCAAATAGTTCTTTGAATTGATGCTGATCGCAAAGTCAAGTAAAAAATTGTATGAATGTGCTGAAAGATACCAGCAGAGCAATCGATTGCAGTTTTAAGTAAATTCAGTAGCCAGAAAAGGTCGGAAACACAGTTTTAGCAAGTGAACAAAGTTTGATGCATGAGGAAAAGTTACCTCTGCCTTATAGGGCGGGGTCAGCAATGTAAATACAGCAGCAGGGAGCTATTTTGTGAGACAGTAAAGAGACTAGTGAGTAATTCAGTAACAACAAGTTTTGTGTTTGCTGTCAGATGTGGCTTCGGGAACTCCTCGCTATCTGGATCATACCTGAGCTATAATCGCCGAGGAGGTGGCAGCACTAAGAGAAATAGAGAGAACTTTCTATGGTGAAAGGTTGCCTCCAGATATAGCAATCCCTAGCTATTCAGTGAGACTGCGCATTGTGTGCCTAAAGGCTGGAAGGGATGTGTTTCTGATACCCTGCTGCTCGGACTGCCTTGTGAAGTATGGAATAAGCAGGGGTGCAGTGCCAGAGAAGGCATCAAGAATTCGATTGGCTCCCATGCGGACCCAAGTAGGGGACTCCGCCTGCAGCAGCATGCAGCACCAGGTTAAACCTACTGGGGAAAGTTCCACAGAGTGTGTCACAGAAGGAGAGAGTAAAGTTGATGTTGATCCATGCAACGGCAGCAGCAGAAAGAGAGGTTTCCACACCTGTGTCTCAGATGGACAGTGCAACGGAAGGATCCATGGACCCGTGGAGGCAGGGTCCGAGTCCTAGCCTAGTGGGGGAGAACGAACTGCAAGACACACTGAATTGGGAGATGTCTACCTCTGCACCCAGTGAGGAGTGGAATGTCTTAGGAGTGAGGACGTTTGCTTACTCTTGGGCTCAGATAATGAGCGAGGAGGAAGAGGATGAAGAAATGTATCTTCATATTGAGGGTCCCTGTGAGTCACCTCAAGCTCTTGCCTCAGAGGAGGCAGAGACAGAAGGAGAAGGAGAAGGCTCCAGTAACCTGCCCACAGAGATGGTAGGGGACAAGTTCTTTCATTCTTTCAGTATGCGGCACTGACTGAACCAGGACTGGCCACCAGACTTGTGAAGAGTAGCAAGGAGGAGAGACTGATATGTAGGAGGGCTGATACCATCTATGGGAAGTCCTGTCCTACCTTTCCTTGTGGAGTCTGGGAGGAAATAGAACAGAACAAGCAATCCTGGTTATTGGAAAGGGCAAGCAAGTATTTATACTCTGGTGCAGCAAAATGTGTCAGGGACAACGTCGTAAGTGATTGACTTAAATTCTGGAGAATGGGCAGGACTCTGTTTATGAACACTGTACGAATCAAGGATGGGGCTGGTAATGAGCCATTCCACAACATCAACTTTGAACACCCAGATGGGGTCATAATCCTTGCCCCACACCCTGAGTGGTACTACCCTTAATGGTGCCACTCCCTGTGAATATGCCCAGCCTGCCTAGAGGGAAGCGAGCAGTGGCAGCCCAGTGTCTGTCATCCAAAGCAGCAGCAGTATCCATGGAGGAAGATGCAGCTCTTCTTGTATTCCAGGATTCTTCAGCTGTATCCAGATTCATCATCCCAGCAGTTTTCCTGTTTCATCGCCTGGCTTTCCAGATGATATCAGTCCAGCTATTTTCCTGTTCCATTATTTGGTTTTCAGATGACATCACTCCAACTGTTTTCCTGTTTCATTGTTTGTTTTTCCAGAGGCCCTCTTCCCAGCAGTATCCAAAGATGCCACCTGGTTGGAAGAGAGAGGGTCCTCAGCTTGTAGAAGTAAGGTGATCCTTTGTTTTCAGTCTTCAAGGAACTGGTAAGACCAAATTTTATGTTTACTTTACTGACTTTGCACAACACATCCTACATATAAAGACTATCCACGGAACTGTAATGTCTGTCATCAAAGACTCTCCCCATGGATTGCAGTGCTATACAGGCCCTGTCCTGTCCAAGAACTGTTCTTTAGCAGGCTCCAGCCTAGGAGAGACTCTTTAATGGACCATGCCTACGGGCATCAGCAATTTAGTCACTAACTCTGAACTTTTTAGGGCCTTCCATCTCCAAATGTGTTGTATAAATGTCTTCTTTCCATTTTTTTACTTTTATAGAAAATATTTTTGGGGTTCTTTAGTGTTGGGTGGAGGTTTAGGCACTGTGTGGAATGCAGAATGTGTTTTTGTGTTTTTCTTCTCTTGCAGGTGTTCCTGGGGAAGAAAAGGAAAGAGAAGAGAAGAAGAGGATGTTGGAGCTCATCCAAGTTCCCCTGTTTCTTAGTGTTTTAGAAACACAGAATTTGACGGCAGATAAGGACCGCTTGGCCCATCTAGTCTGCCCATTTCCCTGCCTAATGGATAAGCTTCAGATCCTAGTTAACCAACAGCCTACTTCCTTCTAACCCCCACTAGAATTGCCTTATGTCTGTCACATGCATTCTTGGAATTTTAGGATTGTTTATGGTTAACAGGGTGTTAACATGTTTTTCTTCACAGATGAGATTGTGGGGAAATTTTGGGAAATGTAATGTATGTTTCCTTGTTCTTGTACACAGATACCCTGGGAAATTTGGGGGGTAGGTTCCCCAGTAGGCAGCATAATCAGATAGATTTTCCCTAGAGGGCTAGGGGGATAGACAGGCTGAGGTCCTGATCTGCAGTAGGGGCTCTCAGTTCTGGTCTATTAGGGCATGCTTCAAGCAGTTTTCTTGGAGCCACTGTGTATCCATAGATAGATTGTAGGATAGGGGCTGAAGTTTCATCAATGGGCCTCTGTTCCTTTAGTGTTGCCTGCCTGTGCCTGGCACATGGTAGGGGAGAACTTGCACAACCTCCTCGTAGGTAACACAGAGGGTAGGATGGCCTGGTACCGGGTGGAGAGATGATTGTGGACAGTCATTTGCCTGGCAGGAGTGAGTGTAACCACCCATTCCCCTGGGGTTACTAGAATCCCATCAGTGTCAGTGCTAGGTAGGGAAGGCAGCTGGTGAATAACTAGTTAAATGGGTTTTTCACCGAATCACTCTCATGATTACTTCGTCTCAGATGAGAGGAGAGAGAGAGAGAGATGAGGTCACTTAGAACTCTCACAACAGCATAAGCCACAGCAGCTGGCTGTGAGTGGAGAGTTTTTAGAATCTTGAGTTAGTCTGTCAGTAGCAGTTGAAGTGTGAGGAGTGACAGCTGCTGTGGGCTTTGAGAGGCTAGTCTGTTTTCTCACCCTAGTCCTGAAAGTCACCAGCCTGCCAAGAGAAGTGGTGGAAACCGTTGTCTACAACAGGATCTCCTGATTTTCATCCCCAGTGGGATCAGAAGGACTGCTAGAGAATGGATCCTTGGGGCAATCCCCTATTTGATCCAGGACAATTTGAAGCTGCCTGTACTGTTCTAACTGTGAGTAATTCTGACGTTGTGCTTCCTGAAGAAAGTACCTGTGCTTTGGTGTTTCTCTGGTTAAAAGGGAAGGGTACACCAGTTCTGTTCTAAAAGTCGAGACTTTTCTCAGTGTAAAGTTGGCTGACAATCATGGGGTCCAGAGGAAGACCATTCACATTGTTCAGGACTTTAATTTCATACAAGGCAAAAAAAAAAAAAAAAGGCATGAGGAAGATTGGCTTAGATTTAAACAGTGGAGGAATAATTGTACATCCGAGATAAATTGAACAAAAAAAATATATCATTTAAATAGTTTAAACAAATCAATGGACCCAAAGAAATTCTGGGGGTACTTTAAAACATTACAAAATCCCATAAAAATGAGATCCCCAGTTTCACTAATGGAAAATAACAAACTGGTGAGAGATCAACAAGAAGTGGCCAAAGTTTTCGGCCACTACTTTGTAGACCTCCCAGACATAAAGATAAAGATACCAGGTTAAAAAAAATTCTGATATTTCCATTAGTGAACTTGTGGAAAAGGCGAACAAAGACACAAGGAACAATTTTAGGAATCTCGATCGACTTGGTTTTAGATTTAAAGAAATCAAGGTCTGGAATGTAGAAAAGGAATTAAGAAATCTGAACTCTTCTAAAGCAGGAGGACTAGAAGAGATAGAGGCTAGGGCCCAGATATTCAAAAGGGTTGCACCATGCACAACAGAGATGCGCCAGTGCAAGTCCAAAAAAGCGCCATTCTGTGATATTCAGCGGGAGGCAGCTGCGCCACTCAAACTGCAATGCACAAGAGTGCAATGGTAATGAATGCATGCACAACCGTAGGGGGAGGAACCATGAATAAATGGCGCAGTGAGATATTCAACAGCATGCGCCATGTGCAATAGGAGAGCAAGCGGAAGTTGTGCGATAGCGGAAATGATCCAAAATAAAAAGGAACAAGAGAGAGAGGAGCAAGAATGCTATAAGGAAGCCAGAGGTGGGAGCAAGGTGACAGCAACAGAAAAGAGGGTAGCAGTGAGTGGAACTGGAAAGGAGCAGGACAGGGCACACCTGGGAACAAAGAGTAACAGGACAGGAGTGGGGAGCCTGTGCCACTGTGCAGGAGAGACAGAGGAAGTGCCACAGTGGACTGAGGGCAGTGGCAGTGGGCAGGACAGCCTAAGGTTGGAGGTGTACCCGGTGCAGGGGGAGCATCACAAAGGACAGCCGGGGGAACGGGATAACAGCTGCCAGGGGGGGAACACCAGCCAGGGACATGGCCAGTGCCACCTTTCAGATGGAGGGGGTAATGAGGGGTGTGAGAAGGCAGGCAGCAAGGTGGCGCGGCCGTGGAAGGGCCCATCCACGGTATGCCCCCAACAGGTGGTACTGAGCCCGCACAAGCTTTGAGCACTACAGTGACACAGAGATTGTGGGCCAGTACCGCCTGAACCACCCGATCCTGAGGCGGCTCTGTGAGCTGTGCAGTTATGAGATGCAGGCATCCACACGACGGAGCCATACTCTGTCAGTGGAGACAAAGGTAACAGCTGTCATGTGCCTGCTCGCCACGGGCACATTCCAGAGACCAACAGGGGCCACAACAGGCATAACCCAGTCTGTCGTGTCACGCCTACTCACACAATTCCTCAGCGCACTGCTGCCACATGCTGTGGAGTACATCCATCTCCCCAGCACACTGGAGGAGCACACAGCACACATACAAGAGTTCCACAGGGTAGCACATATGCCTGGCATGCTCGGGGCCATTGACTGCACCCATGTGGCCATCCGCACACCACCTGGCCCAGAAGATGCCGCTTACATCAACCGGAAGGGCTATGCCAGCATCAACTGTCTGGTGGTGTGCAATGCTAGGGGGCGCATAACCAATGTCTGTGCCACGCACCCTGGGGGAGCACACGATGCCTTCATCTGGCACCAGTCTGCACTGTGCCAAAGTTCGAGAGTGGGGACATTTCCACTGGCCACCTAGTGGGTGAGTATGCAAATCACACAGGATGACATGGATCTGGGGGGGGCATAGTCAGAGGTGCCATGGGTACTGGCCTTGATGGCCCATGGCAGAACAACGCTGACCACCATACTAATGTCCACCCTCTACACACAGGTCACAGTGGCTATCCACTCCATCCCTGGCTGCTCACACCATACCGGCGTCCCACGACCTTATCGCAGCAATGCTACAATGATGCACATGCCACCACACGCAATGTCATAGAGCAGGTGTTCGGGATGCTGAAGGCACATTTCCGTTGCCTGGACACGTCTGGTGGTGCCCTACAGTACAGCCCCTCAAAGGCCTGTGGGCTATTCCTGGCCTGTTGCATCCTGCACAACATGGCCAACAACTGGGGGATAGCTGTAGAGGTCGAAGAGGAGGACAGTGATGGGGACGATGTGGACGCTGGTGTAGATGGTGATGGGCAGCCCCCCCTTGGGCGAAGGGACCACCGCCTGATCCGGATGTCACAGCTGCACTGGGACACCATCACAGAGGAGCACTTCAACCAACCCAGGTAAGTCATGGGGCCATGTGCAACCACCAATGGCAAGGGCACAACCCACAAACTTGCATGGACAAACCCCAGGGGCGCATGGCAGCAAGGGAATTGGCTGAGCGTGGAACCGCACACGCTGTTAGGGATGGGCAAGGCCTAACACAGCATGCGGTCATGAACACACACACACACACCCCACAAGACATGCACAAGGGGTAGGAAGCATGCCGACCCCGACCGCCACCCCTAGCCACACACAGGTCCACAGATGACCACGACCAGTGCCCGTCATTGTGCGTATCTCAGATGCTGGGCACCACTGCACAGTGGCAGACAGTGCAATGCAGGCATCATCATGCACATGCCACAGTGGCCAGCAGCTGGGAGGGTGTGCACATGGACCATGTGTGTGTGCAGGGCCAGGTACCCCACCCATGCATCACACATTGAACAACACACTGCACACAGGGCAGCATCAGACAGTAGCCATGGTAGGAGACAGGTCAGTCACGCGGCACAGTGCCACGGCCACCACAGATGCATGGGCGGCCCCGCCGAGACCTGCCAGCTGTGACAGGCTGACCATTGGCTTCATGGGGTGGCACCAACGGTCCCCCAAGGGTGACACTGCAAGAACGCGACCGTGCTTGAGCAGCTGTCTGCAGCTCACCGAACATGCCTGCACCAGGCGTGCTCGAGATGCCCACAGCTGAACCCGGTGTTGACATGGAGGATGTCACATGATGCCGGGAACAGGGGTGGACATGACCCTGTACAGTGTCTGCGGCGCATGGGCAACAAACTGTGTGCCCAATGTGGCCATGACAGCTGTGAATGCACGTGCCTGCCTGTCAATGGCAGTGGTCACATCCTCCTGCTGTCGAGCCATCTCTGCCAGGAGCAGAACGTGGTCTCTGCTGCGCCGCTCGTCTGCCTGGTGCAGAATCGCACTGAGTGCATCCACCGCCCTGACAAGCTGCGACTGCTGATCCACGGAAGCCTGGAGTAGTCGGCTGTGCTCATCAAAGAGGTCATCCACTGGATCGGCATGACATCCCTCATGGTGTTCCTGGCCCTGCTGGGCATCACCCCTTGATGATGAGTGCTGCACACCAGAGCCATGCCGGAGAATGGCCACACGCGGTGCACTGACACTGCCCCCTGACAATGCCCCCCCATTGCCATTGGCCGACTGCTGACACTGCCTCTCTGGCTGCTGCTCACCAGGGCTCAATGGTGCAACCGCAGCGGCCACAACAGCCCCACCAGCCTGGATGCACACCAATGCTGCCCCACTGGTGTAGACAGGCACAGGCTGGGACTGTGATGTCACGCAGGCCTCCATGGCAGCACCACCCACAGCTATGCCTGTGCTGTTACCCGCTGTGGGGCCATCCTGCATGTGGCTCATATGTATCACTGTCCATGATGTGAGCTCCATCATCATTGGTGACAGATCCGGCACCAGTCCGAGTCTCAGCATGCTGGCATCCCTGGACGCTGTCACGCTGGGACACGGGCAGGGCCTCCTCTGCACCAGCTCCACCAACTTCATTCCGGACAGACAGGCGGGCACACTGTTGTCCTGACCCTCAGACACCTGTGGAGGTGGATGGGCACTCCTCTGTGTCCAGGGTATCACCCTAAGTGGACGAACCCACCACCGCTGACCCATGTAGACGCTCAGGAGCTGTAAGGGAACACAGTAGAATTAATGTCTCTGCCCTACCCTGTGGCATTCCCCCCAACCCCCACACAGTGACAGATCAGGACCTATCATGCAGTGACGGGCTGCCACCCATCTGGAAGCCACCACCTGGAATGCCCTCTAGGGCACAACGCCGCATGCTGCCAGCAACCCGCTCTTCCTGTGGCATCAGGCGTGGCATGGCCGGCTGTCCACCACCTTTTGCAGCACGTGCTGCCCTGATGGCAGCCACCTTATCTTTTGTCCTCTTCTTGTCCATGCCCACCTTCTTCTTGCACTCCTGCACGTACCGCTGGTGGATGCCATGCTGGTTGATGGGACACGCCACCTCATCCCATGCCACAGCATGGGCCTGTGGTGTTCCCTGCTGTCAACTGAGCAGCGGTTCTGGTCAAGGTAGGCCTCAAACAGGGCATCTGATTCTGCCCAGGTGAAGTTGGGCCTCCTCCATCTCCCACGTCTCTGTTCCTCCTCCTCCTCCACCTCACATTCGGTCATTATTGATCCTGTGGGAATGACAGGTGTTACCTCTAAATGTGCAGTCCCATACATCTCCCACACACCACAGTCCACACTGACAAACAGCATGCAACCCACCACAATAGACTGCAATACCAGACTATGGCCTCTGCAGCCCCATGTCGCATTTATATAGCGCAACGCATGCAAATGAGGTGAGGCTCAATTTTAAGTGGATGCTAATGCAGTAGCTGCGCCATGGAATTGCTGATGAGCTGATTTGCATATGCCGGCGGAATATCGCGCTGTTGCGCCTGGTGCAATTGTGTTGAACGTGCTCAGGCAGGGGTGCAGCTCTGTGACGTGCTCAGTAGACACCGCACGGCGCATGCCCGGGGTGCTGACGCCAACGTCTGCCATCCTGCTGATGTGCTGAGCACGGGAGGCAGTGCAGGGCACATCCACCACTGTGCTAGTGGTGCTAGTGCGCTGTTCACATGTATAGCGCCCTTGTCCTGGGGTGCCATAGGTGCTGTGGTGCCACGGCGTGATAGGCGACTACAGGAAGTCCCACACAGGTGCCCTACTGCGCTACACGCGGTGAGTACCAATCGGGCTGTGGTGGTCCATGCGTGAGAGTCCCTTGACCCTGTGCCTGACCTTTGCCCCCTAGGCGCCATGCGTCCGCATGGGTGCACCCCTGTTGTGCTGCTCGGTAACAGCATGATGGGGAATGGCAGCGCAGTACCGCACAGCAGCCGCACGTGGCAGATGTGCACTAGAGAGCGCCATTTTGATTCAGACATGGTCCAAAGATGGCACGGTGATGAGCACTGATCTGGAGCCAGGTAGAACTGGCAAACCTAGTCACACTAGTTGAGCCCCATGCTGGTGCTGTTTGGTGAGGCACCCCTGGACAGGGCCAGGAGTGCCATGTGGGAGGAGGTGGCAGTGGCGCTGGAGGAGGCGACAGGGATCCAGAGGACAGCTGAGCAGTGCAGACACTGGTACGGGGACCTCCAGCAGAGGGGCCCAGACTGGCTTGCTCACCTGCAGGCATGTGCCAGGAGAGGCTCTGTTCCACGGCCAGGTAGGTGCCCCATCCATACACTAGTTGCGTCCGTATGGGTATCGCAGTGGGCATGTGTCCACCACACAGGGGGGTGGTCCGTCCAGTGTGGGCAGTGGTGGTGGTGGTATAGTGGTGGGGGGCATAAGGGTTTGGCTGTGTGGGACGGCACACACCCGGGGGTGGAGGGCCTTTGCTACTGGATTGTACTGATGTTCCTCTCTCCATGTTTGCACCCTAGGCCCTGAGGAGCTTCGCCGTGCGAGGGAGGAGAGGCAGAGGCGTAAGCCACATCCCAATGCCAGAGGTCCCATACAGGCTCAGTGTCAGGACCAGCCCGATGATGGTGCATGCCTTACATCCAGGATTTTCTGTGCATGCTGTGTAGCAGGGCAGGCGGCGGGGCCATGGCCACCATCCATTGACACCACTGCCATGCACGCCACATGGTACAGTCAGCACTGTCCAGTGGCACTGCATGTCTGGGTGTGCATCACTGGTGGTTCATGCATGCACCAGGTACATGGGTGTGCCACTGCCTTCGCACCGCAAAGCCATGTCACTGTACAGCCACGGTGGTGCTGTGTGGGACTTGGGCAGTGGGTGTGTGCAGCAGTCCGCATGGCTGTGTGCACCTGGGTGGGCAGGTCTTATGGACATGATCACTGTAGGTGGTTGCACACCATCACAGGGGCGTGTCCCACGGATGTATGCCATGCAGAATGGGTGGGCTGCAGGGTTCTGTGCATGCATGCCTATTGACTCTGCTCCCTTGTCCTAGGTGGATGGCGGATGGTCCGGATTGAGAGGGCGCTGCAGGAGCTGCTTCAGGTGGCCAAGGCCTCCCTGGCAATACTAGAGAGGGTGGAGCAGCATGGAGTGAGATGCAGACATGGCAGGAGGTGCCATAGGAGCAGGAAGTGGGGCTCCCGCTGAAGAACTTCCACCCATGGACTACACCAACCCCCCTGGACCCACCCTCACACCCCTCCTTCCCTCTCCCATATGTTCACCCCTGCCCTTACCCACCCCCACCCAGTTGTGGCCCTCACCCTTTTGTTCTGTAAATATGTACATAGTTTTGTTTATACTTACAATACATTTGTTTAGTTATGCCTACTGTGGTGGTCTCTGATTTGCAGTGGGCTAATGGTGCTCAGCTGCAGTGGTGTGCATGGCATCAGGGGTGGTGCTATCATGGGTGTGTGTGTGTGTCCATAGGGGAGGCAAGTTTGGTGTGGGCATAGCTCTCAGTCACTGTCTGTGGTTTGTGTGTTGTTCCCTGTGCACTGGATGACTGTGTGCAGTGGTACACGGTGCATGTGCTGTGTCCATGGCGCACCTGTCAGACCATCCATGGCCTGTGCAGCTGCCACCCTTGCATGTCTGTGACCTGCACAGTCCACTGGCATGTCAGTGGTGGCCACTGTACCCAGCACGATGCTGGGTTGTCTCCTGTCACTGGTGTGGTGCATGTCTGCCTCAGGTGGCACTGTTGCCTCCACTGTTGTTGTCCCACCTCGATGCTGTCACTTGTGTCTGTTGCAGGGGATGTGCTCCACTGTCTGTCACTTCTGCTCCAGCCGCATGCTGGTGGCGTATGGCATCATGGTGCCTGCACAGGGTTGGTGGCATACCTGTGCCATGGAGGGTTCTGCACGTGTACACAGCTGCGTGGACTACACCGCGAGAGGCTTGGATGACCCGATACTGTGTCCCTGTGTTGGTGTGTCCTTGGGTATGGGTGGTTGTTTCTCTGTGCACTGTGTTGCATCCTGTGTGGCGCATGCTTCCATGCAACACTGTGGGTGTCTGCGCTGGCTGTTGTGGCCAGTGCTGGGATGGGGTGTGTCCTTGGGAGGGTGTGCAGGGTGCTGTAACACTGGTGGTGGGGTCCGAGGCATGCCCTGTCACGTGTGTGTTACCTTGTGTGCCGACGCATGGTCGGTCTCACAGCTGTACCTGGGGGGACGTGTGTGGTGGCACTGTGTATGCAGACATTGCTTCACTGTCTGCTGCTGCCCGCTGAAGGGTGCTCATGGTGGGGCTGCCTTGCATGGTTCTGTGGTGCACGGGGTTGTATTGTCACAGTGAGGGTAGTGGCATGCTTGGGGTGTCCTGCACTGTTGGGCGCTACTTCTGGGCAGGGTGTATGGGGATCATGGTGCAGGGTGTGCTCTGCATTGGTGGGATGGTGTGGCACAGGGTGGATGGGCATCCATGTGTGACGGTCACAGCTTGCAAGGGGGTGTGCTGGGGCACCATGCCATGGCAGTGGGTTTGTTGCTGGTGTCCCTGGGCCGGTGGTTCTTCCTGCTCTCCTCCGGTTGTACAGTGCATGGGGTGTAGGGGTGATGTCTGTTCTGCTGTGTGCTCCTCTGCCCATCCCTACCATGGGTGGTGGGCCCCTGCATCCTGTCCCCGCACATCCCTAGTTGTGCTGTTGCGCTGCTGCCCTGCTCCACTAGACATCCCTGGTTGTGCCATTGTGCATCTGACCTGCGCCACTTCACATCCCTGGTTGTGCTATGGCGCAGTTGGTGCGATATTCAGTCGTGTGCTGCAGGCACATCTTGACCTGTGTAGTGTTTGAATATCACACGTGTTGCGCATGGGCACAGTGGACTTGCGCTTGCTCCTGCTATTGCGCACCTTTCTGGCGTAGTTTGAATATCTGGGCCTAGGTTTTTAAAGGTAGGAGCAAATATATTGGCTCCCATGGTAACTCACCTATTTAACCGGAGCTTGTGCTCCTCCATTTTTTACAGATCTATGGAAGAGGGGTAAAGTAATCCCAATATTTAAAGAAGGTCACACGACTGTCCCATCTAATTATAGACCAATAGCCCTCCTGCCTATTTTATGCAAGGTCTTGGAGAAATTGGTTCATAATCAACTGAGTACATTTCTGGAACAACACAGTTTATTAACAAATTATCAGCGTGGTTTTAGGGTTGGGAGGTCTACAGACACCGCACTCGTCTACTTCAACAACCTGGTGACTTCATCCCTAGGTTTGGGGAGGAAGACGGGTGCGGTGTTCGTGGACCTCAGCAAGGCATTTTATTTAGTGGATCATTGTAGGTTGTTAGACAGAATGTATGGAATGAGGTCCAAGAAGAACCATTAAGGTGGTTTAAGTCCTATCTAGCAGATCGACAACAATGTGTGTCCAATGGAATTGTGTTATCTGAACTTGTTGAACTTAGTCGAGGGGTCCCACAGGGTTCTATTTTGGGCCCCTTGATGCTTAACATCTATGTCAATAGTCTTTCATCTAAAATAGTAAAAAGTGAAATCAACCTTTATGCCGATGACACTGTGTTGGTGACATCGGCTGATAGCTATTAACAATTGGAGCTTTAATTTCAGACAGACTTGCTTAATATGGAGGGGTGGTTTAAGGAATCAGTTTGCAGATTAATGTTAAAAAAAAAAATCCATAATTTTTTCTGTAAATGAAGCAAGGCATACCCCATTTCAGTTAAAACTTAACTTGGAGGATGGTACCCAAATAACTAATGTGAGAAGTTATAAATATTTAGGGGTCTTAGTAGACTCTGGAGTCACTTACTCCGATCATAACTCCTCTCAAGTAAAAAAGGTACATCGGAGGTTGGGGGCCTTAAGAAGAGTGTCAGGCTGCTTGCCAATTGAAGCTAAAGTAAAAATAGTAACTCAGTTGCTACTTCCAGTTTTGGAATATGGTTTGTGTTTCTATATGAATTCCACTCAGGTTTCTCTAAACAAGATAGAGCAGGCATATTACAGGTTAGGTAGATTTGCAGTAGGAGCCAAATATAGCACGCATCATTGCGACGTTTATAGAGAGTTGGGATGGTTGCAACCACACACTAAAAGAATATTTTTGTGGCTAACATGGTGCCACAAATTAATTTATAGCATAAAACCTCATGCTTTAAGCCACATGCTTATCTTGGCCCCAATATGTACTGCGAAGACCTCTCTTAGGTTTAAAAAGACTCTTATTCCCAGAACTAAATATACAAATAGACTCGGTGACACTAATCTACAAAATAATCTAGCAATACACTGGAACAGTATACCAACAGAAATAAGACAGATCCAGGGACACATATTGTTTAAAAAACTTCTGAAAGAACTGGAAGGGGGCAGGATCAGTTGTGTTCCAGGACAGTAGCTGCTGCTGTTTTCACAGGGTTCTTGTGGATTTTACTTGGTAGGTTAGTTCTTTTCTTTCTTGCTTCTAAGGGGCTAGCAGGGTATTGTTCTGGGGGATCCTGGATGTTTGTAAACTAATTTAGTGGCTGTAAGTGGGGCTCTTTTTGTGGATGTTTCACTTTGTAACAGGCTGCGCTTGGTAGAGGCCTATTTCTTCTGATTTAAAACCTGTTTGGTGGGATTTGCTTGGAGATGGTTATTTGAATTGGAGACCTATATCTGTTAATTTCAAGCCTAGTTTGATTTGGTGTTAGTGAAGCTGATTAAATTGGAGAACTGTTTCCTTTGGCAGCAAAACATATTTTGGGGGCTTTGACTTGAATTTTGATTCCTTGTGCTGACTCCATTAGCTGTAAAGGTTAGTTCATAGTGGGGAGGGTGTTAATGGTCTGGCCAGGTCTCACTCAGCCAATTGAGTGGAGGCAGGCTGAATCAGGTTGAGGTGCTAGCTGCTTTGTCTTCTCAGAAAGAACTGAAGGGGCAGGATCAGTTGTGTTCCAGGACAGTAGCTGCTGCTGTTTCACAGGGTTCTTGTGGATTTTACTTGGTAGGTTAGTTCTTTCTTTCTTGCTTCTAAGGGGCTAGCAGAGTATTGTTCTGGGGGATCCTGGATGTTTGTAAACTGATTTAGTGGCTGTAAGTGGGGCTCTTTTTGTGGATGTTTCACTTTGTAACAGGCTACGCTGGTAGAGGCCTATTTCTTCTGATTTAAAACCTGTTTGGTGGGATTTGCTTGGAGATGGTTATTTGAATTGGAGACCTATATCTGTTAATTTCAAGCCTAGTTTGATTTGGTGTTAGTGAAGCTGATTAAATTGGAGAACTGTTTCCTTTGGCAGCAAACATATTTTGGGGGCTTTGACTTGAATTTTGATTCCTTGTGCTGACTCCATTAGCTGTAAAGGTTAGTTCATAATGGGGAGGGTGTTAATGGTCTGGCTGAGGTCTCACTCAGCCAATTGAGTGGAGGCAGGCTGAATCAGGTTGAGGTGCTAGCTGCTTTGTCTTCTCAGAAAGAACTGGAAGGGGCAGGATCAGTTGTGTTCCAGGACAGTAGCTGCTGCTGTTTTCACAGGGTTCTTGTGGATTTTACTTGGTAGGTTAGTTCTTTTTTTCTTGCTTCTAAGGGGCTAGCAGGGTATTGTTCTGGGGATCCTGGATGTTTGTAAACTGATTTAGTGGCTGTAAGTGGGGCTCTTTTGTGGATGTTTCACTTTGTAACAGGCTGCGCTGGTAGAGGCCTATTTCTTCTGATTTAAAACCTGTTTGGTGGGATTTGCTTGGGCCTGGTTCTTTAGCTGCAGGGCTTGGAGGGGAGACACAGGGCTGATACACTCTCTCTTGTCAGGTGTCTGCCCAAGACCCACCCTCCCCCCCTCCCTCCCCAGAAGTCTGCAAATTTATAGGGGAAGACCTGCCCTGCAATTGGAGGAAAAGGCTGCTGGTGCAGCTCATGTAGTTCTAGCCACTGGGGGTTGAATTTAAAGGCCAGGAGAGAGGAGCTTAGGGAGTTGTTCATTTTCCTTACATGTTTAATGTGTTGTACTGCACCTAGTAACAGAGTTACTGGTGTACAGTGGGACTGTCTCTAGGATTAGTGGGTGACCTGATTAGGCAGTAGGGGTATCTTGGAATAGGGGAACCTGGTGGCTCACCCAAGCAAACCTATTTGAAAGGGGATGGAACCACACACCATTAGGGCCGGCATCTTTGGGAGGGTGGTGGGGTGCACAGGGTGTGGAGCAGCCATGATACTGGACTGGGCTTGGAAGTTTGGTAGTTGCCCAGTGTGCTACCAGCTAGCACAGCTTAGGGAGGAGGTTGGGGATGAGGAGAAAGCTGGGGAAGGGTGGTATGGTTGGAGAAGGGGCTGGAAATCTCCCACAGGGTTGCACCAAGCACTGGGGCGGGGGTATAGGGAAAGGAGTGCAGGAGAATACTCAGGGTCACATAGGGACCTGGCAGAGGGGGCCCAAAAGGACACTACCAAGGAAGCAGGCAGGTAACTGGGACCCTCACAAAGGGGACGGAGGACAACATTCTCCAGGAAGTAGGCGGATAGCAGTGCTGGACAGAAGGAAGCAAGGCAGGAGGTGGATCAGACCTTATACTTAGTAACTGCCTATTTCTTCTTCTGCTCAAGGATGGGGGGATGTAGCCATGACAGAGGTGGTTAGAGACGGAAAGGGTGTGGGAGTGGGGGCAGGAGGCAGGGGCCAGATAGCAGGAAGAACAAGGGGGACCTGGAATGCAGGAGAATGGGGAGCAGTGAATCTGAGCAGGAGGGGCAGGGGAAGAGGAGGAAACGCAAGGAGAAGGACCAGTTGGGAGGAAAGGTAAGAAGGACCAGAAGTACAAGGAGGATTCAGTAAAGAGAGCTGAGGGGTAGGCCAGGGAGCACGACGAGCAAGGAGGAACTAAATGGAGACAGAAAAGAAGGGAGGATGAGCCAGGCTAGTTTGGCAGATGGGGAGAAGGACCAGTTGCTGAGCAGTGAGGGGAGTTATCCAAGGTACAGAAGGATACTCGGAGGAGGAGAGGCATAGGATTGGAGGGAGGGAGGCCATGGTAAATAAGGAGCGGGTGGCATGTGGCACACAGATAGGGGAGGAACAAGGAGCCAGCAGGGTGGAAGGCCGTAGAAAGGATGAGGGACATGGAAGGGGGGAATGGAGGAAAAGGAGTGGTCAGAGTGCTCCTGCTGGGGGATTCTATGATCAGGGGTATCAAATGGGATAGGGAGGGAGAAGCCTGGCCAGTTAGAACAAGATGCTTCCCTGGACTAACTTGTGCACAGGGCTAAGCACAAGGTATATCAGCTGGCAAAGGACTGTGGGGGTTCCCCAGACATACTGGTCCACCTGGGCACAAATGACATTGAGGGAAATAGCGAGAGCTAGAGATACAGGCAGATTCAGGGAGCTCGCCAGGGTCTGTCTGACATAGGATGCACAGTTTCCTTCTCAAATCCTGCCAGTGCCAAGGGCTAGTGGGGAAACACAAAAGAAAAATTAGGAGATAAACCAGTGGCTCAGGGAGTGGTGTGAGGCCAGAGGGTATGGGTTGATGGGGGATTGGGGAGACCTGGGAGGATAAGGAGCTGTATGCCAGAAGACTACATCTCAATTTGGAGGGAGGGAACTCTAAGTCGAAAATAGAGGAGTTCATTGGTGAAAGGTGGGGTTTAAACTTGTGAAGGGGGTGGATGGGAGAAAAGGCAGTCAAGGGATGCCGATAAAGGAGGAACTCTGTTCCACCCCTGGGGACCAGGAGGATTGCAGGAAAAGACCAACTGGCAAAGTGCAGACCAGGAGAAAACAGAATCCCCAAGGAACACGAGCAGGGAAATGGAACTATAGGAAAGGGTGGAAGGTAGTCCGATAAATGCCAGGAGCTTGGCAATAAATGCCTGAGCTCCAGGCGATGTTAACTGAGGGAGCAGTGGATGTGGCAGCGGTCACTGAGACTTGGGCCACTGCAAGACATGACTGGGACCTGAACCTGGAGGGTTACACTATGTTCAGGAAGGACAGGGGGGAGGGAAGGGGAGGAGGGGTAGCAATGATAGTAAAAAACTGCATTGGCATAGGGGGAGTAGAGGAGGCGGAGGGAACCGTGGAGGCGATTTGGGTCACCTTGATAACAAGGGGGGGCAAGAGAGTAAAAATAGGAGTGGTGTATAGACCCCCTGCCCTGGCGGAGGAGCTGGAGGACAGTCTGGTGGCAGATGTTAGGAGACACTGCAGACTGGGCAGAGGAAAGGTGGTGGTGTTAGGGGACTTAAACATGCCAGGAACAGACTGGGAGACTATGACATCCTCTGTGACTAGGGAACAGAGGTTGTTGGATGTCTTTCAAGAGCGTTCCTAACTCAGCAGGTGAGGGAACCGACCAGGAGGCAGGTACTGGATGTGGTCCTGGCAGACAGTGACCAGATTGGGGCCTGGAGGTAGGGACCCATGGCGGGGAGTGACCATGCCACAGTCTGGTTCTGCCTGGACCTAGGAGGGGTAGAAGGCTGCACAAAGATGGAAGTAACCGACTTCAGGGGGGTGGATTTTAAGGAAATGGGAAGGATCCTTAAGGAGCATTTGGATGGGATTGGGTCAGAGATGGATGCTGATAGTAGGTGGGAAATCATCAGGAGAGGGGTGCAGGATGCTACCAGCACCTGTGCAAGAGTAAGACGAAAATGTGGTAGGGCCCAAAAACCCTGTTGGTGGACCAGGGAGATCCAGGAGGTGGTGCGGGGAAAGAAAGCAGCCTATAAGAAATTCAAGTGCTCAAGGAGTGAAAGGGATCGAGGGGAGTATGAGCTGATGGCTAGAAGGGCCACTAGAGTGGTGAGGGTGGCTAAGGCAAGGAAGGAGCAGAACCTGGCCAGGGAAATTAGGAGAGGGAAAAAGGGGTTCTTTAGATACATTGGGGAAAGACAAAGGGTGAAGGGCAGATTAGCAGGATTAAATCAGGAAGAGATGGGCACAAGACCCAGAGGAGCAGGCTGAGGTACTAAATGAGTACTTCACCTCAGTTTTCACCAGGGAAAATGGGGATGCTGCATCATACATGGGAGGAGACAGAGATAATGAGGGGGCCCTTACCAATCGGCAGGTCTGGGGAGGGGGCATCACTGGCAGGTGGGGAGGGCTAGCAGGGAGAAGAGGTACTGGAAGTGGAAATCACAGCAGAAAGAGTGAGGAAGCCCTCAGCTCCCTTAAGACGGAGAAAAGCACGGTGCCAGATAAATTACATCTAGAGTGCTGAAGGAACTTGCAGATGTCCTGGCGAAACCCCTGGCAAAGCTTTCACCATCTCTCTGAGGACAGGGTGGGTGCCCCAAGACTGGAAGGTGGCGCATGTAGTGCCTATCCACAAGGGGATCAAGGGAGGTGGCAGGAACTACAGGCCTGTCAGCCTGACCTCGGTGGTGAGCAAGGTGATGGAGGGCATTGTCAAGGAGAGGCTGGGGGACCTGGAAAGTCAGGGTGCCTGGACGATAGACAGCATGGATTCATCCGGGAAATCGTGTCCAGACAAACCTGGTGGAGTTCTATGACTGGGTGACAAGTGCCTTGGACCTGGGTAGACCAGTGGATGTCCTCTTTCTAGACTTCAGCAAGGCATTTGACTCTGTTCCTCACATGGGCCTGTTGCATAAACCGGGAGAAATGGGGTGGAAACCAGATGATCCGATGGATGGGCAATTGGCTCCAGGACGGACCCAGAGGGTCGAGGTTGAGATAGTCTCTTCCCAAGGAGGTCATTAGTGGGTCCCCACAGGGATCAGTCCTGGACCCTTCTGTTCAGCCTATGTATCTGACATAAGGACAGGAATCAGGAGTGAGATGAGTCTCTTTGCAGATGACTCGAAACTGGGGCGGTGGTGGATGGGGAGGAGGGAGGTGTGGCCCTGCAGGGGACCTGGAGGCTCTGGAAAGATGGTCTAGAAAGTGGAAGCTGAGGTTTAATGCAGGAAATGCAAGGTACTCCACCTGGGGGCCAGAAACCCAGGCCAAGTGTACACCCTGGGGGAAATACTACAAGTCTCAATGGCTGAGAGGGACCTGGGGTGGTGGTGGATGTCAAGATGAACAACTCTGAGACTTGTGGGAGGGCAGCAGCAAGGCCAACAGGATGCTGGGATGCATCGCTGGGATCACCTCCAGAAGGAGGAAGTGATACTCCTCTGTATAACTGCTTGGTGAGGCACACCTGGAGTACTGCGTGCAGTTTTGGAGGCCGCGACTAAAGAGGGACATTAACCTCCTGGAGAGGGTCCAGAGGAGGGCAACCAAATGATTTGGGGCTTGGAGGACAGGACCTATGAGGAGAGGCTCGAAGAGCTAAATATGTGCACTTTGGAAGAGAGAAGGGACCGGGGGACATGATAGAGCTTCAGGTACATGAAGAGGTAAATAGGGAGGAACAGTGAGGGTGCTTGAAGGAAGGAGGAGGGGCCACTAGAGGGCATGGGTGGAAGCTGGAGGGGGAAGATTCAGGGAGAAGGAGGAGGTGCTACTTCACTGAGAGGGTGGTGGAGCCATGGAATGCACTACCTAGGGGGCTGGTGGAGGCAGAGACAGTGGAGGGGTTCAAGAGGGGTGGGACAGGTACAGGGAAGGGTTCAGGAAGCAAAATCCAATGCAGCAAGAATATCCGGAACTGGGAAGGGAGAAGCCAGAGAAGGCGAGGGGGACAGCAAGGTCAGCACCCAGGGTGGGGGCTGACCAAATGAGAAGACACGAAAGACCATTAGGCCTATTCTGCTGGCATTTTAGTATGTTAGTATGTTAGTAAGATTATATACACACTGGATGTAACTGTTTTGGGTGAGGGAAAGTATGTAGATGCTTTATTTGAAAGTAGTCTGTGTAATTTAAAAAGTTAATGATTATTTGAATGATTGTTAGTGTGAATGGAAACTTGATAAATTATGAATGGATATGTAGGAATTTGTATGTTGTTTATAAGTCCTATATATATTGTATCGTTTGTCTTTTTATAACACTCATCACAGGACATTGTTGAAAATGGGGTGTTAACTCCAACAATATGTATCCTGTATAAAAAATAAAATTTTAACAAACAAACACTCTCAGAGTAGTGTTTCCTAAATGCTGGAAGTGAAAGCTCATTCAAAGATGCAGTTACCTAAATGTTTTCAAGACGTTTTAAGGTGTAACTCTGAAAGAATGGCTGGGTATGAATTTGGAACCGAAGGGTGGGCAGCCACCCATCTGGAGTAACCAGTTCAACACTACATGTTCCATAAGGGCGCCTGGTTATTTTGGACATGGTGGCCAATGTCTGAAGAGAAGTTTACCCCCTGGAGTGGGTTGTGCTAGTAATGAGCCCCAGTGGGCTCGGTTGTGGCCAGTGCCACTAGAAGAAATGTTCAGTTGTGGCCAGTTGCCACTTGAAGAAGTTTTAAAGTCCTATGCCATATGGGAAATATGTGCTCAGTTGTGGCCATTGCCACTAGGAGAAAGGTTCAATTCTGGCCAGTGCCACTGAAGAGAATTTAATGTTCTACGAAATATGGGAATACGTAGAGCTTCTGTCAGATATAGTTATTCTGTTATTCTGTAATTCCTTGTGTCATGATGTGTAAACCTTGGGGGTCCACCCTTGCTTTACAGAACATCTTTTGGAATAAAGTCACACTCTAGAACTCCAACTCTGGTTTGGACATTTATGTTTTTGCTCCTGTGCG
Organism: Neoceratodus forsteri; assembly: GCA_016271365.2. Lineage (NCBI taxonomy): Eukaryota > Metazoa > Chordata > Ceratodontiformes > Ceratodontidae > Neoceratodus > Neoceratodus forsteri. The sequence goes on along the minus strand of CM028136.1, from coordinate 47,443,509 downwards.
GAGTTATTGGGGATCCCTCCAGAAGTACAGGTCTAGCAAAGCCCTAGCAAAAAGTTCTCTCCTCAGGACCTTGGTATTGGTCATAAGCATTGCTTTTGTACACCCCCACCCCTTTGTTTGACCTCTAGAAGTAATGAGCCTGGTATACATTCCCAGAGCTTGGGATGGTACCATTTCCAAAGTAGTTTGTGCCCAGTCAAGGGTACCAGGGGTAGCTAACTGTGTAAAGTAGTGTGGGGGGGGGGCTACATACATACAGTATTAACAGATCAAAGATAAAAATCATACGTAGTTTCTAAACAACCTTAACATATGCAAAACATTCAAATTAAACATTAAGATGAGCATTTACAATCACTTTCCTCATATAAACAACATTTTAATTTAATCCTAAATGTCATGACTGAATTATTTAAACATTCAAAAAGGGGACAGTAAAGAATTAAAAAAGGAAGGTAGTGTATATAGAAATTACCTTTAACCTGCCGATATCATCATCTGTGGGATGGAAAAAAATGTATATGACCTAGTAAAAACTGTATTATGATGTCTAGTAAAAATGGAAACTAGGAGGGGAGGGACCTTATTCAAAATCACTTTTTTGGTCAATATACCAAGCTGCATCTTATATCGACAATCAAGGGGCAATAATCCAGCAGCCCTTAAAAGGATACAATGATGGGTCCTTGCTGGCATCTGGGTAAAGAATCTAGCAATTAGATTTATAAGTACCCCAACTTTAGACAGAAGTCCAGCCCCAGCTGAGTGGTAGAATAATAGTGCATAACCTATTAAAGGAATTAGGAAACTTTATGCCAACATTTTCCTAGTGGAATAGACCAGGAGTGAATTAAGGCGATAAAGTGCTCCCAGTCTTTGATGTAGGACTTTTCTCATATTAGAAATAAGGGGTTTGAAAGATAATCCCTCATCAACAATAAGGCCGAGGTACTTAAATTGTTGTACTTGCTCTATTTCTGCTCTTAGTGCTGTGACCAAAGATAGTGTAGTGTTTTGTTTTACTCTGCTCTTAGTTTCATAAAAAAAAAAAAAACAGACTTACTTTTTTTTTAATTTAGTACAAGCCTGTTCTTAATAAACCAATCATGAATCGCTAATAAAATCATATGACAAATTGGCCTGTACCATTTTGAGATTAACTGCACTCGTGAGGATCACTGCGTCATCTGCATATAAAAAAATCTGTGAGTGCAAACTGAGGGGAGGGAATTAAAAAAAAAGTCTAAAGAGAAGAGGACCCAGAATTGACCATTGAGGCACATCCAGTGCAACTGAAGCAGGAAGTGAATATTGACCCTGAATTGTTGTCATCTGGGTACGAAAAGTCAGATAACTCCTAAACCAGCCAACAACGTCCTCGGAAAATCCTAAACCACCTAATAATGCCAATAAAAAAACATGGTTGACCAGATCAAAGGCCTTGGTGAGGTCCACGAATGCAGTACCTGTAAGATGGCCCTTATCAAGTGCCATCTGAACAGCACCCGTGAACCCCACCAAAGCCGTCATGGTACTATGACCCAGTCTAAATCTAAATCCATGTTGTTCAGGTGCAAGGATGTTATACTTTGAAAGATACTCAAACATTTGATCAAAGATTGTTCTTTCTAATACTTTTGATAAAGGAGTCAAGAGAGATATAGGAGGATAGTTTTGAACATTGGTTGCGTCCCCAGATTTAAATATTGGGACTACAACCGATTACTTCCAAATAGTACAGAAAGTAGAAGAACAGAGGGACAAATTAAAAGTGGAAGAGATAGGAAAGCACAGAATGTCAGCAGTGATCCTCTTGAGTCTATAGTCAATCTCATCCCGACTAAGAGAGGGGCGGGGATCCATCTTCAGCAGATAGCTCAAGACCTCGGCTGGTTGAAGTAATCTAAAATAAAACCTTGGTAAAGATAAACTCATTCCATGAAAAATGAGAGCAGCTGTGTCTGATTTACCTGTAGGAACATAGTTAAATCAGTAAAAAAAAAATTATTAAATTCTTAAGCAACCAAATTTGGATCAGATACCAATCCAGTTGGGGTGTTGAGACGTTGCAAGCTGGCAGTGCATTTCTTGCCCATTAAGTCATTTATTAAGTTCCATGTTTCAATTGCATTCTTGCCCTCAAATTCCCTTTATCTTTCAACAAAATATTTTCTTTTCAGTCTTCTAACTAAATATTTACAATCATTCAATTATTTCTTGCTATTTTATAGGCTATTAGTGTTTCCTGACTAGGTGATTTCTTGTATCATTTCTGTCTCCTGCCACACCCCCTCAGCTTCTCAAGAACTTCAGGGGTGACCCATTGATGTGTATCACACCTGATTCTTAATCTTTCATAAGGGATAAACCTGTCACAAACGTTGTTAAAAATAGAACAGAAGATGGACAATGCAATGTTAGCATCCGTTGCCTGCTCTACAGCTGTCCAGTCAGTAAGGGCCATTACATACCGAAATTTCTCTACATCTAATTTTTTTATGTTACATGAAAAGGTACTCACAGGGTTAACTGTTTTCTTTTTAGCTGACCAATGGCAATAAACAGGACTATGGTCACTAATACTGTCCAGCAAAACTCTGGATTTTACAATTTTATTAGTATCTGTAACAAGTATCCAGTCCAAAAGGGAAGAAAATCCTGTTTTACAGTGAATTCTTGTAGGTGCCTCAATAACTTGAATCAGCCTTTGATTAGTGATCATATCCCTAAATTTGCAAGAATTCTTGCCCAGCCAATTAATGTTCATGTCCCCATGATTACCAATTCCCTATTAACAGGAAGTGAGCCCCTAATGGTCCCAATAGATTTTAGGCCCTCTTCGTGGCAGCCAGGTGGAACATACATCACCACCACAGTCAATATCTTATGTTCACCTAATCTAGGTGACAATGTGAAATATTCACATGAAGCAGATTCATACAAAATAGTGTCTGGAATTGCCTTTAAATGATTTTTCATATAAAGTAAACAGCCCCCTCCCTCCTAGCTTTTCCATCTGTTCTAAAATTATACCAATCAGGTAAATAAATCTCTTTATCCAGAACCCTGTTGGTGAGCCATGTTTCGGATAAAACAATGATATCAAATTGATATTGGACAGTCCAAGCAGTAAATGCATCCCATTTTGCTATCAAACACTGTATGTTAAGATGTGCAAAACAAATAGAATTAATTGGAAAGGAAACAAGAAATTTCATCAGTAACAGGGCCTGGATTAGGGTGAACCGATCCAGACATTACAAAATGGTAGTAAAATCATATTTCTCCTACACAAAATGTATCAATGTAAACGTTTAACACCCCTGGTCCTAAGGTCAGTGGTCACAGTATACACAGTGGTACATCCAGCGGAGGAGAAGATACTAACCAGGCCCTCTTGCAATATGTATAATGACATACATCTAGAGTTGAATCCCATTGAGAACTGAATCCAAGTGTCAGGAGTCAAGGAAATATGTAACATCCATATCAATAATTGAGGTACTAAAACTAAACACCCCACTGGGCAAAGTCTCCAGTTTAGGAGGATTGTCACTATTGTTCTGTTGTGTGTCCAAGCAAAAACATGTTGGAGTAATCTAAAAGGGAGGGACCAGATCTGGCTCAAGCAGAAGCAGGGGAACTATGCTGGCCCGCTGGCACAGAGGCAGAGCATCCATCTGCGACGCTGACGACCCGGATTCAGAAATGGACTCAGGACGTTGGAGGGCTGGCTGGGGATAGAAGGATTGAGCATCTTACAGACTACTCTCCTTCTCTGGGGGGAAGGGGTAGAGTGTCCGACACCCCTTCAGACCTCTGGTGGAGGCTGGGGGGGTCCCATCATGTCAGTGCTGAAACCTGCGGGGCAGCGGGGTGGGGCAGATGTGGGATGTCATTGCATGTCCCCACCCCCAGGTAAAAAGAGAAACAAAATCTCTCTGGCTCCCCAAACATGATGCCCCCACTCTGTCGCCATTCCCGCAAGCCACCAATGTCCAACGGGGGGATGTCCCACTCCCATGACCCCACCCTGGGGGGGTAAGCTAGGCTAGCCAACACTGTCCATGGGGAGGGGGCACCCACCTGGTTGCCCCATCCAGGGGGTAAGCCTGGGCACGGTGGGTCCACGTGCGGGGTTGGGGCTGAAGCTTCATCTGGGGCAGGGTGACAGGAGAACAAAAAAAAAAAGAAGCAGGGGAACTAATAGAGCAAGGCCCAAAACAAGTCACTTACCCAAGGACCTTGTATTGCCACTACAAGGGCACTAATGGATGTGTCAAGCAAGGGCAACAAGTGTAGCCAAGAATGAAAAGAAATAATATGGTACAAGGATGACAGTGAAGTCTGCCATCCTTCCACACGTCCTCCACCCTAACAAATTTGACACATACTCCTCCTCTGCCACCAGTGGTGTTTGGCCAAAAACAATTGCTACACAGTTTTCCAGCATGTGCAAAACAAGCCAAACAGGTGCTCCGTTTCCCCGAACAATATTTATCACCCCCAATATAGATATAAACAATTTATAAAATTAAATATGTGTAAGCATTACCTAAACCAGTAATAGTTATTTCCTAAAATCTTCACCGAGTGGTGCGCACCACTCATTCTTATGTGTGGAGCAGCGCTGTGTTTTAAATCCCCCTGGCCCCTCCTCCACACACCTGTGCCACTCACTAATTGACTCACCACTGAGCCCCCCCACATACCGTGGTCAGGTGGTCCCAAGACAACGGGATCGGGCACAGTGGAAACAATAAACTTAGTGTGCAAAGCAGTGCAGATGTGCAAAACCAGTTCAAGAGCAGCAGTGAATATAGTCTCTTTGCAGAACCAAATGACAAGCTCAGAAGTACTTGCTCAGTTTTGAAGTAGAGTTCAGTGCAGTTAGTTTCACGCAAAATAGTTCATAAGCCAAGCAGTCTGGGTCAGTCAAGGAATAACAGCACACTTACAACAGTTGTGGGTTGTTCTCTCACTACTGGCTCGCTGTTAACAAGCTAAATGTGACAGATGGTTGAGGCGAGACACTTGGTGACTGTTCTGGTGGACTAAGCTGTTGTTGTGCTGATAGATGCAGCTGATGGTAAGAGCCAAATGCTTGCTGGCCAGGTTGAAGATCTGAAAAGCAGAACGTTTGCAGGCCGTGCTGGGGAACTTTTTTTTTTTTATTTTATTTTACTAGGAGAGACACACTAAGCTGAAAGCTTGTTTACAGGTGTGACCTGGGAGCACAAGGAAGTTAAGTGACTTGCTCAGGGTCACACAGTATGCAAGTGGGGGCTGTGGGATTCAAACCCAGGTCTCCAAATTTGCAGCTCAGAGCCTTAAACCACTGAACTATACTGCCTCCCTATTTTTGTGTACTTTCTGTACTGTAGTGGCATCTTTGGAACCAGACGGTTCCTCTGAGCAAGAATTTGGCTCTCCTGCCAGGCTTTCTGAGGTTTACCCATCCCATTATTCCTTTGTAAGGCAAATGGTGAACACCCTCAACATCCCCTCCCATGAGGCCGAGAAGGATGAAGAGGAGGATAAGTTCATGGATATGATAGGACTGGCTCCCACAAGAAGGTTGTTGCTCCCATCCACAAATCCCTCAAGAAAGTCACTGACAAGATCATGGCAATACTCACCTCAGCTGCTGGCATTGACAAGAAAATTGAAAAAAAGTATCAGGTGGACAGGCAGACAGGGGGTTGAGTACCTGTATTCCCACCCTGACCATGAGGGAGTGGTTCAGGCTGCTGCGTGTGAGAAGGCTAAAATGCCTTCTCTGCTCAGCCTCCTGAGAAGGGTTCCTGAAAGCTGGATACCATGGCCAAAAAAAAGGGTACACATCAGCTTCCTTGATCCTCAGGCAGGCAGCTTACCTGGCATACACAGCTCAGTACCAGAAGGCTTTCGGGAACTCTATGCTGGCACTGAGTGACAATGCAAATGATTTGACATAGGACTTGACTGACACAGCTAGATCAGCGATGGAGGCCACCAGGTACCAGTTCTACATGGCAGTGGACACGAATTAATTTGCATCAGTGGCTCTGGCTCGTGCAGTATCTGCTAGCTGCTCCAGGAGAGCTCCCACAGTTAAAGGGCCTGAGCTTCCTGCATATGAATGTATGCAGCCTAGTCAATACATTTGACCTGGTCCAAGCCTGGGTGATGCACCCAATGCCTGATGTAACAATGTTCTTGGAAACCTGGCTTAAGAATCATGTACCCAACAAAATGCTTAACATCCCTGGCTACAACCTACACAGGTGTGACAGGTCGACCAGAGGTGGTGGTGTTGCCATATATATTAAGGACAAATTCCTAACCTCTGATATTGTCTGTACATCAATGCCCAAAGAATCTGAGTGTCTTGCCCTCAAGTTAACCTTATCACCTGGAGTAGCCCTACTGGTAGCTGCATGCTATAGGCAGCCTGCTGCTGGCCTGTGTATACTACCTCACCTTCACTCCCTCTTGGAGAAAGCGACTACTGAATGTGTTATAATGGGGGACCTTAGTCTTAATTGGAATGATGCCTGCTCCAACAGGCTCAAGGATTTCTGCGATAAGCATGGGCTAACTCAGATTACCCCTGAGGTTACCCGACCTAATAAAAAAAAACCCTGAACAAAGCTCCTTGTTGGATCTTATGCTTGTCGTCAAGCCACATAACATCTCCCATACAGGGGTTTTCCATAACGACCCGAGTGACCACTGCGTTGTCACCTGTGTCAGGCATTCCCCACACCTACCTTCCACCTCTACCTTCAAGCTTAAGTGCAGCATAAAACACTTCTGTCTCCCTGCTTTTCTGACAGATCTTGGGAATATTAAGTGGCAGGACTTCTATCTCGCACCTTCTGTGTCTGAAGCTTTCTGTATCTTCCAGGATCTGTTACTAAGGGTAATCAATAAACATGCACCTTTAAGAAAGACTAAAGCTAGGAAATGGGCACCTGATTGGTTCAGCCCATCCCTGAAGAGGGCCCTGCGGTCCAGAGACACACTATGGAAAAGGGCAAGTCGCAGTCTGACTGAGACTGGCTCTCCTTTCGGGCAGCCAGGAACGCCTGCACCAAACTGATCAGGATGGAAAAATCACGTTTCTTTCAGTCCTCCCTTGAGGAAAACAAAAACTGCTCTGCCAAGTTTTGGCAAATCTTGAGAGGTCGAAGGACACTCCCCTGCCACCCCAATTCCGGCCAAAATTGTAGTGAACAATAATTCCTACACAGATAGGTCTGAGATCCTTGACCAGCTCAATAGCCACTTTGCTACTGCAGACCTCACATTCAATGCCTCACCTGTTAGTAAACTGAGTGCCCCAAGTGCCACCAGTGTAGGTACTATCCCTACATCTGTCCTCTGTACCCGCCGCCCTCTCTTTAATTTCCAGCCATTATCCTTTAAACAGGTGGAGGACCTTCTTCTCTCGCTAGATACCAAAAAGAGTGCTGGTGCCGACTCGTTAGAACCCTTCTTTCTAAAAGCAGGCTATTATCATCTGACAGCACCTATCGTTCATCTATTTAATAGCTCACTTAACCAAGGGGAGCTACCACTCATTTGGAAAATTGTGCATATTATCCCTTTGTTCAAGTCAGGAGACCCTACAGACTTGAATAATTACAAACCAATCTCACTTCTTCATGTACTATCCAAGCTACTAGAAAAAAGTGTCAACTCATAACTGATGGAGTATTTGGACTGTGAAAATATCCTTAACCCAGTCCAATCGGGGTTCAGACCCAAGCATAGTACCCTGTCGGCTCTAGCCAAAGTGTCTAATGACTGGTTAAAAGCCCTGGATAATAAACAGCACATCTGCTCACTTTTCCTTGACCTTAGCAAAGCCTTTGACACGGTTGATCATTCCATCCTGCTTGATACTCTGGGTAGTATTGGTCTAATCCCTGCTGCAGTAAAGTGGTTCCACTGCTACCTCATAAATCGAAGACAACAAATTAAAGCACAAGGGGAACTGTCCCCACTAAAAGCTTTCCCCTGAGGCATCCCGCAAGGTTCTATCTTGGGGCCTATCCTCTTCGCACTTTATATTAATCGCATAGATTCTGGCATACTCGCAAGAAATGTTCACCTTTTCGTGGATGACACAGTCCTCTATACAACCAACCCCTCTCTAGATCTTGCTTACAAGGAGCTACAGAGCAGGACTTTATCATCATCCAACATAACCTGCTGAGCCTGAAGCTCTTGCTCAATGCCAAAAAAAAGCAAAGCCATGATTATCTCCCTGCACTCCTCCCTCAACATGGGGACACCTGGTAACCCCCAGATTATCACCCTCATTGGTGAACCTCTGGAAATAGTGGATAAATTCAAATATCTGGGAGTCTGGTTGGATAACAAACTCAATTTCATTGTACACCTAAGTGAGTTAACAAAAACGCTAAGACAGCGCCTTGGCACATTTTACTGCATAAGACATCTACTCACTCACGAAGCTAGGAAGCAGCTGGTTCAAACAGCCTTTCTATCCTTGCTTGACTACGTTGACTTTCTCTACAGTCACTGCCCCCAGTATGCCCTCCTGAAGCTTGACACACTCTACCATCACGCTTTGAGATTCATACTTGACATGCTCCTGCAGACTCACCACTGCCTGTTGTACCAGGCAATTGATTGGCTGTCCCTCTTCATGAGGAGACAAACGCCCTCATGTGGCTCTTCAGGGCTATTTCTAACAAACTCCCACCCTATATCTGCAATCTGTTCGAATGGTCTAAAGGTGTGTACGGCCTACGGAATTCCTCCTTTGTTCTTCTCAAGCTACCACGGACGAGGACACATCATGACACAACTGCCATCAGCTCCTTCCTACCACCACTTTGGAACAACATGCAAAAAGCACTTAAACATTCCCTCCTGCCTAGCCCCTACATATTCAGGCAGCTGCTTTATCGATGCCTGAAGACTGCGTGCGGTTGCTTCAGGTAATCACTGGCATTTGGACTGAATATTCCCCTAGCTCCTGGACCTCCCTGGCCTTCTTATTCTCCCTGTCAGATGGCATTCCTTTTTAGTGTAACTACCCCTCGTCCTAGCTCCCTCCCTCCTTCCCCGTGGCAACTCCCCTAGGGGCCTCTACCCTAGCAGGGCTGCCCCCCCACTCCCCTCATGAGTCTTTGCCCTGCTCTCCTCTCTCTGTCCTCCACTGTGTCTTTGCCATCCTCTCCGCCCTTTGTCCTCTACTATCTCCTAGCCCATATATGATGAATTGCCTGTATATGTATATAGCGCTCGTTATCTAAGTCTTGTTCCAGTCACCTACTGATCTTGTACTTAAAGATAGTCTGTTTCAGCGTCTGCTGTGTTACGAAATGATGTTGAATACTGTAAATGAATTTGTCCTCTGTGCCCAGGACCATCTTGCAAATGAGCTTGCTCAACGATGTAACAGCCTGGTTAAATAAAGCTTGATTGATTGATTGAGTATCCTTAAGAAGGTTTGTCTGGCTTAGGGCTACCAACCTATCCCAGAACACACAAAAGAATGCTATGGACTTCACCTTTGAGGGACTCTTCCTGTTTGGTGACAAAACAGAGACATATATGAAAAATGTGGATGAGTACAAAATCACCTACAGGAACAATATGGAGAAAGAAAAGGCCTCCACTTCCTACTGGCATTATGAAAGGGGAAGCAGAGGTAGGGGTTACTACCAAAGGACATATGCTCCTTATGAGTATCCACTCCACAGAGGTAACTACAGAGGTAGGAGTAGAAGGGGCAATAGGTGTGCAGCTACAACACCAGCCCCTAAGACCCAGTAGAAGCAAAACCCCTGACAATTCTGCCCAGGTTGCGCATCCTTTGCCAGTGGGGGGAAGGCTGACTCACTACTTCCAGGAATGGTCAAAAATCACCACAGACAGGTGGGTTCTGGAAGTACTGAGCCAAGCTTTCTCCCTACAGTTTAGAAAGTTCCCCAAACTGCAGAAGCCAAATCAGTTCCCACCTCATACCCCAACATAAAAATTCCTGTTGGAAATGGAGATATAGAAACTACTGAAAGCAAGAGCAGTGGAGAAATTACCTGCCACACAATGGGACAAGGGTCTCTGCTCAAAATATTTCCTGACCCATAAGAAGAATGGAGAGTGATAACGCATTTTAGACCTCAGATATCTGAACAAACACGCCAAAAAGGACAAATCTGAAATGGTTACACTAGGCTCAGTGATACCACCCTTGCAGTTGGGAGACTGTCTGGGGTCACTGGATCTGAAAGATACCTACATCCCAGTCAAGTCCACTCACAGAAAGTACCTCAGATTCAGACTAAGGAACTGCCAATACCAGTTCAAAGCCCTTCCCTTCGGCCTCACCTGAGCACCAAAGGTTTCCACTAAGTGCCTTGCTGTTGTGGCTGCACATCTAAGAAGGCAAGGTGTCTTGGTTCTTCCCTCCCTGGATGACTGGTTAGTGTTAGGTAAAACACAGCAGGAGGCAAGGGGCTCTATTCAATTAGTGGAAAGCACCTTGGAAAATCTGGGCGTCCTGATAAACCTGCAGAAGTCACAAACAGAGCCAGTTGAAGAACTGGACTTCATAGCACAGACCTAAATAGCCTGCAAGGGAAGGCTTTTTCTTCCACAAGCAAGAGTAGCAAATCTGATTTACACTGCAGAATCCTTCAGATTTGGCCAGCCAAGATATGCAAGGGATTTTCTGCAGTTGCTGGGAACATGGCCTCATCCATTGCAGTGGTACCAGTGGCCAAGTTCCAGATGGGAGTCATCCAGTACCACTTAAGGGACCACTGGTCCCAAAGGTGGGAACCTCTGTCCAAACTAGTGCCAGTTACAAAAATTTTGCTAAGGGTACAAGAGTGGTATGAGGAAGAAGACAATCTCAAAGAGGGTATTCCCTTCCTCCAGCAACCCCTACAAGTATTCTCATAACAGGTGCCCTACTCCTGGGGTGGGGTGCCCACATGGAGGATCTCACCGTGGGTGGCCCCTGCAGCACACAGGAGACTCAGGAACAGATCAATCCTGGAGCTCAGGGCAATGTTCCTAGCAGTACAAGACTTTTCCTCCCAGATTCAGGGCCAGTCTATCCAGATCTGAAAAGACAACACCACAACAATATACTAAATAAACAAGCAGGGAGGTATGAGATCCTCAAGGCTATACACAGAAGCCATGAAGATCTGGAATCTAGCCTATTCCCTAGGTCTAGAGCTGTCTGCAGTATACCTACCAGGGAAACACATTGTCCTGGCAGGCTCTCTGAGCATAATCAGCCAGGGGAAACCACAAGTGGACTCTGTGCCAGCAGGTGCTGGCATCAGTATTCAGATGATGGAGCACACCAGAAATAGACCTGTTTGCTTCCTGGGAGAACAGCCAGCTCCCACTTTTTTGCTGCAGACTCCCAGTAATGGAGTCAGTCCCAGAAGATGCCTTGTTCCTGCATTGTACAGGGAAGTTCCGACATGCCTTCCTTACATTCCCACTAATACAGAGTGTTCTCATAAAGCTCAGGAGAAAGCCAGCAACAATGGTTCTGATAGCAACAGACTGGGCCATGCAGTCCTGGTACTCCATGCTCCTGGCTCTGTCCAGCAAGTCTCCAATCAACCTGCCACTGAAATATAACCTGCTGACCCTGTCTCAGGACAGATAACATTCCCAGACCTCAGAATCCTATGCCTCAGGGCATGGTTCTCGAAGAGCTGGAGTTCTGTAGTCTATATTCATCAGAAGAAGTAATAAGAGTTTTGAGGATTTCTAGAAAACCAGCTACAAGGAAAATATATGCTTCAAAATGGAAGAGATTTTTATTCTGGTGTGCTCCTAGAAAAATAATCCCTATGCAGGCAGTTCTGCCTACAGTCTTGGATTAGCTGGTTCACCTGCAGTCTCTGGGCCTGAGGCCTTCAACCCAGAAGGTGCATTTGGCAGCAGTGCAAGTTAACATATCAGCTGGCAAAGACCATGGATTCACAACCTATTTCTAAAAGGTTCTTTAAAGGTCTCCATCACTTACACTCTGCTGTGGGGGATCCTGTCCCTCCCTGGGACTTAAATGTGTGCATTGCCCAACTGAAGGATGTTCCCTTTGAGCCTGTGGCTACTGCTGCTATAAAATATGTCACTTGGAAAACAATTTTCCTAGTGGCTATGACATCTGCTAGGAGCTACATGTCAGTTCATCCCTGTCAACTGGCCACCCAGTAAGTCGCTGCGGACAGTTAGCTGTGGTGACAGTCATGGCCCTCCCAAGTTCATTCCCCAGCAATTTGCTCGCACCATAGATATTATAATAAAACCTCCAGGTGTGCACTATTTGCCCACCAGATGACCCAATATGCTCAGTGATTGTAAAAATGGCACCTCTGCTGGCATTGTTGTTTGAGTCCAGTGAGATGTGTTGTGGGAGCAAATTGTTGGGGAACATATTTGATAGGGATGTAGTTGTTGCCACAGTTAATTGTCTGCAGTGACTTGTGGGGGAGAGAATTGACTGGACTGAATTGACATGTCCCCTCTGCTAGGAGGGTGTGCGAGCTCCAAGCCCTCTGCACAGATCCAGATTACATACTCTTTCATAGGGACAAGGTAGTCCTTAGGACAAACAGGAAATTCCTCCCAAAGGTTCTGCCAAAATTCCACCTAAACCAGTCAGTTTCCCTTCCTGTGCTCTTTACTGAGCAGTCCAGCACAGGGGAGCACAAACTCCACTGCCCTGACAAGAAGAGAACATTAAGTCACTACCTGAACCACACAAAGGTCCAGCATTACTCAACTTTTTGTCACCTATGATGAAGTGGAGAAAGGCAAACCAGGATCCAGGAGGACCAACTCTCGATGGCTGGTCTCCTGCATACAATTCTGTTATTAAAAAGCTGGCAAATTGTCCTCCAGAGGCCTTGGGGCATACTCTGCAAGGGTACCTCTGTTCCTCTTTCAGCAGCAAGGGGCATTCCCCTGCAAGAAAGTTGTAAAGCAGTTACCTGGAAAGCAATACACTCCTTCACAAAACATTACTGTCTGGATGTATAATTTAGGAGAGATGCCAGTTTTGGCACTGGTGTCTTGCAGAACCTTTTCTCTATATACTGTAGGTTCTGGTCCTAGTCTCCCAAGGTACTGCTACTGAGTCTACACTTTATGAATACATACTAATGGATTCCTGGGGTTAGAAGAAAAAAATTACTCAGGAGTCACATAATGTGCTCTGTGTGAGAGGCAGCTTCCCTCTCAGCTCCGTGAACCAAGACAATAAAACGCGGCTACAATTTTTTAAAATGCTTGTTTGTTTTCTTAAAACTCAACACTTTGTTAGTGTTTAGCAATGGGCAATAAATTTCAGCAAAAATGGACAGTCCAGAGCCTCAGAAGACAGACTTGTTTATTTATTTATTTGTTTTTGGTAACACCATGTGCTCAGGCACCCAAGTGCCACAAGCAGGGTTTTCCATTAGAATCACCACCAGATACTGTTGTCCACAAAGATCACGCTGAAAACTGGACAGATTCTTCAATGAATTAGCCATGATTAAACTTACCCTACTTGAGTCTTTAAAACAGCTCTTGAATCCCTCACCACATGGGTCAGACTCGAGACACAGAAGCACAGATCATCTCAATAAAGGACTAGCAAGAAAAAGAGACTACTGAGCTCAGGGAACTCCAGAAAAAAAGTGGTGAAACTGGAGGACAGATTTGAGGACCAGGAGGGGAGAAGTAGGTGAAATAACCTGGTCTTCATTGAAATACAAGAGAATGCTGAGGGCAACATGTTGGCTTTCATACAGAAATTCTTTCAAAAAGCTGCCAGGCCTTCTGAAACAGGGACAGTGTACACAATTGAGAGGGCTCACAGGTCTCTTCAATCACAGCCACCACATGGCAAAAAACCCAGAGCTATTATCCTAAGGTGCATAGAAACATAGACTTTGATGGCAGATAAGGACTGCTTGGGCCACATAGTCTGCCGATTTCCCTACCTACTGGATACACTGCAGATCCAAGTTTTACCAACAACCTACTTCCTCCTACCTCCCATTAGAATTGCCTTATGTCTGTCCCATGCATTCTTAAATGCCCCCACTGTTTTTGACCCCATAACCTCCTCAGGACGGTCGTTCTATGCATCCACTACCTTCTTCATGAAAAAATACTTCCTCACAATGCCCCTGAGCCATCCCCCTCTACCTTCAAATTGTGCCCCCTTGTTCTTGTACATCTCTTTTTCTGAAAGATGCTACTCTCTTGGACTTTATTGATTCCCTTGAAATGCTTGAAAGTTTCTATCATGTCCCCCCTCTCCTTCTTTTCCTCGAGGGTATACATATTAAGCTCCTCTAGTCTCTCTTCATATAAACAAATAGCATTTACAATGTATGCGGGCATACTGCTCCTTAAGTCACTTGTCATGGCCACACAGTATGCAAGTGGTGGCTGTGGGATTCAAACCCAGTTCTCCAAGTTTCCAGCTCAGTTCTCTTAACCACCACACTATACTGCCTCCCTTGCCTACTTTAATTTCCAGGAAAAGGTATATATTCAGAGCCAGGCACATAAACATGGCACCCTCTCTTGGAATGAGTCCCAATATTACATTTTTAGTGATGTCATCCCCACCATCTGGGATAAACAGCTGGCTTATAAAAACATCAAAAAGTCTCTCCATATGGCCCAGATTAAATATAGAATGCTGCATCCAGCCCATCTAATAGTGACTGCTGCCAAAGGGACTACTTGCCAACATGGACATCGCCCGAAGAGAACTATCAAAAATTCTCCCAGGCATTTTTCTAACTTAAACCTCCAAGACCAGACCCTAGGAGCCTGCTTCCAAGAAATGAATGAGTCACCAAGGACCAGCCAAGATCTCTGTTAATTTGTGTGGTGAGTGATATTCCTTTCCTTAAAGATGCCCCCTGGATGCTTTCCAAACTTATTTTCCCCTCCCACGACAGCAGATAGCTCATACTGCGTTCACCTGAGGGAGTGGGACATGAATTTATGTACATGCCTAATTTTCTTTTTCCTGACTGACTTTGGTGTGTGGGGCCACTGGCACGAGGGTGAAGGAGACAATATGGTGAACTATGACAGCAACTCTCCTTCTTCACCAAAATCCTCTGGTTTCTCACCACAGCTCATATCAGTTTGTGCAGTTGCAGACAGGAGCTAGCAGTTCAGTTCAATTTTATTGTTCTGCAAATATTCCATTATAAAAATACAAGACAAGGTAAAACAACATTTTAAAAATAATTAAAAATGTAAAAATTCATGCAGAAATATTTGCAAATTCATTGCAATAAGAAAGCGTCTTGAGCTTATTAGGATGACAGACAGTCCATATGGAATTAACTTTTGATTACAGATCCCAGTTTCTCATATACGCAGAGTATATCTGAATTGTCCTTCAGTGCTGTGATGTCAAGTAATTGTACCTTATATTACAATTGACTTCATAAGTGTAATGCAGCTAAAAGGTTTGCCAGTCTATGCAGTAGTTGTTCATCATGTGATGTATATAAAACAGTAATTAATTGAGAGGGAGGGAGGGAGACCAAGGGAACCTAGGGTCTGGCCCAGCCAATATTTTCACTATTTGGCATAAAGAGGGCATATTAGAGTCATGTGTTTGAGGTCATCTTCCACCCCTAAGCCACATGTACAAAACTGAGTCGTTACCTCTGGTCTTTTTTGGTGGAAGTGAATATAATTTGCTTTGTATAATTCAAGTCTATATCTTGTAATTAGCCTTCTCAACATAGAGTAACATATTGGTATCAAATATGGCTCAAGACTGTGTGTTTGTTTCATTTGCTTGTACCTGTGAAAACATTATTAATTATTTAGTTTCTCTAGATCTTTTGCCCTCACAACATCTCTCACCCTATTGTTAATAATCTCCTTTATTTGTATCATGGGATACAAAGCAGATTCCCCTAAAAGATGGACAAATCCAAGGGGAAATAGATGTTTCTTGATCTTAAGTATGGAAGGGAATGCAAATCCTCTGGTGGTAAATTTTATTTCTTCCTCTATACAGCATCTTGGTAGGGAAGTTTCTGGTAATTTTAAGAAGCCCATGAGAAATATACATTGCCTTTCTATGGCCAGTGTTTGTAGTGAATACTGGCCTAGTTCCATTCTTAAGACCTCGACAGATACTGATTGGTGAACCATTAAACTATTTCTGTATAGCTTATTCATTCTAATACTTTCAGATCTTCGGTGGCCCAGATCTCTGCTGTGTATAATATGCTAGAGTTTGCTTTGGCATTCACTACTTTTAAAAATCCATCTACAGAGCTTTTTCCTAACTTTGCATTGAATGTCCTGAGAGTGTTAGCAGTGGTTGTCATCTTGGCCCCGGTTGATTCAATGTGGCCCTTCCGTTTTAGGTTTTGGGTAAATCTGACTCCCAGGTAGTCATAAAACGTAATAGTTTCTATTTTGATCTTATCAATGAAAACTCTAGGGGCAGTTTTAGAACGGTTGCCAAATATTACCAGCTTGGTTTTGTTTCTAATAATTACTAACTGGCTCTTTTTACAGAGTTCTGAGAAATGATCTAGCTTTCATTGAAGACCAAGTTTGGATGTTGAAATAAGGACAATATTGTCCAACAGGAGCTGTCAAGCCTGTCATTCTTCCAGCTGTGAAGAACCCACCCCTGTCAATACTCCCCCAGCAACAAGTCTGCCAATCAGGAGGCATGTCTCTCTACTCAGTATGGCCTTACGCAACAGCTAACACCAGGGTTTTTGTGAAGGGAGGTTCGCAAGATTGCACAATTGAAAAGCTATACTACAAGGCAGCCACCCCATACAACCACCGAACATCGAGATCACTGCTGGACACAGAAGTGAGTTGATTTCTTTGACTCAGGCTGTATTCTCCTGCTCTTCGATCTCCCTAGACTTATAGCAGGTATGACTGGCACAGTGGCTAGGCCACAAGGGACTCTTCTGCCTAACCTCACTAGTCCCAATACTGATTGACTTTTCCACCTCCCCTCAGGACATTTAATTAGTGGGTGGACTCTGAACTTGTTGAACAAGGTGTGGCTGGACTTAATTTGTTACGGCTGTATTGCCTCTCTTGAGAATGGGGTGGGGGCTCCATTTCTGCAAATGTGCTACTTACTATGGTTATTGTCTATGTTTTGTTGCACAGGGGAATGGTCAATCCCAATGCTACAAGCTGTGTCCTGCTTGGAGGGGGGGGATTCACCACCACACACACACCTTACTCAGAAAAGGTTGTGTTGTTGAACATTTAAATTAAAACGGCTCATGGACAGAGGGGTACCCTCGTACGAGCCCTGAACAGATCTATCTTTCTGCACTTGCCCTTGCTTATCAGCTAGTCACCCATCCCCTAGAGGGCTAACAGCCGGCTCTAACAATGCCACCCTCTGACCTTTAGACAGTATATCCATTACTGTTTCAATCTGTACTATTAGTTGTGCTGTGTGTTATGAGTTCTTACTGTGTACAAGTGTTTCATGTTCATCCTATGCTGTATGTTACTATGGTTACCTTGACTGTGGTATTTAGGCTGATGATATACCCATATAATATGACACAGCTATCTAGGAGTACAGGGAAAACATCCTAATACTTATGGTATGCACAGCACTCAAACTGGTAGTCCATTCTGAGGAAAAACTCAGTGTCCTGCATATATGGTCATTCCCTGGGCCTTCTCAGTTCTCTGTCTCAAACAATGCCTGCCCCCTCGAATCCACAATGATGAATGTTGCATATAATTTAATCACATGTGAACATTAAGGAGGCACAGACAAAAGAGAAAAGGCACCAGGTGCTCAGACATCAGAAGACTACAGGGCCCAAAACTGCATTCTTATAGGAGACCCATACCTTAACAGCTCAGCGTAACCTGTGGTACAGGGAATGGGTGGGCCAAGTTTATGTGGCTGGGAATGATAACAAGAAGGCAGGTACTGCAATCATAATTCATCAATGGGTATGTACCAGTCCAGCTTTCAGAGCAGATTATAGACCCTGCAGGCAGGTATGCTATTATCAAGGGGATGCTTGAAAGATCTGAACTGGTTCTAGCCTCCGTCTACGGCCCAGGTGTTTACTACCATAATGGCAGAACTAGCTAATTTCACTGCCCTACTTATGATCCTGGCTGGCAGATGGAATGTGGTCCAGGACACAACACTGGATAGAACTGGGTCACGATGGGGGTAGGGCCTATCATCCAACCAATGTACCAACAGGGAACATCAGGACTCTTTAGGGCTAGCAGAATCATGGCGTGTGTTACACCTGGGAGAAATAGAATACACCTTCTGGGCACCAGTGCATGACACCTCATCCAGACTGGACTCTTTTGTTTTTTTATCAGCTAGGATATCCTCAGAATGACTACTCAATGTTAAATACTTTCTAAAGTACCTTCTGAGCATGCCCTTGTGAAACTATCCTACCTACCTCCAGGCCAGGCTGACAAAGATAGGGTGTGGGGAATAAAATATAATAAAAATAAAATAAAATATAATAACACCCTGCTTAAAGATCCCAACAGCACTGAAAAAAAAAATCAAGGAATTCACTGAACACTTCTACCTAGAAAATACGGGTTCAGTTGATAACTGTGCACATTTGTGGGGTGCATTTAAATGCACATTAAGTGGGGACTAATCAGGCTAGCAACAGCTAAGAAAAAGAAAAGGGAACATGAGTGTTACATTACTGCAAGAAATCAGGGAAAGAGAAAGGAAAGATTCTCATTTTGTGACACCTGAGGACTGGTTGAAACTAAATTCGGTCAGAGCCAGGTATGGGGAGCTGCTAAGGGAGCCGCCCGAATTTGCCATTTTTAGAGCTAAAACTAAAAATGTTAATCAAGGAGAGAAGGCTGGGAAGTTGCTTGCCCTAAGACTCAAATAACTAGAAATGGCCTGAACAATAAAAGGCATTTAGTTATTACATAATGCCCAGCTGATTACAAACCCAAGAGAAACTGTATCAGCCTTTGTAGCCTTCTACCAGGATCTATACTCTGAGGAGCCCCCAGCAGCAGAGGCTGCTCTCTACTAGTTCCTTGCATCAGCCAACCTCCCCAGACTTGCACCTGAGGAACTGGAGAAACTGAGGGTGAGGGTAACAAAACGTGAAGTGATGCGATGGAGGCTATCTCCAGTCAACACCAGACAAAGCCCCGGGCTCTGATAGGTTCTCCCCCAACTTGTATAAAGCAGTGGTGCATGAATTATCGGACCCGTTTGTTACTTTATTTAACTCTGCTAAGGAGAACAACCACCTATATCCCACCCAGCAATGAGCCATTGTAACACTACTACCCAAACCAAGTAAAGATCCCAAAATACGGCCCAGTTTCAGACCAGTTTCTCTTTTAAACAGAGATGTCAAGTTTCTGGTGAACATACTGGTATCCCAGGTAGATGCATGCAGTGTAGGACTCTGGTAGGGCCCAAGCATGTGAGATTCATGCAGGGAAGACTCTCTACAGACTATCTCAGTAAACTGGAGTACCTTATTTCCATGTCTAGGAACTCCAAACAACCCACAATTCTGATGTCCCTGAATGCAGAAAAGGCTTTTGATAGGGTGTCCTGGCCCTTCTTGTACCTGACATTGGAATACTTTGGCTTCCCCAGCTCCTTCATTGCCCGGATACAACTTCTCTATTAACATCCCTATGCAACAATTACATGTAGTGGGATATGCTTGCACCCTTTAACTTGCAAAAAGGTTGAGAGATCAGGGATGTCCCTTATCCCCTTACCTCTTTATCCTGTACGGGGAATCCCTAATCAGAAGGCTCCCATTAGAAGAGAAACTTAAAGGGGTTAAAGTTGGGAACAACAGGTATAACATTTTCATAATATTCTTCTGCACCTGGAGGACCCATTCCAATCGGTCCCAGATGCAATTAACCTTTACAGGAATTCAGCCAGCTCTCAGGTTACAAACTCAGTTTAGACAAAACCTGTATAATGCCTCTTAATCATTTAACTAACAAAGAACAAGTGACGAGATGGGGGGCACACGGAATTCAGAAACAATCATGTACCTGGGGATTCAGATTACCAGGAGCAACGACCAGCCCGGTGGCACTGAGGGTTGAGGTGCTGAGCGCCTTACCTCACGCTGCACCAGTGGCCTGGGTTCGGAAATGACCTCGGCTCATCAGGGTGCTGGCATGGGGGGGGGCAGGACTGAGCGAGCCGTCAGGATGCTCTCCTCTCCGGAGGGGGGGGGTCAGTTGTCACCCTCCCATAGTTCCATCCCCACCAGGTGGAGGTCTGGTGGGGTAATGTAGGTGGGCGGAGTGGCAGTACAGGTGGGTGGAAGGCTAAGCTGGCTTGTGTGTTGACGTGCTCTCCACACAACGCACGCTGTGTGCCAGGCCCTGGGGAACACCGGAAAACTCTAGAAAGTCTATATATATATATATATATATATATATATGGATTACTAGGAGCAAAATGGTTGTATTTCCAAATATCTTGAAACACTCCTGCACCAAATCAAGCAAGACTTAACCAGGGGGCTAGCCCTCACCCCATAGGCCTGCATCAATATCATTAAAAAAATACCCTGCAAAGGTTGCTCTCTCCCATGGGCATGGTATGTTCTGTAGTACCCAGTTTCTGGTTTACCAAATTTAAAACCATTCTGTCCTTCTTTCTCTGGAACAATTAAAGACACCGCAGATCTCATCATGAGCTAACACCTTCCAGGGAGCATGGAGGACTCTAACACCCAGATTTCAGGCTCTACTATCTGGTTATGCACACTGGGAAGTTTCAGTGGTGGACGGGGACAAATACACAAGAAAAGGTAAATCACTATACTCGCTAAAGGAGGCAGGTGGAAGTCGATCTATGCCAATAAGCTAAAATTAACATTAGAGCCATATTATATATCCCTTACAGTAGACTACCTCCATTGTTGAAACAGACTCCCATGGGGTCATCTGTACTAGTCAGCAGACAACTACATAAACTCTTGGGTACCAAGTCCTTGATCAACCCAGACCAGCCTCTCACTGGCAACCCTAATTTTAAAATCCCAAATAAGCCCATACCAGGAAACTTCCAAACCCAGTGCAGTTAACCCACCTGAGTCAAATATTGGAGGGTAACAATTTGATCTCTCTATGCTACTTTAAATGCAAAACTCCTAACGTACAGATACCTGTTTTCCATGTTTACAATTGCAACACATGCTAGCAACTGCTTTGGGTCCCAGGCCGTGGACCTTTCTATACCTGGCAGTGTGGGAGGAACCATTATGAAGTGTCAGTGGCTCAGCAGGTAGCACACTCATCTCTGAGGCTGGGAGATCAGTAGGCTGTGGGTTCCATCCCCGCACCCGACCCTTGGGTTTATATCACAATACCGACACTGCTGTGCAGCATGAGGGTAGGAAGCTGCACTCCTGAGGTGCCATCTTTCGGATGAGACATTAAACCGAGGTCCCATCTGCCTGTTCTTTTGGTAGTTCAGGTGGATGTTAAAGATCCCATGGCACTTCTTGACCAGAGTAGGGGAATTTTTATTTTGACAAAAGACATAACAAATCTAAAGTATTAACTTCCAAAATTAATCATACATCCTTTTGTTTAAACATAACACATACTCTGCAAATGATAAATTGATCCTAATCCAATTACAACAAAAAGCACAAGCAAAAACTAACAGTGTACATAGGACATATTCATTTAATTCAGCCATGCAATACATCTACACAAAACATCTGCCCAGCTTTTAGATAATTTTCTGTAGTCCATCCTTTTAACCTGCATGAGCTCTTTCTCCAGGGTCACTGCAAAGGAAACTGGAGCTGTATTCAGTTGTGTTAGAAACTGACATCTGACTTGCCAGAGATACAATTTATGGCATGCGAAAATAACATTTAATGTACTAGGGTGAAAAATCTTTAAGTATCCTGAATAATCACCCAAAATTAAATTCTCACAAGTGAGGGAATTCAAATATGACCATTGCCATTTAAGTGCCAGATACGCCACTGATGTTTGAGTGGAAGGACAATTTAAGAAGAAATGGGATTGCGTTTCCTCAATTTGAAAAAACTCTGCCCTAGGACATACTGTCTCCTCAAAGCTTTATGCTTCATATTACCTCTAACACCTACCCTCCCATAACAGCACAACCATAACACATCCCAGGTTTTAACAGGTCTCCGTTTATCATTCAATAGTGTCAAGGCCGTGGGGTATCTCGAAGGTAGGCAAAGTGGAAAAACCGTCTGTCCCACAAACTGGGATGACACGGTTAACCAGTACAACGACTTCCGTGTAGATGTCAACAGTGCTGTCTTGTCAATCTTCCATTGTCGGACCTTTTTCAATGATGAAACCACATATTCAGACACTTCACATTGCTACAATATTTTGGGGGGTTCCAACACCCACTTCTCAAAATAATTATGTAAACTGAACCATGTCCATTTCTGCCATGGGTTCACAACCCCATTCCATCCTAATTTTAATGTAGAAAGGAAAAAAAAGAATGAAAAAACACCACTGGGTTCATCATGCCTAACCCCCCAACAACTGATAAATACATATATTCCCATTTCGCTGGATTAAGTCTACTGCCCCACAACATCTGAAAAATCAGCTATATAAATGCAATTAATAACAAATGGGGGGATAAATAAAACTCAAATATGTAAAAACAGGAAACAAAAAGCGCTTAATAGTTACTATTCTT
The DNA here is from genome assembly GCA_016271365.2 of Neoceratodus forsteri. Classification (NCBI taxonomy): domain Eukaryota; kingdom Metazoa; phylum Chordata; order Ceratodontiformes; family Ceratodontidae; genus Neoceratodus; species Neoceratodus forsteri. The sequence continues at coordinate 47,420,777 of CM028136.1, read as the reverse complement.
TTTCGTTTTGAAAACTTCCAGGATTTCCAAATTTGGACTTTCTGCTCACATACATTTAATTTTGCTTCCCAGTTCCTAATTTGAAGATACCCATCTCCAAATAATAAACCTAAAATAGAAACAGAATAAGAAATTAGGGGAATTTCCGCAACCGTAGCCACCCGCTGATCATCCAAATTCCCTATCCTAATGGTCTGACTTTTTTTCCTTATTAATTACAGCCTTGGCTACCCGAGAAAACCAATGTAATTCTTCCAAGACCTCATTACCATCTTCGACAGAGGGAATGAAAAAACACAAGTCATTGGCATAAGCTGCTATCTTTTGTTTCTCTAGCTCTGTATGAGGAGACAACCCCACAATCCTTTGATTATTAATGACCTGTCTTACTAATGGATCCAGTGCATAAGTATAGAGCAAAGGGCTAACCGGGCACCCTTGTCTAATCCCTATTCTCATTTCTACTGCATCCCCCATTAAACTATTAACATAGGGCATAATCGTGGCTTTAAAATACATAGCCTTTAACCATATCAACATATTTTGTGTTATCCCATACAAAGACAAAATTAAATAAATATTCACGAAACACTTTATCAAAGGCCTCTGCTTGATCAATTGACAAAAGAAAACCTCTTAATTTGTTTTGTCGACCATACTCAAAAATATCCCAAATCAATGCCAGATTAGCAGTTATATTCCTCCCCGGAATTGCACAAGTCTGAGAAGCACGTATTAAGTGAGCACTTACTTTCTGTAATCGAAAACATAGCACTTTAGGTAATATTTTATAATCAGTAGTAAGCAAACTGATGGGTCTCCAATTTTCTAATGATTATCTGGAACCTTTTTTATATAGAAAAATCATAATGGCTGCACCCAAACTGGTAGCTGCTTCAGAATATAATAAAATATCATTGAATAAGACCTGTAATACCTGCGAAAAGAAAACATTAAGTTTTTTATAAAGAGCATCAGACAACCCATCAGGCCCAGGTGATGCCCAATCCTTCAAGGCCTTGATAGCTAATACAACCTCCTCAGTCTGAATTGGAACATTAAGATAATCTATTTGGGACTCTGTCAAAAGTGGGGGTCTATGGGTCATGTAGTCCAAGATATTTCCATCAGGAAGGAATGGGGTACCAAACACCACCTGGAAATGTCTATGGACCGAAAGCAAGATATCCATATCCAGTGTGTAAATCTTGCCCTCACAATCACGCAGTTCAGTCATTAACGTGGCATCCTGACGCTGTTTGCAAGCTGCAAATGGATCAGCCGAAAGTTGAGTCTCAGTCCCATATTTCAGCTCTGCCTCCAGAGAGACAGCCCTGTCATATTGGAACTGAAATATCCTACTCTACAGTTGTGCAATATTTGTAGCATACTGAGTTCTGTGATCATGTGACATGGACAGATATTTATAAACTTATTTCTATTTTCCAAGTATTGCAGATAATCTTGAGAAGATTTGTTGTACCCAATACCTGTAAGTAGATTTTTCACATCTAATTTCATATCACTCCACCAGCCCCACTTATTAGGATATAAACAAATAACTGATTTCCGAATCTGAAACAACATCTCTAACTCTTGTATCACATTTTCCTGTACTAAAACAGAAATGTTCATTCGCCACCTTTTTGGACTGGATAACAGATGTGGCAGAATCCTACCTAAATACAGGTGACATGTTAGCAGCAAATGATCTGAAAATTCACATGGCAGCAACTGAAATGACTGAGGTGACAATAATCTGGAACAAAATATATAATCAATTCTGGTGGCAAATCTATGTCTAAAATGAGTAAACCCAGCTTCCTTTGAAAGGGATCTATAAGCATCAGTAAGGTTAGCCTGATGTATGATGGCTCACAATGCATTTGAATCACAATAGACCTTTCTTTGTAAAGCAGTACGAGATTTAAAATCTAACCCACAATTCATGTCTCCTGCCCAAATAACGTGTCATTGTAAATAAAAAAGGTTTAATCATGTCAAATAGTTCCACTCACTTAGCCTTAGTCTGTGGTGCATATGTGTTTATAAGTCTCAGAGAAAGGTGTTTAAAAGAACAGTCCAACAGAAATGCCCTCCCGGGAATAAGATCCACCAATCTATGTAACTGAAAATCAGGTCCCCTCACCAAAAATCCAACCCCATCAACTGTGTCAGTGCCAAAAGACCAAAAAGAGGGACCCCATACCCATCCTCTCCTAGCCTGATCAGTAGCAAAGAGAGAGATTTCAGTCTGGTTTCCTGTAAGAAAATTATGTCATATGACACATTTTGAAAGTATGACAAGGCTATCAACCTCTTTTTGTAGTTGAGCATACTACATACGTTGAGGGAAGCTATGTGTAGTGTCGACATAAAACAAAAAGAGTGAAACAAATTCATCCTGGATCTCCTGTTTTAAGACTGGACTTCCTTTTTTTTTTTCCTTTCTTTTTTCCAGACACTGGTATGGCTGGTGAGTGTTTCTGCTCCATATCAGAAACCATTCCTGACCAAGAAGAGACATGTGAGTCTAAATCAGATTCCCCTTCCAGTTGTAGCACTTGAAAGGGGTTGGGAAAGACAATGGAAGGAACTGAGACTTGTGCCTTCAAGGGTGATCTAGTTACTCTATGAGATTTTGGTGGTTGAAAAGTAATGGGAGGGGGCATCTCTGTAGGCTCTGACATTTGAGTAAGGGGGGGGGCAGCACCCTGAGCTGGCTGCACTCTATCTGTCTCTACAATAGGAGTCTCGGGCTGGATTACCACATGAGGCTCTATCTGGAGAACTTTCCCGGGACAGGAGGACATGCCTGCTGAGGTTCAGGCCTAATCTCTGTGGTCTACTCAGAAGGTGGGCCCTGAGCCACGTGAACTAAGATCTCCTGGTCTAACCCATCAGTTCTATTCTGCCCTGCCCATGGACACTGATGATATGCATGGCCTGCTTCCTCGCACAAATTGCATTTAAACACATTGGAACAGGCCATGCTGACGTGGCCAAATTCTCCACATAACGCACACCTCATTTTATCGCAAGTACTGCTCAAATGAGTTGGCAAGCCACACTTGTAGCAGGCTCTTGGCTGCCCTGTGTAAAAACAACCCCCCCCCCGTCCCTTCCCACCAAAAAAAACTGTTAGGAATGTGATGCATGATCAAATTTGATTGCAACAACTTTAATCGAAACTGCCATCCCCAGTCCATAGACCAATGGTATCCAACACCGGTTCAGACTGCCCCAAAACCATGCACCGTTTCTGCAACAACAAAAAAATGTCATTGACATTAACCCCTCATTGCAAAACATCACAGTAATAGTTTTCAGTAAAGGTTTTGTCAGGGGAATAGCCATAAAGGGAGCACACAATAGAGTGGATTTCATAAGATTAAACTTAGACCAAAACCTGTCTAATCCTGAATGTTGATGAAAACTGATGTCATAAGTATCCTCCCCGAGACATGAATCAGTGCATATATCTCTGAGGGATGGAAAAGCATAGAATCTAGCAGTAGTTTTTGAGCTACAGATAGCTGATCAGGATGGTCCTGCATACCCCTTGATATTGCAAATGAACAGCATTTTTCCTAGGAGCCTGAGTTAGTTTATTCTGAAATAATTCAGAAAATGTAGGTCTAGGTGGTGGTCTCAAAGGAGATTGATCCGCAGCCCTTTGTGGAGAAGGGGGGGACTCCTCCTCTGATAGAAGAGGAATATCCATATTTTGAGAGGGAGCCCTTGACTTAGCTTGAGTAGCCTGGGGAGGACCCCTAGGTTCTTGCAAATCTGATGAATCAACAGGCCCATGAGAAGTAGCCCTTAAAAAGGGCTGTACACAAGGGCCAATCCCCACCTCAGTCTTATCCTGAGTATGAGGGGCTAAAGCCTCAAAATGTGTCGATTGTCCTACCTGCTCCGCCTCCACAGCTTATGGTGAAGCCAGATTAGTTGCATCAGTATGCTCTAAAGATGCCGCTAACACTTCGTTTAATGTCACTCCTGTTTTTGAGGGCTCTCCGTCCTGATTTCTCCCATCTCCATCGCTTGTTCCACGTCCTCGGAATCGTCAAAAATTATCCATAGAGAAACAGTCAGCCAATGACCATCTGGCCCCTGTTCCCATCCCACATTACCCAGTGCTTTTTCAGGAGACCAAGTATCAAAATCAATCGGTCCATCCATCTCATCCTGCGATGGATGGTCATGGAACCAACTCGGCAGAAGGCAATACTGGACCTTGTGCTCACAAACAGGGACAGTGTGATGGGGGTAACAGTGGGGGAGCACCTGGGTAACAGTGACCACCAGTCATTGTGGTTTGAAATCACAGAAAGAGCAGAACCAAACCACACAAAAACACGTATCCTGGATTTTAGGGGAGCAGACTTTGGGAAAATGGGGAGATGCTTGAAAGAGGCATTAAGGAATGGGACAGGAATCAGGGACTGAGGAACAGTGCAGTATTTAAAATGGGGATTATAAGAACAACAGAATTATGCATTAAGCAGGTTAGCAAGAGGAAAAGAAAGAGGAGACCATTATGGTTTTCCAAAGAGGTAGCAAAGAAAGTGAAAGCCAAAAAGACTGCATTCAGGCAATACAAAAAGACACAGGCAGAAGGGATAGGAGAAGTACCAGGAGAAACAAAGGAGGCAGAAGTCAGTAAGGAAGCCAAAGCTCAGACAGAAGAACACATTGCAAAATCAGTGGTTAAAGGGGACAAAACCTTTACAGGTACATAAGTGAAAAAGAAGGACAAAGGAGGGATAGTTAGACTGAAGGGGAGGATGGGAGCAGCGTGGAGGATGACAGCAGTAAAGCTGACATATTGAACAGGTATTTCTGCTCAGTCTTTACTAAGGAAGAGGGGGTAATGGGTCTGAAGGAGTACAGGGGTGAGAATGGTGCAGAAATGGACACAAGTCCCTTTACAAGAAAGGGTCCTGAAGGAACTGGAAGTACAGAGTTGACAAAGCAATGGGGCCAGATGGGTGCACCCCAGGGTCCTTAAAGAACTAAGAGAGGTGGTGGCTGAACCTCTGGCTATCCTGTTCAGCCAATCACTGGAAACAGGGAGGTACCCAAAGACTGGAGGACAGCAGATGTAGTCCCTATACAAAAGTGGGAACAAAGAGGAAGCAGGGAACTACAGACCAGTCAGCCCTCACCTCGGTAGTGGAAAGATCATGGAAGCACTACTGAAGGAGAGATTGGTGAACATGTGGTTGTCAATGGACTACAGGACCCAAGGCAGCATGGTTTCACCAGGGGAGGTCATGTCAGACCAACCTCATTGAATTTTTGACTGGGTGACTAGGGAGGTGGATCAGGGAGGGCAGTGGACATGGCCTATCTGGACTTCAGCAAGGCCTTTGACACTGTGCCACATAGAAGACTATTACACAAACTGGGAATATGGGTGTGGGCAGGACAGTAGTGTGGTGGGTAGGTAACTGGCTGGGTGGCAGGACACAGAGGGTGGTGGTAAATGGCTGTCACTCCACAGAGGGAAGAGTGACCAGTGGGCACCTAGGGACTCAGTGCTGGACCGGTCCTATTCAACATCTTCATCAGTGACATTGCACAGGATATAGAAGGCAGAATTTCACTGTTCGCTGATGACACAAAGCTCTGTAACAGAGTAGACACACCAGAGGGTGTAGACAGAATGAGAAGGGACCTGCAGAAACTTGAAGAATGGTCAAGGGTTTGGCAGTTGAAATTCAATACAAAGAAGTGCAAGATAATGCATATGGGGCACAAAAACCCTGGCACAATATATCAGTTGGGGGGTGAGAATATAGCATGCACCAAGCAGGAAAGGGATCTTGGGGTTGTCATCTCTGATGACCTCAAGGTAGGGAAACACTGTGACAAGGCATCAGGTAAGCAAATAGGATGCTGGGATGTATAGGCAGGGGTATCACCAGCAGGAAAAGGGAGGTCATAATTCCGCTATAGAAGACACTAGTGAGGCCCCACCTGAGTACAGTGTACAGTTCTGGAGACCATACCACGTAAGGACATAGACAGGGTAGAGAAGGTTCAGAGGAGGGCAACAAAGATGGTGCATGGGTTGCATCACAATCCTATGAAGACAGGTTGAAGGAACTGAACATGTACTCCCTGGAGGAGAGGAGGGAGAGGGGATATGATAGAGACATACAAGTATCTTACAGGAGGAACAGGGTGCAGGAAAACACTATTTTTAAGCGAAAAAGATGTTTCAGGACTAGAGGGCATGGGATGAAGTTGGAGGGAGGACGATTCAGAGGAAACTTGAGAAAGAATTTCTTCACAGAACGAGTGGTGGACAAGTGGAACACCCTGCCAGAGGAAGTGGTGGGGGCTGAAACAATCACGGGATTTAAGAATGCATGGGATAGACATAAAGGAATTCTAGAGGTCAGGGGTAAGGGGAAATAGACTTCTAGGAAAACAAACTGAACTTACAAGCTCAAATGGGCAGACTAGGTGGGCCATAGGCCCTTATCTGCCGACACTGTCTATGTATCTATGTATCTATGATGCCTGAACACCGTTATGATCCAATCACCTCTCCCTGAAATCTTCGGTAGCCGAGACCAGAGCCAAAACTTCTTCACACTGCTTCAGAGCTCCATCTACTCCAGGAACTTCAGCTTAGAAACATAGAAACATAGAATCTGATGGCAGATAAGTACTGCTTGGCTCACCCAGTCTGCCCATTTCCCTACCTGATGGATAAGCTGCAGATGCTAGTTAATCAACAGCTTACTTCCTCCTGCCCCCCACTAGAATTGCCTTATGCCTGTCCCATGCATTCTTGAATTTTCCCACTGTTCCTGACTCCACAACCTCCTCAGGAAGGCTGTTCCATGCATCCACAACTCTCTCTGTGAAAAAATACTTTCTAACATTCCTCTGAGCTGTCACCCCTCTTTCTTCAAATTGTGCCCCCTTGTTCTTGCACATCTCTTCTTCTGAAAGATACTACCCTCTTGTACCTTGTTAATTCCCTTGAGATACTTGAAAGTTTCTATCATGTCCCCCCTCTCCCTCCTTTCCTCAAGGGTATACATGTTAAGCTGCTTTAGTCTCTCCTTTTATGTCTTCTGGTGCAGACCTTGCACCATTTTGGTTGTCCTCCTCTGAACAGCCTCCACTCTGTCTATGCCTTTGCGGAGATGGGGTCTCCAGAACTGCACGCAGTACTCCAGATGGGGTCTCACTAACTGTCTGTATAGAGGGATAACAACTTCCTGCTTGCACCACATCCATCTCTGCTAAAGTCACCTCTGGAACCAGTGGATCCGAAACTTTCTCCAGCAAAGGTACTCCTCCAAATTCACATTTGTCAGCTGATTCCATCCGCAGAGAACCACAGGGCTCACTCACAACTGAAGTCGCAGTTACTCCACTAAGTGCAGCCTCTGTAGCCACAACCCCTTTGGACACATTTAGTTCATTACCAGAAAGACTGTTAGTTACCATAGCCAAGTGATAGTTCTCCTCCAACTCCATCTCAGAGTCTGTTGACACCATCTTGAACATGGGTTCTCCAACAGGTGAGTAGGGGAAATTTTATTACAGCAAATAATATGTACAATATTGGAACAGCAAACAATACAGTTTCAATACTCACAACACATAGCTTACACAAACATCAGAAACAATACAAATTACATACACCCTTACATAATACATACATAAATCAAAGAAAATATCAGAAAACAAGTTTCTATGCATTTGGATAATGCCAAAAGAAAAACATAAAATCTACATAAAATCAACATTACCAAAACCACGACAATAATACTAAAGACATCACGATATCTTCAGTAAAGGACACTTCTGAGAACTGGAGTCCTTTATGGGCTACATTATTTCCCACACCCATGTGAATAAAGCACACAGCACTACACACCCCACCACTTCACCCATTGTGTTACAAAATAAACCAGTTCTGACAGATTTCCGGAAGTTCATAGTCCATATACTGTAGTGGAACATCCTTCCATCGCTTTTTCCACTGTTCCCAAGACATCTTCTCTTTGTCAAAGTTTGCATGAATAACAATTTCTTTTTCAATCATGCATACCAGAATCTGTGGGGAAACGTATTTTTGTTGCAGAACAAATTTGCATCGAACCTGCCACATCAAAAACTTTATAATAGTAAAAATCAATTGTATCATTCTGGCATCAATTTGCAAGGTAAGCCATGCAGTCCCTGTAACAAGATTCACATATATCATTTTTGTCCATCCCACCCCACCCCATTTGTGATCCAAATTAATCCAAAGGTCCACAGCATAGGGACAGTGAATAAAAAAAATGCTCTTGTGATTCAATCTGATTCTGACAATACTCCCTGGGGCAATATCTCTCCTCAAGGCATTTATGTCTGTCATTACCCTTAACCCCAAGTTGACCATGCATACACAGCCATAGTACATCCCACATCTGCGGTGGAGTTCTTTTATCAATTAAATAAGACTCTACTAATGGATGATCTTCACAGCACAGTGAAGGATATGCTACTGGTGTCTAATAAGACCCTTCTTGAATAGTTAAATGCAGCATCTTCCTGTTTGGGACAGAGAGCTGTGCTTTAGTCAGTTTCCAGTGTCGTATTTTGTCTAACCCATGTACCACAAATTGAGGCCAAATCTCTCGCTTTCGTGTGCTTAGCAGACCCTGTGCCCACAACTGTAACAGTGGTGCCACCCAAAGGGCCGCCACCCGTTTCCACCCTCTCTCACCAGGATGAAGAAAAACTGATATTATATTAAATAAAAATAGGCTATGTAAATAACTAATAGGGTTCAGCATCTGTAAACCACCTTCCTTGATGTTCCTATCCAAGATTTCCCTCTTAATGGGTTCAAACGACTTCCCCAAAGTAATTGAAATGTCTGGCTCAAAATGGTGACATCCATTGAACTCGGGGGAGGAAATATCGCCCCCACATATGTTAACAGGGGCAAAAAAAAGTCTTAATAATTGATACACGTTTCATTTTTGTTTGTTGCCAATTTTTCCACTGATTAACCTTCTCAGCACTATTCTCCAAAACCTTTCCCCAATTCACCCTTGCCATGTCTCCTGACCCAAATATAATACCCAAAATCGTAATACAGTCAGTTGACATACGAATATTTTGTATTTCTCTCAAGGGAGGAGTACTGGGACTCAAAATACACCCACAACATTTATTAATATTCAAAACTGATGCTGTAAGTTGTGAAAAATGCTGAACCACCCCTAATGCACATTCTACTGAGTCCTTATCCTCTACCAGGAGACAGACGTCATCTGTATAAGCTAGCGTTTTTACCATTGTCAATACCCCTGGAATATGAATGACTCTAATCTCGGTCTTATGTCCAATCAAACAGAGCACTGGATCTAAACTAAAAATATTCAGTATTGGGCTCATGGGACATCCTTGTTGGACTTCTAGAGCAATTTTCACAGGTCTGCCCACATGTCCATTTATTAAGGGTCCCCCAAAACCACTCACCGTTGTTTCAACCAGTAAGTCACATCATGCACAGCTACCCCCTTGTTTCAAAACAAAACTGTTACTTGTTTAATGGCAGGTTTTGTGAGTGGGGTAACACGAAAAGGAATCTATAACGCAGGGTGCTTTTTTTTATCATATGACGTCCAAAACCGATCAAGATCTGCAGGGGATTTAAAGCTTACATCATAGACAGTATCACCTGTAGCATGTATTAATGCATATATTTCATTCGAGAAAAATCTCAAAGAATCTTTTATCAATGTTTTACCAATATATACTCTATCAGGAGGAAGAGGCAAACCCCCAATGTATTGTATCCATACTGCATTTTTCCTCTGGGCTGGGATATTACTGGAAAAAAAAGACTCCCGATTCCTAAACTGTTTCCATAGCAGAGCTGGCTGTACCCCCCTTTTTTCTGTAAGATAGGGTGTTCCGTATCCATATGTTCCCCCCATGTACCTCTGACCTGGGCAGGGAGCACCTCACTAGATTCTACATTGCTATGAACAGTAAGGAAAAAATTATTAGGAGCTGCTTTTACACAGCCTGAACTGAAGGACAGGGATCAGCCTGTTGTACCTCCACAGGGGAATCCTCTATCAGGTTCCTTTTTACCGTGGTGTCCATAAGGTCAGAAACCCACCCCCCCAAACCTCCATTTTTTTCCAGCCAACTCCACAGTCCAACCAGTTGACCTATGCTCAGCCAAAGCATCACCATTTCCATCCCCTAGGCCACTTGTCTGCACACTCGCTGGTGGCATCTTTAAGCTAGCATTATTTTTACATATTGTCGATACTGTCTCTGTACTTGCATCGGGTACAATTTCCTCTGCCGGATTGATAGATTTACAGGTATTACTTACTGTGATCACATCATGAGAGTCCATTACAGTTGCGGATTCCACTGTATTCAGTGACGACTCTGCAGCCTGGCAGGACAGTGAGTCATCATTCTGTAACAGGATCGGAGCCTCACTCCGTGGCGGAACAGCAATACACAGCACAGCCGAGCTCGGGCTTCCACTCTCATTCTCAATTCTAGTATCAGGAGCAGGAACATTGCCTCTTGAGCTTTTACCATGGCCTGGGATTGAAAAAAACAATAATAAACACTGTTGCTGTTCCCCACGTAACGCCTGTATAAAATCTATCTCTTGCTGCAAGCCTGCAGCACAGAAATCCGTGTATCCAGTCGGTTCTAGGGCTCCATATTCCACACTTATGCCTTCCATTCATGAGACATTTCCTCCGGCCTTATCTCCTGTGCTGGACCTACAGAGAGGGAGACCTGCTCTCCTTTAGGGCTACCAGTCTCCATTGCCAGATCAGCACTTCCTCTTTGATCTGGCTCCCCTGGTGCAAGAGTAGGGGAATTTCCCCAGTGCCCTGGCCAAATATCCCCCCATTCACTAAAATACCACCAACAGCTTAATCTGGTTCAAAGTCAGTTGGCATTCATCTGTACCCCCCCCCCCCGGCCCCCGGTGCCTGAAAATAGGCAGAATTTGTCTAGTGCAGTTACCCGTCAACAAAACTAAATTAAATAAAAATAAAATAAATTAGCACTAACCATCCAGAGACACTCCATATCTATAATATATAAAAAAAAACTTTTCAAGCTAGCTGGCCCACTGGTGTGCAGGGCAAAGGCACTGAACGTCTGACCTCCTGTCACACTAGCGACCCACGTTCAGGAATGAGCTTGGGTTGCCAGAGGTCAGATGAGGTGGAGGGCTGGGAGAGGATCAACAGCCAACTGGCAACTCTCTTCTCCCCATTTGGGTGACTGGCCATCTTGGCTCTTGGCTCCCGCCAGGTGGAGACCTGGTGGTAGCTCATGGGAGCTCTGGGAGGCAGACTTAAGTCAGGCATGGGGGAGGGAGCCGCAGTCCCAGGATGCATGTGCACTTCCACGTGCATGCACCACCCAATAATACAATGGTGGTGGGAGAGGTACAGGAGAAAATCAGAGGAAAAAGGCACAGTGAGGGTGTATGACTCCCACACACCAAACCTCCGCCCGCCACTTCACTAGAGATGCCTGTGGTGACTACTGTATTGAGACTTCGGGGGCAGGATGGCCCACCCCTCCTGACCCCACCATGGAGGAAAATCCATTGGGGTACTGAGCCACCAGGTAAGACCTGGGAGATGCTGGACAGTTGTGGGGCCGGGGTGGAGCCTGGCAGAAGGGAGCCTAACTCTATCATGGCCACGGAGGAAAAACAGATTATTAAAAAAAAAATCTGCTCAAGCTAACTACCCCAAAAGATTGGGATAAGTGCCATTACTGGCAAAGTGAGTTCTTAGAACTAGCAGATCCATCTATCAGGATTCAGACTTATGCACTACAAAGTGGCCCACAACATGTACTATACACCAGTAAAACTCCAGAAAATGGGCCACTTGCTGTCCGAGAACTACACTAGATGCAAACAGGACAAAGGTACCTTAGAGCGTGTACTCTGGGATGGCCCTATGGCTAAGCCCCTTTGGGATGACATCTAACGGCACTTAGACTCGCTGTTCAGGTTAGACATGGCTTTCACTCCACAAATCTGCCTTCTTGGCTTAAGCTTGGACCAAGTGATGGAGACCAGAAAGTATTATACTGTATCATTCTTATCTCAGTCATAGCTAAGAAATTAATTTAAAAACACTGGCTGGAAGACGTTTTCCCTACCCACCATAAATAGCACAATGTGATGTTAGAAGCCCTCACGGTAGAGAAAAAAAATATTAGCTATGTGCACAAGGGTCTGTCAGAAGGGGTGGGAGACTCGTGATGTTTTTCTGCTTGCCAGTTGATCAGTGGTATAAAAAATGTGTTACTAGACAGCTATTGGCCTGTAATGTTGTAATAATACTCTGTCTTCTAGTTACATACTTCAACAAATCTTTATCATCACAAGCAGCCTCGGCCACTCCCTGAATGTTGATGGGAGGGCTGGGCACAGTCTATATTGTTTGTTTGTATTGTTCTTTATGTTTTAAAGTTTAATAAAGTATACTATTTAAAGAAAAAAAGAAAACATTTCTCACCATAGTAATGTTGTTGCTTCTTATGGGATCCATCAGTATTGTTCACAATCCTTTACCCTGCCTCCCCTTTCAAAACTTGGTAATAAGTTTACACAGGTTCTATTGCAGTGATTGCACTATCCTCTTGTCCACCCCACCACCCGTAAGTGACTTTCCATTATACTTCCATTCTCCCTTCTTCCTCTCCCCCTTCCTCTCTCCATGTTACACTACCATCACCATATAATCTATCCCTAGCCTGTATCCCACACTGTCACTCAACAGTCCCTGCCCTTATCTACAGCTCTCCTTTCTTTACCTTCTATCTCTACCTCCTCTCCCCACCACCTCCATAGTGCCCTTGCCCCAGCCAGCACAGCCACCCTGTTATATTCACTTTTCCCACCCCTCCACCTTGTCTGCCCCCTCCTACCTCTGTCCTACTATCCTCTGTCCCCCTTCCCTCTGACCCTATCCCACCCCGCCTGTGCTACTATCTTTACTTTCCTTGCTGGCCTTGTAGTCTCCACTTCCCTCACAAGGTTCTATCTTGTTACCCAGTGCTAACCATTTTTTTAACTCCTAGTTTTAGTGCGTCTATGTATATATGATGTAAATATTACTGTCCTATTTTCTTCTCATGGATTATTCACGTGTTTAATGAATATTACTTTGTATATGCTTGTGTAATGTCCCTGTTGTTAATCAGGACCTCCTTGTAAATGAGCCTGCTCAACAGATTTTTTTTTGTTTCCTGCCAATAAACTTGAACTTGAACACAAGAGTCAGTACTTTTTCTGTTGGCTTGAGCATTACTTGTTACAGTACCTTTACAACTGTTGTTGTGATCTAATTGCAAAGTTTTTTCACATGTATCTCATTGTTCTGTCTTAAACTATTATTTTAGAAAATGTTTAGAAAATTTTATTGGTAGTAATTTAGCTAGTTTGGTGGTCACAGCTCCACCTAGCTTTAGAAACAAATCTGACATTAGGATGCTGGGGGGGGGGGCAAGACCACAGAGCATAGTTTTGACTTCATTCTCATTCTAAAGTTCCAGAATTAGCATAAGTTCTATGCGCAGGGCATCTCTATCCTGCAGAATGAATGCACTTTGTGAATAATACTGATGGATCCCTTAAGAAGAAACAACATTACTATGGGGAGTAATTTTTTTTCATTTAATCCCCTACTTCTCATTGGTATACAGGGATCCAAAACATTTTTTTAAAGGGCTGTTTCCCCTGAGCTGCTAATTTCTCTTCCTTTTAGGTCTTAGTTGCTGGCTGTTTCTGGCAGAAGAGAACTGGCTGAAGAGCAAGAAACAGAAGTCCAGAACTACAGATTTTTTACTAATTAATCACTTCTGTCTCAGCAGGAGTAGTACCTGTTTGGATTAAGCAAACAGATACTTTATTAGAAGAAGGGGGTTTCATTTAAGTAAAAAAAAGGTGTTTTTTTCTGAGGAAGGGGGCAGTATCAGCTTAATTTACTGAGAGCAGAGAGTGAATCTAATTGGGGGTGTGGCTTAGCAGCTTAGGTGTACAAAAGCACCTGTCTCCAATTACAGCTTCCGGCTGTTTCTGGCAGAAGAGAACTGGTTGCAGAGCAAGAAACAGAAGTCCAGAGCTACAGATTTTTTACTAATGTAACCCCCAGGTGGCGCTATCCCAAGGGCTACTACCCCTGCCTGCTTGACTACTGACAGGTTGAGGGGCCTAGGTTCTATGGTGGGTGCCTCCACCCAGAGGTCAGGGTTTGTAATGGTTGGTCTAGTTTGGTCACAGCCCTCTGGGACACTGAGACCCCCTTCTAATCCCTCTAATGGCCCACACGATGCACAGGAGTTACAGTACCAATACTCCATATGTACATACTGTTCATTCATAAGGTACCACTTACCCTCGAGACTGATTCACAGGTTCGTCTCTGAGGACCCCCTGAAAAATAAGGTTAAGCAGCATACACAAACCAATACAGTGCTTGGCATGAAGGTACTGACACTTTAAAGTTTAACAACAACAACAAATCTGATTTATTTAGGGAACAGTAACATGGGAGGGGGATATCAGGTTAATTAGTGGCATTAAATCACGGTACTGTGCACACATACAGGGTCTGAAAAGTCACACTCTGGGTACCCAGGTTGGGGGGGGGTAGCCAGGTCCGTTGCCCGTGGTTGGCCGGCAGGTGCAGATGGATAGGGCCCTGTAGAAGAAAATATATGTACAACACCCAATTGTAGTCCGGAGCCTGATGGCTCAGTCCATGAAGCAAAGAAACAACAAGAATTAGATGACACACTTGTGATTGAAAACAGGCTTCAGGGGAATACCCTGATTTGTACTCACAATACCCAAGCTGAGAACCAGATGATGGATGTTCTTCTGGATTGTCAGAAACAGCAGGGCATGGAGACAAGGTCCTTGTGACTGGACCCCACTGCAGTTTATAGCAAATGGATTTAGTTCGAGACAAGCTGGGGTTTGCTTCCAGCTTCAACACACAGCACACAGCACACAGCACAGGGGATTGGAAATATCGATTCCCCACAAGCACTACGCACATTCATATGTAAAAGGAAAGTACTATACCAGGTAGGCTGCTCCTCGATCCTGATCGCAATTACTGCAAAATACCCGGGAGCACACACAGCAGCTTCAGTTCCTGACAGACCGAGCGCGATTCAGCAATTTCTCCAGTCTTCTACAGGGTGAGCCTGGTTTCCACACTTCTAGTGCTTCTTTCTCCTCACAACTTGGATTCAGTCCAAACTGGCACTCTAAAGGCTACAGACCGAAACTCAGGGCCTCACAGCGCTTCCCTTGCGACGAAACTATACACCTGGTGAGCACAGAGCTCCTTCTCGTTTTACAGTCACAACTGATCTCATCTTTCTAGTCACAGAGCAGGGCATTTCCTTTAGCTCCACACCATTCTGTTGGCTGGTCCGGCTGTCACTCACAATAAGACTCCCTCTGTTGGTGGAAAAAGGCACCAAGATTAAAACTACATTTTCCAGAGTCACTACCCATACAGTTCCCTTGTGGCTTTCTCAAAATTGAGAGTCCAAGTTCCGATTCGTCCACAGGCTCCATTTTAGGGTCTCCCTATCATCCTGATTGGTCCAAGTCAGCTATCCAGAACCAAAATGAAAAAGCTACACTGAAACAGTTCATGCTGAAAGGAAGACAGGTTAGACAAACTACATTTTCTCAGTCATTCTAAATGATTTCTGGCAAACAGTTATATCTTTCAACAAGGCTCCCTCTGCACATGTAGCAATGGCAGAAACGGAGCGAATTGACAGCAGCCCAGGTGGGATTCTGGCATTAGAACACACAGTCCTCCCATACAAACTAATTAAGTCTGCAAGCAGACAGCTCTTAAAGAGACAGTATGTGGAGTTCAAATAGCACTCACTTGGAACCACATTTAAACAGCTCAGACGCCGAACACTGCGCAGACTTGGAGCATTCAGGCAAGCTCCTGGAAGACTTTTGGGAACCCCCATTTGCAGGGGGGTTACACCAATTAATCACAAAGTCGGGACTCTTGGTGGAGCTGAGGGAGAGGACAGAGAGCTGCGGCGGTTAGTGGGAGAACACTGGAAGTCCCGCACAGCACACTGGTGAGGTCGCGGGGAAAAGAGGGAGCACAGCAGCTGAGGGAGAGGAGAGTGACACATAGCAGGGTCATCCAGCGCCCCCGCACATCAGGAGGAGCGACCTGGCCACATGAGTCCTGCCTGACTGGTGCTAGCATACTTGATTACCATGCAGCTGTGGCTGCCGGCTGGACTGCTTGTTCTTGTTCTGGTCCAGGAGTCCGAGACTGCGATCGAACCCCCCTTCCCCGAGGAGCCAGAGGTCGCGAGGGCTGCTCGCTGAAGCCCTCCCTGCCACAGACAAGCCCCGAAGCTGCTGCCTAGATTGAACCCCCCTCCCCCGAGGAGCCGGATGTCGCGAGGGCTGCTCGCTGAAGCCCTTCCTGCCACAGACAAGCCCCGAAGCTGCTGCCTAGGTAAAAAAAACTCCCTGCTGCAGTCGCGACCGTTCATCCCTGTGGAGATAGCCTAGGCTGAGGACAGTTTGAATCCTGCTTCTGGCGCCTTTTTTCCTGCTTGTAGCACTGCTTGGGAAGCAAAAAGGAACCGAAAAGTGATCTCTCTCGGTGCTTAAGTGGGGACAGAAACTATTTTAATACTGCCTAACCAGAAGTGTAGAATTTTACAGAAAAGTGTATTGTATGTGTAGGATGTAAGCAGAATTGACCCTGTAAAACAGCATGAGCCTGATTTTATTTAGTAATTTGGACCACAGCTGAGCCCTAAGCTAATCACTGTTCTGTACCTCTTCCCCAAGCCTGCCCGCCCCCAACGCTAATCTGATCTCCCCCTACCTGCCTATTTAACCTGCGCTCTCTCTCCCTCTCCTGCAGATCAAATCTCCCTCCCCCGAGGAGCCGGAGGTCGCGAGGGCTGCTCGCTGAAGCCCTCCCTGCCACAGACAAGCACCAAAGCTGCTGCCTAGATCAACCCCCCTTCCCCGAGGAGCCGGAGGTCACGAGGGCTGCTCGCTGAAGCCCTCCCTGCCACAGACAAGTCCAGAAGCTGCTGCCTGGGTAACAAAAAAACTCCCTGCTGCAGTTGCGACCATTGGTCCCTGTGGAGCTAGTCAAGGTTTAGCCCCGTTTGGCTCCCCACCGCTCCCACCACCACCCTTGGCCGGCACTCCTTTATATAGCTATACTCACATGGGGTGCCAGAACCAATCAGCCAGCTTTTCCATTTGCAGGTTATATCTCTCTAGCACTAGAGGAAGCCTGCACTCTAAACCAATGTTCTCTGCTGTAAAATCACACATAACCATGATCCTTGCTATGCTGGCACTCCTCTTGCTACAGCACCCACCGTCCACCTTGGATCCCTTTATATCATCCACGGACGTGCCCCTGCTCGACCCTCAGCCCCTCCACACACAGTACCCTTTTTACCACACAACTCACAGCCTGTCCACCTATCAGCCCATATCCCCTAACCCATCCCGAACACTGGACTACCACACTGCCCCCACCCACCCACCGCCAATACACAACCCTCTGTACCATGAACTCTATCACCGATGGTCACTCTCCTCTCTAGCTTCACCAGCACTAATCTCACTCCTCATCCCGTGCACCACCCATCTAAGGTCATGGCAACTGCAAAAGCGTCCCACCTACAGCAGCCGCAGCCCTATGAAGCGTCTAATTACCCTACTTCTCCTGCTCTCAGGAAATGTGCACCCAAAACCTGGGCCGGGCAATTCTGCCCTGCCTCGGCCCACCCCTGGCAAAGGTCTCCGAATTGCATTTATGAACATATGTAGTCTCCCCAAGAAAACCACAGCACTCCAATGCTGGGTTGCACAACATTCCCCAGACATTCTTATGCTAGTGGAAACCTGGCTCCCCCAGCTTACACCTGACTCAGCTGTCTCCTCCCAGGTGTCTCCTGTTCAGGGCTGATCAGATGGGCAAGCATGGAGGGGGTGCATAGTCTTCTTGCGTAACTCCATTCCCTAGGCCATGCACTCCCAATCCTGAGCTCAACCATGGGGTACAAGCCATTACTCTAAAATCACCCTACCTGTCAGCCCCTATACCTAACCATGGCCTACATACCCCCGCGTACAAAAAATATAGCAATCAACTCCCTCATAGACTATCTATCCACCTTACCTCAAAAGGCTGAACAACTAATCTTGGGAGACCTAAACACCAACTGGCTCAGCCCCTCATCTGATAATATAAAGGATGAGCTTGCAGCCCTTGACCTGTCTCAACTGGTCACTCAGCCCACCAGACTTAACCAAGTGAAAGGAACTATAGTAGCTCCCTCCTAGACATAGTTCTCTCTAATCGGCCACACAAGTTGGAATCTGTAAAAGTCCTAGCGGACTCAATTAGCGATCACTCCCCTGTCCTCTGCTTCTGGTCCTCCCCCACACTCAGCCCTGAGTACTGCAGCACTCCTCGACGTAGATTTCTCCCCAGGGGCCTTGACAACCTCAAGCATCACCTCGCACAAGTCGACCGGACCCCAATCACCCTTGCATCTGACATAAATACTGCCCTAACCTATCTCACTAGGGCCTTCAGCAATGCCTGTGACCTATTTGCTCCCATTACCACATCTAGTCCAAAAAAATGGACTGCTGCATGGATATCCCCTGCACTGATCCAGCAACTAAAACAGAAGGACAATCTTTGGCACATAGCAATTGACTCTGGTAGAGTGGCGGACATGCAAGCCTATAGGGCAGCCCGCAACCAATGCACCTGGGCTATCAAACAAGAAAAAGCTAGACACTATCAGGCTGCTTTGACATCCTCCTGGGGCTCTGCTCGAGCCTTCTGGGACAATATAAAAGAACTGAAAAGCAAAACCTGCTCCCCCCCCCGTCTCAGATTGTTATCAATGGGGCAGTCTCGACAGACCAAACATGCATTGCAGACTGCCTTAACAAAACTTTCTCGGACCTAAGTGCAGTTGTCCCTGCCCAATTCTTTGACCCCGTCCCCACGCCCACCCACACCCCCACCTCCCAGCCTCTATTCCACTTCCGAATGATCTCACCCCATGATGCCAAACCTTTCCTACTAAAAGCACTCACCTCGCACAACCCAAGTAGTGACCCTCTTGACTCCAGGATACTCCGCCTCACGCTGGATGTCATGCTAATCCCCCTCACGAATGTCATTAACAGATCTCTATGCCTTGGCCAATTCCTGGAAGCATGGAAACAGGCTGAAATCACCCCCATCCATAAGTCTGGGGACCAAACACTACCAAATAACTACAGGCCCATCTCCATCCTCCCCCCCCAAAGCCTTGGAAAAAATAGTATCCTCACAGCTCATAGAATACCTATCTAAATACGACATCTTATGTCCTGAGCAATATGGGTTTCACCCGGGCCACAGCACATCCACAGCCCTTCTGGAATTCTCCCACCATATACACTCTGCGCTTGATGATGGGCAACTTGTAGGGGCAGTATTCATCGACCTATCCAAGGCCTTTGACACTGTGTGTCACCCCCTGCTATTAAACTCCCTTAGCCAACTGGGATTCTCATCTGGCCCTCTGAACTGGTTCTCAAGCTACCTACACAACAGATCCCAAAGAGTTAAGCTAAATAGGACCTTGTCCACCAAACTACCGGTATGCTCAGGGGTCCCGCAAGACTCCATCCTTGGACTCATCCTTTTCAGTCTCTTCCTAAACACCCTCCCAAGCTCCTGCTCCAACAAAATACTGCTTTATGCAGATGATGCAGTGATCATAGCATCACATTCGGACCCATTCCTACTCCAAAGCGCACTGCAAAGCACCTTCCTCCAAGCAGAAAAATGGTTCAGTAACCATCAGCTAGTCCTAAACCTGAAAAAAACAAAGTCAATGCTTTTTGCACATCGGCAAAACAGCGCCAAGGATACTCCCCTGCTCATCACCCCTAGCACACTCCACCCACTTAAACAGGTAACAACATATAAGTACCTGGGCATCACTTTTGATGCAGGCCTTACCTTCCACACCCATCTAAAAACCTTGTCATCAGCCATGAACTCCAGGATTAGACTCCTCTACCGCCATAAAGACTGCCTCCCAGAATTTGCCTTAAAACTGGCCATCACCTCATCCGTGTTGTCACTGGCCAACTACGGATTTCCAATCTAAGCAGCTGCAGACCCCACCGCCCTCTCTAAAGTCCAGACCTCTATTAACAAAGCCTGTAAGCTCCTGACCGGCGCCCATAGCAGAACTCACACATGCCTGCTATACTCTGCCACAAACATACTCACACTTGAGGAATGGCTGAAATACCACACCTGCCTGCTGGCTAAAAAGTCCCTGTCTGGGCTATGCCCCCCAGGGGTCTTCGCATCCCTGCAACCGGCCGTCTGGCCTGTGCTAACCTGAACTCCACTAAAGCCACCTTCCTAGTACCCAGAGCTAGGACCGCTCTCTGCCAAAGATCCTTTCATCATAAAGCCCCAGCCTGGTATAACTCCCTTCCAGAGGGAATCACAAAAATTCCCAGGATTGGCCTGTTCAAAATAACCCTCCGTAAACACATTATTGACAGTCGGTGCTGTAACTGCCTGTAGGAGAACATAACTCTGTCTAGACTAGTCCCCCTAAGTCTTCACTGGGTTCCACAGATGACTAAGTACTGGTTTCTAGGTCTGAGTATGACTCTTCATGAATAACTGTAACAACTGTGTTTGTTTAACAATGCGTGTAACTCACCTGTATGTATGTATATATCTCACCTGTATGTAACCTCTGTCTAAACTTCACTTACTTGTTGTCCACCCTCCCTGCGATGAGGTACCTTTGTAAATGAGTCTCTGACTCAAAGGTTGTAAAACTGATTATTTTAAATAAACTAAATAATAAACTTCTGTCTCAACAGGAGTAGTACTTGTTTGGATTAAGCAAACATATACTTTATTAGAAGAAGGGTGTCTCATTTAAGTAAAAAAAAAAGTTTTTTTTCTGAGGAAGGGGGCAGTATCAACTTAGTTTACTGAGAGCAGAGTGTGAATCTAATTGGGGGTGTGGCATAGCAGCTTAGGTATACAAAAGCACCTGTCTCCAATTACAGCTTCTGGCTGTTTCTGGCAGAAGAGAACTGGTTGCAGAGCAAGAAACAGAAGTCCAGAACTACAGATTTTTTACTAAGTGCCCTCCTTCCCACCTCTCCACCCTCCCACCCAAAGCCAGTTCTAGTTTTATAGCCACTAAATTTGACTGACAGCAGGAACTTCCTGTTTGGCAGTAGGAAGGGAAGGATCACTGAGACACATTAGTTTCAGCAACCTTGAAGGAACCTAAAAAAAAATAATAACTCTTTATCCCCCCTCAGCTGCTGGAGGTCTGAATCCAAGCACGGAGGAAGGAGACTACTGAAGATGAAGTTCCTGTCCCAGAACAGGAAGAGTGAGAGTTGTAAGGGCACATAGGCAGTAGGAAAGTAAGTGTAAAAATACATAGAGGGAGGAGACAATAAGCATACAAAGCAACAGGAGAGGGGACACAAAATAAGTCAAGATGGGAGTGGTGCAGTGCAATGGCTGTGGAGCAGCAGTGTTCCGGGAGACATTCTGGAGGCTGTGATGCTGCCCTGTTTGCAGGCACCTCTCTGGTCTGAGGGAGGAGGTTGCCTGTCTCCAGGCTGACCTGGCTAGGATTCGTGAAACCTCTTCCCCCACCCAGGGACCACTAGGGCCACCACCGTTACCTTAGAGGTTGCCAATAAAGAGGAGTGGTTGGACCAAGGTGGGCTCAGGGATGGAGAGGGTGGTGGAACAGAGGTGCATCTCTCCAGTTATAGCTCTCCACAGTTCATATGCTGTTCTGGAAAAAGTGGTTCCTCTATGGAGGCACCTACAGTGGAGACCAAGGAGGATGCTTGGAACCTCCACAAAGGAGACCCACAGTAGGGTGGCATGAGACCCCACCGGGGAAGGAAACAACTCCTGGTGGGGGACTCAATCATTAGGGGGGTAGACTTGGGGGAGGAAGGGGAAAGGGAGGTAAGGTGCCTGCCTGGCGCCACGACTTGGAGGGACAGGAAGCGAATCCTCAGGATCGTGTGAGCAGCTGCATGAGGGAGGGAGCTGGATGTCATTGTCCACCTAGAGACAAATGACCTGGCTGTAAATGGGATTAGAGCAGTGCAAGAGGAGTTTGTGGAGTTGGGGAGAGGCCTCAGACAAGTATCATGTACGGTAACCTTCTCAGAGGTGCTGCCTGTCTATGGCAAGGATGATGCTAGGGTATTCCACACAATGGGATTCAATGAATGGTTGAAAAACTGGTGTGGAGCTCAGGGTTTTGGCTTCATTGGGGACTGGGGAGCCACCTGGAGGGATGCAGGCTTATACTGGCACGATGGTCTGCATCTGTCCAGGGGGGATCTAGGATCCTAGATGACAGGTTTAAATGCTTCATTGGCAAGCACTTAAACTAGCCAAGGGGGGAGGCACTGAAAAGGAACAGGGAAATCCCAGCCTCCCCCCACAAAGCGCAGTAGTTAGAGAGGTAAACACCAAGGCAGAGAAGTCAGTAGGGAGCAGGACAGGGATAAATGCAGAAAAAGGTGTTAAGGACAGGGATGGGGCTAAAAGGGGTAAGGCCATAAAAAATAAATGGAAGGTGAAGAGTACCAATGCCTGCAGTCTGTGCAACAAGCTCTCTGAACTAGTGGCCTTGATGAAAGAGGGATGCCTGGATATTGTGGCTGTCACTGAAACATGGTACACAGAGAACCATGGATGGGAAGTCAACATACCAGGATACACAGTCTACAGGAGGGACAGTGTGGGTAAAAGAGGAGGAGGAGGAGGAGGAGTAGCTCTCTATATAAGGGAAGGAATTAAAGCAACAGAACTAAAGAGTAAACAGGAAGTTGATGAGTCACTATGGGTCACCCTGGAGACAGGAAAAGGCAGCACAATCCACATGGGGGTTGTGTACAGACCCCCATCTCAGGGGGAGGAAATGGACAAGGAAATGATAGAAGGCATCCTTAAAATGGCAGCAAAAGGGGAGATATTGTTGATGGGGGACCTGAATATGCCAGATGTTAACTCGAGTACCTTTGCTGCAGGCACATCCAAGAGCTGGTCATTCTTGATGCCCTCACAGGGGGCATGCCTCAGACAGCTAGTGTTGGAACCCATCAGGAGGGAGCAATCTTAGACCTGGTACCTCAAATGGGGAAGAAGAAAGGATCTCAGATTTAGAAGTGGGTAGCCATCTGGAACAAGTGACCACCAAACAGTGTGGTTCACAATAAACACAGCCACAGAGTCAAGCTTACAAAATAAGAGTATTGGACTTTAGAAGGCTGACTTTGGGAAAATGTGAGAGTGCCTTAGAAAAGCACTAGAAAATGGGCAAGAAGGAGGGGTGGAGGAACAATGGGGAATAATCAAAACAGCCATCGCAGAGGCAACAAGTCTTTGTGTGAAGCAAATCAAGAAAACAAAATGAAGAAAAAAACACTATGGTTCTCAAAAGAGGTGGCAGGGACGGTTAAGGAGAAAAGGATAGCATTCAGGAAATATAAGGAAACACAGAAGGAGCAGGACAGAGAACTTTATCAGTTAAAGCAGAAGGAGGCAGGGAAGGCAGTCAGAATAGCAAAGGCACAAACTGAGGAAAAGATAACCAACTCTGTTAAGAAGGGGGATAAAACCTTTTATAGGTACATTAGGGAGCGAAGAAAGACCAAAGGAGGGATACAGAGACTTAATAAAGGGGAAGGAATGTGGGCAGAGGGTGACAGTGAAAAAGCAGGGATACAGAACGAATATTTCTGCTCAGTATTCACAACAGATGAAGAGGGGGAGGTACCTAAACCAAACAAGGGAGAAACTCTGAATGGGGGGTCGATACCAGTCCATTCACAGAAGAAAGGGTTTTGAAAGAACTCTTGAAACTGAGGATGGACAAAGCAATGGGGCCTGATGAGATTCACACAAGAATACTAAAAGAACTAAGAGTAGAACTAGTAACACCACTGACTACTCTCTTTAACAAATCATGGGAGGATGGAGTGGTACCTGAGGACTGGAGGAGGGCAAATGTGATTCCACTTCACAAAAGTGGGAGCAGGGCAGAGGCAGAAAACTACAGACCAGTTAGTTTGACTTCAGTGGTAGGGAAATGATGGAATCACTTCTGAAGGAAAGAATTGTTGAGTACCTAGAGGCCAGTGGGGCACAGGACCCAAGGCAGCATGGTTTCATCAGGAAGGTGTCAGATGAACCTAATAGATTTCTTTGACTGGGTGACCAAAGTAGTAGACCAGGGAGGGGCTGTGGATATGACCTACCTAGATTTTAGCAAGGCATTCACACAGTCTCACACAAAGATTAATACAAGTTAGCCAGCCTTGGAGTGGGTCCCAAGGTTGTAGCCTGGATAAAAACTGGCTGGACAAAGGACACAAGGGTATAGTAAACGGAGTCCACAGTGAAGAAAGGAGGGTAACTAGTGGGGTACTGCAGGGTTCGGTACTGGGACCGGTCCTCTTTAATATCTTTATAAGTGACATTGGAGAGCACCTGGAAGGAAAGGTATGCATCTTTACAGATGACACAAAGATCTGCAACAGGGTTGATACACAAGGTGGGGTGGAAAGAATGAAAAGGGACTTGGCAAGGTTGGAGGAATGGTCTAATACGTGGCAGCTCAGATTCAATGTAAAGAAGTGCAAGGTAATGGATCTGGGAAACAAACACCCAGGGGAAGAGTACACAATGGGGGGTGAGTTAATAACAACAACAAAAATCAAAAGAGGCCTAGGAGTAATTATAACAGATGACCTAAAGGTGGGCAAGCAATGTGACAAGACAGTAAGGAGGGCTGGGGGGATACTGGGATGTATAGGGAGAGGCATCAACAGTAGGAAACAGGAAGTTGTTATCCCTCTCTACAGACAGTTAGTGAGACCCCATCTGGAGTACTGTGTGCAATCCTGGAGACCCATCTACGCAAAGACATAGACGGAGTGGAGGCTGTTCAGAGGAGGGCAACCAAAATGGTGCGAGGTCTGCACCAGAAGACATACGAAGAGAGACTAAAGCAGCTTAACATGTATACTCTTGAGGAAAGGAGGGAGGGGGGACATGATAGATACTTTCAAGTATCTCAAGGGAATTAACAAGGTACAAGAGGGTAGATCTTTCAGAAGAAGAGATGTGCAAGAACAAGGGGGCACAATTTGAAGATAGAAGGGGGACGGCTCAGAGGTAATGTTAGAAAGTATTTTTTCACAGAGAGAGTTGTGGATGCATGGAACAGCCTTCCTGAAGAGGTTATGGAGTCAGGAACAGTGGGAGAATTCAAGAATGCATGGGACAGGCATAAGGCAATTCTAGTGGGGGGCAGGAGGAAGTAAGCTGTTGATTAACTAGAATCTGCAGCTTATCCATCAGGTAGGGAAATGGGCAGACTGGGTGGGCCAAGCATTCCTTATCTGCTGTCATATTCTATGTTTCTATGTTTCTATGTTGTGCTGCTGGCAACCCCTCAGCCCTGTCTGCTGCTCCCCTCCACTGTCAGAGCAGGAGGGAATCCACATGCAGAAGGGCCCTTGGATACCCATGACTGTCATCCCCCACAAATGCAACAAGAGAGGATCCACATGGAGTAGAGCCTATGGATACCCATGACTATCTTCCCTCATGGTTGCATCTGATGAGGATCCAAACAGAGCAGGGCCCATGGGTACTGGTGACTGTCCTCCCCCACCATTGCAACAGGTGGGGATACACATGGAGCGGGGTCCCTAGGTACCCATGACTGTCATTTTCCAATATCACAACAACCGGGGATCCACACAGAGGGGGCCCACTGGTACCTGTGACTGTCATTCCCCACCATCACAACAGGTGGGGATCCACCCCAAGCGAGGCCCATGGGTACCCATGACTGTCATTCCTAACCATCATAAAAAGGAGTGGATTCACCCACAGTGGGGCCCATGGATACCCGTGACTGTCTTTCCCAACCTTCGCAATAGCTAGGGATCAACTCAGAGTAGGGCCCATGGGTGCCCGTGGCTGTCATCCACCACTGTCACAACAGGTGGGGATCCACACAGATCAGGGCCCATGGATACCCATGACTGTCATTCCCCATCGTTGCAACAGGTGGAGATCCATGCAGAGCAGGGCCCATGGGTACCCATGACTCTCATTCCCCACCATCACAAAAGGTGAGGAGCCACACAGAATGGGACCCATGAGTACCCGAGACTGTCATTCCCCACTGTTGTAACATCTGGGGATCCACTTAGAGTGGGGCCCGTGGGTGCCCATGACTGTCATCCACCACCATTGTAACAGGTGGGGATCCACATGTAGCAGGGCCCATATATACCATGACTGTCATCCCCTTTGTTGCAACAGGTGGGGATCCACACACAGCAGGGGCCCGTGGTTACCTGTTACTGTCATGCACCATTGTAGCAACAGGTGGGGATCCACATGGATCAGGGCCCTTGGGTACCTGTAACTGTCATCCCCCACCATCGCAACAGGTGGGGATCCACATGTAGCAGGGCCCATGGGTACCCATGACTGCCATTTAGACGGCTTGGGACACATGTCTTTTTTCAATTTTCTCATTACCCGAAGTCTCTCTCTCTCTCTCTCTCGCTCTCTCTCTCTCTACCCCAGGGGGTGAGCAGTGTCTCTGTCAGCCCCACACACCACAGCATACCATCAGCAAGAGTAAGTTCCCTGGTCCAACCACAAGGGTAGCTGTGGCATCAGAATTCACCACCAACCCTCCCCGAATGAAGCGCACTGCCACACAGCAGCTACCTCAGCCTGGCCTGCCTCCTGACATAGCGACCCGAGTCCGCAGGCACTGCTGCACCATCGGAACAACTTGATGCATTGCATGTTTTACAATCCCCTCGAAGGAATTCCACATCTCCTTCAACCCTTTCTCCATATCCATTTGCAGCGTGAATAACTTTTTAAACATTTTAAAAAATCTGCAACTGATGGGACTGGAGTCATTCGTGCAACCCAAGAAATTAGTTAACCTAGCGGTCTGTTGATTTCAATCACCATTTTCAGAACTTTAATCTCTCCCTTACTTGTATTTAGTCTAATCTAGGAAACAGTGTTGTACTGAAGGTTCACAGTGCAATTGTTTTGGTTAATCTGTTTATATTATGATTATTAAAAACTGAATTTTCTTTTTAATTCTTTGGTAATCAAGGAAGGCCACTAGGCACAACAACCTGTTTTCAGGGGGTGAGCCTGGAGCACTGGGGAGGTTAAATGACTTGCTCAAAGTCACACGGTATACAAGTGGAGGCTGTGGGAATCAAACCCACATCTGCTGGATGTGCTAAGCTCATTCACAGCTTGTTAGTCTAACCTTTAGGCAATGCCACCAGCCCCTATTCTCTTTCCTGGTTACCAAATTTGAAATAAAATAAATAAATAATCGGTGAAGTCAGGCACTCTTGAAATGGATCTTACACCACAAGGGAGCCTGAAGGATTGCACCACCGTGAACCCCACCACCTCTAAAAGATAAGGTGGGGGGGTCTCTGGACTGATAGACTATGTTTGCACTGATTCAGCTACCCTGACAGATACAAGGGAAGCAGAAAAACAATTACCTGCTATGAAACTGACTATTTTTTCAAGTTATCTGGAAATTCATTTATAGACCCTAATCTGGTGCTGCTCATTCCACTGCCGTACCAGTGTCCCAGGTTCAAGGTTCGGGAGTTGGCATCAGTGGCCAAGGGTGGGGAGGGGTAGCACCAAGTCTTGCCAACACAGCAAACCCTGTGGTGGACTGCAGACCTTGTTCCTCCTCATGGGGAAGCCAGTGTGCATTCGGTGGGGGGAGGCACATGGGGAGGTGGGTGTGATTTCTGGGGCCCCCACAACAGCTATAACAATTGAATCCAGGAGAGTTTACAGGTTGGGTTTTATAACAAAAAGAATAAATGAAACTGAGGATAAACACAAACTAATGACAGGGACCACCACCCATGAATAAGTGGCTTTAGTTGTGAAAAGTTGGGCAGATGCGCAACAAGGCAACCAAAGATGGGCATTGTAGGGGGTCAATGTGCACTTCAAATGTGTTGTGATGCATTAGGCACTGCTGAGTGCCTTCAGCTCTCCAGAAGTGCATCGATTTCCACACAAGGCTCACCCTGCAGAGACTTATTACACGTATAAAATGTTTTTTATGACAATCTAAGAAAAAGCAGAACATTTTTTTAAGTGAATTCAAATTTGTAATGTATTATTTACATAGATACATAGATACATAGACAGTGTCGGCAGATAAGGGCCTATGGCCTACCCAGTCTGCCCATTTGAGCTTGTAAGTTCAGTTTATGTTTTCCTAGAAATCTGTTGCCCTTACCCTGATCTCCAGAATTCTTTATGTCTATCCCATGCATTCTTAAATCCTGGATTGTTTCAGCCCCCACCACTTCCTCTGGCAGGGTGTTCCACTTGTCCACCACCCGTTCTGTGAAGAAATTCTTCCTCACGTTTACTCTGAATCGTCCTCCCTCCAACTTCATCCCATGCCCTCTAGTCCTGGAACATCTTTTCGCTTAAAAATAGTGCATTCCTGCACCCTGTTCCTCTTACAACTTATTATGGAATTTAATAAAATATAATACTGGAAAAAATATTTGTATACATTGCAATGATCTGGAAGTTTTGTTTACATTTTTAGAATGCAAGTGTAATGTTACCATAGAGTTCTACAGAGCTCTTTGTTTTCATTTACTGTTTGCATTGTTAAGAAGATACAGAAGATTGTTTAACAGCTGACTGTTTGTGGGGGAAATCCATGCATGACCATGTGACACCTTTCGGCCAATCACAGTCCAGAATTTCCTAGTCCCATTTTATTTTATAAAATGTAGCATTTTATAAGTGAAAGTGGCTTATACAGAATAAAAAAGTTCACAGACTGAAGTGATGTTAGCAGTGGCTTCCTTACTCTACACATTTGGACAGGTTGCAAGAACCCCCCACCCCCAACCCCTGGAAGAGGACATTATTGACTTATTAGGTCAGCCAGGCATGCTGGTCCACCACAGAGACAGAAAATGGAGAAAACACCTGAGTTGGCAAGATGCCGGTTGACAGTACTCCTGAGCCTTTCACCTCAGTTACCTCCACTAGTAGGATGGTGGGGGTAATGGCTGACCGGGCAAGAAGGTTAAAGGGAAACAGTGGAAAAGGCACAGCTTTATCCAGGCACTACAAAAATGCCTGATTAGTGCTTTCAGACAGTAACATTTTTTAACAAATTCCTCTAATTGATTTTTCAGTGATTTAAACAGTGGGCTTCAACTTTTACTTTCTATTGCTGGCAGCCACCATTTCATGAGTAGCAGAGAGCTTCCTGAGCTCACTTTATGCTAATATGTCCTGCCAACCAATAGCTGAGGTGAAACAGGCATATTAGCATACAATGAGCTCAGGAGGCTCACTGCTGCTCATGAAATGGCTGCTGCCAGCAACAGGAAGTGGAAGTTGTGGATAGCTGTTCTTAATCATTAAATAAAGTTGTTACTGTCTGAAAGCACTAATTGAAAGTTTCTGCAGTGTCTGAGGAAAGCTTTGTCTTTTCCATTGTTTCCCTTTAATAAACTCAAGCCTGATCTGAGGACTGCGCGGATATCTCAGGCACACAAAAAATTGCATGGAAAGGAAGTCAATCAATCAATCAAAATCTTTATTTATTCAGGCGAACATCATTGAGCATAGCTCATTTACAAGATGGACCTGAGTGGTCATAACAATATAAGGTTACAAATTTTACACAAAAACATGGTACAGAGTGAACACAAATACAATGATTTATGAATGAGACAGATATACAAATATTTACATATATACAAGGCAAAATGACAATAAACCTAAATCATATTAAAAGGAAAGAAACAGACAGTATAGTAGGGATAAAGCTCGGGTAGTTGGACTTGGGTAGGCATTTTTGTATGAAGTAGGAAGGAGAACAAGCTAGAAGAACGATAGAGAAATAGGGGGTAGCATAAAAAGGGGTGGGGGAAGGAGGGGGTGTGAGAGGACTAGGCCTTATGGAAGCAGTTGCATGATTCTGGGAATAGACTAGTGTACAGTTGTTTGAAGGATGTTAAAGGAATGAGGGTATCCAATTTCAGGGTCTTTTGAAGAGAATTCCAGATAAGTGCTAGGGAATAGCTGATTGCAGCCCTTCCATATCGGGTGCAGGTGATAGGAATCTTCAGCATGATGAGTTTATTGATCCTTAGGGTGTAAGGCCTGGATGTGATCCGGTTGAAACAGTCTGAGATGTAGGAAGGGAGTTTGTTTGTCAGAGCTTTGTAGATCCAGACAGCAGCATTTTTGTTTCTTCTATGTTGTAGGGATGTCCAACTGACTGCATTGTAGAGAGAGCAATGATGGGTGCTGGAGGGAAGATCTGTAATGAATCTAATAGCTCTATGATACAAGGTGTCTAATTTATTTAAATGGGAGAGGGAGCAGTGGCCATAGAGGAAGTCAGCATAGTCAATGAGAGATAGGAATGATGCCAGGATTAGCCTTTGTTTGGAATCTCTGGTCAGGTAGTGTTTGATCCTATAAAATAGGCCAAGTCTTTGTCTAAGCTTTTTAGGAGCTCTTCAATGTGGCTAGTGTAGTCAAGTTTATTGTCAATCCAGACTCCAAGATATTTGAATTTGTCCACGATTCCAGATTTTCACCAAGGATGGTAGATAATTGTGGAGGGTGAATGATGGGACAGTGGAAGAGCAGCTCTTGGTGGCAAAGAACATAGCTTTCGCTTTCTTGGCATTTAGAAGTAATTTTTTTAATAAGTTGTGCTGCAGGAGGAGAACTCAGACTGTAAAAGCTCACAGGCTTTTGATGGTGAGGATTACTGACATATAGTACAGTATCATCTGCAAAAAGGTGAATATTAGATTGTGAGAGATTGGAGTCAATATTGTTGATGTAAATGGCAAAGAGGATAGGGCCCAGGATGGAGCCTTGCGGTACACCTCTTAGGAGTGGTTTAGAGGTGGATAGGTCACCTTCATTTTTTACCAGTTGTAATCTTCCGGAAAGTAGTTCCACAAGATGAAAAGTATAATTACCTTGTTTTTCTGTTCCTCGTGTGTATACAAGAAAACGTTGTCTTCAGCATTCACTTATGACCTCATCCATTAGCCAAACTGTACATTAAAGGGATTTTCTGATATAGGGAGCTACTCACATGGTGTGGTAGCTGCCCTCCGTGGTAGTCATTCAAGCCAGGTTCGAAAAAATGTGTAAAGCCCATATTCCTGATATTTGACTCATAATTTAGTTTTAGCATTGGCTGCCCAATGCATTCTTAGAGCCCCAGTCCAGCCTCCATGCCCCCGCTCAAGATACAGATGTCAGGCCAGGAGAGCAGTGCTGCTCTGTAATGAATGGGCTAGATTTTTCATTCTTTTTTAGATCAGTGGCTACTATCAGGTTAATGAAGGCACTGCTTGACCAACATGATCCTTGTTAGTCAAGCAGTGCCTTTCGTTAATCTGTTAGTGGCCATTCTTGATCCTAAAAACGAATGACAAATCAAGCCCCATTCATTTCAATGGAGCGTGCCCCCATACTCTCCCTGGCCACACGTCATTACGTGGCGGCTGGACTGGCGCGCTAAGAACGCATTCAGCAGCCGATGCTAAAACTAATTTATGAGTCAAATATCAGAAATATGGGCTTTACACATTTTTTCAAACCTGGTTAGAATGACTACCGCTGCCGTCGGGCAAGTCAGAAATTCACTTTAACGCACACGCACACACACACACACACACATACACACAGTTTTCATGCATGCAAAATCAGAACCATTCCTGCTTTAAAAGTATGTTTCAATGCACACTGTATATCCAGTCTCAATGCTACGTATCTAGTAATTGAAGATCAGAATGGACTTTAGGTCCATCCCGTCTTCTTTATTTGCGCAGAATGCTGTGCAAACACACTTATTTTTTATTTATTTATTTAACAAATTGGAAAGACCTTTGAGCCAAGGAATCTTATACAGAGGTTCCACTTTAAGTCACAAGAATAACAAATTACATTTGTTTCAGTAAGTAGTACAACATGAGGAAAGTAATTACATAAACAAAAGAATAATATGGCAAGATAAATATTGTGTCAAGTGCAGCCAGTGGCCTTGTCTAAAGAGGGGTGGAAGGGATTACAAGGAGAGAAGGATGGGGGCGAATCGGGGGGTGGAAGGAGCAAAATAAGAGCAAGGAGGGAGCTGCCACGATGTAGCTTATGTAGGAAAAGACCCATGGGGGGGTAGAGGGAGATAACAGCGTGAGGAAACAGAAGGGAGGGAGGGAGGAGTGGGAATGGAGGGGTAGAGGAAAGGGAGGATGAGGTAGGATGAAAAGAGGGCAGGGATGGGGACAGGAAAGGGATGAAGGAAGGAAGCGCTGTATGTGGAATAGCGCAGCAACAGGGTAGGGCTATGCAGGGGTGAATGGTAAAAGAGGGAGTGTATTTAAAGGGGTTCCTTTGCTGCTCGGTTTGAAAAGTTACAGTTATGCTCTCCCCGCAGCTGTTCAAGTTCTGGAAGCAAACTGGTTAGTTATGAAGCACTGACCCAGTTCCCACTCGTAAAGTAGGGAGGCGCCAAATGAAGTTCCAACAGCTGTCCAGTTGCACATCGATGCTTTGGGTCTGTGCACTAAAGTGATCCTTAGTCGCAGTGCAAATCAGCCTGCCCAGATTGTAGTGAAAACAAACGGGGCTAGTGCCCAATAACATACTGGCCAGTATGAACTCCCACAGAGGGCTGAACATAACACTGCCAGTTGCATAAAGTTATGCCATAGTCAGAGCTTGTGGGCACTGGCACAGCCACCAGAAGGCCCCCCCTCCACCCACCCAGCTCTTACATATATTTCTACTTCTGCCACCTTAAAAAGAGTCATAGTTACTTCCGTTATTTACTTGTGCTTCAATGAATTTCTTCACTTTGACATTCAGAGCACTGGGCAGAAATCATATTGCTTTAACATCAGTCTCAGGCCTTCGCAATGCTTTGTTTTAATTAAACAGTCAGATTCCCCTGGTCTGCAGCAGTTCCAAGTCAGCTGTTAGCTACTGTATGATGCAGGATGCTGGTTGAAAACAGTGCCCGCCCGCCCCAGCCAGGGTGACCTACAGGAAGGGCCCTACTTGCATTGAAAGTCATCACCACCCAGGGGTGGTCTCGTCTAGCCATGACACATGCCCAGCCCTGTTTCATGCCCAAACCTAACTAACCCAGCCCTTGGAAACAAGCCTTGTCCTGAAGTTACGGATCTGACTTCCCCTTAATACATTGATCTAACATGCCAGAAGCTATTCATTTGGAGACCTACTGCTGATATGGGTACAGCCTGGCATGAGACTTACACCATCTCCCCCAGCTTTTAAAGGGCCAGTGAGAGCTCAAGTAGCACTGCTTGAACCACAGTGCTTTCCAGGACTTGGGCCCCTCTCTCAGGGTGAACCCATTCCAGGGTGCTCTACCCTTCACAAAGAAAAGAGAACTCTCCTAGGGGCTTGGCGGAAGGTGTGGGTAAATAGATATACAGCACTCAGAAATTGCAAGTTTAGCACACAGACAGTGGTTTTATTGCACAAATCAGGAACAAAAATAATAAACTAAAATAAAAAAAATCCTTAAATGAAACAGCAATTCATCAGGATAGGATCACGTTTTCTTATAGGACTTCAAATCCTATGTTGGTTACTGTTTCCCAAGGAATTTCTTCCACCATCAATTGGTTTTGTGGACATGAAAGACATGCATGTTCTCTCTTCCTCAGGTCAGAGCTCATCTGAACATCAGAGCTCTCTAGTATCCTAAGCAGTAGGGTTATATACCCACACACTGCACCGTATGATTTGCCCCTTTTAACAGAATAAAGAATACACAGTTCAGATCATCACTGTCACATTCAAACAGGTTCAGGATTTAAAGTACACAGCTGGGGTTGTTGATGTTATGGGGACAGCATCTGGTTTCTATAAAGGCTAGAGACTAATTTTGATCCCTCTTGGTTTGTTGCCATTGCGGAAGGATGTTCTGAGACTAAAGGGTCTGAATTAAATATAGGATAAAGTATGGGGTGCAGTGTGTTACGAGAATTTAACATCATTGACTGTTGTTGATGGCACATAAAATCCCCGAGGGCTAAGCCCGAGGGGTTTATGAATGCCATCCAACAATGAGGGTGTGTGTTAAATTCGAGTTTAACACACTTTTCCCCATATTTTATTTTATATAATTGAAGGGCTCCGTTTGAAAAGTCTGAGGTCGCTTATTTTTTTTTTTAATTGTGTTGCGGTTTTCCTGCTCTTGTCTTTCGGTTTCGTTCGGTGTTTGGAATCTGCTTTTTTTTTTTTTTTTAACTTCTAGGCTATGTGAGGCTGCTGGAGGCTATTTGGTATAGAGGCAAACCCCGAGAAGTGTGTATTTCAGTCCGTGCCGCTTGAGGTGACAGGGACAATTTGAATGTTGCGCTATGTTTAGTTAGTCTCGAGTGCTTTGTTGTTCAAAGGGAGCGCTTGAATGCCATAACACCTACTCAGATGTTACAGCATTTAACACACGGTTTTGGCAATGGGAGAAAACGGAGACCATTAATTATAACAGATTTTTAACCTACTCGCAGGGTCACCAGTATTTAATCCTAACCTACCTCCTCCCTCGGACCACAATATACGCTGGAGGGTCCAGGGATGGGGGGATTTTGATTTGAGCCTCCAACGGCCATGCGACTAATTTAAAACCAGGGGCTATTACTGATCATTGTCAAGGTGGCAGAGTGGACTTGATCGGGGGGTCTGGACAGACAGATATTGAAAAATATTCTATTCCTGCCTGCTGTTGTATCAATTCTCTCTACATGCATTAACAGTTCAAGGATGCAGAGGAGCTGTACAATGCTTGCTAACATAATCTTTCTTTACAGGCCTCTTGCTTACTCAGAGAGGTTATGTCAGTTCTAAATGTTTGGGAACAATATGGAGGGGTAAATTTTATATATTTTTATTTTTCCTTTTTATGAAGGCATTCCCTTTTGGGGTTCTGTTTTGGGATGTGATCTATGCCCCAACAGTACCAGGCCTCTGAGATACCCCCAGAATGCCAGACCTTGGGGAAGTGAAGTGCTCCCAGGGCTTCTGGACCTTATGCTGAGCTTTTACCAATGAAACTCTGGGTAATTGTTCCTGCCAGCAGTAAGGGTGGGGGGATCCTTGAGTGGGAGGAAATGCACACTATGTCAACACCATCTCAAAGTTTCCACCACTGAGTAATGGCGGCAATCCTATGTGGGGTCTTAATGATCCTACAGTGGGTCTACACCTCCAGCATGGTGGATTACGCCCACAGTCAGGGCAGGTATCCTATATTTGAGCTTCCCAGCTCTGGCAAATGGAGGTGGAAGAGATTTCCAACCTCCCTTTTGGAAGCCATGATGTACATAGTTTTCTTAAGGGGGAGAGTAAGTTTATATACTCTCTGGGCACGGGGGGGAAGGGTTAGAGGGTTGTGGAGATCCTTTCTTGTTGTGAAGGGGGTATGGAGTATTTTCAACAGTTCTCTTATTTTTTGCGTTTATAGCAAAAGAGGCACACAAGCTGGTTTTAAATATAAAAACAAACTTTATTGGGAATATTGTTTAACCAGGAGTAGCACACTAAGCTGAAGCTTGTTTCCAGATGTCACCTGGGAGCACAAAGAAGTTAAGTGACTTGCTCAGAATCACACAGTATACACCTAGGCAGCTGTGGGATTCAAACCCAGGTCTTCAGATCTGCAGCTCAGAGCCTTAACCCACTGCACTATACTGCCTCCTATTGATGCTGGAATCATAACTCGGTGGTGTGTAATGGTTGGGAGCTTCTTGGCGTGTGGCTCTTCCTCCTGGTCCTGGTCTGCTGCTTTAGATCCCATGGAATGTTTCTCCTCTTGTCATACTGCTGGGGGGAGTGGTCTGGCTCGATGGTAAAGAGGGGCAGTATGCCCTTCCACACTGAAGCCATGGCAGTCCAACCTGTAACAATATTTTCGCAGAATATTAATGGATTGCATAATCAAAGCCCAATCAAAAGATCTCGCTTTATGCAATATCTCACGAAACAATCTGTGGATTTATTCTTTTTCCAGGAAAAGCATCTCTCAGAAACAGAACACTTAAAACTTAATTGGGGACAGAGATATAGGTTCTTCTCCTCATTCCACCCTAGTGGGAGCAGACAGGGAACAGCCATATTAATTCCCTCAACCAACCCCTGGATGTGCAAAACACATTTGCGGATAACCAGGGCCTATATATAATCTTGGAGGGCAAACTCTATTCACAGGACGTCACCATGGTCAGTGTGTACATGCCACCGCAAACCAAGGTCCCGATAATTAGAACCTTCATAAATAAAGTGGTGGCCCTATTGAAGGGATGTCTAATTATAGAGGGCGACCTTAACATGACTCTATCAGTCAAACAAGACTCCTCCAATCCACAGGCTTATAGAATGCCCAATGAGGTTAAATACTTAAGGGGGATGTTGAACCACTTAGGGGTAGTAGACATTTGGAGGAGGCTGTTCCCTAGGTCACGTGGTTATGCCTTCTACTCTGGACATCACCATACACACTCTAGATTAGACTTCTTCTTTATAACTTGTGAACACTTTTCTCTAACTCATGACATCTCCATTGGGCCTCGGTTATTATTGGACCACCAGCTGCTAATTCTTTTTTTTTTTCAAACTTTATGTTTATTCTTTAAGTAAACAAACACAGTTATTACACCTTCATTTAACATTACCAATGTATATCCCCATGAGGGCGCTACTTCTCTTAATACATTAATTATCAGTTAAATAATAAAAGATACGTCAGTGGAGGGGATAACCTTAACAAAGAAACATATTGTTTAAAGTTTCATCGCTGTGACAGAGTCCATGAGTGGCATGGTATAGAGAAATTAATACTCTTTAGTATTTATAGTCCAATGTTCTGCCCTATAAATAGGACCTAAGTCACCACGCTTAATCAAAATAATTGCACCTGATAGTGCTGAAAGAAAGGAAACTATAGAGTTCACAATCATACAGTGTCAACCACTACTAATGGAGCCAAAGCTCCAAATTTAAGATAGGCGCTAAAGAATTGTACCCAAACATATTTACATTAGGTACTACTTCGAACAACACCTGAGTGATTAAACTACATGGAACATATATATGGGGCTAATATCAGAACTGAACAACCCAGATCGTATTTTATTATACAGACTCGCTGTAAAAAAGGGGGAAAAGAAACAAAAAATCTTCAAAGGGTTGCTTTTGCTCTGAGTCTTTTCCTAGCATAATCATTTCCCTCTTGTTCCATCACCAGTGTAGTCTAAGGGGCAGAAGCAAACAGTAACATCTCTCAGGGAACGTCTTCATCTGACGACGGGTCATCTTCCTCCGATTCTGTCTGGCGGTAAGGAGCATTACGCTGACTCCATTTAAGGGCCTCCGCTGGATCAGAGAAAATAAAAACTTTATTCCAATGTACAATCCGCAGGCATGCTGGGAATAGTAGACCGTACAGTATTCCTGCTTCCTGTAGAGTCGCCCTCACGCCGTCAAATCTCTTCCTCCTCTGCCTTGTGGCATATGCAAGATCCGGGAAAAACCTGACCTGTTGACCATCGTAAAGCAGGGTCTTCTTTCTATGTGCCAGTGCTAATATGCAATCCCGCAATCCAACTCCGTCCATCACCATCACAACTGTACGTGGGGCTTCTGGATTGTCTTGATGGCCTCGAAAGGTAACTCGGTAAGCCTTCTGAATTTTTTGTACTATCGGTTCCACCTCATCTCCCAACTGTTGAGCAATCCATTCTTGTAAAAACAGAGTTAAGTGATCGCCTTCACATCCTTCTACCAACCCCAAGATCCTGATATTGTGAGCCCTTGACTGGTTCTCTAGGGTTTCTATACGAGACCGGAGGTGTGTATTTTCCTTCATGACCGCATTTACCGCCCCCATTGCAGCATCAGCCATTTTAGTTGCTGTAGCCGATGCCAAGGTGACTGATTCAAGAGTGGATTCCACAGTCGCTACCCTCAGTGTAAGCGAGTCAAACTTTGTGGAAAGACCCGCTACCGAGGAGATCAAATGATTTATCTTGATCCCCAGAGTCTGAAAAGTTTCTTCACCTGATCCGTCCTCATGGCCGGGTTCGCAGCCCTGTACCGCCTTCAGAGTGGATGTTCCTGGAGGAGCCTTTGCTCTAGCTCCGTCCCCCGAATGCTTGTCCTTTCGTGGGTTGCCCATTGCTTACTTAAGTAGTTCAGCCACCGATTTATGTTATTTTTGACACCTCAGTAGTGGAGTAACTGGTCAAAAGTTTTGATAAATAGCCCGAAGTTTAGAGAGCTCTATAGTTCAGTGACCATATTGCTCGGGCTCCAGAGCGCCCCCCCCACCTGCTAATTCTAACAATTAATTTGGGGAAAAAGAAGAAACAAACCCTTTGGCATTTCAATCCGATTCTCTTAACAGACCTAAAAGAAACTGAATATGTAAAACAAAGGATTCCTCAGTTCCTGGTGGAAAATGCTTCTCCCTCGATTTCTGAGGCTATGATATGGTACTCCCTAAAGGCCGCACTGCGAGGGGAAACCATTGCTTATTTAGTCAAAAAGAAGAGAGACCCTGAGGCTAAATATAATGACCTCACAAATCAGCTTCAAACTTTCCAGCTCTTATACATAGATGGACACAAAGAACTGCAAACTAAAATTTGGGAAACTAAGGCCGAACTACAGAAAATAATGGATCTAAAGATACAATCCGCGCTAATGTATTTAAAAAAATCAGGCTATGGGGGGCTTGAGGTACACGTTTCCTGGCACAAAAGTCGAGGGCATGTAAGAAAGCTTCTACTATTCTTAAAACGAAAAGCCTTTCCTCAGGGCAGGTGCTACATGGAGATGCCGAAATAAGAAATACCTTTGCCAATTATTATCAAAAATTATATACACTGGATCCGCCATGGGATTCTGAGAGAGGACCCCAGTTCTTGGAGGGACTTCACCTTCCACACTTAACAGAAGAACAGATTGGAGTCTTGGAAGTTCCTGTCCAGGCGGAAGAGATCTTGGCCCGAGTCGAAGCTGCAGCCATCCATGAATACTCCGGACCTGACGGTTTCCCGGCAGAGTGGTATAAGACTTGCCTGAAAGAACTGTTACCGAGTATGCTATCAGTGTCCCGGTCTGTAGTGGAGGGAGACCCTCCAACTCCATCCTGGGCCTATGCTATCCTGGCAGCTATCTTCAAACCTGACGAAGATATCTTGGAGACAACGTCCTACTGTTCTATATCAATATTGAACATTGATTATAAAATCTTCATGGCAATTTGGGCTGCTAGGTTAGAAACTATTCTACCAATACTTATCCACCCTGATCAAGCAGGTTTTATTAAGCAAAGGAATACCATGGATAATATTCGTAGGGATTTGATATTGCTTGAATATATCCAAACTAGATGCATCCCGGCAGCCATACTAAATCTCGATGTTGAAAAAGCCTTCAACAGGATGTCCTGGCCTTTTTGTGGGACACCCTGTTGAGGTTCCAGTTCCCTGACTCATTCTTGAAGTAGAAGGAGCTGCTGTCATAACTATACTTCTCTGCAGGGACTATATTGCCCTCCTTCCCTCCCCTCCACCCTAAGCCAGTTCTACTTTAATAGGCATAGGATTTGACTGACAACAGGAACTTCCTGTTTGGGAGCAGGAAGTGAGTGATCACAGAGCCACAAAAGACTCACCATCCTAGAAGGGAAAAGAGTAGCTCTCCGCCCCCTCCCAGCTGCTGGTGGTCTGACTCTGAGCAAGTAAGGAGACTACTGAGAAATATAGGAACTTCTTGTCTCAGAACAGGAAGATCAGGAGCTTAAAGGGCACAGAGGCAGTAAGTAAGTAAGGAGAAAAAAAAAACAACAGAGGAAAGAGTAACTATTCCAAACAACATTTAAGGGGCCAGAAATAAGACATGATGGGAGTAGTGCAGTACAGTGGCTGTGGAGCAGCAGTCTTCCAGAAGACGTTCTGGAGGATGCAGTGTTGTCCTATCTGCAGGCACCTCTCTGGGCTGAGGGAGGAAGTTGCTCATCTCCAGGCTGAGTTGGCCAGGATATGGGGGACC
Organism: Neoceratodus forsteri; assembly: GCA_016271365.2. NCBI lineage: Eukaryota > Metazoa > Chordata > Ceratodontiformes > Ceratodontidae > Neoceratodus > Neoceratodus forsteri. The sequence continues at coordinate 47,380,422 of CM028136.1, read as the reverse complement.
TCCTCTCCCACCCAGGGACCACCAGGGCTACTGCCGTTGCCTCAGAGGTTGCCAAGAAAGAGGAGCGGTTGGACCAAAGTGGGCTCAGGGAGGGTGAGGGTGGTGGAACAGAGGCACATCCTCTAGTTGTACCTCTTCACATTCATATGCCGTTCTGGCAAAGTGTGGTTCCTCTATGGAGGCACTTGCAGTGGAGACCAAGGAGGATGGTGGGAACCTCCACAAAGGAGACCCACAGGAGGGTGGCACGGACCCCACAGGGAAGAACAACTCCTGGTGGGGACTCCATTGTTAGGAGGGTAGAACTGGGGAGGAAGGGAGAGGGAGGTAGGTGCCTGCCTGGTGCCATGGCTTGGAGAGACAGGGAACGAATCCTCAGAACCGCTAGAGCAGCTGCACGGGGGGGAGAGCTGGATGTCATTGTCCACCTAGGGACAAATGACCTGGCTGAGAAAGGGATCAGAGCAGTGCAGGAAGAGTTTGTGGAGTTGGGGAGGGACCTTAAACAAGTAGCACGCATGGTAACCTTCTCAGAGGTGCTGCCTGTCTATGGCATGGATGAGGCTAGGGTGCTCCACACCATGGGATTCAATCAGTGGTTGAAAGACTGGTGCAGAGCTCAGGGAGTTGGCTTCATTGGGGACTGGGGGTCCACCTGGAGTGATGCAGGCCTATATTGGCATGATGGTCTGCATCTGTCTAGGAGGGGAACCAGGATCTAGGTAATAGGTTTAAATGCTTCATTGGCAAGCATTTAAACTAGCCAAGGGAGGAAGCACTGGAAAGGAACAGGGAAATCCTAGCCCCCCCCAAAAAAATCAGGGTAGTAAATGAGGTAAACACCAAGATAGAGATGTCGATCTGGAGAAGGGCAGGGGTAAATGGAGAAAATGACAAAGGCAATAAGGACAAGGATGGGGCAAAAAGGGGTAAGGCCATCAAGAAATGGAGGGTAATGAGTACCAATGCCCGTAGTCTGGGCAACAAGCTCCCTGAACTTCTGGCCTTGATGGAAGAGGGATGCCTGGATATCATAGCAGTCACAGAAACATAGTACACAGAGAACCATGACTGGGATGTTAACATACCAAGGTACACAACCTACAGGAGAGTCAGGGAGGGTAGAAGAGAGGGAGGAGTAGCTCTCTATGTAAGGGAAGGGATAAAAGCAATGGAACAAAAAAAGTAAACAGGGAGGCGAGGAGGCACTGTGGGTCACCTTAGAGACTGGAAATGGCACCACAATCTGCACAGAGGTTGTATACAGACCCCCATGTCAGGAAGAGGGAATGGACAAGGATATGCTAGAAGGCATCCTTAGGATGGCAGAGAAAGGGGAGATACTGTTGATGGAGGACCAGAATATGCCAGATATTAACTAGAGCACCTTTGCTGCAGCCACATCCAATAGCAGGGCCATTCTCGATGCCCTCCAGGTGGCATGCCTCAGACAGCTAGTTTTGGAACCCACTCGGGAAGGAGCAATCTTAGACCGCGTACTCTCAAATGGGGACAATGAGAGGATCTCAGATCTAGAAGTGGGTAGCCATCTGGGAACAAGTGACCACCAAACAGTGTGGTTCATGATAAACTCAGCTACAGAGTCAAGCCATACAAAAGTGAGGGTACTGGACTTCTGGAGGACTGACTTTGGCAAGATAGGAAGAGTGCCTTAGAAAAGCACTAGCAAACAGGCTAGAAGGAGGGGTGGAGCAACAATGGTGGGAAACATCAAAACTGCCATCACAGAGGCAACAAGCCTTTGTGTGAAGCAAATAAATAAATCAAAATGAAAGAAAAAGCCACTATGGTCCTCAAAAGAGGTGGCGAGGAAGATTAGGGAGAAAAAGATAGCATTTAGGAAGTATAAGGAAACACAGAAGGAGCAGGACAAAGAACTGTACCAGCTGAAGCAGAGAGGGAAGTCAGAATAGCAAAGGCCCAAACTGAGGAAAAGATAGCCAACTCGGTTAAGAAGGGGGATAAAACCTTTTATAGGTACATCAGGGAACGTAGAAAGATAAAGGGAGAGATAGTGAGGCTGAATAGAAAGGACGGTGGGTGGGCAGAGAGTGACAGTGAAAAAGCAGGGATACTGAACAAATACTTCTGCTCTGTATTCACAAAAGAGGAGGAGGGGGAGGTGCCTAATCCAATTAACAGAAGCACTCTGGATAGGGGCGATCCCAGTCCTTTCACAGAAGAAATGGTTCTGAAAGAACTCCTAAAACTGAAGGTGGGCAAAGTAATGGGGCCTGATGGAATTCACCCCAGAATTCTAAAAGAATTAAGGGGAAAACTAGTGACATCACTGACTACCCTTTTTAACAAATCATGGGAGGATGGTGTGGTACCCGAGGACTGGCGGAAGGTGGATGTGAATCCCCTTCACAAAAGTGGGAGCAAGACAGAGGCAGGAAACTACAGACCTGTCAGTTTGACCTCTGTGGTAGGGAAAGTGATGGAATCACTTCTGAAGGAAAGAACTGTTGAGTACCTAGAGGAAAGTGGGGCACAGAACCCAAGGCAGCATGGGTTCACAGCAGGAATGTCATGTCAGATGAATCTAATTGATTCCTTTGACTGGGTGACCAAAGTAGTAGACCAGGGAGGGGCTGTGGACATGGCCTACCTAGACTTTAGCAAGGCATTTGACACAGTCCCACACAAAAGATTAATAATCAAATTAACCAGCCTTGGAGTGGGTCCCAGGGTGCTAGCCTGGGTAAAACATTGGCTGGACAACAGGACATAGAAGGTAATTGTAAATGGAGTCCACCCTGAAGAAAGAGGGGTTACTAGTGGGGTACCACAGGGTTCAGTACTGGATTCAGTCCTTTTTAATGTCTTTATAAGTGACATTGCAGAGAGACTGGAAGGAAAAATAGGCCTCTTTGCAGATGATACAAAAATCTGCAACAGGGTAGATACACAAGGAGGCGTAGAAAGGATGAGAAGGGACTTGGCAAGGTTGGAGGAATGATCAGAAGTATGGCAGCTTGGATTCAATGCAAAGAAGTGCAAAATAATGCACCTGGGAAACAGAAATCCAGGGGAAGATTACACAATGAGGGGGAGAGGTAGTAACAACAACAAAAATGGAAAGGGACCTGGGGGTAATCATATCAGATGACCTTAAGGTTAGCAAGCAATGTGAGAAGGCAGTAGGGAGGGCTGGGGGATACTGGGATGTATAGGGAGAGGCATCACCAGTAGAAAACAAGAAGTTGTTATCCCTCTGTACAGACAGTTGATGAGACCCAATCTGGAGTACCACGTCCAGTTCTGGAGACCCCCTTTCCGCAAGGACATAGGCAGGATGGAGGCAGTCCAGAGGAGGGCAAATAAAATGGTGCAGGGTCTGCAAGAGAAGCCATATGAGGAGAGACTAAAGGAGCTTAATATGTATACCCTTGAGGAAAGGAGGGACAAGATAGAAACTTTTAAGTACCTCAGTGGAATCAGCAAAGTCCAAGAGGGTAGCATCTTTCAGAAAAAGAGATGTGCAAGAACAAAGGGACACAATTTGAAGATAGAGTGGGGGATGGCTCAGGGGCAATGTGAGGAAGTATTTTTTCACAGAGAAGGTGGTGGATGCATGGAACAGCCTTCCTGAGGAGGTTGTGGGGTCTAAAACTGTCGGAGAATTCAAGAATGCATGGGAAAGACATAAGACAATTCTTGTGGGGGGGAAGAAGAAATAGGCTGTTGGTTAACTAGGATCTACAGCTTATCCAATAGGTAGGGAAATGGGCAGACTAGGTGGGCCAAGCGGTCCTTATCTGCTGTCAAAGTCTATGTTGCTATGTTTCTATGTAATCCAAAATATTTATAATGCCCCACAAGTCAATATCCATATTAATGGGGGGGTCACTTCTCCTATTTCATTGCAGCGAGGCACATGACAGGGGTGTCCCCTCTCCCCTCTCTTGTTCGCTCTCTATATGGAGCTCTAGCAGTAACTCTCCGAGAGGCGGAGGGGGTAGAGGACATTCCACTCGGACAACAAGAATACACGGCTTCACTGTTTGCAGACGATGTTCTTAACAATCTTGTCCCCAGAAGAATCTATTCCACTGGTCTGGGAGATCTTGAATACATAGGAAAGGGTGGCATGCTTTAAAAACAATGTAACTAAAACTGAGGTTTTACTGCTTAATTTTGTCCCGTTGGAGACATTGAAAAGGGCGTGTCCTTTGAAATGGCAAGCTACTAAGATGAAGTACCTAGGTATAAACATCCCCCAAAACTTAAAGGTCTTAGATATAATAAACTTTGAATCTCTAATGGTAGCAGTCCCATCGGAACTTAATAGGTGGGGTAGACTCCATTCTTCTTTTTTTCAGCGTATTGAAATCAAACGCATGAATGTTCTTCCCCGCCTGTTATACCTCTTTCAGAATATCCCCTACTTCCCAGCCAAGTTCTACTTCAAATCCTGGGATAGAATTATTTCAAACTTTATTTGGGGGGCAGCGCCCCAGAATTCATCTCTCCATCTTAAAATTATCTCTGGCCCAGGATGGCACAAATTTACCGAATCTGGAACTCTATGCAAAAGCCACTTTTTGAGGGTGCTTTTTCTTTGGTTATCAATAACTTTCAAGTCCCATGCAAAACTATAGAATTTACTATTAACAACTTATATGATATAGAAAAAATTCTATTTGCCTCTCCAGGGCGGTCTCCTCCTTTGAGGAATTTTACCCTAATCACAGCTAATATTTTAAGGGTCTGGTACTCGTTGAAGAAGCACCCAAAGTTCATGCAGATTTCTTTCTATTGTAGGATGCTTTCAGAAGATTATTTCTTGCCAGCCCAAACTGACCTAGCATTTGCCAGATGGTGGAGGCTGGGTCTGACCTATACATACCAATTTTGGGGGCAGGCGGGGATCCTCTCTTTTGAAACCATACAGAAGGACTACAGGCTGATCCAGGGGACATTTTTTGGTACCTTCAAGTCAGAAACTATATTCTTCAACAACACTCTTTTACACCTATCTTACCCTTAACGTTGCCCTCTGTTTTGAAACGTCTTTTGGATTTTATCTTGGGTAATATGTGGGGACATCTGATTGGATTTCTATATAAAATCTTATGGGAGGACCAGGGGGATACCGCTCTTCATATACTAGAGGGGTGGAATAAAGACTTAGATTTGGAAGTTCTGAGTGTTTCCTGGACAAAGGCAACCCTACTGGCAGTTAGACTCATTTCTTCCCACCTCTGGTGAGAGTTCGCCAGGAAATGTAGAAACAGATTCTTCTGCTCCCCAGCAATTTTGGTGAAATACCTTCCAGATAGTTTTGGCTATTGCTGGAGAGATTGCAGATACAAATTGATGGATTTGGGTCATATCTTTTGGAATTGCCTATTACTAATGCCGTTTTGGTGCTCCCTTCAATCTGACTAGGGGAATGTCTGGTTGAACAAATAGAACTAACTGCAGAAATAACCCTGTATTCCATCTACCCGGACCACCCCCCCCCATGGCATAATACCCTTTTGCCCATATATTTATTGGCAGCTAAAAAAGCTATTACCCGCAAATGGATGACCAAAGTTATTCCAACTATGGCCAACTGGAGATTAACAGTTTTAGGAATATATCAAATGGAATCAATAACAGCAGCCATTCATGGTTAACGGCTTGTCGAGCCAAATGACAAAGATTCATACTAAAAGGAGTAAATACACAGAAGGCCGAGGCCCATATATGTGCATCTCCAGCCAAGGTGGTTCATTGTTCCTTGGTCAATAAATACTGGTCCAGATTGTATTTAAATTCTGTGTGGTTGGTACAAACTACTACCAATTTGGGTAAAGTGTTCCATAGGGGAATTATTCGTTGAGTGAAGAAGGAGCACCTTTTATTATTTCTTGGGTATGTAAGAGTTAATTGATATTTATGACTTTGAAGGTTACAGTCCCGTTGGCTAAAGGTCATTCCTAATTGTGACAATAATTCTGTATCATTTGCCAGTTTATGCATTAAAAGGAGATCTCCTCTAATTATCCTTTGCTCCAGGGAGTATAAATTTAGTTCATCCAATCTTTCTTTATACTCTTTATTGTGCATATTTATAACCATTTTAGTTACTCTTCTCTGGACACCCTCCAGTCTTATTACATCCCTCCTGAGGTGTGGACTCCACAGCGGAGAACAGTAGTCTAAAAGTGATCTCACGTAGGCCCTATACAAAGGCAATATACACTCCTTGTCTCTTGAACTGAAACTCCTTTTTATGCATCCCAACACTCTGTTAGCCTTATTAATAACATAATTACAGTGATTACGGGAGGATAGATCTTGTGAAATTAGCGTGCCTATGTCACTATAAAGCCCAACTGACGAAAGTGCTTGATTGTTTAGGGTGACCTGAGATTGATTATTTGTTGTACCCAAATGCATAACGACACATTTACTAGTGTTAAAGGTCATTTTATTGTTTTGTGCCCAGTTCTCCAGTTTTTTTAGATCATTGGTGAGCATGCGTCTTTCCTCGTCTGTTTTTACTTAGGCTGCTAGTTTAGTATCATCAGCAAATTTAACTACAATGCTTTGAAGATTCTCTGTCTAGTCCGAGATGTAGATGGAAAACAATATTGGTCCCAGTACTGACCCCTGAGGCACTCCACTACTTACTGGACATAACTTGGATGCATGTCCCCTAATACATACTCTCTGTGTGCGGTTATGTAGCCATTCTTACACCCAGTTTATGACTGTGTTATTTATTTTTAGCTTTCTCATTTTGTCTATTAGGATATCATGGGGCACCTTATGAAATGCTTTGCAGAAATCCAGTAAAATCACATCTACCGGATTATTGTTTTCTAATAATTTGCTGATGTGTTCGTAAAAAAACAGGTTCCCAGCTAAACATAATTTAATTTTTTATAAAACCATGCTGTGTATAATCTTTTATTACTTTTGTTTCTAGATCTCTTTCCAGTTTGTCTTTAAGTAGTGCTTTGAAAATCTTACCTAGGACACTGGTCAAGCTGATGGGCCTATAATTGAAAATGTCTGTATGATTTCCCTTTTTATAGATTGGTGTTACTACAACTGTTTTCCAGTCGTTTGGTATGATATGGTAATATAGGGACCTATTAAAGATCCAATAAAGGGGTTCTACTAACCAGTCCTTTATTTCTTTCAATAGTCTAGGGTGTAGCCTATCGGGTCCTGGGGATTTATTTATGTTCAAATTATTCAGTTTAGCCAATATATCTGCCTTAGAAAATACCACTGGCTCAACTGTATCATTATTGAATATAGATCTTTTAATATTAGTTTTTGAGTTAAACACTGAACCAAAGTATTTATTAAATTCTTCGGCCATATCATTAGATGTAGTTACTTCCTCATCAGTGACTTTCAGGGGTCCACTTGTTCTAGGAGTTTGCTTTTTGTTGTTAACATAGGCATAGAAACTCTTGCCCCTGTCTTTCCTATATGCCAAACTGTTTTCAGATTTATTTTTTGCTGTTTTTATTTTGTTTTTATAGTTTTTTGGGATTTTCCCATATTTCCATTTGTTAAAATTGTTATTGCATCTTTTCAGGAGTTTATATGCCCTTTTCTTTTGTTTAATCAGATTTTGTATTTTAGTAGTGACCCATGGTGGGATCTTTCCCCTTTTTGTTGTAGATTATCTTATCTGGGACATAAATTTCTTCCAGTTCTAACATCTTTTCCTTAATTCTTGTCCAAAGGTCTAATGTGGAGGAAGATCTGTTATCCCATTTCCAGTTGTATAGTTCCTGCTTATAAGCAGCAAAATTTGCTTTATTGTAATTTTTGAAAACTTGAAAACATGCTTAATATGTAAGTTTGTGTCAAATGTAATAACCCTATGGTCACTATTATGAATCGGTGATTTGATATTGATGTTACTATTTTTTTCTGGGATATCCGTTAAAAGTAAATCCAATATGTTGTTTTCTCGTGTAGGTTTATTAATTAATTGCTGTAATCCATTTGAAGAACATACAGTAAATCCAAATATGAATTTTCCTGGCTATTAGTTCCTAAAGCTTCATCCCAGTTAATAGCGGGGAAATTAAAGTCGCCCAGTAATATAATTTCTTTGTAATTTGATTTATTACTAATGCTATTTAATATCTCCTGATGTTGAATTACATTAGAATCTGGAGGTCTATAACATAGCCCTATAAGTAGTTTAGGTTGATTTTCTGTTAACAGTTCAATCCAGATTAGTTCAGTGGATGTATTTTCTTCTGGGTCACCAATCAGTTTAAACTTTATATTGTTTTTTTTGAATAATGCCATCCCTCCCTTCCTATTCTATTTTTATGGCAGGTTGTATATCCAGGTATATTTATATTCCAATCTGAGGAATCCCCCCACCAAGTTTCTGTTATAGCTGCTATATCTATATTATCTTTAAATGGAGCTATTTTTAATTTCTCTATTTTTGTGCTATGTAGGCTCCTAATATTAGTCAGAAGGAAGGACAAACCTCTTTTTGTTTCTTTTCTAAATGTGGTATTTTGTAGTTTTGATTTGGTTCTATCATTTAATTTAGTCCCTTTTTTGCTTATAGTATTCGATGGTTCCCTTTGCCCATATTTACAAGTTTTTTGTTTCTTTGTGGTAAAGTGTATTGTAAAAAATACATCCAAGACACCTAGATCCCTTCCTACTCAAATGAAGCCCATCCTGCCCAAAAGTGTTTGGCTGGATTAAAACAATTCCCAGGTCTTTGTGCATTTTATATTATTTGTCAGGGACCATCTATGCAGCCAGTTGTTAAAATCTTTTATTTTTCTATTCCTTTTAAAGCTTGCCGTAGGTACAGATAGGATTTCTGAAATTATAGGTGTTGCTCCCAGCCCTTGTATTATTTTTATTGCTTTCTCCATATCCTTTATTATGTCTCCAACATCTTGTTTACCGATGTCATTTGTCCCTGCATGTAAAAGTACAGTTTTGGGTTCAGGGACATTTTGCAATATGCCCAGGAGAAATTGGTTTAATGTCTTTGATTGTTGCCCCGCTATAGCTACAACTTGTTGTGTTTTCTTTATTTCCCCTTGTTGTGTATCTGTCTGTAAATCTTGTCATAGAGTCTCCTAATATAAAAATCTGTTCCTGTTCTGTGTCTGAATTATTTGAAAGGTTGTTGTTATGGTTAGACTCATTTATGTTTAGTTTGTGTGATAAGACCTGTTGTATTCGAGTTTCCTCAGTTTGTTTTTGGGTATTCAAGAGAGTGATGGATTATTTATTAGAAATTGACACGGAGTGCTTCCCTTGAGGGGTTGGCATTTCCTTTGAGAACCTCCCTTTGGGGGACAACGATTCTTTAATTGGGCTTTGATGGGGATAGACAAGGTATTCTGAAGGAATATTTGGACTATGTAAGCTATATTTTTTCTGGTATAAATACTGACTTTGACCTGCTTTTTCATGCTATGATGTATTGGAGCTGATTACAACTTTCAGACTTATAGTTTGTATGCCTCACACCTGAATTCATTATTGTGACCTGCTGTATGTGTTGCCTCATATTTCTTTCAATAAAAATCATACTATAAAATAAAAGAAGTCTGGAGGGAACAGCTTGCAGTGTTCCCAACCAGTGTTTCTGAGATGGGGAACTTTTTTTTATGGTATTTTTTTCTCCCCGTGGTCAGCAGCTGGCTCTTTCCTTCTTCCACCCACCCCCCCAGTGCCATCTCCTAAGGATCAGACCCCCTCCCTTCATGCCATTATGACTCACCCTTCATGGCAGGGTGGTGGGCCATGACTCAACCCGCCAGGAATAGAACCAGCGCCAGGGAGGTGTCATCTCGTGGGCAGCGCCTGAGATGGACGGTATTCATGCTGCTCAGCCAGGACCTTTTTTCCACTTTTCTTGCAGAGGGGGAGCATGCAATGCTGACAGTGGCATGCATCCACAAGCTGCACACTGCTCAGCTGCTCCTCCTCCGCACCCCAATGTACGGGACTTGGCATGCCAACACCTAGGTTCCACTAGGTGTCAGGCAAGTGCTGGTCCATGTTCCCCACCCTCCCCAGGAGAGGAGCACTGTCTTCTGGATGCTCAATCATCTCTCTCCCACTGGCCGACCCCTGGTAACCTGCTCGCACCACGAACACAGGTCAGTAGTGTGGCCAGGAGGTAAGGCATGATGCCTTAGTCCTCCATGCCACTGGGCTGGGAGTTGGGGAACTTTTGCAGTTTAAAACTGTAAATGGCTATATCATGACGGCACATGAATTTAAACAGCAAATGCAAGTACCTTTCCTAATATTTATCAAATCTCTAGCAAACCATCATGTTTTAACATTTCAGAGTTATAAAACAGCATGCTCTCCTAGAACATATGACTCCTATATTCTTATTTAAAGATCAAATGCACACCTATTTCATGAAAAGCTTGAATTCACATCCCTGTGTCAGGATTAGTATTTCCTGAAAATATGCCATTTGGTTTTGTGGTATTCTTTAAATCAGCATCTATTAATGTGCTCTGCAGTAACTGAAAACTGAAGAAATAGTGAAGATGTTTCTGTCCCTGTCAGTGAGCAATGACATCATACCTGTCCTGCCTGCTGCTTCTGCAATTACCGGTAAATCCCTGATTGCTAAATAAGTTGTTGCAGTCCCTAGTTAGAGCAGTCTGTAAAGCTAATTGTTTTCACTCAGAGTTTGTTACTAACCCATCTTGTTTGTGTTTAGAGAGATATGCTTAAGATCTATCTTTCTGTTCTCATAAAAAGTTGATCATTTGGGGTTCAGTGCTGAATTGAAGTGGTATGAATGAATCTGTGAGAAATGTTCTGTATCACAGCTCTCAGTTCTCTGTCATCACAACTCTGCATCATATTCTGGCTATATGATGCAGGGTTGTTTAATGAAACATAGACTTTGATGGCAGATAAGGACCGCTTGGCCCACGTAATCTGCCCATTTCCCTACCTACAGGATAAGTTGCAGATCCTAATTAACCAACAGCCTATTTCTTCCTACCCCTCACAAGAATTGCCTTATGTCTGTCCCATTCATTCTTGAATTCTCATACAGTTTTAGACCCCACAACCTCCTCAGGAAGGCTGTTCCATGTGTCCACCACCCTCTCTGTGAAAAAATACTTCCTCACATTGCCCCTGAGCCATCCCCCCTCTATCTTCAAATTGCGTCCTCTTTTTCTTGCACATCTCTTTTTCTGAAAGATGCTACCCTCTTGGACTTTGTTGATTCCACTGAGGTACTTAAAAGTTTCTATCTTGTCCCTCCTTTCCTCAAGGGTATACATATTAAGCTCCTTTAGTCTCTCCTCATATGGCTTCTCTTGCAGACCCTGCACCATTTTAGTTGCCCTCCTCTGGACTGCTTCCATCCTGTTTATGTCCTTGTGGAGATGGGGTCTCCAGAACTGGATGCAGTACTCCAGATGGGGTCTCACCAACTGTTTGTACAGAGGGATAATAACTTCCTGTTTTCTGCTGGTGATGCCTCTCCCTACACGTCCCAGTATCCCCCAACCCTCCCTACTGCCTTCTCACTTTGCTTGCTAACCTTAAGGTCATCTGATATGATTACCCCAGGTCCCTTTCATTTTTGTTGTTGTTACTACCTCCCCCATTGTGTAATCTTTCCCTGGGTTGTTGTTTCCCAGGTGCATTATTTTGCACTTCTTTGCATTGCATCCAAGCTGCCATACTTCTGACCATTCCTTCAACCTTGCCAAGTTCCTTCTCATCCTTTCCACGCTTCCTTGTGTATCAACCCTGTTGCAGATCTTTGCATCATCTGCAAAGAGGCATACTTTTCCTTCCAGTCCCTCTGCAATGTCACTTATAAAGACATTAAAAAGGACTGGACCCAGTACTGAACCCTGCGGTACGCCACAAGTAACCCCCCTTTCTTCAGAGTGGACTCTATTTAGAATTACTGGATACAAATAATGGATATAAAATAAACTACATTCCATTAATTCATAGAAGCAGCATGTATTTAATGTAGTCTCAATAAATATGTTCATGTTCATTTGATAACAATTTTGTTTCCATGTCAGATTGACAAATGTGTGTCTGCCACACTCTGCTATTTCAGGAACGTGTACTGTATGAACTCCTAACATTCAGTTCTTTGAGGTGTTCAGTGTGGAAATACATCATGTATATGTATAACTAGAAATACTACATGGTATCCTGATGCCCCTGTCTTCTGCCTCTCAATTGAGGCTGCTGAACCCTGTTTTCTTCTGTTCCCCACCCCCATAGTCAGGGTCAATGCACTCTGTTGCCCACTTTTCCTGTCCCCACAGACAGGGCTGATATGCTCTGCTAAGCCCTAGAGTCCCAGGGGCTTTGCCTCCACAGTTTTGGCTGATGCACCATGCTGCCCCAGGCCACCAAAGGTGGGGCTTTTGCTGCACCCTGCTACCCTCTTCCATTGCCCCAAATGGGCAGGGCCGCTGCACCACGTGCACCCAGGCACACAGTCAGGGCTGCTGTGCCCCGATGCCCCACTGTGTCCTGCACCACAGTCAAGGCTTCAGCATCATGCTGTCCTCTGTCCCCTGACACCACTGTGCCCTGCTGCACCACAGAGCCTCTTGCCTCCACAGTTAGAGTTGTTGCACCATGCTGCTCTCTGCCACTAGAGTCAGATCCTTTGGTACACTGCTGAAACTACTCAAAAGAAAAAACCAAAACTACTTTCATCTTGTGTTATAGAGTAGGGGACAGAGGGTAGCAGGGTGCAGCAGCCTCAACTGTTTGTGCAGGAGGCAGCAGAGTGCAGCAGCCCTGACTGTGTGGAGAAGACAGTGGGCAGTGGGCTGCAGTAGCCTCAGATTGGGGCAGGAGACGGGGATTTTGGGGCAGGGGAAAGGGAGAAGCAGAGAGCTGCTGCCTAAACTGCTGGGCAGGAGACAGGGGCATAAGGATGCTATATAGTATTTCTAGTTATACACATACCTGATGTATTTTCAGACAGAAACTGAATTTTAAGAGTTCATACAGCACATGTTCTTGAAATAGCAGAGTGTGGCTGACACACATTTGTCAATATGACATTAAAACAAAATTATCACATGAACGTATTTATTGAGGCTACATTAAATACACGCTGCTTCTATGAATTAATGGAATATAGTTTATTTTATATCCATTATACAGCCAGAATAGAGTGCAGAGTTTTGATGACAGAGAACTGAGAGCTGTGATACAGAAACTGTCATTTCTCACAGATTCATTCATACCACTTCAATTCAGCACTGAACCCCAAGTGATCAACTTTTTATGAGAACAGAAAGATAGATTTTAAGCTAATCTCTCTAAACACAAACTAGATGGGTTAGTAACAAACTCTGAGTGAACACAATTAGCTCTACAGACTGATCTAACTAGGGACTGCAACAGCTTATTCAGTCAATTAGGGACTTAATTGCAGAAGCAGCAGGCAGGACAGGTATGATGTCATTGCTCACTGACAGGGACAGAAACATCTTCACTGTGTCTTCACTGTTTTCGGTTACTACAGAGCACATAAACAGATGCTGATTTAAAGAAAACTGCAAAAGAAAATTGCATTATATTTTCAGGAAACACTAATCATGACAAAGGAATGTGTATTCAAGGGGATTCAAGCTTTTTATAGAACATGTGCATTTAATCTTTAAAACACACTCAATGCCCCGTGGTCAATAGTAAAATATCAGTCTCTGGGCATTGTGCTAGCTTGCTTTTCTCTTATTTGACCACTTTCAGGAGCTTGGGGTGATGTGGAGAGACTGGAAAGGACAATTAATTACAGAGGGAGATAGTATCGAGAAGGGGGGAAGGGGATTCTGCAGGTGACCTTCCTAAAAGAACAGAAAAAAACAAAGGACAGAGAAGGACAGTGAAACAAGCATTAGGCTGTTGCAAGTGGCTTTTTGAAAGTAAAGAAGATAGTGTAGAGTTCCTCTTTGCCCTGACAGGGAACAACTCTTCCACAGGGCTCCCACCGGTTTCTCCAGGATTGTTTGCTTTACAGCACTGGATGCTGTGAGGTACCCATTTCCGCCACTCCAGCTATGAGGAACTGAACCCAACTTCCTTTCGATCAGCTGAGGTCAACAAAGGCCATTGCTCATCCCTTTGGAATGTCTGGACTATAAACAATTAGCTGTAATTAGGACCGATTGACCCATGTTCAACTGTTGTTCACAGGGAACCCTTCTCCACTTCGGCCTTCAAAGTTCTCCCAACCCCCCCCCACTTGCTGTTCCTTATATTCCAGGGACAACTGCACTTTTGCCACTCCTCACCCCCTCACCCCCTCACCCCTGCTCGTCTGCTGGGCAATCTGCCTTCTTCCATCAACTTCCGTCACTTTGGAACCAGCCCCCCCTTCCCCACTTCTGCCTATCTCCTGGCTCCCTCAGGCACCAGTTGAAACTTCAGCCCCTTCTCACCTGTTTCTGTCACTTTTCCTCCTGATAACACCACGGTCGAGCCTTATTCATCCTGGTAAACAGCCAGCAGGGCCCCCCTTCCTGCCTTGGTTTAAGTTCCACACCACTACAGTTTATCCCTCCATTACAAGGTCAGGCAGTTACCTCACCCCTCAGATCAATTGCCTTTTGTTAATATTGTTCTTAGTCACCAGGTATTGCTGCCACATCTGAATATGCACTCAGTAAGCATTCTCATTGAGCCATTCCACACTTTTTTTTCTGCATGTGCTATTGTTTAGTGTATATTCTAACTTGTAACAATTTTTTTACCATATGTTGCTCAGATGTTTTGTTGTTCTTCTACCATTCCCCTTCCCAGGTCACACCTCAAAATAAGCCTTGGTCAGTGTGCCTCTCCTGGTTACCAGTTTTCAAATAAATAAATAAATAAATGTTGAATCCAACATACTGTGGTGCACTGCCAACATCTTTGATAGTTCAGTAGCCCCAACCCACACCCCAGTCCATCACTCCTCCCTGGAATCCTGTATCTCCTCCCCAGCTAACCTGCCTCCTTATGTACAGTGGTCTGACTGACAATATGCACTACATCCCCTTCCCCGCAGTTCAGCCATTTCCTTTCTTGTAGCTTTGCTTAGCCCCCCCCACGCCCCTTCTGTTACAGTTCCCAACAATCCAAGTTAGGGTCGCTAGCTATTGCAACCAGGACTATAGGACTGCCAGGCTCTGTGCATAGCCCTATGGGCTATTTGCATGATGGTCCATGCCAACTTCCCCACACACTGTCTCAACTCCTGCTATGGCCAACTGGCCTCCTCGCCTATGCTGCCCCTGTAGCAGCTGCCTTCACCCAAGGGGGGGTCACCATGAAGGGTAAACTACAGGGAAATGGGAATAAGTGCTTGAGATGACCAGAGACAGGGCTAGGAGCTCACCTCTAGGATGGAGGTGGCTCTAGTGTCTGGGAGATCAACATCATTTGTTAAGAACAAAAGTAGCAGGCACACAAGCCCCAGTGGTGATACCCAGGTATTGTTCTCAGTAGCAGTAGTTACCCCCTAATCTCTGGGGATCACTCCCGGAGGTAGATGGGAGGTCTGGCAGATTTTAGTGACCTGGGTTCTCCCAAACACTTACCCCTAGATCCATCACTATACTACATCTATCTCTATGGGTTGTCTTGTGTTCGACCTGAAGAATTGGATATATGGAGACCTCGGAAAGGGGTCTCCATGTTACCAGGAATAACACAGGGTTACCCAATATAACTAGGACAGGCGCCCAATGGTTCTACTTAATGTGGGGAGGGCTTCCCTCTGTCACCAAAAGCCCTTGGCCTAGGGACATTAGAAAATACCCATACAAGGACCCACCTAGGTCCTGCACACTAAATGGATGATGCCAACCCAGTGGATAGATCAAACTACTGACAAAGAATTAGTAGAGCATGAGAGGGAAATACACTGATGCAGTTTTAACCAGGATGAATAGCACGGTTAGATACATCATGTACTATCGGCGGCACAATCTGCCCAGCTGAAGCTGGACTTCTGATTTAAGCATGGGGGGTAAGGAAAAGGTCTTTGAAAGGAATCAGCAATGCATAATATAAAGATTACCGCACTGCATCTGTCTAGCTACATAATGTAAACAGTAGTAGTGTGTGCTAGATCTGTCATGTTCATGTTTCCTGGTATAAAAAACAACGAAATCTAAGTCTCAAAAAAAAAAAAAAGTAGCAAATGTCTCTCTGTGGTTATTGGAGAGCTGGTGCAGGGCGCCATCTAGAGGGAGGAGAGGCACTTGGACAGTTCATCTATGAAT
The DNA here is from genome assembly GCA_016271365.2 of Neoceratodus forsteri. Taxonomy (NCBI): domain Eukaryota; kingdom Metazoa; phylum Chordata; order Ceratodontiformes; family Ceratodontidae; genus Neoceratodus; species Neoceratodus forsteri. The sequence goes on along the minus strand of CM028136.1, from coordinate 47,364,154 downwards.
GCAGTAGAGATGGCACAAATACATGACAGCATCTTTATATTATGCACTGCTGATCCCCTTCAAAGACCTTTTCCTTACCCCCCATGCTTAAATAAGAAGTTTGAGAAGGCAGTAAGGAGGGCTGGGGGGATACTGGGATGCATAGGGAGAGGCATCACCAGTAGAAAACTGGAAGTTATTGGCCCTCTGTACAGACAGTTGGTAAGACCACATCTGGAGTACTGTGTACAGTTCTAGAGACCCCATCTCTGCAAAGACATAGACAGGATGGAGGCTGTCCAGAGGAGGGCAACCTAAATGGTGCAGGGTCTGCACCAGAAGACATACGAAGAAAGACTAAAGGAGCTTAAGATGTATAGCCTCAAGGAAAGGAGGGAGAGGGGGGACATGATAGAAACTTTCAAATACCTCAAGGGAATCAACAAAGTCCAAGAGGGTAGCATCTTTCAGAAAAAGAGATGTGCAAGAACAAGGGGGCACAATTTGAAGATAATGGGGACAGCTCAGAGGTAATGTGAGGAAGTATTTTTTCATGGACAGGGTTGTGGATACATGGAACAGCCTTCCTGAGGAGGTCATAGAGTCAAAAACAGTGGGGGAATTCAAGAATGCATGGAACAGACATAGGGCAATTCTAGTGGGGAGGGTAGGAGGAAGTAGGCTGTTGGCTAACTAGGATCTGCAGCTTATCCATTAAATAGGGAAACGGGCAGACTAGGTGGGCCAAGCGGTCCTTATCTGCCGTCAAAGTCTGTGTTTCTATGTTTAGCACAGTACAGTACAGGAGACAAATCACAAGGCAGCCTCGTGGCTTGCTCCAAATGCTGCAGCTTGGCTTCCCGCTTCCACTGAACTGAGCAGTCACACCACACCAGTTTCAGACATCTTACACTGGCTCAGAGAAAAATGGAAATAGATTTCAAAGTTCTGTTCTTAACTTTGTTGCTCTGACCCCACCCAATCGAGGTTATTTAGCATTGTGACCTACTGCAACAGACACTATGCACTTTTCATTGGATCAATTCATGCTGGTAACATTACTGATCACCTCAGGTGCTTACATATGCATTTGTTGCCCATGTAACCAAATTATGTTTCTGTAACACTGTTTCTTCTGTAATCCCCTTCCCTGGGTTGTACTTGGAAATGAGCCTGGATGCAGTGTGCCTTTCCTGGTTCCCAACATTTTTTAAATAAATAAAATAAAGCCTTTAATGGTCTGTGTCCACATTATTACCTCCACAATCTTCTCCATCTCTGTACTGCTCCTCATCCCCTGCAGGGCATACACTGTTGTTGGTTCCCATTTCCCAGCATAGGTCAACTGGTTATCGTAATTGTGCAGTATTTATTTATTTTATTTTTTCTTGACCGAGAAAGGAGGGCTAGACAATTCTTCCTATTTTCAGCCTCGTCCTGGGGGGTAGGGAAGGGGAGTAGCTACACCAGTTTTCTGAATGGCTCTTCCTTTAAATGTTAAAAGTGCTCTAAGTGAGCTGGCCCAGTGCCACAGAGGGTTGCGGCACCTACGCCTCACCTGCCGCCATGCCGGTGACACTGGTTTGAGAATGGAACTGGGATGCTAGGGGTCACCTGGGGTGGGAGAGGACAGAGTGCCCAGAGGTCTTCTCTCATCTCCCAGGGAGGGAGGATTATAGCACTCGAGATTAGCCTGGCCCCTAGTGTTGACTAAGGGTATGGTAGCCATAGTCTGCCTGAATGGGGGTGGAGTGGTGGCTGCCGACGTCCCACATGCAGTAGCGTGCATGGAGATGTCTGGGTGGCATTGCAGACTCACTCTGCAAGAGAGACAAATGGGAAAATGGATTTCAGGATGACTGCTGATATCCAACCACCCAGTAGCCCTGCACCCAGTGAATACCTCGGCCATGCTGCCGACATGATGGTAATCCTGGTGGAAAATTGGGAAGAGGTGGCTGCGGTCTGAGAGTGTCTTCAGGGCTAGGGGAGGAAAAGCATTAACTGCAAAAAAGAAGTGCTCTAAGGGAGAATATTTTTAAATTGCACCAGAAGACTTTGCTGTTCAGTCAAGCTTTCGGTGCTAACTGGGCTGGCCCGCTGGCACAAGGTTTGGATTTCCGGCAGTGACACTGATGCCCCAGGTTCGAATCTGGACTCAGGATATTAGAGGGTCGGCTGGGGGGGATTGAGCATCCTATGGACTTCTCTCCTCCTCCAGGGTGAGAGGGGTGTGTGTGACCGGCGTGTGATTAATGGAATACAGCTGCCGGTGTCCGTCTGTGGGAAGCAAGCCATATGTATGCATTTCTGCCCTGGACATCATCCCGCCTCTCGAGTGTCTTACAATGAAAAATCCTTGGAGTTCCATCAGCAAAATGATGTCTGCCCTGCCCCTAGACCCTACTCCATGGCTGGTGACCTCTCACCCTCTGGTACCATATGTCAATCCATTGGGGAACTGGCGGCCCCACCCTGAGGGGCAAGCCAGGGGTGCCTTATGGTACCATAGTAAAAGTTCTGTTTGGGAATTGGCAGCCCCGTCCTGGGGGGAAAGCCAGGTGCTTGTGGGGGTAGAGGTGTGTTCCGAGCTTGCGGCTGTTGGGGCGAAGCTCTGGGGATTGTAGGTACAGACCGAGGGTGGCTGGTGAACCTCCAATATAAAGCACAGTAAGCAATAAACAAAAAAGCTTTTGATGCTTATTGGTAAGCATGGTTCAGCTTTACTGTTAAATTACAACAACGGCTCCTCAATGTATATAAATGTGTCTGATTGTCTTTCATGCATACAGTATACTGTAGAGTTCTTTTGGGCTCCAGACAAGAGTTTTTTTTAAAAGGCTGTGCCATGTTTCCATCACTGTGATAACACTGCCACCTAGTGGGATGACCAAGAGGTTGCAGCAGAGACACTGTTACTGCACTTTATAGCTTTACATCTCCAGCATTTATCAGTAAGGATATAATCTTGTCCCGGGAATGTCTGGAAAAAAGCCTGGGCTGGTTACTGAAAAATTACTAAAATTCATGGCATTATCATAGGTGCTACTTTTTGCTACATACTGTATATGAAAAGTATTCTTAATCTCTTCTACCGTCACGTAAGCATGTATCAAGACACAAGAAGCACACATATAAGTGCATTTCTCTTTATTCTGTCATGTATAGACTACAGAGTTCATTATGTTCCACCGGAATTGAAATGTTACGGACGGTTGAGCTTATTCTTCACAATCTTTCGCGTTTCCATCTGTGGTTAAACTAAACAAAACTTACAAAGTCACGGGCTGGTCATGGTCAAGGAATCCTTATGATGCATTTTGTTTTTTTCCAACTTGAAGCTTTTTTAAAGCAGCAGTTCATGACGACAGTGAAAATGTTGACCTATGCTTTTTTTTTTCGATTTTGGATTGCCCCTGTCTCCTGACTTGTATGATACCCCTCTTTCACCATGTTGAGTTTGCTTTACCACTGTTTCACATTTTAAATACATAAAGGCACACTCCTTTTCATATGGCTTAGACCAAGTTTTTATCAGTATTCTCAGAAGTTTCTGTACACCTGTTGTCCTATAACGTCAGGGAACAGTGTCTACTGGATGCTAGTTCATTATAGTCACAAGGAAAGTGATTTTAAATAGTTGGCATTTAAAAACAACACAGAATACTGATGAAAAAGTGGTTTGAGCCATATTAAAAGGTTTGTTCCTTTTATTATTTAAGCTGTACAAAAAGAGTAGTAAACAGACTCAAAATGGGGAGAAAAGGGTATCATATAAGTCAGGAGATAAGCTGCAATCTAACATAGAAAAAAATATATTGGTCAAAATTTTCACTGCTACCATGCACTGTTGCTTTAACAATTGCAAGACATCACAATATAGGGGACACATGCATGTCACTGAGAAGGATGGTAGCCTAAGACGTTAACTGCTGTCAAACCTGATCTTTAAATAATTAAAAAAAAATCCAAAATCAAAGTAAGGTGGTAAAAACAGATTCATTAGGGTGTGAAACGTTTAAGCAATTTCTACGAAACAAAAATGGGTCAAATAACTTGTTATATTATTTTTTCTGTGATTTAAATTCAGTGGGCCCTGTATAATGGTGCCGCTTGCAAGCAAGCACATGGAAGCGGGAAGAATCTCGTCAAGTACGGGTAGCACTACTACGCTTTCAATGAACAGTATGTCAGACACGAATCACATCAAAGAACTACTGGCAGAGACCCAACTTGATATCTGTGACCTGAAAAACTCTACGGGCAATATGCAAACTGATTTCAAAGAGGCGGTGGGAAGGGTGGATAAGGTTGAAAACAGGATTACTAATCTTGAAGACAGACTATATCTCAGAAGAAAAAAATGATTATCAAGACAGACAGATACAGTACTTGCTTCGAAAGCTGGACATTCTAGAGAACATGGGAAGAAGGAATAGCATGACTTTGGGTATCCCAGAGGGACAGAAGGCAGCAACGTTACAACCTTGTTACAGCAAATGTTGCCCAAGACACTTGGTTATGTCTGTACAAAAAACAGAGCGCTCACAACAGAACTGCAAATGTATTTAAAGGTTTCTTGTATAATCAACACCACGCCACAGTCCCAGCGCTTTATGTGCCACAAAGCACCTGGCGGTGGCAGTACACCACAAAGTGCTGGAACTGTGGCATGGCGTTGATTACACAATAAACCTTCGCATTTTGCAGTTCTGCTGTGAGCAGTCTGTTTTTTGTATGGACATTTCTACTTGTCTGACACAGTGGCTGCAACATGGACGTGAGGTGAGTAGCGCGCATTCTCTGCCTGTCGAAACATTTGATTACCAATGGCCCTGTCCACTGAAAATTGAGAGAGGTCATCCAGCTTTTGGCCCCGCCCCCAAAGACTCCAAACCTCTCCCTATAATCACCTACTTCCTTAGAGTTTCTATAAAGGAAAAATGATGCATATTGCAAGGAACAGAAATCAGCTGGTGTGGAAGGGAGAGAGGTTGCTTATTTTCCAGGACTACTCAGTGAAAGTCATAGAAGGACGGCTTTTAATGATGTTAAAAGAGCACTGCAGGACAACTGGTATACGATACTTTATCAGATACCCTGCTACCCTACAGCCCCCAGAGAGGACCCATTGTCAGTGTGATTCTCCTGAAATGGCACGGTCGTTTTTGAATGATCGCTTCCCCGGAGAGTTTAAATAGCTGCATAGGCATAATTCAAATGAACTGCAGTATTCTAATCCAGCTGAAGTTGAGGAGTCTCGAGATCTAGCCCCTCAGAATTCATGCCATGGTAAAGAGAGCCCAAACACTGACACACTAACTCACCTGAGCGGCTCAAATAAAAATAAAAATGTATTTATTTATTTTTATTTATTTTATTTAGTTTTTGTTGACCGGGTAAGTGCACTAGACAAATCCTACCTATTTTCAGGCACGACCCGGGGGAGGGGGATACAGATGAATGCCAACTGACCTTGAACCAGATTAAGCTGTTGGTGGTATTTTTTTTAGTGAATTGACAACTTGCCACCTTTCACACTCTCTTATGCAGCAGTTACCCAGAGTAAAGTGTAACACAGCAACTCCTTCAACTATTAACAGAAAAAGCACCTCCCCCCAGCCACACCTTTTCGATTTGCCAAAAAGCACTGCCCCAGAAAAATCCCAAAATGAGAGGCAGGAGTGGGAGTCGAGAGAGTGATGGGGCTTCAAGGTCAGTATCTTCCTCTTCACCAGATCTGAATCAGAGAAAGGAGACAAGAATGGGCCAGTAAGATCTTCCTCGAAAAAATAACCAACATCTTAGCAGCTGAATATAACTTTCTGGTGGAAGATCAGAAGATGTAGTGATGGCGATGTGCAGGATGCTTCATCTAACTTTATTTTGTTTTATATGCAAGTGAATCATATATAACAAAGACTCTGCACTCGAGACTCCTGTGTGCAACAGTCTGTTTTAGAGCAGTCACATGACTAAGACTATTAAGTGGGTAAGTCCTTACCACATTGTTTGTAAACAATTGGCTGCACCTTAATCTATAGGAGGTCCCAGTCGAAATGATCAATTCAGCAAAGTGAAGGGACACAATTTTGGCTTGCCTCTCATTGGACTTAGGATGAACTGGCCCCATATATCTAAAAGCAATATCTGTTGACAAATAACTTATAACCTGGCAGTTACAATATTCCACGCAGTCTCTATCTCTCACACAATTAATCTGAGATCAAGAACAAAACCCATTCATACTTACACATGGTGAGAGACACTGAGTATTTAGAACTCAAGAGTATTTGGTTATACAAAACTCAGAATGAATTGAAATTTTAGAAGGAGTTCAGCTGGAAGGTTTTGCCTCATGCTCAGGGCGGATTGCTTATACAACATGCTAACTACCTGTATACAGGCTCAAAGCTTTGCTGACTGGTAACACAATGCCTTTTGTGGGGATCTGTTTGTTTCACTGTCCTAAACACATATTACTCAATATAAGGCATGTTTGCTGAAAGTCAGAGTACTGCTGCAGAACCTAAATTGATGAGTTTAAGTCCCTAAATGAGAGGACATTAATGAGGGCCTCCACTCGTCTAATTATAAACTCACAATGTTATGCAGTGTGATGTGAGGGCTCTGCTTATTATTAGGATTATGCAGGCCATTGTCATAATTAGCTGTAACTATTTATAGAGGTGCAGAGATGGAATAATGCTGCAGCTGAGGGAGAAATGAATATGTGTTCAGTCTGGTCATGGGCATATCTTTAGTTCTCAACATCCAACTGCTTTAAGTTGTGAACTCAGCACAGAGGTAGATGCTGTTTTTCGTGATTGTGACACCTTAGGGGCAATGACGCTTACAGCTCTATTAATAGATATATGACTGTTGTAAATGAGAGAGGGGCACACTGGCAGAAATAACTTAAACAAATGTGGCACATCCCATGTTGCAGTGCATGCGGGAGTTGCCTTGCGATGGAGTTCAGACGCAAGAACAGCCAGCCCGAACCATTCTAGCTACTGCAAGTTCAGCAAAGAATGAGCAGTGACAGAGAAGTATCAGTGAATTTAATAATAAATTCAGAATAATGAGGGTGCGATGAAGAGAGGGAACATACCTCTCAACCTTTTCCTTACTAGGCCCCTTGCTCTTTTCTCTCTTCATCAATGATATTCCTTCCTTTCCTACTCACTCCTGAACTATAATGTATGCTGATGACCTGGTCCTCTTTACTGCCTCTAATTCTGTCACTGACATAAGTTATCAACTATCCTCCTCCTTCCAAAGCATCCAGTCCTGGCTCTCCTTGAATCAGCTCATCCTTAACCTACCCAAAACACATGACATGCTCTTCGGATCCACCAGAAAAGTCCAGACAGCTACCCCCTGTCTGCAGGCCAGTTGCCTTGATGGTTCTGCTATATCCAATACAGACTCCTTTAAATACTTGGGTATGACACTTGACCTGTCTCTGAACTTTTCCTGTCGTATAAATGAGATCTGCAAGCGTATCAACATGAAGATTGGAGTCGCCTACAAAGTTCGCCACTCACTTACCCCTTCTGCAAGGATTTCCATAGCACAGGGTATCCTCCTTCCAGGGCTTAAATATGCTCTACCAGTCCTGTCCCAGGCTAGTGTTACTGTTTTCCACAAGTGGGAAGTTACATACAATAATATTTGTAGATTTGCCCTGTTTGCCCCTAGACTAGCCCACCACTGTCTCCTCTACTCCTCTTTAAATTGGCTTGCTCCTAATGACTTGCGCCCTTGGATGCTTTATCAACTCTCTTACTCATATCCCCAGGCCTGACTCTCTTGGAGCTATGTTAATCCCTGTGACTTATGCTCACTCCCCGAGGTCCTCTGCCTTCCCCCTATTCTTTGTTCCCCCTCGCTCAACAAGAATGGGTGAACAAGCTTTCTCCCACTTTGCCCCCAAATTCTGGAACTCCCTACCTCCTCATATCAGGGTCTCCACATCTCATGACTCATTCAAGATTGCACTCTCCTCTTACCTAAGGACACACGGTGTCTGCAAATGCTCTTAACCTTCTCTTTTGTTGTTTGTCCTGTCTGATATTTCTATTGTGTTAAACTCCCCCTACACATTGTTATGTTTTGCTTCTCTCTCTATTTATCTGAATGTAATCCACACTGTCAGACCTTCCTGGGTTGGGTCCAGCACAGGTTTAACTTGATTTTGTTTTCGTTTGTCTCACCCTTGCGTGGGTGACCTATGTTAACGATGTTGATTTGTATTTTGACCTTCCTGTGCGAGGTCCTGCTTTGGCATACTGTACCATTTTCTACTGTTTATTTTTGTATCTCTGTATTCTGTACTCTCCCGGGTCGTGCTTGAAAATAGGCAGATCAAATTGCCTAACACACTTACCCGGTCACCAAAAGCTAATAAATAAATAAATAAAAATAAACAAACCTTTTGTCACTGAAATGAGGGGCATAGACATATTTGGACACTCAAAATGAGGGACAGTGAAGGACACAGACCCTCAGAATGAGGGACACATGTTCAAACATGGACATACAAGCTCAGAACACAGCTGAAATGGGTGCAGTACAGGAGAATGGGGTGAAGTCTGGGGCTGAAGAGTGCAAGGCACACCTCGATACCTGTCACTGGCTTCAGGGTGGGGGTGGGATGGCATGAGCATTACAGCCAGTGACACAAAGTTACACCTCTGATGCATGTCAGTCTGTACGGGGTGTGACGTTATGGTTAGAAGCCCTAATGCCCTGGGTATGTGTTGGTATTTGCACTACAAATTTTCAACATGGCTTTTTTGTGACCCCCAGCTCATGAAAGCATTTGGGACCTCTTCTCATGAACAGTGGCAGTGTGATTTTGTTAATGTGTCCCGAACTTCGAGGTCCCATGGCGACCATGTCATTCTGTGCCAGATGTGCAAAAACACAGATCAGGCAGGATGTGAAGAATGACAGCTGTACCATCCATAGGGAAGTGTGAAGAGATGGCAATGTTGAAAATCTGTAGTGAAAATATTAAAAATGCTCGAAGTTCCAAGCGTACATGGAAACTGTGCAACACATGCTTGTACCGCAGTCATTTAGTGGAATTATTTCACCATAGGCATTTTGTGACCTCTGCTCATGAACACTGTCACTATGATTTTCTTAATCTGTCTGAAACATTAATTTCCCACAGCAACAGCGCCATTGTGCGCCAGATGTGCAAATGCATATTTTGGGCAGGATATGAAAAATGACAGCTGTACTGTTCATAAGGAGGTGTGGCAAAATGCTAGTGTTGAAAATCTGGAGTGAAATATTACAAATTTGCGTACTTCCATGCATACATGGAAACTGCACAACACACGCTTTGAACACAGTCATTTTATGGACTTTTGTCACCAAATTTTCAACATAGGCATTGTAGGTCCTCTGCTCATGAACAGTGTCACTATAATTTTTCTTAATGTGTCCTGAACACTGATTTCCCACAGCAACCGCGCTATTCTGTGCCGGAAGTGCAAAAACACATTTCAGCCAGGATGTGAAAAATGACAGCTGTACTGTTCATAAGGATGTGTGGAAAAATGCTAATGTTGAAAATCTGGAGTGAAAATATTACACATTCACGAAGTTATGAGCATGCGTGGAAACTGTGCAATGCATGCTCGTAACACAGTCATTTTATGGACTTTCGTCACCAAATTTTCAGAATAGGCATTATAGGACCTCTGCTCATGAACAGTGTCACTATGATTTTCTTAATGTGTCCCAAACACTGATTTCCCACAGTGACATGCGCTATTCCGCACCGGAAGTGCCAAAACACATTTCGGTCAGGATGTGAAAAATGACAGCTGTACTGTTCATAAGGAGGTGTGGAAAGATGCCTATGTTGAAAATCTGGAGTGAAAATATTACAAATTCGCGAAGGTATGAGCATGCATGGAAACTGCGCAACGCACGCTTGTAAAAGTCATTTTTTTTATTTTTTCCCCCAAATTTGCAACATAGGCTTTTTGAGAGCCCACCTCATGAACACTAGCACTGTCGTTTTGTTACTCGGTCCCGAAAGATGATTCCGCGCAGTGACTGCGAAATCACCTTTCGGGACTGAATAACGCCATGACAGTGGCTGAATTCATGAGGAGGGGTCCCAATATTCCCATGTTGAAAATTTGGTGCCAAAATTCCCAAAAATGCCTGAGATACCCTGTATACACCAAACTTGAAAAAACCCTATTTATGCCATTGTACAGCTTACCGGCATTTCTTCAGTTCGCGGTCGGCTTTGAAGAGTGCAGACGTGTTCCTGGTCCACCAAAGATCGTTGTGATGGGCTCCGGAGGTAAGTATGGGGTGAGGGTGTGTGGGGGAGGCAGGGTGCGCAGAGGGTGGGCACGGGTTGTTGGAGGGGCCACCGAACTCAACGAGGGACTCTTTTCTGTTTTACAGGTTAAAAAACCAAAAACATCACAGAACTTTTTTTTTTTACAGGGATATTTGGCACGTGAGTGTTTTTGGGGGCTGTAGCGAATGGGGGATTGGGCACCCCTGTCGGCACATACTGAGGGGAGCCGAGGGGATTGGGCACCCCCTCGGCACACAACAAAATGGGGGGACATTATGTCAATAGGGAGGGCTCCCTGTCAGCAAAGAAAGACTGTTGGGGGCGCATGATGCTGAGGGGGATTGGGCACCCCCTCAGCACACAACAAATGGGGGAGAGGGTTACAGTATGCTGATGGGTAGTGGGCTCCCCCGTTGGCAAATGAACTGGGTCGGGGATGGCAAGGTACCGCTCCGCATTAACGGGTCGCTCCCTCATTGCAGCGGTGGATTCGTTTCAAGGTGGTGGCATGCTGGCTGAACTAGTGTCAGCAGCAGCATGCCACTGCATTGGGGAAAGCGGGCCAAGCCTCAAAATTCAGTGGGGCCATTGGCCCCCACAGTGCCGCACCTCCAAAACACCACTTCTCTCCTAAGCTGTGACAAAATGTTTCTTGCGCATATGTGCAAGCAAATATAAACAATGAGAAGAAATGAGGAGGGGGGCTAAGTAGGAACAGGTCTGTAGGAGATAAAAGGAAGCTAAAGGGAAGACAAAGGCACACAGATAGGATCTGAGATCAGAGGCTGGCTGTAAGGGTAGAATAGAGAGGAAATGCCTAAGAGATGCAAGGAAGTCAAGAAATTAAGAGAAACAAAAGAACAAAGGCCTAGATAAACAGAGTGTGAGGTAGTATAAACAGAGGTGTGAAAACAAGAGGGAGTGGGTGGGACTGAGCTAAGAGTTAGTAGGAGAGGCAGGGAGGATGTGAGGTACAGGTAAAAAAAAGCAGATCAGACAGAACTCAGAAAAAATAATAAGAGAAATACAGAACGAAAGTGTGATAAATAATGACATGATTTAGTTCACAATAAAAAGAATTACAGTTTACCATAGTGTGTCATGAATCCAATGTCCTGATTCAGTCCAGAAATTTTAGATTTAAATTGTTTAATATATCTCAGTTCCCATGTCCTTCTGTCCTGTGTGTTTTTGAAGTTGCATCTTAGTATTAAGACAGATAAATCCAAGAGAGAGTGATCTGTTTGTGAAAAATGGATTCCTACAGGTGTACTGCTAATCTGGTTTACTATTGTGTGACGGTGGTGATTCATCCTGGTTTTCAGTGATTTACTAGTTTCCCCAATATAGCATCCATTAGTGCACTTCTTGCATTGAATTAGGTAAATCACATTGCTGGATTGACATGTGTAGGATCCATTGATTATTATTATGCTGTTCTGGCTTGTCTTGATAGTGGCCTGTGTGCATATGTGGGTGCGGGTCTTACATCTTGCCATATTGCATGGTGTTGTCCCTCTTGTTTTCTGGTTATTTTGATCTGCTGGGAGTTTGTTATGAATTATTATGTTCGAGAGGCTGGGGGCTGCTTATAGGCAATGACAGGTGGTTCAGGGAAGATGTCCTTCAGTGTTTCATCTTCTCTCAGCATGGGTTGTAGCTCTTTGATAATTTCCTGAAGGGGTTTTAGCATGGGGCTGTAAGTGACCACTAGGGGTGTGTGGTCAGTTTGATGTCTTTGCCTGTATTCCAGCAGATTGTCTCGTGCTAAATTGTATGGCCCATTCAAATTCTCTGTCAATTAGTCTTGGAGAGTGGCCCTGCTGAATTAGGGAATTCCGAAGTGTGGAGAGCTATCTGTCTCTTGTTCTCTCATCAGAGCAGATTCAATGGTATCGAATCACCTGACTGTAGATTACAGATTTTTTTGTATGATTTGGGTGGAAGCTGGAATTATGCAGGTAGCAGTGTCTGTGAGTGGGTTTTCTCTAAAGAGCAGTTTGTATATGTCCATTTTTAGTGATACCGACTGTGGTGTCAAGAAAATGTATCCTGGTGGTGGAGTATTCAATAGTGAGATGCATGGAATGAAGAAAGTAGTTAAAATCATGATGGAATTTTTTGAGAGTCTTCACCTTCTGTCCAAATCAGGAAGGATGATTTTCCCCACAGCTCCATGCTTGTAGCTCTAAAAAGTTATATTTTACTTACCTGGAAGGCACTAAGCAGAAGATCTTCGGTTAAAATCAAATTCTGCTTTCAGATGATACCTAGCTCGATATGGGACATACCAAGAACCCTCATTCGCAAGTGTCTGGAACTTCTAGGCCTACAGCACCACAGACATAGTCGGGACCAGCGGCTTAATTACCTGGCCCTTCCCTCATGAGCGCTTCATCCGAACCTCACTGACAGGCCATTTTAAACTCAATGAGAGCTATGGATGCCAAAATTGAGAGACCTTAGGCAAAATTGGAGGTCCGTAATGCTGCCTTGACTTCCTTACAAAGCACTGCGGCAGATGCTGACAAGAGATCAATAGCAGCAGAAGCCTCTGTAGCCCTATTAACTAAAGAAAACCAACAACTGCGTGGATGGCTGGAGGCAGTGGAAAATGGTCTCAGACCAGGGAATGTACACATAGTAGGATTACCAGAAGGAGTGGAGGGTGCACATCTTGTGGAATATTTAAAAACTTGGTTGACAGAAACTTTAGCTTTACCTGAGGAGTTTGACTGGTCCTCCCTTCATCAGGCCTACAGAGTGACCCCGAGAGTGTGGCCTGCGGATCCTACTCAGCCCCAAACTGTCCTACTACGAAATATGGGATTGGAGGTGCATGACACATTAATTTCGGCAGCCCGGATGGCATATCTTTTGGATGTTCGGGGGCATGATGTAAATTTCTTTCCGAATCTCTTGTTTCAAACGAGAACCCAAAGAAAGCAATTTGATGCCATACGCCAAAAGCTCTGTTCATTGGGCATAGTGCATTCATTTCTTCTCCCTGCCCATTTTCGTGAGACTTATGGAAGAAAGAGCTGGCAGTTCTCAGACCCCAAGGATGCAGGATGGTGGATTGAGAAGATAGAGATTAAATTTACAAAGAAGGCGCCACAGGGGTCTGCGATCGAGGAATCGGATTTTGATGAAGGATGAGTATACAGGATTTATGGCGTATACGGTTACTGACACTGCTGCATTCCTGAGAGACTGAGCTTGGACATTTTTTTACTATTTGTACATGCTTTGAGTTTCATTAGGACATCGTTTGTAGTGCTATGGGAGGTTTTGAAACTTCTCAGGGTCTGAGGGTACTGGAGACATTTTGTGTATTTTCATGTTGGCTAGTTTAAAAATTTTGGATTAAGTCCACAATACTGTTCAGTGTCCCTTAAGCACCTTGGTTCTGGAAAGACACTCTATAAATAAAGGTTTACTTTACTTTACCCTACGTTAACTCTAAGGAATAGCTTAAGTACACTGTACTAATTGTACTGTAACTGTTGAACTTAAGATGCTTAATGACTTTCATGCTTTTGAAATGTAGATTATTTTGGAGCAGTAGTGGGGCTGCGAGAATAAAAAATTACTCACCACAGTAATCTTTCTTCCATGGGGTCCTTTAGCATCAGTAACTTTTTGCACTTAGCTGGCTAGGTGCAATTGCCCCGGAGGTGTGCCTTTAAGAGATTTTTTAAAGAGCGTAGGGCTAGCCAATCAAAAGGCAGGAGGGGAAGTGAACTGAGTGAAAGCTGTTGACTGCTTCAGAATTTTTTTAAAGGAAAAACGAGGGCAAATGCCCCGAAAATGAATTAACAGGATTCAAAAAACATGCAAATGTGCAAAAGTGGAAATAGAAACAGCAACACGAGGTAAAAACTCATCAATAACAAATGCCAAATTTGGTAAAAGGTGATGTAAGAGCCCTTCTCTGACAGGTGAACCGGGGAGGAAGGGTGGGAGCTTATTGATGCTAAAGGACCCCATGGAAGAAAGAAGATTATCATGGTGAGTAATTTTTTCTTCTTACCCCAGGAGTCCTTTAGCATCAGTAACATTTTGCAGACTACAAGCAGTACCAAGTGGGAGGCAGGCAGAGAACCTATTAGAAAGAGGCTCTGCAGAACTGCCCTGCCAATTTGGCATCAGATCTGGTCTGCACATCCAAACTGTAGTGTTTCACAAAGGTGTGCACAGATTTCCAGGTAGCTGCTTTGCAGACATCCAGTAGGGGAATGTCCCTTGCTGCTGCAAGCGAGGTTGCAGTGCCCCTGGTGGAATGGGCACTGAGTCCCACTGGAGGTTGTTGACCAGCTTTCTCATAGCAGAATCTAATACAAGAGACCAACCAATGAGAAATAGTTCTCTTGGTAGCTGGTCTTCCTTTGCCTACATCCCCGTAGGTGAGGAACAACTGAGTGGAAGAGCCTCTGGACTGTCTAGTATGCTCTAGGTAGTGAAAGATGGCTCTTTTGACATCCAAGCTGTGGATCTTTTGCTCACCAGGAGGAGATGGCTCAGTAAAGAAGACAGGCAGAGTAATGGATTGGTTCAAGTGAAACTCTGAAACCACCTTTGGCAGAAATTTCCTATTTGTCCTGAGCTCAACTTTATTGTTGTGGGGGATGATGTAATTCGACTCAGTGCACAGGGCCTGTTGCTCTGAAATCCTCCTGCCAGAGGTAATGGCTACCAGGAAGATGGTCTTCCAAGTTACAAACTTGATGTGGGCCGTGGACATAGGCTTGAAAGGCGGATTCAAAAGCCCATCTATGCAAAGGTTCAGGCTCCAAGGAGGAACAGGCTCCCTGGTTGGAGGCTGGAGGTGCAAGAGGTCTTTGAAAAACTGTTTAAAAATGTCATGGGAAAAAACTGATTTCTTCTTTCCCACCGAAAGGTAGGCTGAAATTGCTGCCAGGTGTAGCTTGAGTGAAGATGGTTTCAAGCCTGATGCCTGTAGGTGTCCAGGTAGTCTAGCAGCTGAGGGTCTGAAGCTGATAGGTTCGACCTTCGCTTCTGCACCAGAGGGAAAACCTTTTCCATTTGGCTGCATAAGTCTTCTTAGTGTTCGTTTTTAGCCATCCTCAGTATCTTAAGGACCTGTTCAAAGTACTGTGAGGATGGAAACTCTAACTCCTCAAGAACCAGGCTTTGAGGTGAAGAGAGTGTATGTCTGGGTACTGCACTCCTGTCTGAGGAAGGGTCAGCAGGGAGCGAGTTGGAGGCAGGCGAATGGACCTGTTGCAGGACATTGAGAGAAGGAGAGGGTATCAGGCTTGCCTGGGCCAGTCTGGAGCCACTAGAATCATGGATGCAGGCTGCTGCCTGAGTTTCAGCAAAACCCTGAATATCAGGAGAAAGGGAAGAAATGCGTATAGGAACCTTCCTGACCAGTCCAGGATCAGAGCAGCCAGAGGAAGTGTTCCCGGAACTGGGGGCCTGCAACAGTACTGAGAAAGCTAAAAATTGAGAAGAGAGGCAAACAGATCCATGTCTGGTGTGCCCCACTGCCTGAACACTGTGGCTAGTACTAGCTTGTTCAGTGTCCATTTGCTCTGACCTTGACTGATGCGGCTTAGAGCATCCACCAGAGTATTGAGTTTGCCTGGGAGGTGAATAGCTGAGAGGCTGACTCCCAGGGAGAATGCTAGAGACCAGAGCTTCAGAGCTTCTAAACAGAGTATTCCTGATCTGGTACCACCCTGCTTGTTTATGTAAAACATTGCAGTGGTGCTGTCTGTTTGAATTTGAACCGCCTGCCCTTCTATGCTTGGAGCGAAAGCTTTGAGAGCTAGTAAGACTGCTCTGAGTTCTAAAAGATTTATGTGCAACTGTGACTCTTTGGGAGTCCAGTTGCCGCTTACTGAGGCACTGTCTAGATGAGCTCCCCAGCCCAACAGGGAGGCATCTGTGGTGATCACCTTTGTGGGAAGAGGAGCTTGAAATGGAACCCCTGCCTGCAAATTTGCAGGGTCCTTCCACCACAGCAAATTCTGGAGGAATTGCTCCGACACCAGTATTAACTTAGAAAATTTGTTGCTTCTCTGAGACCAGCGAGCTCTGAGGTAGGCTTGCAGGAGTCTCATCCTGTACCTGACCCCTGGGACTACTGCAGTCATAGAGGCCATATGTCCCAGAAGTTAGAGGAAATGTCTGGCTGATCTTGGCTGTCCCTGGGCGAAAGAATCTGCCACTGAAAGGAAACTCTGAATTCTTTCCTGTGGGAGGAAAGCATATCTCTTCTGAGTGTCCAGCTGGGCCCCTATGAAGGTGAGCAGCTGGGTGGGTTCCGGGTGAGACTTCTTGAGATTTACCAGGAAACCTAGAGACTCCAGAGTGCGTTCTGTGAGGGAAAGAGATTCCTTGTCTTGGCAAAGAGACTTTCCTACTATGAGCCAGTCGTCCAGATAGGGGTAGAGAGTGATATCCAGTCTCCTGAGATGTGCTGCTACCACTGCGAGACACTTGGTAAAGACTCTTGGGGCTGAGGACAGACCGAAGGGCATTGTGGTGAACTGATAGTGACCCAAAGGAAGTTTGAACCTGAGAAACCTCCTGTGAGATCTCCTTATGGGTATGTGGAAGTAGGCATCCTTTAAGTCGAGGGAGGCTAGCCAGTCTCTACGCTGTAAGGACTGTATGACCAGTGACAGAGGGACCATTTTGAATTTGGGTTTCTTCAGATGTTTGTTTAAATATCTGAGATCTAAGATAGGTCGCCACTCCCCCATTTTCTTTTGTGTCAGAAAATACCTGGAGTAGAGGCTCTTGCCCTTCTTGTGGGTGGGGACCCTCTCTACTGCTTGTAAAGCCAGAAGGTTTTGTACCTCCATTTCCAACAGCGGTATCTGTGATGGTAACAGAAGTCTTGACACCTGGGTACGTTTGAGGTTTGGCAGCTGCTTGAACTGTAATGACAGACCCTTCTCCACTATCTCCAGCACCCACTTGTCCGACGTGATGAGGGACCAGTGCTGAAGATAGTGAGAGAGTCTGCCTCCAACCGGAAACGGGGAGGCGGCCTGGACACTCACATCAGGACTTAGACTGAGAGGCAGGAGGCTGGGTAGAGGTGGATCTTCTTTGGCCCCTTTTGCCTCTGCCTCTGAAAGACCCCCTGTACTGGCTAAAGTCTGATTGGGGATAGGGACTGTAAGGCCTGGGAAAAAAACTTCTGCCCCTACCGCCCCGGGACGGGATCTCTGAGGGGTGGCGGGTTTAGGCTTGGATGAATGGCTCTGCCAGGAGGCCTTGAACTCATCGACCTTTTTCATGTAGTCAGTGGTTCTGTAATCAAACAATATATTTTGATCACAGGGAAAATCCATGGCCTTGTTCTGAGTGTCTGTTTTCAGACTGGTTGTTCTAAGCCAGGCGAAGCTTCTCAGAGATATGGCATGGGCCATCGCCCTAGAGGCTGCATCATTATTGTCATCTGCTATGCAGAACTGGTACATAGGAGCTTCCAAGGCAGTTTTTGACGTATCCACCAGTTCCTGTACCACAGAATCTGATCCATTGCGGGCGATAGCCTGGACAGATTTCCAAAGGGCTTTCTGATATTTGGCTGTGAATGCCATGTAAGAAGAAAGCCTGAGAAGCAGGGAAGCTGTGGCATACCTTTTCTTTGCTATAAAGTCAATTTTCTTGGAATCCTTGTCAGGGGGAGAGGGCAACAAGGAGACACTAGCTTTCTCACAAGCTGCCTGCTGCACTATATTCTTGTGGCTAGGGTGTGCTGACAGGAACTCGGTACCATTTTTCGACAATTTATATTTTCTCTCAAGCCGCTTATCAACCCCTAGTACTGAAGTGGGGTGTTAAAGCACCTTCATGGTATTTTTTCTAAATGCATTATAGATAGGGACGACCAGGGTCTTAGAGGATGAAAGACCCTTCATCTCCCTATAATCTTCATCTTCATCGACATCCTGGTTGGGCTCCTGTGTAGGGAGGTCCAGGGTATCCAGCATATTTTTTATAAATGAAAACATAGAGGAAGAATCCTTGTGGTCACCTGGGGGATCCCCAAGGCGAGGGTCCGGGGACTCCTGGGGCTCAAGGCCCTCAAAATCCATGTTGGGGCATCATAGAATTGATCATCATCTGCGTCACCCTCACAGTCTACAGAACAGAGAACCGTGGAAGAGTGCTTGCCAGCCCCAGTAAATAGAGGACCCATCTTTTGAAGGGTCTGAAACAGTTGCCATGCTTTTTCCATATCTTGCACTGACGGAAGAACCTGCGCAGTTTGTAATTGTTTTGTTTTTTCTGAATGTTTTAAGCTGCCTGTTGTCTCACTATTGGCTTTCCCAGGAGCAATGGGAGCATATCTATCTTGACAGAGTTTCTTTTTAGCCACTTCATCAGAGGCTTGATCAAGCTTCCTTTTTTCATCTCTTATTATTTTTCAATTTGTGAGGAACTTCATCTTTGGAAGCTTTATTTTTTGGCTGGGATCTGGAGGGTTCCTCAGCACCTCTGCTTTTGGTATTAGTATTTTTGAATGGCCCCTCGTCGGAAACCTTTGATTTATCCTCAGCCATAATTATCAAAGGTTTGTCTGCTATGTTTGCCAATTTAAGCAAAGCAAACCAGTTCTGGACCTATGAACTGAGTGCAGGTTTCTGTGAAAATGCCACGGGCCAGTCCTGCCCCAGTTAATAAACTCTGTCTATTACCAGTGCCTTTTTTTTTTTAAACCTCCTCTTTATCCTCCTTTCCTACCCCGGTGTCCACTCCTTCAGACTGTTCATCCCCCTTACGCCACTTACCCAGGATCTGCCCCTAGAGTGCCTCTCTCCTTCCCTCCTTCTGCACATTGGGGTCTGTTCTGGGTTCGGTGGTCTTGGGTGGAGCCGTCTTCATCTAGGACCACCGAGGGGTTTTTCCCGGTTTCTCCCTCTACCCACTGAGGACGTCGGCATGCAGGACTGATGTCCAGACAGATGGTGTGCTGACGCACGCCGTTATCAAGTGCCCTGACGTCCTCCCCTCCCCGGCTCTCGGCCGCCTGTGCCCTGGTGCCTGTGCTTCCACCGGCCCCAGAGCGTCGGGTGCATATGGCACCCCAGGAACCCACCCCTGGAGGAGGAGAGCATCCGTTGGGATGCTCGATCCTCCTCCTCCCCTCCAACCCCCGGCAACCCCAGTCTGTTCCCGAACCTGGATCGCCGGCGTGGCACGAGGTGTGGCATCCAGCGCCTCAACCCTCAGTGCCACCGGGCCGGCCTCTTTCTTTTTTTTTGGTTGTAAAACTGGGATCTATACCAGTGCCAATCTTAATAGAAAATCAGTAATACTCAACTGCGCACAGGTGGCTGCTGGACCCTTATGGACAGTCCTGACACAGATGATACCAAGGTCCAGTAATATAACGAAAAAGGTTTCCTCGTAATTGCCAATCTAGAGAGAAAACCCCCAGGCACTGTTTAAATTTGAAATCTACTGCAGGTGACTCATAGTAAACCCCACGAGGTCTGAGGTAAAAAACAAGGCAACTGTCCCCAATTCGACGGTTCCCACAAGAAATTAGTCAAAAATGAAGGAAACCGTCAAAAATAAACACTCGCGATAAAATTAGGCTTTAAAGTAAATAGTTGCAGTAAAAATAAAGTCTAAATAGTGCCGTTGCGCTAAAAATAAAAATTTGCAAAGCGCTGATGAAAAAGTAAAAGTTGTCACTCAGCACACTAAAGGAAAAGATTTATGAGGAAAACTTTACTCAGATAAGCACTAGGAGGCTGTCAACAAGGAAAGTTGGGAGACACCTCAGAGGCAATACGCTCAGTCCAGTGTAGAAAAAATTCTGAAGCAGTCAACAGCTTTCACTCAGTTCACTCCCTCTCCTGTCTTTTGAGTGGCTAGCCCTACACTCTTTAAAAAATCTCTTAAAGGCACACCTCTGGGGCAATTGCACCTAGCCAGTTAAGTGCAAAAAAGTTACTGATGTTAAAGGACTCCTGGGGTAAGAAACATCATTTCTTGTTAAACTTTTGTAATATATTAGGTTACAAGCACTACTGGTTTAGTGCATATGTCTACCTTCGACATTTCCCTACAGACTTTAGCCTAAGCCATTGAAGCGACTGGCAAGTTTGGACATTATTTTTTGGGACTTAAGGTTGATCGTAAAACCTTATGTTTGAAGTAATACCCCCTATTCCTATTGTAACAGAATGACTGTGTACCCCCACTCAGGATGACAGAGGTCAGTATTTGTCTGGCTATGTGTGTTTTGTATATCTTACATGAGCTCCTTTGCTGTATTGTTTTATTTAAGTAACAACAAACAAAAAGTACAAACAAAAAAGAACAAACAAAAAGTACAAAAAAAAAAAAAGAAGGGACATCAGCCTATATGAACAGCAGAAGACCAGGTCCTTTCCTGATTTATGGATCACTGAGATCTGTGCCTGGGATCATGATGTGGGGCCTCCTCCCCTTCCTGCACCCCACAGCATACTGTTATTAAGAATGGGGATAACATTGCCCTGAACTTTTTATAAAATTCAGCAGTGATGCCATCTGTGCCAGGAGGTTTATTGATTTTCAGATCACCATCTGCATTTTGTATCTCCCCGAGTGACAGACTGGTCTATGTTCTCCTGCACCTTTGCTGCCAGAGCAGGGAGTCCTAAATTGCTAAAAAAAAATATCCTGTTTAGTCAGCCTTCCTAGACCTCCTTACCCATGTGTCATTTTTCTGTAATAACTAGCAAACTTGTCTACAGTGTGCCAAGGGTACATTTCATAATGTGCACTGGTAGGAGACTTTCTTAGCCAGGTACTGCCCTGCTAGCTGCAGTCTTTCTGATTTGCCACACCAGCTGGTGTCTTGCCCTGTTTCCAGTCACATACAAACATTGCCTAGCTTACATTATCTCTCCTTCTATTTTGTGCTGTAAAAGCTTTTCTCTCAATTGTTCAAGCTCCTTTTTATGCTTGTCATCTATGGAGATCTTATGTTCACATTCTGTGTCGTATATTCGTCGGAGACAGTCGGGGAAGGAGGAAGAGGGCTCCTGTGTGGGCCAGGAGCGCAGTTGGTGGCAGTTGGAGATGCCGGGTGCTGCATCACGAGCTGGGCAAGAGAGAACTGTGGGCCGAAACAGGAGTCACAGGGTGATGGCTTGAACAGTGACCAATCGGAAGCACACTATTTCAAGTGTGGTTGGGCTGTTTAAAAAGCCCCGGACCAGCTACAGGTAGAGTCAGAAGAGACAGTCAGGGAAGGAGGAAGAGGGCTCCTGTGTGGGCTAGGAGCGCAGTCAGTGGCAGTTGGAGAGGCCGGGTACTGCATCATGAGCTGGGCAGGAGAGAACTGTGGGCCAAAACAGGAGCTGCAGGGTGACGGCTTGAGCGGTGGTCAGTCGGGTCACCGCAAATGGAAATACGCCACTTACAAGCATGGCTGGGCTGTTTAAAAAGCCCGGGACCAGCCGCAGGTAGAGTCGGAGGAGACAGTTGGGGAAGGAGGAAGAGGGCTCCCGTGAGTGCCCGGAGTGCAGTCCATGGCAATTGGAGAGGCTGGGTGCCACATCATGAGCTGGGCAGGAGAGAACTGTGGGCCAAAACAGGAGCCACAGGGTGACGGCGTGAGCAGTGGCCAATCAGGTTGCCACAAATTGAAGCGCACCACTTTCAAGCACGGCTGGGCTGCTTAAAAAGCCCAGGACCAGCCCACAGGTAGAGTCGGAGGAGACAGTTGAGGAAGGAAGAGGGCTCCTGTGTGGGCTAGGAGCGCAGTTGGAGAGTCCGGGTGCCGCATCATGAGCTGGGCAGGAGAGAACTGTGGGCCAAAACAGAAGCCGCAGGGCGACGTCTTGAGCGATGGTCAGTCGGGTCACCGCAAATGGAAATACGCCACTTTGAAGCATGACTGGGCTGTTTAAAAAGCCCGGGACCAGCCGCAGGTACAGTCAAAGGAGACAGTCGGGGAAGGAGGAAGAGGGATACCATGTGGGCCCGGAGTGCAGTCTGTGGCAGTTGGAGAGGCTGGGTGCTGCATCATGAGCTGGGCAGGAGAGAACTGTGGGCTGAAACAGGAGCCGCAGGGCGACGGCTTGAGCAGTGGCCAATCAGGTTGCCACAAATGGAAGTGCGCCATTTTCAATCGCGGCTGGGCTGTTTAAAAAGCCCAGGACCAGCCACAGGTAGAGTCAAAGAAGACAGTCAGGGAAGGAGGAAGAGGGCTCCCATGTGGGCCAGGAGCGCAGTTGGCGGCAGTTGGAGAGGCAAGGTGCCACATCACGAGCTGTGCAGGAAAGAACTGTGGGACAGAATAATTTCCCACTCTCCCACCACCTCCCTATTAAATAGGGAATAGACCACTCCTTGGGGCCACTCAGAACCAATAGGAAAGATCAGAAGGTGGCGTGAACTTGGGAGCTGGGAGCATTGGGGGCATGGACAGAGACAGCCGAGTGTGGGCTCTGTGGGAACAAGGTACTGTAATGCTAGAATTTGGGGCTTTTTTGTCCAACATTCAGATAGACTGGGAAGTCAGCATAACAGGGCTCTGAGGGGTTGAATAAGGTACTGTGCACCATTTTCAGTAAAACAAGGAAATGGGGGACTTAATTGACTGTTAAATGATCTGGGACTCTATTTAATGAATTGTGAAACTGATAACGTTT
The DNA here is from genome assembly GCA_016271365.2 of Neoceratodus forsteri. NCBI lineage: Eukaryota > Metazoa > Chordata > Ceratodontiformes > Ceratodontidae > Neoceratodus > Neoceratodus forsteri. The sequence goes on along the minus strand of CM028136.1, from coordinate 47,341,195 downwards.
ATAGTGTAGCAGATACGCTTGCATTAGGGAGGGGTCACTGCATGTAAATGGTATAAATGCTATCTGTTGGAGGCTTCATAGTTCGTGCTGACAATCTTGAATTGAAAAGGATTAACTGCATGATAAGGTTAGGAGCTGAGTACCTGGGGAGAAGGTTGGGGCTCAGCTTGGTTCTAAGGTTGGGATAGGGTTTCTCATAGGCACAAGATCGGGAACATGGCACATGGTGGGAACAGGGGACAGGGGTGGGAATGGATTAAGAGACAGGATAGTGGCAGGAGGTAGAAGGGGCAGAGGAGAGGAGCATACCAGGGGGAGGGTCAGTTGCAGAGTCAGGGGGATCAGGGGAAAAGGGGTAACGGGGGAGGATCGTGGGGTGTAATAGTTGTGGTGTAGCCATATACATGAGCACTCTGTGGAGATTGGGGGAGTGCCCAGTTTGTCAACAGCTAGGGGGGCTAGAGGCCAAGATGTCTAGGCTAAGAAGGGAAATATCTTGGAAAGGGAAGGACATGGAAAGGAGAAAGAGGAAAACTGGTTAGGAGGAAGGAGACAGGAGGACAGCAGCAATAGAAGGTGCAAGGAGCAGGTCACTCTGGGGACTTCAGGTATTGGTACCAGGAGAGGGGACGGGGCACAATAGGCATAAGTGGAAACAGAACTGGGAGTAGATACACGACATGCTCAAACAGGTATTGGCCCTTACTGGAGATGGCGGATCAGGAAAAAGAAGATGGGAGGATAGTAAAAGGAGACAAAGAGCTGGGTCAAGATGGGACGACAAAGTCAGAGGTCAGGGCAGATCTCAATAAGGGGATGTGGGATAGAAGCTTAAGGGTGGGTATTCTGACGCAAACAAAAAATATTATAGGGGGACAAAGGGGAATAGATGTGGCCAGCAATGGGAATGGAAAAGTAACAGGAGAGAAAGGGGGAGGAGGACCAAGTCAGCAGGGGAGGGTGAAAGGGAGAAATGCACGGATGGTAGGGTGGACAGGGGAGACGCAGTGGTAGGGGGGAAGGGTCCGGGGTGAAAGGAGGGAAAGGGGAAGACAGGGAGGGGGAGTGGAGGGAAACTGTGGGTTAGAGGTTGGGGGTGTAACAAGGGAGGAGGGTAAAACTACAACCCCGCATAAAGAGGTGGAACCTAGACACAGGTACGGTGGAACAAGGGGGGAGGTGAGACATGAGGAGGGTAGTGTATTAATGCTGGGTGATTCCATACTAAAAGGGGTCCAGTGGGGCAGTAGGGGGGAAGGCATAGTCACATCTGGGTCGAGGCCGTACCTGGGTTGACTGCAGACAGGGCAGGGCAGGCATTGCTCAAGTGCGTGGGGAGGGGAAGGGAGAAACCTCATGTAGTGGTACATGTGGGTACGAACGACTTGGCTGGGTAAATGGTAGAGGTGATATGAAAAAGGTGTGTGGAACTGGGAAGGTTGGGAGAGGAGATGGGTGGATCAATGGCCTTCTCTGAAGTACTCCCAGTACCCTGCGCGAGTACTATGAGGAAAGGTAGGATCAGAGAGTTCAACTATTGGCTGAGGGGGTGGTGGCAGTACAAGGGGTGTGGGCTAGTGGGAAATTGGGGTAGGACATGGGACAATGCTGATCTGTATGCAGGGGATAGGTTACATTTGAGCAGGGGGGGAAGGGGGGTATTAAAGCAGAGGATAGAGGAGTACATAAAAACAAAGGTGGATTTAAACTAAGAAGGGGGGTGGTGGGTGGACATCTGGTAGGTGGGGCCTCCGGAGAGGAGAGCCTAGCATGCTTACCCCCCAAGCTAATGGGGAATGCAATGGGGAAGGGGCACAAGGGGGAACTAAGGGAGGGAAGGATCGAGATAGGGAGGGGAGGAATAGGATGGAAGCTGGTCTCTTTTTTTTTGTTGTGAACTCTGTTTCTGCTCCGTTCACAGGGAACTCTCTCTGGCAGGCACTTTGCCATGAGCTCTACATCCTACCTGTAGCACCTTCCTCACCCCCACTCACTGGCATTGGATGTAATCCCTGTTTCTGCACTCCCCGAGGTAGGGCTGTCCTATCCACCCAGGGCGCTCTATCTAGAATTCAATGTGCCGGTCGGGTGGAAGTCTCCCAGAGAGTAGAGGTGCCCGGCATTGGAGTGTGACTTGGTGGACTATGGTGCCTTCACCTATCCCAACGGATGGGGATTTTCCTTTGTTTCTCCACTTGGAGTGCAGCGTGCAATGATGCCTACACATAGCTGCCTGCTGGCATCTGCCACACTCCACCCCTTTTACGCTGGCAGGTGTTCCTGAAGTACTCCCTATTTCCATCGGGGGCTGACAGGACACCACGTGACCCTGGATCCCTCCCCAGGGAGAGGAGAGCTGTCATCAGGATGCTTCATCCTCTCCCTTCCCCACCGACCTCCTGGCAACCTGAGTTCGTCACCAAACTCGGGTCGCCAGCGTGGCGCGAGGTGTGGCATCCAGCGCCTCAACCCTCAGCACCACCAGGCTGGTTATGGAAGGTGGTCTTAATAAATGCAAAAAGCCTAGGTAACAAATCAGCTGAACTACAGGCTCTGTTGGCACTGGGGAGGGTGGACATTGCAGTGATCACAGAAACATGGGCCACCAAGAATCATGACTGGGATATGATGATTCCAGGGTATAGGTTATTCAGAAGGGATAGGGCTAAGGGGAAGGGGAGGGTTGGCAATCTATGTAAGGGAGGGGATAAGGTGCATAAGGGATGAGGGGGAAAAGCAGGGTAGGACGGAGGCCCTATGAATGCAGTTTCAGGACACTAAAAGTAGGTTACTGAAGACAGGTGTGGTATACAGGCCACCAAATCAGACAGAGGACCTGGACTGGGAGTCAGTGGAGCAGATTAGGAGAAACTGTAGGAAGGGGAGCACAGTGGTGGTGGGGGACTTCAGTCTACCTATGGTGGTGGACTGGAGCACCCCAACCACCAAGAGTGCAAGGGAACAGGTCCTCTTTGAGACAATTCAGGACAGCTTCCTGATACGGTTGGTCCCCAGGCCTACTAGACTGGACAGGATGCTGGACCGTGTGTTGTCAAACAGGGAGGTCGTAAGGGACCTGAGGGTGGAGGACCCACTGGCAGGGAGTGATCATGACTCAGTGTGGGTCACGCTCACCATGGTTAGGGAAACAGGAGGTACGGGAACCAGGGTGACAGACTTTAAGGGGGCGGACTTTAAGAAAATTAGGGAGATTTTGGAGAGGCATCTGGTTGGAATTCTTCCACATTTGGATGCAAGCCAAAAATGGGACATCATAAAAAAGGAACTGTCAGAAGCTACCGGGGCATGTGCTAAAACGCAGAGTAAGAAGGGAAGGGCTAAGAAACCCAGCTGGTTGATGCAAGAGGTCACAGAAGGGATGAGAGCCAAGACAGCAGCATTCCAGAGGTTCAAGAAGTCGAGGAGGGGGGAGGACAGGGAGGAGTATACAAAGAAGTCCAGAATGGTTACCAGACTTGTCAGAGCGGCCAAAGCTTCCAGAGAGCTGAGGCAGGCACAGGGCATTAAACAGGGAGAAAAGGACTTCTTCAGATACGTAAGGGAAAAAAGGAGCAGCAAGGAACCAGATAGTGAGGATCAGGAAGGACAGGGGGTGGGTTGAGAAAGCGGAGGAACAGGTAGAGGTGCTCAACGAGTACTTCTGTTCTGTATTCACGAAAGAGAAGGGGGGTGCAGATCAGAATCATTCATTTATTGGATAGCAAAACTGAGAAATTTCTTTTCATTTGCAATTGCATCCAAACATAAAACAGTGTTACAACAAAAATTTGCGATTATCACAAATACATTTCTAATAAGACATTAGCAAATACTGTATTCCATTAAAATATTAGACCAAACTCATTTATCCAAAACAGTTGCAATGTCTATTGAAGAGCTACTGACACCTCAAAGAAAACTTTAAAAAGCATAATAATTAGGTACAATTCTGCCTGCATTCCATTTATATTTTATATATTTCTCCTCATCATTATTTATTACTAAGGAAATTTGCATGAGTATATGATCTTTATCCCTTAGAGTTTCTATCGAGACAATCTGCCTCTGTAGCTTACTCCCTACTTCAAGTCATAATCCTCTGCTGTGACATCACAATCTGTTGCCATGGGAGTGACTGTGATATCACAAGCAGTGCTCTGTGACTTCAGGTAAGGAGAAAGCAGTAGGATTAGATAAACTCTTCAGGAGCAACGCTCCTGTTTTCATACTGATGACCTCAGTGATAAGTAACGGGGAGGAGGAATACAGCGTTAATGGGAAATACACTCTAGGCAGTGTCGAAATAATAGGTTTTGTTAAAGTTCTCCTGAAAGTAGCACCAGCAGTTTAAATATTTTTCCTAAAAAGGTCCTAAAACATGTCAATGTAGGTAGGATATTTAGGATATTTAGTCCCATCCTTTTTTGTAGTGATGCCCAAGTTCGTGGTACTGCTATAGCTAAGGTCATATCCCCATGTCTCGATCTACCCCTAGGAATTTGATACACAGAATTACAAGAATTTGATCGCAGAGTATATTTTAGAGTATTTTTAGTTTGCAATTTCCATGACAAAAATGAAGGTAATATTCTTAATATAAATTTGTACAGAAACACAGACCAATGTAATTCCATTCAGTCTATTAGGGAAGTCCATCCTACCTCACTGTACAGAATGCATCTGTGGATCCTATAAGGCAAATTAAGAACAAACCTTATAGCACTGTTATAGAGAGGGTCTAAGGTGCCCAAAAATGTATTAGAAGTTTTACTGTAAATAAAATCTCCATAGTCAAGTACCAGCAAAAACAGTGAATTTACCATTATAAAAAGGCTCTCAGAAGTTCTGCAATCTGATTGGCTGTTAGGATTCCAACAGCCTTACATTAATCCATGTTATACTGTCATGTACAGCCTGATCACCATGGCACATGGATTCTTCCTTTCAGCATTCCATCCTCTAGCACTGCTGAATGTGTGGAATGATGCATTCTGATTTTGAACCAGCATTCTTAAACTGTTGGTGGAAGAACTATTTTATTAAAAATCTCCCTCTAATTGAGGAAAACATTCAAAAAGTATACTTTTAACACATTTCTTTTGGAAACATTTTTTATAATAGCAATAAGACACTCCCAGGAGTTAGATTAACAGTCAGTTAATCACCCCCTAGGGGCAATATGGCACTCGGCTCCGCCTCGTGCCACATTACACCCCTAGGGGGTGATTAACAGACTGTTAATCTAACCCCTGGTCATGCCTTATTGCTTAAATAATTTCCTTAATGGAAACACAAATAAAGCACGGTTCCTACGAAAGAAACCCAGCAACTGTCTAAGTTTCTCAGATAAATGATTAATATGATATTCAAAAGTTAGATTACTATCTAATATCAACCTCAAGTATTTATAATGGCTGACCCTACTCATCACAGCACCTTTGAAGCCATTTTTATATCTTGTGTTGTTTTACCTTTTTTGTTTCTCTTTTCAAATACTAATCACTTGGTCTTCTTCTCATAAATGCTTCAGTGCACCCTGTACAGTAAGGAAGTCCCTTTGCAGTGCATTTAATGCTAATTCTACATCTTGATGCTGAGTATGCATTATGGTATCGTCCGCATACAAAAACATTTTTGTTTCAATAGAACAGAATTTTGGAAGATCGTTTATATAAAGTAAGAACAGTAGGGGACACAATACTGACCCCTGTGACACCCCCGTATTAATGAAAACTGCACCTAAGCATACTCCTCCCAACCTCTCACGTTGTTGCCTATTGGACAACTATGAACAAAACCATGAATTCAAATGATTTATTAGAATTGTGTGGTGAACGGTGTTGAATGTCTTTGATGGGTCTAAAAACAGAGATGGAACACTACTACCCCTATCAAAGGAAATCAACACCTCAGAGGAGGGGGGGTAGGCAAGGGGAGGGGAAGGGGTGACTGATGTAAGGATCACAGAGGGCAGGGTATTGGAAGGTTTGAAGGCACTGAGAGTGGACAATGCACCTGGACCAGATAGCATTCGCCCTAGGGTGCTCAAGGAGCTGGCAGAGGTCTTGGCGGGGCCACTGGCTGACCTGTTTAACACCTCCCTGGACACAGGATGTGTACCACAGGACTGGAGGATGGCTCATGTGGTTCTCATCTACAAAACTGGCCCAGAGGTTGAACCAGGCATTATAGACCACTGCACCTCACGTCAATTGTAGGCAAGCTAATGGAAACAATACTAAAAGAGAGGCTGATGACCTTCTTGGAGGATAGTGGGCTCCAGGACGGTCAGCAGGACAGGTTTGTCTCAGGTAGATTCTGCTAGACCAACCTCACTGAGTACTACGACTGGGTGATGAGGGAACTGGACAAAGGCCATGTGGTGGCTGTCCTATACTTGGACTTCAGCAAGGCCTTTGATTCTGTACTGCATGAGAGGCTGGGGGGAAGCTGGAGTATGTGGGGGTGGGAACAAAGATGGTAAAGTGTATCATGAACTGGTCGAAGGGAAGGCAACAGAGGGTGATGGTGGTGGGGGGGAATCATCACCAGTAGAGGTGACAAGCGGGGTATCACAGGGATCAGTTTTGGGACCAGTACTGTTTGGGATATTTATTGCTCACATCTCACATTGTATCCAGAGTAAGATCAGTCTGTTCACAGATGATACCAAGATGGCAGCCGTGGTTGATAACATCGAAGGGTGGAAAGGGCTGCAGGAGGACCTGACTAAGGTACAAGAGTGGTCAGAAATATGGCAGTTGGGGTTCAGTGCTAAGAAGTGCAAGGTACTGCACTTTGGAGCCAGGAACCAGAGGAGGAGTTACCAGTTGGGAGGGGCTCAATTGGATTGCACTGAGGAGGAAAAGGACCTGGGGGTGCTTATTACGGGGAACATGAATAACTCTGCCTAGTGCAGGAAGGCAGTGGCAAAAGCCAACAGGATGCTGGGGTGTATGGCAAGGGGAATATCCTCCAGAAGTAGGGAGGTGATCCTTCCCCTGTACAGGTCACTGGTCAGGCCGCACCTGGAGTACTGCATGCAGTACTGGCGCCCATTCCTGAAGAAGGACATCAGGCTGCTGGAGGGTGAGCAGCGCAGAGCAACAAAGATGATCCAGGGTCTAGAGGGCAAAACCTATGATGACAGGCTGAGCGAGCTCAATATGTATTCTTTGGAGGAGAGGACAGATAGGGGGATATGACTGAGACCTTTAAGTACTTGAAAGGGATAAACAAAATGAGTACAGAAGGGATTTTCCAGTTGAGAAGAGGGAGGGACATGAGAAGGCATGGACAGAAATTGGAGGGAGGGAGATTCAAGAGAGATGTTAGGAGACATTTTTTCACGGAGCAAGTAGTGGACAGGTGGAACAGTACCCGAGTAAGTGGTATCCTGCAAGACAGTGGGCAGCTTTAAGAGGGGATGGGACGGGGGAGGAGAGGGTAGGGTGTGGCAGCTGAAAAGTGAGGGAACTAGCTGCACATTCGAGCAGATTCGATAGACCATGAGGCCTGTTTCTGCTGCCATTTTCGTATGGTCATATATTCTCTGTTTCACATTCTATATTGTATATTGTAGCTCACATTCTATATCATATATTATCTGTTCTGACTCGAGGCGCTACTTTCTTCTTTGCTAAGATCATGGCATAGGCAATGAGTCTCCCTGTTACCATGGCTTTAAAACCATCCTTCCAGGCCCCTGTGGAGGTGTCCTCTACCTTGTTATGGATCAACTAGTCCGCAATCATGGCCTCTACCAGGTTCTGAAAATACTGTCTGTTCAGCAGCAACACATTTAGTCTCCAGCTGGGGGTCTTAATGAGTGGTTGTACCTCCCTTTTTTGCTCTTTACCACCTGATCAACCTCCTTGTCAAACCAGCTGGGATTTTTGGCTCTGGCTTTTTTTGCTCTTCAATTTGTCACACTCATGAGTAGCTGCCAATAGCCCTTCCTTGTTGAGGGGCCATTTCTGGTCCACCCCCCTTTTTCTTTACTGATCCCAGTAAGGTGCCCTTCCAGAATTCCCCCATCTTTCTGTAGTGTGCCCTCCGGAAGTCCAGCATCCTCGTCTTAGTTCCAATCCTCTCCTTGCCCAAGTCCAGGTGAAACTACAGTGTTGTGGTTGCTTCCTTCAAGTGGTGCTTCCACCTTCCCTTCCGGGACATGCGCAAAATACAACAGAACCAGGTCCAGTATAGCCCTCTCCCTGGTGGGTTCCAGGACGTACTGGGTCCGATTCTCAGATGTGTTCCATCCAACAGAAGGGACTTGCGGCACGGTGTCTGACACAAGTCCTGACTTGCGTCAGGCACCCGATTCCAAAAGCCGATGCCGCAGGTCCCAGAGGACGCAACCGCTAGACCATCTCCTACAATTTTCAGTTTCGGCTCTAATTGTAAAGATCTGATACAAGGATGCAAGGAGGTATTCGGTTGAATGGGAGCACTGCAATAATGTTTTAACATATAAAGGAAGTGTGTTGTCCTCTGTTGTCTGGGAACACGGTTCGTTCTCAACCGGTGATTTTTTTTATTTTTATTTAAAAAGTCGCTATTTTGACGCAATGAGTCACGTCACGCTTATGTAGTACTCGCTATTTTGATCATCCAATGGCAGCTGCTATTGTTGTCATAGCGCTATAGTTTATATGTAGCGTTTGTTGGAGTCACCCTTAATTACTCGCGATTATTTAGTTGCGGTAATGTAGTCGCTAATATCACGGGTTACCTCGGTGGTTACATGATTGGGGAGTTATGGCTCTGGCCCCTCGCTCCTGAAGATAAATTGCATACCCCCTATTTATTGCTGTGCAAAGAGCAGAATGGGTATTTTTAGATGGGATGTCTCAGACATATTTCTGTAGCATGGGTTGAGGCTGGCTGTAACTGTCTGAGATTTAATTATCTAACTGATAAGACTTTGCCGTTTGCTAATTTGAGAAAAACATTGAGCTGAGTAGCTTGATACTGCTTTCTGCTGCTGGTACCACGACAGCTGAACTTTGCCTTTACTCCCACTGGGGAAGGGAAACTTTAGATCAACAAGTCTGAGAGAGACAGTGCCCATTAAAGTTCTGAAGGACTGAGTCATACAGCACATCTGGGCAGATGTGAATAATGAAGCACATCTGGGCGAGTGGCAGACTCAGAAACAACACACACACACACACACACTGACAATACACTCCTTGGACAGGGGCCAGGGTTTTATTACTCGCTGAACTGAGGCTAATTCCGTAATTTGTTTTTATTACGACTCCCATTACCAGCAGACATGTGTGCATATTACAAATTGCACTGCAGAAGAACGAAAGCTGCAGAAGTGGGCTCAAGTCCCATGCTTATTGTCAAGTTACTCCAGTAAGTGATAGTATTCTAAAGCACACATTTATGGGATAATTCCTCATTCCCACTGTGACGGAACACAGTAACAGCTCACCCCATCCCCCATAGCAAAAGGCATGACATCAGAGCACTTTGTTTTCCTGCCTCTGGCCTGGGTGAATTGGATAGCAGAGCCAACAGCAAGTGCACTTTCAATAAAACAGAAATAAGTAATTTAATTATTTTTTTAACTTAAAAAATGAAAGCTTTTTTTTTTATTCCACATTCTTTAGTTCCTTTTACTTTTCCACAATAAGAAAACACATAGGACAGAAAGATAAATGAAACAGAGGTTACAAACAAGCTTCACTTGTTCCAGTGCTTTCTAGCACTAATACGTCACTCTTTAAAATTGATAACAAATCCATGAGTACAGGTATGGGTTAATATGTACTCACTGGAGACCAGAAGGAGAGGGGAAATATGATAGAGACCTTCAGGCCCCTTAAAGGAATTAATAAAGTGAACTGCGGGGAACTATTTAGCCTGAATGCCAATTCGCGGTCACATGGGCATGAATGGAAATTAACAGGAGGTAGGTTCAGGAGAGAAGTGAGGAAGTACTACTTTACATAAAGGATAGTGGAACCTTGAAACAGTCTGTTGGCTGAAGTGGTAGGTGCGAAAACAGTCAGGGGTTTCAAGCAGGGCTGGAACATAATGAAGGGAATAGTGGTTACCGGGGGCGACAGGACCAGGGAGGAGAATGGGGAGAGGATGTGGAGGGTTAGTACCCTGGAGGAACAGCAGGTTCCAGGGATTATAGGGAACTTGGGCAGACTGGATGGACCTCTGGTCTTTTTCTGCCATCCTTGTCTATGTTTCTGTGTATTGATTATGTCATTGGTGCAAGCTCTTTGTGCTGTATAAATGTCCTTCGACCCTTTCCTAAGTGCCCATACTTGTTTGATGACATAAAGCTTTCTCACTTAAATGGAACAGGAAATGTGTATGAATGTGCACCTACTTGTCATGTTCCCGTCTTCAGAAATTATATACCCACCAAAAGTTGTATATTTAAACATATCTGAATGAAGGTTTAAACTGTTTTTCATTTGCTGGTTCAGTGTCCTAGAGGGTTGAGGCTACCATGTGGGCAACCCGAGTTCAAGACTGGACTGGGGCTGCTCAGGGTCGATCGGGGGATTAAGCATTCCACAGGATGCTCTCTTCCTCTGGGGAGGGAGGTCAGCTGGCTCTGCTGTGATACTGCCTTGTGGGTGACCACAGGTGATAGTACAAGCAAAGTCACTAGGGGAAGGCAGGTGCTTGCAGTATAGCCTAGAGTTTGGAGTAATGGGCTGTAAATGGGCTTGGTGCATCAAGCGGACCTGGGTTTGATTCCCACAACCTCCACTTGCATACCGTGTGACTCTGAACAAGTCACTTATCCCCCCAAGTGCTCCTAGGTCACACCCTGAAAACAGGGCCTAATAGGCCTTACCCAGTTACCAAAGACTAAAATAAAAATAAATAAATAAAGGTGCCTTCTGACCGGGATGCATGCACATGTGTGTCCTCTCACCCCTTGCCCAGGGCAGAGAAAATGGTGGACAAAGCCATTGCAGGATGACGCTGCACTCCCCCGCAGGCTCGGCACCATCCACTGGGCTGCCTGCTGCTGTATGTTACCTAATCTCCTCGCGAGCCTGGTAAACTTGAGAGTCTTTACCATGGGGGGGTGGAATCTATGGGGTACTGCAAGGCAGTAGGGTGGCTGTAAGCTCCAGAGGTGATGGTGATAGGGCTGAGGAAGTAAAAAGGTGGAAGGGGGATGGCTGAGAAGAAGGGGAAAAATAAAAACTGTTTTCTTTTTGTGAACATTCTGTACAGTTCTCTTCAAGGGACCAGAAATTTGCCATTTTGGCCATGTCACTGCACGGACTCAGAATGCTGACCAGGAGCTGCTGACCTATCAGAACAGTACTCCAAGTTCTGACACCATGCAGTAACATATACAGAACTCCAAATTATTGGTCCCATAGAGTGAACTGTACAGACTATGTCCTTAAAATATAAACAATACAGATCACGGTTTTTCACATTACCTTTCTGGTACAGATAAATATGGATTATTTGGAGAATGAATATAATTGCTGTACCTAGAAATGTTACAAACTACACATTAATAATGTTCTGTCCCCTTTAAGCAAGAAGCATTCTAAACAAAGTGATAGTTCATACAGTTATATGAACTGTAAGTCAATTCAGCACTCTAAAAAAACTGGAATCTGCTCCTGCAATCAGCCGTCTATATAGAATAACTCCTAGAAACATAGAAACATAGAATTTGATGGCAGATAAGGACCGCTTGGCCCACCCAGTCTGCCCATTTCCTTACCTAGTGGATAAGCTGCAGATCCTAGTTAACCAGCAGCCTACTTCTTCCTACCCCCACCCCCTAGAATTGCCTTATGACTGTCCCATGCATGCTTGAATTCCACCACTGTTTTTGACTCCACGACCTCCTCCAGAAGGCTGTTCCATGTATCCACAACCCTCTCTGTGAAAAATACTTCTTAAATTACCTCTGAGCCACCCCCCATCTTCAAATTGTGCCCCTTGTTCTTGCACACCTCTTTTTGAAAAATGCTACCCTCTTGGACTTTTGTTGATTCCCTTGAGGTACTTGAAAGTTTCTATCATGTCCCCCCTCTCCCTTCTTTCCTCGAGGCTATACGTATTAAGCTCCTTAAGTCTCTCTTCATATGTCTTCTGGTGCAGACCCTGCACCATTTGAGTTGCCCTCCTCTGGACAGCTTCCATCCTGTCTATGTCTTTATGGAGACTGGTCTCCAGAACTGCACGCAGTACTCCAGATGGGGTCTCACCAGCTGTCTGTACAGAGGATAATAACTTCCTGTTTTCTACTGGTGATGCCTCTCCCTATGCATCCCAGTATCTCCCAGCCCTCCTTGCTGCCCTCTCACATTGCTTGCCCACCTTTAGGTCATCTGATATGACTACCCTCAGGTCCCTTTCCATTTTTGTTGTTGTTAGTATCTCACCCCCCATTGTGTACTCTTCCCCTGGGTTTTTGTTTCCCAGGTGCATTACCTTGCACTTCTTAGCATTGAATCTAAGCTACCATACATTAGACCATTCCTCTAACCTTGCCAAGTCCCTTCTCATCCTTTCCACCCCACCTTGTGCATCAACTCTGTTGCAGATCTTTGTGTCATCTGCAAAGAGACATATTTTTCCTTCCAGTCCCTCTGCAATGTCGCTTATAAAGACATTGAAGAGGACTGGTCCTAATACTGAACCCTGCGGTACCCCACTAGTAACCCCCCTTTCTTCAGAGTGGACTCCATTTACATTTACTCTCTGTGTCCTATTCTCCAGCCAATTCTTTACCCAGGCTGTCATCTTGGGACCCACTCCCAGGCTGGCTAACTTGTATATTAATCTTTTGTGTGGGACTGTGTCAAATGCCTAGAAAGCACCCAGACAATGCGTCTCCAAGAACCCTACTTGTAGTCAGAGCGGGAGCACCTGAACGGGATAAAATCTTGGAGGCAGCCAAATGCAACGGACTTGTGGGTCTTGAGGATGGCACAAAAATCTCCATTTACCCTGATCTGAGTTATGCAATTTATAGCAGGAGGAACCCGTCCGATGGACTGAGAGCTACATTAAAGACACTGGGAGTGACTCACTCCCTACAAAACTGAAAATAGTTTATGTTGGTAAAAATCTATATTTTTGGATATCCCTAGGATGCTGCAAACTTGTGTCACAAATCTCAAAGAAATTTGGAGACTCTGGGCAGGAATAAACAGTGGATTCAGACTGTGAACCATGATTTAAAACTGGACTGTAAGTACCGAACTGTAATTTAAAGGGCTGTAGTGGGGTTGACCTGGTCTGGCGCCACAATACAAATGGAGCACTTTAAGCTTTATCAAGTTCCTGTTGTTTTATTAAAATACTAAGCCTCTAGTAATGACCGTGTGTTTAAAATATAAGGTGGTTCAGTTCTCACAACTGCCATTAATGGTGCTGACCGCATGGTCTCCTTCACGTGGCAACACTCAGTGTGTGTGTTGGGCGACATCCTCCTCTTATCTCGGACACTGAATTTTGAACTGGTTCCAGCTGTAAAACATTATACAATTGTTTGGAACTTCTCAGTGTTCCAAGAATCAATCTTACCATTCAGTCACACTGATGGGTCTAAGACAGAGGCACTAGGACTCTGTGGGAACAAAGTCTTTTGCAGCCTAGGAGGGGACTGACGTTGGTGCTGGCATCGCCCATGATGCAGACGTAGTGATGTGACGCTCGTGGGCTGGCCAGTAACTAATGCTGGCCCCCTACCTTCCTCAGTTCTGTTTTCCTGCCATTGAGTGTGCACTATGAGAGTTTCTTCGGTCGTCTAAACTGCATCATGTCTTTCTCTGTTCAATGCCGAATTTTCTCCGGCATCATTTTTTTTCACTGGTTCTGTCATTTTTCTGTTATTTAGTTTGGCACCAAACCTTTTCCTCCTTGTTTTTGTTATTTTTATGTCATCAAACCAGGTCCTAAGTTTCCTTAGAAGCCAAGAAGAAGGACAAGGGCAGCCCCCCATGTGTCAGTGCTCTTGGAGGGGGGGTCCGATTGCTGGCCAGGACCAACATATGACTGCTGGACCTGCCTTGGCACTGACCATGACATGGATAGGTGCGATGCCTGCTTCTCCATGGACTACTGCATCCTCAAGAAGTGCATATGGAAGTGGGGCTGCAAGTCCCCAATCTTTGGAGGCAGACATCACACCAGGGATGCCAACCTGAAGCCTCTGGACTCTTCCCCTAAGCCTTTTCTCAGTACCTCTGGTGCTGAGGAAGTCTAAAGCACTCCCCATGCTCACCTTGCTGAGACATTGGAGCTCCAGGGAATCTGGTGGATAGCCAGCTTCCTCGGAAGAGTCAGCTGAGCACCTCCCCGTCCGTTGGCCCTTTCAGGCAGTGGACATCCCTGGTGGTGAGGCTGAAACTATATGTTTGGTCTACAATGGTGGGCACACCTTGGCATTGCAGCCTGGTGCTGCCCTAGCTCCTGGTACTAAGGTCGGTACTGGTGAGCAGGGCAGTGCCAGTCATAAGACCAGTCCTCCTCCTTCTGGCACTGCTCATGGTGCCAGAAGGGGGGTGGGTTCCAGAACTGGTCCTGCCGCCGATCCTGAGGTTATTGTTGTGTCCTCCCCTGCGCATCCTAACGGCCTGGGTGAGCATGATGACAGGGCCTGGGGACAGAGCCATGATGACTGTAGCCATCCTGGGCCTGATTCCAAGCCTAGCTCTAGTCGGAGTTTCTCCTGAGGTTGTTTCTTGGACTGGCGCAGGGGACGGCTCTGGGACCCCTGCTGGCACCATTCACGGTTTAGGTTCTGGTGCCATTCCCTGTGCCATTTGCTGTGCCGGCTCTGGTTTTGGTGCTGCTGGTGGTGCTGGATCCAGAGTCGATCATGGGGGTACCTCTGCCTTGGAAACTGGGCTTGGCCTGGGGGGGCTGGGTCAGCCCTGGTGAGTAGTTGGGGCACGGTGTTGGGCCTCCAACTTACCCCTTGTCCAGAGTTGGTGCAGCTCTGGCAGGGTTTGCAATGCTAGCCCAGTGTGTTTTTTCTCCCTGGATCTGACTGGACCTGTCACTGGTGGGAACCGGGGCCACCCTTGTGGACTCTGTATGGCTCTGCTTTCCCAACCTGGGGATTCATCACAACAGCACTGTCTGGTCTGGTCTTCCAAGGTTGGTTGGCTCCACATGGGCAAGTTTGCTATGCCCTTCCTCCAGGCTAGATCCCCTGAGCACTCTCACAGCCATGTCAGAGGACCTGGCTTGGTATTTCATGACCCCCACTCCTCCTCCTCCCCCTCCCCCTCCTCTGCCCTCCTCCCCTGCCTTGCCAGGTATTTCAGGGCCCCTTAGGCCCATAATCTGGAAACAATTCAGGTCTATGGCTGGTGTATTTCATTAATACCTCTTTAAGACAGACCAGGCTCAGTTCAGGCCTAAGGCCCCTGCACTACTGTTTCTAAATCCAGCTCCTCCTCTCCTACTTCCTCCTCTGAGGAAGGGGATTTTTCTGTCCATCTCTCCTCCAGTGCTCAGTAGTCCCACTACCAGCGATTCCTGAAACAGTTGTTGCAGGAGCCAAATGTGGGCTCTTTTGTATGTCACAATACTGTTATCCTGGCACTACGATTCCTTGGGGATTTAAGGGATGACTCCTTTGTCATCCCTCCTTGGCCCTGGTCATTTACAGATGCATCCAGGAATGTCTGGCTCCATCCCTACGACTGTTCCCCAGCCCCTAAGGATGTCCAGCACTGATACTGAGCTCCCACGAGGTCTCCAGGTGCAATCCCTCACCCCACCTAGAGGCTTCTGGTGTTGCAGACCCCCTCTGGGCCTAATCACTTGGTGCATGACCACGCCCCCTCTATGGAGATCAATGCTTGGGGCATGAAGGTTTTTGTGGTGGCACACACTATGATGTGCATTTCTGCACATCAGGCAACTTACAACAAGTGCCTGTGGGTGAAGCTAAGTCAGCTCTTAGCTTTATATACCAGAATGATTAAGAAAATGGCAGAGGTAGATCCAGTAGCATGGTTATTCCAAAAATCTATCAAAACTGGGAACGTTCCTGAGGTTTGGAGACAAGCTGTGGTTGTCCCCATATACAAGAAAGGATCAAGACAAGAGGTGTCGAACTATAGGCCCATTAGCCTAACCTCTGTGCTGGGCAAGATACTAGAAGGCATAATAAAGGATTACATCACTGACTTCCTTGTAAACTCAGATAAGATGGATAAAACACAGCATGGGTTTACTAGAGGGAGGTCATGCCAGACTAATCTTTTAGAATTTTATAATAAGGTCAGCAAGTCTATTGATATGGGTAATCCAGTTGATGTTATCTACTTGGATTTTGCGAAGGCTTTTGATAAAGTCCCTCATGAGGAGCTTGTAAAACCCGTACTGGAATTAGACCTTCCTAGCTGGATCGCACTATGGGTCAGGGCATGGTTGGAAAATAGAAACCAGAGGGTATGTGTGAAGGGAGAATTCTCTGGCCAGGCTAGAGTGACTAGTGGGATCCCCCAGGGCTCCGTGTTGGGACCTTGTCTATTTCATTTACATATATCAACAATGCAGGTTGATGCAGGGGTTTGGCTCTCAAAATTCGCAGACGATACTAGGATAGGGTGTACAGTAAACAGTATAGATGATCAGATCACATTGCAAGTTGCTCTAAATAACCTGGAAGTATGGGCCTCCCAAAAACTATCTATTTTTAATATTGACAAATGCTCTGTTATGCGTTTTGGTAAGAATAACAAACAGTTTCAATATATATTGGGTGGTACTACATTGAAGGTTTTAAAGGAAGAGAGGGATCTGGGGATCAATATTAGTAGCAATTAAAATTTTATTATGCAATGCAACAAAACCATGAAAAAGGCTAGTAGCATAGCACATTGTATACAGAGAAATATTAAATTTAAGGATAGGCGTGTGGTGATCCCACTGTACACTGCACTGGTGAGGCCTCATATGGAGTATTGCGTGCAGTTTTGGGCACCCTACAAGAAGGGGGATGTGGGAGGAATGGAGAGGGTGCAGAGGAGGGTTACAAAGACAGTCAGAGAGATGGATGGTCAGAGCTATGAGCAGAGGTTGCAGTCACTGGGGCTGTATTCATTGGAATATCAAAGAATGAGATGGGACATGTGTCTGATCTATAGGGCGCATACCGACACCTATCTCTGGGATCTCTTGGGATTAGCGCATAGGGACCAAATGCATAATACTAGAGCACATTGTCACCAATTGATTAAAGAAAGATCCAGAACAAATAAAAGGAGATACTGGATTAATAACAGAGTAACAGAGGTATGGAATGCACTGCCTTGTGAGGTGGTTGAAAGTAAAACTATACTGGAATTTAAAACAAAGTTTGATAAGTATTGTATGAATACAGGTATTAAGGGTTATTTATAAGTACTTAATGACGAGCTCATGGACCCATGTCTTCTAATGCTCTGTAATATCAATGAAATCAATTAAATCAATAGTGAATCAATCAGGCAGGCCATTCATCTTTCTGCCCAGTGCCTGGAGCTGATGAGACACCAAGTGAGGGCATTGTATGACACCAGTGAGGCAGCTTCCAGGATGGTGAGAACAGCAATTTGCATTCGGCGGATGGCATGGCTTCACCTCTCCCAGCTAGCACCTCTGTCCCGGTGTAGGCTGCTTAACTTGCATTACCTGGGCACTCACTTTTTCTTCCGTAGGGTCAGGCGTAAGCTATCAGGGCACCCTCTGGTTCCCAGACCACGGGAGCCTCTGTCTACCCCTGACCAGTCTTGGATCCCACAGGACTTGTAAGGAGTCCCTGCTCTCAGGAGGTTAAACCCCACCAGATATCTGAGAGAAACTGTTTCTCTCAGAGTGAGCAAACTCCTCCCATGTTTTGGGGAAGCTTGGTACTCTGACCCATCAGTGTGATTGAATGGTGTAGATTGATTCTTGGAAGATACGAATATTACGTACTCACTGTAATTCTTGATCTTCCAGAATATCTTCATTATTCAGTCACAGGTGAGAGTCAGGGCCTCTGGGCAGGTCACCCTGTCATGCCTTAGCATGCTGGCATCTTCTCAACACTCCCTTAGCGTTCTCTCTACTCTGGACAGTCAGCTTTTCTCTTATCCCTGCAGTTAGGAATCAGCCCTTCTGCCCCTTTTCAACTTTTGTTTTTACCTCTGTGGGTAAAAAAAACAGAATGGGGGTCCCTTAACCTCTTGGGAAAAAAAGTTTAAAAAAAGTTGTATTTTCCCCTTTTGTCTTAACCCTCCTCCCTCTTCCTGCTGGAATGTCTTTGTCCCAATGATTGCTATGACATCTAGTCTCCATCTTAATTATGTCTCAAAGTCTCTTCCAGCTGGCAGTTTTAGCCTCACGACAAGGTGCCGCTTCAACCATTCTGTCTCACAGGGAGAGGCAGGTGCAATAGGACTTTTGTGCTATATTTTTCAGCTTGTTGGACTGGACACTGTCCCCCTCCAAGGTTCGGGGACCCACTTCACATTTCCCCTCTCTTCAATTCTTATAGCCTTTTCTTACTCTTGGAGTGGCAAGAAGACAGTATTTGTGATCGTGGACTCTGTACAATCACATCTGCCGTCTGCTATACTTATGGAGTTTGGGGTATTTCCTCTCGTACTTGTTCTGTTTGAGAACAAGACTGGTTAAGTTAGCATTCTGTCATCCTAACCACACAGTGGTCCCTCTGCACTTCTTTTTCCAGCCTGAGCTATATGCCAGGGCTGCTGCTGGTTTCCCCTCCACTGGCCCTTATCTGCCAACAAATTCTATGTTTCTATGTTTCTAATGGAATTACTTGGGCTGGAATTTAAAAATGAAAATATAGGTACAAGAGGCCATAATAAACAACATTGCGAAAGGTCATTCAGAACTAATAAGAGAAGACTTTTCTATACTCAATGAGTAGTCAGCATCTGGAATCAACTACTGTAAAATATAAAACATGAAATAAAACAAAAAAACACACACCAGAGTCTGAAACAAGCTGCTGTGCATAATTTTATTTAGCTAAACGGTGCCAAAAACAGCACTGCCCCACCACAGAAAGGCTCCAATGTTTCGCTCTTGCATGCTTTGTTGAAGCGTGCAACAGCGAAACATTGGAGCCTTTCTGTGGCAGGGTACTGCTGTTTTTGGCTCCTTCTTGTTAAATAAAATTATACACGGCAGCTTGTTTCTGACTCCAGAGTGCATTTTATTGGTTTTACTTCATATCAGTACTCGGTGTTAAAACAATGCATCATGGTTGGTTGAGCTGCCCTTGTTATTTCATTACTGCAAAATATAGTTATTAAAAATAAGGATACTTTTAAAAGGAACTTGGGTACATATTTCAGTGGGACTGTGACAACAGATTACTATTAAGGGACATATTTAATATGAACATTTGTTCTGTACTGTCTCCTTTTTACCAAGTTATACCAAGATCACCATTCAGGATGTGTCTGCCGGGTCATTGTGTGAGAGGAAATCCTCTATGCAGGGTATTAAATAAGATATAAAAAAAACTCAATTAGCAGTTTCATGCACAAAAGTGCTAATTAAGTGTGAAAATGCATAGCACTTGGCACAGTTTGATTAGCAAAATGTTACAATATTAGTTTTTGTCCCCCATGTATGGTCTCCTGTGTCAGTAACTCTCTGAAAAAAATGGTTAGAAGTCTACTGCTATGCATGTCTTGAAATGGTTAGCATTCCCCTTTGGTTTGTGTAGCATTTATATACGCTATACCAACCATTTAATATGCTGCTATGTATTTGGTGATCTCGCTTTTTTGGGGGGTCTTGGAGAACTAAGTTATTCAGGAGGCAACTGGGGGTGCATGGGATACCCATGTCTAGAAACTGCTCCAGTTTGACCATGGCATGGTCCGAGACAATGCTGGGCACTGTCTTAACATCCTTGAAGCCTGGTACAACTGAGATGGATATTAACCAGTAATCTGTTTGAGATGAGGATTTATGGCAATGTGACCAAAACGTGTACCCACTATTCTAAGGGTAAAGTAGCCTCCAGGCATCAATTAAACTGTGGTCCTCCATCAGTCCCCTCCATGCCTGCACCATCTACAGCACCACTGGGGTGTTAGTCAAGCTGTCCACCAAAGGGTTTAATCCTGTGCTGAGACCACCCCCAGCAATACAGAACAGTTGATGAATCCCATTTCATGACTCTGGAGGTTGATCCCATAACCCACATTATCTGCACTGCAGTGGCGGCACAGACATTTATCGGAACAAACTAATGATTATTAAGTTCCCCTGCAACCATTCAGATGCATCTTTCTAGGACTTCCAGTGACATCACCATATGAATGGCTGCCCAGTTCTTTGGTTTCCTGCTCCCTCTAAGGATAATCCCTGTCAAAATGGATTACTTTCATCAAAATAGCAGTGAAACCGATATGAAGAAGGGACTTACAACCACTGGAGTCACAATTCAAGGAAAAATGGATTTGGAGATTGAGGATGGCCAGGGATCCCCATGGGAGACCTTCAACTCGGAGCTCTCCCAAGCATTAGAGGCTGCGCTGCAATTTCAAGAGGCACCAAAACAGACCCAAATGCCTAGGAACAAGAAAATCTAATTAGAAACAATTTTCCAGGAAATAGTGGCATTTCGCTCAGAAATTAAGCAATTGTATACTGACCTTTGAAAGGATGTTGCTTCCCTGGAACAATGAGCAGATGACACAGAACGCCAATGAACTGTAACAGAAAATAGCGTGGATGATTTGGAAGCAGCATTACAAGAAATAAAAGACGCCCAAGCACAAATCATAGCCGGAGAAGAAGACTCTGAAAATTGATCCTGCCATTAGAATCTAACAATTTACTGTATGCCTGAGGGCTCAGAGGGGTAAGATATTAATGACTTTGTTGAGATGTTCTTCGTAGAGCGCTGGAGCTGGAGTAAGACCACCCTCCTGAGTTTGAGAGAGCACACAGAGCCCTGGGTCCTAAGCCTTCCTCTCCGAGAGCCTGCCCGTGATCCATTCTGGTGCACTTTCTCAATTACGCCATAAAGGAAAAAGTAGTTCAAAAAGCTTGGAGAGAAAAAAGCAGGTCTTCTATGGACAAACATGGATGTATATGGACCATGACTATGCACTGTACACAATGTGTAGTTGGAGGGAATACCTGCCGCTTTTCCCAATTTCGAAACAAAAAAGACTTGACGTTCTCCACACCATATCCAGTCAGGATTATATTTTTCTTCCTAGAGGGTAGAACAAAACATAGAAAAATAGAAACATAGAATTTGACGGCAGATAAGGACCGCTTGGCCCACCTAGTCTGCCCATTTCCCTACCTAATGGATAAGCTGCAGATTCTAGTTAACCAACAGCTTACTTCCTCCTACCCCCCACTAGAATTGATTTATGTCTGTCCCATGCATTCTTGAATTCTCCCACTGTTCTTGACTCCACAACCTCCTCAGGAAGGCTGTTCCATGCATCCACAACCCTTTCTGTGAAAAAATACTTTCTAACAGTACCTCTGAGCCGTCACCCCTCTATCTTCAAATTGTGTCCCCTTGTTCTTGCACATCTCTTTTTCTGAAATATGCTACCCTCTTGGACTTTGTTGATTCCCTTGAGATACTTGAAAGTTTCTATCATGTCCCCCCCTCCCTCCTTTCCTCAAGGGTATACATATTCAATTGCTTTAGTCTCTCTTCATATGTCTTCTAGTGTAGACGAAGTTCCAAATGGTGCATGAAACAAAGGAGGAATTGATGAAAAAGGGCATACACATACCAGAGCGCCCTTCTTCCTCAGCCAACTTTACCAAGCAGCCACCCCATTGGCATATGGTGGGGCAATCCAAACAACAAGAGCAAACAAATAAAGACAAACAGGACATAATGGCACAATTAGCAGCCTTCAGAAGAACAATGGAGAAGGCACCTACCTGGATGAGGAGGCAATTTTCTTCTAGTGCCCTGGTATGGGGTGGGGGGTGGGGAATAAGGGCTAGGAATGCAGAACCTCTGGGAGTGGATCCTGGTGGCTGGCTTGGGGGTGAGGGCTGAAGTCTTGATCTTCCAAAAATGGTTATCACCCTGCAGATCTGGCTTTTTCCAGCACACTTGCTTCGAGGGTTGGACTCTGTTCCACGGCTCCTGGACTGGTCCCCTTAGTGTCACCTTGACAGCTTAGTTTTGCTAATAAATTATAACAATGATGCATCCTATTGATGGCCTGCTTTCTTGGTCTCCCCCCTCCACCACCACCACCACCTGAGAAGCCTTGCAATTGAAAATTCCCCGAGTAGGAGTTAGACATAGGAAGAGTTGTGAGAAGAGCCATTTTTAACCACAGCTAAATGAACTGAAGGCTTTTACAGGGACCATTGTCCCAGACTGTCTATCGGCTCCTGCTTTAATAATCTTTAACGGTGCTGACTTATCTTGATTTCGCTCCCCTAAAGTTGTCAGTTCAGTTATGCAGTCCTGCCTGACATGCAGAGACAGCATGCTTGTCCAGTAGATGGAACAGACAGAGTTGTTTTTTGAAAGTTAATGCATCCAGTTCTTGGGTGACAATGTTTGAAATGTTTTTACATTTTATACATAGGGATGATGATCAGAAGACACCTTTTAAAAATCCCCACTGATGGGAGCTGTGGGCACTTTTCCCACTGATTGAGCTGCACGCAGGATAAACCTGGAAAACAGACAGAATTAGATCGGGGTTGCCCTCTCGATACACTGACTTTTTTCTTCCAAGGATGGTGTTTCCAGTGAGGCGGGTCCTGTATGTACCTTTAATGCAGTCTCATTAGTTATATACCCCCGCGTAAACAGAGGAGATACAACTGCTCCCCAATGATTGTGGTGCTGACAGGTTAAAAAATAGAGAACTAAAGGCATTTAGTCCCAAGGTTGTAGTTGGGGCAGTCTGTTTAAACCTTACATAGGGAGAACAGTATAGGTCACAGCGATACAAAACAGACAGTGCCTATGACTGCTACACGTTTTTCCCGCTAATGATGCAGCAGTTAAAGTACCTGCGGTAAATAGCCAGAGTTCGCCCTTGGTTGTCCTTGTAGTAGCATAGTCCCTTAAATGCAGTACTTTTGTGAATGACAAAGTCTGGCTCAGTCTACACACTACAAGCATGAAAATATTGCGGATTAGCCCTGTTTAAGATGTCAGGGCCCGATGGGCACTTATGGGATTTAATTAGTGATAAGAGTACGGTTGTATGAAGCAGCATTTATGTGCCCAAGATGTAAAATTCCAGCTGTAGTTTGCCGTGGCTGGATCCCCCTAATAAATCACTAAGCAACATGGTGGGCTTAGCAGAACTAAGATAGCACCCCTCTGTCTTTAACTGGGTCTTCTCTTTCTAGGGGGTACCCCTAGGGGGGAAGCATGTGAAACAACAGAATCACCGATGAAGAAGCTGCTTATGTTTCCCTCAATAGTACAGCTATAATAAATTACATGACTTGAAGGATGCTTCGCTCGTCTGGGCTATACTAAGCTGCAGCACTTGCCTGGCATGAGAGGGGGACTAGCCTAATGAACCCTCCCTTATTATGTGGAAGCTGATGCTATAGTATGGTCTACCACAAAGCCAGACAGTACGATCAGGGGATATCTACTAGACTTGGTTCAGTTCTGCAAGAGATGCGAAGTAATATAGGACTGTAGTGGGCAACTGCTCCTTTTTTTCCGCTTCAAAGCAGGGGAAGTGCTTTTTTACAAGGAGTGACACATAAACGCTCAGTAAAACATATGTTCCGAATGCAATTAAGATTCTACGGTTTCTGATTCGAAAACCCATGTTATGGAATGTGCAAAACCTGGAAACTTTCAGGTGTAAACCCTCAGACAAGTATCCCTTCTGGATCAAGCACCCCTTGATGCAGCTGGGACTGTTGTCCTTTTTGTAAAGGACCTATATGAAATGACAGGGGGCCTAGTGGAATGATTCTCCTTACTGGCAATCTGACACTGTAATACAGCTTCTCCCACAGCTAAAAGATATTATCAAGCATCACTCCCTGGTCCATCTCCATAACAGAGAAAACAGAAATGTAGAGAAAAGATGTGGAGTTTCTTTTCTCCATGGTATCTCCTTTTCTATCTGATCACAGGACCCAAGGCAGCATGGGTTCACAGCAGGAAGGTCATGTCAGACGAATCTAATAGATTTCTTTGATTGGGTGACCAAAGTAGCAGACCAGGGAGGGGCTGTGGACATGGCCTACCTAGACTTTAGCAAGGCATTTGACACAGTCCCACACAAAAGATTAATAGTCAAATTAACTAGCCTGGGAGTGGGTCCCAGGGTGGTAGCCTGGGTAAAACATTGGCTGCACAACAGGACACAGAAGGTAATTGTAAATGGAGTCCACTCTGAAGAAAGAGGGGTTACTAGTGGGGTACCGCAGGGTTCAGTATTGGGTCCAGTCCTTTTTAATGTCTTCATCAGTGACATTGCAGAGGGACTGGAAGGAAAAGTATGCCTTTTTGCAGATGACACAAAGATCTGCAACAGGGTTGATACACAAAGAGGCGTGGAAAGGATGAAAAGGGACTTGGCAAGGTTGGAGGAATGGTCAGAAGTATGGCAGCTAGGATTCAATGCAAAGAAGTGCAAATAATGCACCTGGGAAACAAGAACCCAGGGGAAGAATACACAATGGGTGGGGAGGTAGTAACAACAACAAAAAAGGAAAGGGACCTGGGGGTAATCATATCAGATGACCTTAAGGTTAGCAATCAATGTGAGAAGGCAGTAGGGAGGGCTGGGGTATACTGGGATGTATAGGAGAGGCATCAGCAGCAGAAAACAGGAAGTTGTTATCCCTCTGTACAGACAGTTGTGAGACCCCATCTGAGTACTGTGTCCAGTTCTGAGACCTCATCTCCGAAGGACATAGACAGGATAGAGGTAGTCCAGAAGGGCAACTAAATGGTGCAGGGTCTGCAAGAGAAGCCATATGAGGAGAGACTAAAGGAGCTTAATATGTATACCCTTGAGGAAAGAAGGAGAGGGGACATGATAGAAACTTTTAGTACCTCAGTGGAATCAACAAAGTCCAAGAGGTAGCATCTTTCAGAAAAGAGACTTACAAGAACAAGGGACACAATTTAAAGATAGAAGGAGGCGGTTCAGGGGCAATGTGAGAAGTATTATTTCACAGAGAGGGTGGTGGATGCATGGAACAGCCTTCCTGAGGAGGGTTGTGGGGTCTAAAACTGTGGGAGATTTCAAGAATGCATGGGACAGACATAAGGCAATTCTTGTGGGGGGGTAGGAAGAAATAGGCTGTTGGTTAACTAGGATCTGCGGCCTATCCTGTAGGTAGGGAAATGGGCAGACTAGATGGGCCTAGCGGTCCTTATCTGCCGTCAAAGTCTATGTTTCTATGTTTCTATAATGGGAGCACCATAGGCCAGATTTACAAACGTAAATGCTCAGCATACTGCATAGCTCAAGAACTTATACACTTCCCATAACGTCACACTACAAGTAAATACCAGACCAGCAAAAATGATATGATATTCCCATCATAAGCACTTAAACAGCTCATAACTCAGACACCCATGCTGCTTTTAACAGTACTACGAGTTAGTTATAAGACCTGTCCTATAAGGCAGGGTGCCATGCTCAGTGAACCCTCTTATATATAGAAATAAGCATGCCCCGACCATTCAATATACCAACATACTAAAATGCCTGCAGAGTAGGCCTAACGGTCTTTCGTGTCTGCTCGTTTGGTCAGCCCCCACCCTGGGAGCTGACTTTGTTGTCCCCCCACCCCCACCCTCTGGGGATTCTCCATTTCCAGTCCAGGGTATTCCCCTTGCATTGGACTTTGCCTGCACAACCCTTCCCCTGCATCTGTCTCAACACCTCTTGAACCCTTCCAGTCTGCCTCCACTAGTCCCCTGGGCAGCGCATTCCATGGTTCCACCACCCTCTCAGTGAAGCAGCACCTCCTTCTTTCCCCCGTGAGTCTCCCCCCAGCTTCCACCCATGCCCTCAAGTTGCCCCCGCCTCCTTCTTTCAGATAACCCCAACTGAACCTCCCCTATTTACCCCCTTCATGTACTTAAAGATCTCTATCATGTCCCCCCTGTCCTTTCTCTCTTCCAACATGTACATATTTAGCTGCTTGAGCCTCTCCCCACAGGTCCTTTCCCCCAAGCCCCAGATCATTTTGGTTACCCTTCTCTGGACCCTTTCCAGGAGTGCAATGTCCCTTTTTAAGTGCGACCTCCAAAACTACACACAGTACTCGAGGTGCAGCCTCACCAAGCAGTTATACAGAGGGAATATCACTTCTCTCCTCCTGGAGGTAATCCCCCTAGTGATGCATCCCAGCATCCTGTTGGCCTTGGGCCGCTTCCCTCCTACAAGTCTCAGAGTTGGTCATCTTGACATCAACCACCATCCCCAGGTCCCTCTCAGCCATCGAGACTTGTAGCATTCCCCCTGAGGGTATACACTTGGCCCGGGTTTCTGACGCCCAGGTGCAGTACCCTGCATTTCCCTGCATTGCACCTCAGTCCCCACTTCCTTGACCACCTCTCCAGAGCATCTAGGTCCCTCTGTAGGGCCACCCTCCTCTCCACCCCATCCACCACCACTCCAAGCTTCGGGTCATCCACAGAGAGACTCATTTCACTCCTGATACCCTTCCTTATGTCAGAGACATAGGCATTGAACAGAAGGGGCCCTAGGACCAACCCCTGAGGCACCCCACTAATGATCCTCCTCGGAGATGAGATTATCCCCCCAACCACGACCCTCTGGGTAGGCCCTGAGAGCCAGTTTCCTATTCATCTGATCATCTGTTTCCCCAACCCCATTTCCCCCAGCTTATCCAACAGGTCCCTTGAGGAACCAAGGCAAACGCCTTGCTGAAGTCAAGAAAGAGGACGTCCACTGGTCTACCCAGGTCCAGGACACTCGTCACTCAATCGTAGAACTCCACAAGGTTTGTCTGACATGATTTTCCCGGGATGAAGCCATGCTGTCTACCGTCCAGGTACCCTGACTTTTCCAGTACCCCCCAGCCCTTCCTTGATAATACCCTCCATCACCTTGCCTGCCACCGATGTCAGGCTGACTAGACTGTAGTTCCCTGCCTCCTCTCTTAATCCTCCCTTGTGGATAGGCATGATGTGCGCCACCCTCCAGTCCTGGGGCACCCACCCCGTCATCAGAGAGATGTTGAAAAGCTCCACAGGGATTCTGCCAGGACATCCGCCAGTTCCCTCAGTACCCTGGGATGTAATTCATCCGGCCCTGGTACTTTCTCCATCCTAAGGGACCTGAGGGCTTCCCCCACTCTCTCTACCATGATTTCCACCTCCGCTTCCTCGGCCCCCTGTTTTGCCTTCCCCCCCCTCTTGTCAGTGATGGCGCTCCCCCCTCTCCCCAGACCCACCAATCGGTAAGGGTCCCTCCTCCTCCTCAGTTACACCATCTCCTCTCATGCATGGTGCAGCCCCTCCCATTCTCCCTTGTAAAAACTGAAGCAAAGTACTCATTTAGTACCTCGGCCTGCTCCCCTGGGTCTTATGCCCATCCCTCCCCTGTTCTAATCCTGCTAATCTGCCCCTTCACCCTCCTTTTTACACCAATGTATCTAAAGAACCCCTTGTTCCCCTTCCTGATTTCCCATGCCAGGTTCTGCTCCTTCCTTGCTTTAGCCGACCTCACCACCCTAGTGGCCCTTCTGGCCATCAGCTCATACTCCCCTTGATCCCTTTCGCTCCTTGAGCACTTGAAACACCTATAGGCAGCCTTCTTTTTCCTCACCACCTCCTGAACCTCCTGGGTCCACCAACAGGGTTTTCGGGCCTTACTGCTTTTGTGCCTCTCTTGCACAGGTCCTAGTAGCCTCCTGCCCCCCCCCGATGATTTCCCACTTACTGTTAGCATCCATGTCAGGCCTTATCCCATCCAAATGTTCCTTGAGGACCCTTCCCATTTCCTTGAAATCCACCTCCCTGAAGTCAGTTACCGCAGTCTTTGTGCGGCCTTCCTCCTCTCCCAGGTCCAGGCAGAACCAGACTGTGGCATGGTCACTCCCTGCCAACAGGTCCCTTACCTTCAGGCCCCCAATCTGGTCACTGTCCACCAGGACTATGTCCAGTATCTGGACCTCCCTAGTCAGCTCCCCCACCTGCTGGGTTAGGAACGCATCCTGGAAGACGTCCAGCAACCTCTGCTCCCCGGCCACCGAGGACGTCATAGTCCCCCAGTCCGTCCCTGGCATGTTTAGATCACCCAGCACCACCACCCTTCCATTGCCCAGTCTACAATGTCTCCTAACATCTGCCACCAGACTTTCTTCCAGTTCCTCCGCCAGCGCAAGGAGTCTGTACACCACTCCTATTTTTACTCTCTTGGCCCCCCTTCATTTCAAGGGTATTAAATCGCCTCCTGGTCCTTCCTTGCGCCTCAACCTCCTATATCAATGCCATTTTTTGACTACCAATGCTAACCCCCTTCCCTCCACCCTGTCGCTCCTGAACATAGTGTAGCCCTCCAGGTTCCGGTCCCATTTGTGCCCTTGGGGTGGCCCAGGTCTCAATGACAGCTGCCACATCCACCTCCCCCTTAGCTAGCATTGCCTGGAGCTCAGGCATCTTATTTCCCAAGCTCCTGGTATTTAGCAGAACCACCTCCTGCCCTTCCCTACCCTCCCATTTCCCCTCACGCTCCCATGTGACCGCAGTCCCCCGCACCCTACCTGTCGGTCTTTTCCAGTATTCCTCCAGCTCCCCAGGGGTGGAGACCAAGTCCTCTTTATCAGACCCCTCAACAGCCCCTTCTCCCATCCCTTTCCCCTCCACAAGTTTAAACCCCACCTTTCACTGACGAACCCCTCTATTTTCAGCTTAAGGATTTCCCTCCCCTCCAAATTGAGATGGAGCCTATCCCTAGCATACAGCCCCTTATCCTCCCAGGTCGCCCCCAATCCCCCATCAACCCATACCCCCTGGCCTCACACCACTCCCTGGGCCACTGATTAGCCACCCTAATTTTCTGCTTGTTCTCCCCACTAGCCCTTGACACCGGCAGGATTTCTGAGAAGGAAACCGAGCATCCTATGGAATGGCAAACCCTGGCTATCTCCCAAAACCTTGCCTGTATCTCTAGTTCACTACTTCCCTCAATGTCATTGGTACCCAAGTGCGCCAGTATGTCCAGGGAACCTCCACAATCCCTTCCCAGTTGGCATACCTCATGCTTGGCCCTGTGCACCATCAGGCCAGGGAACCATTTTGTTCTAACTGGGCAGGTTTCACCCTCCCTACCCCATTTGATACTCCTGATCATGGAATCCCCCAACAGGAGAACTCTAACCACCCCCTCGCCTACATTCTCTCCCCCCAGATTTCACCCCCTTCCATGTCCCTCCTCGTCCTTTCTTCCGGCTCCTCACTCCTCCCACTATCTGGGTGCCACCTGCCGCCCTCTCCTTATTGACCATGGCCACTCCCTCCCCTCCAATCCTGGGCCTCCCCTCCTCCTGAGTATCCTTTTTTGCACCTCTACCCCCCATCCCTGCTCACGACTGGTTCTTCCACCCCATCTGCTAGCCTAGCCTGACTTGTCCTCCCTTCCATCCCGTCTACGTTCAACTCCTCCTTGCCTGTCATGCCTCCCGGACCCAAACCTTCAGCTCCATTAACTGCATCCTCCTTGTATGTCTGGTCCTTCTCCTTGCCCTTTCCTCCCACTACCCCCTCTTCCTCAGCCTGCTCTGATCCCCACTCACCCACCATTTTCCTGCACCCATGCTTCCTCCTGTTTTCCTGATTTCTGGCCCCACCTCCTGTCCCCTCCCTTTCCTCCCTAACCGTCCCCATCATAGCTGCATCACCTCCCCAGAACTCCTCCTCCTCTAGCAGATGTAGGGGTTGAGCGGTTGCTGAGCCTAAGGCCTGAACACAAGACCCCCCTGACCCACCTCCCCCACCCTGGTTCCTTCTATCCAGCCCCAGATGCCTACCTGCTTCCTTGGGAGTGTCCTCCTTTGGGCCCCCTCTGTCAGGGTCCCCATGTCACCCCCAAGTACTCCCCTGCACTCCTTTCCCTATGCCCCTGTCTCTAGTACTTGCTGCAGCCCCATGGGTGAGCCCCTGCCCTTTTCCCCACCCCCTCCATACCTCCCCCCCAGATCCCCTAGCTGCCTCCTAATCCCCTCAACCTCCTCCCTGAGCTGTGCTAGCTGGTAGCACACTGGGCAACCATTGAATGTCCAACCCCAGTCCAGTACCATGGCCGCCCCACACCCTGTGCACCCCACCACCCTCCCAAAGCTGCCAGCCCTAACGACGTGTGGTCCCATCCCCCTCATAGTAGGTTTCTCTGAGTGAACCACCAGGATCTCCACTGATCTGAGATACAACACCTACACAATGAACAGGTTCCCCACTGATCAGAGATACAGTACTACACAATAAACAGGGCTACAGCACCTAGATCAGACTACCCCTATCTCCTGACTCGACCCCCTGCGGCTATTTAATAGAGGTCGGGGCCAGGGTGGGAGGGCAGGAAACAATTACAGCTCTCCTAGTGCCAAGGTCCCAGAAAGCAGCTGGGCCTACCCTTTAGAGCCCAACCGCTAGTTCAAATTTTGGCACCCTGGCCTCCTTTTGGCCCACCATCCTCCTAGCTCCAGCAGCCCTGCTCTCTCAAGCCTTGGCCCGCTGCCGACTGCATCTGCCAGGATGACTTTCCCTCGGTCCTCTCCTGCAGTCTCCCAAGCCCTGGCCTGCCACTGAATGCAGCCACTGGGAACTCCTTTCCCTGGGTCCTCTCCTGCTGCCGATGTAGCTCTGGCTCATCCGGTCCCTGATGCAGCCCTCATCGCTGTCTGGTGCTTGGTGCTCCTTCCTACTTCGCTGCCGATCGGTCCCTGGTGCTCCTTCCCCGCCGCCGATGCGGCCAGTAACCGTCCCTGCTCCTCCAGCAATTACAGCTCTCCTAGTGCCAAGGTCCTGGAAAGTGGCTGGGCCTGCCCTTTATAGTCCAGTCACTAGCTCAGATTTTGGCCCCCTGGCCTCCTATTGGCCCGCCATCCTCCTGGTTCCAGCAGCCCCACTCTCTCAAGCCCTTGCCTGCAGCTGACTGCAGCTGCTGGGATGACTTGCCCTCTTTCCTCTCCTGTGCTCTCCCAAGCCCTGGCCCGCAGCCAAATGCAGCTGCTGGGAACACCTTCCCCTGGGTCCTCTCCTGCTGCCCATGTAGCTCTGGCATCTTCAGTCCCCAATGAAACATAGAAACATAGAATTTGATGGCAGATAAGGACCGCTTGGCCCACCCAGTCTGCCCATTTCCCTACCTAATGGATAAGCTGCAGATCCTAGTTAACCAGCAGCCTACTACTCCCTACCCCCACCCCCTAGAATTGCCTTATGACTGTCCCATGCATGCTTGAATTCCACCACTGTTTTGACTCCACAACGCCTCCTCCGAAGGCCGTTCCATGCATCCACAACCCTCTCTGTGAAAAAAATACTTCCTTAAATTACCTCTGAGCTGCCCCCCATCTTCAAATTGTGCCCCTTGTTCTTGCACACCTCTTTTTTTGAAAGATGCTACCCTCTTGGACTTTGTTGATTCCCTTGAGGTACTTGAAAGTTTCTATCATGTCCCCCCTCTCCCTCCTTTCCTCGAGGCTATACATATTAAGCTCCTTTAGTCTCCTTTCATATGTCTTCTGGTGCAGAGCCTGCACCATTTTAGTTACCCTCCTCTGGACAGCTTCCATCCTGTCTATGTCTTTGCGGAGATTGGGTCT
Organism: Neoceratodus forsteri; assembly: GCA_016271365.2. Classification (NCBI taxonomy): domain Eukaryota; kingdom Metazoa; phylum Chordata; order Ceratodontiformes; family Ceratodontidae; genus Neoceratodus; species Neoceratodus forsteri. The sequence continues at coordinate 47,309,416 of CM028136.1, read as the reverse complement.
CCAGAACTGCACGCAGTACTCCAAATGGGGTCTCACCAGCTGTCTGTACAGTGGGATAATAACTTCCTGTTTTCTACTGGTGATGCCTCTCCCTATGCCTCCCAGTATCCCCCCAGCCCTCCTTGCAGCCCTCTCACATTGCTTGCCCACCTTTAGGTCATCTGATATGACTACCCCCAGGTCCTTTCCATTTTGTTGTTGTTAGTATCTCACCCCATTGTTACCTCTTCCCTGGGTTTTGTTTCCAAGGTGCATTACCTTGCCTTCTAGCATTGAGACCTAAGCTGCCATACATTTGACCATTCCTCTAACCTTGCCAAGTCCCTTCTCATCCTTTCCACCCCACCTTGTGCATCAACTCTGTTGCAGATCTTTGTGTCATCTGCAAAGAGACATACTTTCCTTCCAGTCCCTCTGCAATGTCACTTATAAAGACATTGAGAGGACCGATCTAATACTGAACCCTGCGATTCCCACTAGTAACCCCCTTTCTTCAGAGTGGACTCCCATTTACTATACTCTCTGTGTCCCATTCTCCAGCCAATTCTTTACCCAGGTTGTCACCTTGGGACCCACTCCCAGGCTGGCTAACTTGTATATTAATCTTTTGTGTGGGGCTGTGTCAAATGCCTTCCTAAAGTCTAGGTAGGCCATGTCCACAGCCACTCCCTGATCTACTACTTTGGTCACCCAGTCAAAGAAATCTATCAGATTCATCTAGCATGACCTTCCTGCTGTGAATCCATGCTGCCTTGGGTCCTGTGCCCTCTGGCCTCTAGATACTCGACAATTCTTTCCTTCAGAGTGATTCCATCATTTTCCTACCACTGAGGTTAAACTAACAGTCTCTAGTTTCTGCTTCTGCCTTGCTCCCACTTTTGTGAAGGGAATCACATCTGCCCTCCTCCAGTTCTGGGTACCACCCCATCCTCCATGATTTGTTAAAGAGGGTAGTCAGTGGTGTCACTAGTTCTACCCTTAGTTCTTTTAGAATTCTGGGATGAATCCCATCAGGCCCCATTGCTTTGTCCACCTTCAGTTTTAGAGAGTTCTTTCAGAACCCTTTCTTCTGTAAATGGGCTGGTATCAACTTCTGTATCCAGAGTGTTTCTATTGTTTGTTTTAGGTACCTCCCCCTCTTCATTTGTAAATACTGAGCAAAAATATTTGTTTAGTATCTCTGCCTTTTCACAGTCACCCTCTGCCCACCCTCCCTTTTATTAAGCCTCACTCTCCCTCCCTTGGTCTTCCTTCGTTCCCTGATGTACCTATAAAAGGTTTTATCCCCCTTCTTAACTGAGTTGGCTATCTTTTCCTCGGTTTGGGCCTTTGCTGTTCTGACTGCCTTCCCAGCTTCCTTTTGCTTTAACTGATACAGTTCTCTGTCCTGCTCCTTCTGTGATTCCTTGTACTTCCTGAATGCTTTCTTTTTCTCTTGAACCTTCACTGCCACTTCCTTTGAGAACCATAGTGGTTTCTTACATTGTTTTGTTTTGTTTATTTGCTTCACATAAGGCTTGTTACCTCTGTGATGGCAGTTTTATTATTCCCAGTGTTCTTCCACCCTCCTTCCTGCCCATTTGCTAGTGCATTCCTTAGGCACTCACCCATTTTAGCAAAATCAGCCCTCCTGAAGTCCAGTACTTTTGCCTTTGTATGGCTTGACTCTATTGCTGTGTTTATTGTGAACCATACTGTTCGATGGTCGCTAGTTCCCAGATGGCTACCCACTTCTACTTCTGTGATCCTCTCTCTATCTCCAGTTGAGAGAACCAGGTCTAAGATTGCTCCCTCTCGAGTGGGTTCCAATACTAGTTGTCTAAGGCATGCCCCCTGTAGGGCATCTAGAATAACCCCACTCTTCGAAGTGGCTGCTGCAACTTCACTCCAGTTAACATCTGGCATATTCAGATCACCCATCAGCAATATCTCCCCTTTTTCTGCCATTCTAAGTATACTTTCTATCATTTCCTTGTCCATTTCCTCCCCCTGAGAGGGGGGTCTGTATACAACTCCTGTGCGGATTGTGGTGCCATTGCCTGTCTCCAAATTGACCCACAGTGCTTCTTCTCCTCCCTGTTAACCCTTTTGTTCTGTTGCTTTGATTCCTTCCCTTATGTAAAGAGCTATTCCTCCTCCTCTTTTACCCTCCCTGTCCCTCCTGCAGATAGTGTATCCTGGTATGTTTACGTCCCAGTCATGGTTTTGTGTGTACCATGTTTCTGTGACTGCCACGATATCCAGATGTTCCTCCTCCATCAAGGCCACTAATTCAGGAAGCTTGTTACCCATATTACAGGCACTGGTACTCATTGCTGTCCATTTTTTGATGGCTTTACCTTCTGTTGCAGCATCCCCCACTGACCTTTCTACCTCGGTCTTTTTCTCATTTAGTACCCTGTTTTGTAGGGAGGCTGGGATTTTCCTGCTGCTTATCAGTGCCTCCCCCCTTGACTAGTTTAAAAGCTTGCCAATGAAGCATTTAAACCGATTGCTCAAAAGACTTGTTCCCTTCCTGGACAGATGCAGACCATCCTGCCAGTATAGGCTGGTGTCCCTCTAGGTGGAACCCCAGTCCCCAATGAAGCCAAACCCCTGTGCTCCACACCAGTTTTTCAACCATTCATTAAACTGCATGGTGCAAAGTACCCTCGCCTCACCTATGCCACTGACAGGCAGCACCTCTGAGAAGGATACTGTGTGTGCTACTTGTCTTAGGCCCCTCCCCAACTCTACAAAGTCCTCCTGCACTGCTCTAATCTCATGATGAGCCAAGTAATTTGTCCCTAGGTGGACAATGACATCCAGCTCAGACTCCCGTGCAGCTGTTCTCATGATTCTGAGGATGCGCTTCCTGTCCCTCCAAGCCATGGCACCAGGCAGGCACCTTACTTCAGTTTCTCTGCTCCCCCAGTTCTATCCCCCTAATAATTGAGTCCCCCACCAGGAGCTGCTTCCTTTCCCTGTGGTGTCCTCTGCCTCCTTCCTGTAGGCCTCCCTTGTGACAGTTGTCCTCAGCCTCCTTAGTCTCCTCTGCGGGTGCATCCATAGGGGAACTATGCTCCCCCAGAATGGTGTATGGATTGTGGAGTGGAACAACTGACTGGGTGTGCCTCTGTTCCACCATCCTCACCCTTCCTGAGCCCACTGTGGTCCAACTGCTGTGCTTTCTTCACAACCTCTGAGGTAGTGGCTCTAGTGCTCCCTGGATGGGGAAGGTTCCCTTACTACTGTCCAGTGTGGCCTGAAGACTGGCAACTTCCTCCCTCAGGGCAGAGAGCTGTCTGAAAATAGGGCAGCATCCCAGCCTCCAGAAAGACTCCTGAAAGACTGCTGCCCCACAGCCATTACATTGCACTACTCCCCACATGTTTGTCTACTTTTTTTTTGTGTGTGTGTGATTGGTTTGTTATATAGAAATATATATATTATACAATGTGTATGCTTATATTGTCAGTGCAGTGTGCTAGAGAGGATATGACAGTGATATGCACCTTGCACTCTTGAGGAAATGATGTCAGAACCCCAGGTATAAAGGAACTATTTCCAGGGGTGGGTGGGGTGAGGGGTGGGCAGGAGTTGGGTCTAAACTGTGCCTCATGAAACAATCGGCTGAAAGCTCTGACCCACCACTGCGATGAGTGCCTTCCTGTCAGCAAGATGCCCTACACAACAATTTGACAGAGAAAATACCCTGCTAATCAAACAAAGAAAAATCCAGACATCCAAGTCAGACACAGGTAAACCTCCCCAGCCCCAAAACAGCCTGGTGAGTTGTGCTCTGAAAGCAGTCAGCCCCAAAATAAGTCAGCTGTGCACCAGGACAGACACAGTAAACAGTATTCCGTCCCTCAGGGTTTAAACTCTTCCTGCACTGAAAATCTTAACAATTGTAACAAAAGTAAAGCAAGATCCACCTCCTTCTATTGCTTGAAAGACTGTCTTTCCTGATAATTCTAAGTTCCTTATTTCACCTTTCAGTTAGAAGTAGCCTCCACCTACAGAATATCTGCTACAAACCAAAGACAATTGTAAGGTTCACCTCCCTCTGTTGTGAGCACAACTCGCTTTCTTGCAAATCCTATGTTCAGTATTGCAGCTTCCAGCCAGAGGTAGCTTCACCTGAAGAATATTAGCTGTTCTCAGCACACTGTTCTGGTGCCTGGTGCTCCTTCCTCGCCGCCGATGCGGCCCCCGGTGCTCCTTCCCCGCCGCCGATGCGGCAGTGACCATCCCTGCTCCTCCAGCAATTACAGCTCTCCTATTGCCAAGGTATAACAGAATAGGACCCAAACATTCCTTTAACAGATTGTACAAATTATTAGAGGGAGCAGGCTGTAACTTCATCAGTTGTTGCGGTGATGATCATTTCCCTAGAACCCGAGATCTTATTTTGTTTTTTTATGTTATGTTTGAGGGTGTGCTGTCAGTGCAGTGAAACCCCTACATCGACGGCAATGTAGGTGCTGCAACCCTATCAGCAGTGATTCCGTCGATTGGGACTTTACAGTGCCCGGCGTCTTGCCGACCAAGGGGTATTGCACTGTTTCTCCCCTACACCTCTGACCTGGAGGTGATTATATTATTTCTTGGGGGTGCGGGGGCAAAGCCCCGCATGGTGGGGGTGCTGGGGGCAAAGCCCCCCACAAACAGCCGGGATATGTCCTGGTGCTTTGCCATGACCACAGTTCGGTGTGGAACCATATTTGGGTTATCCTCAATTCAGGGGGCATAGACAACCCCTTGGAGGCCCAGGTACCAGTGTATCCTGGATCCTCCTTCAACTGTTAGGAGAAAGTGGATTTGAACCTATTCTCTCACTGGGATATAGGAAGAAAACTAGTTCCCTTCCCTATCTTGGAAGTCACTTTTTGTTTTTTTCAAGGACCTCTACGTAAAGTTCCTTCTGCACGTAAGCTAGTAATGGGCCTTTTTACCTGTTACTTTCTAATTAACTATTATTACCACGGGACAGTTTTTACCCTTATGTTAGTTATTGTTACACTGCAATAGCCCAGTTGGCTTCTGGAGTGTTGTTTTGGAGGAGTCTGCTACAAGTGTTTAAAGTTCAACTGTTTTTTTTAGCATTTCCTGTTTTCAAAAAATAACAGCAAAATGGTACTTTGATAAGTTAAATAACCTGGTAACACTGTAGTATGGCAAAGGAAAGGTCGGAGAGGAGCTCTTAGGAAATGAGCTGGAGGTAAGTAAGGCCTGGGAAGTTGTCCCTCTGCAATGGAACCTACGGGGTGGATACAGACCAGGGTCTCCCTTTGGTACATCTTTACCTGAGGAGAAAGTCAAGTGGATAATGGGAATATAGGGACATTTGCATAATTATAAATTGAAATTATGGCAGAGTCTTTGGTATCAGTGCTATCACTGAATATGAATGGACTTAATAGTCCAGTAAAGAGGTCCAGGCTGTTCCAATATTATATGTATTTATTTGAAGTTGATAACCGGAAAAGGCACACTGAGCCAAGGCTCGATTCCAGGTGCGACCCGGGGGGAGGGAGTACAGGTACAGGAGGATAAAGAGCGAAAGATTACAATTCAACTCAATCCAGTCACATGTGCGTGCAAACATATACATGTACATAATGCATCATTGAACATGATACAATAAATACTGTGCAATATTTACATAAACAATATTTACATTATCAAGTTTAGGCAAAATTTACGTAAGCAGTTTAGGTAACAAAACTTGTCTTCTGAGGGGTAAATAAGGGACGTGATGATGATGATGATGATGATGATGTCGGTAGAGTATCCATTAGGGAGGAATGACTGGACAAGGAGGGCTAGATGTTGAGTGGGAGGAGAGGGTTGAGGAGAAGCAACCACAGGTCAGGGGAGGGATGAGCTGTATTTGTAGCACTGTGGCAGGGAATGTCAGAGAATCACGTAGTGGTGGGGGGGTTGTTGGTTCCAGAGATGGGGGAGGTGCATGGAGAAGGCTGAGACACCAATGAAGGAGTGTTGGCAGGAGATAGAAAAGGTACATGGGTGGCTGGATCTCAGGGAGTAGTGAGGGGCAGATGAGAGGAGGGTGGAGAGATGCTGCAGGAGAAGGTTAAACCAGTATTTGGCAATCAACGTAAGGGAGTGAACAAATCTCCTGTGGGGGGGGGGAGATTCAGGGAGGAGAGCAGAGTGCAGTGGTGGGTATGAGGAGGGGAGTTAGTAGCAAAGCCGCAGAATGCGTTTTGGGTGGCATCAAGGCGGGAGAGGTAGGTGGCAGAAGCCAAGGCATATACTATATCACCGTAATCAAAAATAGGGAGTATGGTTTTACCCACTAGGATTTGGCGCATGTGTAAGGGAATGGAGTTTTTGTTACGATAAAGCACTCCTAGTTACATAGGAATACATAGGAATGTGACGACAGAAAAGGATTGCCAGGCCCACCCTTGTCTGCCCAGAGTGTCTAGAATTCGACTAGGCTTCTGCTGTATAGAATCATAGAAGCTCGACAGCAGAAAAGGACCATACTGGCCCATCTAGTCTGCCCTTGCTCCCGCCCTCCCCTCCGATACTCAGCCCCATATGCTTGTCCCATGCCCTCTTAAATTCTTCCACCGATTTAGCCCCCACCACTCTGTCTGGTAGTCTGTTCCAGGACTCCACCACCCTCTCCAAGAAGAAACGCCCTCTCACATTGCCCCTGTATCTTTTTCCTTGCAGTCTGAGGGTGTGCCCTCTAGTTTTGACCCCCGCCTTCCTCTTAAGTAAACCCTCTTCTCCCACTTTATTGAGCCCCTTTACATATTTATAAGTTTCAATCATGTCTCCCCTTTCCCTCCTTGTCTCTAACGTGTACAGTTCTAGCTGCTTACATCTCGTATCACACTCCCTGCATACCCTGTACCATCTTGGTTGCCCTTCTCTAAACCCTCTCCAGTGCATCTATATCCTTGCAGAGATGTGGCCTCCAGAACTGAACCCCATACTCCAGGTGCGGCCTCCCCCATGGCTTTGTAAAGGGGCATTATTACCTCCCTCTTTCTGCTAGTAATGCCCCTTCCTATGCATGCCAGCATTCCATTGACCTTTCCCACCACCCTGCTACATTGGATTCCTACATTAAGGTTCGAGGAGACTATGATCCTCAGATCCCCCTCCTGTTCTGTTACTTTAATTTCCTCCCCACCTAGGGTGTATCCTGCTCTTCTGTTCCTACACCCCAAGTGCATCACAGCGCACTTCTTAGCATTAAATTTCAGCTGCCACATCCCAGACCATTTTTCAAGTGTCTTTAAGTCCTCGCTCATGTACTCCCGGGGTGTCCACCCTATTGCAGATTTTTGTATCATCAGCAAATGGGCACACCCTTCCCCTCAAACCCTCAGCAATGTCACTGATGCAGATATTGAAGAGAAGCAGACCCAAAACTGACCCCTGTGGCACTCCACTCTTCACCCTCGCTGTCCTGGAGTGCACCCCATTTAGCACCACCCTCTGAGTTTTTCCTGACAGCCAGGCCTCCACCCAGCTTGTTATTTTCCCACCCAACCCCAGGCTTTCCATCTTGCTCACCAGCCTCCTATGGGGAACGGTGTCAAAGGCCTTACTGAAGTCCAGATAGGCCATGTCCACCGACCCCGGTCAATCACCTGAGCCACCCAATCAAAGAAGTGAATTAGGTTTGTCTGGCAAGACTTCCCCTTTGTGAAGCCATGCTGTCTACTGTCCTGCAAGCCACTCTCCTCCAGGTATTCCACCACCCTCTCCTTGATTAATGCCTCCATTACTTTCCCCACCACTGATGTGAGGCTGACAGGTCGCTAGTTCCCCTTCACCTCTTTACTACCGCCCTTGTGTAAAGGCACTATGTCTGCCCTCTGCCAGTCCTCCGGCACTCTCCCAGTATCCAGGGACAAGTTGAAGAGCCTTGTCAAGAGTGTCGCCAACTCCTCCTTCAATTCCCTGATCACCCTCAGGTGTAAACCCTCAGGCCTCATTGCCTTGTCCACCCTCAATCTAACTATCTCTGCCCTAACCCTATCCACAGTGAATGGGCTCAGATCCACCCATTTGCCCTCCTTCCCACTTGACTTTAGCGCAGGTCCCCTACCTTCCTCCTCCTCCATGAATATCGAGCTTTAATAAAGTACTTATTTAATAACTCTGCTTTTTCACAGTCCTTTTCCAATTTTATTTCTCCCTCCCCACTCAGCCTAGTAATCCCCTGCCTTGCCCTTCTCCTCTCCCTCACGTATCTGAAAAAGGTTTTAGCCCCCCTTTTGGCCTCTTTTGCTATTTTCTCCTCAGTATCTGCTTTTGCCCTTCTCATCTTCTTCCCTGCCATACTCCTCTTTTCCTATACGTCTCCTTATCTTCCTCGCTGAGTATCCTCTTTAATTTTCTGAAAGCCCTTCTCCTTTTCCTGACTGCCCCCGCAACCACCTTTTGTAAACCAAAGTGGTCTCCTCCCCCTTTTGCTCTTCCTCACCTTTTTATGCACATTTCCACAGCTTTCAGTACCCCTCCCTTGATAGCTTGCCATAACTCCTCCACTGCCCCTATATTCTCTGTACCCTCCATTGTCTCCCTTACTATCTGTGGATGTATGGGTTCCAATAAACAGATCATACAACCAGATGTGATGCATAAAAAACGCATACTTCTGTGTTTATAATTTTATTTAGAAAAAAAAATTCAATATTTACAGAAAGGAAATATATATGATGTTATTTCTTCACATCTTTCAAACATCAGGATATAATTCTTGCATCAAATACTATAAAGAAATTCATGAGTTCTCTCCTTTCTCAAGTAACGTGAAAGCCTGCACGTTTACTTCTCGCTGAGATCCTTCTCTCACCTTGGTCAGAATCCTACTGACCACCTATCTCCTCTCTCTATCTGTTAAAGTCTCCTAGTGGAGGGTTTATATAGTAAACAAAAGGGGCATGGTTTGAACTGAGCACCTCCTCCTTTGTGACATCACATTACCTAGTTCCTATAAAGTCAGCCATTTCATGGGCTGCCAGCCCTATAGTAGGAACTTCCCAAGTTAAACTTCAGAATACAGGTAAACAGCCAATTTAATATACTGTAGAACTAGTTATTTTTATGTAAAGTAAATTTAGTGCAAACACAAATGCAGCCATAACTGCATAAATTTATTTTAGGGCTAAGTCACAATCACCACATTCACTATAATGGAAAAAATGCTAGAAGTGCTATTTAGCGCAAATTTATTTTCACCCAAATTGGTGCTTCAGCAAAAATAGTGAAAATTATTTGACAGTGAAGATTTCAAGTTCTACAGTATAAAGAACATTTTTTTGTACAGAAAGGAAAAAGCATGGTTAGTTCAATAAAAAAAAGGATCTAGAGTCCCAACAGAGAAAACTAGATGAGGGGCGTGCTCCCTATCTGTTTCCTTGTCAGGGTTTAGATAGATCCTTTTATTTTATTTTGCAAAAACAGAAGAACAAGCATTTATTTAAATCAGCACAGTAATCTTCTGCACTTAAAACCTTTATTTCAGACTGCACAAGCCTTATCTGCAGTTTAGAAGGTTTACATTTATACCTTCTGTGTACCCGATGGCTGAATTTTCAGCTGACAGCTGTATGTTTCAAATTGGCCTGGTGCCAGCCTTCTAACATGACTGAGGGCTTATTTCAAGGATTACAGCTCTTTTAAACATCTTGTATGGACACTGCAGGGCTTTTTACTCTTTGCCTTCAGTGTCCTTACTTTAATTCAGCTTTTATTTTACTGTCTCCGTGGAGCGGACACAAGAAACAAGACTTTGGGGTTCCTGGACAGGGAGCGTAGCACTGCTCCCTGGCAACTGTACACAGTTGCGCCTTTTCGGCTTCTCATCTAATTGCAGCAAGTGGTTGCAATCTCTTATTCCAGCAGCTCATTTCTTCTGACCCTTTTCCTGCACAACTGCTCGTATCCTTTCTGCGAGTGTGCTTAATATGGTACCATTTAATGTGTGCACACCTCAACTCGGGATCGCTGCAACGACTTTTCTTAGTGCTAAGCACTTCTTTTAAAGAAAACATTTCTCTCTTTCTTTACACAGACAGAGCAAGCCCTCTAAGTAGAGAACAGGGAAGCTCTTTACAAAAAAAATACTGCTTAGAAACATAGAAACATAGAACATAGAAGTTGACGGCAGATAAGGACCGTAAGGCACATCCAGTCTGCCCATTTCTTTTTCTACCTTATAAATGTGCCATCGGCCTTTGCTCTGTCAGTGACCTATCTATTCATAGTCATTTGTATTGCTCCCTTATGCCTATCCCATGCCTGTTTGAAGCCCTGCACTGTATTCATAGCCACCACTTCTTGTGGTAAGCTATTCCATGCATCTACCACCCTTTCTGTGAAAAAGAATTTCCTCACATTCCCCCTTAATCGGCCTCCCTCTAATCTCATGCTGTGTCCTCTTGTCCTGCTATTTTTCTTATATTTAAACATGTTAGACTCTTTCACCTTGTTTATGCCCTTAAGGTGTTTAAATGTCTCGATCATATCACCTCTCTCCCTCCTTTGCTCAAGGGTATACATATTGAGCTCCGTTAATCTGTCCTCATATGTCTTCTGATGCAGTCCCTGCACCATTTTGTCATTATTTCTTTCAACACCGTGCTACTGGGGATAGCTGCATAAGGTCAAATACTTTTTATTAAAGCCCTACACCATATTAAACAGCTGCATTACAGCTCATCAAGATTTAGGATGCCAGATTTTTTTATAAAAGGAAAAAGATAACGAGACAGTAAAGAAAATATTTAAGAAGGTTGGCGACCCTGACAAGAAAATTAGGATAGATATGAAAATAGAAAGATGATAGAATAGAGTGAAAAATGAGAAAATAAAAAAAGGGGTGTTTGAGGGACTTGTCTCAACAGGACCCCAGTTACACTATCCTTCTCATCTTGTCAAAGTCTGTGTGTCTGAAGTCCATGACTGTAGTACTGGTTTTACTTGTCTCCCTCCTGCCCTGACCCTGAACATTACCGTGCTGTGGTCGCTGGTGCCCAAGGCTTCTCCCACCTGCACCTCCTCCTCCACACTCTTCCCATTTGTCAGGACCACATGCGGCAGGCTTTTGCCCCTTGCCGGCTCCCTGACTAGCTGTTGAAGGAATACCCCCTGAAGCACAGCTAGTATCTCCCTGTTCCTTGACGATGCTGCATCCAGGATTTCCCAGTCTTTATCTGGGAGGTTTAGGTCCCCCACCAGCAGTAGCTCTCCTTTTACGGCCAGCCTTGTGACTGCCTGAATTAACTGTTGATCTCCCTCCCTTCCCTTGCATAAGTGGCCTGTATACCACCCCCAGTCGCAAGGATTCTCCAGTCCTCCTGCCTAGCGTTACCCTCAGTAGCTCAGTCTCCTCGTCCTCCTCTTGTCCTTCAGTTACACTTATGCCTTCCCTGATGTATAAAGCAATTCCTCCCCCCTTCTTACCCTCCCTGTCCCTTCTGAACAGTCTGTAACCTGGGATAGTCATTTCCCAGGTTGCAGCTCTGTCCACCAGGTCTTGTTTACAGCCACTATATCTAGTCCTTCGTCCCCCATGATGGCCTGCAAGTCCACCATCTTATTTGCCAAGCTCCTGGCGTTAGCTGCTAAGCCCTTCCACCAGGTTCCCTCACCATCCCCCCTTCTGTATTCTCCCTCATGCCCAGTATTTTAGCACTATCCTGGGGGGAGGCTGGTAGCCCCCCATTTCTCCTGCCTTGTGGTGTGGATTTTCCCACCCTCCCCCGATCTAGTTTAAATTGTAGGTTTCTTCTATGAACTCTCCTTATTTGCTTTTTAGCACTGCTGCATGCTCCCTATTCAGGTGCAGTCTGTCTGGAGCAAATAGACTGTCATCCCCCCATGTGGATCCCCAGTCCCCTACTAACCCATACCCTATTTGCTTGCACCACCCCCACCAGCCACTCATTGAACTCCTTAATCCTCAGCCTCCTATCAGTACTTGCCTTTGATACTGGCAACACCTCAGAGAAAGCCACTGATTTGAACCCCCAACTGCTGCAGTATCTAACAAGTGCTCTAAATCATGCCTGCACCTCCAACAGGCTTTTTCCTGCCAGGTCATTTGTTCCAGGTGTCACATCAGGTGTGTTTTCTCATCCTGCTGTTTCCCCCTTGAGGGGATTTAGTGAATGACCTCTGCCGCCGTCATGCCTGGCAGGCACTCAACCCATACTGCGTTACTCTTGCCCCCCCATCTAATTCCTTTTATTATAGAGTCCCCAACAAGTAGGACCCTGTTCTCCATCCCCTTCTGTTTGCATTTCCCTTCCTATTCTCACTATCCCCTTTGCCCATTTCATCTCCCGGTGTACTGTCTTCCCTCTGCGCTCCCCTAGCTCCATGCTCCCCGCAGGCATTTACTGCTAGGCTGTCCACCTCTGCCCCACCATCTGCAAGCTTTTTCCTTCCCCTTTGATTTCCCCTTAGCCGTGCCTTGCTTGAATTCCCCAGAGAACTTTCCCCTTTCCCAGCCCTGTCTAGTCCTTTTGAACCTGATCTCCCTGTCTCCTCCCCCTTTTGGGTTTGCCCTTTCTGGGGTGTGTTCACCCCTGTGCCCCTATCCCTATGTTTACTACCCTTCTCGTTCATTCCCGAAAGTGCGTCCCCCGTTTCCAATTTTCTTTCATCTTCCTTCGTGCTTGCTTCTCCTGTGTCCCCTGGATACTCCTCAACTCCACTTTCCTGATTTTCTCCCCCATGTAGTGCTCCTAGTGGAACATATCTGTCTTTCTGCTCCAAGGCCGCTGCCTGTATCCACCTGGCTGGAGCTCCACCCTTACTTCCTCCTCCCTTGCCTTCTGTGCGGGCTTTGGACCTTTATACTTAACCTCCTGCCATTCCCTCTGATTTCAATTGTGTCCCTTTCTGCCTCTATCTGGGATTCCTGTAGCCCCACTAGAGCCATCCTCTAGCCCTTCTACCCTTCTTCCATACTCCCTTGTTTTCTTCCATCCCCATGGTATCCTCCCCTGCCTATTTCTGTATTTGCTCTTTGTCCCCTTATAGCTCCCCTTTTAACCGTTCCTTGTCCCCCCACAGCTCCCCTTCTGATGTCTGTTGCTCCCTCAGCAGAGCCCCTCCTGTCCTCCATTATACTCCTCTCCCTTTCCCTTTCCCAGTTTAGCGTCCATATCAGCCATCTCACCTCCTCCCTCAGCTGCACAAGCTGCCTACATACTATGCAACACCCCACTTTTCAAACTATATCCAGCACTGTGCCAACCCACAACCAGTGCACTCCACCATCCTCTCAAAGTACCCCCAGCCATTTTAGCCTGGGGACCATGCCCCGGACCTGCCCCTACCCTGCTTCATTGACCCCTCCAATTTGTATGCCCCTCCATTTTCCCTATGGCTTATTGCAAGCTTTAGTTTTCAGGCCCTACTGTGAAAATTCTCCCCACTCGAAATATCAGTATCCAGCCCCTGTGACTTTAGATTCCAGACCCTGATACTCCTGCGGCTAGGATTTCAGGCCCCGGAGCAACTTCCAAGTTCTATGTACTGCAGAACCAAATAAGCAGTACCCTAAAAACACATTGCTTTGAGCTTTTTAGATCCTAGACCCAGAGATACCCTTATAAACAGTGCCCTAAAAACACAGTACTTGAGCTTTAGATTTCAGAAATTCCCACTATTTTTCCCTGGTTTCTCAGAACCATTTATAACCATAGAAGCCCCATAAATGTCACAGGACCTTAGTTTTTGAGGATTATGAGCACTAAAGAAGTCTCAATTATACCACAGTACCCCAGTTCTGCTCCAAGAATGCCATAGTACCTTAGTTCTGATGTTTTGAGAAGTCCAACAAAATATGCCCAGTACCTTAGCACAGCAGAAATTTAGCTCTGGAAAGAAAAATATGCCACAGTGCCTTTGCACAGAAGAAATTTAGCTCTAGAAGAAATCCAAACTGTCACAGCTCCTTTGCAGATGCTAGCAACAGAGACACCCCTTTCCCAGCCCCCTTGTCTGCCAATTTTTATTTCTTTCCTTTTTATTTACTGTTTACTTTACAGCTCTGTACTGTCAGTAGACTTTAGTGGTATAATGTATCAAGATTTACGTCAGGGTGTGTGTGGCCATGTTGTGTACTGAAATATGATGGCTAACAGTACTGTATGAAGTTAGCTGGTACCATATGATGTCACAGGCTATGGGTATAAAGGAAGTGATGAGCTACAGGTGGGCGGGATGGACCACTCTGGGGGGGGGTGAGGTTGGCGGGATGGGCCACTCCGGACCTCCAGAAACAATCAGACTGGTAGAAAACTGATGTCACAGAATGTAGAATCCCAGCTCCAGGTTCAATCAATCAATCAATCAAATCTTTATTTATCAAGGCGAACATCGTTGAACAGAGCTCATTTGCAAGATGGACCTGGTTAGGTCAAGATCAGTTACATAAAAATATAGCACAATGCAAGGAACAAAACACAATGAAGGAACAGGTTATACAGGCATAAAGGATACCAACACATGGATATATGCAAATAGGCATGATCCATTTACCCATATTTACATATAAATAAGGAAATTGGGGGAATACGAGTTTGGGCATGGAGAGAGATTAGGTGGTGACTAATGTATAAAGTATAGGGGGATTGTCAGAGGTGGAGGAAATAGGCAGTGAATGGTCTGGGCAGATGAAGGAGGTGGTACTTCGGAGAGAGAAGAGGGGGAGGGATGCTACTAAGCAGGGATGGGTGACAAAATAGGCAATTAATGGTCAGGACAGGTGAATGGTTGACAGGGCTTACAGAGAGAGAGGGAGAGAGAGAGGGAAAGGATGCAAGTAGGCAGGGAGGGAGGGTGGAAATAGGTGATGAATGAGTAGGGAATGTGAGAGGGAGGAATGATAGGGCACTAAATGCTGACATAGGTAAAAAGGTGAGAAGTAAAGCAGGAGTGCAGGACATGGAATTTAGCAGAGATAGTCGGTGGAAGGGACAGGCTAGGAGATGAAGGGGAGGAAGAGGAGTTTCCCTACTACTGTCAACGACAGTTGCATTTTTCCTTGATAAGCCTAGAGTAGATGGATTTAAAGGATGTAATGGATATAGGTGTACTCAGTTTCAGTATTTTCTGTAACTTGTTCCATATGGAGGGCAGCACAAAACTAATGGCTGTTCTTCCAAAGCGAGAATTGACTTTGGGCACTTTGAGCATGATGAAGGAGTAGCTTCTTAGGGCATATTTACTTAAGGTAACTTGTGTGAAGCAGTCCGAGACATAATGTGGTCATTTCTTGGAAATAGCTCTGAAGATCCATAGTGCAGCATTTCTGTCCCTTCTGAACTGAAGTGAGGTCCATCCAACTGCTGCATAAAGGGAGCAATGGTGGGTGTTGAATGGGAGTCCTGTGATATATCTCAAGGCCCTGTGGTAGAGTGTATCCAATTTTCCCAGGTATGAGATGGGGGCAACGACTGTATAAGAAATCAGCATAGTCGATTACAGAAAGAAATGTGGCCAGGACCAGCTTAAGCTTAGCATCACTTGTGAGAAAGTCTTTTATTCTAAAATAAAGCCCAAGTCTTTGGTGAAGTTTTTTTTTTAGTAGTTCTTCCATATGTTCTATGAAGGAAAGTCTACTGTCAAGCCAGACACCCAGATATTTGAATTGTGTGACAAATTCAAGGTTTTCACCAAGGATAGTGGATATGTGTGGGAACGTACTTGTGACTGAATGTCCTGCATGCGTGTGGGGAAAGAAAAACATTGCCTTTGTTTTCTTTGCATTGAGCAGAAGTTTTTTGCTTAGAAGTTGGTGATGGAATAAATTAAACTCTGCTTGTAATTCTTTGCATGCTGCCTCTGGAGAAGGGCGGCTGATGTAGAGCACCATATCATCGGCAAATAGATGTACAGTGGCCTTGGCGATGTTGTTATCAATACTGTTGATGTAGATGGCGAATAGAATAGGACCGAGGATAGATCCTTGGGGTACTCCTCTTTGCAGTGGTTTAAGTGGGGACAACTCCCCTTCAGCCTTGACCTGTAAGGTAGTTGTTGAACCATCGTAAGGAGAGTGAATCCAGCCCTATGGATTTCAGGGATGAAAGGAGCAGTTCGTGGTCAACTATGTCTAATGTCTTACTCAGATCTAAAAACACAGCGCAGATACAATTTTTTTTATCCAATTCTAATTGCCAGTTGTTGGTTACTTTTGCTAGGGCTGTAATGGTGCTATGTTTGGCTCTGAATCCAGATTGTGCTGGGTTTAGGAGGTTAGCTAATTCAAGGTAGGCTCTCAGTTGTGTGCTTACAGTCTTTTCCAGTAGTTTGGATAGTACAGGGAGGATGGAGATTGGTCTGTAGTTGTTGAGGTCAGAAGGCTCCCCTGATTTAAATAGTGGAATGACCTGTGCAGTTTTCCAAATCGAAGGGATAGTCCCTAGTAGTAACGAGAGGTTAAATAAATGTGTTATTGGTACTGCTAGTACATGCACGGCAATCATTAGGAAGAAGGGGTCGAGGGAGTCCGCACCTGCACTTTTCCTTATGTCCGGTTGGCATAGTAAATCTTCTACTTGCTTCAAAGTGGCTGGTTTTAAGGAGAAGGTAGCGTTGGTTACCTGAGCTTCGGTAAGTTGTATGCCTAACTGGTATCGCATTGGGTCTGCAGGAGAGTTGTCAAATGTAAATCCTGCAGTCGGGAAGTGATAAAGGACTCTAGGACTTCCAGCCTGTCATCGATGATGGTCGTTCTGGAGATTATCTTGGCTGGGAGGGAGTTACTTGGAGCACGTCCAGATATGTCATTTATGGTGTTCCAGAATTTAGTGGGGTTATGGAAAGAGGAGTCCAGTTCAGCACGATAGTAAGCAGCCTTTGCATCTCTGACCTTCCTGGTACATATGTTCCTGGCCTTTTTGAACTGTCCCCAGTCTGACAGTGTCTTTGTTTTACGTGCCTTTTTCCATAGATTGTCTCTCTAGGAGAGCAGATTTAAGGTCTGGTGTAAACCAATGACAAGTTTTGTTTCTTATACGCATTTTAGATAATGGTGCATATTTGTTAAGAGCTCCTATGATTATGTCATTAAGGACATCATAGGCTGTATCCACCGTATTTGCTAAGTAAAATTCTTGCCAACGTGTGGAGTACTTCATATCTTCCAGATCTGCATGGATGTCAAAATTCTGTTTAGATCTTCTTGCTGAGAATTTTGTGGGGGATGCGGGTTTATAGGTTGTTCTTATGCTAGCAATGAAACAGTGGTCGCTGATATCATTGAAAAAGACTCCAGCATTGGAGAATAGATGAGGCTTGCTCACCAGAATAACATCCAGAAGTGTGCAATTACTTTGGGGTCTTATTATTAATTCTGGTAGGCTCATTGATGAGCTGTGTAAAGCCATGTGTGTCACAGAATGATAATAAAGGGGTAGCTGCCTTGGAAAGCCAATTTAGATTTATGTCCCCAATAATAATATTTCTAGGGACCCTTTTTCGATTATCTCACCTAGATGTGATAAAAGTTTGAGACCAGCAGTAGGAGGTCTATAGCAGCCTATTACCTGCAAATATGTGGTATGTGAGATTGCTACTTTAAGGGATAGGCATTCAAATTCGTGCTCCACTGAAGATGAGATGAGGCAGGTTGCAGTCAGGTTGTCCTTCACGTATATAGCTACCCCCACCCCCAGACTGATGATCAACTCTGAATAGTTGGTAGTTGGGAAAGTTTATATCCTTGTCAGCTGTGGTAGGCCTAAGCCAGGATTCAGAGACCACTAAAATATCTGGCACGGTATGGTTAACCCATGCTTGGATCACAGTGATCTTTTTTAAGTAGGCTGCACACATTAACATTGAGGAAGCTTAATCCTCTAATTCTGGCTAGGTCAGATGGTGCAGCAATAGCCTCTGGAGGCCCTGGATTAAGTTCCACATTCCATGAGCATAGCAGTAGTAAAAGCAGAAGTTTCATGACTGCAGCAAGGGATAGTTTGTAGATTCTTGATTTTGCCCGCTTCTTTATACTCTGAGTTGGGGTTCTATGAATCCCAGGTGAGATGCTTTGTCCTCCTAAGAGAGCCGAGACTAAAACTCTGACTGAAAGGAGCAGTGAATGTTTTACTGTAGGGAGCGAGTGCTGTGCTTCTGATAATAATGAGACCAACTGCGTCCCTCCATAGTAGGTTAGCCAAGGGTGTAGCTGTAGCTGGGGGAAGTTATAGGCACATACCCAATCTCTCGCTGCTGTTATGGTGTTGTGGTAGAGCAAGGTCAGCCTCCAGTCCCCCTGTGGGGCATCCTGTAATTGGTGACATTGTCCGCAAGGATCCGGATACAGAAGGAGTACAAGGAGAACCCACAGGTTCCCCCCATTATAAGCATGGGGAGGGTAATGTTCATTCTATATGGTTTGGCCTGTACTGACAGGTCCACAGCAAAATGTTTATTAGTTTATGTTTAGAATAGCCACAGTGAGTAAACTATCTAGGTATAAGCATGGAGAATAGTTCTTTTGCAGAGTGTGGACTAATTCTGATGTCAGTAAAACAGTGGAGATACGTTTAGGGAAAAATGGATGGTTTATTTAACAAGGATGTGCCAGAATGCATTGAAGAGCAAGGGAGTTCATGCAAATAGGGACTAACTGACAGTATATTAAATACTACTTGAGAAAGGGTTATAGGTTGATGTTATTGACTTGGAGTTAATACCATAGGGCAGTAAGTTACTATGGGGCGTGACTTTGGAACAAACACTGCTTATCCACATAGAAGCAGGCTGTGATTTCTTGATTTAGTGTTCTCAGGTGCCCCAGATGATACAGGCTCTTGTGAGAGAGATCACTTTACACCAGGAATGCAAAGTCAAGTTAGATCTTCCCCTCTCTCAGACACAGGGATGGCTGATCTGTTCAGAGACACACTAACACACTGTAATCCCCCCCTTCCAGCAACCCCTTGTGTTTATCCCAAGCCCTTTTGAATGCCCTCCGCTGTCTTCTCCCCCACCACTTCCTTAGGCAACCCATTCCAGTTGTCCACCACCCTCTCAGTGAAGAAATGCTTCCTGAAGTTACCCCTAAATTTCCCTCCCTTGATCTGAGAATCATGACCCCTTGCCCTCGGTCTCTCTTTCAATTGGAAATGGTTCTCCACAGGCACCTTATTTATACCTTTTGAAGTATTTAAAAGTCTCAATCATGTCTCCCCTCTCCCTCCTTTGCTCCAGAGAGTACATGCCCAGCTCATTCAGTCTCCCCTCATATGGTAAGTGCTCTAGGCTCCTCACCATCCTTGTCACCCTCCTCTGAACTTGCTCCACCCTCTCCATGTCCTTACTGAGGTAGGGCCTCCAGAACTGGACCCCATACTCCAGGTGTGGCCTAACCAGCTGTGTGTACAGGGGTACTGTGACCTCCCTCTTTCTACTGGTGATCCCTCTCCCTATGCAACCTAATATTCTGCTTGCTCTTGCCACTGCCCCTTCACACTGCTTTCCCACCTTCAGGTCTTGAGAAATGATGATGCCTAAGTCCTTTTCTTCTTCCGTTACCTGCAGGGATCTACCTCCCAGCATATACTCTGCTCTCACATTTTCTTTTTGCCTAAATGCATAATCGTACACTTAGCTGTATTGAACAACAATTTCCGCTCTTTGGACCATTCCTGCAGCATCTCCAGGTTCCTTCATATCATCTCCACCCACTCTTGTGTGTCCACTCTATTTCTGACCTTGCGTTATCCACAAAGAGACTCATCCTCCCTTCCAGACCCACTGCTATATCCCCTATAAAGACATTAAACAGAAGAGGCCCTAGCACCAACCCCTGGGGAACCCCACTGATGACCTTGGACTCCTCTGAGATTGCCCCATTTACCACTACCCTCTGCGTTCTTCCCTCAAACCAGTTACCAACCCACTTTACTACCACCTCCCCCAGTCCCAAGCAGGCAATTTTGTGCAATAGTCTCTTCTGTGGCACTGAGTCAAAAGCTTTTCTGAAATCAAGGTAGGCCACATCCACCGAGCCCCCCTGATCCAACACCCTGGTGACCCAGTCAAAAAACTCTGTCAAGTTTGTTTGATATGATCTTCCCTCTGTGAACCCATGCTGCCCTGGTTCCTGAAATCCATTTGCCTCTAGGTAGTTGTTAATTCTATTCCTGAGCAATTTCTCCATGAGCTTTCCAGCCACAGATGTCAAGCTCACTGGCCTGTAGTTAGCCACCTCTCCCTCCCCCGTGTAGGTGTGCCATCTACATGCTTCCAATCTTTAAGTACTACCCCTTGTCACGAGCCCCTGGCCCCCAACCTTTAGGCAGCCTGGTAGGACCTCCTGTTTGCAGAGAGGATCCCCCTTTTAAGAACTCGTGAGCAGTTGTAAGGGTTCTGGAAAACTTACCCACCTTTCTTTTCCCAGTGGGAGGGTGAAAACTGTAGTTTCAAGTTCCCTTGACTCTGCACTACTTTCAGTATTTGAATCCCACCATGGCCACAGGCTACGTCTTGCCTAAGTAGTTGGGTATGATAGCTGAGCGGTACTATATTTCAAGGCACACAGTCTTCTCAAAACCCTTCTGTTAAAATGTTAAATCACACAATCAGACCCCCAGGCAGAGCTGATAAGAAAATCATTAAAGTTTACTTAAAATAAAAGCAATACAGAAAAGTCTACAATTTGGAAGAACTTTGAAATGCAGACAATATCAAAAGTAAAACTGGATGGTTTACAGAAAACACTAGATACTGTTATTCTAAACTATACCTTGTTTTGATGTTACAGCCCAGACAAGATTTTAAATGTCCTTGTAGAGATGAGTCCTTAAGCAACAGTTTGTAGCAAGTTTGTATCCCAAGTCAGTTCCTCCGAATGTCCTTTTAAAAAAGCTTCAGGTGCTTCCTTGGTAAAAAAAAGCTTGATTTCCAAAATTCTTACTTAAAATCAGAATTTTCTGTTCAGTATGTGAAAAGTCAAAATTTCCACACACTCAGGTCTTGTTTTAGAGATTTTTCCAGGCCTACACATATACTTCTGGTCTTCAAGTATAAGCCAGCTGGACAGGCTAACTGACCCCCAGCTAAACCATTTATCAACTGCCCTGAGTTCAAAATGTGTGTCTTATACATACAGACTGGTCATCTTCAAGCCACACCCACCGTGTGACGAGGTGCAATAGTTTACCTTTCCCTGTAGGTGTCATTGTGGTTCCATGTCAGGGTTCATGTCAACCTCAGCGACATCTGGTCCATGCATCTGGCTTAACCCCGACCCCTATTTCATCCCCCTGACCTCTTCCTGTCATGGAAAGCTAGGTAGCCAGTTTTTTTCTAAGAGTTATGTTTTCCTGTCTCCCTTTTCTGGAGAGTACCAGATTCACCCTAGCCATTAGAACAATGAAGCCTATTTTTGTAGGGTTGTTCCTAAAAGCCTTTTAAAGAGACAGTGTCTTAATTCTAAAGTACATTACAGCATATACAATATGAACCCACATAAATGGATCTAGGCCTATCATGTGACACCCCTGATCTTAAAGAGTTGTTAAATAGAGCAGTCAAGGGAGCAGCCAGTACCACCCTCAGTTCCCTCAAGACCCTTGGATGCACCCCTTCTGGTCCCATGGCTTTGTCAGCTTTCAAATCCCTAAGCTCCCTTAGTACCTCCTCCTCCCAAAATGGGCTTATGTCCACTCCCTCCCCTGTAGTCCCTGCTACCCTAGAGTTGCCCCTACCCATTCTGCTTCCTTCGTGAAAGCCAAACAAAAGTAGTTATTTAACAGTGTAGCCTTCTCCTGGTCCCCCACCACCCTCTTCCCTGCCTCATTTTTCAGGCTGGGAATCCCTTTCTCTGTTTTCCTCCTTTCTCCTTTAAACCTAAAAAAGGTCTTGTTCCCTTTCTTAACTGCCTTGGCAATGCTCTCCTCTGTCCGTGCCTTTGCTCGCCTGGCCACCCTGCCCGCCTCCTTCTCCCTAACCTGGTATTCCTCCCAGTCCTCCTTCCCCTGCGTCATTTTGAACCTCTGAAAGGCTCTCCTCTTAGCCCTGATGCTACCCTCTACTTCCTTGTTAAATCACAGTGGCTTTCTTTTCCTCCTAGTTTTGCCCACCCTGTTTGAACAGAGGTTTGTGGCTTCCACTATGGCCCCCTTTATTGAGTCACACATGTCTTGCACCCTCCCCCATGCTGCCCCACTCCTTCTAAAGCTTGTTTAACATATTCCCCCATCTTCCTGAAATCCGCTCATCCAAAGTCTAGAACCTTCACCTTGGTCCTGTTTAGGGCATCTGTCATGCGAACCATGAACCACACAGTGCTATGGTCACTGGTACCAAGGTTATCCCCCACCGCTAATCCCCCTACCCTGTCCCTGTTTGTTAGTACCACATCTAGCACCACCCCTTCCCTTGTTGGTTCCTGGACCATCTGCCTGAGTAGGGTAACCTGAAGGGAGTCCAGTATCACCCTGCTTCTGGGGGATGCTGCCGACATCGTGTTACATGCCACGTCCAGCAGGTCAAGGTCCCCCATCAGCAGTACCTCCCCCTTTGCTGACATCCTGAGAATTTCTTCCATCATCTGATTGTCCACTCCTTCTTGTTGCCCCGGTGGCCTGTAGACCACCCCTGTGCAGACTACCTTGCCCCTCCCCATGGTGAAGGAGACCCATAATGCCTCTGTATCCACCACCTGCTATGTAACTCCATTGCCAGAATTCTCTCCCTCATGTAAAGCGCTACTTCCCCCCCTTCTGACCCTATCTCTCCTAAACAGCATATACCCTGGTATGTTCATGTCCCAATCCTGCCCTTCATGGCACCAAAACTCTGTGATTCCCACCAGGTCCAGTTCTTCTTCTGCCATGACTGCTGCCCGGTCCATGACCTTATTTCTCAGGCTCCTAGCATTTGTGCACATAGCCTTCTAAACTCCAGCCACTCCTGACCCAACATTTCTCACTGTCTTGACTCTATCACCTGTAGCCCCACTGGCTTCTCATATTTTTGGGGGGAGGGCAGAGTACCCCCATGCCAGTTGTCCTATTCTTGGGTTTCTCATGCAACCCCCCAACCCGATTTAGTTTAAATTATAACATCTTTCAATGAATTCTTCCATTTTCCACCTCAGCACTTCTTTACCCTGCCTATTTAAGTGTAATCTATCTGGGAAGAACAGGCTTTCATCCTGCCAGGTGGTTCCCAATTCCCCCACCATCCCAAAACCTTTCCTAGCACACCAACCAGACAGCCAGCTGTTGAACTTGGTTATCCTCTGTTTCCTCTCAGAGCTAGCTCTTGGAACAGGCAGTACTTCTGAGAACACTATTGAGCTAAAGTTCAGGTTCTGACAGAACCTTGCTAAAGCCTCAAACCTAGCCTGCACCTCCATCAAGCTATGCCCTGCAAGGTCATTTGTTCCCAAGTAGAACACCAGGTGCGTTCTTTCATCTTGCAGTTTCCCCCTGGAGGGGATGTGATGAATCACCTTGGCTGCTGTCATGCCCGGCAAACAGCTGACCCAGATCTTGCCCCTGCCCCCCCAGCCAATGGACGAAGCTTAGAGCACAACAAGTCGATGTGCTTAGAGAAGTCCAGGTGTTGATCTAACCAAATGCCAAGGTATTTGTAAGATTTTACTGAGTCCAGGGTGGACCCATCCAAGGAGGTGAATGGGGGGCTCTGTGGGAGTTTAGCCAGTTTGTGAGGAGTACCAAAGACCATGAAGACTGTTTTTCAGTGATAACTTTAAGGCTATTGTCTTGGAACCAGTCTAGGACTTTGGTAAAATCAGACTGGAGGGTAGAGAAAACGGCATCAGGGGAAGGACCAGAGGCATAAATGATGGTGTCATCTGCATAGAGGTTAATGTTTATATGGGGACAGGCTTTGGGGAGGTCATTTATTTATTTATTTTCAGTTTAGGATTAATACCTTTGAGTCCAGGACTCGTTTTCAAAGGTTTCAGGTCATTGTTGAACAAACATTACAAATATGACAGTGTTTACAGAGAACAGAAAACAGTTACACAGACATTCAAATACCAAAGAAATCTTATATATCCAACTAAAGGTTGAAGAGGATAGGGTAAATAGGGTTCAACCTTGTAGTTCACTATTTAGTTGGTCAGTCTAGCCTAAGGGGGTAGGAGGTCAGCCAGGGATGGCGTCGTCGTGGTGGAAGTGGTTTGTCAGCCGAGTGGGCCTTGTTCAGGGATGGGGAGGTTGATGAGATAAAAAGGGGGGGGCGAAAGGGAGAGAGTTGGGTGGCTGAAATTCTGCCATATTAGTGCAGGCAAGCACAATTCTTTTTTGTGTCAAGAAGGGATCTGAACCCAGATTTGAAGGTACTAATCTTGGGTGATTCTGTAAGGTTAGCAGGTAACTCATTGTACCATTTTGGTCCTTGGTACAGGATGGAGTTCTGGCTGAGTTTTGTCCTTTTGAAGGGAATCACCAACCTGTCTGTAGCCGTGCTTCTTGTTGATTTGGTGGGAACTGCTGCCGTAAAGAGGCAGCCCAGTGCAGGGGGAGAAAGCCCAAGAAGCACTTTTTTCAGAAGTAGGCAGGTTTGGTATTGTGCTTTAAGATGGAGTGGGAGCCACCCAGTTTCGGTGTAGAGCATGCAGGTGTGGGTGTCCTGGGCAGCCCCTATGGCTAGTCGACAGGCCTTATTTATTAGTGTGCTGGCCCTGTTTAGGGCAGTTTTAGTGCCTGTCCCATAGATAGGCGGCCCATAATCTATGGAGGATATCACTGAACTACTGATGGCAAGTTTCAGAGCATCTGGTGTCATAGAGTGCCTATGGTGGTAGAGGATCCGAAGTTTTGTATTCGCTGACATGACGACTGAGTCTATATGGCCGGAGAAGGTTAGTGTTTCGTCAAAGGTGACGCCCAAGTATTTGAACTTTGTTACTTGTTCCAGTGTTTCACCATTATGGTTCTGGATGAGCAAAGGCTGGTATTTCTTTTTGCTTTGAGAGGTAGAGAAGAGTAGACTTTTCATTTTTTTATGGTTTAGTAGTAGTTTGTTTTGTGTGAACCGGGATTCAAGCTTCAGGAAGCTGTCTTGGAGTTCAGTTGTGATGTAGTTGTGATCTTTCCCAGCGACCAATATCACTGCATCGTCAACATAGAGAATAGTGTGTGCTATACATGCAAATGGTGCAGAGTTGATGAAGAGGCTCAAAAGCAGTGGGCCAAGAATAGAGTCCTGTGGGACCCCGAGGAACAATTCCCTAGCAGATGATAGGGTGTCTCCAATTTTGACTCGTTGTGACCTGTTTGTGAGGTAGCTTCTGAACCACAGTACCATGTCCGGGGATAGACCTGTTGAATGGAGGCAGTTTAGGAGTAGTTTGTGGTTAACAGAATCAAAGGCCTTTGTAAGATCGATGAAGACTGAGCCAACTGCCTCCCCATTATCTAAGGCATCATAAAGCTGGGCGGAGTAATCAACAAGGGTGGTAAGTGTGGAGTGCTTTTTTCGGAACCCATGCTGCTGTGGGCAAAGTAGGTTATATTTCTCAAGATACTCTGTAAGCTGCTCTGAGACCATTCTTTCAAGTGCTTTAGAGAGGGGTGGTAGAATGGATATTGGTCTGTAGTTGGATGTTAGAGTTTTGTCCCTGGCTTTAAAGACAGGTGTGACATTGGCTAACTTCCATAGTTTTAGAAACACCCCCATTCTTAGAGATGCATTGAACACTATTGAGAGGGTACCAGCCAATTCATTTAGGAGAAGACCCACGAGTTTCATATCCATTAGATCAGCCCCCATCCTGGTCTTGCCAAGAACTCTCTTAATGTGCTTGGTGGTTTTGGACTTGGTGACCTGCTTAAAGTAGAATGGTGATATTGCATCCTTTGTGGGGTTAAGAGGGGTAGTGGGGTGTTGTTACCTGAGCTGATCTTTAAAGTAGTCAGCAGGGAGTACTCCAGATAGGTCTGTGAAAGCATGGTTGAGCTCATTTGCGATGTCACTGGGTTTCTGTAGGGGACCCTCCCTTGTTACTAGTATATCAGGTGGGGCCTTAGGGGTCTTTCCTGTTAGGGATTTGATGGAGTCACAGAATTCCCTACCAGAGCCCCAGCTCTTGCTTAAGAGGTCCTTATAGTAGGAAGCTTTTGCCTGCCGAATGAGCTAGGTGCAGGCATTTCTAGCTGCCCTGTAGGCAATGAGTGATGCAGGAGTTCTAGATGATTTTACAATGTGCCAGAGATAGTCTCTATTCTTCATTAAACTGATCAGGGGGTTAGTGAGCCATGGGTTGGCGGTACCCCTGACTTTCTTTGTTTTGTACGGAGCAAAAATATCACAAGCACGGTTGAAGTTCATTATGAAATAATTCAAGGCCTCATTACCATCAATATCTTCTGCCAAAGGAGACCAGTCCAGTTGTAATAGGTACTTCTTGAAATGGTCAAGTAGCCCCGGCCTCAGGCAGTGATTTTTGGACACCTTAGGTGGGCCTTTGGTGAAATATTTTGTCCAGGTGCACTTCACTGGAGAGAGAGATCACTGAGGCCGTCAGGCAGGATGGTGACATCTGATATATGCTCTGGATGTGTGGAAAGGAGCCAGTCTATAAGGGAGCTGCTCCCTGTTTTGTAGTTGATCCGAGTGTTATCGGTTACCATCTGGGTTAAGAATAGGCTGGATATTAGATTCCTGGCTTTTGTCTCCTTTGGGGAGTGCCAGTTTATGTTAAAGTCATCTATAACGATCTTCTCCAAATTAGTACCTGACTGCTGCAGGTTGTCTGCAACTAGTTTTAGTCCAGTAGTTTGGTGCCCAGGTGGTATATATACTGTAGAGAGCAGAAGTATTTTGTACTGTTGACCTATGCTTAGCTTAAGATTCAGGATTTGGACCTCTTTTGTGTGTAGGCTAAAGACCGTGAAGAGGATAGGACCTAGAATTGAGACTCCTTCAAGGACCGGGAGGGGAGACGACACAGAGTTACCCACTACGACAGACTGCAGTCTATCACTGAGGTATGAACTGAACCAATTCACGATGGAGGAAACCAGGTCTGCCGAGTGTAATTTTTGAAGGAGTGGGTGAGACACTGAATCGAAGGCTTTGGCGAGGTCTATGAAAATCCCCACCGTGATGTGGCTGCTGTCCATAATGGACAGAATGGAGTTTGTGACATGAAGTAAGGAGGAAATCGTGGAGTGATTTCCAGGGAAATCAGATTGGTAGTCGGAGAAGAAATTCATGGAAGAAAGGAAGTCTGATAGTCTAGCCAGAACTAAGGACTCCTAGAGTTTGGCAAGTGAGAGGAGGAGGGAGATGGGACGATAGCTGTTAGGAGAGGAAGAGTCACCGCCTTTGGGAAGGGGGATTATTTTGGCTTGTTTCCATAGTGTGGGAACAGTGTTTGAGGAGAAGGAGAGGTTGAGGATATGGGTGAGGGGGTAAGTTATTTTGGGGGCAGAGAGGCATAGCAGTTTGGGGTGTAGACTGTCTGGGCTGGATTTTTTTGTATTTAAAAACAGTAGGGCTTGAAGGACCTCTGAAGGGGAGATGGGAGGAAATATAAAGCCTGTGGAGGGAGAGGAGGAGTAGGGATGGTGGGGAGTGACTGGGAGCTCGCAAGATGTAAAAAAACTTATTGAAAATGAAGGCTACGTCAGTTGGGTCTGGAATGAGTGAGTCTTTGACTTTAAGCGAGGGGATGGTGGCCTGGAGGGAGGGAAGGGTTGAGGAGGGTTTTGATTGTTGTCCAGAAGGTAGATGGGTTCGGGCAGGAGGAGAGGTGTGACTTGAAGTATTCAGACTTAGCAAGCCAGATGGCTTTAGTGCATCTGTTCCTGAGGGAATGGTATTGGTGGAGGTTAGAGATAGAATTTGAGGACTTGTAGAGAGATCAGGCATGATTATGAGCTTTGCATAGGGATAGGATGTTGGGAGTGATCCAAGAAAAGTGGAGGCATCTTACCCTGGAGGTGCGGAAAGGTGCGTGATAGTCCCAGATCTGAGTCAGGATGGTGTGAAAGTGTTGGAGGGCAATGTCTACATCAGTGGCTGAGAAGGCAGGGGACCAGTCTGCTGAGTGGAGGTCTGAGTGAAGAGCATCAGGGGAGAGGTTCCTGAGTGAGCGGTAGGCAAGGTGTTTGGGAGGGGAGTGAGGGAGGTGCGTCTTCCTAATACAGTAAGTGAAGCAGTGAATTCCTTTATGAGAAGACACCAGTGGATGTGGTATATTTGGACCTTTGTAAGGCTTTTGATAGAGTGCCACATAGAACCCTAATTAATAAAATGAACTCATTAGGAATTCACTATAGGTTGGTAAACTGGATAAAAGAATGGCTTAATAACCATACACAAGCAGTGTGCATAAGGGGATACTCCTCTAGCACAGGCACTGTTACTAGTGGGATACCACAGGGATCTGTCTTGGGACCTGTGCTGTTTTCTATCTTCGTTTCCGATATGACAATAAATCTGAAGAATATAGCCATCAAATTTGCTGATGACACTAAAATTTTAACTAAGGTCAGATCTGAAAAAGACACAGCAGACATAAAAGAAGACCTGGAAAACCTAGAAAAATGGACAAAACAAAAATTATGCATGTTATAATGTAAATAAATGTGTAATTATGCATTTGGGGGATTCTAATCAAAACATACAATTCAAATTAAATGGTATCCCTCTGCAATCAATAACTGAGGAAAAGGACTTGGGAGTCATAATTAAATCAGACCTCACATTCAGTACTCATTGTAACCACATTAGAAATCATGCTAACAGGCTAATAGGTTGTATTAAAAGAGCGTTTGTTACTCGGAATAGGGGTTGCATTCTACCTCTGTATAGAGCATATGTACGCCCCCCACCTGGACTACTGTTCCCCACTTTGGAGCCCCTATTTGAGAAGGGATTTAAATAATTTGTAGGGTATTCAGCATAGAGTCACTAGGATGATTGATGGAATGCAGGACAAAACATATGAGGCAAGATTGCAAGAGTTGAGCCTATACTCATTGGAATTGAGAAGAATAAGGGGCGACCAATTACTGATGTACAACATATCTAAAGATCCAGAACTTATGGCATTACTTGGCCTGTCCTTTAACATCAGGGAATGTAATCTTAGGAGTTACAATTATCAACTGTCATTAACTTACCCAAGGACTGACATCAGATGCTATTTTTACACTCAGAGGATCATTCCAGCATGGTATGCTTACCTAAATCTCTGCCAAATACAAATAACTCCAATACTTTTAAAACAAATCTTGATAAACACCTTTTAAACTGGGTTTAAACAATTCCAGGCTTCTGGAGATGTATTAACATGGGCTAAGCCTTCTGTACATCTATAACTCTTAGTAGTATGACACTTAGTAGTATGGTTGGAAGAGCGGGGGTTGTAGCGAGTGGGGTCAGTGATTAGCTGGGTGAGAGTAAGTGATTCCACAAAGTGTTTTGTGTGACTGGAGGAGAGGGAGAGCCAGTTGGTGTGGAAGTCCCCCAACAAGAATAATTCACCATTCGAGGAGAAGGAGTTGAAAATGCTAATGTACGAGATGAGGGTGTCAGGTGAGGGTGAGGAGACAACAGATGGATTTGGTTTACTTACAAGGGACTCACTTGACTATAGGGGAACATCAAAAATATCTAATGGGGGGTCAATACAAGGTATATGCCTCATCCTATGAGAAAGGGGAAAGAAGGGGCGCAGCCATAAAGATCCCCACCACAGTCCCCCTCATGCTGCGTAGCAAATATGTTGACCATAAGGGTAGTTATGTGATTCTGACCAGATGCTTGTTTGATGCAGAAGTGGTGCTAGTTAGTGTGTATTCCCACCGCAGGCCCACTCGTCTGAGTTCAGAGGGTTTAACAACAAACTACTGGACCGGCTTTAGGGTAAACTTATTCTAGGGGGTGATTTTAACGTTATGCTATCCCCTAATCTGGATACTACCAGTCCCATGAAACATAGACTTTCTGCATCACAGAAATATCTATGTTTCCAGCTGCCTAGCATGGGACTGACTGACGTGTGGAGGCATTTCTTCCCCACCACCACGGCATATATGTGCTGTTCTCCACAACATCATACATACTTCCATATAGATTGTTTTTTTACAACCACTGAACATTTTGATGTTCTCCAAGACATCACCGTGGGGGCTTGTGTTTTACTGGATCATACTCCCCTGATACTGAAAATAGATCTGGGTAAAAAACAAAAATCTAGTTGCTGGAGACTTAATATTTCACTATTATATGATGAAGAGTTTAACGAATTAATTATTGATACAATACAAAGGATAGTAGCAGAAAATTCATCCCCAGACATGATGTCACTGATACTATCGGACACACTGAAAGCGATCATGGTGAGGGGATAATAGATTACACTTCACACAAAAAGAAACAGTGAGAAATCAAATATAAAAATGTATTAACTGAACTACAGGACTTGCAACAGCAGTATCAAGGGGGCAATAGTCAGACAGACACACATCTTAGACAGGTAAAAGCAGAATTACAAGCTATTTTAGACTATTGGGTACAAATGGCACTCACTTACCTGAGAGATTACCACTATGAGGGAGGGTCACGAAGAGCAAGAAAACTAGCCCGTAAATTAAGGGGACACAGACAGGCAACTAGTATCACGCAGATGACAAACCCGGAACCGGGCCGACTGGCACAACTCTCATCGGACATCTTAACTATTTTTCAGCAGTATTATCAGAAATTATACTCTACCCCAAGTGAATCAGAATTAAATCGGACGCCTCAGTTTTTATACTCCCTGATGCTCCCTGAACTCACACAAGAACATCAGGAGCAACTCCTGGCACCAATCAGGACAGAGGAAATCCAATTTGTTCTGTCAAAGACAAAAATATTGAAATGTCCTGGAACTGATGGATTCCCTACTGAATGGTACAAGGCCTTCTCTAAGTCACTCCTCCTTTACTTGGCGGATGTTTATAAAGAGGTGCAGGAAGGAGACCCCTCCTGCCTTCTTGGGCATATGCGATGATTTCTACTATTCTGAAGCCAGGCCGAGATCCCAAAAATTCTTCCTCATATAGACCAATATCCATATTAAATGCTGACTACAAGTTATATGTAACCCTAACCCCCCTTTTTTGGCACAGACAAGGCAACAACCACAATTGACAGAAAAGAGGTATTACCCATGGTATTAGGGCAACACCTGGCTCAGGTATCTCAGAGGTCGGGGGAGGGGCACAAAATAACATTTTTATTTACACCCAGGTCGAGACAGTAGTACCAGGTCCATGGTGTGCCAGCCTAGTCTGAGGGGGCCCCAAGAATGCACACAGGTCACACAGAGATGGAATGTCCATAAACAGGAATGGGATTGTACTGTATGGGTTTTATTCCTGACAGAATAGTAACAGAAAAATGGTGGTGCCCCTAGGCTTTTGACAGGCGCAGACTTCTTCACAAAACACTCTCTTGCAGTACTGAGACTTCACAAGAACACTTCCCATGGCCGTCCATCCCTTTGTTGAGGGATCTCTGGGCTTTACCAATGCATTTATAGAGGTTGTTGCCCCAGCACTCAATTCAAAATACTTGACCCTTTCCATAGTAACCAGTTAGGTCCCTTTGCAACCTGGATGAGTGGTCAGCTCAACTCAGGCCAAAGCTAGACTCTCTCTGCCATTACATTTTAGGAAAAACATGATTCTTCAGGCATACCTTGGCCACAGAAGACAATCCTAACAGCACATCCTTGTTCAAGGGTTCTGAGAACCTGCATATGAATCTTGTTGGGCTCCTTGCAAGGCACCAGCCAACACAAATTTGACAGCAAATGAACCTTGTATATTAAGCATTGTTGTGCCGACAAGACATTTGTAGAAAATTACATTGAACTACACAGTTCCCACATTCTGTAGAGGTTTTCTTCCAGAGACCTTCCCCACAGGAACTTTGGAAAGTCACAACAGTAGCTACACATAACCCCAGACTGAAGGGCTTTTGAAGTACTGAACTGAATAACAGGATCCCAAACAATTTACATTTAAAAGTCCATAGATTTTGTTGTAAAACACATAGTCTCTATTCTGGGCAGCTCTTGGAAGAAACCTGGTGAGAGGGAAACTGTCCCACAGTACTCACTGACACTGACTCAAGATCATCTCACACAGTTGTAAAGAAATTCACCCCCGAGGGGCCTTGAAAAGAAAGGTCTCCACCAGTAGCCGGCACACAGACCGATCGCTGACACTTCTAAGGCGAGAAAACAAACAGAGGGGTCCTCCCCCTAAAGTTGGCTTGCTCAAGGCAAAGGACCAACTTATACACACTCTGAACTCTCCAAGCTCCAACTGATCTCTGACTTCTGAGTCAGAACTGCAGCAGGTTCCACAAGCACAGTGTGGCCCATGCTGCTGCGGGAGTTCTATTATGCAAATGAGCTCACTCCACACAGCAGCACTAAGCAGATAGGACTTATCTGAAACCCTACCAGGATTCAACCTGTTTGTGTGCTGTCCACACCTTCCTACACTATACTGAAGGGGTTCTAGTAACCCGGGTGTTACATATATATGTCTTTTTGGGCGGAGAGGTTGGACAAGATTCTCCCAGCCTTAATCCATATAGACCAATCCAGATTTGTACAACAAAGGCAAACCATGGATAATAACAGACCATTCATCTCATGGAATATACAACCCAATAGACCATTCTGGACACATTTTTAAGCCTTGATACCAAAAAGGCATTTGCCTGGGTATCTTGGCAATTTTTATGGCGAACCCTGTATACATTTAGATTTCTTTCTGGGTTTCTCTCCTGGCTTCAGAATAGTTATTCCTCCCCTGCTGCATATATTAGAATTAATGGACAGTTGTTGTCTCTGATATCGTTGGGACAGGGTAAGTGGCAGGGGTGCCCTTTGTCACCCTTGCTTTTTGCAATTTAAATAGAACATCTGGCAGTGGCAATTCGACACGTACAGGAAGTCAAGGGGTCCCACTAGGAGAATAATGTTATAAATTGTTGCTTTATGTGGATGATGTACTGCTAACATTCCTAGATCTCGAAAAATTGATACCTGCTGCATGGCGGATTCTACAAGAAAATGGGGATATATCAGTTTTTTTATTAAATGTAAATAAAACAGAGGTCCTAGCCCTCAATTTCTCACCATCCTCGGAACTACAGTCCCTGCTGCCCCTGAGATGGAGAAACGCAAAAATCAAATACCTCAGTACTCAAATTCCACAAAATTAAGAACATTTAGAGATTGTTAATGATGAACCCTTAACGAAAACCATAATGCAAGATTTGAATAAATGGTCCCAGATACAACTGTCATTTCATGCATGGATAGATATGATCAGTGTAAATATATTCCCATGCCTCCTTTACCTTTTCCAGACTATTCCCATAGTCCGCTCATCCTTTTATAAATTGCTTTCCCACTTTGTTTCGAGAGGGGAATGTCCTCAGACATGAGACTCTCCTACAACTTCCATTAGTGCTAGGTGGACTAAACCTTCCCAACTTGCTAAACTATTCTTATGCCTTGCATATGCAAATTGTAATGATTTGGCTTAACCCACAACTCCACCTCGCCTGGAAAACATTGAATTCAATATAAATGACCTTTACGGTACGTGTACAATTCTATTTGCTCCTATTACCAACCTCCCTCGTCTTCATGACTTTAGCTATTTTACTGCTCAAACTCCATGTGCCTGGTTAAAATATGAGCCATGCTGTCTCTTGCCCAGGTTTTTTATTAGCTGAGACTGCTGAGAAGCTGATTTTCTTCTTGCCTGTATAGACCATTTATAAAATGGGCAAAGGATTTCAAGCAATCTGATTGGTTGTTAGCCGTGCATTAAATGTGTTTAATGCACAGCTAAAACTAAAACCTTCATTTAGAATACACAGGTCCATTTTATAAGTGCAATAAGCCACTCCAGGGATGTGCATTAAACAGTTCTAATGCACAGCTAGGGGACTGGACGCACTCGGGCATACTGCGTGCCTCACTACGTCCCCCTAGCCGTGCATTAGAACTGTCTAATGCACACCCCATCGTGTCTTATTGCTTACATATTTAAGAGGTGGCATCAACTAGGGCTATCTTATATTTTTCAATTCCTGGATGCACAAAGAGTCAAACCCTATTCAGCCCTACAGACTCAATATGGCCTTACCAATAGAGAACACTTTAAATATCTTCAAGTCCGTACATTCTTACTGTATAAAGATGCTTATAGAAGCTGACTCCTAGAACTTCTTCCACTTCTCCTAGCTAGAATTCTAGAAACTGTCAGAGGTGATATCTGGCCACACATGCTAGATCTCCTTCACCAGGGCCTGCAGGAATATATTAGACTCCAACTGTTCCATCCTTGATGCTTGCAATGTAGAGTTATCCTCTAACATCTCTTACGTGCTCTGGATTAAACACACTGTCCCATCTATAAAAGTCTCTACTGTACCATTCTGGCACGAGTTTTCATGGAAGTGCCAAAAGTGTTACCTCAATACCCCAGCTTCACTTACAAAATTCTTTCCAGCACAAAACAGTCATTGTTGGAGAAAGTGTGGTAATGCTTATGCAATGCATACCCATATTTTTTGGTCCTGTTCATTAGTAGCCCCATTTTGGAGACTGATAGAGGAACGTGTTGCAAGGCTAACGGGTGACACCAGTCTTATTACCTCAGAAATGGTGC
Organism: Neoceratodus forsteri; assembly: GCA_016271365.2. Classification (NCBI taxonomy): domain Eukaryota; kingdom Metazoa; phylum Chordata; order Ceratodontiformes; family Ceratodontidae; genus Neoceratodus; species Neoceratodus forsteri. The sequence goes on along the minus strand of CM028136.1, from coordinate 47,274,731 downwards.
TTTTGGCCACTCCCACCCCCCACAGGACAAGAGAGTCTTCCCAGATCCCTAGCATATTTATATATTTTGGCAGCCAAAAAAGGGGATCACCTGGCTGTGGAGACAACCCCCGCCTCCCACAATTTCTGAACGGCATGATGTAATAAAGGAAGTATGCAGAATGGAGTGGTTATCAACTTAAGGTTCTGGTCGTACTTCACTTTGAAGTAAAATGGAGTAGCTAGGTCTTTCACATATCCAAGGAGGATGAAGTATTCATTCCCTAACTTTATCTAAGTAAGATATGAGAAAGAGAAGATTCAAACAGGGCTTAGGAGAGGGAGTCTGGGGAATGATTGGGACAGCCTGGACCTTGAGACCTGCCTAGAGGAACAGATTAATAAAGGATTCATATAATATATGTATATGTGTATAATATATATATATATATATAGAGAGAGAGAGAGAAGAGAGAGAGAAGAGAGAGAGACAAAGAGAAAGAGAGAGAGATTAAGAGAGACAAAATCTCAGCATCGCAGGTCAGAAAGGTGTCTTATGTTAGGTTGAAATTTTTGCTTTCAGCTTATTTCACTGACTGGAAGCGCATTAAGTCGTCGGCTCCAAACCGTCACCCCATCACATGTGGAAAGAAGGAGGAATAGGAGAATGGGGTGACAGTTAGTAATTGATGACCCAATGTGCACACCCTGATTCCAGCTGGGGGTGGGGTTGAGGGTGCAAGGGGGGTTTCAACCCCAACATCGAATTTCCTCCTTGTCACTGTGAAACAACCCCAACTAATGCATTAAACTGAGTTTTTTTGCCTCTAATTTCCCTTCTTGGAGTAAATGATAATGAGAAATAGTGAATGTACGCGCGGCGGAGGCAATTGGCCCCGCCTAATGCGGATGTCTTGTCGATAGTAACATTGTGCCTGCAATGCAAATCATAATGTACAGATGCAGCAAAGCTAAACAGAAAGAGAAACAGTACTGTGACAGAAATGTTAAAACAACGCAATCATAAATGAAAATGCAAAGGGTAACTATTGGTGGCGTAAATGCGAACGTGTAAGTGAAACAGGTACGAACCTGCAAGCTGAAATGGTAATGGGTAACAGTAATGTGCACAGGCTGGTTTTTCCTCAAAAGCTGTAGCAGAGAAAGTGACAGTGAGTACAAAGAATGTATGCAAAAATAATGAGTCTCGAACACAAAATGAGGACTTGAATAGTAAATTGCTTATGATCTCACTAACTGCAGATATAGAAAGAAAATTTAAAAGTCATATGAATTATCACTTTCCTGCTTAAGTTTGTACTTAGCCTCTATGGAGGGGCTAAGAAATTTTTAATCTAAAAGTCCGTATCTCACACCATTTTCTAGATACGGGCCCTGGAAAGGCACGGTGAATGCCATAATGTTATCCTAAGGGAAAAAACAGAAGTTTGAGTGCCATAACTTTGCCTCCTGTAATATATTTTCACCAAACCACTGAGGGTACATCTGTGGATGTTGGCTGTTTTCGCAAATTCAGCCTCAAAAGACCAAACTGTTATTTTGCAGCAGGGCACCAAACATTGCTGCAATGCGTCGTGCACCGTGAATGTTATCCTATGGGGAAAAGCGTCAACTTTGGAGTACTGTAACTTTGCCGCCATGTAATATTTTTTTCAACAAACACTGAAAGGCACATCTTTGAGATGTCGGCTGTTCCTACTGAATTTCAGCCCAAAACTCCAAACCATTCTTTTGCAGCGGATGCCAAAGAATTACTGTTATTTTAGCATAGTGTCGCAAAGTAGTGTCAGGATTTGCGAAAGCTTTTGCAAAAATTTGCAACACTTTCATGAGCGCAACACTACTTTGTGAAAGTACTTTTTCCAGAAATCTGAAAAACATATTTATGGGGTGTTTTACCCTAAAATAAAGACATGGCTAGCATCCTCGGGGCCTGACTAGGTGAATACAAAAAGAATTAGGTTGCTAGAGGGTCTCAATTTTAAATGCCAAGCATTTTTCTGATCACTAACTGAAAACAAAATGGTGGATTTCTTATAGTAAAGGGCCATTTGGCGATAGTAAAATGTATTTGGCGAAAAGTGTTGAACTTTTTAACTTTTCCCATTGACTTATAATGGGAACTTGTTTTTGAATAACTTTTGAACCGCTTAATATTTTTTAAATATTTTTTCATGAAATCTTCGAAAGGCACATCGGGGACCCCGGCTACATGTTCCCTGAAGATTTTGGACCAGTTGCGCAAACCGTGTGACCTGTAGGCACGATCAGAGAATCTCCAAAAAAGCGTAAACACATGAGATCATGCTTAATAACTCTGCAGCTGTATATCTGACCGGTACGAAACTTGGCAGATCCCAAGGTGTATGGGTCTTGATTCTGTATTCCAAATTTCAGGCAAATCCATTGAACAGTTGCAAAGTAATTAAGGAGCAAAATTTTGGGTTTAACATGTAAATGGCTCCTCAACCCTAACTATGGTAGCACTACCGTATGTATATATATATATGTATGTGTATGTATGTATGTATATATAATAGGTGTGTGTGTGTGTGTGTGTGTGTGTATATGTGTATGTATATATGTATATATGTACATATATATATATATTAGAGGCAAAAACTCGGTTTATTGTATTAGTTAGGGTTGTTCCCACAGTGACAAATTGAAATTCGTGTTAGTTGAAACCCTTTGATTTCACTCGTACAGCGTGATTGGGATCATCAGCCCTAACTCCTCACCCCATGACATGTGTAAAGCAGCAGAAGTATAGGAGAATGGGTGACGACCTGACGGATCCCAATGCGACCCCAATGCCGTTGGGGTGGGCGGGGGTCCAAGGGGGTTTTCAACCCTAACAGCTTAATTTCCTCACTTTGTCGCTGTGGAACAACCCTAACTAATGCATTAAACGGAGTTTTTGCCTCTAATTTCCCTTCTTTTTGAGAATGATAACGAGAAATAGTGAATGTAATGCTACATAATGCGTTGGCGGGAGCGTGGGGCCCGTGTTGTGGCATACTAACAGGGACAGCAACGCAAACAGAAATGCTAACATTGGTGCACATGGTAACACAAGCACGAATGAGAACAGAAAGGGTAACGCACATGGTGGCGTAGACGGGAATGGTCTGCCACGTGATGTGTTGTCACATAGTAACATGGTGCCTGCAAACAGAAATGTCAATGGGCATGGTGATGTAAAGTAAAACAGTAAGATAAACAGTACTGTAGACAGAAATGGCAAAAAATAACAGAAACACAAGCGCAAATGAAAACGCACATGGTGGCACTGACGTCAATGGTAAGTGAAAGCGGATGCGGATCCGCGTGGCCGAAAGGGCAACAGTAACAGTAATGTAAGCACACAGGCTGGTTTTCCCAAAACCTGCATTGAGAAAGACAGTGAGTACAAATAATGTATGCAAAATAATGAGTATCGGGCAGAAAATGAGATCTTGGAATACTAAATACATTATATCTCAGGAACCGTATGACATAGAAAAAAATGTAAAAGTCATATTATTTACAACTGTCCTGGCTAATTTGAATCTTAGCCCCATTGTGAGGGTAACAAATTTTCCTCTGAAAAGTCCGTATCTCGACGCGTTCCGTAGATACGGGCCCTGGTACATGCTGCTAACTGTGAATGTTATCCTATGGGAAAAAGAAAAGTTCGAGCGCCCATAACTTTGCCTCCCAACAAGTTTTTTCACCAAACTACTGAAAGGCACATCTGTGGGCTGTTGGCTGTCTTCCTCCAAATTTCAGGAAAAAAGACCAAACCGTTATTTTGCAGCAGGCTCCGAATGATTTCTGTTAAGTGTCGGGCGCCGTAATGTTATCCTATGGGAAAAACTGTCAATTTTGGAGTGCTGTAACTTTGCCGCCATGTGATATTTTTTCACCAAACTACTGAAAGGCACATCTGTGTACTGTTGGCTGTCTTCCCTCCAAATTTCAGGAAAAAAGACCAAACCGTTATTTTGCAGCAGGGTGCCAAAGGATCCCTGTAATGCTTCGGGAGCCGTAATGTTATCCTATGGGAAAAACTGTCAACTTTGGAGTGCCATAACTTTGCTGCCATGTAATATTTTTTCAATACAACACTGAAAGGCACATCTGTGAGATGTCGGCTGCGTTCCCTTCAAATTTCAGCCCCAAACTCCCAACGGTTATTTTGCAGTGCAGTGCCAAAGAATTGCTGTCATTTTCCCACAGACTAGAAAATTACTGTCGCAATTTGCAAAAGTTTTCACAAAAATTTGCGACACTTTCGTGAGCACGAAAGTAATTTGTGAAAGTACTTTTTCCAGAAATTTGAAAAACATATTTCTGGGGTGTTTTACCACAAAATAAAGACATGGCAAGCATCCTCAGGGCCCGACTAGGTGAATACAAAAAATTAGGTTGCTAGAGGGTCCCAAATTTAAATGCCAACCATTTTTCTGATCACCAACTGAAAACAAAATGGCCGATTTGCGAAAGTAACAGGCCCATTTGCGAAAGTAAAAATGCATTTGCGAAAGTGTTGAACTTTTTGTTAACTTTTCCCATTGACTTATAATGGGAAACTGTTTTTTGAATAACTTTTGAACCGTTTAATATTTTTTCACGAAATCTTCGAAAGGCACATCGGGACCCTGGCTGCATGTTCCCTGAAGATTTTGGGCTGATCCGCGCAAACCGTCGACCTGTAGGCGCGACCACAGAATTCAGAAAAGCGTAAGCCGCACAGATCACACTTAATAACTCCACAGCCATATATCTGACCAGTACAAAACTTAGCAGATCCCAAGGCCTATGGTTCTTGATCATAAATTCCAAATTTCAGGCAAATCCATCAAACGGTTGCAAAGTTATTAAGGTGCAAAGTTTGGGGGTTTAACATAGAAATGGCTCCTCAACCCTAACTATGGTAGCACTACCGTGCTACCATTATATATATATATAATATATATCCTATTGACTCAGCTAAAATGAATTATTTCATGAATTTTTTTATCAGAACCATGTAACTTAACCTGCTTGATGACCTAACTGACCTACATATGTCAACCTGTATTTATTGCATGAATGATTACTTGATGCATGTGTCAGTATTCTGCATCTTATAAATAAAGAATATAAAAAAAATCACCGTTCTAGGTACTGCCATATCTTATCTGGTTTAAAGCTACATTGTCTATGTATTAAAATCATGACTCCCTTACCACAGCTGCTCACTCCTGCATGCTATGCCTACCCCACCCAACTTCTTCTTAATAAATTAGCCTTCTGTGCTTTCACGTCTGTCTCCTGTAATTATGCCACTTGCAGGCCATAGTGCTTCAAATGTTGCAAGACTTGCTGCTGCTGTTTTCTGTCATGCACCCCCTTAACATTCCAGATATAAGAGAGACTGGGACGGATTTTCAAAGCATCCAGATTACCGCAAACCCTGGCTTGTGGCAATCTAATGAGATTTTCCATCCCGCATGGCAATTGCCGCAAGTTAGACCAGCTTTTTGTGGCCTAGCTTGCGTCAATCCTGGGGACCCTTTTTACAGCACTTGCACCAAACATTTGGCGCAAGCTGCTGTAAGTTGTGTAAACTATCACAACTGCATCTGACCTACTAAAATCAGACACAGTTGTGGCAAAAGCCTTTAGTGTACTGCCAGATTCAAAGGGCTGCTGCACAAAGCCTGACACAAGTCCTGTGCCACACTTTGAAAATCCGTCCCACCGTGTCTGCCACCATCATCATGTTGCAAATGATAGAAAATAATCACACACACGCACACACACACACTCTTATACACAAGCTGTTATAGACACTACTCCTTCTCCTCTCTCACCAGGAACAGTTCTGAGATTGCATACTACTATTCTGTAACTGTTACATAAAATCAAAATATAAATCTTTTAAGGTATTTTTTTTTCTCTTAATGCCTGCACTCTGTATGCTGTGTAGTACTCTCCGCCTGGCACACTGCAACTGAGTGATTGCTTTTTTTTAACTTATAATTCCTTGAATTTCAACAAGGACAATTCTATAAAGAATCACTGCATGAGATATCATCATACAAATAGTTCAGCCAAACACATCACATTCACTGTTCTTAACCTCACTTATTTGAGATGCAGCACATGCAGGGGAATATAAAGTGGTAGCAGCAGTAAGAGGTAATGCAAATTACACAGTGCAACACGATTAAGCTGCGTGACCCTATGACTGCTTACATCCACTAATCCTTAAATAAACATCCCATAACTGTTTAGCTTCCTAGTGAGCCCCCAAAACAGATGCTCTATAACAAACATGACATGTAGAAAGTTACAACTTTGAACTGTAAATCCAGAAAAACCTAACTTTGAAATGCTATGCTGAAAGATAAATGGGAGAGACCTCTGGTGGCCATAGGAGACATGATATATATTTGGTTCCAACAGAGAACAGTCATGATGGGTATAGAGCCTGCGAGAAGAACACAATGTACACCATAGCTAAAACCATTTTGTTGTCCCATGATACTTTGTATAAGGAATTCCAAATAGGATGACAACATTAACGGTGTGATGCACTGCAGTCATCAGTGAAAAACCTCCATTAGGCCAGTGTGTCCCCAAAAAAACAGCCTGAAAATCAGTAAACAAAATTTTAATAAACAGTGAAAGTCTATCATCTAACAAAATCTCTCAAGTCTGGTGTGCAGTATACTTATCTCCCATCTTCAACCACCTAACTCCTCAGTATTGTCTCACAGTCCCGGTTCAAATTCAGCCGCCTTCTTTTCGATCTATTTTCCTGCATCTTGAAGGTCTGAGAATTAGAAAACTTTTTCCCCATATGCAACATGGATCCAAGCAGGTTTCAGGAGAGAATGAATAATCCCCATATCCCTCAGTTGGTCTTTCACCCCATCAAACTGATTCCTTCTGCAATGGGTGGACTATGAAAGGTCTGGGAAAAAGTAAACATGGTGAAAATCATAGGCTGCTTAGCCTTGGCTGATTTAATCACCAGATCTTGCACCTCCGTTCCCCCTGTGACCATTAAGAAGGTGTGTGGATTATTACTGGGAGATGTAGTGACCCTGGTGTTCACTTGATATGCTTGGTGGACAAAGATGCCTTCCCCATCATCTGGCAATTGAACATCTCCAGTATCCATCCAAGCGCAAATTCCTTAGCATTCTTCCCTTTCAATCCTTTGGGAAGGCCTACAATACACACATTTGTTGCTCTCTGTTCACTCTAGACTGCCTCCAGCCTGTAGCACAAGTTAGATTTTCTTTCACCAACTTGGCTAATGTTGATAGGGGTTGTGCCGATCTGTCCCGTGCTACCTTAACGAAATCCATAGCAGTTGGAATTTTGCTATCCTGCACTCCAATTCTTTGGAGGATAGCCTCAACCCTAGTGTATAAGGGTTCTACCACTGCAAGCACAGTCTTCCAAGGCAGCACCATTGTTTTTTCAGCTGCTTCTGCTAGGCCCACAGGCCACGATGAGGTAGTTGCTGAGGCATGAGCTTTTTTCTGTCCTCCTCCAGCCGCAGCGTTATTAGTGCACACCATACTTGGACTACAAACTGTAAACAAGGTTAGCTTTTGATATTTGTAAAAAAGTTCAGGTTTTGTGAAGTATAAAATTTGTTTTTAAAGATTTTTAGGAGTCTGTCTTGTGGAACTCATGTCAGATGCCTCTGTTCAGGAACAAGCTCTTTAGTGCCCCAAAGTGATAGATTTTTAAAACAATTCAGCTGACTGCTATAAAGTTTCACCTTCTATAAGCTACACTAAATAAAATATCATTTTTGGCTATTGACAATTTATCTGACACGTGAAAATGTTAGGCAAACAGTCATTAAAAAAATATCTGTGGTGAGCCCTGTCATTGTCAGTGGCTCAGTAGATAGCACACTTGCCTCTGAGGCTGGGAGATCAGAGGGCTGTGGGTTCAGTTCCCACATCTGGCACTTGCATTAAATTCCAATACTGACACTGAAGTACAGCATGAAGGGGGTGCTGCACTTCTGAGGTGCCGTCTTTTGGATGACAGTTTAAACCGAGGTCCCATCTGCCTGGATTGGTGGTAGTTCAGGTGGATGGGCTTATACAAAGTTTGCATTACCTCTTACTGCTGCTACCACTTTATATTCCCACACATGTGCTGCACCTCAAATAAGTGAGGTTAAGAACAGTGAATGTGATGTGTTTGGCTGAACTATTTGTATGATGATATCTCATGCAGTGATTCTTTATAGAATTGTCCTTGTTGAAATTCAAGGAATTGTAATTTTAAAAAAAGCAATCACTCAGTTGCAGTGTGCCAGGCTGAGAGTACTACACAGCATACAGAGTGCAGGCATTAAGAGAAAAAAAATACCTTAAAATATTTATATTTTGATCCCATGGCACTTATCGAAAAAGAGTAGGGGAATTTTTTTTTCAAAACATACAAAAATAGTATTATTTCATACGAAATCATAAATAAATGAAATCAAAAGAAGCCGAAAAAAAAAGAATAATAGTACAGCATTTAAAAATGGCAAACAAAAATACTACATATGAGCATACAACCCCCTTCCCATCCCTACTAAAAGAGTAGGGGAGTTTGGTATTGTACAACTGAAAAACAAAAAGATGCTAAATCGTAATACAGCATACATAACCATAATACCAGCAAATCGGTAAACAAAAAGAAGTAGCACAGCATACATGAATCAGACACAGTGTATGTCTACATCAGTACATAACCCCCCGTCCTATCCCCACTAAAAAAAGTAGGGAGAAAAAAAATGCACATGTAGAAAGCGTAAATATCAAGTAGCACAAAGGAGCCATATGGCATTCAGAAGTAAAAAGAAAGGAAATGAACAACAATAAATAAAATAGGAAAACAGGAATTAAAACAAAAAAATAAAAACAGCACAGTCAGGAAAGGATCCAGGAATATAAATTCCAGTATCGCTGAAATACCCCTGGTGATACAGAGCCTTTCTCAGAACAATAAACAGTTTGCAAGCCCTGTAAAATCTGAAAAACAATCTGAGTAGGACTACTCGATTTCTGCTGCAGCAAATATGCACATCTGGCCTGCCACAAATAGAAGCGACAAAAAGCAAAAATCAAACGTAGAGTGCTGGGATGATAACGACTCAAACCAGGGGGATAAATACCGTAAATCAAAACATCATATGTAAGGATCGGAAGGGCCTTCTCTTTCCATTTATGGAGGAGAAGGGCCCACACAGGTCAAGTATAAGGGCATTCAATAAAAAATGCAACATGGTCTTGGGGATGGATGGACACGTGTCACGAGGACAAGTCCTGTCCTCCTGTAATTGATGGAAGTCACTTGGGGAGTCAATAACAGTTCCAAGGGAATCTCGCAACACTGGCAGGTCTGAAAAGGATGACCTCAGAATAGACTGATACAAATGCTTCCTCAAGGAAGAAAGAATCGTTGTGGGGTTTAAACACCACTGACGAATCTTCAAGAAAGTGGGGATTATGTAATGGGGGAGATTATGTTTTCAAAAATTCCGAGGTATTTCCATAGGTGGAAGGCACCAAGCATTGTGTAATGGAGCAACACTATGATATAGAAGAGAAAAACAAAATGCCGGCTGAGATTGTAAAAGATAGGGAATAGCGAATTTCATAAACAAACAGTGAAAAAAACACCAAGGGGTTCAACATTCGAACCCCACCATAGCAATAATCAGGATATGTGTAAGTCCGCTTAACTGGGTTCAAGCGACTGACCCAGAATCCCTGAAAGAAAACGTTATACAAGCGGGCCTCCAAGGAAAAGGGAATCGGATAAACCGAAGCTAAATGAAGAAACAAAGGAAGAACAAAAGTCTTTAACTACAAAACCCATTTCTGCTTTGCAATACTGTGACCCTTCCAGGAAGCAACTATGTGGGAATCCGTATCCAAAACAGAAGTCCAATTCGTAAGGACATCATCGGTGGTACCAAAGGTCAATCCCAAAAGCTTGATTGGGACAGACTGCAAAGGAACCTCAGCTATATTTTTTTTTTTTAGTTGTTTAACCAGGAGTAGCACACTAAGCTGAAAGCTTTTTTACAGGAGCGACCTGGGAGCACAGGGAAGTTAAGTGACTTGCTCAGTGTCACACAGTATGCAAGTGGAAGCTGTGGGATTCAAACCCAGGTCTGGTCTGGTCTGTTGGATGTCACCAGATTTGCAGCTCAGAGCCTTAAACCACTGCACTATACTGCCTCCCAAAGATCTGAGAATCTGAGGGTGGTGGCATCGGGAGCAGCAGCACAGAGCTCTTGCCATAATTCAATTTGGAACCTAACACCCATTCAAATTCCATAAGAAGGAGCAGTAAATCAGCCTCTTGAAGTTGAGGAGTGGAGAGAATACATAGGTCATCCGCATAAGCCAACACTGGAGGAATAGTGCACACAGAAGGAAAAGACAGATGTGGGATAGACGGATGATGCAAAATTCTGCATAGCAAGGGATCTATATGAAAAACATAAAGAAGAGGACTTAAAGGGCAGCCTTGCCTAACCCCAACCTGACTCAAAAAGGGGGGACAGGGGGAGCCATTCACACAGGGCTGGATCCAAGCAGTAGAATAGAGCAATATAATCCATTGGATAAAACGCTGAGGAATACCATAGTGAGACAAAACCTGAAAGAGATAGTCATGATTTACTCTATTGAACGCTTTCTCTTGATTGAAAGAAAGAAGAAGCGAGGGAGAAGAGGAAGAGCTAAAAGCAGAGACATCTCGCAGAAGTGAAAGATTGGAAGTGATAGTGCGTTGAGGAATGGCACAAGTCTGAACATCAGAAATAACATGGGATGCAACAGGAAGAAGTTGGTGAAGTAAGATGGACGTACAAATCTTATAGTCCACGTTCAAGAGACTTAATGGCCTCCAGTTCCAAATGTCCGATCTACCCCTTTTTTTAAACAAGAGAAACATAATGGCATCCAAGAAGTGTCGAGGAACTGAATGAGTGTCGATGATAGTGTTAAAGAGCAAAGTAAGGATGGGAGAGAAAAGGTCAGAAAAAGCATGATAAAGCTCTGCAGTAAGGCCATCATGCCCCGGAGAAGTGCACCGTTTTTGTTTCTTGATGGCCGCCTGCACCTCTAACAAGAAGATCAGGGCAGTCAACTGGGTACAGAGATCTCGAGGGGGAGAGCGGATCTGGAAGTCAAAAAAGGAAGCGACAGCAGAGAGGACCACAGTAGGAGTCCCAAAAACACCTGCCAAGTGGGGAAAAAACCTTCTGCTGGAGGGATGCCATAGTGTCATAAACCACTGAGGAGTTGGGGTCAGTAAGACTTTCGATGTGTGTGGCTGCCACCTGTCGGAACAGCGCTTAAATGCATCAAAAGAGGCCCTAGAAGAACGTGTGCTGCAAGATCCCTCAAGACGCAATGAGCGCGCCCTGTTATATCGATGCTCTTCCATCTGGGACTTTAAAGAAGTAATAAGAGGAGAATAATCATGTCCAGATTTGCAAGCACTGGAGACAGTGTCCTGCAGATGCTGCCTCAAAATCAAATACTGACGATAAGAGGATGCAGATTTCCTCATAGCATGCCGGAGAAAGATGTTTGAGATCCAGCTTGGTATCCTCCCACCAATGTAAGGGGGAGGCATAAGTATCCAGTACAGAAATGCGGGCAAGCAAAAGGCCTCGACAATCCTCAAAAATGCAACTATCAGACAACAATGAGCTATTCAACTTCCAACGAGTAGAACAATAAGAGAATGGGAAGCTGTGGAAGGAAAACAAAGTAGTGAAATGGCCATGTGATCCGAGGTCTCGAAAGGAATGACCGTTGCTTGCTGAACCAAGATATTCTGAGAGAGGAAGAAAAAATCAATGCAAGTGGCTAGAAGGCCTCTGTGATATGTCTTTGCACCCATGGGATGCACCTCACAGTGGCCATCCTTAAGGAAAGCAGTCTGAAGGATAGTCCGCAATGCAGAAGAGTCTCCAAAAAGTTTCCGAGTCGAACCCCCTCTGTCAGCCACGGTAAGACCACAGTTGAAATCCCCTCCCATGTAAAGGTGTCGAGAGGTATATAAATACGGTTGTAATAGTCAAAACAAATCAGATCGGGCTGCAATACTTTGAGGGACATAGACATTAAGAATCCTGAGCTTCAGGTGATGGAAAGTACAATCAAGCAGCAAGGTGCATCCAGGGACTATATCAACCAACCTCGTAACAGCACAGTCATAGTCAGAAAACAAGATACCCAATCCATTGCACTTATCCTCTCCAGTGGACCAATAGGAAGAACCTTTGGTCAATCCGATAGAGGCCCCGGGTCAGCTCGTAGCGAGTCTTCAACCTAGTATCCTGGATCGGGTAGATATCATGCAGGAGATCCAAAAGATACTGTAAAGTGGTGAGGAGTTTCCTATGGGATTTCATGCTGCACACATTAAGTGTGAGGCAGCGAAGACTTAAACCCATGGGCATAAGGAGAATGGAAAATGTGGAAAAATAAACATAGGAGAAAACAGGGGAAAACTAAAAAAGGAATCTTCAGGTAACTGCAGACTGCTGCCTGGTGCCTGGTCTAGATTGGGAGGGGACCTGCTGGGAATCGGAGGACTAGTCCATACGGAGAGAAGAGGCCTGAGAGGAATCAGAATAATTTTCCTCATCCATTATGTCACTCCACTGTTTCCACTCAGTTAAGGCTTGGTAGCGATTCCTGGTTAGTTTTGACTGCCGGGGGGTGGACCAGGAGCCTTACACTTACCTTTTGCCTTACCCCTCTTACCCTGAGAAACCTCCGTGAAGGAGTCCTGGTCCAGAGGGGAAGGGGGGCATGGGGATCGAGGGAGTAGCAACCTCCGGAGCATTGTCTGTGCAGGGAGGAATCTGTTTCTGTATTATGAGACCATCCATTGGAATGGCGGGAGTAGATACTGGGACAATGTTTCCCGAAGAGGGGGGCACAACCTCCTGGGGCTCCCCATCTCACTGGCGAAGCACCTGAGTTTGAGAGTCACAGATGAGGTTCTACCTGGTCCTGAGTAGGGCGATCCAGTCTATTATGGTCAGCCCAAGGACACTGGTGGTAGGTATGGCCATTCTCGTCACAGAGATTACATTTCTGTGGGTCAGGGCAACCCAGGCTAACATGACCATAGGCCAAGCAAATAGTACAACATGGCTTGCCACAGGTATGACTGAGGTGTGTCCGGGCACCGCATTTATGGCAGGTGCAGGGCTGACCCGGGTTAAAGCATAAACCCCTGTCCCTACCAATACAAAAACTACCTGGCAAGTGCATTATACCCCGGTCAGTCTGTTTCAATTGCACCTTAACCTTCCATCTCCCTGTCCAGACGAGGTCCTCGTCCAAAATAAGATGAGGAGCCTCGAGAATGTTGCAGCGCTGCTTAAGTCAGTATTGAACATCCACTATGCTCACTCCTTCATTACAAAAAAGAAGGGTTATAATCTTAACCATTGGTTTAGTAAGGGGGAATGAGCATAAAGGGGGCCCATAAAGGCTGAGATTTCACCAATTCATATTTGGTCCAGAACCTCTCCAACATGTAAACATTCTTAAAACTCAAAACATAAATAGACTCCCCCTTAACATGTATAAAGGCAAATAGTTCGCTAGCAGAAATTCCCAAAGAGTCTCGCAGCATGGAATGCAATACAGTTTTCCTATCAGGAGCAGTAGTAAGGTCACCAAAATACTTTAAACGAACCACGTTCCTACGCTGAGCTGATTCACCCAAGTTCTGAAAAAGGTCACTGAGGTGAAAAGAATGATCTGTCAAAGTCTCACCTGCAGGCAGAGAAGGCAAGGGAGGGTTATCCATGTGGTGCAAGGAATCATCATCCAAGGAGGAGTGCACTGAAAGGGAGGGTTGTGGTACCGAGGAAAAATCCTTAGCATGCGTAGGGCCTGTAACTGCAGGTGTTGGTTGGCCAACATTAGAGTCCCGGGATGGAGCCGGAGAGCGTTGTTGCAATGTAACTTGTGGGAACTGAAGAGGTAAGGGAATAGTTTCGGCAGGCAAGTCAGGGCTGAATTGGCCTGCATAATGTCCTGTGTGCTTACCGCTCAAGGAGAAGTCCAGGGTGCACCAGGAAGCTGTTGAGTCCAACCCGCAGCTCGGAGAGCGGAAGCCGGGGACCAGACAGTATCAGGAAGTGGAATACTTCTGTAGACATCCGTAGGAGTAAGTGAGCTAGGAGAAGCCGTGGCAAAGCAGGTAGGAGCAGAAAATAATCCTGACAATGCAGCGTGTGGTAGCACAGTTTGTAAGACAGCTGGAGCAGAACTAGGTGGTAATGCAGAGTGTAAGGCATCATCCTCCCACACAAATTGCCATAAGAAGAAGCGATGTTGATCGTAGAGCAATCGCAAATGTGTTGAAGACAAGGTAGTAGTGCAGGTCCCAGGAACAGTAGTAGGAAATTGGTCCAAAATCAGCGTGTCAGTGTCAGAAGCAGTTATAGTAGCAGGAGGTGGGTGCACAACTGAAGGAGAATCCAAACAAGGCACAGAATCAGATTGACCATTACTGTGGTCACTTGGCAGAACAACAGGCATAGTAGGCTGAGAATCAGGAGCTAAATCTTGGAGACAGAGAGCTGCATCACCACCATCTCCTCCAGGGTCTGGGACGGCAGCCATCTTGGCAAACAACCAAAACGGCTAAAAGTTCCCCCTGCTGAAGAGTAGAGGAATTTCCCTGGTGTCCTGGTCAAATTTCTCTCATTCACTAAAAATACCACCAACAGCTTATTCTGGTTCAATTTCAGTTGCTGCTGTATCCCCCCTTCCCCCGGTCACCCCTGAAAAAGGGACTTCTAGTCTCAGTGGGCCTACCGGGTCAACAAAATTCAATAAATAAATAAATAAAATGATATGGACTGCGGTTAATGTTCGACATGTGTTCACTGTACTGCTTTCCCTTACACCCCCATTAGGCCTGTTGCTGCTAGTTGTAGAACAGCTTGTTCAAATACCACCACCACTGTTACTGATCAAATGTCAGCCACTGTAACTACTGCTGTTGTTACCATACCATCTGGCATCATCCCCTCCTCCACTACTACTGCTGAAATGGCCATGACTGCTGCCACCACAAGTAATGCAGTTGCCCAGTCTACTATTATTGGTACTTTAGAGAGTACTATCAGTGCAGCTCACCAACACCACTACAAGTGCTTTGCCCAAAACATCTCCTCCTACCAGTGCTACCACCTCCATTACAAGTGTCTACTGAGGTGCATGCATCCCAGTCTCCAAAACAGATGTTCTCTTCATTTTATTTTTGGTAGGCCTATTAGACCGAACAGTAAACAAACACACCTAAAAGGCCACTAATACATGATGCGCTGTGCAACTCTGCTTCAGTATACCCAGTTTCCAAACCCTACTAATGTTCTCTACCAATACTGAGCAACAAATATCTCATATCAATCAATCAATCGACTTTATTTAACCAGGCATAAACACCATTGAGCAAGCTCATTTTCAGGGTGGTCCTGGGCATTAATACAATACAGTTCACTTCATAAGATTACAGTTACGGTGGACAGCGGTGCAAAATAAAAACATTGTGAAGGTGCCGGTCAATATGGGCCTATACATACCGGTCAACATAATTAACATGCAAAGGTACATAATGATAAGCTTTACTGGAATGAGAAGAGACAACAATCCCATATAGTCTCTGCTAAGTAAGAGCTCATACCTAAATGATAATAAATAAGGAGGTATTAAGGAATAGGGTAGAAATTGGGGTGAATGAGTAGGCAGCCAAGAGGGAGGCCAGAATAAGTAAAAGGTAGGGAATAGGCAGGGCCATCTCTGATTAAGGGAACTAGGCTTGCAGGTCCTAGGTTTCTGTTGCTAGGAATGTGGGGTGGATGAGATACTTAGGCATAGGATTTGAGAGTGGCACCCAGGGCTTAGGGGTCATAGGCGTCTGAAACAGTTGCATGATTCCTTCAGATAATCCGTTAATAGAGCTTTGAATGTGAAAATGCTTGGAAGTGAGGATAATTTTAATGAGCCTTGCATAGTGTTCCAAAGTGATGGAAGTGAGAAGTTGATTGCTGCTGAGCCATGGGTAGCTTTCACTCTAGGAATCTGGAAGCAAATTATGGAGAAGTGTCTCAGGCCATAGGAATCTTTAGCCCATTTGAAGAGGTTCAAGATGTATGCAGGGAGGTTATCAGATAATGCTCTAAAGAATGAGAGGAGAGCATTCCTTTTTCTCCTAGTTGAGAGTGAGGTCCATCCCGAAACCTGGTATAGAAGACAGTGATGGGTACCACGGGGTAGATTTAGGATAAATCTTAAAGCCCGGTGGTAAAGAGTGTCCAATTTGTTTAGCATCGTTGATGGGCAATGACTGTAAAGGAAGTCAGCGTAGTCCAGTATAGGTAGGAATGTGGTTTGTACTAGTCTCATTGTGGCTTCTAACGTAAGTAAGTGTTTAATGCGATAGAATAAACCTAATCGCTGTCTTAGTTTCTTTGAGGTTTCATTTAAGTGGCACAGAAAGTTGAGCTTGTTATCCAGCCAGAACCCTAGGTATTTAATGGTATCGACTACTTCAAGGGGTTCATCTAAGAGTGTTCAGATCTGTGTGATATGTGGACATCTGGAAGTAGACTTTGGTGAGAGAATCATTGCTTTAGTCTTTTTGGCGTCGAGGAGGAGCTTATGAGTGATAAGGTTGTAATGGAGGGTGGTGAAGTCTTTCTGTAAGTACTCATGGGCCAAATCCAAGGATGAATTTGTGGTATAGAGTACAGTATCATCTGTGGATAAGTGCACATTGGCTGTGCCCAGCTGTGAGTCCAGATTATTGATGTATATTGCAAAGAGGATAGGGCCCAGGATGGAGCCTTGTGGGACTCTTCATAACAGGGATTTTTGTGGGGACAGATCTACTATGGCTTTGACTTGTTGTAACCTATTAGTTAGGTAGCTGGTGAACCATTTAATGGCAGAACTATCAAGTCCGATGTTACTCAGTGCAGTAAGCATGATGGTATGATCCACAGTATCGAAGGCCTTATTTAGATCAAGGAAGAGGGCAAATACATGCTTCTTAGAGTCCAAGGCCATTTCCCAGTCTGTAGTTACTTTGGCAAGAGACGATACTGTACTGTGTTTGGCTCTGAAGCTGGACTGAGCCGGGTTTAGCAACTTTTGTGAATCCAAATGTTCTCTAAGTTAGACGTTGACAATTTTTTCAAGTAATTTAGAGAGGACGGATAGTATAGAAATAGGCCAGTAATTGTTCGGATCACTCGGATCCCCAGTCTTGAATAAGGGTAGGATGTGAGCAGTTTTCCACGAGACAGGTAGCTCACCTTGAATCAGAGAGGTGTTGAATAAGTGTGTAATGGGGGCGGTCAGATAGGTATGGCCAAGTTTTAGGCAGTAAGGTTCAATATTATCTGCACCCACACTCTTTTTTTGTATCCAGAGAAAGGAGGAGGTCCTTGACTTGCTTAAACATCATATGTCCATTTGCATTTGTCTCTTACAAGTCCGCAGCATTTTTATAAATGTGCTGCATTATGGTCAAATACCCGATTACCCAGGCTGTATTCAGCAAATACATAATTCATATATTTGCATAATACCCCCAGCTGCACACACAGACTCTCTGAGCTGGATTGTGGATGTGTTTCCGGCAGTAGTTTACTGTTTAAATATTTGTTGTTCAAGATCCTGCTGACCTTGCCAACAATTAACTTTGCATTTTTAAGGTCTGATGTATAAAGGTTTGGGGTGCAAATTGGAAACTGGACTACTGGGAGACAGTGCCACCATTCTACATACCTGAAACCCTTTTGAAATCCCGACAACCTAAATGTAATGGACAGTGTGGACAGCTTGTCTTTGAACAGTTCACCTTGGGTCCTCTGTATAGTATTCCATTTATGCACGGTTAATACCTGGGGCCTATCTTTGACCAAAGGTTGTATTGATGGATTGAGCACCACTAGTGACTTCTGAATCACTTAGGCCCTTTTATCTCTGTGGCTACAACCAATTCTTGTTAAAGCATTTATTCTCAGTTGACAGAACTGTATTAACTCACTCACTGTGGTAGCTCCAGCGGGAGTGGTGGTATATGAATAACAGCCTGACTATGGGACTTCTTACATGTATTAATGTAGCTGAAGTTCCAGTGCCATTATAATGTATGTGTTTTTCGTAGAAGCAATAAGACGTGACAAGGTGTGCATTATGGTGATACAATCACATGCATCAGGTGTGTTGCTAGGCACAAGACGCAATTAAGTGCAGTTAAATGCACCAGAGAAGTGCAGTTATATCAGCATAATAGCGCTCCCTGGAATGTCTTATTGCACTTAATAAATGGCATTTAAACATTTGACTTAAAATGAATGAAAATAAGAAGAAATTATTTTAAAAAGATCAAATAGGACTTTCCATTGAGATATGCTTCCAACTTTGAAGACATAAACAAATCCATGTTCTGGTAACAGGGTGGGCGGAGGAGTTTGTTAAAAACAATAAAAGACAATGAAAACCATGTGTGACATGCATTTTTATAAGAAAAAGTCATTTGTTACCTTATTTGTCTTTCAAGTGAATACAGGTACAGTATTTTAATGGAAATGTGTTCCAAACTTTTAAACCTGCCAGGTTATTGAGGATGGGGTAGATTTCTCCTGAAAACACTCATATATGATTCAAATGTATGTTCCTTTATGAACGTTAGGAATTATTTAAGCAGTTTGGGTCTGCCTCTGACTCTGTAACTGTGTTTTCCCATCTTTTCTGGTTTTGTTTATATGGTATTATTGCCTCCTGTCCTCATCCTGTGTCTTTTTTCTCTCTTTCCCAACATTCAACATATGGAATGTGTCATAGAGGCAAAGGGCAGGAAGCACAGGCAAACCAGGAGAAGTTATAAAATTTGCAAGTAGCATTTTATTATCATTAATAACAATAAAATAGAAAAATAAAACTGTACAGGATAGTTCTTCTTAAAGGCAGTACAAACAAAAGATCCTCCATCTGAGAGTCTCTCTCTCAATTGTAAATCTCAGTCTCTCCCTCTGTCTCTCTCTCTCTCTCTCTAAACAAAACATTGCTCCCTTTTTATGTCTTTTCCTGGCAGTTTAAACTCTGCATCCTGTTCTTGTAAGTTTCATTTCCTGTCTTTCACAAAATATCTCAGAACTTTGTCAGTTTCTTTCCTGAGGCCAGCTGAAGAGCACATTTACTCTTAGCAGGTGCAATAAAATAAAACATTCTGTCCCAGAGCTGGTCTCCAGTTGACAATTCTGTAAACAAGCAAGTCAAAATACATCTCAAGGTCAACCCCCTGTATTACAGATTGTTATTTTTTTAAGAAACCAAATAGATTTCTGCCATCGTTTCAGCAATATAAGTATATACATTTGCATACTAAGGAATCCCAGTTTCACATAAAGATTCAGATTTTTTTTAACCACAGAGAAGTAAGGGGAGAAAGAAAGAACAGAAACAGCAAGTGAAGGAGGTGAGATAGCAGGGGGAAATTGTGGGACCATCGGAGTGGCCAGTTCCTAGGTACCTCAAGAAAAATTTGACTGTGCAACCAGATAGGCAAAAGATAGCCAAGTGGCAGAGTAGGAGAGGACAAACTAGATCCATGCTTTTAACTCTCTCTGCATAACAAATGGCACAGGGTCTTACTCATCCCCATCATACACACCCCTCTTTAAGAGGTAGACTGTTTTTTTTAAACAGGTGTCCAAAACCTTATTTTTCTTATATTAACATTATTGTATAACATATAAAGTTCTTTGCATATTCAGTATCCCTTTTTTCATAACACCTTTTACAGCAAACATTTCAGTTAAACACACACATTTTTTCAACCTTCTGAATTCTCAATTCCTGAACCATATCCTGACAGAAAATTAGCATTGGCATTCTCTTTTCTGGATTTGTGCATCACTTTGAATTTAAATGGCTGTAGTGCCAGGTACCACCATGTGATTCTGGGATTTTTATCCTTCATTTGATAAAGCCAACAGAGAGGATTGTGATCTGCTATAAGTACAAAGTTAGCTCCTAGCAGATAAAGCTTTAGGGACTCCATTGGCCATTTCACAGCAAGGCATTCTTTTTCAATAGTGGAGTACATTTTCTCTCAATCGCACAGTTTTCTATTGATCTACAGAATGGGATATTCATTCCCGTCTATATTATGACTCAGGACTATACCTAGGCCTACATTTAATGCATCTGTCTGTAATAGAAATTGTTTCCCAGAGTCTGGACTTCTTAACACAGGGGCTGAACATAATGGAGCCTTGGTGGCCTGAAAAGCTTCATAACACTCTGGGGCCCATTTGACATTATTCAGGTGCTGTTTTTTTCATGAGTTCAGGGAGGGGAGCAGCTAGCAATACAAAGTTGGGAACAAATCTCCTGTAGTAACTAGCCAGACATAAAAATTACCTGACATGGTTCTCTGGCTTTACTTCTCCATTTCCAACAAAATAGCCCAAACACCTGGTTTCCTGCAAGCCTAATGTGCATTTGGTAGGATTAATGGTCAGACCTGCATTTTTGATAGCTTGGATAACTGCTCATAGGTGTTCCAGGTGACTTTTCCAGTCTGGACTGTACCCCATGACATCATCCAGGTAAGCAGTACAATAACCAGTGTGAGGGGCTAGAATTACATCCATGTGTTGTTATGTAGCGGTTGCACCATGTGAACCAAATGGCATGGTGGTGAACTGATAGAATCCAACTGGAATGGAAATGCAGTTTTGTCTCTAGATTCTTTAGCTAGGAGAACTTACCAGTAACTGCTGGTGAGATCGAAGGTACTACTGTACTTGGCACATCCCAATCTGTTCACCAAATCATGTATCTTGGGCATGGGAAAGCTGTCAAATATGAACACTTGATTAAGTTTCCTAAAATCAAGGCAGGGTCTTACACTCCCCCTTTTTTTTTACTCACAATCACCATTAGTGATGACAAGCACTTCTCAATTCTTCTATGATACCCAACTCTTTTTTTTTTTTTTTTTTTTTTGAATTTTCTTAACCACATCTACTCTTAACTGCTCTGGTAATCTGTATGTCTTTTTGTCTGACAGGGCAAGCATTCTCTGCCACTATTATGTGCTCAGCCCCTTTTGCTCAGCGTGGCGCTGGGGTAAAAGTATTGTTAAATGTCTTTATCAAGTCACACATTTTTGCGATTTGTTCTGTGGGTAAGGAAACATTCACTTTTACAGCATCAAAAGTTACAGTTTGTTCCAGTCTGTTGTAAGCTATATCATGATCTTCATCAGCAGTTTCTGGTAACACTAACAAAGCAACCTTTGGTATTTTTTCAACCCATTTCTTCAGGTGGTTAGTATGGTATATCTTGGTAGGAGTTTTCCTATCGGGGTCTCAATCTCATAGTTAACTGTAACAGTTCATCTAATCACTTTAGAAAACCCTTGCCACTTCATTAACAGTTTGTTTTCTGTAGCGGGTAACATTAACAAAACCTTTTCACCTGGTTCAAAAACTTTTTCTGTTACCCCATGGTCATAATAAACCTTCTGCTGTTTTCGGGCTTCTTCCTGATTACTGTGGGCAATTTCAACATATTTTGCCAATTTCTTTCTTAGTGTACACATATAAAGTGTAACATATTCTTTCTGAGTGGGGTTATCCTATCATGTTTCTTTTATTATATCTAGTGGCCCTCTAGGTTACCTACCATACAACATTTCAAAGGGTGAAAAACCTGCTGATGCTAGAGGCACTTCTCTGTATGCAAAAAGCAGGTAAGTTAAGTATTGGTTCAAATTGTTCCCGTCACCTTTCACAAACCTTTTCTAACATGCATTTTAGGGTTTGATTGAAATGCTAAATAAGACCACCTGTCTGAGGGTGATAAGGGGAAGCTCTTTCGGCAGTGATACCTAGTAGTCGGTACAGCTCTTTCAGCAGTGCAGCACCAAATTTTCTACCCTGATAAGTAATAATCTCTTTAGGTATGTCCCCTCCTGAAAATTTTGGCAAGGTCTGCTGCCACTTTTGGGGCTGTGATAGTATGCACTGGAATTGTCTCTGGGTATTGAGTAGCATAGGCACATACTACCAAAATGAATCAACTACCCTTTTTACTTTTATCTAAGGGGCCAACCACATCCATTGCAATTCTCTCAAAAGGCACATCTATCAAGGGTAGGGGCATCTTGTCTTTTTTAGTCACTGGGGCTACTTTGTGATATTCAACACAAGAACTGCAATAGGTAGTAACAGCCTCATGAATCCCAGGCCAGTAAAATCTGTACAACAATCTGGCAAAGGTGCAGACCCTCCCCGAGTGACCAGCCATAGGACTATGCTACCTGTAATACTCAATTCTATATTTCTTTGGTATGACCAATTGTTCTATCTGTTCCTGCATCTGAGGATTAACCCAAACTCTGTTCAGTAACCCATTACATTTTTTAAACATTGGTTCACCCTGTTTCACCCCCAGCTTCTTAAAATAACCTTGAAGAGAAACATCGTTAGTTTGCTGAGAAACAAAATTGCAATCAGTTATCATTTTAGTTTCAGCATTTTCATTTATCAGACCCTTATGTTCATCAGACTTTTGTTGCCACTGTTTGTTCAGGCATCTTCTTTCTTTCCTGGACTTCCAGATCTTGGAGCTGGGTGCAAACAAGTCCAAATCAAAGTAACCTAAAGGAAAAAAGTCCCCAACATCTGAGATCTTCTTTGCTTGTGCTCTTGTTATCACTGCTGCTGAAAGAGCAGAATTTACTCCCTCTGTGATTAACTTAGCAAATCCTGGAAGGTCATTTCCAATAATCACAGGTACCGGTAACTATGGTACTACTTCCACTTTCATTTGGTGTGACACCCCAATAATGTTCAGAGTCACTTGGTTGGAGGGATAGTATTGAGTGTCCCCATGAATGCAGATGACTACAGTACCTGGTCCTTTTACATAGTCTTTTCCCAATACTTCAGCATGCACCGGGGTCTGAACATTGAATGTGTGTTTACTTAGCATGCAAAGGATCAGCAGTTCAACTCCTGGCAGGGACATAAACATTTGGCTCCATGGCTAAATAGGGAATTCGGGCAGACTGGATGGATCTGGTCTTTTTACACAAAAGTAGCATTTTCCAAAGGAAAAGATGCTCAAGGACAAGGGGGTCACAATATGAAGGTGGAAGGGAGGAAGCTCAGAGGAAATGTAAGGGAGTACTTCTTCACACAGAGAGTGGTGGGTGGATGCATGGAACAGCCTGTCAGCAAAGGCTAAGATGGTTACAGGATTCAAGAATGCATGGGATAGATACAAGGGAATCTTGGAAGTAAGGTAGGGGGTGAAGACCAAAGACTGAATAGGGTCTGCAGTGTAGCTGTAGGTAGGGAAAAATAGGGCAGACTAGATGGGTGAAAAGAGCCTTGTCTACTGACATCTTCTATGTTTCTATACTGTCTGCTTCCTGAATCCCAGCGTCTCTTCAGTCTTAACTTCCACCTTGCCATCGGTTAAATACTTAATCCAATTTACTAAGGCCAAGTTTGCTCCAGTGTTACCCTTATTAGTTTTATTGCAGTTTTTTGCAATATGGCCTGGTTTATTACAGTTAGAGCAAATAAAGTCTTTGGCCCCGATTCTAGAAGCTTGGTGCAAGTTGACGCCAAAGGTGACTTGCGCCAAATGCCATTGCGACATGGACCCTGTGCCCTATTCTAGAAGGGGTAGGGTCCCTGCGGCTAAATCCCATGACTTGCGATATGCGGGAAGATGCGTGCAACCTACGGGCATACCTGGGGGCATGTTCGCAGCCTCAACAAGCTAAGTGACCCCTCAAAGCCCCGCTTAGTATCAGCTGTGTCTCCCCCCAGCCAGTCCCGACCCAAAGTAAATGCACAAATGGTAAACAATAAAATAATCCCGAGATGCCTGGTAGTCTGGTGGTCCCCCGCCCCACCCAGCAGTGCCAGTCCACCCACATCCCCCCAACCATCCCCAGCTGGTGACTGGCACAGCCCACCTCTCACCTCCATGGCCAGCCACCGACTGAGCACCGCATAAGCGCTTGCTGTATAGATGCGCTCAGAAATGAATGAATACTCATTCATTCCAGGCACGTCCCATACAGTAAGCGCTCGCGTTTTCAGTCAGCGGCTGGTCGTGGAGGAGAGAGTGGGCTGTCAGTCGCCAGCTGGGGATGGGTGGAGAGGGATAAATGGGTGTACTAGCACTGCTGGCTGTGAGAAACCACCAACACCAGGCATCAAGGTGTTCGTATTCACCATAGAAGCATTGACTGAGTCGAAAAACTAACTGGGGAAAAAGAACACAACTTTCCTGTCGGGCGCTAACATGATGGGGTTGGGGCATGATGTGTATGGGCTGCCCACAGGAATGAAGAGTTAGGGGTTCTGGGGTGCAAGATGCCCAGCTGGGCACATCTGCTGTGGGGGATCGGGGCTGGGGGTTGTGGGGCTGCCCTGTGGGCACTGATGGGAGTGTTCTGGGCATGGGGGAAATCCTGGAGTGGTGCAGCAGGTCACCAGAACCCCCAGAGGATATATACACGTTACACCAGCTAAATGCTGGTTTAACTTACGTTGCCGGTTCTCCTCTCCGGGTTCTTACGAACATACGAATGTGCCAGCAGAAACAGACCACCTGGTCTATCTAAGTCTGCTCAAGTGTGCAGCTAGCACCCCTAGTTTGCAGCTTCCCCAACCCCCCTCCCATTTGTCATCTACTGCCACCCCCACCTCCCCCACCCTCAGTCTCCCCTGTTCCACGCCCTTTTGAAGCTGTTCACAGATTTGCATGATACCACCCATTCTGATACGGCATTCCATTTTGCTACCACATTCTCTGTGAAATAGTGTCTCCTCATTTCCTTCCTAAATCTTCCCCCTCTATTCTTAGCCCATGCCCCTTGTGACCCTCCCCCTTCTTAACTTAAATACCCCATCCTTATTGATTCCCCTCAGATACTTGAATGTCTCTATCATGTCCCCCCTGTCCCTTCTATCCTCCAGGGTGTATATATTCAGGTCTCTCAGCCTGCTGTCATAGTCTGTCCCTTCCATTCCACATATCATCTTTGTTGCCCTCCTCTGCACCCCCCCTCCAGTAGCCTGATATCACGCTTTAGGTACAGCCTCCAAAACTGCACACAATATTCTAAGTGCGGCCTTACCAGCAACCTGTAGAGGGGCAAGATCACCTCTCTTCACCTGAATGAAAACCCCCTCGCTATGCACCCCAGCATTTTGTTCGCTTTTGCAGCCACTCTCCTGCACTGGGCAAGGATTCTTGTAGAATACCGACATTGGGGACTTTGTTGCTGCCCTACTGGAATAGGGCGTAACTGCTGCCGTAAACCCCCTAGCGCCATGTCGCAGGGGGTTTACGGCGCAATTGCTGGTGTAACTACTCTTTGCCGCAAGTGGCCTGTGACATGTCGCAGGCCACATTGTAGAATCCGGCACGTCGCAACTGCTGGTGTAACTTGCTACTTGCGCCATTCTTTTTGGCACACAAGTGCTGTTACGCTAGGCGTAACTCTTTTAGAATCGGGCCCTTTGAGTGCTGATTTGTTACTCCCATCTGAGTTCTTATGTGATCTGGAGTTAAGTTGGGAAAAAGAAGGTCTTATTGTTTCTTGGTTGTTATTTCACTGCTGCAGTGTCTGTTCATCTGGTAGTCCCCAGCCAAAGAAACAGCCTTTTCACCACTTTCTGGACAGTGTTCTTTTAGCCAACCATGCACTTTGGGAAGGATGTTGATGAATTGCTCCATTGCAAATATGTCAATGATCTGAGGGGATCTGTGGGACTGTTTTTCCCTCAAGTTGAAGCCATTTAATGAGGAGTTCTCTGAGTTGGGTGAAGGCTTCTCAAGGATTGTCAAATGAGTGGTACTTCAGGGACTGAACTTTCTGCCTGGAGGTCTTTCCTGAGATGTCATATCTTTTAAGGATTTCTCTTTTTACAAGATCATAGTTTTCTGATTGTGCGGTGTCCATATTGCTGTAGGCAAGTTAGGCTTCCCCTGTCAGATAAGGTACCACCCTGATTGCCCATTGCTGTTTTGGCCATTGGCAGACTCTGGTGACCCTTTCAAAAGTTGTCAGGTATGCTTCGATATCATCCAAGGGAGAAACCGCTTTGTAAGTTTGATGTCTTTTAAGTTGTTTGTGTTTTGTTGATCTGCTGGACCTGTACCAGATCCTCCAGCTTTGATAGCCTGCAACACTTTCAGACATCACTGCTAATGTTGCTGCATCTCTTGCCTTCTCTGTTTCTCAGTTTGTCCTTGTTGTATAGTCCATCATTTGAAGAAGGCAGATGTGCTTTCAGGTCCTGTCCCTGTCTGTTCTTCTTTCATCACTAGTGCTGGCTGTACAGTCTTAATTTAGACTTTTGTTTCTGCTTCTAGTTTGGCTGCCATTCTTCCAGTCCTGGACTTGCTGTTTCAGAATACACATCTTTCTATGCTTCCCTGGTATCAGGGCTGGTACCCATGCACAAAACTCCTAGTATAGAGTATGCACAGCATAAATCCCACTCTGTCTGACACCAGCTGTCATAGAGGCATAGGTTAGTAAGCATAGGCAAACCAGGAGAGTTACACAATCCTCAAGTAGTACTTTATTATTATCAATAACAATAAAACAGTAAAATAAAATTGTACAGGATAGCTCTTCTTAAAGGCAGTAGAAATAAAATATCCTTCATCTGAGTCTCCCTCTCTCAATTTTAAATCTCAATCTCTCTAAACAAAACATTGCACTCTTTTTATAAGATGTATTTTCCTGGCAGCTTAAATTCTGCATCCTGTTCTTGTAAGTTTCATCTCCTGCATTTCACAAAATGTCTCAGGACATTTGTCAGTTACTTTCCTGACACCAGCCTGAAGAGCACATGTACTCTTAACAGGTGCAACAAAGAAAACTTTCTGCCCTACAGCTGGTCTCCTGTTGACAATTCTGTAAAAAAAAAAAAAGCTTGTGAAGGTCAAACTACATCTTGAGGCCAAACCCCTGTAGTACAAATTGTTATTGTTAAGAAACCCAAATAGCTTTCTGCAATCATTTCAACAATATAAGTATTTACATTTGCAAACAAAGGGATCCCAGTTTCACATAAGGATTCCGATTTATTCTTAACCATAGAGAAGCAAGGGGGAGAAAGAAAGAAAGAATACAAACAGCAAGTGAAGTAAGGGAGATAACAGGGGGAAGTTATGGGGCCATCGGAGTGTCAAGTTCCTAGGTGCCACAAGGAAAATTTGATTGTTAAATCAGACAGGTAAAAGACAGACAAGTAGGAGAGGACAAAATAGAGCTTTGCTTGTAACTCTCTCTGCAAAGCAAATGGGACAGGGTCTCACCCAACCCTGTCAGAGAATGTTTACCATGGAATACAGGGATTCAAAATTCTGCACAATTCCACTGGCAGAATGTTCCTCTCCCAGCATACTGTGTATACACACACTTAAATAAACTACTGTGTATACACACAAATAAATAAGCAAAGAAACATTTGTATAAAAAATATGAACAGTAAATGTTTCTAATTTGTTTACGTGTGTAAGGACGGTGTGATGATCAGGGAAGCAACAATTATTTATTTATTTTTTATTTAAGGTAGTTTTAATTTTTGGACCTAGTTGCAGGGTTTTAGTAAATAAAGGTGGCAGCCATGTTTGTGATGGAAGGTCAGTTCTGTTGTAGACAGATTGATTTGTTCATAGTGTGATGTGGTTACTAACAACTCCAGTCAGGAGGATGATTGCACACATCGTGCTTCACTACACCCCTGGGCATGTGCTGTGCCAGCACAATGCCCACATTGAAGTGTCTTACTGCACTTATAAAATAGGTAAAGTATGAAAATGTAAAGAAATGCTAACTTTTTGACTCAATTTTTATTGGAGTTTACCACACAAACAGTAAAAAGGAAAACAATTACAAAAGACTGTACTCAAATCAATGTCATAACAAAGGGTACATGTGATATTTACAGGCATTTTACATTCAACCTTCTAATTTTTTTCCTCCCCCTTCCCTTTTCTAGGTGTCCAATTAATCTTGTTTTACTTTAATAAACAAACAATAATGCTTCACAGGTATCTGTATTTTGTCATTTCATTTCTGTTTAATGGTCACTTTAATTCCCTCACGTTGTATGTAGTTTACCCCTTTTTCATTTTTTCCTCATTCTGCTATGTTCCTGCAGGTTCAGAGTTCAATAGGAATACTTCCAATTTCAGCCATCTGGTGAGGGGGTTGATATTTTCACCATCATAGCTAAAATGGAGCACACAGTACATTTCTTCAATGACATGGATTTCTTTTTACTAATGATATCCATTCTGTCCTAGTGGAACAATAAGGATTTAGCCAATGCCTTGCAATAAATTTGAGAGCTGCCATTGTGAATATTTGGAATACAAATGTGTTTTGTGGTGAACTTGTTCCCTGGGGCATGGTACCTAGAATGAATTGCTCAAACAGTTGTTAGTTATTCTCTACTAGAATCCTGTGTAAGGTCACCTCAAAAAGCTTGTAATTTCCAGTAGCCTCAAACTGTGTGATAGTTCTCCCCCACTTCTCTGCATTCCTGGCAGCACCGATCTGTCCCCTCATGAAGAGTTTTGTTATTGTGGGTACTGTAAAGAAGTTCACCAGTGTTTTCCATCTGAACTTCCTCCACTGTTGGCAGCAATTTTTTTGTGATTCTGCCCAAATCACCTCTCTTGTTTGCTGATCTATCACATTCCATGAGGCTCTCCCCCATTTCCCCCACACCGGATGGGCAACTTTTCTTCTTTTTTTAACTGTAGCAGCCTATAAAACTGAAAAATTTGGTATGATTCATAGGCCCCCTTCTTTTCAATTGAATGTAATGTTCTAATGGGGTGGGATTTCTGAGGGCATCCTGTGTTATTCCCTGTGACTGGAGATAATTTCTCACTTGAAGGAACCTGTAATGGTCAGTCCTAGGTATGCAATATTTTTCTCTTACTTGGGCAAAGCTCATAGTTGTCTCTTGGCTTATCAAGTCTCCTACTGTGCACATGCCCATCCTTTCACATTTCATTTGTATGTTACACTGATACACATATGAGCATAATTGCCCATTTTCATATGTGACCAGTTTACATGAAACATTAAGTATAGAATAAACAAAACAACAGTATTTATTTGTTTCATTTTTGTTAACCGAGTAGGGTGCACTAGACTATCATTTGCTGATTTTCAGGCATGACCTGGGAGAGTTCAATCAATAAAACAATACAATGTGTGACAATGACAACCTAGGAAAAATATTACAACAGGATAAAGTACAAGGTACAAACAAGGGGAGGTGCAGGAGTGTTCTATACATAGGCGAATCAAAAATAAGGCATAGTTCTAAGACTGGGAACAGGTGCATACTGCCAGCTGTTGTAAGTAGGAGCAGTACTGGTTTATGAAAGTGCTGGTAAGGGGACAAAGCTTGATTTCGGCAGGTATGGTGTTCCATAATTTAGGGGCAGAAGCAGAGAAGGCTGTCTCACCTAGTTTGGTCCTGGTCTTGGTATGACTAGGGGGTCAAGATCAGATCTGAGTGGATATGCATTTGAATAGAGCACTATGTATAAATAATACAGGCTGATATAACAGTATATTGAAAGCATTCACATTCAGACCAACTATCAAGGTTTTTTTTTAAGTTGATTCATATTTGATTCATCATCTGTTCCCACTGTGTAAACCCTGGGTCTGTCTGCCAGGGTTAAATTCGTCATTGCCTCTGTTAGGAGTTGGGGGCCAAGTCTTTCCGCCTCTCCCACCAATTTTCTGAATTTTGACCATATTCCTAGGAACTGCATACTTCATGGATTTGGGGATTTTTTTATATGTACTTTGTGCTCCTTCTTCCCCAGCTGCCCCCTTCTGACCGATTCCCCCCCCAGCTCCATCACCTAGCTCCCCCGGGACTTACCTTATGCCCGATGTCCTCTGCCACAGGACTCTGCGGCGTGTGCCCAACTACCAGTGCTGAGTCTGTGGGGGGTTGGTCCTCATCTTGCCTTGTGGGGGTCTGCTTTTCCTCCCCTTACTAACTTTGGAGCCTCGGCCATCCATGGTTGCACATGTGCATGGAGGCGCACATGCACACCGGTAGCAAAGACAGCTTCGATCTGCTCACCCAGCCTAGCGCCAGCCCTCCCCAATTCCCAATGCTGCCATTGAGCCTCCACTCAGTGACAGCCAAGAACTGGGGAGGCCTACCACCCCAACCCAGGAGAGGGGAGCTGCCTGGTGGCTGCTCCATCCACTCCCAGCCCCCTCCGGCTGACCCCTGGCATCCTGTGCTCATTCCCAAACACGGGTCACCTGCATGGTGAGAGATAAGCCATCCAGTGCCTCAGCCTTCTACACCACTGGACCAGCCCAGATTTGGGGAGTTTAATAATTTCAGTTCAGACTGCTAGATGCAACAGGTACCCTATCAGTTGCTCTATTTTCCTTTCTATCTAGCCTGAGTCTGCTTTATGTTTTAAAATAGCCAAAACAGTGGGCACTTGGGCCGCTGTGTAGTATTCTTTCTAGTTTGGTAGTGCCAGGCATCCTCTAACCCTGTCCCTGTGAAGTAAATTCTTTCTTATGCATGGATACTTGCCACCCCAGATGAATTTAGATATGGACTGGTCCCCCTGCTGCCAGAAGATAGTTGGCAAGGGTACTGGCAGCATCCTAAAGATATACAGGAATTTGGACAGAATGTTCATTCTGACAGATTCTACTCATGCCCTTAGTGACAGGGATAACTTACTCCATCTTTCCATATCTCTTATGGCTTCTGTTAATATAACTTTGTAATTGTTCCCATATAGTTACTTTAGGTTCTTCCTTTTATTTAGGCCCAAGTATCTGAGGTCAGAGGAGCCACTTTATAACACAGCTTTAGTTTTGTCACAACTTTTTTTTTTAATTTTTATTAAAACCAGGTATTTTCTTTTGTTAAAAGTAACTGGTAAAAAGTAGTCCCTCCCCAGCGTCAAGCATCTGTTTATCCATACTTAGAAAATGGTCTCGGAAAATAAATGAATCTGATTGGCTGATACACTGAGTACAGGTTCATTTATTTCCCGATAGAGCCCAGTAAAAAACAAGTTCAAATTTGGGGTGCCACATTACTTGGTATATCATTGGGCACCCCGAATTGTCAAACTTGCCAACTGCCATTTTCTCCCCACTCGCTAAGTAGTCGATTGAGGCAGATGCCCCCCCGTAAGCATGTGGTGCTGTAAACCCAACTTTCACCAGTATTTTCCCATGTTAAAAAACAAATGTGCCAAAACAAATTAGCAGCTCTCATTTGAGCAATGTAATAGACAATGTTTTGTCCCAGCCATGCTTCCCGTAAGGACCTAATGATCTGTTAGCTGCACAAAGCCGGCAGCGCATCTCCATGTATGTGGATTGGAAGCTCTGAAACTGCCTTGACCCAATTCACCCGATCCCGATCCATGAAGAATCAACAGCTTACCCTTGCATAAAAATCCCAGATGAGACCAACAAAAGCACGAAGGACAGAAAGGTACCTCAGATTACAAGTACAGCCTGTATTTTTTTGTATGACCTCGATCACCCTCTATCCATGCTAAGTTCCGCGGAGACTGCACTTTCTTCTCCCGATATCAAACGCAACCTCTCCTGGCACCAGTATTAAAAGAAACATGACTGAAAAACAGTGTCTGAAACTCAATTCAAACAAAACAAACGTGGAGGGATTAAGCAAAAATTTTGCAAGTCAGGGGGGCAGCCTGCTGTGGGGGCACAAACTACATTCAACTAGCCAATTTTTTTTTTTTTTTGTAACTACAGAATCTCCACTAGGACAAAAATCCTTCATTCTAAAGCAGGTGGAGGAACTATTTTATTTCAAAACTTATTTTAAACTATTTTTTTATTATTTACAATTTCTATTTCTTCATTTGTGTTACAATGCCCATTTTCTAAGCATAGTAATACCATCCAGGGTGGACATTATTGGGAAATACCTAACCTTCCAGGGGCTATAAAGTCCTCCGCCTGTGGCGTCGGGTCTCATTATGCCCCTTGGAGGTCCGGTATTTCCCAATAAAGCCCACCCTGTTGGGTATTATTGCTTACATGTGATTAATGTAAAGTTTGTTTATCTTGGAATACAGGAATTCAAACTTCTGCAGAATTCTGCTGGCTGACTGTTCACCTCTCCCCACACAAACACATACAACAGAATGCCTCAGTAAAGCCAGGGATTCAACTGTATCTGAAGCAGGGCTAGCAGTAAAGATGTTCCTGGTAGACAGGTAAGGATATATTGGGAGGGGGGTCCATGGTCAGAAAAGAAGCTCCAAAAAATAAAACTGTGTGAAGTACTTTAATTTGTGTATATGTGTAAGAGGTGAATATGAAGGAAAAAAAACATTTAATTTGTTTGCTATTTTTATTCTGAGTGAGTTTGAAGCAGCAAAACTGGATAATCGGGAAGTGATTATGAAAATTCTGCTTTTTGGTTGGAAGCAGGCAGCCATAGTTATGGTTTCCATATCTGTAATTATTTTTTTTCTGGTGATCTTTAGTTTTTTAGATATTTAACATTGATTTCCATTGCTGTGGTTCCACAGAAAATATGGCTGGTGCCTAATCTGCATCCTAGCTCCCCTTCATGTCGCATCACATCTTTTGTTTTCTTCCGTGGGACCCTGTGCTGCACGTTCCCACTGTCCCTGTGTAGTACTGCGAGTCATGTGCATGCGCGGTTGGCAGCAGAGGGTTCCAGTTCAGTATGGTGGGTGGGAGAAATGTAAACATAAAACAAACAAAAAAACACCAAAGCAAATTATGGGGTGAAAGTACAGCGAAAACAAGAAAGATTACCAGGTAAGTGCTCAACAAAGCACGGGGAATGAACTGTTGCAAAAAGATCTGATTTTTTTTATCTAGTACTGCTGCTTTAACACCCTAGGTGATTTTTTTTTTAGTGAGTATAGGTGGCAGCCATGTTTGTAATGGCAGTGAGGAATTTAAAAAAAAGCATTGATATTGTTAGTGTGCTGTGTCCTGATTACCAGTACTTTTTTTACCCATGCGTTGTGCTCTGTCAGTGCACAGGTCCTAGTCAGTCAGGATGCAGTTTTTTCCCTACCTATTCACAATCACCTGATTGGTTATACCCAATTAAATTGCTTTGATTTTTAGACCCATTTTATAAATGAAATACTTTTAAAAAGCCAGAAAAAGCACACATCTGTGAAACAGATAAAAAAAAAAAATAAAAGGATATTACTGATTCTATGTAAAACAGCCCCAGAGAAGAGGGATGGTGCACCACACCACCAGCTCTGACAGAAAAACGGTGAAAGAAACCAAATTAGATGGCAGTCAAACCTTTTGCAACAAAGAAGGCTGCTCCAGATCCAGCAAGCAGTGCTGTTTGCATAGAAAGCCTCACAATTACTGCCCAAAAGGCAGGTGTGTGTGTTATCCACAAAGCAGGTACCACATTTCACTTACTTGTGCAGATTCCTTTATTTTTTCTATATATATGGTGGTGAAAAATACAGCAAAAAGGCAGCTCCCCTTCTATCACCAAGATTTCACACCACTGGACACAGGCGCTTTATCAAGGTTAAAAATATTCCAGTACCATGACCCAAAAGATGAAGGTAGGTGGGCAGAGAAAGCCGAAAGGGAATTCCAGAACTGAGGAGAGAAGGCTTCAGAATCCAAAGGAGACTGATGGTGGGGATATCAGAGTAAAGAGCAGACAAGGCATGTATAATGTTTTAGTATATGGGACTAGATCTTTCTTTACACTATAGATTTTTATTTTTGACTTTTTTACAGAGATTTGGTTGATTGAGGTTGAGTGAGTGAATAAGTTTAAGGAGTGTCTCTTCTAACACATGATAGTATATCTCAGCTAATGGTGACAAAATGGCATCTTTGCTTGAGTAGCACAATACTGGGTCAATGTGTCAATGGACATTACTACCATGGGACTGCCACATGGCAATAGACTTTTCTTAATTCCTTGCCTATAACAACTCCGTTTCAAGTCCTATGTAGAGTATCATTTCTAGCTACCGAGTGGGATTGCTCTCATTTATACTTTCTGGCTATTTGTACTCCTTGTTCATCCCTAATACTAAATTACCATAGGCAGGATGGCCAGCATTTTCTTAACAGATACATTCCTTCTACTAGGTTACCCCACCTCCTTATTTACAGGAACAAAGGTAAAGTGTACTATTAGGGAAGTCATAGAAACACAGGAATTGGTGGCAGATGAAGACCAAGGCTCCATCCAGCCTGCACATTAGGCGTTTTGTACCTATCACACTGACCTACCATCACAAGGGGGTTTTAGCCATGATGTCCTCCCCCACTCCCTAGCTCCTCCTCTTGGTATTATCAACCCCTATACCTGTCCTAGTCCTGTTTGTGCCCCTAAATAGTCTCTTCTGCAGGTTAGGTATCTGACTGAATGCTTTGTTAATCTGATTATATATGTTATGTGAGAACTGTACCATGCCTAGAGCCATTCCCACCACACAACCTCCATTTCTTTCCTCTTATGATTGCATTGCTGTTCCTAGTGAACAGATCTGCACTGTTCACTCTCAGTTTCCCTCAGAAATTTGTAAATCTCAGCCAGCCCGGTGGCACTGAGGGCTGAGGCACTGGACGCCTTACCTACGCTATGCTGGCGACCCAGGTTCAGGAATGACCTTGGGTCGTAGGGGTGCCAGCACGGGAGGGAGGAGCAGGATTGAGCAAGCTATCAGGCTGCTCTCCTCTCCTGGGGGTGGTAGGGGTGGGTTGTCACCCCCCCTTGTAGTTCCGCCCCCACTGGGAGAAGGTCTGGTGGTGTAGCGTAGGCGAGGAGGGGGCGGCAGTACAGGTGGGCAGAAGGGTCTGAGCTGGCTTCCGGTGTGTGTGCATGCCTCCACATGTGTGTATGGCTGTGTGCTGGGGCCCCGGGTGGGGGAAAG
Source organism: Neoceratodus forsteri (assembly GCA_016271365.2). NCBI lineage: Eukaryota > Metazoa > Chordata > Ceratodontiformes > Ceratodontidae > Neoceratodus > Neoceratodus forsteri. The sequence goes on along the minus strand of CM028136.1, from coordinate 47,239,663 downwards.
CGGGAGAAAACCTATCGAAAAATACCATAAAAACCTCTATAGAAAAAAAAGAAACTTGTACGTCTCTATCGTGTCACCCCTCTCCTTTCTGGCCTCCAGTGAGTAAATCTTTAGGGCCTCCAGCCACTTCCCATAATATCTGCAAACAGCACAGGGCTCCACTCACACAGCACCACAAGCAGAGGATGCCAAAGAAAAGAGATCTGCAGAACAGAACAAGAGGCTGCACTCACTGCAGCAGAAAACAGAAAGGGCCAAAGGCTCAACTAATTACAAAAGAAACTCTATCATTTATTTGTGATACAAAAGAGTACACCCACTAATGAAGGGTCCCGTTACAGACCCGAAGTAATGGGGTAAATGCTGCACTTTTCTTTTGCATCACAAAACAATAATGGAGTTTCATTTCATAATTACTTGAGTCTTTGGCCCTTTCTGGGGGTTTTTTTCACTTTCCATTTCTGTCCTCTCCCATTCTCCATTCCCCAATGCCCTCCAGAAACCCATGGTATCTGGGCCGGTGGAACCTTACCTCATTGAGGCATCGTCCTTCCCCCATGGTGCCATGACCTACCCCCCCCCAGATAGGGGTGAGAGAATATACCCCTGAACACACTGCTGCTTCCTCAGGAAATGCACTTTCAGTGGGCAAAACCCAGCCCTGGATGTACCGGGGTCTTTCATCTATGAGAACCAGAGCCTTTTTTTCCTGTTTTCTCTCATGCCACATGGAACTCCACATGCACGGACAACAAGAGGCCATGCATACGCTAAGCTCAGCAATGCTGCAACATCAGCGGAGTTCCGCCCTTCCATCAGCCCTCCCTCCCATCACATTGCCACCTGTGGTCACCCAGGTGGCAGTATTGTGGCAGAGGACAGTACTCGACATCCCCTAAGAAGGACAGCATCCTCGGGGACACTGAATCCGATGGAGGCAGTATAACGCAGAGGTTTAGGGCTCTGAGCTGCAAACCTGGGTTTAAATCCCACAGCCCCCACTTGCATACTGTGTGACCCTGAGCAAGTCACTTAACTTCCTTGTGCTCCCAGGTCGCACCTGGAAACAAGCTTCAGCTTAGTGTGTCTCTCCTGGTTAAACAATTTCCCCTTTCCAATCCTTCTCCCCCCAGCCAATCCCTGATGACACGGGTTCATTCCCGAACCCAGGTCATGAGCGGTAGCCTTACTACTGCCCTGACAGGACAGCCCATTCTGTTTTCTACTATGGCGAGCACAGCCCCTTGTGCTTTTCTGGTGGTCTCATAGGATCTGTCCTGCTTGCTCTGGATCATCCTGGTAACCCTGCACTGTACAGTTTCTTGTCTTTTTTTTTATCTAGCTGTTTGGCCCCTGTTGCCACCTCCCACCTTACTTGGCAATGGGGGTACTTGGTGGAGCTGGACGGGAGGCTCCACCCCCCACCCTCGGATGGGCTCAGTTTCAGGACCTCTGTGTATACCGTCCCCGCCACTACCAGCAATCCCCCATGAGTTGCCCCCCCAATGCCAAGGCCGAGGTGAAGGACATCGACTCCCCCCCCCGGAGACCAACATCTAGAGACGGAGGGGCTGGCGTGGGTGTTGCAGGGCCATTATAGAGTCTGCTGACTCCATTTTACCAGTTTTCTCCCTGCCCCTTGCCACGGTTGCCCACGCGCATGTGGAGGCACGCGCATACAGTGACCTGCAGCACCCTCCCTACTCTAGTAGCTCCCAACTGCACTACCTCTGGGCCTCCACAAGGGGGCAGCCTTGCAGCAGGCACAGCTAGGTCCCCACCCAGGAGGGGAGCTGCCTTACAGCTGCTCAATCCATCTCCCTGCCTCCCACCCCCTACTGACCCCCGACGACTCGGGCTCGCTCCCGAACCAGGGTCGCTGGCGTGACGCGAGATGTGGCGTCCAGCGCCTCAAGTCTCAGCACCACCGGGCCGGCTCACTGCACATTTTCTAACCATCTCTGTCCTTTCTCAGATGTGCATTCCAGAACTGAGCACATTACTCCAGATGAAGTCTCACCAGGGACCTGTACAGGGGCAACATGCTTCCTTTTTACTACTGCCAAATCCTCTCCCAATGCATTCCAGCATCCTACAGTAGTTACTCTGCTGTATGCTTTCTTGTACTGACTGGATTGTTTGAGGGAGTCACTGATTACTTCTAGGTCCTTTTCCTTAGTTATTGTGGCCAGCCTGACCGCCCCCGCCCAATCCAGTACTCTGTATGTGGGTTATTTTTCCTCTATTTTCATCATTTTACACTTTTTGGCACTAAATCTCAATTCCTGAGGGTGGAGCTAGCAGCTGACTAGAAACGACACTCTGGAGTGAGCTCTGTTTCAATAGCATCTTAATCAGCTCTTTTTTTTTTTTTTTTTAAAGTGAACTTATCGTAAAACAAGCTACGTCAATAGACAGTTCTTGTTAAGAGCTTTCAGGAAATATAACTCTTCAAAGCAATAAAAATAGTGAAACCGATGAGTCAGCTCACTTCAGAGACCAGGAAGGTGAAGCGAGCAGTGCTGGCGGGAAAAAAAGCTGGAGCCAGGCAAGAAGCAGAGAGCATCATGGAGGTTGAGCCAACTCTGAGGACCGTGAAGGACGCAGTACTTGGAATGGTTCGGGGAGTTATCAGCAGTGATGGATACTTCTAATTCCAGGGTAGCAGTTTTAGAGACAAAAATGGAAAAAATTCTGGCAGTCATTAAAACTGCAACAGAATCCACCAACAAAATCTTTACGGTGGTTAATGGCATAGTCGAAGAGAACAAATTGTCCCCAAAGATTGAGACATTGTAGATAACTACAGATGTGATTTAAATGGAACCTTATGCACTATTCTAATTAGTTAATGTCTTGACTGCTGAGATGAGATAATGGAGTATGATGGATTTTGTAAAGAGATTTTTCGTTGACTCCTGTAAGACACTCACTAAATCTGCAGTAGATAAGAGATGTACTTGCTGTGTATGTGCCTAGATATGCAATAAAAATTAATTTAAAAAAAAAGAACAAATTATGGAGCTACAGACTGGAGAGCACTGAAAACTTTGTCCGATCCACTAACATTCGGCTTTTAGGCATTACAAAATAATTAGGACAAAATTCTGTGCAATTCATCATAAAATCTGTTTAAAACATGGTTTGGTGATCTGCAGGGAATAAATATACTCCAGATCTACAGGATCAACCGGTACAAAAAAACACCAACACTGAATTCAATCAATCAATCAATCTTTATTTTACCAGGCGATACACCATTGAGAAAAACTCATTTGCAAGGTAGACCTGGGCATGATACATAAGAAGGTATTGGTAACAGTACAAAGATGAAGAGAAGTACAACATAATATAAATGTACAATGGAAAAAATGCACATCAAATACAATTTACAACAAATGTTCAACAAAAAAACATACAGTATTTACAAGGACAATTCGTAGAAGTGGGTTCCAAGAGTAGAAGGTCAGAGTGTAGAGGAAGGAAGGGAGATGGCACACCCATCTGGTTAGGGAAGCAGTTACAGGATTCATTAAAGGAGCGTGCAAATAGTAATTTGAAAGTGGATAGATTTATGGGGAGTATAATTTTCAAAGTTTTTTTGTAATGTATTCCACAGCAGTGGGAGTACATAGCTTATGGTCGCCCGGCCAAAACACTAGTTAACTTTGTGGCTACTAAGTGTGGTATATGCATGGCTTCTGAGGGAGTAAATGTCCGTAGCACGAGTGGGCAGGCAAACGGAAATGTACAGGGGAAGTTTCCTTGAGAGTGCCTTGAACGTCCAAAGGACAACATTTCTTTTTTTTTTTTTGAACTTTGTGTTTATTAGATTTACTGCATAACATATACAGCAATGTTATCTCATAGGCAGGCTTACAACAGAGAATTATAACAGTACTCGTGCAGTACAACAATTTTACAGTGACAAATCTGAAAAGCCCCTATAACAAGTTACATCACTGAGGGGTTAGCTACAAATATAATTCCTACATTCAGTAATGCAATTAGCTTTTCACAGCCATGAGTGGAGATTAACCGTTACAGCGTTTTACAAAGAATCCCTATCAATAAGATAGAAAGATTCCGATCTACATCGGTTTAACTTACATAATTTTATCAGCTTTCTTGAGACTTCTCTAAACAGTAGAAAATTTACTTAGGCATTAGCCCTTAGAATGTATTATTAACCATAAGTCCACTGAAATTCAGTCCGTAACAGAGAGTTCCATAGAGCTTAATCATTGATCGTGATTCCGACACCTTAATTTCTAACCTGGTGAGGACTTGAAAGAACCCCTCCCAGCTAACTCAACAGAGTAAATCTTTTATAAAACTTTTAAAAAGAAGACGCAATCGGAATGTTTATAGAACGTCTCTACAGGCCCCTACTACCATTTACTAAACGTAGCAATTCAAGTTCGCCCTCATACCTATAAGTCACTCACTGTTCTCATTTTCACTGTCTGCACCCAAATTTTTGGCTTTGAATTCTTTTTCCACTCTGTCCATAAAATTGTTAGCTTCTGCTGAATCAGAAAATTGGAAATTTTTTGCCCCGTAGAAGATCCGAAGACTTGCAGGCATCAATAATATGTGCTAGATCCCCAACTGTCGCAATCGAGCTCGGACCACATCATAGCCTTTCCTCCGTTGCCTCATTGCATAGCTCAGGTCCAGGAAAATCTGCATTTTGTTCCCTTCCCATTCCATGGGGCTGCTTCTTTTAGCCCAGGCTATGATGGCATCTCTTTCCCCCACGGATCCCAACATCACCAGGATGGTTCGAGGTGGTAGCTGGCCAGCGGTCATCTGTTGTCTGGAGCCACAAGGCATGATTCTGTAGGCCCTAATAGTTGTATAGTCCTCTTTTGTTAGAAGAAGGTGCTGGAATGAGTCCTTAAGAAAACCAGAGAGATCTTCACCCTCGGCATTCTCTGGTACCCCTAGAATCTGAATATTTGCAGATCTAGAGAGATTCTCCAGATTCTCGAGATGTTGCCTCAATAGGCCATTCTCTTTAACCAGTCCCGATGTTGTCGCCATTGCTGCAGTTGCAGACTTAGCCACTGCCTTAGTGTCTTCTTCTAATTTGAGGACTTTAGTATCCATTATTTTAAATTGTGCAGTAAGAAAAAATTACTCACCTTAGTAATTGCTTTTCTTCTCATGGAGTCTTGCTATATTAGGACTTATTGCAGTTAGCCACTGCACTTGAACTGCCCCGGAGAGGAAAGAGTTAACTCCAGAGAATCTGGAGTTCTAAAGCGCGAAGGCGCTATACCAAAGCTCTATCTGGGCAGTTTCAAATGAAACTGTCAGATCTTTTCGAAGCTAACACTAAGCAACAAGTCTGTGTGGAAAGCTCTACACTAGGCAAATGGCTACCTACTAGTAGTAATAACAACAATAGAAACAACAATAGAAACAACAATAACAATAATAAGAATGAATAATGGTATTATTAGTTTTCCCCTGACAAGCACTATTAGGAACCCCTTCCCCAAAGACTCAAGTCCAGGAAGGGGCCAACAAATCACTCAACCAGAAAACCCTAGTTCCCAACCCTAAATAAAAGAGGGGTGAAGGGAAGAACTACAATGGCATGACACAGTGCTTGCACTAATTTGCCACCCCCATCCCAGTAGAAGTTCTGAGAGGGGCAGGTTGGGGTGGTTCTAATATAGCAAGACTCCATGAGAAGAAAAGCAATTACTAAGGTGAGTAATTTTTTCTTCAAACACCATGAAGTCTTGCTATATTAGACTTATTGCAGATTACACAGCAGTACCTCCATGGAGGAGGGTCAGAACCTACTTAGGAAATAGGCTCTGAAGCACAGCTGTACCAAAACGAGCATCTCTCCTGGACTGAAATCCAGGGAATAATGCTTGGTAAAAGGTGAACTGTCTTCCAAGTAACAGCTTGACAGATTTCCAGAATGGGAATATCTCTAGCAGCCGCTAGAGATGCAGCTGTACACCCAGGAGTGAGCCTCAGTCCTGAGGGGGCTCTCCTACCTAGTCTTTGATAACAAAATGGATACAAGAGACAATCCACCTTGCAATTGTCCTCTTAGTGGCAGGTTCCCTTGCCAACCTCGCCCTAGGTAAGGAAGAGTTGGAGGGATTCAAACCTGTGACCCTTGGTGCGTTACAAATAGTAGCATAAGGCTCTTTTGACGTCCAAGCTGTGCAGTCTCCTCTCACCTGAGGAAGAATGCTCAGTGAAAAATCCTGGAGAGAGATGGATTGGTTCAGGTGGAAACCTGAAACCACTTAGGACAACCCTGTGTTAGTCCTAGGGACTGTCTTATCCCTGTGGGGAGAGAAAATCTTCTTCCACTGCCAGGGCCTGTAGTTCACTTATGCGCCTGGCAGAAGTGAAACCACCAGAAAAACCATTTTCCAAGTGAGAAGCTTGAGCTCTGCTGGGGACAGAGGTCCAAAGGGGTTTGCATTAACTGAGCAAGTAAACATCTGGCTCCATGCAGGAGCTGGTTCCCAAAAGGAGGGTTGGTGTGAAGCAACCCCTAAAACTTGAAAACACAGGTTGAGAAGAAAAGGAAGCAGGCTTCCTCCTTGCAGAAAAAAACAGAGACAGCTGCCAAAGGAACCCTTAAGGTAGCTGGCCTAAGACCTAAAGAATTTAAAATGGACCAAAAAGTCCAGAAAATGGGCAGATAAGCAGACTGTGGTATAATCTGCTTCTCAGCGCACCAGACTGAAAACCTGTTCCACTTAGAATTGTAAGTAACGCCAGTGAAAAAGCTTCCTTGAAGCCTTTAAAATATCCGCGACACCTTGAAAAAGGTGTAAATCAGCAAATTCTAACTCCTCAAGAGCTGCCTTGAGAAGGAGGAATTTGAGGTTCGATACCACACTCTCCCTTGTGCAAAGGCCAGTAAGTCGTGGACTCTGGGCAAGCTCAGGGTAGGGTGGACTGTCAAGACAGAGACAATGGGTACCAGGGCTGTCTGGCCCAGCTTGGAACAATCAGAATCGCTTTGCAAGGCTGAGATCTGATTTTACTAGTACCCTGAAAGAAAGGAAAAGGAGGAAGGTGAGACAGAAACTTCCCTTTCCAATCCAAGTGAAAAGCGTCCAGGTGGGCTGATCCCAGCACTGGAGGCCTCAACAAAACAGAGAAAGTTAGTGGTTATCTGGGGCTGCGAAAAGATCTATCTGGAAATGAGCCCCATCTGGCAAGGACTGAACCCAGCACCTGAGGATTCAGAGCCCAATCGTGATGGCCCTGAGAATCCTGTTGAGGGCATCTGCCAGGGCATTGTCCTTCCTGGGAGGTGAACTGCTATCAGGGAGGTGTTCAGGAGTAAGCCAGAGACCACCACTTCATTGCTTCAGTGCACAAGGCTGATGACCGAGTGCCCCTGCTTGTTGATGTACCACATTATTGTGGTGTTGTCTGTCCTGACTTGAACTACCTTGTTCTGGACAGAAGCTGAAAACTCCTAAGAGCTAGAAGACAGCTCTGAGTTCCAAAAATTGATGTGGAGCAGAGATTCCTAGGGAGACCACACCCCCTAGTGGACAGGTCGCCTAAGCGAGCTCCTCACCCTAACACAGGAGCATCCGTGGTGAGGAATGAAGAGGACCCCTAGTTTTAGATTGCTTTGATCCTGCCACAGTGTAAGGCCAGGATCAGGGATTGGGTCACTAGAACCAATTTGGAAAGGAATCCTCCTTTGGGACCAATAGGCCCTCAGATGGAACTGAATGTCCCTCATCTGGAATCTTGCTCCCTGCACTACAGCTGTGGAAGCAGCCATGTGCCCTAGTAGTTGTGAAAATGCTTTGCTGGTCAAAAGACTGCAGAGTAATGGAAGATGCCAGGGCAAGAGACTGCCTACCCTTTAGAGGGGAGAAATGCCCTGCTAACTTTGTGTTCAACTCTGCACCTATGAAAGTTAGTACCTGAACTGGTTCGAGAACTGACTTTGGTAAATTCAGCAGGAATCCCAGAAAGGTGAGAAGCTGCTGGGTGACTTGCAAGTGGGATTTTACTTGATCTGGAGACTGACCTACTAAGAGCCAGTCATCCAGGAAAGGAAACAAAGCAATCCCTTGCCTTCTTAAAAGAGCCACTACCACAGCTAGAATTTCTTGAATACCCTTGGCGCAGAGGCCAAAGGGCATTGCCCTGAACTGAAAGTGGCCTGAGGGTAACCTGAGGTACTTTCGGTGAGAAGGCCTGATCAAGACATGAAAATAGGCATCCTTGAGGTCCAGAAAACTAGCCAGTCCCCTGGCCTCAGCCAGAGTTAACATTTTAACTTTGTTTTCAAAAGATGCTTGTTCAGGTACCTTAAATCTGAGATGGGCCGCCAATCTCCTGCCTTCTATAGGTTAAGAAAGTATCATGAGCACAGCCCCTGCCCCGGTGGCAAGGAGGGACCTTTCTACTGCTTTGCAGTTCAGAGGAGAAGAAACCTCTGCTCCCAAAGCAAGGGATTCGAAGGATTTGTAGGGACCTGTCTGGCTCTCATCTTTGGAAACTGTTTGAAGCTGAGAACCAGACCTATTACTTCCAGAACCCACTTGTCCAAGTTAGGGACACACAGTTCTGGCTGAAATAAAAACCAACCTGCCCACTGGTATAGGAGAATCGGCCCTGGGCACCCCATCAGGGTGCCTGCTTGGCAATAGTCTTAGGCTAAGGGGAGGGGGACGGTTTACTTGTGCCCCGTCTATCTCTGCCTCTGAAGAGACCCCTCTGGCGAAAGCAGAGGAGGCCTGAGCCTCTACCTGGGCACTTTTGTAGGTAATCATCCATGTTTTTCATATAGCTTTTTGTTTGTTCCTCAAACAGAGAATTACCCACAACAAGAAACAAACCCATAGACTTTGACAGAGTATCTTGGGACAGATTAGTGCATCTGAGCCATGCCAACCTACGGAAACTACAGAAGTGGTCATGACCCTAGAGAAAACAAGATTAACACCAACAGCAGTATGAACTTGAACTTAGAGGCTTCAGTGCCATTAGCAGCCACCTGTTCCAACCCGCTAGCCAGCTGGCCATGGGCCTGCTTGGCTAACTGTAATACTGCTCCCACCTAGATTTCCAAATCTAGCCACATAAGCCATACAACTTGCCTGTCTGAGTCCCACAGAAGCTGCCATACTGTTTTTCTTGCCATGGCATCAATCCTCCTGGAATCCTATTCAGGAGGATGTGAGGCCAGGGACTAGCCTTGACACAGGCTGCAGCTTGTACCACACCTACATGACTACACTGCTCAGTGAGGAAGTCTGTAACAGAGCCTGGACGAAATACACCTTCTGTCCATTTTTATCTTACAGGAGGGACAGAAAGAAGAATCTTATAAAATCTTAGTTGTTTACTTCCTAAATGACTTATGCAAAGGAAAGACAACCTCCTAGCCCATCATTCCTACATAATCAGGCTCCCCTTTACTCATCCATAGCCTCCTCTAAAGGGAGCTGGGGGTATTCTGCAAGCTTTTTGTAAAACATAAACTGAGAAAGGGACTCAGACAGAATAGGAGGAGATTCTAAAAGTCTGTCTGGAGAAATGTCCGCTTAAGTGGGCACGTCCAGACCCTACCAGCCACACATGTATTGATCAATTTTCCTCCTCCCACTCCTGTGGTTCATAACAATTCCTCAACATCATAAACCTGAACCACTGGAACTGAACGAGCCACCTTTTACCAACTGTAGATGGTCTGACAGGACCTAGAAACAGTGACTGGACAATCTGTATGGCTTAACTACTCCTGCAGCAGTTGGAGAGACAATCTTGGACTCCAGACCTACTGATTTCTCTGTCATATTCTTATTTCTTTTTTTTTTTTTTTTAAACTGGTTCCTCTGAACCATCCTTTGCCCGAGGAAGTCTAGCCCTGGTCAGGGGCACTCTCTGGTCCAGTGGGTACTGGACCGGCTGGCCATCCGGTCAGCGGACTTTTGGCCAATAGTTCCTGAGCCGCCCTATCTCTTTTCAGGGTGGCTGCAGAGAAATTTTAAACACCTGGCAGTCTGACAGGAGGTGGTCAGCCCCAGACAATAAACACAAGTGGTGTGTGGGACAGCCTTGGCAAAGGCTTCCCACAGCATCACAGTGTTGAAACCCAGTGGGCCCAGTTTTTCTTTTGGGTTTCCCAGACATAATGCCAGCCTAACCAAAAACTTGCCTTTTATGGTCAGTGTTAGGAGGCAAGACACCTTTATCGGTTCCTAACTGCTTTCACGGGTATTTGAAAAAACCCTATTTAAAATCAAGGTTTTTTTAGAACCGATAAGAACCGGGTACCGCACTCTAAAAGCCCAAAACTTTAAAACGTTAAAATAAGCAAACCGATCGGTTCAAAACCGAACCGATAACTAAATTTCCACACAGACTTTTCATTTTGTACTTACGGTTTACCAGATAGAGCTTTAACCGAAATGCGGTAAAATAATTACTTTTTGGCAGTTCAAATGAACCGAAAATACTCGCTTGACCGACCGAGCTGAAGGAGCTGATCTCCGGAGCGACTGTTCAGTGAAGCGGAGTAAAGAATCTGACAGTTTCATTTGAAACTGCCCAGATAGAGCTTTGGTATAGCGCCCTCGCGCTTTAGAACTCCAGATTCTCTGGAGTTAACTCTTTCCTCTCCGGGGCAGTTCAAGTGCAGTGGCTAACTGCAATAAGTCCTAATATAGCAAGACTTCATGGTGTTTGAAACGCCTCCATCCATCCATCTAGTTTTGTATTGCCCTCAATAATGCTGCATTAGTTGGCTGGGTCACTTCCTCGAGGACTCCGGAGCTCGGATCCTTGCTGGGCCCGGATTTGGTATCTTTCGGGCGAGCTGCTTCACCGCTCAATGGTGCTTTGTCCGTTCGGTCCATAATTATTGAGTACTATTGTCAAAGTCCAAGTGTGAAGTATAGAATTGTTCAGCACGGCAGACTATGTTGAAATATTCAGTTTATGTAGAGATTTGAAAAGTTCTTTATGTATTTTTATCCAGAAATAAAGATCTATGATCAGAGCCTCTGGTGTAAGCTGCTATTAGCTCGGCTGCTGGCCACGCCCCCCAGCAGCATTTCTTCGTCTCCTATATTTTAGGGATAACCAACCAACTATGGAATAGAGGGTGCAATGGTGGGTGAGATAAGGCACACCTGTAATGAATCTTATCGCCCAGTGATAGAGGGTGTCTAGTTTAGAAAGAACTGAACTTGGGCCTTGGCCATAGAGAAAGTCGGTGTAGTCCAATAGGGGAATGAAAGTAGTTTGGACAAGCCTAGTTCTGGCATCCTGGGCGAGAAGATGCCTTAACCGGAAAAACAAGCCTAGTCTCTGTTTAAGTTTTTTCACAAGCTCCTCTACATGAATAACAAAAGAAAGTCTGTGGTCAACCCAGACAACCAAATATTTGAATTGTTCCACAAAGTCTATGGGATCACCTAAGAGCATAGTAATTTGAGTAACCGGGCCTGAGAAGCAGGGACTGGAAGCATTAACAGCTGGGGAAAGAAGCATAGCCTTGGTCTTTTTAGCATTGTGAAGTAGCTTTTGGTGCAGAAGATTTAACTGCAAGCTACTGAAGTCAGATTGAAGGTCCTTATAGGCTAACTCTGGGGTGGGCCTGCCAGTACAAAGAACCATGTCATCAGCAAAGAGATGGGACACTGGATAGTTTGACACCAGAATTCATATTGTTGATATAAATAGCTAAGAGTAGGGGCCCCAGAATGGACCCTTGCGGTACACCCCTCAACAGAGCTTTCAGCGGTGAGAGATCACCATCTGCTTTAACCTGTTGGTGCCTACCAGTAAGATAGCTGGTAAACCACTTTAAGGCCAGAGGGCCCAGGCCAATGTTTTTAAGGGTGTCCAAGAGCAGTTCATGGTCAACAGTATCAAATGCCTTACTCGGGTCAAGAAATAAAGCACTAACATAGTTATTGGAGTCTAGGGCCTTCTGCCAATCATTAGTGACCTTAGCAAGTGAAGTGCAGATATAGTACTATGGCACGGATTGAAGCCTGACTGCACAGGGTTTAAAAGATTAAAAGTCTCTAAATGATTCCTAAGCTGGATGTCAACCAGTTTCTCAAGCAGCTTGGAAAGGGTAGGAAGCAGGGATATCGGCCTATAGTTGTTTAAATCGCTGAGGTCACCAGACTTGAACAGGGGAATAACGTGGCCAGTTTTCCAGATTGAAGGGATGAAGCCCTGGGCCAAAGACAAGTTAAAAAAGTGAGTGACTGGGGCTGACAAGACATAAGAGGCTAGTTTTAAGAAACATGGCTCAATTAGATCAGCACCTGCACTGTTTCTGATGTCAAGGTCAAGCAGTAAGTCTTCCACTTGTTTCAAGGTAATAGGAGAGAAGGAAAAGGCTGTATCCTGTGCAGGGGTGTTAATGGGGGTGTCACCCGATGCCCGGAGACAGAGCTGGTCCCTAAGGATATTAGCAGGTGAGAAGTCAAAAGCCAACCCAGCTGAAGCAAAATGGTTCTTGAGAAGGTCAAGGATCAAGTGCTTCTCCATAGTGATGGAATCATTGAGAGAGATCATGGCGGGAAGGGAGTTTAAAGGGGCATGACCTTCAACCTCTCTTAAGGTTCTCCAAAATTTGTCTTGAACACTTTGTAGAATGGTCCAGTTCACTGTGGAAGTATTTAGCTTTTTTCAGATCTGGTTAACTTTGTACTGTAATTTCTTGCAGCCCTGAAAGCCGTCCAATCCATATCGAGTTTGGACTTCTGGGCTTTTTTCCACAGAAAGTCCCTGTTAAGCAAGGCTGCTTTAAGGCTAGTTGTAAACCAAGGGTTGGAGTTCTCTTTGTGCAAACTTTTATGAGGGGTGCGTGACAATTAATAACACCCAGGACAAGGTCCTGGAATAACAGGGAGGCTTTCTCCACAGTGGGGGTGAGGTAAAAAATCTTGCCAGAACAAGTGCTGAAGATTTAAGAGGAAGACATAAGGATTAAAATTTCACCAGGATCTCTTGCAGAGAAACCTAGAGGTGGAGGCCATCTTAGGCACAGATCTGACACAAGCAATGGCACAGTGGTCACTGAGGTCATTAAAGAGTACACCTGCGTGTGTGAATAGATCTGGTTTATTGACCAGTATAAGATCAATCAAGCTACTGTTCGAGGGATTTTTCTTGTTGGGGCGGGTGGCTTCCATAATAAGCTGCAAGAGCCCAAAGGTATCATAAAAGGCCTTTTAGGGGTTTACAGCTGGTAGAGAACCAGTCTAGATTGAAATCCCCCATAATAATGACCTCCGAGGGTAGCGTACTAAGAGCAATGCTTAGGTGGTTCAGTGCCGAAAGCCCGCCCGATGGGGGTCTATAGCAACCTATAATACAGAGGGGCATTGATGGAGAAAGCTGGATGTTTTGATTTTCTCCCCCCCCGAGGCCACAGCGTACACATGCGTGTGTAGGCGTATGCACATGCCAGGATCCGGTGGCCTCTTCCATCCCTCCCAACTTGCATCGCCACTCCGTACTGCCAATGTGCCCACCGGACTTCCACCCAGTGGGAGTAGGACTACGGACAAGCGGGCAGCCACCCCTTGGAGGGGCAAGCAAGCTCAATCCCACTCCAGTCCACCCCCCCAGCTGGCTCCCCAGTGACCTGAGGTCTTTCCCGAACCCAGGTCGCCAGCGTAGTGTGAGGTAAGTCACCAGCACCTCAGCCCTCTGCGCCACTGGGCCGAGTAGCGGTGAATCTATCACTAACATAAATGGCTACTCCTCCGCCTCTGGTAGGTCTGTTGGCTCTATAAACGTTGTAAGAGGGGACGTTAATTTTGAGATCAGAGATCGATGGTCTTTGCCAGGTTTCGGTGATAACCAACCCATCCGGCTTGGCATGAGAGATTCAAGCTTGCAGGAGGTCAAGTTTGCTAAGAAGGCTGCAAGCGTTTATGTGAAGCAGACTTAAACTTTTAAGGTTGGCCAGTTCATTGGGACTAGCTATAGGGGTAGCCGGACCAGGGTTCAGTTCAACATTGCCTGAGCACAGTAGCAAGCAGAAGAGTCGTTTTTTAATGGCACTTATCAGAAACTTAAAGAGGCAAGCTCGTTCCCTTCTATGAGAATAGGGGGACGAGCAAGGATAGAGATTTGAGTGCAGGCTGAACGGACCCACAGACACGTGAAGTAGCACACGAGCCCCAATGGAGTAGCTAGACAATGATGATAATGATGATATTGCCTCGCACCTTTCTAGTAATCATAGGCGGGCTCACATCGGTGAGACAAAATACTATTGAAAGTAAAGGAGCATAGTCCATTGTTGATCATGAGTACAATTCTGTGCATTGCTGCCTGGACTTCAGCTATACCACCAGGGAGGTGAGCCTTTGATGGTGTACGAGCAGGTCTACGAGAACTGGGAATTACCCATTTGCTTTAGTTACCAGCACACTTATAAATAGCGTATGCAGGAAAACAATTTCTTTTTTTCTTTCTATAAAGCTCTTTATTACTCCCTGGCAGGCTAGGCAGCTGTATCAGCCCTTTCCCATAGCACGCGGCCATCCTGAGTCTCCGCCAGTCCCCTATGACTGAACAGGCCACCGGTGCTAGCGGGGAGGGCTTCATCAAGCCCATCCTCCATTTTTCCTCTGATTTTCTCCACGGGCTCAGCTGGATATGCAATGAGCGCAGCGTGCGCGCTCCACCTCCACGGTAGCGTCCTTAGCACTTTGTACAACACAGGCCCTTCCCTGAACTGCAAGACTATGCATGCACTGCCATCAGGATTCCTCCAGATGGCAGTCAAGTGGCGAGTCACGGGATCCCCCTTCCCGAGGGAAAAGAGATGTCATACGGACACTCAATCTTCCCTCTCCCGGCCGAGCCCCTGAGTGACCCGAGTCCATTCCCGAACCCGGGCTGCTGCAGTGGAAGCAGGGAGGCATGGATGCCTCAACCCGCCATGCCACTGGGCCAGCTAAAACAATTTCTTTTTAATGACCCAACTGAAGCTAACAAAAATCTGGATATAATACAGCAGGACTTCTTAGCTGTAGAAAATGAGCAAAATAAATTGGAGTCTGAGGGGTGAAGGGAGTGCACAGTAACTGGTGCTTGAATGTGCTGTTTTTTTACTATACTAATATGTTTATCCTTCACTTGCTTTAGTAGTGCTTATCACATTCTACAATGCTCAAATGCAGTTCGGCAGACCGCAAAGGTGCTTGTAAGAACAGATTGGGGTGTTTACTCTCTACACATCATATAAATTTACAACAGCTCATGGCCCCAGCTATTAAAGAAGGATGGTGATGGCTGCGTGGTCCCTTTCATGCCTTCCCTGGGAGCAGGGAAGGAGAGAAACATTTTGCGAAGCATCTGGGTGATCACAGCATGAAGCAGACCTGCAGTTCCCCAGTTCACAACTACCAGCCCGCTGCGGTAACCAGCCTTTGGAGCTTGTTGAATACTTGTTGAGCGAACTGTTTACTTTAAAATCTTTCCCGGTTTCTATCAATTAGTTAAAGTGGAAGTTTATATATCAAAAATAGTTCCTAGTTGGTAACGGATTATGACACTGTTGTGGAGCTCAGATTTCAGAGCGTCAAACATGGATGTCACTGTGTTAAACAAGCCATTGCCAATTTTTGTTTCTGGGCCTTTAGGATGTAGTATCCAGCTGACTTACAAAAGGGACTCTTAGCTGAAATGCCATTTAACTCTGGTCCAGCGTCATGCTGTAGTGGCTCATTTTTGAGACTCTTACTGGACAATTAGAAAAGGGTTTTCCCCCAACACAAAGTAACAGATTGCCGTTTGAAATGTTCACAAAAATATACATGTAGTATGTGTGTTAATGAAATATACCTAACAACTATGTACCTTCAGTTAGTTATTTACCGATTTATTTATTTATGTAGTTATTTATTCATTTAAAAATTGTTAACCAGGAGAGGAACACAGAGCTGAGGCTCGTTTCCAGGTGCGTCCCAGAGGAGAGGGGAAATGGGAGTACAGAAGAATAAAACAGAAAATGATAAAACATCAGAGTGTGGTTACACAGGCAGTCATAGCAGGTGCAATAGCAATGCTGTGTACAGGTAGGTAAACAGCAGCATGGTTCAATGCAAGTGACATGAGGACGAACATGTAAGAATACAGCAAAGTATACAAGTGCTTATTGGGGAGGATGACAGTGTTATGGGGTACAGCATCTGACAGAGGCATGGAGATAATCTGCCTAGAATTTTTGGAGACTCCAAGTTTTATTGATATGTGCTTACTGCAAAATCAATAAAATAAAGTTTAAAAAATTAAAAATCTCAAGTCCCACGCCATGTGTTTACATGTAGAATATCCTATGCCTTTAATGAGCATGGATTCTAGATTACTGTCTTGATTAAAAGCAATAAAATAGAAGTTACAACTAAGAGAGTGAGATGAAGCTGGCTCTGTGATTCTGAGCAGTAGGGCACCGCTTTGGCAAGCTGGTGACCCAGGTTGAGCCCCAAGCCTGGGATGTTAGGAGCAGCGACCTGCAGGGAGGGCTATGAGCATCTGTTTTCCATAGGGGTGGGAGGGTTCGCAAAGCACCTTTCTAGTAGCAGCTTGTGCTGGTGGCAATGTTGTGGAGGTACCGCTGGCACCATGGGTGACCACATGCTGAAAGACAACCCCCCACGCCAGCCGCCAGCATGCTTGTCCATGTGGGTGATACAGCATGGACAAAAAGGAGCAGCAATAGTCCCACTCAAAATAGAACAAACTCACTATTCAATGATTGGAGAGGGAAACATCTGAAAAAATGTGGCAACCCTTCTTAGATGCATTCCAAAAAAAACTAGACCTCTTTAGATCATTTCATTGCCTCATCCAAATCCTTTGTGTACCTTTTTCTTTTTTTTCTTGGTTTTCCCTCTCTTGACACATTTTACGTCTATGGATGTTATCACTATTCCTGCTGCCTATTTGGGTCAATGATGAGAGTATCTGATAATACTGAAAAAGGCCTTGCTAGGGAAGGGAACTCCCTCCCAAATGGACAGGCTCATCATGAAGACACTTCTGATCCCAAGACAAAATAAAAAAAAGAAAGAGTCCAGCTCCACTGCTCTGGATGATGGCCTCTGTCTGTTCATGTCCCCATGCCATCAGGCCCTCCACAGCACTGCGTATGCTCTGCAACCTGGGCCCAGGACTTAAAGCTCATCTCTTGCTTCTCCAGTGACCGCAGTGAGGCTGGGGCTCCCCAGCAAGAGATACACCATGACCGGGGGTGGGAACACCAGTGGGGGACTGGTGTTGTGCAACACCAATGGGTGTAAGTCTGGCTGCATGGTACAGGTTTGGACCCAAAGGAGAGAAGCACTGAGGGCCAAGGAAGGAGGTAAAAAGAGTGAGATGAAAGCCAAAAGAGTGATATTTTCAACTGTCCCGTGGAAATGTACTGTAACTCTTGTTTTAAAAAGTGAAAGAAAAAGACTCCCATTGAAATGTGTTGCTAGGCTTTTAATTCAAAGAGTAGGACTTAAAGAACACTCATGAACCCATCATGGTTTGAAAGCTCACAAGAAGCTCTTTTCAATGAGGTATTGTGCTGACCTGTAGCTGAAAGCAGTCTGGAGATATTGATGATTGTCTGCAACATATTGATACTACAATGACACCATTTGTAGAACCTTGTGATGTCACTGACGATCAAGCTGTGGCTAACCACACTGTAGTCAAGTGTAACCTTTTTTTTTGCAGTTAATCTATCCCCCAGGCTGGTGCAGGCTGTCTCTCTACCGAACCCCTCAGCCCCGTCACTCAGCATCCCAGGGGCTTACCTCCATCCCGTTAGTTCCCCCACAGCTTGCCCACCACCATGGCGGAGGTCAGTGGCCTGCCCTATAACCACCAATGAACAGATCCAGTGTCCGGGAGAGGGCCCGGCTGTAGCCCAGTGCATAGTCTGCAAGGGGTCAGTGTCATCCCGTGCTGCACCCAGACAGTTTTCCTCCATTTTATCTCTTGGAGGCTGGACATGCAATACCATCCAGACATACCCATGCACGCTTCCATGCATAGGACTTTAATGGCCGCCACACCTTCAGTCCTCAAGTGACGGTCCTGGGCTGCCTGTAGCTCTGGCCACTGCCGGAGGTCAGATGAGCCACTTGAGCCACATCCTTCCCTCCCCAGAGGACGAGAGCAATCCATCCAGATGTTTAATCCCCCTCTCCCCAGCCAGCCCCCAGCAATTCGAGTCTGCTCCCGAACCCTGTTCACCGGTGTGGGAAAAGGTAATGGCACCTCTCTCTTTCACAGCAGTCCTGCCCCCAGAACCCCTCAGCCCTCATCGCCACTGGACTGGCTCATAGTCAAGCATTATCTTGCTCATCAATGACATCACAAGGTTCTAAAAATGGCGGCAATATAGTATCAATGTAGGGCTGACTTAAACATCAATATCTCAGGATTGCTGCCAACTACAGAGGAACCAACACTTCATATATCCTGTTTACATGCACAGTTTACCCCAATTACTGAGTATTCAGTTACTCAGTAATCAAGTATCTGGTGCATGTAAACACCACTATCACTGCTCCCAGAACCAAATCTGAATCCAGCTGAAGTGCTACAAGTACACCGATCTCCTAGTATTTGGTATTTGGTAACTTGTAAATGAGTTTGGTGCACTGTACCAATTCTTCAAGCATGCAGAATGCCAAATTATCACATTATGCACATCTCTTTTTGTGCATTCTGCCCTGTTTACATAGAATCTGACAGCAGAAAAAGACTGATGGCCCATCAAGTCTGCCCATACTTTTGATTACTTAACCCACCGACCTAATGTCATGGTTAGTCCCCTCTGACCCCCCCTCCCCAAGTTCCTTCCCTTCCTGTATCCCACTTTTGGGTTTACGAGTCCCTTGGTTCTGTCCCAGCCATGCTTGAACTCATTCAGAGTTCTTGCTTCTATAGCCCAGGTGCCATGTGCCAGTGAGCTATTACCCCTGCCTGTTGATTACCACACAGATTAAGGGGCTTGGGTTCTGTTGTGACGGTGATTGAGAGTTCTATCCCAGAATGGAAATAAAAGTATCGCTGTGTCTCCACCCAGAGTACAGTAACAGTGGACCAGGTGTTTGATTAGTACAACCCCCCTGGGATGCTTTACCTACCCACCCCTCTTCCAACCACCCCACACACTGGATACCATGTTATCCACCAATACTGTACACCACATATACTTGACAGTTAATACCAACAAAATGTCCACCACACAGGAATTGCAACAAACAAACTACAGTATTATTTTAGGGGGAAGGGCTAGGGACAGGGACGGGGTACTGGAAGCAGGACTGCTGTAAAAGAGAAAAATTGGGTTAAACTGGTTAACACAGTCCGTAGGCCAGAACACTAACAATGCCCGCCCCACTGGTACCAGTGCAAATCCTCAAAGTCCTGGCTGTTCTAGCTGGGTACCCAGACTTAACGCAGGCCTGCTAGATGCCATGGGCTGGCTGGCATTGGGGCCGTTGAAATAAACTTTCCCAAGATACTAGCATGCTTAAACCTTTTACTTTCCTTTTTGCAGGGCAAGCCATGGGCTACTCATGGTCCTGCAGCACTGGGGATTTTGCTACTGGCACAGTAGGTTTTGGCAATCCAGGAATCAGGCAATCAGTCACACCGAGGGCAGCAAGCATATGGGGCAGAAGAGCGCTGGTCAACCTTGGACCTGCTTGAAGACTTGTAGCTTATCCCCTTCAGCCTTGTGCACAGGCCAGATCACAGAGGCCAAATGCAAGGCCTACCAGGCCACAAGGAACCCAAACCCAGGAGTGACTCCACAGTCCAACTCCCCTAATGGGTCCGGAGTGCCCCAGCACTCAGGTACATGCCCATGACCCCCTGCAGCCAAGTCTGCCTCACTCTGTAAGGGTTTGCAGGTTCCCTACCTGGCTCCAAGTTGCAGCTGTGAACGACTTTCAGCTTTCACTTTTCTCCTGAACAGGAACAAACAGCTCTGGTGTACAGCAAACAAGTTCTCCGAATCTCTACCTTTCCAGTGGCCTTTAACTAGTGACTTGTGGTTTCTGGATAAAACCTCTGCCTTTCCACAGCTGGTATGTTTAGGCTGTGCCATTTGCCCATCGCTAGCTCCAATAATTACTGTCCCCCTGGAGCAGCAATAGGCTACTTAATATTCATATGGACCTAATGAATATTCAAATGTACCCCCGATCTCTCCAGTGCTATTGGCGCTTTTAAAATAATATTTGCAGCCACTTTTGGGTCACCTCCTTCAAGAGTCCGACCCCCGATTAGGCTATTCCAGGGCTCAGGATCACCTGGGAGGCATTCAGTAAGCCACAAGAGTGGTGTGAAAACATGCATGCACGGACCCCGCTGCAACTCCTAACAGGCTACCTGCAACTGCAGTCCCGCGATTGACTCATCTGGCCTCCATATGGACTAAAACACTAATGAAGGGCCAGATGGAGAAGGTAGATGAGAAAGCAGGACCCAGACTGGAGCAGAGGGCATCGGGGGAAAACAAGCAGCATAATGGGCTCCCACACTACAGGTAAGCCCCACCCAAGGGGGGGTTGCTACACTTCTATCACACTCATTGGTAATTTGTTCCATGACTCCACCATCCTTTCAGGTAAGAACTTTCTCACATCCTTCTTCAATTTACCCTCCCACCATCAACTTTCAGTTGTGTCCTCCCATGAAAGCATCCTTGTTTCTAACAGACTATCAATGCTTACTATACCCCTTAGAAACTCAGAAGTTTCTGTCATGTCCCCCAGAGTAGTACATGTTCAAGGATTTTAACCTTTCTTCATTTGATTTGTTCTGCTGACCCAGAATCATTTTTGTGGTCCTTCATAGAATTTGAATTTGTCTGCAAATAAGGACTGCTTGGCCCACTCAGTTTGCCCATTTTTCCCTACCTACATTACTACTGCAGACCTACTTGATCTAAAGCTTTCTCCCTTCCCCACTTCCTTTCTACTATGATTCCCTTGTGCCTATCCCATGCATTCTTGAACCCCACCAATCTTTTCCCCAACACCAGCTCCACTGGAAGGCTGTTCCAGGAATCCATTACTCTTTCTGTGAAGAAGTGCTTCCTTATATCTCGCCAGAATCTTCCCCCCTCCGGCTTCATAGCATGTCCCCTTGTTCTTGAATACTCTTTTCTTCTGAAAAATATTTCCCTCCTGTGCATTATTTACCCCTGTGGGGTATTTAAAGGTCTCTGTCATATCCCCCATCTCCCTCCTCTCTTCCAGGGTGTACATATTGCAATCCTTTCGTCTCTCCCTGTAGGACTTTTGGTGCAGACCCTGCGCCATTTA
This sequence comes from Neoceratodus forsteri, assembly GCA_016271365.2. NCBI lineage: Eukaryota > Metazoa > Chordata > Ceratodontiformes > Ceratodontidae > Neoceratodus > Neoceratodus forsteri. The sequence continues at coordinate 47,218,328 of CM028136.1, read as the reverse complement.
AGTTTCTCTTCTCTGAACCACCTTCCCTCTGTCTACATCCTTCCAGAGACTTGGTCTCCAGAAATGGACACAGTACTCTAGGTAGCGAAACACCTGCCTGCACCCTGCTTTCACCTACAGTACATGGATGATGGTGTCCGGCTAGCTGCAAGGAAGGCTAGTTACAAGGGCTGGGATATATTTATATGGGTTAAGAAATACAAACTATAAAAAACAGTGTTAATAGGGACTACCACAGAGGTGGAAATCTCTTTCAGGGTAGTGCAGATAAGGTAATGGCTCTTTCCCCGACAAAAAATCTAGAATTTGCTGCAACACACATCACTTCCACCTCACCTCCAAAATGGCAAAATGGCACAAAATCAGTTTAGAATTTGAGAGGACACATAGTTCCTTCTACCTCAACCCAAGCGTGAGCTGTCCGTGATGGTGGTGATGATGACTCTGATGTGCTGCCCTGGCTAGGGATGGTGAAGTGTCGTCTTCTGGGTTCTTTTGTTGGCTCCGCTGCAGAGGTTCATAGGTTTATAGCTAGGGTTTCAAGTCAAGCGGCCACTAGGGCCACAGGAGACCTGTCACATATCAGTAGCAATATTCTATAGTTTTCTTTCCCATGTACATATCTAATTGTTTTTTAAAAACCTGTAGACTAGGTGCATTCACCACAGTGGATGGCACAGCATTCCAGATGTCCACGACCCTCTGACTGAACCACAAGCCCCTCCTGCTGGTCCTGTCTTGCTCTCCTCTTGTTTGTTTATTATGAAATCTAGTTGCTCTACTAGTGGTTACTTTAGATTGGAGGCCAGCCGATTCCCATAATACCCGATTTCCAAATGCTCTGTGAACAAAGCACAAATCTCCCCTGGTTTTCCTATATGCAAGGGAGAATAAACCCAAATGTTGCAGTCGGTTATCATATGTCCTGATCTTCATACCCCTTATTCTTTTGGTATATCTTCTCTGTACTCTTTCTCTTAACTTAGTAATTCCCACACCTTGTGGCGTAGACAGGGGAGCACCATTTTCCAACCGGCCTCATAAGATATCTATACAGGGGCAGCAAAACACCTTCATCTCTGCTCTTTATGTTTCTAAATATATTCCCCATTATTCTATTAGTCTTCTTTATGGATTCTCTATTTTGTTCATCAAAATGGAGATTATCTGTGATTACTATTCCAAGATCTTTCTCATGTTTTGTGCAGGCTATCGGTTTATTATTTATAGTATGTACTGCCAGTGGGTCGTTACTGCCAAAGTGCATCACTTTACATTTGCTCTCACTGAACCTAAGTTTAAACTTATGAGCCCATTTTTCCAGCTCATTTAGCTGGTTTTGTAAATTTTTGGTAGCTTCAGGATTGACTATAGCTCCCACTTTGTGTCATCAGCATAGTTTTTCAACCACGCCCCTCCTGATACTTGCATGCTTGAGACAAAGGTGAAGAACAATAGTGGCCCTAGGATTGAGCCCTGGGCAACTCCACTAGTCACCCTGCCCCATCCTGAGGCATGCCCCCTGATATTTACCCTCTGTAAGCGATCTGTCAACCAGGACTGTATCCACTTTATCAATCCCGGATTTATCCCCATTTCATTTAATATCTGTATTAAAGTAGAATGAGACACCAAATTAAAGGCCTTTACATAATCCAGGTACACCACATCCATGGGTAATCCTTGATCCATGGCCTGACTTACATTTTCAAAGAAATCCATCCCTCTCAAATCCACATTGGGACACATCCACTGTCCCCAGATCCCTCAGATTCTCCTCAAGTAAATCCTTAATGAATGTTTCCATTACTTTACCCATGGTAGAGGTTATACTTATAGGTCTATAATTTTCAACCATAGATTTATCCCCCCCTTTATGAATCAGTTTTATGTTAGCTAATCTCCATTCTTTTAGGGTCTCCCCCATTTCCAATGACTTAGGAAACAGCCTAGTAAATGGCCCTGCCAATTCCTCCACCACAGTGCTCAGGAAATGTGGGTGTATCCCATCTGGACCGTTTGATTTGTGTTTATTGAGGGTTTTTAATTTTTCATAAACCTGTGTTTCTGATATAGTATAGGGGTTAGAGAAACCATCAGTATTATAAAGGGGTTGCATATTACTCTCCTCATTCTGAAAAACACCAAGAAAATAGCTGTTAAATTTTTCGGCTATTTCACTTTCACTGTCAATTACACCAGTGTCATCCTTCAACTTGGTTATTTGCTTGTTACCATTTCTCAAGCTTCCTTTATAGCTATAAAACTTTGTGTAGTTATCCTTGGTGTCCTGTACCAAGTTCAGCTCTGCTTTTGCCTTAGCCTTCTTTACTGCCCATTTACATTTTTTTTTTTTTTATATATAATCTATTTATGCACCCTATCTTCGGGGCATCTCTCAGAATCACCATCTGCAGCTGCCTGACTCAACCGCTCACCTGAACCGATCTCTCTGGTAGCTACATCAGGTAAGCGGGATCTAGGCTCTCCTGGCCCCACAGAGAGGCCCCAGACCCCAGGGAGAACTGGAGAGTCGGCCGACATTGGGCGTGTGGTCGGACCTGCCAGCTTATGTTTCACCGTTGCCTCACCCGATGATAGGGGATTTTTTTCTTGTTTCCACCAGACTTGGATGTGCAGGACATCCAGCCCAGTGTGCGCACGCTCCCGTGCAAGACTAAAGGACATCCACCGCAGCTCCAATCCCCTGCATCTGCTGCCATGCACTGTAGTGCTCCCAGCCTCCACCAGGGGTAACCAGTGCAACAGATGACATACTACCCCCTCCCCAGGGAAGGAGAGCAGCCCTTGGGGCACTCTATCCTTCCCCATCCCTACTGACCCCTGATGACCTGTGCTCATTCACGAACCCGGGCCGCCAGTGTGGCGCGAGGTGTGGTGTCCAGTGCCTCAACCCTCAACGCCACCGGGCCGGCTCCATTTACATTTCTTAACAAGTGATTTGTACCTAGCCTCTTTCTCAGATGATGGACTATTTTTTAACTTTTTGTATGCCTTTTCTTTTAATTTTAATAATCTCTGGATTTTTCTAGACAACCATTTTGGTATCTTTCCCTGAGTGTCATATTTATCTTTCTGGGGAACATACTTATCAAAGCATATTTGCATTGTGTTTTTTACTTTTTCCCACATTATAGTTAAGGTTGTATTTTCTAATTCTGCTTTCCAATTCTTTTCGTTTAATACCTTTCTTATGGTTTTATAATCAGCTTTATCATAGTTCCTCACTTTAGTTTTCCCTCTTATTTTATATGACTTTTCTAATAATGAACAAAGCACCATGTTATGGTCGCTGGACCCCAATGGTTGTATGATAGCTACTACATCTTGTATTCCTCCCTCAACATTGCTAAGCAACAGATCCACAGTGTTTCTGCATCTTGGTTCTCCCTTCATGTATTGGTCAAGACCATTGGTTGTACAGATCTCAATGAATCTATTTTCTAAATGAGTGGTACCATTTATTTGAACCCAGTCAATACTTTGAAAGTTAAAATCTCCCATCAGGACACAGTTTTGAAAGGGGCTCATTTTTTCCAGTTGATTCATAAATTCCCCAATTTCTTCTTCAGTAAGGCTTAGGGCATTATAACATATGCCAAGGCTAATAATTTTATTTTTTGTATTAAACTTTACCCATACCTGTTCTGTTCCTATGCTAATATTATCCACAACAGGAGTTTCTTGTGCTTTAAGGTGGGCAGCAATATACACCCCTACCCCCCTCCATTTTTATTTATTCTATCCTTATGAAAGAAGTCATAACCTTGTATGTTATCAATCCAGTCCCATTGTTTAATCCAGGTTTCTGTTATGCCACATATATCTATTTCGTACATTAACAATAACAGTCCTCCAGTCTTCTGGCTCTGCAGCACCTCTGGTCCTCTTCTGGTCCGCCAATGAACAGGTGAAACCCTCCCTAAAAATTTTAATTGTGTAAAATAACAAACACTTCAAGATGTCTTGAACAGCTAACTAAAAAATGCACTTCCCCTTGCTCCTTCTTAGATTGGACTATCCAGGTCCAAATAATTCTGTAAAAGATTAATCTGGCAAAACTTTTCCCAACTAAACTTTTTTCTGTCTTTGGCTGTGGTAGCCCCCTAACTGTCTAACCTGTCACTTTAATCTTTTCTGGGTTTTTCTTTAGCCTGGCAGTAGCAGTTACCTGTGGTAGAGCCCACCCACAGCACTCCTGTGAGCTTGAAGAAGAGGACAGAAAAGCCCCCAACTACTACTCCTCCTCCAGCCCTTTAGCTACCCCTACTAGATGCCTGATTAGTGTATTGAGTCTCTAAGGCCCCTGGCAGCCAATCAGGAGTGAACTTGCACCCTCCCTAAAAGTGGGAACATCTCAATCTAGCTCCTCCTGACTGCTGTTCCTGCCCCCTTTTGAGCTCCTTGTTTTCCCTTCCTATATGGAACAAACTGTCAAGTTCTGTGGGGCAGATAGCACTGGTGATTCCCTGATTACCCCATCTCATACTTTTTCAGATAAAAAAAAACTTTTAGCTGTTGGAAGCAGCCGAATCGCAGACCCCCACTTCTTATCAATGTCTGGCTGACCCTGCCTCCTGCTGCTGCTGTCAAGACATCCCACTAATGTCAACGCCAGCCAGCAGGCTCTAACATGGCCTGCCTTGATTTTCCCTGGAGGACTGCTTGCCTCCCTCCCCCGGTAGACATTTTATTATTTTATTCTGCCCCTTTTAGCTTCTGCTATGAGCTGCTGTGCAGCCGACTATGGGCCCTCCTGACCCTTATGTGGAACTCTGATTCCTCCCCCCAATTCTTATTAACAGCCCCTTGGGGCTCACATCCAGCTGCAGTGCAGCTTAGTTCAATTCTCCCCTCCGGGACCATTTAGTTCTACCCGTCTCCAGCAGGCTGTCAACAATTAAAATTAAGTCCACTGGGCATTTGCCTGAAGTTGTGGTGCAGCTTAAAATGTGCAGCACCTGCTGCACTTGCTGCTACCATCCTCCTCGACCTGCTCCACAAGCCACTTGAACCTTTACCTTTGCTGCGCGAGCAGCTATACTTGCTGGCGGCTCCTGCCACCTCGCCACTCCTGGCTGAGAGCTTTATCCAGCCGCAGGTGCGGCTCTTTACATGGCGGCCTCTTGCTGCCACTCAAGCCCCTCAGGGCATGAACCAATTCTGCCACCGGAGCAGCAGTTCAGGAAGGTGGGGGAGGCACTTACACCATGGCCTCCTCCACCTCCCTCTGGGCTCCAGTCTCCCTCCCTCCCACCTGCATGGAGCAGGCCGCAGCCTGAGCTTCATACAGGCTGGGAGTAGCAAGTGCCCGCAGTCACTTTCACTTTCAGTGTGACAGTGCTATGTGGATGGCTGCAGTCGCAACCCTAGATTATTGTTCTCCTGCTACTACTCCCTGCCTGCCCAACACATATCAGGGCTCAGGGAGCCCCTACTAGACCCTAGAGAAGTGTTCTAATTTTATTTAAAAAAAAAATGGCCACAGCCACCAGGGAGCTAGCTCACTTGTCCACCAGAGCTACGAGATTCCATCAGCAGGCTTCCTAAGGCATTCCTAGCCCACAGGACCACCAATGCTATTTTTTTTTTTCACTTTCAGGGTCCACTATCCCCAAAGAGCCTCCACTAACCCACATAGGCTACAATTTTAAAATACTGCCCACTCGGCCACCAGTGGGTACAAAGGGGTTTTGGCTGGGTCCCCTCCCAAACCACACTTCCTTTTCTCTATTTCTAATATTTTACTCTTTTATTTTCTTCCATTATATTTCTGTTTTCCTACTTTAACTTTACTGAACCTTTAATTCTAAATCTCCTCTTCTCTTTACTTCTATGCTGTCCTATACCTCTTTGAATATCTCCTGGCTCTCTGTTTCTGCAGTGCTACTGTATTTTCTTCAAATTAACCTATTTTTCCTTTACTTTACAGGTCTGACAGGATGCGGACTCCTTTCCTCATCAGATAAGTATTATTCTATGCCTCACCTGTCATTTCCACCTTATTTACCGCCTGAGAGCTATAGATCCTTTGTGACCCCCTTTCCTATTTTTAATTTAATAGGTGCAGCAGACGTCATCCCTCCAAGACTCCTACCTCTTGCTCCCTGGTACTCAGGTACTAGACTCTCTACTTATACTTGTAAGCCTCCCCCCCCCCCGCCTCGGGGTACCTGGTGGAAGAATGGGGAAGGGGGCCACAGACCACAAGTGCCATCCTGAACATCTCCATGATGAAATATGCAGACATCTCTGATAGAAAAAACATAATAGATGGAGACGCCTTACCTTTTCAAAGTCTTCATGCTCACAGAATGCCTCCGAATCCCCCAGATGCCAGCTTCTTAGCCCCCCGCAGGAAAACTGGAGCGTCTGATCTCACCTTCTCACAGATCCAGGACTGAGACAGAATTAAACTAGAGACCCCTCCGATGGCTATGAAGAAATTGATTAGTCTTGGATAAACAGACAGAGTAAAAACAGTTAATTCATTTGAGATATTCATAGCAATCACCAAATGGACACCAGATTAGCCAAACCAAGAACATTTATTTCCTAGGGCACCATAATGATTGTAGGCCCAGGAGATAAACTTCTCAAACCTCCACTACAGCTCCATGGGGCTAACAAACCTGGATAAAGAGAGAGGGGACACTGGCAGCACTTAGTCATGAATTTTCATAAATCAACGAAACAGCAGATTACACAGCAATTTAGGATCTAGCTGCTAGAGACTGCACTTTCACAGAGACCCATTTATTTTCATTGCAGCTTCCCAAAATTCCTTTTCATTCCTTGTTTCCTCCACAGGGGAGTGATTTACTCCTCTAGTGCCACCAGGGAGAACAGTCACTGGGACGATGAGTGGCCTAGCCTCCGCAGCTGCTCTCAAAAGTATTAATTCTCTGCCTCATTCCCTTCTGTAGCCGTGTTCTGGTGCCCCAAGATTTAACCAACTTTCCACTTCGATTGTTGCCCACCAAAGCCGAACAGCTCAAACCAAACAACGCAGTGGCTCCCAAACCTTTTCTCTAGTTTCCTGAGAAAACCCAGCCATTAATGACCTAAAGATCCACCACAGACACGGGCACGGCAGATCATGCGGTCTGCCCCAGACACAGGCATGACAGGTCCCATCAAGACTCAAGCCAGGTCCCTCCCTTCCAGCCTTGCTACTTGGGCCAAAGTGCCACAAGGGTACAGAGCATGCTGGTGCTGCCACCAACCAATGGCCCCTGTTGCAGCCCTTCCACCACTTCAACAGCCCCACTGACCCAGTGCTCCATACCTTAAAGAATCCAGGGTCCCCAACTCCTATCGGCCTTGCAGATTTCCAATATCTCCAAACAGATCTCCTGCCTCTTCTGCCTCCTACTGGGGGAGGGATGGATTACCCCTGAAACCCCAAACGACCGCTACTGCTTGACTCACTCCTTCCCACAGAGTAAAAAAAAAAAGTGGACCAGCGCACTGCTGCTGCAGCCAACCTACATAAGACTGAGGGGAGCCCCCCTCCAGCAACTGCCCTGCTTCCAACTGCCAGGATGCTTCTCCCCACTCTTCCTGCCTACCTAACCTTATATACTCCCAAGATGGTGCTGCCCCCTAGAGGCAAGCACTGGGAGTTTCCCATGGTGCCAAAACTCCCTACCAGCCCCTGGAGGGGATTCGCAGGCCAGTGCCTCCACCCCATGCGGGGCCACTTCCCCACTTAAAAAACCCATTTCCTCCTGAAATGGGGCAGGAGCCCCAAAGTGGGGTTTACATACCTATATTGGATGGGTTGACTGTAACGGTGGACCCACGCCCATTACAGTGAGTTCTTACCAGTGATCTATACAGAGGCGCACACAACCTCTGTCTTTCTCCTGGTGACGCTCCTCCCTATCCACCCCAGCATCCCACTAGCACTCCCCACTGCCTTGTTGCACAGCCTGATCATCTTTAGCTCATCTGATATGATTACTCCCAAGTTTCTTTCTTGCTTGGTAGCAATCAATACCACTCCACCCATTTTGTACTCCGACCCTGGGTTTCTGTGCCCTAAGTGCATTATTTTGCACTTTTTTGCATTGAAACCCAGCTGCCATACCCTTGACCACTCCCCTAGTTTTCTCAGGTCTCAGCTCATCCTTTCCACACACAAACACACACACGCACACACAACAGAGTGTCCACCCTACTGCAGATTTTGGTGCCATCCGCAAAAAAGCAGACCTTCCCTTCCAGCTCTCTACAATGTCAGTTATAAAGACATTAAAGAGGACCAGCCCTGGCCAGCCCACTGGTACAGTGGTAGTGCTACCATTTGCAATGCCAGTGACTTGGGTTCAAGAACGAGCCCGGAGAACTGGAGGGCTGGCTGCAGAGGGGAAGCTTGAGCGTCCAATGGAGGGAAGGGGGAATGAAGGTCCAGTGCTGGCCTGGCCTCTGGTGGAAGCCAGAGGTACAGCAGCCTGGAGCCACACAGTAGGGGAGGAGCAGGCAAGACATCGGCGTGTGCCTAGACGTCATGGCACAGCCATGACTCCGGGGATGCCAGGGAAAAAAGATGGAACCTGGCAAGCACCACCACCAGAAAAGGAAGGCATCCCTCACCGACTGACCCACAAGGCCACAATGGGTACCTGAAACGAGCAAGGATGACTGGGGGAACCCTCTATCCCAACCCCACCGGGGGGCACAACGAAGGCTACATGGGGGGGAGTCCAACTGGTGGATCGCTGGGTCGGGTCAGTGGATGGTGGGAAAATAGCATGTTAAAAAAAAAAAAGAGGACCATTCCCGGCACTGATCCCTGATGCCCCCGGTCACTCTCCCTTCCTCAGAGCGAACTTTGTTTACCACCACACTCTGTTGCCTAGCCCCTAACCAATTTCCTATCCAGTTTTCCACCTTTAGAGCCACTCCTAAGCTACCCAGCTTGTTTCTTTCTTTATTTTTTTTAATTTGTTAATGGGTAAGAGCACTGGACTTTTTCAATCTCTACCCAGGCAAATTATGTGATACAAAAATGTACAACATATAGCAAAGAAATTCAATTACAGTTACAAGTACATAAATCAAACAAATACAATTTTAGTCGCTTTTTGAAAACTTAAAGAGAACAGTTTATATGTAAACATTCAGGTAAAATATTCCAAAATCAAGGAGCAGCTGTGGTAAAAGCATGTAAACCAGCTCTAGTGTTACATGATCCAACATTAAGAATGACCCCAGTTGATGATCGTAAACTAGACAACATATCCCTGATCAAGAGGGGATTAGAGAGGGGTGAAGGGATAGAGTGAAAAACATTTTTAAAAACTATGCAACCAAAAAAAATATTGTACACATTGTGTCGGGGGTAACCAGCCAAGTTGTGAATATAAATGACAAAGGTGGGCACGAGACGAAGCTAGTAAAACACAATTACAAATGTTATTGTAGATAACAGAAAGATATTGTAACTCCTTAGAACCCAATTTGAAAAAAAAGACTAGATATATAATCAAAATGAGGTAAAAGAGAACCAATGGCAATGGCTCTACATGATTCAAAAGAAAAAAAACCTTTTAACCTATAAAGATCTCCAGTTTTTTTATTAATGTTATGACAGACAAGCTCAGTATGGTCAGAAAAAGTGAGCATGGGGTCCAAAGTAAATCCCAGGTATTGAAACTAAAATACTTGCTCAGTTACGTTACCTTGATTGCCATAAAGCTCAAAAGCAGGACAGTTATTTAACATAAAACGTGACCCAAAAATCATCGATTTAGTTTTCTTTAGGTTAAGAATGAATGAATTCTTAGAAAACCAATTGTGAACAGAAAAAAATCTGTCTGAAGATCATTGGCCAACTTGGAGAATTCCCTAGCTGAAGAAAAAAGAACAAAATCAGCAGCATACGATAAAGACTGACAGTAATATCAGATGGAAGAGCGTTAACAAAGTAAACATAACTGGCCCTAAAATTGATCCCTGGGGTACACCCCTATCAATTTTACTAATACTAGACTTCGAATTAGAAATCCCAAACATATTGAGAACATATAGGATAGTGTATGGTGACCCATACACAACAAGGCTATTCTCACACAGAGTGGTTACTATGACATCAAGGACCTTGAGAGCGAAGCTCGAGAGGTCCCTTTGACATCATAGTAATCATTAGGTGCGAGAACAGCATTGTTGTGTATTTGGGTTACCATATACTATTCTATATAGTGTATGGTACCCATAAAAACACACACAGTTACTTTTCTTTGTTTCAGCAGTTAGTCTCTGCTGTTGCCGACTTGCACTTCTCGGTCATCCTCCCGTCCGGCCAGCTCGTACAGGCAACAATTCAATGGCCACTAGCCCTATCAACAGTGTAGATGGAGTTGGTTGCATTGTTATGTCCATACTAACGCAGAACGAAAAGTCATTCTGCATTAGTACAAACGTCACTATTGCAGCAGAACGACTTTTGACAGTGTATGGATCTCCATACACAAGCACGTCAGACCATATGCTGTAATCCATTAACTAGTCTTCAACCCAGTGAACAAAGTTAGATGAAAAACCCAAGGATTTTAATTTCAGGCAAAGTAATTTGTGATCAATAAGCCTGAAGGTCTTGGTCAGGTCCACGAAGGCGGCCCGGATGAGGAAACCATTATTTATACCACTCAGGACCGAGCTCACGAACCTGACCAAGGCTGTCCCAGTACCAAAACCCTTTCAAAAACTGCTGTAAACAAAGAATATTGTATTTTTCCAAATAGTTGTTCATTTGTCTGGCTACAAATTTTTCTAATAGTTTACTAATAGGATTCAGAATTGAAATTGAAGAAAAATCTTCAGTATAAACAACTTGGGCTTTTTTAAGGACGGGCACAATCCTGGCACATTTCCAAGCAGTAGGAAATTGCTGAGAAATCAATGATAAATTAAATATTGCACACAAAGGAGAGGCAATAAAAGGAGCATCTAAAATGACTGCCCAACCCAGCCCCACAATCAGAACCGTGATCAGGAATAGAGGAAAGTAATTTACAGAACTTACTAACAGGGGTGTAGCCAGGAATTTTAAACTTGTACTCAGAACTGATGCACTGTTGCCCCCCCCACATTATGGAAACATAAACCAAAATATGCGCTGCCACACCACACCAACAATAGCCCCCCCCCGTTGCTTGCCATGTCTGAATTCAAGTAATCAGTTTCTTCCTGTAATCCTCCTCCTTTGTTTTTCTGCCTGCCTAGTAAGTTGTTCTTGTTTGTGTATTTGACTGGTGGCATCAGTGCCCCATAGTGAACAACAAAGGCAAAAGGGCTTAGTGCAACACAGACACAATGTGACTCACAATGTCCTTGCTTTCCTCTTTTTTGTTGCCCCTGCCTGATATTTTTACTGTACTCTGCTGAGTATAGTGCGTATGCCTGCCGACACCCCTGCTTACTAATAGTGACATGCTCAAAGTAAAAAACAGGCCGATTATGGGAAACGTTTGCCTCACAGAAGGAAAAGGCATGATCAGGAAAGGTAAATGAGCTGTAATCCAAAAATTTTTAATTAAGGGAACTGGCTATTTCAAAAGGGTTGGTAATCTCGTTATCACTGACATTCAAGAATCTAATTTTACCTTTGTCATTAGAATTAATCAAAGAATTGACATTGTTCCAAAAACGATGAGAATCAGACCAATCAAATTCCAGCTTCTTTTTATAATATTCAATTTTGGCAGAGCTAATCATTAATTTAACTATTTCTAATTTGTCTATACTGGGACACCAAATTAGCTGAAGGAGAAGTCTTAAAAGCAGCCCAAGCCAAATTTCTTTGCTTTGTCATTTTCTTTGCATAATCAGAAATCCAATTATTAGGGGAACCTCTGAGTTTCCTTGTGTGCATAGGAAAAAAATTATCTTGAATAGCAAGAAGTTGATTAAGGAAAAAATACAAAGCCAAATCAGAAATAACATTTTTAAAGTTTTGTGACTGGCACAGCGAGGGGGAATTCTGGGTGGCTTAAAAGATAAGACACAATATGTGGCAAAATGATCACTAACTGAATCATCAAGCACTCCAGCAATTGAGACTTTATGATCCTGATTAGTAACAATCCAATCCAGTGAGGACCAGACGGAAGGCGTTCGATGCTGTACGACAGCGGCTGCGCATATTGGGCATCGTACACTCCTTTTTACTGCCAGCACATCTCAGAGTAGTATATAGGGGTAAGACTTGACAGTTTAGTAATCCCGAAGACGCTGGCAGATGGATTGAAAAAATTGAACAGGAGTTCACGGGGCATAGAGAAGGACCCAACCAGGTGGACTCATCTTCCAGAGTGGAGGATTGAGCCAGCATCTGCTACTTGAATACCGGAGCAGGTCTGGACTTAGAAGCAGCTCACTATGTTTTATTTTACACCAAGTTTCCTGAGAAATAAGGGAAGACAGGTGCTTCTGGAACTTTATTGGACCTTATGGGTGGACTTGGGACTGTTTGAAACATTTTTAGCTGTTGGCGCTCAAGAGGTTGTGAGCATGTGTGCAGCACCCCATACGTCGAATGGGAAGAACACCCCTCCCCCTCAGCTAGTGGTCAAACAGGGATTCACCATGTTTGCAGTTCATTTGCATCACCAGGTAAGAAAAAAGGTTTGTCTCCCCATACGACGCACAGGAGTAATGCCAAACCTCACCCAACAACTAACACACTGAAATCTAGCCAATGGAAAATCATGTACACAATGCCACAGCCTGGGAAAAAAGATCCCAGACCTGCAGGCAATAATGTCAGAGGCTAAACTGGACATAGTAGCAATTAGTGAGACGTGGTTTACCAGTAACCACACTTGGGAGACTTCAGTACCTGGCTATGTATTGTTCAGAAAGAGACCGAGGTAAAAGGGGAGGAGGCCCTGTATGTCAATGAAAATATCAAAGCTACAGAAATTCAGAATACACATAAGGAGCCAGAAGAACTATGGGTCACCCTGAAACAGGAAATGGGACAGCCATAAGAACTGGGGTTGTCTACAGGCCCCAGACCAGAGGGAGGACATAGACACATTACTGTTAGAAGATATACAAAACATGACAGCTAAAGGGGAGGTTCTGATAATGGGAGATTTCAACATGCCAGATACAGATTGGTCAATACCAGCAGGAACATCTGCCAGAACTAGACACATAGTGGATTCCCTGCAGGGGGAGGGCCTCAAACAACTGGTACAACAACCCACAAGAGACAGGGCTATCCTAGATCTAGTACTGACTAACAGGGAAGGGATCACAGGTCTCCAGGTAGAAGGTCACCTGGGGGCCAGTGACCATCACATGATATGATTCAATTTGGCTACTACATCTAAATCATCCCATTCCAAGGCAAAAATATGGGACTTCAGAGGAGCTGACTTTGATAAGATGGCCAACAGAGTTAAGCTAGCCCTGGCAAAAAGAAACACAGGTAAGGGGTACAGGCAAAGTGGGCAAGCATTAGGATGCAATACTTGAAGCAACATCCCATTGTGTTAGACAGAAAAGGAAGTGAAAGAAGAAGGAAACCACTTGGTTCTCAAATACAGTAGCAGAAAAGGTCAGAGCCAAAGGCTGGCCTTCAGGAAATATAAGGGAACACAGCGGATGAAGATAGGGAGGCATACCAAACTGCCCTAAGGGAAGCAGGTAAGGCAGTAAGGCAGGCAAAGTCCCAAACTGAGGAAACACTAGCACGTAACAGTAAAAGAAGGTGACAAGGCTTTCTATAGATACATTAGTGAAAGGAGAAAGTCCAGAGGGGTGCTAAGCTTAATGGAGAAAAGGGAGCATGTGAGGAGGAGGACCATGTAAAAGCATCTATCCTAAATAGATACTTTGCCCAGTATTTACTGAAGAGAAGGTAGGGCAGGGCCTACAGCTGAGCACCAGGGACACAGGAGGGAGGAGGTGAGCACTACTCCCTCACAAAAGAAAGGGTCCTACAAGAGCTTGCTAAGCTCAGGGTGGACAAGGCAATGGGACCTGATGGCATACATCCCAGGGTACTTAAGGAGCTAAAGGTGGAACTAGCAGAGCCATTAGCAGAACTGTTTAGTGAGTCTCTGAGCACAGGAGAGTCCCAGAAGACTGGAGAAGGGTTTATGTGATCCCGCCTCCACAAAAGTGGTAGCAGGGAGGAGGCAGGGAACTACAGACCAGTCAGTCTTACCTCAGTAGTGGGCAAGATTATGGAGGCACTCCTTAAGGAAAGGAATAGTGCAGCACCTGGAATCCATAGGGGCACAGGATCCAAGACAGCATGGGTTTACAAAGGAGCGCCCTGTCAAACTAATCTCATAGACTTCTTTGACTGGGTAACCAGAGTGGTGGACCAAGGGGGAGCAATTGATGTCACCTACCTTGACTTCAGCAAAGCTTTTGACACTGTTCCACATAGAAGATTGATAAATAAGCTGGGTAGGTTTGGGGTGGGTCAGAAGTTGGTCAACTGGGTGGCAAACTGGTTGACGGGCAGAAAACAGAGAGTGGTGGTAAATGGTATACAGTCAGAAGAGATGCAAGTCACAAGTGGGGTACCTCAGGGATCAGTCCTGGGGCCAGTCCTCTTCAACATCTTCATTAGTGACCTTGCAGATGGACTAGAGGGTAAGGCTTGTCTGTTTGCAGATGACACCAAGATCTGCAACAGAGTAGATGATCCAGATGGAGTGGGCAGAATGAGAAGAGATCTGGATAAACTAGCAAAATGGTCAAAGGAGTGGCAACTGGGATTTAATGCAAAGAAGTGCAAGATCATGCACATAGGGAAGAGAAACCCTGAAGCCACCTTTAGGCTGGGAGGGGAGTTGCTAGCAGTCACAAAGAAAGAAAGAGACTTGGGCATCATCATCACTGATGACCTGAAATCATCCAAGCAGACCTCTAAAACAGTAGGTAAGGCTAGGGGGGTGTTAGGGTGTATTAGTAGGGGTATCACAAGTTGTAAGAGGGAGGTAATAATCCCTCTTTACAAGACACTGGTTAGGCCCCATCTGGAGTACTGCATGCAGTATTGGAGGCCACACCTTCACAAGGACATTAACCAAATTGAGGCAGTCCAGAGAACGGCAACCAAAATGGTGCAGGGACTGTATCAGAAGACATATGAGGACAGATTAACAGAGCTCAATATGTGTACCCTTGAGCAAAGGAGGGAGAGAGGTGATATGATCGAGGCATTCAAACACCTTAAGGGCATTAACAAGGTGAAAGAGTCTAACATGTTTAAATATAAGAAAAATAGCAGGACAAGAGGACACAGCATGAGATTAGAGGGGGGCTGATTAAGGGGGAATGTGAAGAAATTCTTTTTCACAGAAAGGGTGGTGGATGCATGGAACGGCCTACCTCAAGAAGTGGTGGCTATGAATACAGTGTAGGGCTTCAAACAGGCATGGGATAGGCATAAGGGAGCAATACAAATGAGCATGAATAGATAGGCCACTGACAGAGCAAAGGCCAATGGCACATTTATAAGGTAGAAAAAGAAATGGGCAGACTGGATGGGCCTTGCGGTCCTTATCTGCCGTCAACTTCTATGTTTCTATGTTTCTATGAATGCCCACCATTTTGTAAGGCCCTAGTTGGATCATGTTCTTCTGAAGGTTTAAAGAAGCTGCAGTAGCCCAGCCCACCAGTAATAATAACTCTGGATTATTAAAAATTCACTGTTCCCAGTTGGAACATAGTTAAAACATGTGTTTCAAGGGATTTAAAAAAATCCCTTAAAACACATTTTTTCGAGAATGCCTTTGTGGGGACATAAATGGTTTTATAAGTATATGTTTTCATATTAATTATGAATTGCTTTTAGATATTGTATTGTGCTGTATTGTACAGGTGCTTTGAACACTGGAAAAGCACCTTTTATAAATAAAAATTTGCTTGCTTGCATGCTTGCTAACCTTATGTACTTGTATAACCAGATTATCTCCGATTGCTGTGTAAAGGATATGATAATGCTAACATTTGTTTATAACTGCACCTGAGGGATTTGAGTTTTTTAAAGGGGTCTGACTATCAGTATGTTTTTCTCCCTGGTTAGCACTAGGTCAAACAGCAGTTGTATAGCTTGTGGAGTTCAATGTGCATTCATTTCTCCCTAAAAGAAACACATTTTGCCTTTGATGAGGCTGGCAACTATTGAAGAATTGTTGGACTTGGTAATTGAACTTTGTAGGAACCCCCAGTTCCTACTGTAACCGAACACAGGGCAACTATAAATAATGTTCTCCATATTATTGTTATTAAGGCAGCTTTGCGGTTTATGGTGTACCTAATACCTGTATTCGATACATGACTGTATAATGTCTCATTACAAAGAAAATTAATAAAGGCCGGCCCGATAGCGTAGAGGGTTGAGGCGCTGGTGCTTTGCCTCAACCCATGCCGGCGACACGGGTTTGGGAATGGACTTGGGTGGCTGGGGGTCGGCATGGGAGGATAGGACTGCAGTCCGGAGGATTGCTCTCCATCCTGGGGTGGGTTTGGGGATGTCTCGCTTAGTAGTGGCCCCCAGTGAGATCAGCACTACATGAGTGGCGCAGGGGAAACTCTAGAAAAGTGGAACTACTGCTTGCTGGCCGCTGGATGATGGCTCTCTGTCCCTGACACCTCCGGTGCCTTCCCGGGGCCTCCTTCTCCTCAGCAGCATCCCTGGGCCCTAATAGTGTGTGCTAGGGGTTGTCCTCCCCCCCGGTGCCTTCCCCCTCAGAGGAGGGGGACCCACCCGGCGAAGGGATATACCGGGATATCCCAGGGACCAGCTGTAATTCGGAGAGAGAGGAGGCGCGGGTAAGGACAGTGGGGCTTGGAAGGGACTTGTGTGGAGCCCGAAGGAGTTGGGGTCACCGAGCACAACGGGGCAAAAAAAAAAAAAAAAGAAAATTAATAAATATAAAGTTATAAAAAAACCAATCCAGTCCGATAATGAGTGATTAAGGTTGCATGAATTTAACCTAGTAGGATCTGTGATTAATTGAATAAGTTGACAATTTTGTAGCAATAATTCATAATCTTTTTCGCTATGAGAAAGTCAATTTAAATTTATATCACCAATAGCAACAAAACCATAAAGTTTAATAAGAGGTTCAACAAAGGTCAAACATTTTCTAAGACCAGGCATGTCACATTGAGGGGGATTATACAAACACCCTATAACAATATTTTTTCGACCATCCAGAAGAAGACGTAACAAAAGCCAGTCAAAGAAAGTGTTACTATTAGAACTACTAGAGACCACATTACCTTGTAAATGTTCTTATTTTTTTTCTTTTTTCTTTCATTTCTTTCTGTCCTCAGTTGGGGGGGTTGTGCCTTTGGTTCCCCCCTTCCAGCCAGCCTTCATGGCCACTGCCCCGGTCATGGCCAGAGCTTTACCTCCCCGCTGCACCCCTTCCCAGACTGCATTGCAGCGGGTACTTACCCCACCACTGCAGAGACCTGGAGGGCCGGCCTAGGAGGGAGCTGACTTGGGCGCGACTGTGGTGGCATCATCGGGGCAGTCATCATGCTGCTGATAATTTTTTCTTATAGAAAGCCTCCCCCTCGGTGCTGGCATGCAATGGCATCAATGACGCTGCAATGCACGCTTCCGTACACTGCACGTTGGACACCGCCAACACCATCCCTTGCCATTGGCCCCAAAACTGCACAGCCCCCAGACGCCATGAGGCATCTCGGCAGTCATACCCTCCCCACCCTCCCTGGAGGAGGACAGCTGTCCCTGGGATGCTCAATCCTCCTCCTCCCAGTCGACCCCGACGATCCATGCCCATTCCCGAGCATGGGTCGCTGGCTTAGCGCGAGGTATGGCATCCAGTGCCTCAACCCTCCGCGCCACCAGGCCAGTTTGTAAATGTTCTTTAACATATACAACTACCCCACCACCCTTTTTTCCCTAAACGATCTTGTCTAATGAAACTATAACCAGGCTAAGTACACAAATCATCAGGTACAGAGGGCTTCAACCAGGATTCAGAAATGCCAGTAACATCTGGATGATAGTTTTTAGTAAGGGTTTCTAATCTGGGCATTTTAGGTAAAAGACTATGATCATTTAAATGAAGAATTTTCAAACCATGTTTTTTTTATACCAGAAATGGTTTGTACCAGGATTAGTTTCGATTTCACCAGCTAACAAAAGCAAACAAAAACTAAAAAAAAGAAAAAAAATAAATTTACTAAAAATCTGTTGACAATAAATAGCATAACAATGCAATAAAAGGAGTCCACATACCTGCACAACAAAATACTTGGTAACTATCAAACAATAAAACAACCTAGATTTTAAAGAATACAATTTAAAATGAAAATTGGACATAGTAAAATCAGATAATTCAGGGTGGTTGCAATCCGGTGCACCAGTTAAAACATAAGAGCATGATTCACGCAAAACAAATCCAACAAGTAAACTGAATACAAAACCTAAAATAACTTTAAAACTCACCATCCTTAAACAGGCTATATAGCTTAATCCTAAACAAATATGACAAGAAAAACACTAAAGCTCAACTCAAACCATCAGCTTCCCTGCGCTGGCCTGGTGGTGCTGAGGGTTGAGGTGCTAGATGCCACACCTTGCGCCACACTAGCGACCCATGTTCGAGAACGAGCGCGGGCCGTCAGGGGTTAGCAGGGGAGGAGAAGGATCGAGCATCCCAAGGACTGCTCTCCTTATTGGGGGAAAGGAAATTTCAGTGGTCGGCACATGCCTGGCCCCTAATGGAGGCTGGGAGCGGCTCACTGATGCTGCCGACGTGGGGTCAGAGGTGGAGCGGATACCTGATGGGACGCACATAGGAGTGTGTGCACCAACGGCGCCGGAATCACTGCACACTCTGCCTCTGAGGGGGCTGTACGCTGGAGGAGAAAAAGATTGCTCCAGCAGGATGATGGAGGGCACCTCGCAGGTCCTGCCCCTGAATAACCACGGTGCCGGCCACACTGGATCTGGTTTTCGGTGGGGTTTGGGGTGCCCTGTTGGCCCCACCAGAGGGGGGAGCCCTGGGGGTATTGGTCAGCGTCAGCTTGTGGACATCAGGGAAGGGGACTCCCTCCAGAGATAGGGCTGTGAGCAAGGCATATAAAGTGATAGCAAAAAAAAAAACACCAGCTCCCATTGACACTGACACCAACAGGGTAAGAGAGGTAAGACAAGAGAAATAACAAGCTAATCAAAACAAAAATTAAAACAAGTAAAAAATTAAAATAAGTAAAAAATTAAAAACAAGTAAAAAAGTAAAAAATTAAAAGAAGTCAAATTGTAAACAAATAGAATAATCGGTGTCAGGAGTCTGCCACCCACCCACCACCAATTCTAACAGGACCAAAACAACGCCTCAAAACAAATTTAAATGAGAACAGAATAAAACAGACACCAAAAATCAATTTAAACCCTAAACATACAAACAAACCAAAAGCAATATAACATAAATTTAGATATAAAATACTGAAACTAGTATCCAAACTCCACTCATGCCCTAAAATAAAATGGATGGCTCCTCTAATTTGAAAATGATTGCAGATAACAAAAGAACAATTAACCTATCCTACAAAATAACAAACAAGATTTTTCAGCCTCCAACCTCCCAGCTTCCTGACTGACTCCAACAGACTGCTGCATACTCTACCGGAGTACTCAGCCAGTAGGACGTAGCTGCCACCACTTCAAGATGCCACCATAGCTTAGGGCAATGTATTAAATAGCTCACCGGTCATTTGACACAACCTGTCCCCTGAGAACCCATGCTGCCTCGACCCTGGGTCTTGTAACTCACTGGATTGCAGATATTCCACAGTGATTTCATTAACTTTCCTATCACCCATGTCAGGCTGACTGGTCAATAATTGCCAGCCTCCTCCCTGCCAGGGCCATTGCCAGGATTTTTGAAAGGGGAGTTCTTTTTTTGGCAGTCTTTGACTTTTCCATAAAAGCCGGGGATCTGGGGGCCATTAGGCCCCCAGATGCCCAGGGGTACTATATGCTCTGTGGTGCATTTTGTGGCTTATTTTGAACCTACATAACTCACATCTGAGCTCCCCTCCACCCCTTACTCTAAGAAGAATTATGATTATCTGACTGGCTGTACAGGGTGAATACATGATGTATTTAGTACCTGATGCAAGCAAGATGCTTATAATGTACTGCATCTGAGGCACAGAGTCTGTAGCTGTAGTTGGCTAGGTATTTTACTACCTTATGTAGTACAATACGCAGCCAACCAGAGCTGCTCCTTGCTGCTGTGCCTGCTGTCTCTAAGACAGGGGTCTGGGGGCCGCTAGGTCTCCAGATGCCCTGGGGTACTAGATGCTCTATGGTACATTGTGTGGCTTATTATGAACCTTAACAGGGAGTGGGGAGAAAGTAACTTTGACAGTGGTGTGACATCCCAATGCAAAGTCATCTCCAACCCACCCCCAACCTCCAACTGGTAAACCGAGCACCCCACTTGGAAAAAAGAATGTGACAGAAATCTTTGTTCAGTACTGGGCATCACACTTGTTGCAACCTGTTCCCAACAATATGGTAGGCATGTAAGTCAGTGAGGGAAAAGGTATCTTGACCATGGAGTTGCATTCCGGTGCAAAATTACCTTCTATGCCCACCCCCAATGTCCACCAACACCCCCCCCACCATTCTCACATATTGGGCACCTGACTTAGTACTAATGAAAAAAAATTCTGGTTCAGTAGTGAGCACCCCCACTTGTTGCCCCCCCCAACAAAAATCTGGTGGGTATATTACAGAGTTCATAACATGTGTGCTCACCAGATGCTAAAAATGCAGTGTGGGGTGGGTGGAGGTGTTAGCATTTCAGTATAATGCCACATCACTGAAAAGTTACTGTACTCTCTACTGCTCACACTCAGTCTCAATGCCTATCCCCATTTCTTTAGTCAACACATGCCACACAGCATTCCTAGCCCAAAACAACCGCAAAGATTATACACAATCTTTGTATCTCGTAAATGGAAATGGCACTAAAGAGCCACACCCCCATGTGTGGGGCTGGTCCCAGTTTGCAGTTCTGCAATTTGATATCTGGGTGTGAGGCTCTTATTGCTGGCTGTTCCCTATTTAAGCAGCTAATATAGTGCTGTGGATCAACACATTAAATATGAGAGCTACAACACACTTTCTAGTACTGCATTAACCATCGTCTAATAAAATGTCTGCATCTCCACACACAGTACCTTTTGTTGCAAAAATGATCTACATGCAAAACTACTGTGTTTAATTTTATTTCATTCTTTGGTAACCAGGTAAGGCCCAGTAGGCACAGGTGCCTGTTTTCAGGGGTGACCCAAGAGCACTGAGGAGGTTAAGTGACTTGTTCAGTCACACAAGTATGCATGTGGAGGTCATATGAGCTTGGAACATCTAGCAGAACAACCTGGGTTTGATTCCCACAACCTCTGCCTGCATACTTGTAAGTCACTTAACCTTCCCAGTGCTCCCGGGTCGCCCCTGAAAACAGGCACCTGAGCCTAGTGGGCCTTACTTGGTTACCAAAGAATAAAATAAAATTAAATGCAGTAGTTTTGTATGTAGATAATTTCTGCAACAAAAGGTTCTGTGTGTGGAGATGGAGACATTCTTTTTTTTTAGATGATGGCTAATGCAGTACTAGGAAGTGTGTTCTAGCACTCATGTTTAACATTACTCTAACCTCTAGGCTATACTGACAGCCCCAACTGTCACACGCTTTACTTACTACCAGATATCAGTATGCTGAGTCCTCAATTGTCATTTGCCCACTGTATCTACGAAGACATTTAGGTCTTATTATGTGCTACAAGCCTAAACGTGCTCTACTCTATGCTTTGTTTAGTTGTTTGGTCTGGAGACCATCAGCAGTGCACCCCCTGCCCCAAACACAGCTCCTCGCCCCATCACCCTCTGAATGCAGCTCTAATAGGCCCTTGCCAGGAGACACAATCAGGAAGGCAGGGAGAGGCTTCAGTTCAGTGCAGTCAGTCACACTTCAGTAATGCAGAAGGGCACAGTGTGCTGCATTTGTTAATTACTAGCATGCTTAAACAGATTTACCTCCAAAGTTATTTTTTTGCATACAGCTGCTGTTTTCCTACAGCACACACTAAGGTCCTATTTAACCTACCTACATCAGAACCGTGCTAATATACCTGCCAGCCAGCACCGTGCTGGATATACAGTATATATCCAGCCTGGAATACAGTGTTTTAATGTTTACATGTTCCTAAACAACTTCTGGGGAAAAGCAATTCAGTTTGCAATAATAATGCTGACAACTGTGGTTCTCGCCAAACAGAAAGCATGGCGATCAGCTAGGGAGTTACAGAGCTATGCTTTGTTTAAATATTGGTTTCACAGGCGCTCATGCAAACAGGAATGAAAAGTCATTTTATACGATGCTACAGCAATAAAGCATTTTATACAATGCAAACAGCAGCAAGACAAAAGGTTGACTGCTGGGAAAAGGCAAATGGTTTGACACTGCTTTAACTTATTTCCGAAACCTTTTGAATGAGGCATGGTTGCACCAACAACTGAGAACAGAGGCAACACCATCCCTCTCCTTCTGCTAGTGATTTCCCTCCCTATGCACCCCAGGACGTCGCTGGCCCTCACTACTGCCTCGTCACACTGCCCCACCCCCTTGAGGTCATCAGATATGATAACCCCAAGGTCTCTTTCCTGCTTTGCGACCATCAATGCCCTCCACACACAATTTTATATACTGCCTCGGGTTTGTGAACTCCTTGGTGTATGATTTTGCACTTTTCTGCATTGAAATCCAGCTGCCGTACCCTCGACCACTCCTCAAGTTCTCTCAGGTCTCTCTCCACCTTCTCCAGAGTATCCACACTACTGCAGATTTTGGTGTCGCCTGCAAAGAGGCACACCCTCCCTTCTAGCTCTTCTGCAACATCACCTATAAAGACACTGAAGAGAACTGTCCCAGCACTGAGCCCTGAGGTACCCTGCTGGTCACCCTCCCCTCGTTATTTTATAATGAACTGCAAAAATAGGTCTCCCAAAAGTTCTAACATCCAAAATGTGTGATCTAGCCAGCCCATCGGCAATGCTACCATTTGTGACACCAACTACCCAGGCTTGGGACTGAGCCAGGGCCACTGGAAGCCCAGCCGGGTAGAGGAGGATTAAGTATCACAGCAGACACTCTTCTCTTCTGGGGATGGAGGGCTGCACATCTCGCTACTTTACTGCCACCAAGGTGACCACAGGTGGTGGTGCTGGGAAATGCACTCATAGCTTGGGGAGAGAAGTGTGTGTGTAAGAGTGTGTGTGTGTGTGTGTGTGTGTGCGCGACATTGATATATCTGGCTTGCTCTTGCCAAC
Source organism: Neoceratodus forsteri (assembly GCA_016271365.2). Lineage (NCBI taxonomy): Eukaryota > Metazoa > Chordata > Ceratodontiformes > Ceratodontidae > Neoceratodus > Neoceratodus forsteri. The sequence continues at coordinate 47,194,951 of CM028136.1, read as the reverse complement.
ACCTTATGATGCAGCACGCTCTTGGAAGAAGGGCTCTAATGGGAAAAAATGGTGTTAGCCAGGTAGATGAAACCCTGCCTGCTCCTCACATCCACATAGGGGCTTCCTCGGCACTTGGGGGCATTTCTGGGCTTCCACTCCACCACAGGAACCTGGATAAACTGGTTGGTACCACTGAGCTAACAACTGACCTCGGGGGGGGCACACCAAGGGGGCATGCAGTGGGGTGATGGGAGATCAGTACAGGAGCCTTGAGGACACTGGCAGAGGTGGAGAAAGGTCCTAGCCAGGCTCTGGGGTCAAAACAGAGTTCACAAAATGTGGTATCATGACAGAATACTGGAAAACTTGGAATAAAGTTATCATTTTGACATCCACAAACTTGTAGCAACTTCCAGATCTGGAGTCAATCAATATTTTAACTTCCAAATGACTGACTACATGGAAAATACGCATTTAGCGGCTGATCCCCTAGGAGCTGAGAGTGATACAAACAGCAAATCAAGTTCACAATGTCCCTGACACCCCAAGTAAGTCAGTCCTAAAGTACTATTGCCCACAATTATGCTGACTTGCCTTCCGATGATAACAGTGGCATCGTGTTTGTGTCTGGTTAGACAAAAGAACTTTATTCTTCCATGTCAACAGTTAGCTACTAGTGCCCTTATTCGGCTGATTATTAAGGGAGGCTTTGCACAGCACAGACTGTTTTCAGACTTTTAACACATTTCAACGCTACGAAAAAGCACAACAGTTGCAACCCTCGGCTGAAATCAGCCCACCCCCTTGCTTCAGGTGCCTCTCTCCCAGCAACAGGCCTACCAGTAGCTGTGAAGCAGTGGGTCAGAAAGGGTCCCCAGGGGACCAGCTCTGGAGGCAGGAAGAGGCTTCAATTCATCGGCAACGGTGGCCAGCAGAGAGGGACTGTCTTTTTTTTAGCTATAACTGTAAGAATTACCTGCATCCTTTGTTTTTTTTTACATGTTTCCTCTAGATTTACATCGCAGCCACAACGCTCCATCCCGCTAGATCTGGAAGTGTGAATTCTAGGCAGCGCCATTCATGATGCACTATGGCGTGCTCACATCCTGATTGGCCAGCTGATGATGGCGGGGGCCGTAGAGGGAACGCTGCGCGAAAGACTCAGGGAGCAGCTCAGGTGTTACGGAGCTGACTGGGTGATTGGTTGGGGGGTGCATCTCACCCCAGTCTCATGAGGCATCTAAGCTCCACATCTTTGGCACTAAGGGAGCAGAGATTGGCGGGGGCTGTGCGCTGGCCGGCTCAGTATTCTTAAAGCAACAAAGTTCTCCTGTACATTTTTAAAGGAACAGCACACAAAATGGGTGTGACACTTGTACAGCCGGTTCTGATTAATCTATGCTTTTTGTAATATAAAAGTGTGCTATTGAGTGTCTCTCATGAGACATGCTGAAACAGCCTGTGGAATGCCCCCCCCACCCAGGTTTTAGATACAAGGTGTTACCTGGAAGGCCAGGAGATAATTACAGGCTAGAAGAGGCCTAAATTAAGCATCTCCTGTTTATCTAGCTTAATTGTAGCTTGCCCACTGACAGGATAGAAAATATCCATTTTATGACGTTTAGAGGAGGAAAACCAGGTTATGTCACACTGATGCGAAGTCATAAATGTTCCTCTGATGTCTGTAAAAGCAGGATGTTGCTCATGGATGAAAGAAGGACTTAGAAAATAACCTTATTTAATTTACCTCCTGAGTGATGACATCCTGATTCTATAATTTTTAGTAAACAGAGGAGGATTTGGGTGACATCAAGGAGAAGGCAGGCTCAAGACAGTATTTTAATTGTGCTGTGAGTGACCTGTAAAGACACACATGTTTGGACTCTCTTGACAACAACATCTGTCTATCAGCACTATTAGAAGAGGTACATTAGATATATAAGTCTAATTGTCTGGTGGTAGGAATTTTGCACTTTTTTTAACCCTTGTTCTTTTAAATGATTGCATGTTTTTGTGATATATGGTTCTGTATTTACATTTTACATTTTTTATCTATTTTTAAGTAAACCTCTACTTTAGAGACTACTTGGTGTGCCTTTTAAATTCTTTTTCTTGACAAGTGAAGCATACATGGTTAAAGTTGACACTGTACAAAGCTTACTGGTTTTACCAAACTGGGAAAAGGTAAGAGTTTATTCAGAGGTCTTTAATAGAGTTTTTAAGGGTTCATTTTGTACACCTGGTTAGGTGCCCATAGGCAAAAGATATCTGGCCCCCTTGAACAGCAGAATTATCTCAGCCTGTACATTGGGTATGCTAGCAATAGGTTCACAGTTTGAATCCCTCCAGAACTTGAGACCAAGGTTTGATTCAAATCCGAAAAACAGACAGGAGGCTTACCCTGTTCTGTTAACTTTTCACAAGACTGCGCTCGGAAGGTGGCACTGTGGGAGCAGAGGGCCTGACCTGCTGAGTGGGTTTGTGACAGATTGGTTGGCAGCGGTGCGATAATTTTGGTATTACAAGCTTTTATTGTTCAGTGTGTCAGCTTGAGACAGTCAGCTCACTTGCCAAGAAAGAAAGAAAAAGGCAGTGATTTATTTTTAAAAAAAGGAGACAGAACTATATCACTTGGCGTACAGTCAAGTTCCTACCCGTTTTACTTTTTTTTTTCTAAAGTGCAAGTCAGAGTAGCCGCAGTTGGGGAAGAAGATGGCTTCCAACTATAGCAGGCACACTGTAGACTACTTAAAGCAGTTGTGTAGGGACAGAAGAGTCCCGTTCGAGGTGATAGCCACCAAACAGAACCTCGTGGATGCCCTGATGGTAGCAGATACCCAGAGCATCAAGTCACAGACAGTGACTGAAAAGGACCGAACCTTGAGTGTGGCAGGGCTAGCGGCTAGAGAAGTGTCCAGATCTGATGAGGAGGGCAACAGGGCCACTGTCTGCGAAGGGTCACAGCAGCAGGGGAAGGTCACCAATATCCTGGATCCAGGAGTACACAGGCTACAAATTGAGTTGTGCAGAATGGAGCTGGAGTTCCAGAGAGAGAGGGACCATGAACAGCGAGAGGCGGACCGTGAGGAAGAGCGAAAATACCGAGAAGCAGAGCAAGAACACCAAGAGGCAGACCGTGAGGAGCATGAGCACCAGAGGCAACACGAACTGGAGAAGCTACGACTCCAACCAGCGGCACCAGAGCAGGTAAGTGGCTTGGGTTTAACTGGCACTACAGAACTGGGTTACAAATTGAATTCCAAATTGATAGCTGACTTTAAAGAGGGGGAGTATATGGATGCCTTTTTAAATTATTTTGAAAATATTTGTATTCAGACTAAAATTCCTAGGGAGTCCTGGAGCTTCCAGCTATCACCGTTACTTACTGGGAAAGCTTGGGATGCATTGGGTCAAATGGACAATGAGGACAGTGATGATTACAGCAAACTTAAAGCTGCACTGTTAAAGAAATTTGAATTAACTGCTGAAGCATACAGAGCTAAATTCCATAAGCTCAGGAGAAGCCCTGACATGAGCTACGAGGAGCTAGCCACGAAACAATGTCAGTTTTTAAAACGTTGGTGGGAAGGAATTGAAGCAAACTCTATTGATAAAATTGAAAATGTGATTTTGTTAGAACAGTTTTTCTGGGCATGCCCAGCAGAGCTAAAAACCTGGCTGGAGGACCAAGATCCCAAAACAGTGCAAGAGGCTGCTGAACTCTCGGACTGCTATGCCAAGAGCAGACCTGCTCTGAGAGCGAATGGGGCAGGCGTTGCAGCGCAGAAAGGGAAAAGCACACCTTCAGGGCAGCTAAAACCCTCACTGCCTCCAACGAAACCAGTTAGCCCCAAGTTTCAGAGAAAAGATTTCTCTGAGAAAAGAAATGAATGTTGGCTGTATAAAGAAACTGTGCATATTGCCAGACAGTGTCCCAAAAAGGCGAGCAATACACAACAGGGGGCTAGGAAGGAAGTGGGTTGTTTGTGTGTCCCTGGAAGCATGCCTGTGAACATGAGGTAACACATGCTCCCAGTCATGGTGAATGGTGTACAGACTCAAGGGTTAAGGGACACAGGGGCATCCCTGACATTGGTAAAAGGGGATCTAGTAGAGCCGGGTCAGCTTATACCTAATAAATACGTCACTGTACAGGACTTTACTGGTGAAGAGAAAACATTGCCCCTCGCTAGTGTTCTCCTAGACTGGGGTGAAACAGGGGGAACTGTGCAACAAGTGGCTGTAGCCCAAACCTTAGCAGTGGATGTGATCCTGGGCAACAATCTCAAACAGGAGATGGTGTGTGCAGCTACCCGTAGCCAAGTGGCAAGGGAAAATTGTAGTTCCCTTAACCCCACAGAAGCCATTGTGGAAACCACTGAGAGGCTGGTTCCCCAGCCTGTGTCTCTGGATGGGAGATGAAAGAAAAGGGGATAGAAATTTCCCCAGTAGCAGTTAACCACACAGCTATGGAGGGTTACTCCAAAGAGGGAGGGGTGACTCATTGTCAGAGTGTTGGGATTGACAGTGATCCTGAGTGCCCTGACGCTAGTGCTAGGGACCCTAGTTTAGTGACTGAAGAGGACCTGTCCCATGCCTTGGGAATGTGTGAGGGGTTTGCAGGTGCTCAGAGAAGTGACCCTAGTCTAGAGAAGCTGAGGGCTTGGGCAGACTCTGACGGGGCACAGGGAGATGACGGTAGACATAAGGTTTATTGGGAAAATGAACTGATGTATACTCAGACTGCGCAGACAGAGGGAGGGGTGCTAGGCAGGCAGCTTGTCGTTCCCCAGGGGTATCGTGAGCAGTTGCTCAAGATTGCATATGCTATTCCCTTGTTTGGTCATCTGGGAATCGTGCACACTACACAGCGTTTGGCCTAGAACTTTTATTGGCCTAACTTCACCCAGCAGGTGAAGGAGTATTGCAGGTCTTGTCACCGGTGCCAAGAAATAGGAAAGGCAGGCAAGAAAACCCAAGCCACCCTGATTCCACTACCCATAGTGGAGGAGCCATGCCAGAGGGAGGGAATGGATATTGTGGGGCCTTCAAATACCCCCAGCTCCTCAGGGAAGAGATTCATCCTGACTGTGGTGGATTATGCCACCTGGTACCCAGAGGCAGTCGTCCTATCCTCACTGAGGACAGACAAAGTGGCAGATGCCTTACTTGGGATTTTCTCCCATGTTGGGTTTCCACAGGAGATTATCACCGATCAAGGGGGTTGCTTCATGTCGGACCTGATGAAATGTTTATGGGAGAAGTGTAGAGTAGTGCAGAGATGCACAACACTGTATCACCCACAAGCCAATGGGCTTGTGGAAAGATTCAATGGTACCCTGAAGTCAGTGCTCCAGGTGTTTGCTGAACAGCATGGGAAGGACTGGGAGAAATACCTTCCCCACCTGTTGTTTGCATACTGGGAGGTGCCCCAAGAGTCAACAGGATTTTCCCCTTTTGAACTCTTATATGGACGCCGGTTACGTAGGCCCCTAGACCTGATCTGGAAGGACTGGGAAGGCAAGCACGCCACCCAGGGGACTCCCATAGTGGATTACATCCTTAAATTTAGGGAAAGGCTGAAGGAGCTTATGGGGACAGCCCAGAGCAACCTGGCAGCTGCCCAACAGAAACAAAAAGTGTGGTACGATTGCAGAGCCAGAGCTCGCTCGTACATGGTGGGTCAGAAAGTCATGGTCCTTATTCCGATCCGGAAAGACAAGCTGCAGGCTGAGTGGGCAGGACCGTACAAAGTGGTTAGTAAGGTAAATGACGTGAATTATATTATAGAGTTACCGGACAGAAGACAGACAGAAAGGATGTACCATGTCAACATGATGCAGCCATATGCAAATAGGGCTGACATGGTGTTTGCAGTGTGTAGTCCTGGGGAAGGGACAGATGAAGGAGACCCCTTTCTGGACTTGTTGGAAGAAAGTAAGTGGGAGTCCTCTGTGGAGGCAGTTAAATTGTCTCCCCAGCTGACCCTGAACAAGATCCTGGAAGTAAGGGAGGTTTTAGCAGACTTTGCCCCATTGTTTATCGCCAAGCCTGGACTAACCCCCTTAGTGACTCATGATGTGGAGACAGGGACACAGACGCCCATATGGAAAATAGCATATCGGGTGTCAGAGGCTGTCCAAAAGGACAGTAGGAGGGAAGTGGAGGAGATGCTGGATTTAGGGGTAATCCAGAGATCCCACAGCCCCTGGGCCTCACCCGTAGTCCTTGTGCCCAAGCCAGATGGCTCTACTCATTTCTGTATGGACTATCATGGACTGAATGCAGTCACGAAGTCAGATGCCCACCTGATGCCCCGGACGGATGAACTCCTGGACAAGTTGGGAGGGGCGACCTACCTTACGACTATTGACCTGACAAAGGGGTATTGGCAGGTAGAGTTGACGGACAGAGCTAGGGAGAGGTCGGCCTTCATCACTCCAATAGGCTTATTTGAATTCAAAGTAATGCCTTTCAGAATGAAGAACACCCCGGCCACTTTCCAAAGGTTGGTGAACCAGGTGTTAAGTGGTGCTGAGGAGTTCGCCATGGCGTACCTGGATGATATTGCCATCTTTAGCACCAGCTGGGAGGAACACCTATCCCACCTTAGGGAAGTGCTGGGCAGGATACAGAGGGCCGGGCTCACTGTCATAGCCGGGAAGTGCCAGGTGGCCATGGAAGAAGTGGCGTACCTCGGGCATGTGGTAGGCTGAGGACAGCTCTGTCCTAACCAAATAAAAATAGAGGTAATCCAGGCATGGCCCAGACCAGAAATGCAGAAGCAGGTCAGGAGTTTTCTTGGAACAGCAGGGTACTATAGAAAATTTGTACCCAATTATAGTACCCTGGCTGCTCCACTATCTGACCTGGTAAAGAAAAGGATGCCAAAGAAAATTACCTGGGGACCAGCCTGTGAAGAAGCCTTTACCAGACTGAAGGAGGCACTGTGCAGTGCTCCTGTTTTGACAAGTCCTGACTATAGCAGACCCTTTATAGTTCAGACTGACACCTCAGACGTGGGTATTGGAGCACTACTGAGTCAGACATCCAGCAAAGGGAAAGATCACCCTGTAGCCTATCTGAGTAAAAAGTTACTTCCCAGGGAGCAGGCATACTCCACTGTGGAAAAGGAGTGTCTTGCCATAGTGTGTGCCCTAAAGAAGTTAGAACCATGCTTGTATGGGCAGCATTTTGTGGTACAGACTGACCACAACCCCCTTGTTTGGCTGACGCAGATGGGAAAAAACAATGATAGATTGCTAAGATGGAGTCTTGCTTTACAAGGGTATGACATGACAATTCTACATAGGGCTGGAGCAAAAAATCAGAACTCAGATGGGTTGTCTCGCATCTATGAGGAGTGAACTGATTTGGGAAGCTTATCCCATGCAGGGGATAGAGCTCCCAAATTCAGTCTAGGTAGGGAAGATTGTGATGCTTGTACAGCTGGTTCTGATTAATCTATGCTTTTTGTAATATCAAAATGTGTTATTGAGTGTCTCTCATGAGACATGCTGAAATAGCCTGTGGAATGACACCCCCCCTCCCAGGTTTTAGATACAAGATGTTACCTGGAAGGCCAGGAGATAATTACAGGCTAGAAGAGGTCTAAATTAAGCATCTCCTGTTTAACTAGCTTAATTGTAGCTTGCCCGCTGACAGGATAGAAAACATCCATTTTATGATGTTTAGAGGAGGAAAACCAGGTTATGTCACACTGGTGCAAAGTCATAAATGTTTCTCTGATGTCTGTAAAAGCAGGATGTTTCTCATGGATGAAGGAAGGACTTAGAAATTAACCTTATTTAATTTACCTTCTGAGTGATGACGTCCTGACTGTATAATTTTTAATAAACAGAGGAGGAGCTGGGTGACATCATGGAGAAGGCAGGCTCAAGACAGTGTTTTAATTATGCTATGAGTGACCTGTAAAGACACACGTTTGAACTCTCTTGACAACAACATCTGCCTATCAGCACTATTAGAAGAGATACATTAGATATACAAGTCTAATTGTCTGGTTGTAGGAATTTTGCACTTTTTTTAACCCTTGTTCTTTTAAATGATTGTATGTTTTTGTGATATATGGTTCTGTATTTACATTTTACATTTTTTTATCTATTTTTAAGTAAACCTCTACTTTAGAGACTACTTGGTGTGCCTTTGAAATTCTTTTTCTTGACAAGTGAAGCATACATGGTTAAAGTTGACACTGTACAAAGTTTACTGGTTTTACCAAACTGGGAAAAGGTAAGGGTTTATTCAGAGGTCTTTAATAGAGTTTTTAAGGGTTCATTTTGTACACCTGGTTAGGTGCCCGTAGGTGAATATCTGCCCTCCCCCCCAAAGAGTAGAATTATCTGAGCGTGTACATTGAGTATGCTAGCAAGAGGTTCACAGTTTGAATCCTTCCAGAACTTGAGATCAAAGTTTGATTCGAACTCACAAAACAGACAGGAGGGTTACCCTGTTCTGTTAACTGTTCACGAGACTGTGCTCGGAGGTTGGCACTGTGGGAGCAGAGGGTCTGACCTGCTGAGTGGGTTTGTGACAATGTGTACAAATATTACACTTTTAAAAAGGCGGTTCCAAACCAGGGGGTTCGTGCGACCCTCACAAACCCCAGCTGGCAACAGATCTGCCTGCTACCACTTTTGTGTAGTGGGACTACATCCGCCCTCCTCCACTCTGTACTCCTCTGGAACCACTCCTGTTTCTAATGAGCTGTTAAAAAGGACTCTCTGAGGTGAAGCAATTATCTCCCAGAGCTCCTTCAGTACCTTTGGATACACCCCATCTGACCCCATTGCTTTGTCCACCTTCAGATTAGCAAGTCCTTTCTCAGGACTCTGTCCTCCAAAAAAGGACTAGAGTCCTCCTCCCTCCCTCCCAAGCTTCTGTTACTTTTTTATGGCCTTTTCCCCTTTTCCTTATTCTGTGAACACACTAAATAAAAGTATTTGTTCAAGAAGTCTGCCTTTTCCTGGTCCTCCTGTGCACAGTCCTCCCCTTCCCTTTATAATTCCACCCTGGGCTTCCTCTTTTCACTTACATATCTAAAAAATTTCATCCCATTTTGTTGCCTCCTGGGCTATTCTCTCTTCAGTTTGCACCTTTGCTTTCCTTACTGCTTTCCCTGCTTCTCTCCGTTTCCCCTGATACACCTACATAGCTTCCTCCCTCTGGGTTTCCTTATTTCTTCTGAATGCTACCCTTTTAGTCTTCCTTCCAGAACCATAGCAGTCTCTTTTTTCCTCTTGCTTCTGCTCACTTGTTTGGCGTAGAGGTTTAAAAAGTGAAACAAAATGGTTATATTAAATGCACACTGAAAATAGAGTTAAAAATCTACCTTTCGACCTTAGGTCTTCTTCAGGAAATATCTAAAAGAGAAAAAAGCAAAGTTAGTGGTAGAGGTTTGTTGCCTTTGCTGTGCTCCCTTTTAGCTTTGCTCACTGTTCCTCCACACCACCCAGGACATCACCCCGGCTAATCATCCCTGAGGCATTCATCCATCTTTATAAAATCTGCCCTCCTGAAGTTCAGGATTCTCGCCCTTGTGTGGATCAATTCTGCAGCCATCCTTATATTGAACTACACCGCACAGTGATCACTGGTTCCCAGGTGGCTTCCCACCTTGATGTCTGCAATGCTATCCCTGTTAGTGAGTATCATGTCCAGTATTGCCCATTCAAGAATAGTTCACTGACTAGTTGCCTGAGGAACACCCCCTGCAGAAAGTCCAGGACATCCCTGCTTCTAGTTGAAGCTGTTGCTGGGAGGCTCCAATCTACATCCAGCAGATTGAAGTCCCCCACCAGCAGCAGCTCCCCCTCTTCTGCCATCTTGCTAATGGCTTCCACCCATACCTTATCTAATTCATCCCCCTGTGCTGGAGGTCTGTAGATCACACCAGTGCAAATGGTGGCTCCATTCCCCATCTCAAAGGTGACCTACAGTAACTCTGCCTCCCCTTGTATTCCCTGTATCTCCATTACTTTTATGCTTTCCCTCACATGACGCAGCACACTCACTTCTTTCCTTCACACCTAGTCCTTCCTGAACAGAGTTCAGCCTGGTATGGTCATGTCCCAGTCATGGTTTTCAGTGCATTGGTAATGACCACAATACCCAGGCTGGCTTCTGCAATGATGGCTTCCTGGTCCGCAATCTTATTTCTTAGACTTCTAGCATTTGCACACATGGCCTTCCAGATTTTGTTTCCACTCTTCTTGTTGCCCCCCCTTTTTTCCTTTTTGCTCTCCCTCCTTCACCCTCTCTTTTTTAATGCTCCTGTTCCCTTCCCCCTCTGTCTGTACCACTCTACTTCCTTTACTAAATGTGCACCCTGGGGGATGCCTCTCCCCTAGTGATCTCCTTACTCTCTACTTCAGCCTGTGTAGACGGGGCAGTTTCTGCCTCCCCAATTCATTCACTACACTAACTCTCTCTTCCTAGCTATACCCTATCTTAGGTATGGGTTCTAGAACTGAGAACAACATTCCAGGTGTGGCCTTATCAATGATCCGTATACAGCAGGGGCAGCATCACCTCCACCCTCCTACTATCAAAACCTCTCCCTATGCACCCCAGCATTCTCAATGCTCTACTATAAGCATTTTTGCATTGGCTGTTTTTTTTTTAATTTTTTAACTCAGCTTTATAGTGTAAATTTTTTTTTCCAATTGTTTAACCAGGTGAGACACACTAAGCTGAAAGCTTGTTTACAGGTGCGACCTGGGAGCACAGGGAAATTAAGTGACTTGCTCAGGGTCACACAGTATGCAAGTGGAGGCTGTGGGATTCAAACCTAGGTCTCCAGGTTTGCAGCTCAGAGCCTTAAACCAGTACGCTATACTGCCACATGACCGTAAGATACTACAGTCATGAATAGGACAATGTCCAGACAACAATTTAACATCATGGGAAGGGTGTGGCTAGCTGCTCAGCAGTCTGGACATGCTTTCAGAGAGCTCCCCTAAGCCTTATCTGATAAGTCAATAACTTACAAGATTTTAAGTCTGCTTAGTGGAAAGTAAAATATATCTACCTAACCAGCTAAGGATCGTGTATTGCCAGATCGACTCTCATCACAATAGGATGGAAGACTTCCAAACAAAAAGCCAATTTCTTGCACCTCGTGGCAGAGTCACGAGGGCACTGACAACATCCTCAGAACTAATGCTGGATGAACCCCTCAAGGAGGACTCATGACCGGCCACACTCGACTCCCTGCAACAGGCACTGATGGCTCTTACAAAAACTGTCCAACAAATGGATACGAAAATGGACACTTACCATGACTGCATGACGGCTGTGGAACAGCGGATCGACAGCCTGGTGGGAGCATCAACAACTGTGGAGAAGACCTCCAACAAAGCCTTAGCTACTGCGGCAACTTGCATGAAGGAACAAGCCCTCATCCACGCCCGGCTGGAACATTTAGAGAATACTGTCAGGGATACTCATGTTCAGGTGCCGGGGGTCCCGGAGGGCACTGAGGGCAACGACCTACTTCCATTTGTTGTTAACTGGCTGGCTGAAACTTACGGGTTTGAATTATATGATTCGATTTGCTGAGCTTACCGGATTGCAACACGGAGAACCAGCGGACAGCAGGTGGAGCCGTGGACTATTCTGATGATCATGGCATTGTCGGTGATCAGGGATAAAATTCTGCAGGCAGCTCAAGCCAAGAGAGGAGTACAGATTGACAGATCCCATGTAGTGCTGTTCCTGGACCTGTCATACGCCACTAGGACAAAATGGAAAAGTTTTGACGCAATTCAGCACCGATTCCGTGAGCTGGAGGTCCTACCAGTATGCTGATGCCTGCTCGGCTCCACGTTAATGTCGGTAGGAAAGCCTACATTTATACTGACCCTAAAGAGGCAGGAAAGTTGGCTGAAAAATTAGAAGCAGAAAAGGCAGCCAGAGAAGGGGAGATGTCCTCGGACTCAGAAGGGGGCAGGAGTCTGAAGATCAGCTTGTAAGTGACTTTTGGACTCACTCAGTTAATTGTTTGACCTTCACCCTGGCCCCGAGATATCATGTAAATGGTTGGGGATTAAGTCCTGATTTGCAAACTGGACACTCTGAGAGACTATAAGAGACTAGGCTATAGCTCTTAAATAAAAACAGTTATAAACCCACTGATAGCATGATTAACAGATGATCTATAGCAAGTTAAATCGGGGTGCTTCACTGGTTTCTTTATTTGACTATCATTTGTTTAAAAAGAAATGTTATTTGGGTACCTTATACCCGTAGTTCTTATATGCGGACAAGATGGCGACCACAAACTTGTTTTTCTTTATGGAACGGACTTACTTTCTCGCCAGCCGGCCATTTTAAATTGGTCGCGCCATGTAGCTAAAAATATTATGTTTATACTTTGAAAAGGATAGTGCTGTTCTAGAGGAATAGTTTCCAGATTACTTAATTTTGAGAATGTAAACCTGGTTATGGTGCATGACTATAGTGCTTAAGGGGTATAAATCAAAAAACATAACACCTTGTATTCCTGGCTGAAGGGAGTGCACTGAGAGGGAATGTTTCTTATTTTACCTGTGTGATTCAAACACAAATGCTTAATAGCCATTTTTTATTCTTTAAGGTCTAGATCTCATAAAGTACATACATGTTTAAGGCGTTAGCAGCAATAGCCAATCTGAATGACTTATAGATGTATAGAACTTGTTATTCCCCTATTTCTTGTAACTAAGGTAACAGTGACTCAAATATCCTAAGGTCAATATTAACTGTACAATATGATGTATGTTCTGTCCAGAAAGAATTTCTGTACTGTGAAGTTTTACATTATAAATAAAAAGTATAAAAAAAAAAAAAAGAAAAACAACAACATGGGTAGCCACAGCTTTGCACTGCACTTGCACCCAACCTGGAGGGTGACATATTCAGTCAGACAGCGCACTGGTGCTATCTGACTGAATACAGGGCCATGATGGTGCAGCACAAAGGCAAGCTGCACTGCCCCCAACATAGGGCTGGGTGATATGCAGCCCATAGGGAGTTACACCCCCACACCGAACAGTACCAGGAGCCATAGCGCAATGTTCAGCAGTAGAATGCAAATGAGCCCACTGAGCATGCAAGGTGCTAAGGGGCCATATGCATGCCCATTATGGGCTCATTTGCATGGGAAATGGTGGCAGGTTTCTGCCCGTCCCGTGGTTGCCTTCCACATCAGTCATGGTGGTGACCATCCGTGATAATGTACTCCCTGGTGTCTAGTGGCACTCTCCCACCAATCACTCACCCTGGTATTGTAAACATCCTCCCTGGTGTCTAATGGCAGCCTCCACCCTCTGAGCCCCCATTCTGGTCTATGCCATATGTGCCCTGGTGTCTATTAGCATCCCCCTGCCTCTGATCACCCATCCCAGTACCTACACGAGAGTCCCTGGTAGTTAGCGGTGCCACCGGACACCAGGGCACATATGGCACAGACTGGAATGGGGGTTCGGAGGGTGGGGAGTGCTACTAGAAACCAGGGGGACATTTACGATACTGGGGTGGATGACAAGAGGGTGGGGGCGTGCCACTAGACACCAAGGGAAGATGTATACAATACCGGGGCAGGTGACTGGAGGGTGGGGTGGTGCCACTTGACACCAGATAGGATGTTTACAATACTGGGGCAGGTGACTGGAGGATGGGGGTGCCACTAAGGAATCCACTGTTGCACCTTGTCAGAGTTCGGAGGGTGTGGGGCAGGCGGCTGTAGTACCATCATCCTGTCACCTGTGCCTTGCGCCCTGTTAAGACTAGTTTTGCATAAGTGGTATATAGTGCCCCTGTGGGTGCCATTTACTGCCAGCACAAACCACAGAATTTGCTGCTGTGCCGGTATGAAGGGAGGAACCCCTCATTTGCACAGGTGCAGCATTATGTTAGCGCTTGGGAACTAACAGGGTCAGCCCACGCAATGGGGGTCTCTGAATATGGACCCCACCCACTAACTGGGTGCAAAACCTGGTTAGCATGGAAAAACACCCGTTAGCACTCACACTAACTTTTCAATATCTGGCCTCATGTGCATAAAGTCCATATTACAATAACCAGCCTTTTTGTTTTCACGGAGCCATGTCCTCTTCAAGTGGCTGGCTTGTCTGAGTGAGTCACTGATGACTGATGAGAACTCCCAAATTCCTCTCCTCTGTTGAGGTTTCCAGTTGAATTCCTCCCATTCAGTATTTCGTATGTGGGTTTTTATTTCCTAAATGTATCACTTTTGCATTTCTTGACATTAAACCTGAACTGCCATATCTTTGACCCTCTCTCAAGCTTTTCCAGATCTTTTTGAAAGTTTTCTCACCCCCCTCCCCCATTTTCTACTCTGCCGCAAAGCTTTGTGTCCTCAGTGAAGACTCATGTGTCCCTGGATTTCTTACCTTACCTTATTTCGCATATAAACATGGCAAAAAAAGACAGATCCCTTGACTGATCCTTGCAGCACCCCATGCATTATCCTCATTTCCCCAATTTAACCCCATTCACTACCACCCTCTAAGATCCCTCCCACCAACCAGTTTCCCACCCACTTTACTAATCTTGCCTCCACTCCTAGGTCCTCCAGTTTTGTTTTGTTTTTGCAGTCTCCTGTGTGGCAGCTTAGGCTTTACTGAAGTCAAAAACAGAGCAACCCCTACAGCAGCCCTTTATCACCTAGTGACCCAGCCATAAAATACAATTAGACTCATCTGACATGATCTTCCTGTTACAAAACCATGTTGTCTGACCTCCTATAGCTCATTTTCTTCTAAATGGGTTACTAGACTTTCCATTACTTTTGCCTCCATCAACTTGTACATGATGGAGGTAAGGCTGCTCAGTCTATAGTTATATGGTTCCTCCTTGTCCACGCCGTTGCGTAGTGGCACTACCCCCAGACTCCAGTGTGACGTTAAATAGCTCAGTCAAGGGATGAGCTAGCTCCGAGTACAGTTCCCTGAGAACCCTCAGATGTAGGCCTTCTGGGCCAGGTGCCTTATCCACCATAAAGGCTTCTAACCCATTTCTCACTCTCAGCTGAATCACTACCCTTTCCATTTTCTGAGCTCACTGTGTAACTGCCTTGATCTCACTTTCTGGGAGTGGACCTTTGTGCTTGACCATGAACACCAAACTGAAGTAGTTGTTTAGGACATCTTTAGCCAACTTATATCTTATAAAGGCCCTTCTATTTTTCCTTCACAGACTTCCTTATCCCCCTGTGAGAACCAGATTGGTCTCCATTTGATATACTGTATTGGTTATACTGAATGAGTATTTGATTCCTCAGTAATCAAGTTCTGTGGTGTATGTAAACAGAGTCAGATTACAATCAGAAACCTGACAGACATTACCAAGTAACAGAGTTCGGGTTCATGGAAATATAGCAACTTTAAAAATAAAATGAAAAAATTTACAGATTGTCAATAAAAACTTGAGGTCAAATCTCTGTGTCAGGACTAGCGTTTCCTGAAAATATCATGCTGTTTGGTTTTGTGGTTTTATTTAAATCAGCATATGTTAATGTGCTCTGCAGTAACTGAAAACAGTGAAGATGTTTCTGTCCCTATCAGTGAGTGATGACATCATTCTTGTCCAGCCTGTTGCTGCTGCAATTAAGTCCCTAATTGCCTGAAGAAGCTGTTGTACTTCCCAGTCAAAGCAATCTATATGGCTAATTGTCTTTACTCCAAGTGTGTTACTAACCTATCTGGTTTGTGTTTAGATAGATTAGTTTACAATCTGTCATTCTGTTCTCATAAAGAGTTGGTCATTTGTGTTTCAGTGGTACACTGAAATAATATAAATGACTGTGTGTGAGAAATCACCTGTCTGTATCACATACTATCACATCAAAACTCTGCGTTGTTGTCTGGCAACATAACACAGGATTGTTTAATGGATATAAAATAAATCTAAAGTTTGTTAAGTCATAGAAGTAGTGTGTCTTTGATGTAGCCTTCATGAATATGTTCATGTGAGAATAATATGTCAGATTGACAAACAGGTGTCTGCCACACTCTGCTATTTCAGGAACATGTACTGTATGAAGTCACAAAATTCAGTTCTCTGAGGGATTCTGTGTGAAAATACATCATGTATGTGTGCAACTAGAAATACTATAGGTCATCCTGATGCCCTCGTCTCCTGTCCCTCAGTTGAGGCTGCTGTACCCTGCTTCTCTCTGCCCTCCCCCCCAACAGGCACGGCCAATGCCCTCTGTTTCAGTCTCCACAGACAGGACTGCTGTGCTCTGCTAAGCTTCAGGCAATTAGGGACTTAATTGCAGTAGCAACAGGCTGGACAAGAATGATGTCATCACTCACCGATAGGGACAGAAAAATCTTCACTGTTTGCAGTTACTGCAGAGAACATTAACATATGTTGATTTAAAGAAAACCAAAAAAACCAAACAGCATGATATTTTCAGGAAACACTAGTCATGACATGGAAACTTGACCTCACGTTTTTATTGACAATCTGTAAATCTTTTTCATTTGATCTTTATAGAGCTTGTCACGGACTTTTAGACTATGATGGACACTTTCCATAAATAAGGATCTCAAAGGACAAGTCTCAGTCCAAGAGTGAGACCACGTAGCACTGAACCTGCCGTCCCACATGGAAAAGGTGCTGCCCACTATGGTGCTGTAAACTCAAGACTGCAAAGTGGAAATTCATAATATTGTAATATGCTCTGAAGATATGGCATGAGTTTTCACTGCTATGCAGATGACACTCAGCTTTACCTTTCATTTAGACCCAGAAAGAGTAATCTGAGGTCTGTGACTGAGAATACTATTTCAGAGATCAGGGACTGAATGAGTGCCAGATCGCTGAGACTCAACCCCAGCAGAACTGAATAAGTGCCAGTGCTGAAACTCAACCCCAGCAAAACCAAGTCGCTTCCGGTAGGCCCAGACTGCCTGGTATCTGCAGCAAAGAATAATCTTATTCTCCCAGTAATCAGTGGGACTGAGCTGCAGATAAAGGAGGAGGTTTGCAATCTAGATTTGATTTTTGACAGCCAGTTGGCTTTAACTTATCCAACTTCTACTGTCATTCGTAGTGGTTTTTATCACCTAAAGAATGTAGCTAGATTGCATCCTTTCCTCGAACAGAGCAACCTGCGCACACTAGTGCAAGCATTCATGACCTAATGAATTGAGTACTGTAACGTGCTCTATTTTGGCCTGCCTGCTACTCTGTATCACTGGCTTCAACTGCTACAAAATTTGGCAGCCAGGCTGTTATCCGGGACATCAAGATCTGATCATAATTCCACTTTGTGATCGTTATGCTCTGCTGGTAAGATGGCGTTCTGAGTTTAAAAAATTATTTTGCTGGTTTACCAGGCCATAAATCGACTGGGCCTCCTTTACATCCATGAGCTGCTGGCAACTCACAATGACAATTCTCGGGGCAGCAGAGTTCTTTGCTTGGATACCAAGGATTTTTGATTGTCCCCTCAGTGAGACTGAAATCTATTGGGGACCGAGAATTCCCTGTTAGGGCTCCAAGATGTAAACAATAACAACCGGAAAGCTGGTAATTTCCCAAGGGATTAATGACCAGTTGGGGGATAGGTGGCCCAAGGCACAGCCAAGGGCCATCTCCCTCCAGCTGGTTGTTAATCCAAGGAAATGATCAGCTTTGAGGTTGTTATTGCGATAAGTTAAAACTTGGAAAACACCTCCAGGACTTTAAAATATCAAATGCGCACTTTCCATAGGAATTCTCACCACCCAGGAGATGAGGAGGTTTTCCAGGTGTATTTCCAAATCTTGATCCATTGCCCCATTTCAATCACAATCCCTAAATCCTGCTCCCACCTTTGCATAATCGCTTCAGTGATCTGCATAAAATCTGTGACATAGTTAGCATATAACAGAGAAATTGCTTTTTCACCCAACTTAGTTTTCCAAATAGCTTTAAAGGGGGGGCCCGGTAGGGAACTCTCAACCTTCACGGTGGGTAGTCGCATATGCCTGTTAATATAGTCCCTGATTTGGTAGTAATGGAGATGATCTCCTGGGCGCCACCCAAATCTGGCCTGTGCTAACTCAAATAGAATGAATCACCCTCTCTGTAACATTTTCCACGATGCGTAAATACCCCTTGATGCCTGAGAGGTAAACCAGGCATCTGTACTGACTGGGAGGAATGTGGGGTCTGCCAACCACCATTGATATTTCCACAGGTGGAATTGGGAGATACCCCAGTTAAAGCCCCCTCCTACATCCTTCCAACATTGTCTCTGTGCCCAAAAAGGTAGATCTCATCTAACCTGGTGGTCAGAAGGGGGAGAAGCACTGTGCCAGTAAGGGGGTGGGGGGAGAGAGAGAGTCTCAGCAAGGTCTACGGATTTCCAGTGCGAACTGTAGCCAGGATGCCCCAGCATTAATGCTACTTGCATCTGGGCTGCTGTCCAATAGCCAGGTAAGTATGGAACAGCTAACCCCTCCTCCTGTTTCAGAAGGAAAAGAACCTGTTTGCGGATTCGAGGTCTTTAGAGTTTCAAACATACTTCATAAATATCAATTGCCAGGACCCCAATTCCTTCTTAGTCACTTTGCATGGAACACATTGGAATAAGAACAGGAGCCTAGGCAAGGCATTCATTTTAAGGGCCTGGATCTGGGACTGGAGAAAGAGGGGTAGCAAAGACCATCTCTGTATTTCCCATCTTAGCTGTGTGATTAAAGGAGTAGAATTTAAAT
This sequence comes from Neoceratodus forsteri, assembly GCA_016271365.2. NCBI lineage: Eukaryota > Metazoa > Chordata > Ceratodontiformes > Ceratodontidae > Neoceratodus > Neoceratodus forsteri. The sequence continues at coordinate 47,176,235 of CM028136.1, read as the reverse complement.
GGTGAAGCTGGGACATCTGGGATGCCAAATGGATCCCCAAGTACCTCAGGGAAAAGAGATCCCAATGCATAGGGAAACCTTTCCTTAGGTTGGGGGGACCTCATAATTAAAAGTCAGGACTTCCGTTTTGGTGGTATTAAGGGTGTAGCCTGAAAGGGTGGGGAAAAAAAAGAGATGTGGTCCAGTATCACAGGGAGAGAAGATTCAGAGTTAGCAAGATATAATAAAACATTGTCCATGTCTAATGTGAGTTTATGATGGGATTCCCCTAAAGAAATTCCCTAAATGGCTGGATTGTCTCAAATACCCAGGCTAATGGCTCAATGTACAGCGTCAATAACAAGGGGGATAGAGGACATCCCTGACGGGTGCCCTTTACTAAACTAAACTGGGATGAAACATGCCCGATTGCCCTAATAAATCCTACCAGGGAACTATATAAACAAAAACTGGATAAATATTCCTGGAAACCCAAACCTGGAAAGGACAGCCCTCAAGAAGGCCCAAGAGACCTTATCAAAGGCCTTCTCCATGTCTAGACTAAGTAAAAGGGCAGGTTGTTTTGTGGAGTAGAGGGAATTTATAATGTGGACAGTGCATCTGAGGTTTCCTGCACCTGATGGCCTGGGACGAACCCAGTCTGGTCCAAATGTATAAGGGTCGGGATCACCTGTTGTAATCTACAGGTAATTGTGGACATAAGCAATTTGTATTCAGCGTTAAGGATGGAAATAGGTTGGTAAGAAGAGCATGAAGAGGGGTCCTTTCCAGACTTGGGCAATACAGAAATAATTACTTGGGACCAGGAAGTTGGGATGGAACCTTCCCTGGACAGAGCCTCCTGGAACACCCTTAACAACAGTGTAGAGAGCATTTTCTTATGATGTTTATACAACTGCCTGGACAGACCATCTATGCCCGGACGTTTACTGTATTTGAGATTTGTTATCTTTGCGGACAATTCCTCCGATGTGATAGAGGACACTAGAGCTGCTCCCATCTGTGGGGTAAGGGTGGGGAAGGAGAGCTTAGCTAAGTAGTTAGTTAGGGTAGTTGGGTCCTGGGAAGGTCCCGGAGCATAAAGATCTGAATAGAACACCCTAAAGGCCTCTGTGATCTCTGGGACTAGGTGCAGGGTCTGTTGTGTCCCGCAGGTGTTTCAAGAACATGATAGTGGCCCTAGCTTTTTGTATTCTTAATCTATCAGCTAATAGACGTAGTGTCCTCGGACTTCTCTCATAGTACCTTTGCCGTAAAAAAATGTGCTTTTGCTCCACCTGGTAGTCCAGTATAGTGCTTAATTCCTTTTTAAGGGCCGACAGAGTTTTAGTTTTTGTTTTATCAAAATGTGCCTTTTGCTGAGGCTCTAGTTGTGTGATTTCTTCTTGAAGTTGCTCCCTCTGGGCCTCCTGCTGCTTTTTCTTGTGAGCTGAGAGGGAAATGAATTTCCCCCTCAATATAGACTTAAGCGGGCTGGCCCGGTGGCACTGAGGGTTGAGGCGCTAGACGCCACACCTTGCGCCACGCCAGCGACCCGAGTTTGGGAGCGAGCTTGAGTGCCAGGAGTCGGCAGGGGAGGGACAGGATGAAGCGCCCCCTGGGCTGCTCTCCTGTCCCGGGGAAGAGCGATGGGTGGCTCGGTGCTCCGGCGACCCCGGGTGGAGATCAGGGGCATCGCAGAATGCTGAGCAGCATGTACTTCAGCGTGGCCCAACACTGGCAGGGTTGCCATGCACCGAGAAGTTAGGGAGCGTGCTCATGTGTGAGAGGAAGGGGACTAAGGGGCGTAAAGAGAAATACCTCCCTGGCCGGATAGGCTAATGCTTCCAGTGCTGCCGCCACATCCAATGCCGGTCTCCCATCACTGCCGCTTCGATCTCTCCGGGGCTGTTAGCCCCTGCAGCCCCCAGGGGTCATATTTACCTTGAAGATGATGGGAGAAACGGCAGATGGTAGAGCGGTTAGGCCAGTGGGAATAACCTGAGAGAGTTCAGGACCAAGGAGAGAGAGAGAGAGAGAAAGAGAGTTAAAAAAAAAATAAATATATAGACTTAAGAGTGTCCCAAAGTAGGGCTGGGGAAACATCATGGGAGTCATTGTGCATCAGGGCCTGATTGTAAGCCTCCTGAATAGACTGTCACACCTCTGTGTCCTGTAGTAGAGATATTTAGGCACCAGAATGTATTTTTCTTAATATTCCCCAACTGTAACTTCAGAAAGAGAGGGGCATGATCAGATAAAATGAAGTCACTGATACAGCAATCCTGAACCTGCCCCATAGTTTCTTTAGGGAGAAAGAAATAGTCTATCCCAGAATGTAGTTTATGGGGAGGGAAGTAATAGGTGTAACTCATTTGCTTCTCATCAATATGGCACAATGCATCCGGATACACCACCTCCCCCTTTACTATGAAGCCTGAAGAGGCATCGTCCCTTAGGTTGAGGCGTATGGGGGTGTGTGGAAGAAAGGTACCCTAGGCTCTGCAGGAGATGGAGCATATCCTAACATAGCATACTTAGCCAATATCTTTTTGGGGGGTGTTTTACCAGTGTACCATTAAGAGCTGGGATGTAGGGTGTGATGTTTTTGTATAAAATGGAGAAGTGGTGCCCCAGTTTTGTCATATTTTGGTAAGGTGTTTGAGATGTGAGACAGCCTCTCATACTTTGCCAGCACTGTAATGCTATCCATTAGTTTCTTCAAAGTAGGAATGACTGTGGATCTCCATTTGCAAACGATAAGTCTTAATTTCTATACTAAAGAGGATCAGGAAATCCCACTGAAATTTAGATAGCGGGATATTGGCAATAGAGGCATTTGAGCCCAATAAATATAGATCTGCAGCTAGCGGGAGATTAATATTTAAGGTCTGCTGTAGCAAGATATGAGCCTGATCTCACACTCCTGTGATTTTGGTACATTTCCATATAATGTGGAAAAGATCCCCATGTGTATTTTCACATCTGCAACAAGCATCTGAATTTATTAATTTGGCTGAGTGTAGGACTGCTGGTGTTCTATACCACCAGTGAAGCATTTTATTTTGGATGAGTCTACTACGGGTGTTTCTAACAGGTCTGCGTGCAGCTATCCAGCATGACTCATATTCATCATCCGGTATTTCCTGTCCAATAGTTTGCTCCCATTTTTCCCTTGCTCTTTTGGTTTGGTCTGGGATATTTTCTTGGATGACTGAGAATAGGAGACTAGTTCTATCTTTGGACTTTGTTAGTACAGTACGAAGTGGGTGTGGAATAGAGGAATTCTGCAGTTGTTTTACATTCTTAACCAGGGAGGCCGTGGCATCCCTGATCTGTAGAAACCGCCAGAAGTCCTCTTTTTGTAGTCCATACCCTTTTTGTAGTCCCCGAAAGGAGTCCTTTACCCCCGAGTTTGGCATTAGTAGGTCATTTATTGGTTTGATACCTCTCCTTTCCCAGGATTTCCAGTATATTGTTTTCCCCGCTATCATTACATTATTGGCCACCCAGAGCGGGTTATACCTGGGATGAGGGAAGTTGATATTTATTAGCTTTCTTAGCTTTTTCCAGGTAACTCTAGAGGAAGTTACGCTGTGAAGTGGGGGGATGCTTGAGTGGGATGCCCATAAATGTACATTAGGGAGAAATCCCTTTATCATGGCTGATTCTATGTCAAACCATAGTGGAGGTGAAAATTCAATTCAGGATCAGCAAACCACCTTAGGGTTTGTGTAGCCCTGTAAGTCAGGTAGTAGCATTTTAGCCAGGGTAAACTCCACCCCTCTTTTGTCCATTGTGCTCTTAGTTTACTTCTGCTATATCTGGGTTGCTTACCCTCCCAGATATAGCTACCCATAATTTTGCCTATGCGAGTGAACCACAACTCTGGGATTAAAAGGGGTATATGCGAGACTAAATATAGAATTTTTGGAGTAATAATAATTTTAAGCTCCTCAATTTTCCCTACTATTGAGAGCCATAGAGGCTTCCACTTTTCAAGGTCTGTTTTTATCTTAGTGATTAATGGATCCAGGTTTGTGTTTATGATTTGTGATATTTTTGATGGAATTTTGATCCTCAGGTATAAAATATGATCCTGCACCCATCTCAGGTTTAATGTGGCAAATAGAAATTCTGGGCATAATTTACTGAGGGGTAGAACTTCTGTCTTACTTTGATTTACCTTTAGTCCTGAAAGGTTTGTGAAAAGATCTAATAGTTGAAGCAGCGGTTGTACCGAATTGTGTGCGTCATGCAAAATCACTAGCAAATCATCTGTGTACATTAAAGATTTGACCTCTATGTCCCCTGTCCTCACTCCCAGTATGTCCTGATGTTTGCAAATAGCTTCTGCTACAGGTTTGATGGCTAGGACAAAAAGAAGAGGGGAGAGCAGACACCCTTGCCTTGTACCTCTGCCCAGTGTGAAAGGTAAGGATAGTGTTTTTGTTCATTAGGATTTGTGCCGTTGGGTTGGCCTATATAGCTCTGACCATATCTATGAATTTCATTTCATTGCCCATGTACCATACCACAGCGTAGAGGTACTCCCATGCCACTGAGTCAAAGGCTTTTTCAAAATCAATGGCCACTGCCACAGCTGGAGTGGGAGAAGCTGTTGATATCTGCATAACATTAATTGGAGTATGCATATGGTCAGAGCTATACCTGCTTTTAACAAAACCCACTTGGGATCGGTGTGCCAAGTCTGGAATAAGTCTTCCAGTCTAGTGGCCAATAATTTAGTGTATATTTTACTATCTACTGTTATACGAGATATTGGCCTATAGCTAGCTGGTAGTTCTCTGTCCTTCCCTGGTTTAGGGAGGATTGCTATAGTCGCATTACACATTGTTGGTGGGAAGATACCTGTTTTTTGCAACTCAGAGTAAACTCTTTGCAAGACTGGTGAGACTAAAGGGGCCAAAGCTTGATAGAAGTCGGTGGGGAATACACCCCCCCGGGCTTTTTTTTGTTTTAGTGATAATATGGTGGCTTTTATTTCTTCACTTGTGATCTCCTGTCCTCATTTTGATGTCTGATCTGAGGTTATCCTAGGGAGGTTGAGCTTGGCTAGGAAAGATGAGAGGGTGTGTGGATTCAGAGCTGTGATTGAGGTATATAACTGCTCATAAAATTCTTTCATTAAGCAATTAATTTTGCTCTCTGAGGAACATATTTTGCTGGATGTATCTCGAAAAGCGTTAATGTGCCTCTTAGCCTGCTGTTTCTTTAGTCTGTATGCTAGCAGCTTCCCACATTTTTCACCACTTCCCAATATTTGTGTTTTAGTCTCAGGATTGCCAGCTCAGCTTTCCTAGCTGTCAGGTTGTTAATTTTATTCCTTACAGTTAGTATTTCTTTGTACAGGAGTGTTTTGGGAGATACCCTGGAGTTTGACTTATATTTCTGCTCCAGTGCAAGCAGTTTGTTTTCTAATTCTGCTAGCTCCCTTTTTTCTTTCCTACGCCTGAAGGCTGAGTAAAAGATTATGTCCCCTCAAATGGTGGCTTTGAACAAAGAGTGACCATGGAAACCTTCCCAGTGTCATTTATTTTAAAATACTCTTCTGCTGTTCTGTTGAGCCAATGGCCAAAATCAGGGCCTAACAGGAGCAGGGGATCCATTCTCCAGTTTGTTTATCTGTGGCTTACTGAACCTTACAAAATATTCAACTGCAATGGGGCATGGTCCGATATGATAAGAGGTTTGACAGAAGTCGCTGTCATCATGGTTGTAATTTTGAGGTAACGTAAGGCACATATCAATTCTACTATACGTCCCATGCCCACATGAATGGCACGTATGTGACGCTTGGCCAGCTGGTTATGATTATTGTATATTATTTGTAATATAAAAATACAGTATGTGATTGTCTCACATAAGACAGCCTGTGCTCCATGGGTGCTCCCCCCCACCCAGGTTTCAGTGAAACTACAGGATATATAATTGACCAGGAGATCTCTGTAATGTAATTAACTTCCTTGAGACATTGCATTTCATGGCCGTTTTATGATCTGTTGCTGCTCTGAAGCTGGGAAACTAAAATATACATTTTATGACTTCAGAAACAGGACATCATTAAGCTGATTCCTGCCCAACATCTTGCACCTAGGTGAGGGATTGCAGGGTTGTAAAACTTCAAGGGAACTATTGGATCAAAATACTCATAATTTGGTAAATGAATTTTTGCTGATGTCACCTTATTTAAAATACCTCCTGATAGGACATCCTGTTTGTATTTTTTATATATTCTAAAAAGAGGAGCTAGATTACTCATAGAAGGGGTGTGGAGAGACACAATTTAAACTATATTGTGTCTGAACTGTTTAGATATATACCATCTTGGGACTGTAGAGACACACAGCTCTGTTAAGCACTTAAAGAGGTAATACATTACATAGAAACGATCTAAACTGTATGTTGGTAGGAGTCTGTCTGTAGTTTTCTTTGCTTTTCTTTTAAGTGATTGTATGCTCTTTGATATATTGTTCTGTGTTTACATTTTTCATAGTTTTATCATCTTTTAGTAAAATCTTTATTTGAAAGATACGGCCTGGGTGTGTCTTCCAAGTTCTTTGTTTTGCATGTGAAGTATACGTGGTTAAGTTTGACAGCTGTTCTGAAGAGCTTGATGGTGTTACCAATCTGGGAAAAGGTAAGAATATACCTAAGGTCTTTTATAGAGTTTTAAGGGATCATTTTGGAAGCCTGGCTTGGTGCCCCTGGTGAAAGATTGTACCGCAAATCCCGAAGAGGGTACATATCTGAGCCTGTACATTGGGTATGCTAGCATAAGGTTCACAGTTTGAATCCCCCCAAAACTTGAGACTAAAGGTGATTCAGACCCACAAGCAGACAGGAGGGTTACTCTGTCTGTTACCTGTTCACACTATTGCGCTCTGAGGTTGGCACTGTGGGAGCAGAGGACCTGACCTATGGAGTGCATCTGTGACATCTTTGGTTAGCAGTGGTGCAATAAATTGGGTAACACAAGCTTTAACTGTTCAGTGTGGCAACTTAATACTGTACAGTTCACTTGCAAAATAAGGCAGTGATTTATTTTTTAAAAAAGGAAACAAAACTATATCATTTTGCTTACAGTCAAGTTCCTAGCTGTTTTTTTTTTTCTAAAGTTCAAGTTAGAGTAGCCGTAGTTAGGGAAGAAGATGGCTTCCAACTACAGTGGGCACACTGCAAACTACTTGAGGCACTTGTGCCAGGACAGAGGAGTCCTGCATGAGGCGAGAGCCACCAAGCAGAACCTTGTGGATGCCCTGATGGCAGCAGATGCCCACAGCATTGAGTCACATACTGTGACTGTAAAGAACCAAACCTTGGGTGTGGAGGAGCAAGCAGCCAGTGCAGTGTCCAGATCTGGTGAGGATGACAGCAGGGCCAGGGCCAGTGAAGGGCCACAGCAGCAGGGGAAGGTCACCAGCACCAGCATTCTGGAGCCAGAAGCAATCAAGCTGCAGATTGAGTTGCGCAAATGGAGCTGGAGTTCCAGAGAGAAGAGAAGCGAGAACAGTGAGAGGTGGACCGAGAAGAGCATGAGTGCCAGAGGCAACATGAACTGGAGAAGCTACGACTCCAACCACCAGCACCAGAGCAGGTAAGTGGCTTGGGTTTAACTGGAATTACGGGACTGGGTTACAAACTGAATTCCAAATTGATAGCTGAATTTAAAGAGGGGGAAGATATGGATGCCTTTTTAAATTCCTTTGAAAAATTTGTATTCAGGCAAAAATTCCTAGAGGGTCCTGAAGCTTCTAGCTATCCCCGCTACTTACCGGGAAAGCTCGGGATGCATTGGGTCAAATGGACAATGAGGACAGTAATGATTACAGCAAACTTAAAGCTGCACTTTTAAAAAAGTTTGATTTACCTGCTGAAGCATACAGAGTTAAATTCTGTAGGCTTAGGAGAAGCCCTGACATGAGCTACGAAGAGCTAGCCACGAAACAACGTCAGTGTTTAAAACATTGGTGGGAAGGAATTGAAGCAAACTCTGTAGATAAAATTGAAAATGCTATATTGTTAGAGCAGTTTCTTAGAGGCATGCCCAGCAGAGCTGAAAACCTGGCTGGAGGACCGAGATCACAAAACAGTGCAAGAGGCTGCTGAACTCTCGGACTGCTAAACCGAGAGCAGACCTGCTCTGAGAGTGAATGGGGTGGGCATGGCAGCGCAGAAAGGGAAAAGCGCACCTTCAGGGCAGCTAAAACCCTCACTGCCTCCACCAAAACCAGTTAGCCCCAGGTTTCAAAGAAATGATTTTTCAGAGAAAAGAAACAAATGTTGGGTTTGTAAAGAAACTGGGCATATTGCCAGACAGTGTCCCAAAATGATGAGCAACATGCAGAATGGGGCTAAGAAAGAAGTGGGTTGTTTATGTGTCCTTGGAAGCATGCCTGTGAACATGAGGGAACACATGCACCCAGTCACGGTGAATGGTGTACAGACACAAGGGTTAAGGGACACAGGGGCATCCCTGACGCTGGTAAAAGGGTATCTAGTAGACCCTGGTCAGCTTATACCCAATTAATTTGTAACTGTGCAAGGGTTCACTGGTGAGGAGACCACATTGCCACTCGCTAGTGTTCTCCTAGACTGGGGTGAAACAGGGGGAACTGTACTACAGGTGGCTGTAGCCAAAATGTTAGCAGTTGACGTCATCCTTGGCAATAATCTCAAACAGGGGATAGTGTGTGCAGTTACCTGTAACCAAGCGGGATAGGGAAATTGTAGTTCCCTGGACCTCACAGAAGCCATCGTAGAAACCACTGGGAGGCTGATTCCCCAGTCTGTGTCTCCTGATAGGGAGACTAATGAAAAGGGGGTAGAAATTTCCCCAGTAGCAGTTAACCACACAGCTACGGAGGGTTACTCCGAAGAAGGAGGGGGTGAGCCATTGTCAGAGGGTTAGGGATGACAGTGATCCTGAGTGCCCTGATGCTAGTGCTAGGGATCCTAGTTTAAAGACTGAAGGGGACCTGTCTGGCTTGGGCAGCCTCTGATGGAGCACAGGGAGGTGACGGTAAACATAAAGTTTATTGGGAAAATGGACTGCTGTATACTCAGGCTGTAAAGACAGAGGGAGGGGTGATAGGCAGGCAGCTTGTAATTCCCCAGGGTTACCATGAGCAGTTGCTCAAGACTGCACATGATATTCCCTTGTCTGGTCATCTGGGAATCACGCGCACTATGCAGCAATTGGCCCAGAATTTCTATTGACCCAACTTCATCCAGCAGGTGTAGGAGTACTGCAGGTCTTGTCACTGCTGCCAAGAAATAGGGAAGGCAGGTAAGAAAACCCAAGCAACCCTAATTCCATTGCCCATAGTGAAGGAGCCATTCCAGAGGGTGGGAATGGATATTGTGGGGCCTTTAAGTACCCCCAGCTCCTCTGGGAAGAGGTTCATCCTGACTGCAGTGGATTATGCCACCTGGTATCCAGAGGCAGTCTCCCCATTCTCCCGGAGGTCAGACAAAGTGGCAGATGCCTTACTTGGGATTTTCCCCTGTGTTGGGTTTCCACAGGAGGTTATCACTGATCAAGGGGGTTCCTTCATATCGGACCTGATGAAATGTTTGTGGGAGAAGTGTGGGGTGGTGCAGAGGTGCATGACACCTTATCACCCACAAGCCAATGGGCTTGTGGAAAGATTCAATGGTACCCTGAAGTCAATGCTCCAAGCGTTTGCTGAACAGCATGGGAGGGACTGAGAGACATACCTTCCCCACCTGTTGTTTGCATACAGGGAGGTGTCCCAAGAGTCGACAGGGTTTTCCCCCTTTGAGCTCTTATATGGACGCCGGGTACGTGGACCCCTAGACTTGATTCAGGAGGACTAGGAAGGCAAGCACGCCACCCAGGGAACTCCCATAGTGGATTACATCCTTAGGTTTAGGGAAAGGCTGAAGGAGCTTATGGGGACAGCCCAGAGCAACCTGGCAGCTGCCCAACAAAAACAAAGAGTGTGGCATGACTGCAGAGCCAGAGCTCACTCGTACACAGTGGGTCAGGAAGTCATGATCCTTATTCCGGTCCTGAAAGATAAGCTGCAGGCTGAGTGGGCAGGGCCATACAAAGTAGTTAGGAAGGTAAATGACATGCACTATATCATAGAGTTACCTGGCAGATGACATACAGAAAGAACGTACCATGTCAACATGATGAAGCCATATGCTAACGGGGCTGACATGGTTTTTGCAGTACATAGTCCTTTGGAGGGGACGGACGAAGGAGACCCCCTTCTGGACTTGCTGGAAGAAAGCAAGCGGGGGTCCTCTGTGGAGGCAGTTAAATTGTCACCCCAGCTGGTCCCGTACAAGATCCAGGAAGTAAGTGAGGTTTTAGCAGACTTTGCTGCACTGTTTAGTGCCAAGCCTGGACTAACCCCTTTAGTAACGCATGATGTGGAGACAGGGACACAGACGCCCATACAGTGGACAGCATATTGGGTGTCAGAGGCTGTCCAAAAGGACATTAGGAGGGAGGTGGAGGAAATGCTAGATTTCAATCAATCAATCAATCAATCAATCAAAGTCTTTATTTAACCAGGCAATCACCGTTGAGCAAGCTAATTTTTGAGGTGGACCTGGGTTTGTTAACAAGGAACAAGGGACAATATACATGGGATGCAACACACAAGAAAATAGTAATAATACAAATAAAGTGAGATACAATAATATAGTATATACAAAGTATCAGCTGGTAGCATTGACAGTAGTATATGTTTGGAACAGAAGATACAGCTAGTTTTGGGTAGGATACAATTTTTCATAAAAGTAAAGAAATATACATATCAGGTGCACCGAACACAAATAAAACCTAATATAAAAAGATATATAGTGATACGGTATGGAGAATTTAGAGCTGGAACCAGGGTCAAAGGAATGTGAAAGGGACAGATATGGGGGTAGAAAAAGGGGAGAGGGAAGAGTCGATTATAGATGTGATCGCCAATGCGAGATTTTGCTTTATAAACATAAACGTAGATATATGAGGTGCTTCTCAGGGCATACTTCCCCAGAGTGCACAGAGGTAAACAGACAGAGATATACTGCGGCAGTTTATTTGAGATAGCTTTGTATGTCCAAACCGCAGCATTTTTTTGCTGTCTGTAAGCAAGAGATGACCATCCCACTGCCATGTACAATGCACAGTGGTGGGTTGAGTAGGGAAGACCCGTGATAAATTTTATGGCTCTGTGATAAAGCGTATCGAGTTTGGCTAGGGGTACCTGCAGGTCCCTGACTATATAGAAAGTCTGCATAATCCAATAGTGAAAGAAAGGTAGTTTGAACCAGTTTCAGTTTAGCGTGTCTTGTGAGGAGATTATTAATCCTAAAGAACAGACCAAGTCTTTGTCTAAGTTTCTTTGCCAGTTCTTCTAAGTGATCTGTGAAAGTAAGTCTATGATCTAATCAGACCCCCAGGTACTTGAACTTTGGTACGTAGTCCAACTGCTCACTTAGAATGGTAGTGATCTGTGGGAGTGTCCCAGCAATTGCAGGATTTATTGCATTTTGAAGGGGCCAGAGGAACATTGCTTTGTTTTTTTTTTGCATTTAAGAGCAGTTTCTGGTTTATAAGCTTATGTTGCAGCAGATTAAATTCATTTTCAAGGGCTTTACAGGCTGCTTCAGGTGTGGGACTACTAGCATAGAGTACCGTATCATCCGTGAATAGGTGCATTTATGCTTCTTTGATGGGGCATCTACGTTGTTAATATAAATGGTGAAGAGCAAGGGACCAAGAATGGAACCTTGCGGTACACCCCTCAACAGGGGTTTTGGTGGAGAAACTTCCCCTTCTGCCTTTACTTGCTGAAGTCATCCTGAGAGGTAGTTGGAGAACCATTTAAGGTATAGGGAATCCAAACCAATGTTCCGGAGGGATGACAGAAGCAGTCTGTGATCAACGGTATTGAACGCCTTGCTTAGGTCCAAGAAAACTGCGCAAAGTGTTTTTTTTGTCTAATTCAAGCTGCCAGTCGCCTGTCACCTTGGCTAGAGCAGAGATTGTACTGTGCTGTACTCTAAAACCGGATTGTAACGGGTTGAGCAATTTTTCTGATTCCAGGTACTTCCCAAGCTGGGAGTTCATGGTTTTCTCCAGCATCTTTGACAGGATTGGAAGTAGGGAGATTGGCCTGTAGTTATTGAGGTCAGTAGGATCTCCTGATTTAAACAAAGGGACCACAAGTGCATTTTTCCAAATGGGTGGTAGGTCACCCTGGGACAAGGATAAGTTGAAGAGATGAGTAATTGGGACTGCGAGGACACAGTAGTCGACATTTAAGAAGTACGGGTCAATGAGGTCAGCCCAGCACTTTTCCTAGTGTCCAGCTGAAGGAGAAGATCTTCGACTTCTTTCAGGGAGGTAGGCTGCAGAGAGAAGGATGGACTGGGGATGGATTTTTCTTGTGTATCCAATCTAAGTTGTTGGCAGAGGATATTCATGGAAGAGGAGTCAAAGGCTAACCCTGCAGTGGTAAAATTATTATTGAGAGCATCGAGGATAGACGGTCTGTCGGAGATGACAGTATTGTCGATCAATAATTTAGTAGGTAGGGAATTTATAGTAGTGTGACCTTCAATGTCTTTGATATTACTCCAGAATTTGGAGGGATTTCTTGAGGAGCTGTCCAGCTGAGAGCAGTAGAAATTAGCTTTGGCTTCTCAGACCATTTTGGTGCAGAGGTTCCTCGCCCTCCGGAAAGAATTCCAGTCATTTAGGATTTAGGGGTAATCCAGAGATCTCACAGCCCCTGGGCCTCACCCGTAGTCCTTGTGCCCAAGCCAGATGGCTCTACTCATTTCTGTGTGGACTGAATGCAGTCATAAAGCCAGACTCCCACCTGATGCCCCAGAAGGACGAACTCCTGGACAAGTTGGGAGGGGTGACATACCTTACGACTATTGACCTGACAAAGGGGTATTGGCAGGTAGAGTTAACTGACAGAGCTAGGTAGAGGTCGGCCTTCATCATGCCGATAGGCTTATTTGAATTTAAAGTAATGCCTTTCCGAATGAAGAATGCCCTGGCCACTCTCCAAAGGTTGATGAACCAGGTGTTAAATGGTGCTGAGGAGTACGCCGTCGTGTACCTGGATGACATTGCCATCTTTAGTGCCAGATGGGAGGAACACCTGTCCCACCTTAGGGAGGTGCTGGGCAGGATACTGAGGGCCGGGCTCACTATCAAAGCTGAGAAGTGCCAGGTGACCACAGTTGAAGTGGCATACCTCGGGCATGTTGTAGGCAGGGGACAGCACCATCCTAACCAAGTAAAAATAGAGGTGATCAAGGCATGGCCCAAACCAGAAATGCAGAAGCAGGTCAGGAGTTTTCTAGGGACAGCAGGGTACTATAGGAAATTTGTACCCAATTACAGTGCCCTGGCTACTCCCCTATCTGACCTGGTAAAGAAAAAGATGCCAAAGAAAACTACCTGGGAACCAGCCTATGAAAAAGCCTTTACCAGACTGAAGGAGGCACTGTGCAGTGCTCCTGTATTGACAAGTCCTGACTATAGCAGACCCTTTATAGTCCAGACTGATGCCTCAGACACGGGTATTGGGGCAGTACTGAGTCAGACATCCAGCCAAGAGAAAGATCACCCTACATTGTACCTGAGTAAAAAGTTACTTCCCAGGGAGCAGGCTTACTCTACTGTGGAAAAAGAGTGTCTTGCCATAGTGTGGGCCCTAAAGAAGTTACAACCATACTTATATGGGCAGCATTTTGAGGTAGAAACTTACCACAACCCCCGGTTTGGCTGACACAAATGGTAAAAACTAATGGTAGACTATTAAGATGGAGTCTTGCCTTGCAAGGGTATGACATGACAATCTTACATAGGGCTGGAGCGACCAATCAGAGCACAGATGGCTTGTCGCGTCTATATGAGGAGTGAACTGATTTGGGAAGCTCATCCCATGCAGGGGATAGAGACCCCAAATTCAGTCTAGGTGGGGAGGACTGTGACATTTGGCCAGCTGGTTATGATTATTGTGCTCCATGGGTGCCCCCCCCCCAGGTTTCAATGAAACTACAGGATATATAATTGACCAGGAGATCTCCGTAATGTAATTAACTTCCTTGAGACATTGCATTTTATGGCCGTTTTATGATCTGTTGCTGCTCTGAAGCTGGGAAACTAAAATATACATTTTATGACTTCAGAAACAGGACATCATTAAGTTGATTCCTGACAGATATCTTGCACCAAGGTGAGGAATTGCAGGGTTGTAAAACTTCAAGGGAACTGGTGGATCAAAAGACTCATAATTTGAGAAATGAATTTTTGCTGATGTCACCTTATTTAAAATACCTCCTGATAGGACATCCTGTTTGTTTTTTTGTTATATTCTAAAAGAAGGAGTTAGATGACTCACAGAAGGGGTGTGGAGAGACACCATTTAAACTATACTGTGCCTGAACTGTTTAGATATATACCATCTTGGGACTGTAGAGGCACACAGCTCTGATAAGCACTTAAAGAGGTAATACATTAGATAGAAAAGATCTAAACTGTATGTTGGTAAGAGTTTGTCTGTAGTTTTCTTTGATTTTCTTTTAAGTGATTGTGTGCTCTTTGATATATTGTTCTGTGTTTACATCTTTCATATTTTTATCATCTTTTAGTAAAATCTTGATTTGAAAGATTTGGCCTGGGTGTGTCTTCCAAGTTCTTTTTTTTTTTTTTTTTGCATGTGATGTGTACGTGATTAAGTTTGACAGCTGTTCTGAACAGCTTGATGGTGTTGCCAAACTGGGAAAAGGTAAAAATATACCTAAGGACTTTTATAGAGTTTTAAGGGTTCATTTTGGAAGCCTGGCTTGGTGCCCCTGGCGAAAGATTATTCCGCAAATCCTCTTTCACTCAGAATCAAATCGTACCTGTAACTGCCTGGAAGTCTGTGGCTACTGAAGTGTACTGATCCTTCTGAATTTTCAGAGAAAGCACCATTTTGTTAATCCTCTTAAAAGAAGTCAGTTGCTGTTTGAAAATACTGTCATGTGCATAACTCCTTCTGAACTTTCATTCGAGCAACTTTTCGAGCTGCTTCACTTGCATGAGATCAAAGGTGATTGGTACTTGTACTCAGCAGCAGGACCTACACAACTGTTTGACATTTAACCCTTAAGTTGCTGACACAGTGAGAACACAGGATTTCTGGACTGATATATCAGTCCATGGCACAGCAAGGGTTAAAGAGTGCAATTGCTTCCACAAATCTTGACTGTTACATAACACATGTTTAAGCCTGTTTCATTGCTTTTCTAGGCTTTTACATGTTTTTTATGGTTCAGACAATTTTAAAACAGCATGCTTCTATAAACCCTGACTGTTGTGTTACATGTGTTAAGCATGGTTGCCATTTTTCTTGATTTTTACAAGTGTTATATTCTCAGCCAATCTGGGTACCTTCACAGATTGTTTATTTAAACCTTCTCTAAATCTGTTCTATTCTAGCTAAACCAATAGTGGTAAGGTGATCTATCTGATCTGTCTTCTCTTATAATGTGAAGTCTGATTCAGCATTGCCAAGGTAAGACACCATCTATGTATATTTACAGTGAGCTACGTTATTACTTATTGTGTGAAGGATTTTTGGGGTGACCCATCCAGTTTATTTTTCTAGTTTACACCTAGGGTTCAGGTGCCCTTTTTATGAATTGGTGCCTCCTCTCTCACAGTGGTTACACTTCACAACCCATATTCTGTCATTGTGACTAATGTGAGGGGTTGGAGGGATTAGCATTGAAACATTTGGGTACCAAAATCCATACTTTTTAAGGTAACTACTGTTCTATTTGCATCTATGATACCTGGCAGTAGGTAAAGTCAATGAGCTTCAAAGCAATATATATTTTTTTTCTTTTTGGTGGGGGTTACAGTTTATCTTTTTAGATAATAGAATTAAACAATTTAAGAGATAAGGTTCTGTTGGGTTTGTTCATTCTTTTTGGGGGGGCTGAGGCTACTGGAGTTCAAGGGATGTGTAGTCTTTTGTCTGTGCTCATTCGGGAATACTTAAGGGGGTGGTCAGGGTATTGCCTAGTCCTGTATTTTGTTTCCTAACAATGACTCTGTTAACTATTGTATCAGGGACTTGTTGCAAACCTAGACCAGTGGTTCTTCTACTTGTTAAAATGTATGTTAATATGCTTAACCAAAGTCACATTGAGCTTATGCCTTTATTATTTGCTGTTTTCTTCTCCCTCCCTTTCTCTTTCTGTCCTCCCTCCCTCCCCCCCCCTCTTGCAGGAGTCCTACAATATTGGAACCACAACTGGGATTGGTCGTTTCACTGTTCTTAGTGACTCAGGAAATAAGTTTGGGATTCATACTTGTTACATTATTGCCAAAATGTCTTATGCTAGCAAAAATAAACATTTTTATAGCCACAGTTTACCATGTGTAAACTTGGTAACTTGGAATGTAAGAGGGCTTAACCATAAGGTCAAGAGATACTCGGTTCTTAGGCACTTAAAGAAGTTAAACTCCCAGATAGCACTTCTCCAAGAAGCACATCTTGCAGAGCAACACTATGACTTGATGCGGAGGGAATGGGTGGGGCAGGTTATAGAAGCAGGCTGCAGTTCAAAGAAAACTGGTATTCTAATCTTATTTCGAAGGGGGTTACATTTTCAGACAGTTTCCACCGTAGCTGACATCAATGGACATTACGTCATAGTCAGAGGGATGCTCAATGAGGAAGACATTACATTAGTGCATGTCTATGGTCCCATGGACCCCTCTCACTCGGTTTTTAATGACCTCTGTAACATATTAACTACTTATCTAGACACTACCATTATACTTGAGGGGGACATGAATACCATCCTAAATCCTCTCCTTGATAGGTCTAATCCCAGGCATGCTAACTCTAATGCTGGAAATGGTCTTAATAACTTGACTGAGATGTTTGGATTGGTTGATGCCTGGAGGGTATTGCATCCTGATGAAAATGACTTCACATACTGGAGTATTTGTTATAAATCTGGGTCTAGACTTGACCAGATTTATGTACCCAAGGGTATGATTAAGAAACTGCTTGATTTTCAGATTAAGGAGCAAGTCATTTTTGATCACTGCCCTGTTTCAATCTCATTTATTGAGGGGGTGAGCCAAAAAAGAGAGGTAGGTAGAAAATAAATAATTTTCTGTTGAATAACAGTGACGTCTTATCGCAGGCCAAAAATATTCTATAAGATTTTCTAGAATTCAGCAAACCTTCAGACACATCCTGGGCCAATAACTGGGAAAATTTGAAGTGTGTGCTTAGAGGTGTTTGGATCAGTACTTCCTCGGGTTTAAAAAACAAACAAAAAAAAAATCTGAAGAAATTCTGAGAAACATTAAAGCGGTAGAAGAGGAGTTACTATCCACTACCTCTGAAGAAATATGGACTAAGTGGTCTACTCTTAAAACTGACTATTACAAACTAATTAGGGGAGAGGTTGAGTTTGCCATATGGAAATCTAAACTCAACTACATAGATTTTGGCCCTAAAGCTTCCAAAATACTTGCCATAGGGCTTAAGCAAAACAGTAATGCCACAAGAATCTGTTCCATTAGTGACCTTAACAGCAACAGACTAGTAATGGGTGACAAGAAAATTAATGATATTTTTTCTCAATTTTACAAGAATCTATATGACATAACAGATTCCTCCTGCCCAAGCGAACTAGGCACCTTTTGCTCTAGTCTGAACATTCCTAGTGTTCTGGAGGATCTCAAAAAGTCCCTCATGCAAGACATAAATGTTCAGAAAATTAGGGATGTGATTAATAAGCTGAAAATGATCAAGGCCCCAGGGCCAGACAGATATTTGGTTAACTTTTACCATAAACTAATAGATGAAGTCGTTCCCTTTTTTCTGATGCGTTTAAGGAAGCCTTCAACAAAGGTCAACTGCCAAAGGCCAAAAGACATGGGCAGACTCAAGGGCCCCAGACCTATATTACTACTTTCTTTCCTGCAGAATAAATCACATGTCAAAATGGAGTAATAGTCAAAGTGGACTCATCACTAATCCCGAATGGCTTGATATGGAATTAGATTCAGCTAAGGATAGATTAATTTACCTGGGATCCCTAGTTTTCACCAACCCTGTTAAACATCTTAAAAATAAAATCCTTACAGATAATATTTATATCCTGAAGAGATACTCCTATCTTCTTACACTAAATCTACCTAGATCCAAAATACAACCAATCTTCTTGAATCCTAATTTTACAGCAGATGGGTGGCTCTTCGAGAACGCTATTTGGGAGATGAAAGGTATAACCAGAATTAAAAATTTAATGAAGGATAGGACCTTAGTATCTTTTGACACTTTAGCGCACAAGTATGATTTGCAACCAGATAATATGTATAACAGCATAGTTAATAGCATACAAGGCCTCGTATTTGAGGATGGGTCCTACTTGGACATTACCCCAACATGCCTGTGCTGCGTGGACTGCACTGGCAGCCTGTTCAGTGGTGGATCACCTTCAAGGTTGGTTTGCTGACCTATAAAGCCCTACATGGACTGGGACCAACTTACCTGCAACAGCTTCTTCATCTCTACTGCCCCCTCCAACTGCTTCGCTGACGAGGGATTGCTAGAGGTTCCCAGGGTTCGTTTGAAGACATCTGGGGCCTGGGCTTTTGCGTTTGCAGCCCCCACCCTGTGGAACTCTCAACCTCATCAGATAAGGGAGTGCTGAACCGTTGAGGGCTTAAAAAATTTCATTAACAAATTATTTATTCAATCTTGCCTTTCCGGAATTTTAATGAATTCTCTATTGTCTGAATTGTATAATTTTATGGACTTTTTCAGGTGTTTTAATTGTACAGGTATTATGATCTGTGTGAATAGCACTTTTTAAAAATAAATAAATCTGAATCTGAACACTCAAAACTTTCTAGCCACAATTCAAGCTAGGCTCAGAATATCTAGTTTATATGACTTACTCTCAGGGTGCATTATTGGTCCTGATCTACAGTGTATCAGGTGGTTCGCTAACGCTCTCTGTAATGATGCGAATGGTCGGAACTGGAACAAGATTTGGTTAAACTCTATTAAAATATTTAAAACAGTCAATGCCAAACTGATACAATTCAAAACCATTCACAACCTTTATTATACCCCTCTTCAAATGAACAAGATGGGACTGAGAGCTACATCCAACTGTCTGAGATGTGGAGATGCCAACTGTGACTTGATCCATATGTTCTGGTTGTGTCCCAAAATTGTATCTTTATGGGGCAATATAGCTGATTTTTTTTAAAACATTGCATGGCTAAAGGGGAATTTAAATTAAAAAAAATGATCTTGTCGGTCATTTTGATGAAACAAAAAATATGGTGTAATGAACAGCGTTGCACCATTGCTCTAACTTCAATGTCGGTTGGTAGCGCCACTCAGAATATCACTGGAGGAGTGGGCACTGTCATTCAATGAATGGAAGGCAGAGCGCTTGGAAGTTTTGAGATTGGAGAGGCTCGCTCACTTAATACTAGACCAGACTCATATATTCAGCTCTAAGTGGGACACAATTTATAATTGTTTCTCTTCACCAACCTAGTAAGCCTTTAAGCTGCCAGTAACCTATCCCTCTTTACCTGGTCCCTCCCCCTTTTTCTGCTATATTTCTCATGTTGACTTAATTCTTCAGGGGAATATTGTTCAAGGATTAGTGGAGTAACTTCCCTCCATTACTAAACAGAAACAATTTAATGGATAAGAAAAAGAAACCATCTGATTCTACCCCCAAAGTGGCCATAATAAGAAACTGGATAATTACATTCATTGCTTTCGCCAGACAGTTACTGGTGAGATTCTTAATAGGCAGAAACAGGCCCGTTACAACCTCTCTCCATTGGAATGGAGGGCTATACAAACACTGAAATCAAACCACAACATTGCCATAAAAAATGCTGATAAAGGCTCTGCAGTGGTGATACTAAACCAAAAAGATTATATTAAGGAAGCGAACAGGCAGCTTAGTGACCATACCTACTACAGAGTACTGGAAAGTGACCCCACTACAGAATATAAAAGAGAACTACAGGAGTTAATTGGATCATTTTCAAACCATGTTCAAGGCAGACTAAATGTCCCCATCCCCAGTGAACCCAAGCCAGGGACATTCTACATGCTGCCTAAAATACATAAGCTTGGTAATCCTGGAAGACCCATAGTCTCTGGTAATGCTACCCTGCCAGAGGGGATAACAGGGTTTGTAGAAGCCATTTTAAAAACGCTGGTTATACAAAGGGATAGTTACATCCAGGACACTACACACTTCCTGTGTAAACTTTCTGGTTATAAGGATTTACCACCGGACATCCTTTTAGCCACGATGGATGTAACATCCCTCTACACAGAAACATAGAAAGTGACAGCAGAAGGGGGCCATGCAGCCCATCTAGTCTGCCCATAATCCTACCCCTTCTCTTAACCGAATTTCAGTGTTATGGTGCCCTGGTATCTATCCCACACCTTCTTGAAAGTTTCCACCATTTTTGCCTCTACTGCCTCCTGTGGAAGGCAGTTCCATTGTTCAACCACTCTCTGTGTGAAGAAGAACTTGCATGTGTTGCCTCTGAATCTACCCCCCCCCCCAGCTTCATGTTGTATCCTCTGGTTCTTGAGTGATTTTTGATATGGAAAAGGTCCTGAACCTGCATCTTGTTTATATCTTTTAGGAATCTGAAGGTCTCGATCATGTCTCCTCTGTCCCTCCGCTGCTCCAGGGAGTACATGTTTAATTCATGCAGCCTCTCATATGATTTGTTGTGCAATCCATGAATCATTTTAGTAGCCCTCCTCTGCATTGTTTCCAGTCTGGTAATATCCTTCTTGAGGTGTGGTCTCCAGAATTGTACACTGTACTCCAGGTGTGGCCTCACCATTGATCTATAGAGTGGAAGGATGACCTTCTTTTTCCTGCTGGTATTCCCCCTGCTTATGCATCTCAACATACCATTTGCCCTCAGTGCTGCTTTCTTGCATTGCTTGGTCATTTTTAGGTCATCTGTTATAATTATTCCCAGATCCCTTTCCTTTTTAAAGGCTTTCAGTTTTTCACTCCCTAGGTAGTAATCCACTCCTGGATTAGTCCTTCCGAGGTACATGATTTTGCATTTTTTAGTACTGAAGTTTAGTTGCCATATTCTTGACCACTTTTCTAGGGATTCCAGGTCAGCCCTTATCTTCTCCACTCCTCCTGGGGTGTCCACCATATTTCCTATCTTTGTGTCGTCTGCGAACAAACTCACCTTGCCATCCAGTCCATCAGAAATGTCACTAATGAAGATGTTGAATAGGATTGGGCTAAGCACTGAACCCTGTGGTACTCCACTAGCTACGTCTCTTTCCTCTAAGAGTGAGCCGTTCACTAATACCCTCTGGGTCATACCAGTAAGCCAACTCATTACCCAGTTTATCACCTGATGACCTTCTCCCATGCTGTCTAATTTGTTTAGCAGCCTTCTATGTGGGACTGAGTCGAATGTTTTGCCGAAATCCAGGTACACTATGTGTACTGCACCTCCCTGGTCTACTATTTTTGTTACCCAGTTAAAGAAGTCAAGGAAATTGGTTGACATGACTTCCCTGTGGTAAAGCCATGCTGTTTAGTGTCTAATTTGTTGTCCTTGAGAAAGGATATAATCCTCTCCTTGAGAAGGGTTTCCATTGTTTTGCCTACAATTGATGCGAGGCTTACCGGTCTATAGTTGCCCGCACTCACTCTACTACCGCTTTTGTGTAGAGGGATAACTGTGGCTATTTTCCAATCTTGTGGGACCTCACCCAGCTCAAATAATAAGTTAAAAAGATCAGCCAGTGGATCTGCTAATTCCTCTCTTAGTTCTCAAGGGTGCATTTCGTCTGGTTCTATGGCTTTGTATTGAGCTTTTCCAGTTGCTTTAGGACTTCCTCTTTTGTAAAGGGTCCTGAGTATACGCTGTTGCCGCCTTTATTGTCTCCTGTAATGGTGGGTCCGCAGCTATCCTGCGTTGTGAATATGGAGCAGAAATATTATTTATTTTTTTTATTTAGTTGTTTAACCAGGTATAGCACACTAAGCTGAAAGCTTTTTTACAGGAGCGACCTGGGAGCACAAGGAGGTTAAGTGACTTGCTCAGGGTCACACAGTATGCAAGTGGAAGCTGTGGGATTCAAACCCAGGTCTGGCCTGCTAGATGTCACCAAATTTGTAGCTCAGAGCCTTAGACCACTGCACTATACTGCCTCACCTGTTATATCTGTAAATATCTGTTTAGGATTTCTGCTTTGTCCTTGTCATTCTCAGTGGTCTCTTCATCTTCCTTCGTGAGTCTGACAATACCCCCTGTGGTTTTTCTTTTTTCATTAAAGTATCTATAGAAGGTTTTGTCTCCCTTTTTGACTTCTCTGGCTATCCTCTCCTCTGTTGCTGCCTTTGCTGTTCTGATTTCCTTGTTTGCAGCCCTTTGTTTTTCTTTGTAGTTTTCCAGGTCCTTGTCAGATCCTGTTTTCTTGTATTTTTTGAAAGCAGACCTTTTTTCCCTAACCCTGGTGGCTACTTCCTTAGTAACGCAAGTACTCTTCAACGTCCCTCCCCCAAACTGTATTTGTGAGTCTCTATTTAAGACCTTCCTTCATTGCCATGAAATCGGCTCATCTAAAGTCCATGACTTTAGTTTTAGAGTGTTTGGTTTCTGTTTTTGTCCTGACATGAAACTGTACCATGCAGTGATCACTTGATCCTAGGCGGCTTCCCACCTCTGCTTCCGCAACATTGTTCCCATTCGTTAGCAGCAGGTCAAGGACAGCCTCCCCCCGTTAGGTCTTTTACCAGTTGTTTCAGGCCCAATAAGCGCAGAGCCACCAGAAAGTCTTTGCTTCTGGTTGAACTTGCTCTATAGGTGCCCCAATTTACGTCGGGTAAATTAAAGTCTCCCAGCACTATTACTTCCCCTTTATCACTCATGTTTTGAATGACTTTCAATATTTCTTTATCACCCTCCACCGCTGTTGTCAGTGGTCAGTAATACACTCCTACTCAAGTTATTGCTCCATTTCTAGCCTCTAGAGTGACCCAAAGTGACTCCGTTTCTGTGTTGTCATTTTGGATTATACTAGTCGCTTTTATGCCTTCCTTAATGTACATAGCCATCCCCCCCCCCTTTCACCCAGTTCTGTCCTTCCGGAAGAGACAGGATCCTAAGATAGTCATTTCCCAGTTGTGGTTATTGCTTAACCAGGTTTCGGTGATGGTGGCTGTAAGGTCAGCTATTTTATTTGATAGGCTCCATGTGTTAGTGAACATAGCCATCCAAAATTCATCCCTACCTTTTCCTACACTAATATTCTGCACACAGATGGCATTTCAGCCTGCCTTAAATACCTGCATGAGAAAGGATTGGACATAACATCAACCCTGGAGTCGTGGGGAAACTTACTCAATTTATTTTGGCACATAACAACTTCAGCTTCAATGGTAAACATTATGTTCAAACTATGGGAACAGCAGTGGGCACCAGGATGGCTCCACAGTATGTTAATCTTTTTATGGTGAATTTGGAGGACGACTTTTTAAGGCACTGTACACATAAGCCACTCGCTTATTTCTGTTACATTGATGATTTGTTTATAATTTGGAGAGAGGGCACTGACACACTTAAGGATTTTCATCAGGAACTTAATAACCTCCACCCAACCATAAAGCTTTCCCTGGAATATTCCGCCACCAGTGTAAATTTTCTGGATATCACTGTCACTATCAAGGATATAAGGAAAGGACCACTACCAACAGAATACTATCAAGGATGGAATCCTACATACATGTATTTACAGGAAACCAACAGACAGACAGAAATATTTACACAGGAAAAGTAATCACCCGAGCCACACAAAAACACCTGTCATTTATAGTCAAGCACTTGGGTATCACCACCTCTGTTCAAATGAGAAAGACAGAGACACACATTTGACTATGTTGAAAACACCTTATTGAGCAGGGATAAGGAAAGGACCACTACCTACAGAATACCCTTAGTAGTCACGTATCATCCATACCTTGAACTTCTACATAAGAGTATTAGGACCTCCACCAAATATTAGTGAGGATGAAACCCTTAATTGTATTTTTCAAGAAATACCACTACTATCTTTTAAACAACCACCAAATTTAGCTAACCTGATTATTAGGAGTCAGCTTGAACCAGAACAGAATACCATGACATCATATGGTACATGACCCTGTCATCAACTCAGATGTAAGACCTGTGTCACAACCCCACTCAGCAGGTCAGGCCCTCTGCTCCCACAGTGCCAACCTCCGAGCGCAGTATTGTGAACAGTTAACAGAACAGGGTAACCCTCCTGTCTTTTTGTGGGTTCGAATCAACCTTTGGTCTCAAGTTCTTGGACGGATTCAAACTGTGAACCTCTTGCTGATGTACCCAATGTACAGGCTCAGATAATTCTGCTCTTCGGGGGGGGGGCAGATATCTTTTGCCTACGGCAGGGTTTTAAATAATTGATTAGAAGTTTTTTTCTTGGGACAATACAAACTATACAGAAAGTATTTATAAAGGTTTTCTGAAAGTGTTACGGTTTGTTAAACACATTGAGGCAAGTGCTATGCATTTTCAAAATGTTTTAACACTTTTATGAGCAAAACGCTAATCAATTTTTAGAGTTAAATAAAACCCTGTATGGGCACCTAACCAGGCGTACAAAATGAACCCTTAAAAACTCTATTAAAGACCTCAGAATAAACTCTTACCTTTTACAGTTTGGTAAACCAGTGAGCTATGCTCAGGTCAGCTTGAACCATATATGTTTCACTTGTCAAAGAAAGAATTTCAAAGGCACACCAAGTAGTCTCTAAAATGAGATGTTTACTTAAAAATAAATAAAAAAGTAAATACAGAACCATATATCACAAAACATACAAATCACTTAAAAAAAACAAAACAGGTTTAAAGTGCAACCAAAATCTCCTACCACAGTACACTTAGAATTGTCTTTCTCATGTATACCTTCTAACAGTGCCTGATGTTGCTTTTTCAGAGTTCAAACATGTATGTGTCTAAATGGAATACAGACTACAGTTTAAAAATGCTGTGTTTCAACCCTCTTCATGATGTCATTATCTAGCTCATCCCTTTCAGGATACATAAAAAATACACACACACACACACACATATATATATATATATATATATATATATATATATATATATATATATATATATATATATATATATATGTGTATATATATATACACACACACACACACACACATATACATACATACACAAAACAGGAAGTCCCATGAAGGTATTGAATTCTGTGACTCCAGCAAGACTCATTTTCCAAATGTCGACACTCTTAATTAAGACTGTGATTTTCTCAGTCTCCTTTGATCTATGAGCAGTCTCCGTTCTCAAACAATTCAAATGACTTTTTATGACACCAGGTGCAATTAACTGACTTTCCTGAGGATATCATAAAATGGATATTCCACTTCCTTATGACACCAGCTGCAATTAACTGACCTTCCTGAGGATGTCATAAAATGGATATTTCAGGTCTTAGCATCAAACAACCCAGATCCTAAATAAGGCTATAAAATGCAAGTTCTTAGAAGTTAATCTCATCACAGAAATCTGCTGTTTAACATATATCCTGTCCTTTTGAACTGATACCTGGGGGGATATGCAGGCACAGCATTTCTCCTGACAGACAATCACACTACATTTTTTTATATTACAAAAAGCATAGATTAACCAGAACCAGCTGTCCAAGTGTCACAATTCCTCCCCACCTAGACTGAATTTGGGGGCTCTATCCCCTGCATGGGATGAGCTACCCAAATCAGTTCACTCCTCGTAGACACGAGACAACTCATCTGAGTTCTGATTGGTCACTCCAGCCCTATGTAGAATTGCCATGTCATACCCTTGCAAAGCAAGACTCCATCTTAACAATCTACCACTGTTTTTTTCCATCTGCGTCAGCCAAACCAGGGGGTTGTGGTCAGTCTGTACCACAAAATGTTGCCCATACAAGCATGGCTCTAACTTCTTTAGGGCTCACACTATGGCAAGACATTTCTTTTCCACAGTGGAGTATGCCCGCTCCCTGGGAAGTAACTTCTTACTCAGATACGCTACAGGGTGATCGTTCCTTTGGCTGGATGTCTGACTCAGTACTGCCCCAATGCCCACGTCTGAGGTGTCAGTATGAACTATAAAGGGTTTGCTATAGTCAGGACTTGTCAAAACAGGAGCACTGCACAGTGCCTCCATAATAATAATAATAATAATAATAAATAATAATAATAAAACTTTATTTTTAAGGCACCTTTCAAAACCAAGGTGCCTAACAATATAAATCACATCATTAAAATGATCCTTCAATCTGGTAAAGGCTTCTTCACAGGCTGGTCCCCAGGTAATTTTTTTTGGCATCCTTTTCTTTACCAGGTCAGATAGGGGAGCAGCCAGGGCACTGTAATTTGGTACAAATTTTCTATAGTACTCTGCTGTCCCAAGAAAAGTCCTGACCTGCTTCTGCATTTCTGGTCTAGGCCACACCTGGATTACCTCTATTTTTATTTGGTTAGGATGGAGCTGTCCCCAGCCTACCATATGCCCAAGGTATGCCACTTCTCCCATGGCCACCTGGCACTTCCCGGCTTTGACAGTGAGCCTGGCCCTCTGTATTCTTTCCAGCACTTCCATAAGGTGGGATAGGTGTTCCTCCCAGTTAGTACTAAAAATGGCAATGTCATCCAGGTATGCCACGGCGTACTCCTCAGCACCATTTAACATCTGGTTCACCAATCTTTGGAAAGTGGCTGGGGCGTTCTTCATTCCAAAAGGCATTACTTTAAATTCAAATAAGCCTATCAGAGTGATGAAGGCCGACCTCTCCCTAGCTCTGTCCATCAACTCTACCTGCCAATACCCCTTGGTCAGGTCAATGGCTGTAAGGTAGGTCGCCCCTCCCAACTTGTCCAGGAGTTCATCCGTCCGGGGCATCGTGTGGGTGTCTGACTTCGTGACTGCATTCAGTCCATGATAGTCCACATAGAAATGAGTAGAGCCATCTGGCTTGGGCATAAGGACTATGGGTGAGGCCCAGAGGCTGTGGGATCTCTGGATTACCCCTAAATCCAGCATTTCCTCCACTTCCCTCCTAATGTCCTTTAAGACAGCCTCTAACACCTGATATGCTGTTCGCCATATGGGCGTCTGTGTCCCTGTCTCCACATCACGCGTCGCTAAGGGGGTTAGTCCAGGCTTGGCACTAAACAATGGGGCAAAGTCTGCTAATACCTCCCTTACTTCCTGGATCTTGTCCGGGGTCAGCAGGGAAGACAATTTAACTGCCTCCATAGAGGACTCCTGCTTACTTTCTTCCAGCAAGTCCAGAAGGGGGGCTCCTTCATCTGTTCCCTCCCCAGGACTACACACAGCAAACACCATGTCAGCCCTATTTGCATATGGCTTCATCATGTTGACATGGTACATCCTTTTTGTCTGTCTTCTGTCAGGTAACTCTATAATATAGTTCACGACATTTCCCTTCCTAACCACTTTGTACTGTCCTGCCCACTCAGCTTGCAGCTTGTCCTTCCGGACCGGAATAAGGACCATGACCTCCTGACCCACCATGTACGAGCGAGCTCTGGGTCTGCGATCGTACCACACTTTTTGTTTCTGTTGGGCAGCTGCCAGGTTGCTTTGAGCTGTCCCCATAAGCTCCTTCAGCCTTTCCCTAAACCTAAGGATGTAATCCACAATGGGAGTTCCCTGGGTGGCGTACTTGCCTTCCCAATCATAGAAACAT
Organism: Neoceratodus forsteri; assembly: GCA_016271365.2. Classification (NCBI taxonomy): domain Eukaryota; kingdom Metazoa; phylum Chordata; order Ceratodontiformes; family Ceratodontidae; genus Neoceratodus; species Neoceratodus forsteri. The sequence continues at coordinate 47,148,390 of CM028136.1, read as the reverse complement.
AGACTTTGATGGCAGATAAGGACAGCTTGGCCCATCTAGTCTGCCCATTTCCCTACATACAGGATAGGCTGCAGATCCTAGTTAACCAACAGCCTATTTCCTCCTACCCCCCTACAAGAATTGCCTTATGTCTGTCCCATGCATTCTTGAATTCTCCCACAGTTTTAGACCCCACAACCTCCTCAGGAAGGCTGTTCCATGCATCCACTACCCTCTGTGAAATAATACTTCCTCACATTGCCCCTGAACCGCCCTCCTTCTATCTTTAAATTGTGTCCCTTGTTCTTGCAAGTCTCTTTTTCTGAAAGATGCTACCTCTTGGACTTTGTTGATTCCACTGAGGTACTTAAAAGTTTTATCATGTCCCGCCTCCCTTCTTTCCTCAAGGGTATACATATTAAGCTCCTTTAGTCTCTCCTCATACGGCTTCTCTTGCAGACCCTGCACCATTTTAGTTGCCCTCCTCTGGACTACCTCTATCCTATGTCCTTGCGGAGATGGGGTCTCCAGAACTGGACACAGTACTCCAGATGGGGTCTCACCAACTGTCTGTACAGAGGGATAACAACTTCCTGTTTTCTGCTGCTGATGCCTCTCCCTATACATCCCAGTATACTCCCAGCCCTCCCTACTGCCTTCTCACATTGCTTGCTAACCTTAAGGTCATCTGATATGATTACCCCCAGGTCCCTTTCCTTTTTTGTTGTTGTTACTACCTCCCCACCCATTGTGTATTCTTCCCCTGGGTTCTTGTTTCCCAGGTGCATTATTTTGCTCTTCTTTGCATTGAATCCGAGCTGCCATACTTCTGACCATTCCTCCAACCTTGCCAAGTCCCTTTTCATCCTTTCCACTCCTCCTTGTGTATCAACCCTGTTGCAGATCTTTGTGTCATCTGCAAAAATGCATACTTTTCCTTCCAGTCCCTCTGCAATGTCACTGATGAAAACATTAAAAAGGACTGGACCCAATACTGAACCCTGCGGTACCCCACTAGTAACCTCTCTTTCTTCAGAGTGGACTCCATTTACAATTACCTTCTGTGTCCTGTTGTGCAGCCAATGTTTTACCCAGGCTACCACCCTGGGACCCACTCCCAGGCTGGTTAATTTGACTATTAATCTTTTGTGTGGGACTGTGTCAAATGCCTTGCTAAAGTCTAGGTAGGCCATGTCCACAGCCCCCTCCCTGGTCTACTACTTTGGTCACCCAGTCAAAGAAATCTATTAGATTCGTCTGACATGACCTTCCCGCTGTGAACCCATGCTGCCTTGGGTCCTGTGCTCCACTGGCCTCTAGGTACTCAACTATTCTTTCCTTCAGAAGTGACTCCATCACTTTCCCTACCACAGAGGTCAGACTGACAGGTCTGTAGTTTCCTGCCTCTGTCTTGGTCCCACTTTGTGAAGGGAATCACATCTGCCTTCCTCCAGTCCTCGGTACCAAACCATCCTCCCATGATTTATTAAAAGAGTAGCCAGTGGTTTCACTAGTTCCTCCTTAATTCTTTTTAGAATTCTGGGTGAATTCCATCAGGACCCATTGCTTTGTCCACCTTCAGTTTTAGGGTTCTTGCAGAACCCTTTCTTCTGTGAAAGGACTGGGATCGACCCCCTATCAAAAGTGCTTCTGTTAATTGGATTAGGCACCCCTCCTCTTTTGTGAATACTGAGCAGAAATATTCGTTCAGTATCCCTGCTTTTCACTGTCCCCTCTGCCCACCCACGTTCATTCTATTCAGCCTCACTATCCCTCCCTTTGTCTTTCTCACGCTGCTGATGTACCTATAAAGGTTTTATCCCCTTCTTAACTGAGTTGGCTATCTTTTCCTCAGTTTGGGCCTTTGCTATTCTGACTTCCCTCCCTGCTTCCTTCTGCCTTAACTGGTACAGCTCTCTGTCCTGCTCCTTCTGTGTTTCCTTATACTTCCGAATGCTATCTTTTTCTTCCTGACTTTCACAGCCACCTCTTTTGAGAACCATAGTGGCTTTTTCTTTCGTTTTGATTTGTTTATTTGCTTCACACAAAGGCTTGTTGCCTCTGTGATGGCAGTTTTGATGATTCCCCATTGTTGCTCCACACCTCCTTCTAGCCTGTTTGCTAGTGCTTTTCTGAGTCACTCCCATCTTGCCAAAGTCAGCTCTCCTAAAGTCCAGTACCCTCACTTTTGTATGGCTTGACTCTGTAGCTGAGTTTAACGTGAACCACACTGTTTGATGGTCACTTGTCCCAGACGGCAACCCACTTCTAGATCTGAGATCCTCTCACTGCCCCCGTTTGAGAGTACGAGGTCTAAGATTGCTCCCTCACGAGTGGGTTCTGAAACTAGCTGTCTAATGCCTGCCACCTGTAGGGCATCAAGAATGGCCTTGCTCTTGGATGTGGCTGCAGCAGGTGCTCCAGTTAACATCTGGCATATTCAGGTCTCCCATCAATAGTATCTCCCCTTTCTCTGCCATTCTAAGAATGCCTTCTATCATATCCTAGTCCATTCCCTCCCACTGACATGGGGGTCTGTACACAATTCCTGTGCAGATTGTGGTGCCCTTTCCAGTCTCCAAGGTGACCCACAGTGCCTCCTCTCCTCCCTGTTTACTCTTTTGTTCAGTTGCTTTTATCCCTTCCTTTACATAGAGAGCTACTCCTCCCCCTCTTCTCCCCTGCCTGTCTCTCCTGTAGGTTATGTACCCTGGTATGTTAACATCCCAGTCATGGTTCTCTGTGTACCATGTTTCTGTGACTGCTCAGATATCCAGGCATCCCTCTTCCATCAAGGCTACCAGCTCAGGGAGCTTGTTGCCCAGACTACGGGCATTGGTACTCATTACCTCCATTTCCTGATGGCCTTACTCCCTTTGCCCCATCCCTGTCCTTCTGCCTTTGTCACTTTCTCCATTTACCCCTGCCCTTCTCCCTATCGACACCTCTATGTTGGTGTTTGCGTGATTACTACCGTGATTATTTTGGGGGCTAGGATTTCCTGCTCCTTTCCAGTGCCTCCCTTGGCTAGTTTAAAAGCTTGCCAATGAAGCATTTAAACCTATCACCTAGGATTCTGGTTCTCCTCCTGGACAGATGCAGCCCATCATGCCAGTATAGGCTTGCATCACTCCAGGTGGACCCCCAGTCCCCAGTGAAGCCAAATCCCTGAGCTCCACACCAGTTTTTCAACCACTGATTGAATCCCATGGTGCGGAACACCCTAGCCTCTCCTATGCCATAGATGGGCAGCACCTCCGAGAAGGTTACCGTGCGTGCTACTTGACTAAGGCCCCTCCCCAATTCCATAAACTCTTCCTGCACTTCTCCAATCCCTTTCTTAGCCAGGTCATTTGTCCCTAGGTGGACAATGACATCCAGCTCCCTCCCATGTGCAGCTGCTCCAGCAATCCTGAGGATTCGCTCCCTGTCCCTCCAAGCCATGGCGCCAGGCAGGCACCTTACCTCCCTCTCCCCTTCCTCCCCCAGTTCTACCTTCCTAACAATGGAGTCCCCCACCAAGAGCTGTTTCCTTCCCCTGCAGGGTCCCCTGCCACCCTCCTGTGGGTCTCCTTTGTGGAGGTTCCCAGCATCCTCCTTGGTCTCCACTGCGGGTGCCTCCATAGAGGAACCACACTTTGCCAGAATGGCATAGGAATTGTGGAGAGGTACAACTGGAGGGATGCACCTCTGTTCCACCACCCTCACCCTCCCTGAGCCCACTGTGGTCCAACCGCTCCTCTTTCTTGGCAACCTCTGAGGCAACGGCAGTGGCACTGGTGGTCCCTGGATGGAAGAGGAGGTCCCACAAATCCTGGTCAACTCAGCCTGATGAGCAACCTCCTCCCTCAGCCCAGAGAGGTGCCTGCAGATGGGACAACACCGCATCCTCCAGAACATCTCCCGAAGACTGCTGCACCACAGCCACTGCACTGCACCCAATCATGTCTTATTTCTGGCCCCTTAACTGTTTTCAATCCTTACTCTTTCCTCTGTTTTTTTTTCTCTCTCTCTCCTTACTTTCTGCCTGTGTGCCCTTTAAGCTCCTGATTGTCCTGTTCTGAGACAAGAATATCCTATATTTCTCAGTGGACCACTTACTTGCTCAGAGGCAGACCTCCAGCAGCTAGAGGGGCCGAGAGCTACTCCTGCCCTTCTAGAATGGTGGGTCTTTGGTGGTTCTGTGATCACTCACTTCCTGCTCCCAAACAGGAAGTTCCTGTTGTCAGTCAAATCCTGTGCCTATAAAAATAGAACTAGCTTTGGGTGGGGGTGGAGGGGAGGGAAGGAGGGCAATATAGTCCCAGCAGAGAAGTCCAGTCACACAGCAGTCCTTTCTCCTGGTGTCTTCTGCCAAGATATTAGCAGAATCTTCTAAGGCAGTCTTTAAATGTAGCTTCCTTCTAGCTAAGCCTCACCCCTACTTACTAGATCTTTCTACCAGTAATTTAATCCTCACAGCAGTTAAGTCCTTTCAATCACCTGATATTTACACCTAGATAACTGTTCAGATACCCATTCAGTTCAGTTAACCCAGACAGACACACACACACTTTTTTTTGTTTTGTATGTTAGTTTTTTTTACCCTAAATTAAAGGTCCAAGTACAAAAGTTCTTCTACTTTAGTCCCAGCAGAGAAGTCCAGTCACACAGCAGTCCTTTCTCCTCGTGGAACAAGTCTAGAGGCCCATGTACCCGGCATCCATATAAGAGTTTGAAGGGGGGAAAATCCCGTTGACTCTTGGGGCACCACCCTGTATGCAAACAACAGGTGGGGAAGGTATTTCTCCCAGTCCCTCCCATGCTGTTCAGCAAAAGCCCGAAGCATTGACTTCAGAGTACTACTGAATCTTTCCACAAGCCCACTGGCTTGTGGGTGATATGGTGTCGTGCATCTCTGCACCACCTCACACTTCTCCCATAAACATTTTATGAGGTCTGATATGAAGGAACCCCTTGATCGGTGATGACCTCCTGCAGAAACCCAACATGGGAGAAAATCCCAAGTAAGGCATCTGCCACTTTGTCTGTCCTCAGTGAGGACAGGGCAACTGCCTCTGGGTACCGGGTGGCATAATCCATCACAGTCAGGATGAATCTCTTCCCTGAGGAGCTGGGGGTATTTAAAAGCCCCACAATATCCATTCCCACCCTCTGGAATGGCTCCTCCACTATAGAAACATAGAATTTGATGGCAGATAAGGACCGCTTGGCCCACCCAGTCTGCCCATTTCCCTACCTGATGGATAAGCTGCAGATTCTAGTTAATCAACAGCTTACTTCCTCCTGCCCCCCACTAGAATTGCCTTATGCCTGTCCCATGCATTCTATGCTATGGGCAATGGAATCAGGGCAGCTTGGGTTTTCTTGGCCGCCTTCCCTATTTCTTGGCACTGGTGACAAGACCTACAATACTCCTTCACCTGCTTTGTGAAGTTAGACCAGTAGAAATTCTGGGCCAACTGCTGCGTAGTGTGTGCGATTCCCAGATGACCAGATAAGAGAATATCATGTGCAATCTTGACCAACTGCTCACGATACCCCTGGGGAATGACAAGCTGCCTGCCTAGCATCCCTCCCTCTGTCTGCACAGCCTGAGTATACATCAGACCATTTTCCCAATAAACCTTATGTCTGCCGTCACCTCCCTGTGCTCTGTCAGAGTCTGCCCAAGCCCCCAGCTTCTCTAGACTAGGGTCATTTCTCTGAGCAGCTGCAAACTCCTCACACATTCCCAAGGCATGGGACAGGTCCCCTTCAGTCACTAAACTAGGGTCCCTAGCACTAGCATCAGGGCACTCAGGATCACTGTCATCATAACCCTCTGACAATGGGTCACCCCTCCCTCCTCAGAGCAACCCTCCGTAGCTGTGTGGTTACTTGCTACTGGGGAAATTTCTACCCCCTTTTCATTAGTCTCCCCCTCTGGAGACACAGGCTGGGGAACCAGCCTCCCAGTGCTTTCCACAATGGCTTCTGTGGGGTTCAGGGAACTAAAATTTTCCCTTGCCGCTTAACTATGGGTAACTACACATACCATCCCCTGTTGGAGATTGTTGCCCAGGATCACAACCACTGCTAAGTCTTTGGCTACAGCCATCTGTTGCACAGTTCCCCGGTTTACCCCAGTTTAGGAGAACACTAGCGAGGGGCAATGTTTTCTCTTCACCAGTAAAGTCCTGTACAGTGATGTATTTATTGGGTATAAGCTGACCTGGCTCTACTAGATCCCCCTTTACCAAGGTCAAGGAAGCCCCTGTGTCCCTTAACCCTTGCGTCTGTACACCATTCACCATGACTGGGTGCATGTGTTCCCTCATGTTCACAGGCATGCTTCCAGGGACACACAAACAGCCCACTTCTTTCCTAGCCCCCTGCTGTGTATTGCTCGCCTTTTGGGGACACTGTCTTGCAATATGCCCAGTTTCTTTACACAACCAACATTCATTTCTTTTCTCAGAGAAATCTTTTCTCTGAAACCTGGGGCTAACTGGTTTCGGTGAAGGCAGTGAGGGTTTTAGCTGCCCTGAAGGTGCGCTTTTCCCTTTCTGCATTGCCATGCCCACCCCATTCGCTCTCAGAGCAGGTCTGCTCTTGGCATAGTGGTCCGAGAGTTCAGCAGTCTCTTGCACTGTTTTAGGATCTCAGTCCTCCAGCCAGGTTTTCAGCTCTGCTGGGCATACCCAGGAAAAACTGTTCTAACAAAATCACATTTTCAATTGTATTAACAGAGTTTGATTCAATTCCTTCCTACCAACGTTTTAAAAACTGACGTTGTTTCATGGCTAGCTCCTCGTAGCTCATGTCAGGGCTTCTCTGGAGCATATGGAATTTAGGTCTGTATGATTCAGCAGTTAATTCAAATTTCTTTAACAGTGCATCTTTAAGTTTGCTGTAATCATCACTGTCCTCATTGTCCATTTGACCCAATGCATCCCGAGCTTTCCTGGTAAGTAGCGGGGATAGCTGGAAGCTCCAGGACTCCCTAGGAATTTTAGCCTGAATACAAACTTTTTCAAAAGAATTTAAAAAGGCATCCATATCCTCCCCCTCTTTAAATTCGGCTATCAATTTGGAATTCAATTTGTAACCCAGTTCTGTAGTCCCAGGTAAACCCAAGCCATTTACCTGCTCTGGTGCTGGTGGTTGGAGTCGTAGCTTCTCCAGTTCATGTTGCCTCTGGCGCTCTCGCTCCTCACGGTCCGCCTCTCATTGTTCTTCCTCCCTCTTCTCTTCTGCAGCTTGTTGACGCTCACGCTCCTCATGGTCTGCCTCCCGCTGTTCATGGTCCCTCTCCCTCTGGAACTCCAGCTCCATTCTGCGCAACTCAATTTGCAGCCTGAGTACTTCTGGATCCAGGATACTGGTGACCTTCCCCTGCTGCTGTGGCCCTTCATGGACAATGGCCATGTTGCCCTCCTCATAGGATCTGGACACTGCACTGGCCGCTAGCCCTTCCACACTCAAGGTTTGGTCCTTTGCAGTCACTGTCTGTGATTCGATGCTCTGGGTATCTGCTACTATCAGGGCATCCACAAGGTTCTGCTAGGTGGCTTTCACCTCGAACGGAACTCCTCTGTCCCTGCACAACTGCTTTAAGTAGTCTACAGTGTGCTCACTGTAGTTGGAAGCCATCTTCTTCCCTAACTCTGACTACTCTGACTTGCACTTTAGAAAAAAAAATAAAACAGGTTGGAACTTGACTGTAAGCCAAGTGATATAGTTCTGTTTCCTTTTAAAAATAAATCACTGCCTTTTTCTTCCTTTGCAAGTGAGCTGACAGTCTCAGTCGACACACTGAACAATAAAAGCTTGTAATACAAAACTTATGCACACTGCTGCCAACCAATCTGTCACAACCCCACTCAGCAGGTCAGGCCCTCTGCTCCCACAGTGCCAACCTCCGAGCGCAGTATTGTGAACAGTTAACAGAACAGGGTAACCCTCCTGTCTGTTTTACGGGTTCGAATCAACCTTTGGTCTCAAGTTCTTGGACGGATTCAAACTGTGAACCTCTTGCTAGCGTACCCAATGTACAGGCTCAGATAATTCTGCTCTTTGGGGCGGGCAGATATATTTTGCCTATGGGCACCTAACCAGGTGTACAAAATGAACCCTTAAAAACTCTATTAAAGACCTCAGACTAAACTATTACCTTTTACAGTTTGGTAAACCAGTAAGCTATGCCCAGTGTCAGCTTTAACCATATATGCTTCACTTGTCAAAGAAAGAATTTCAAAGGCACACCGAGTAGTCTCTAAAATGAGATGTTTACTTAAAAATAGATAAAAATGTAAAATGTAAATACAGAACCATATATCACAAAACATACAAATCACTTAAAAAAAAACAGGTTTAAAGTGCAAACAAAATCTCCTACCACAGTACACTTAGAATTGTCTTTCTCATGTATACCTTCTAACAGTGCATGATGCTGCTTTTTCAGAGTCCAAACATGTATGTGTCTAAATGGAATACAGACTACAGTTTAGAAATGCTGTGTTTCAACCCTCTTCATGATGTCATCATCTAGCTCCTCCCTTTCAGGATACTATAAAAATATATATATATATATATATATATATATACAAAACAGGAAGTCCCATGAAGGTATTGAATTCTGTGACTCCAGCAAGACTCATTTTCCAAATGACGACACTCTTAATTAAGACTGTGATTTTCTCAGTCTCCTTTGATCTATGAGCAGTCTCCGTACTCAAACACATCAAAGAACTTTTTATGACACCAGGTGCAATTAACTGACTTTCCTGAGGATGTCATAAAATGGATATTCCACTTCCTTATGACACCAGCTGCAATTAACTGACCTTCCTGAGGATGTCATAAAATGGATATTTCAGGTCTTAGCATCAAACAACCCAGATACTAAATAAGGCTATAAAATGCGAGTTCTTAGAAGGTAATCTCATCACAGAGATCTGCTGTTTAACATATATCCTGTCCTTTTGAACTGATACCTGGGGGGGGGGGCGGTTATCTAGGCACAGCATTTCTCATGACAGACAATCGCATTACATTTTTTTATATTACAAAAAGCATAGACTAATCAGAACCAGCTGTCCAAGTGTCACAACCTGTAAGCTCATTTCCTCTTCAGATTGTGAGGTTACATCACAAAACAGACAATTCAGGATACAGGGAAATTATACATGTACATCAAGTAATGTTGTTTATTTAATTCAATACAAGAAATGTCCTCACACAGGTTAAATGGGGAAGACAAAACAATAAGTTCACACTAGAATGAATTCACACAGGCATTCTATTAATATGAAGATGACTGACAAACCAGTGGTGCAACATTTCTCCCAGGTGGGCCACTCAATCTCAGATATGTCTGTTAGTCTTAAAAGGACATTTCAACAGTACACAACAGAGATGGGCTTCTAAAATTAGACTTATTTTACTTCTCAATATGGTGGAAGATGATATGAACATTGATGTGGGGTATATGACACATTATTCCACTTAAACTTACACAGACATTTACTGCAAATGATGGACATAAATACTTTAGTTCTTCAGCGAGCCTTCATTTTTTTTTTATTATCTATTATGCTTATACTTCTAGAGTCCCCTTTATCTGGTTATCTACATGTTGATTTCTCACCTTAGCACTGTGTGAATCTGTGTGTGTGTCGCGGGGGAGTGTGGCATGGGGTCATTTTTATGTGGGTGTTGGGGGGTTTGTGGGTATAGTGAGTGTGGTTATTGTGGTGATATTGAGGTAGGCTTTTATTCAGGCACATGACATAATGGCGTTAAAGTGGCTAGGACTCAGTTCACATATATAGTGAATATTTACTTCCTTCTACCAGTTGTCTGTGGTTGGATTACATACTGTCACATTTTTTTAAATTCGGTACATATTAAGATGCATATCTCATTTACTTGGGGGTTCATGAAAGGTTTAATTGCTTGGGGTTAACATTGCAATGATTGGTGTGAATGATGGTGTATTAGGACTCTTGTACAAACAGTATATCTCCTTCTAACTAGTTATCTATCCCCGGGAAGTGGGGACGGGGGGAATTTAATTTCTATGAGTTTTTATTTAGATTCCTTAGACTGTTTCTGTACATGTTATGTTATACACTGACACTGTATTGAAATCTGTACATATCAGGCTTATGGTCTCAATTTCTTGATGGTCCTTGACAAGTAGTTTTTCTTTGGCACTTATACTTACAATTGATATTATCATGCATTAAATCCCACTACAACACTGAAGGCCTTAAAGTTTATGGAATATATTAACTGGTTGAGAGTATAGTTGGGAAAATGTCTCAAGCTACGTTCTACCTTACATTATTTTTTTTTTGCTTTGTTTTTTTAGTTGTTTAACCAGGAGTAGCAAACTAAGCTGAAAGCTTTTTTCACAGGTGCAACCTGGGAGCACAGGGAAGTTAAGTGACTTGCTCAGGGTCACACAGTATGCAAGTGGAAGCTGTGGGATTCAAACCCAGGTCTGGTCTGCTGGATGTCACCAGATTTGCAGCTCAGAGCCTTAAACCACTGCACTATACTGTCTCCCAGATTCACATTATGTGTGAAACATTTGCTCATTTTGAGTGAACTTTACTTTAAACCCTCTGTATGCCGATACAGTGTATCATTTCTGTTTATTTTATTTTGGGTGTTTGTTTTTAACTTGCAATTATGTCTCATTTTAGCATGTATTACAATCCACAGGTTTGCCTTTCATTGACTGTGTTTTTTAACACATATGGACACTTGCAATTAAAGTTGTAAGCTCCTCATCTTACATGTAATTGGGGAGAATAGTATATTTAGGTTTTGCTTTCATTAGACGGTTTTCTTGAAACATACTGAGACATTTTAACATTTATGTGAGGAGAACTCTCTGTTTGTTGTTATCTTCTGATGACCTTTGCCCTTCAAGGGACTTTTCGGCTAAAAGCATACTGGTGTTAATTAGCTTCTCTGACATAGTCTTCTGTTGTTTCGAATGAGTATGTTAAATCAATGAGAATTATTTCTGTTTTTTATGCATTATCTGGGTGTTAGTGTAACCATCCAGTCCCCTGGGGTTATTAGAATCCTATCAGTATTATTGTTAGGAAGGTAGCAGGCAGCTGGTAGGGAGCTCATTAGGGGCTCCTTACATAATGACATCATTGTTTACTCAGCTAGCCTGTGGGAAGAATGATTAGGTCATTTGGAACTCTCGAGGCAGCATAAGCCACACTCTGTGGACAGCTGCTCTGGGGAGCTTAGAATGCTCAGTCTGTTTTCAGTTACAGCTTGAGTGAGGAGATGAGAGTGGCAGAAGGGCTGGCAGTGGACTCTGAGAAGAGGGCCCAGGATTTCTCACCCTAGTGGAGTGACATTTCCAGCTTCCAGTGAAGTGCTGGAGACCAGTGCTACAGAAGGATTTCCTGAGTTCTACTCCTAGTGAAGTGGAAGGAACTGCTTGTTCTCAGTGGACTCAAGGGGCAATCCCCTGAATATTCTGTGGTGTTTTCAGCTGTCTTGGATAGGACCTGAAAGATAACTGTTTTATTGGCTACCAGGAGAATGCCTTTCTTTTCTTTTTGTTGTTCCCTGTCCTGTGGACAGGACAACAACTGTGAGTACTGTTCTAGGAGACCAGATCTCCACAATATTTAGGGGATTCAATAGTCTGGTGTGCGTGTGCCCATAGATAAGGCGGGATCGCACCTGTCAGTGCCCCTAGAGGTGGGGGGACCGCTAGAATACCAGGGAAAGGAATTTATTATTTATTTGCAACAGGGGTCGGGATACGTGCTTGGGGGTGGGGGGACCGCTAGACTACCAGGGAAAGGAATTTATATTTATTTGCAACGGGGGTCAGGATACGTGCTTGGGGGTGGGGTGCTACACAAGGTCCCTTTACCCTGATTGGTACCCCCAGAGGTACACCGTAGACAGCTGGTGCTTAGGCATATGCTATACTAACATATAGGGCTAAGGACAGCTACCATATGAGAGTAGATGTCAGGATATGTACGCATATTATTGTAATACACTTTGCTTGCCAATACATATATTTTTCCTATGTATTTTCTGTGTATTTCTTACTTATAAAATGTTAGGACATCTGTGTCCTTGGAATGATTATACATATAAGTCGGCATTGCCACCTTTTGGTGATTTGTACTACTACACTGAGTTATGTAAGACTCTGTATAATGTACTCTTTTGTTTTACAAACTGATGACTACTACAAAATTGTATAATGTTATCTTGGACCGTGGAGCCACCTCTAATTTAGCCAATAGGGCTAATCTCTGTAACTAGAAATGTTTCTATTTTACAGTAACCATAGTAATTATCATATGTATATAATGTGAGACACTGAGTCTTATACCTCGGAGACCCCAAGAGACACGAAGAAACCTCGAGGTATAGGGAATGCTTAGCATTGGCTCCTGGTTCGTATTGGTAAGAACTGCTTAGGGCAACTGTGATTTACCCTTTTGGTAGTAATAAACAAGTTTATTACTCTTATGCAACGTCTTTGTGATTCCTTGCATTCCCAATATTGCCAAGAACCTGAGAGTGAGGTTTAGACCTCCTGACAATTGGCAACCGCGTGTAGGCAATATTTGGTGTTTGTAAGCTTTCAGTTGTTGCTTAAAACTCTTCCCTTCACAACAGGGACAGTAGGTGTGCATTTCCACAACACCTCTCCCATTTTCAGACCACTTTGTAGTCACTTGCAAGGTCCGGGTACTTTTCTTGGGTGTGGTGGATGCCAACTCGACCCACTCCACAGCAGGTTTGAATTGCAAGCCTACGAAGTATACAGTAGCCTGACTGTGTGCAAGGTGTGCCTGCTGTGGATCGATACATAGCACGGCGCCTTTTTCAGAGTTTGATTTTTCATTTCCTCCCACACAATGGCCATTGTATCAAATATCTGTGCTGAACTGAGACTCGATGTCTCTGACTTCCTTGCCTCCCATGAAGGATGGGCTGACTTTGTGCGGGATGCAAGTCAATCCGAAAACCCTATACTGGGGATCTCAACCCAGTATAGTGAGATGAGACAAACAGCCTATAAGCGTCATGTCAAAGGGCTGTTGGTCGTGGCTCTCTACGCTGCTCTGGAAGACTCTGAAGCAAGGTTTTGAACCCTTGATCTGCAGATCGCGTCTCTTAAGCAAGAGATGGGTTTATAGGAAATGGAATGTGTTAGACTGCAGCAGAATTTGGAGTCAGAACTCCAGACTTTGCGCAATGAAAAGGATTCACTTTTGCATCATTCAGCACAGGCTGGAGAGCAAGAAATCTGTATGTTGAAGCAGGAGTGTGAAAGTTTGAGACAGGATAAGGGGCAGGCTTCGCATATGAATGACTTGTTGAGTACAGCGAATGCACAGTTGAGTGAGGAGATGGGAGAGCTACAGGACAAGATAAATCAGGTACGTAATGACTTAGAAGTGGCTACTAGGGACAATCGCAAATTGAGCGCTGTGTATAGAATGTTGCAGAAACAAATGCAAGATGAGGTTGATATGGATGTTGCAACTGTGAGTCATGCTGAATATGAATCCAAGATGGCGAAACTGTGCCATCAGCGAGAGGTTGTGGCTGGACATGTTAAGGCGATGGGAGGCGTAGCCCCTGCCTTACATACGTCATCTGAAGGGGAGGTCTTAGATGACGACATTTCTCAATACAATGCCCAGTCATACCCCTACTATGGCCCAGAAACTCCACCCAGCCATCCACAACATGGCGGGTCCCCACTCTACCCATGCCATGTCATACGTCGTCGACATTGAGACACACATCATGGGAAACACCAACATGGTGGCCCCCATGATGGGGGGGAGCAGACCCAAGCCTGGTTCCGACGGCACCACCGATAGCCGTAATTAATGTGGAGGACAGGTAGGAGATAGAAAGAATGATTGATAATGCGGTGAATAGTGTGCCTATTCCGGAGAGGAATAAGCAAGTTTTAAAAGGCCAAATTAGGCAGCTTATTCATGAAACTGATACTCAGGATGGCATAGTCCGCTCGGTAGCGGAGGCTGCAGCTCAGGCAGCCCTGGATGGTGCCCGAGGAAATGTACCTCCACCTGATCGTCCCAATAATCCCCTACAAATGGCCTACTCTGTTCAGCAGATAGCTGACAGTATCGGTCGAATGAGCCCGTCCGACAACCTCAGCTGCCACTTAGAAAAGGTGCATTCCAAATGCGAGATGCTTAGCCTCCCTGCAGAATATCAAGTACAAATACTACGCCAAACTATTGAACCTGGCTTGTGGGCTAAACTCCCCGATGCCATCCGCCAGGACGGCAACGCCACCTTTGATGAGGTTGCAGCTGAACTCATTTCTGCACACAGCCCAGGTGTAGTGGGAGTGATGCTTGCATATCCTGTAAAACAGAATGCAAAGGAAAGTCCAGCGACTTATCACCAGAGGCTTTGGATGGCCTACTGAGCAGGGAAACACTTTGCCCAGGAAGCTGCAGATGTGGACCTTATTGAGTATAAGACCCTGTTCCTTAGGAACATGATTCCTGCAGTGAAAGAAAAAGTACAGCCAACCACTTATCCCTCCACAGAAAGGTTTGCCGACATTCTTCGGAAAACCGAGAGAGTCTATCAACTCTATATCCATGATCTGGGCTCCGGTTCCAAGAAAGTAGCTGCTGTGGAGCCTACTCAAGAGGCTGTGACACACTACACGGTGGAAGGACAGGCCCAACACAAACAGCCCCTCCCCACAGACAACCAACACCCCCAGCAAGCCCAACAACCACAACAGCAGCAACAATGGGGTGGGAACTGGAATTATCATAAGACTAAAAAGCATAAGAACAAGGGTAAACAACAGCAAAGACCAGGCCCTTCATATAGGGAGACAGCTGAAGAGAATCGGAAGTTTAGAGAACTCCTGGGGCAAGTGCGCTCTGTAGTGGATGCTGTTCCTGCTCAGTCCCTTGCAGCCATACAACCGGGAACCCAGGCCTCAACCGGTCATGGCGACACCGGAAGTACAGGGCTTCAGGACCATACAGGCCTGAACCCAGAAGCACCTCTCTATATAGTATCAGTGCAGCATGGTGAAGTGGTTCACAAGAGCCAGGCCCAACCTCTCCATGCTCCCTCCAATACAGATTGACAATTACAAGCCCCAGTCCGGATTGTAAACAAGCTGGTCTTGGATACAAACGGAAGGCCCTGCACTGAGGCCGAAGTCGGGGGCCGCCTACTTACAGTGTTATTAGATACAGGCACGGCTGTGTCTGTGTTACATGATAACCACCCGGACATATCTCCTTGGTCCACCAGATGGAGGACCAACATGTCAGGAGTAGATGGTACTAGGTTACCTGCATACCGCTCTCTACCTCTGCCGGTAGAGTTGGGCCATTTAAAGGCCTCACACACCTTCCAACTAATGGTATTGCATGATCATCCTAGTATCATTGGAATCTACTTCCTTGCACCACACGGCTGTGTGGTGGATCTAGCTAATACGCTACTGATACAGATTCAGGGCCAATATCACACCATCTTGATCCCTGACTCACACGTTGTGGCAACAATCTCTGCCAACAACAAGGAGTATGAATTCATAGATTTGTTCAAGAACCAAGAGCTTTTTCCAAAGCTCCTACCCATTTTGCAAAGGCACTTGGAAGCATTTGCTATTAATAAGCATTACTGTGGCAGAATGCACACCGTCATCAAAGTGCCAGGCCCAGCACATGAGAGGCAAAGGCAATATCCTTTTCCATCTGAGGCCTTGCTTTCTCTCAGAGAAACAATAAAATCATTCCTTAACCAAGGGGTAATCAGAACATGTGTTTCTACTGCCAGCTCCCCAGTGTGGCCCGTGAAAAAACCCACAGGTGCCTGGAGACTTACTATTCACTACAGGAAACTGAACCAGGTCACCCCCAGTTGTGCCCCAACTGTGGCATCTACACCTGATGTGCTACGACTTTTGACCCCTGACCTAAAATGGTTTAGTGCCCTGGACATCACCAATGGTTTCTGGTCACTGCCATTGGCCTCTAAGAGTCAATATAAGTTCGCCTTCACCTTTGAAGGTAGACAGTACACGTGAACCTGCTTACCACAGGGATTCCATAACAGCCTGTCCCTGTTCCATCTGCACATGATGGACGCCCTTGAAGGTTTCTCTACTCCACAGTGTCTCTTGCAATATGTGGATGACCTGCTGTTGGCAACCGCCACGCAGGAATAACACTTGGATCTCTTGGATGAACTACTGACTCTCATCCAGACAGCAGGCTTCAAATGTAACCCAGCAAAAGCATAGCTATGTCAGAAAGAGGTACTCTTTCTGGGTCTAAAAATAACAGACCCAGGCCGCAGCCCTACCTGGAAAAAGATACAAGGATTGCAAAACTTGCTACTGCCCACCAGCGTGGCAACTCTCAGAATGTTTCTGGGTATGGTGAACTACTCTAGAGATTTCATCTGTGACTTTGCTCAGAAGGCTGCTCCTCTGTACGAGTTACTGAAAAAGGACATTCCGTGGAATTGGGGTCCTATACACACCCAGGCTATGACATCACTGAAGCAGGCTTTAGCCTCCACCCCAGCTCTGGTCAACCCCATTCCAGCACTACCATTCCATCTGGAATGTGCCACCTCTGACATCGCCATGTCAGCAGTGCTGGCCCAGAAGGTTCATGGCACCTTGAGACCCATTGCTTATGCATCACAGCTCTTGACCCCAGTGGAACAGAAGTACAGCCTTTGTGAAAGGAACCTTCTGGCCACCTACTGGGTTGTCAAGCACTTTCTGTATATCATTGGGTACTCTCCACTGATTATTAATACTAACCACACCCCAACCACCCTTCTACTATCAGATAGAGTGAAGGAAGGTTCAGTCTCCAATACTAGACTGACGCACTGGTCACTTCTCCAGGATAGAGACATACAGGTACACCCAACTAAAATTCCATCTATGCTGGCGCATGGACTCCTTTTCCAAGGACAACCCCATAACTGTACACTGCAGTCACCTGATCTTCCAGATCCAGGTCCATTCCTCCCTACCACGCCACAAATACTTGAGAACACCTCTTTGTGTCATATTTTCACTGATGGTTCAGCTTCCTACTATCAGGAAGAGCAAACTGCAGGGAGGGGTATCTAAGTAATTTACCCCTACGGTAACACTGTTAAGATTTCTAAGCACTGTAGTATAGCATCATCACAGTATGCAGAGATGACAGCGGTGGCCTGTGCCCTCGAGTTCATCCAGTATGGAACCGAGGATACCATCATTTTCACAGACTCTAACTGGGTTTGCTGTTCTCTTACAGAATTTCTTCCTTTCTGGCTGAAGAACTCCTTCCTCTCTTCTGATGACAGTCCAGTGAAGTACAAAGAATTGGTAATATACATACATTCACTGGCACAGAGATTTGCACACAAACTCTATGTACACAAGTCAAAGCTCATTCCCTGAATGACCCCTACCATGCCTTCAATGACACAGCAGATACCCTTGCCAAGGAAGGGGCCCGAGGGGGGGACACATGAATGATGGACCATCAGAGGCCAATGCAGCGATCACATAGCAGCAGTCAGGAAAAGCCTGAACCCTTTTCCCCCTTGGACCTCTCAGCAGCCCAATATGTTGATACTGAACTCAAAGAAGTGTTCAGATTCCTTGACAAAGGTACTGAAGAGAAACTTCCCACACATAACCCCTACTGGAGGCATGAAGGTAAGTTACACTTGTCACCGGATGACAAGCTCATCTGGTACCAACCAGATGATTCCACCACCAAGTTGTGGGTGGTCTCCAGACATCTTAGGTCCGTATTTTTACACCAAGTACATGATACACTCACTGGTGGACACCAGGGAGTGGAAAATATCCTCCAGAGGCTCACGATCACCACCTGGTGGCCTGGTGTCACCAAAGATGTTAAACAGTACATAGATAACTGCCTCGTTTGAGCGCAAAACAACCCCATCCCCAACAAACGAAATGCCAAACTTTTACCACAACGACACTCTGGCTCTTGGCATGCCATACAGATCGATTTCATTGGTCCTCTGACCAACACTAGCAGAAATAACAAGTATGCTCTTGTGGTAACTAATCTTTTTTCCAAGTGGGTCGAAACTTTCCCCACCAAGACATGTACTGCTAAAATCACTGCCAAAATCCTGGTTGAACAAATTTTCTCCAGGTGGGGCCTACCTATTAAGGTAGACTCAGACAAAGGAACCAGTTTTACAGGTGAGTTGATGAAAGAATCCCTTGAACTCCTTGGAGTTCAACAGAAGTTCCACATACCCTACCACCCCCAATCTTCAGGTCAAGTAGAGAGAGCCAACAGACGGATTAAGCAAATGCTTTCCAAATTTATTGAGGAAAATCCCAAAACTTGGGATTCCATATTGCTGTTACTCCTTATGGCAATCAGGGGCACACCCTCAGCCACCACCCAGTTGACATCCTTCGAGGGGATGACTGGAAGACAAATAAGATTACATGAACACCTGTTGTTTGACCTGCACACCCCCACTGCAGACCGTGTGTCTGTAGACCAATATGTGGAGAAACTTAGGAAAGACTTCAAACACACACACTTGTATGCTGCCAACTGCATGGGCAAAGCCCAGCAACAGTCCAAAATACAGTTTGACAAGCACGCACAAGAAGTGGATTGGCAGGTCGGAGATCAAGTAATGGTTCTTCGATTTGCACATCCCACACACTTCTTCTCTAATAAATGGGAAGGCCCTTACCCCATTGTCAACAAGCTCAGTCCGGCAGTCTATCAAGTTAAACTCCTGCAAAATAATAAACTGACTGACAAATGGTTACATGCAAACCAACTAAAACTGTACAGAGGAGCTTAATTACTTTTCCTCACCCCATTGGGCGGAATAGTACTAACCCACTAATGTTTGATTTTGCTTTTCAGATACACTGACAAGATGGTTATCTTGTTCCATTTTCTCCTAATCTCAGGAGTTATCCCCTGCATCCAAGGCATGGTACCGAACCTCCTACCACACCTTGATCATCCAGCATGTCCTCCAGAGGGAGTATCCATCAAAATACCTGATAATTTGATTACTGTCCAGGAAGGTTCTGACGCTTACCTTACTACCTCGGTTGTTGATCCTGATAAATCTACACTGCAAACTGAGTGGCAAACCACATCGCAAGGACAAATTCTCCCTGTGGCCAAACTCTCCAAGGGAACTTTCCAGAGTTGGCCTAATGCTAAATTATCCCCAAATGGTTCTCTGTCCTTGCTACAAACTGCTCTTAGACATTCTGGTTTATACAATATTACTGCTTTAATTGATCCTTCATATTGTAATTCTTTGTCTAAGGACTCTGCTCGGAAATTTTGTGCTGTACACAACATGGCCTCTGCTGCCATGGCCTCTACTGCCATGTACCTATCTGTACTACCACCCACTGATAAACAGCTTTTGGAATGTCCAAAGCATACCCCTGGTCCCCGTAGTGGTCTAACAGCCACTGCCTTACCTGGTTCACTTATTAATAATTTACAATTTATGCATATACCTGTTTTGTTTAATCTTACTTACTGGAATATGAAAGAATTTGGTATGTGTCACAATACTAACACTTCAGCATTTTATAGTACGTTATTGCTTGATAGTCTAGCAGCATTTCAGATATGTACTCAAGACCCTATTGCCGGCGTACATACCACCAAGCATAGAGGCAACTTCAGGAGGAAACCTAATCCTGATGATCAAAGTCATAAACTTAATACACGTGAAGTTGACAGTTCTGATGTCACTGGTGCAACAGGTACTGTCACAGGTCTCTTCGGTACGGCTATGTCTATCTGGAATAAGGCAGACATTGCTGCTATCAAATCTCATTCAGACAAATTTCAAACTGGTTTGGTGAATAATATACTACCAGCATTATTGCATGGTGTGGATGGCCTTAGTAAGAAAGATACACTGTTTACAATATACATGACATTGCTAAGGGATTTACTGACTCTAAAGAGAAGATTAACGCACTTATTGCACAGAATAACAAAGAAGCAGACAAACAATACATTGCTAGAGAAATCCTCTGCTCAGCCTATGGCTCATACATAATCACTACCATCAACAATCTCTTCCGTGATCTAAAATCTGGAAGAATCTCTGATATAATACACAACAGACGCATTTCCAAATGGTATTGTCCACGATGCAAGAACCCTGGTTGTATTGCTATGTGTATGCAACAATCTCTAACTATTCCTCTATCTACAGCTAGGAATTTGGGTTTTGTGACCAGATACCCTAATACTGGTCCATGTTTTACTTCTAAGAAATGCTCTATCAGAGATACAGTGTTTGTTTCTTTTACTGTCTCTTTACCATGCTTTGATCCCACTACAGCTTTGTTTGACAAGCTTGCCGCTGTACATTCAATTGGGCACCCTGATGACGACATCTACAGAGAACGCCTGGACTTACCTCCTCTACTGGTCTACCATCCTTTCCTGGACACCTGGGTCGCTCCACACACTGACTGCTGTGAGAAAAAACAGTATATTTACTTGTGTCAATGTGATGTATTTGATGTTAGTAAACCTGTATGTGGTTATTCTCCAGATAGTATAGACTGGACTTTTTCCATGGACGATGACATCAGCACTAATGGCACAGATTTCTCGGACTCAACATTGGCTCCAGACAAGCTTCTTCAATCTTATCGAGAGGAGATTCATCGCCTGTCAACACGGATTTCCAAGACGACTTACACCTGCCCAGTACAGTTGCAAAAGTGGCGCCTTCCTACTGTTAAGATGTAATACAATTCCGATGGCGAATACTGTGTAGTTACAAATTACAAGAGCTACACTGATGGAAGTGAGACATGTGTTATTGATAACCCCAACTTCTGTTTTGTCCCCCATCAGCAGTCTGTCATTGGACATACCGTTATTAACCCCCGTCCCCCTAGTGGATGCAGATATCATTGATGGTAACCCTGAGTATCTGCTCACACTTTCTGAATATCTGCCATATTTTAATGTACACATAGATCCACAGTCACTTACATTAAAATCACTTTCAGAAAGAAAAGACACCTACCTCATCCACATAAACAATAATATGACCAAAGCTAATGAAGCTATCCTTTCATTGATTAATGATGGTGATATGAATGATGCATTAACTAAGACATGGTTAGAGATTACTTTTAAAGGTTTTGTTATTATACAAACATTTTTGATATTTTTCTTATCATGCTATGCTGCCTACGGCGCACACTGCTCCAACACCGTGAACAGCTGGAGTTCCTTTACAAAGCTTGCACGTTAGGTTTTTAAATGACCCCTGCTCCCTGATCTTTCCCTAGATTTGCCTGTGTTGCCCTTGGAGGCAACAAGGGGGGGAATGTTACACGACATCCCTGCACCCTGATTGGTACCCCAGAGGTACACCGTAGATAGCTAGTGCTTAGGCATATGTTATACTAACATATAGGGCTAAGAACATCTACCATATAAGAGCAGATGTCAGGATATGTACTCATATTATTGTAATACACTTTGCTTGCCAATACATATATTTTTCCTATGTATTTTCTGTGTATTTCTTACTTATAAGATGTTAGGACATCTGTGTCCTTGGAATGATTATATATATATATATATATATATACATATATAAGTCGGCATTGCCACCTTTTGGTGATTTGTACTACTACACTGAGTTATGTAAGACTCTGTATAATGTACTCTTTTGTTTTACAAACTGATGACTACTACAAAATTGTATAATGTTATCTTGAACCGTGGAGCCACCTCTAATTTAGCCAATAGGGCTCATCTCTGTAACTAGAAATGTTTCTATCTTACAGTAACCATAGTAATTATCATAGGTATATAATGTGAGACACTGAGTCTTATACCTCGGAGACCCCAAGAGACACGAAGAAACCTCGAGGTATAGGGAACGCTTAGCATTGGCTCCCGGTTCGTATTGGTAAGAACTGCTTAGGGCAACTGTGATTTACCCTTTTGGTAGAAATAAACAAGTTTATTACTCTTATGCAATGTCTTTGTGATTCCTTGCATTCCCAATATTGCCAAGAACCTGAGAGTGAGGTTTAGAACTCCTGACAGGGGACCACTAGACTACCAGGGAAATTAATTTTACTTCTACTGTGAATGGGTCGGGAGCATACCTCTCAACTATCCCTGATTTTCAGGCAAGTCCCTGAATATGCCTCAAAATATAACTCCGTCCCTCCTCACAGTTGTGTTTCCATGGCTAAACAGTGGCAATTGTAAGTACAACATAATGTCAAGCATTAAAGTTACAGACTTGTTCTTCCTTAGAAAATGCATTTTGCACTAAGCCCCATATTCAACCAGCTTTCTGGGTTGATATCTCTAATTTTGAAGATATGTCCCTGATTTTGGTCCTTTGTCCCTGATTTGTTTAAGCCTCATCCCTGATTCAGGAGGCAAGGGGTTGTGAGGTATGTTTTTACCGACTGTGCCTGGCAGCACACAGTTCCTGCTGCTTCCAGCCTGTACTTCTATTCCGACCAACAGGGGATGCTGTGGGTATGCCTTGGCCTGCAGCGTCCAGCCTGTACTTCCATTTCGACCAAAAGGGGGAGCTTTGTGCCCCATGCAGTAGCACCAGGCAAACTGCATGGTAATGTATGCTAAGCAGCACTTAATGAGATGCAAATGTACCTGTTTGCCCATGGATTACCTAAGTAGGCTCATTTGCAAGGGAGCTTTGAATATAGCTCCCGTTTGCCCCGGGCTAACCAGTTTGCACCGGGCTAATGTGTTAGCACTGTGCAATCCGGTTAGCCCCAGGCAAACCTCACTTCAGCATTGCACAGTTCTGCAGTGTGTGGCTTACATGGTTATTTGCAGTAGATGTCAGACATCTCTGTGCAAGCACACACAATGTTCTCCACCTACAACACTGGCTTGCTCCAGAGTCTAATGAGCTACAGTTGCAGTGTGCACTTCCCTGTTGCTATATTCAGTGCTGTTTTATTCCCGGACAATTTTTGCCCTGCACTCCTGGCCCTGTTTGCCCAGCTTCCTTTGCTTGCTATATTCAGCTGGTGTTGCACTGGGCTATTTCCTTTTGAATATAGCTTGCTTTGTGCTCTGGGCTAAGTTTGCCCACCGGGAAGTGCTAATTTAGCCCCGGGGCAAAGTTTTGAATATCTGGCCCAGTGTTTTCTAAGTGCTCAGAAAGTTTCAAGTGTGTACAGCGAAATTTGGGAGAGTCGCTATGGAAAATGCACCAAGTACTGAGTGAAAATGCCTTAAAATGCTTGCCCTGCTGAAATTTCAAGCCAAGAAAAAAAAAAGTGCCAGTTTACAGTTTAAATTTTGCCTTCTTGATGATTGCCATACAGAAGTGCGGCACACAGAGAGAGTTCATTTGCATGGCGTCATGTGATTGGTCCCAGTGCACCCAAGTCCTGCCCTTGCCTGAGTCTCAGCTTATGGAATATTCGTGGAGGAGCAGCCTGCAGTGTGTGAGCAGCGTGTAGTTGCAGGAAGGAGGAATCACTTACTGCAAAGCATTTCTGCAGCAGCAGTCTAACTTTTTTGCAAATAACCCGGGCTCAACCCGTATTCCGACCAACTGGGAAGGGACTGAGGCGGTTATAGTGATGATCGCTGGGAACGCAGCCTGTTTCACCCCAGAGGCCTTCCTTGAGTCAGTAGCAGGCTGTATTCCATCGATGGTGAAAACCATGCACTGCCTGTAAGTACCCTGTGCAAAAGTAAATGACTGTGGTGCTGAGGTCGGAAAACTGTGTAAGAACTTGAGCAAATGCAGCAAAAGTACTGAAAAAGGGGAGAGTTTTGTGAACTGTTAAATCTTGGACTTTGTGTGTGAAAGTGCGTTTTCAAAGAAAGTGAACTTGAAGACAAACGATCCCTCTGGTCCAAGTGCTTGTAAAGTAATGGACTGAGAAAAAAGCAAAATGAACTTGTGCTTGAGAAAATCAGTTGACATGCAAAAGATCCAGACAGAATCCTAGCAATTTCTAACTGAGTGTGATGCAAAGTTACAATCACCATGCTGGGGTGTAGCCAGCAATGTAAACAAAGCAGCACCATTTTAGACCAGTGTTTTCAGACCCAAAGCAAAGTTTCAAATGGCTTCTTGCTGTGTGTGGAATACAATTGCAGCAGCCAGGCAGCCTGTTAGTGAATTTTCCAGTGTGTTAAAACCAAATCTCAGAGTGCTTGCAAAAATAATAATTTTGGGACTTGTGCGTTTAATTTACAGAACATGGCGCAGCAACCCCCTCGCTACCCACTCCATGCCAGGGCATGGGTAGCCCAACAAGAACAAGAACTAGCCCATTCTGAGCAATTGTATGACTGTTCATCAGCACCCGCTGAGGTGGTTTTGCCAAACTATCTGGTTAATGTGTGCATAGTGTGCCTGAAGGCAGGAAGAGAAGTACTGCCCATTCCACATTGCACAGATTGCAGAACACAATTTGGGATGAGCATGTCAGGTGGCAAAAGGGTAGCTAAAGTGAAACGCATCCGTTTAGCTCCAACTTGGACACAGACAGTGGACCCTGTAGAATCGGAACAACAACGACAGGCTGGGTGCAGTGAACTTGACCCCATAGAGTTTGTAAAGGAGTTTCTGGATACTGCCTGCGCCAATGCTTTGCAAGGCCCAGAGGAGGTGAAGTCTTCCACACCGCAGAGGGTGGAACTGGACACTGCCAGTGCAGGTTCTGTAGATCCATGGGTGGAAGGCCCAAGTCCAAGCCTCGTGGGAGAGTCCAAGGTGGAGGAAGTGTGTTGTTGGGAGGCCAGTGCCTCCAATGACAGTGGACAATTGTGGGGGTTGGCGCAATCGCCAGCTGTTGGGCAGAATGTGTGAAAGAAGCAGCAGTGGCTTCAGTGGGACCCCGTGAGTCACCACTGGCCTTGGCTTCTATGGAGCCTCCCGATGTCCATGTGGAGGAAGGCTCAAGATGTGTGCCCTTGAGTGCAGAGGTGGACTGCTTTTGCTCTGCACTAAGAGTCCGTGACTGGCTCAACCAGGATTGGCCACCCCCAAGTCATACTTCTGGATTGGAGTTAATTAAAAGCAGCAAGGAGGAGAGAACTGTGTGCAGACAAGCTGAGGCCAAGTATGGACAATCGTACCTTTTCTACCTTTGGAAGATAGGGAAGAAATTGAGAAAGACAGGCATGCCTGGTTGTGAGAGAAAGCTTGTGCCAACCTGCACCCTGCAGTAAACAAGTGGGTCCGAATTAAGGTGTGTAATGAGAGACTGCAATTCTGGAAGCGTGGCCGGACCTTGTTAATCAACTCAGTGAGAGTAGTGGACAAAGATGGCCAAGAGACATTCTACAATGTTCCCATGGTTTGTCCAGATGGGGTGACAGTCTATACCCCAGGTCTGGAATGGTACTACCCCAGAAACTGGTGCCATTCTTGAAATTGTGCCCACTTTCCAAAAGTGAATATAGCCATTGCTGCTCAGCCATCTGCCACCGAAGAGGCAGCAACCCAAGATGGAAGTGCCTTTCTTCTGGTGATCCAGGTTTGGCTCCAGCAGCATCCAGGTTTGTCTGTGGTAGCATCCAGGTTCGTCAGCCCAGCAGTTTGGAGATTTCCAGTCTGGGTCCAGAAGGAGGTCGTGGAAGCAACTGATCCAAAGAATTTGTTTACCCAGCAGCCGATCATCAAGCCGAGAGGTGATGCTGGCATCCTTTTGTCGCCAAGAACTGGTAAGCGACCTTTTTCATTTTTAATTTGACTGTTTACCTGCAAGTTAAAGGATCTCCCATAGACTTCACATCTAGACTGCAGTGCTTGCAGGCCTTGTGCCTGTTCCAGAACGGTACTTCAGCAGGCTCTGGCCTAGGAGAGACTCTTGTTGTAGTGCTTCGGGACTCTGGACTCCTCCCTAGATTTGGACTTTGCAAGGTTTCCCTCCCCCCAAATGTTTTGCAAATGTTTTCTATTTTTGTACTTTTGTAGAAAATCCTTTTAAAAATGATTTTTGGGCTTGTGCATTATTCAGTGGGAGGGTTTTGGTCACTGTTTTTGGCTTTACATGTTATAGTTGTGTACAGAAATGTGTTTTTTTTGTAGCATTTTCTTTTGCAGGTGTTCCTGGAAGAAGACAAGAATACCTGAAGAGGATCTGTGAGACTCATTGGAGTCCTCTTTTGTGTAGAGTTGTTAGGCTTGTGTAAATGTATAGTACAATGTCTAACCTTTTTTCATTTTACAGGTGTGTGGTGTAAAATGTTTTTTGGGTTTGGGCACCTGGTAGGTAACATAGGTCAGACAGGTTTCCCCTAGAGGGTTAGGGGAAAACAGGTTGGTGGTCCTGATTCTAGATAGAGGTCACCAATACTGTCCAATAGGACATGCTTCAGGCAGTTTCTTGGAGCCACAGAGAATCCATAGATAATACAGTAGTAGGATAGGAACTGAAGTTTATTCAGTAGGCCTTTATCCTTTGGTGTTACCTGCCTGCGCCTGGCACATGGTAGGGGAGGCCTTGATCAACCCTCCCCGTAGAGAGCATCAGAAGTAGGATGGCCTGGTGCCGGGTGGAGGAATGACTGCGGAGAGTTATTTACCTGGCAAGGATGAGTGTAACCACCCAGTCCCCTTGGGTTACTACAATCCTATCAGTATTATTGTTAGGATGGTAGCAGGCAGCTGGTAGGGAGCTCATTAGGAGCTCCTTATATAATGACACCATTGTTTACTCAGCTAGCCTGAGGGAAGAATGATTAGGTCATTCGGAACTCTCACAGCAGCATAAGCCACACTCTGTGGACAACTGCTCTGGGGAGCTTACAATGCTCAGTCTGTTTTCAGTTAGAACTTGAGTGAGGAGGTGAGAGTGGCAGAAGGACTGCCAGTGGGCTCTGAGGAGAGGGCCGAGGATTTCTAACCCTAGTGGAGTGACATTTCCAGCTTCCAGTGAAGTGCTGGAGACCAGTGCTACAGCAGGATTTCCTGATTTCTACTCCCAGTGAAGTGGAAGGAACTGCTTGTTCTCAGTGGACTCAAGGGGCAATCCCCTGAATGTTCTACTGTGTTTTCAGCTGCTCTGGTTAGGATCTGAGAGAGACTGTTTGATCGGCTACCCAGGAGAGTGCCTTTCTTTTCTTTTTGTTCCATGCCCCGTGGACGGGACATTCTTCTGTAAGTACTGTTCTAGGAGACCAGATCTACACAATTTTTAGGATATTCAATTGTCTGGGGTGCGTGTCCCCTTAGATATTTTTTATTGGTACATTTCCCCCCATGGTCGGCACACATCCGGCCGCCATCCTGGTGCACCCTGGCTCCCATTGAGGCCCTCACTCCCAGTCATACCCCATGCTTGTCGTGCATAGTAGCCACCGCCAGCCTGTAGCCCATAGACAGTCTGGATCACATCTGTCAGTGCCCCAGTTTTCACCCAAGTAAGCGAAATACTTTTAAACTGTTCACCCAAGTGAGCGTAGATTTGTTCTTTGGTCACCCTAGTGAGTGATGAAGTTAAAGTGTGGGACCTCTAGCATTTCTGTGAAGCGCTTAAAAGGCAGGGCTTCCTGGTTCATAAAGGGCACCAGTTTTACCTGAGCAAGGGCCAAGCTGCAGGTTAAGGTGTGTGACTGAGTTTCACTTATGTGCACCTATGTGTGAAGAGGAGTTCTGAGTGTATGGCTTAGATTCACTAAATGACACTCATGGGAGGAAAATGTTCATGTGCGTGGCCAGGTGTTCACATATGCACCTTTTGGGAATTTGGGAAGAAGATTGTTCTGTTGTGTATTCATGAACCGTACTACATGCAAGGAGAGTTTATGAAATGCACCTGTCCAGCGAAGACCGACCCTTGGGGTCCACTTCTGCTTTAATTTTCCATCTGCAGAATAAAGCCATACTGCACAATCCCAGTTACTGTTATGGAAATTCCAATTATTGCTTCTGGTTGTGTGGATTTACTGGGGGCCCCCCTCAGCAGGTTAGATCTAGCATATGCCTAGCAGCCTCCACCCAGGACGTGGGTTGTGTTATTTACATAATGTTCATTTTGTTTGTTTCTGTACACCCACCCGTCTTCCTCTAGAAAATGAGCTAGGTATACATCCTAACACCAAGGGTGGTACCTACCGTTAACATAGAAACAGAATTTGACAGCAGATAAGGACCGCTTGGTCCACCTAATCTGCCCATTTCTCTACCTAATGGATAAGCTGCAGATCCTAGTTAACCAACAGCCTACTTCCTCCTACCCCACCGCTAGAATTGCTTTATGTCTGTCCCATGTATTCTTGAATTCCCCTGGTTTTTGACTCTACTACCTCCTCAGGAAGGCTGTTCCATGTATCCACAACCCTCTCCGTGAAAAAAATACTTCCTCGCATTACCTCTGAGCCGTCCCCCCTCTATCTTCAAATTGTGCCTTGTTCTTGCACATCTCTTTTTCTGAAAGATGCTACCCTCTTGGACTCTGTTGATTCCCTTGATGTCCTTGAAAGTTTCTATCATGTCCTCCCCTCTCCTTGAGGGTATACATATTGAGGTCCTTTAATCTCTCTTCATATGTCTTCTGGTGCAGACCCTGCACCATTTTAGTTGCCCTCCTCTGGACAGCCTCCATCCCGTCTATGTCCTTGCGGAGATGGGGTCTCCAGAACTGGACGCGGTACTCCAGATGGGGTCTCACCAATTGTGTGTACGGAGGGATAACAACTTCCTGTTTTCTACTGGTGATGCCTCTCCCTATGCTTCCCAGTAGCCCACCAGCCCACCTTACTGCCTTCTCACATTGCTTGCCCACCTTAAGGTCATCTGATATGACTACCCCCAGAACCCTTTCCACATTTGTTGTTGTTAGTATCTCACCCCCACTGTGTACTCTTCTCCTGGGTTTTTTGTTTCCCATGTGCATTACTTTGCACTTCTTTGCATTGAATCTAAGCTGACATACATTTGACCATTCCTCCAACCTTACCAAGTCCCTTTGCATCCTTTCCACCTCACCTTCTGTATCAACCCTGTTGCAGATCTTTGTGTCGTCTGGAAAGAGACATACTTTCAAACAACATGAAGTCTTGCTATATTATGACACATGCAGTATAACCCCAGGTTAGAACTGCTCCGGAGGTGAAAGAGTTAACTTCCATGCAGAGCATGGAATCTTGAGCGTGAGCTCGGTTGAACACTCTGTCTGTTGAAGCTCAAACTTAAACTGTCAGATTCTTTACTCCATCTTGAACAGTCGCTCAGAGATTCCTCCTGCTGCTCGGTTTGTTTGTCAGTTTTAAAGTGTAATTCTCGGTTTATTTTATCGAAATTTAACCATGATCATCAATTCAAGCTCTGTCTGTGGTACTGTAAGTAATAGATAGGCTTACTTTTATTTTTCTTCTGTGTGGAACTTGTAAACATCTTTTTCGGTTCGGTTTGAACCGATCAGAGGGTTTAAAATTACTTTCTAGCCCTTTAGAGTGCGGTTCCTGGTTCTTATCGGTTCTAAAAAAGCAGTTTCATTACGGTTTTTCCCACGACCCGTGTTTCACGGTTGGGAACCGATAAAGAGAGTCTTAGCGGTGGATTGCGTTAACAGGCAAAGTTTTGGTTAGGCTGGCACTATGTCTAGAAACCCAAAGAAAAACCAGACCCACTGGGTTTCAGCACTGTGGCCTCTGTGGAAGCCTTTGCCAAGGCTGACCCACACACCATATATGTATATTGTCTGGGGTTTGACCACCTCAATGCAGACTGCCAGATTTAAGAATTTTCCTGCTGCCACCGTGGAAAAAAGAGTTGGTAGGCTCAGAGGCAGGAGGCCAAAAGTCCGCTGACCCAGATGGCCAGCCGGTTCGGTTCAACGAGACCTGAAGGGTGCCCTCTGACCAGGCGATGCTTCCCGGGCAAGCGAAGAGCCAGCTCTGAGGAGCGATTCCAACTAAAGGGCTAGAAGGTCAGCTAGTTTGGGGCCAAAAGTTCCTTCTCCAACGCTGAGGAAATAGCCAAAGCTATTCAAATTGTCAGTCTCTTTCCCCAGTTCGTCCGAACCCGGCACCATTGGGTAAGTGCCGGTTGAGGTCGGTTCATCGTTCAAGATTATGATTTTGAAGATTTTTATGAACCAGGGAAGGGAGGAGTACGAGGAGAGTGAGTGTGATTTTGACAGTCTGGATGTGCCCATTGAACCGGACATCTCTCCAGACAGACCTTCAGGAGTATCCCTCCCTGGCTATCTGAGTCCCTTCTCATTTTGTTTTACAAGAAAGTTGCTGACACTCTGCAACTCCCTGTTGAGGAAGCTGTTGATGATCAAGAAGAGCCTGATTTTGTGGAAATTATGGATATTCAGAGTCTAGGAGACTGTCTATTCCCTTGCATAAATCTTTTAGGAAACAGACAGTAAAAATTCTGAAAACTCCTCATTCTATCCTCCCTGTGGATAAAAGGATGGACAAGAGGTATGCTTTATCAGGCTCTGATATGGAGTTTCTATCTCAGCAGTGCAGCCATGTGGGGGTAGTGCAGGCTGCAGCCTGTGACAAGGCTAATATTCCTCTAGCCTCTCACCCTCCTGAAAAGGATTCCAGGAGGATGGATGCCATGGCAAAAAAGCAGTACATGGCAGCATCTTTGGGACTCAGACAGGCAAATTATATGGCTTACACAGCTAGGTACCAGAAATCCAGGTGGGATACTGTCCTGGCCCTAGCAAAACAGGCCCCTGAACAGCTTGCCAGGGAGCTGGAGCAGGTGGCTGCGGATGGTATTGAGGCATCCAAGGTGCAATTTCATGCTGCTGTAGACTCTAATGATGTTTCATCTAGAGTTATGGCTACATCTGTGTCTCTTCGCAGAATGGCCTGGCTCAGATGTACTGCCCTGTCACAGGATACCCAGTCTAAGGCTATGGATTTTCCTGTTGTGGGAAATTCTCTGTTTGGGGAGCAGACAGAGAATTATATGAAGAAAATGGATCATATAGTACCACCTATAGGAGTGCACAGGCCAAAGAAAGGCAAGTCACTCCTCAAAGGCAGCATGTCAGGGGCAGGGGCAGGCCTTTTCATAGGCCATTTTACCAAGCCCAGGCCTCCTCTTCTGCTTATGCCCAGAGGGGGTTCTTTAGAGGAAGGGGCAGAAGGGTTCTAGTAAGCCTGCTTCTACCCCTCAACCCAAAGTCCCGGCAAAACAGGCTCCCTGATGGGGTAGCCAGGGCCGATTCTCCACTACCGGTAGGGGGCAGGCTGGCTTACTTTGTCCAGGACTGGAAAGTCTTTAACATCAGACAAGTGGGTCCTGGAAGTAGTAAGCCAGGGACTGGTTCTCAGCTTCAAAAAATTTCCGAAGATGAGAGCCAGATCTTTTCCACCTGCAAACCCATCAGAGGCACTTGCCCTGGAAGCAGAAGTTTCTGCCCTCCTGGCTCTCAGAGCCGTGGAAAGGTTCTACCCATACACCAGGGCAAGGGTTGTACTCCAGGTACTTCCTTACCCTAAAAAGACAGGAGAATGGTAGCCATTCTGGATCTCAGGTATCTAAACAAGCACCTTTTAAAACCAAAGTTCAAAATGGTGACCCTGGGGATTATTTACCCTCCCTAAGGCCAGGGACTGGCTAGCCTCCCTGGACCTCAAGGATGCCTACTTCCATGTTCTCATCAGAAGCTCCCATTGAAAGTACCTCCAGATTCAGAACTGCCCTCAGGCCATTACCAGTTCAAGCAATGCCCTTGGCCTCTCCTCGGCTCCAAGGGTGTTCACAAAATGCCTGGCAGTAGCAGTTGCTCATTTAAAAAGGCAAAAGATTGCCATCTTCCCTTATCTGGACGACTGGCTCATTGTAGGCCAGTCTCCAGGACAGGTCAAACTTCATTTGCAAATAACCCAGCAGCTGCTTACATCTCTAGGTTTCCTTCTCAATCTTCCAAAGTCAGTTCTGGAGCCTGTCCAGCTTCTCACCTTCATAGGCGCAGAACTGAACACAAAAGAAGCCAGAGCCTTCCTTCCTCTGGAGAGAGCAAGGACCCTGGTGTCTCTGGCCTCCTCTTTCTCCCTGCAGGTCTCTCGACCAGCAAGGCATTTTCTACAGCTCCTGGGGCACATGGCTGCTTCTACAGCAGTAGTGCAGGGAGTGAGATTTCAGATGAGGGACATTCAGTTCCATTTGAGAGCCTTTTGGTCTCAAAGGACGGATCCCCTAACCAAATTGATTCCAGTGACTCGAACCCTGATCCAGGCCCTTCAGTGGTGGCAGGATCAGAACAATCTGAGACAGGGGTTCCCTTCACTCCCCAGTCTCATTCCTTGACCCTTACTACAGATGCATCCCTCTTGGGGTGGGGAGCTCACATGGGCGACCTTTCCACCCAAGGGCTGTGGTCCCCTCAGGAATCTCTGCTCCACATCAATTTGCTGGAGCTCAGAGCAGTTTTTCTAGCACTTCAGGTTTTCTCCACATCTGTCCAGAACAAGGTAGTTCAGGTCAGAACAGACAATACCACTACAATGTGGTACATCAACAAGCAAGGGGGCACTCGGTCTATGGCCTTGTGCACCGAAGCAATGAAGTTGTGGTCTCTGGCCTCTCTGAATGCCTCCCTTATGGCAGTTCACCTCCCAGGCAAGGACAATGTCCTAGCGGATGCTCTCAGCAGGATTTCCCAGGGCCATCACGAATGGACACTGGATCCCCTAGTACTGGAGGTAATATTTGCCAGATGGGGCACTCCGCAAATAGATCTCTTTGCAGCCCCAGACAATCACCAACTTCCCCTTTTTTGCTGCAGGCCCCCAGTGTTGGGCTCAGTCCCTCTGGATGCCTTCCTTCTCAGTTGGGAAGGGAAGTTTCTCTATGCTTTCCCCCCTTTCCCCTTCTTTTCAAAGTGCTAGTCAGAATCAGATCTCAATCCTGCAAGATGATCCTGATTGCTCCAGATTGGGCCAGGCAGCCCTGGTACCCACTCCTCATGTCCTTAGCAGTCCACCCTCCCCATGCCTTCCCAGGAATCACAACCTGTTAACCTGTGCCCAGGGGAGAGTTTGGTATCCAAACCTCAAATCTCTCAATCTCAAGGCTTGGCTCTTGAAGAGTTAGAGTTTGCTGACCTACACCTTTCTCAAGGTGTATTGGATATCTTGAACGCCTCTAGGAAGCCTTCCACCAGGGCTACCTATAATTCAAAATGGAAGAGATTTTCCATATGGTGTGCCGGTAAACATATTTCCCCAGAATCTGCTGGTGTGCCCACGATCCTGGATTATTTGGTGCATTTGAATTCCTTGGGGCTGAGACCAGCTACCCTAAAAGTGCACTTGGCAGCTGTGTCTGTCTTCTTGTCAGCAGGTAAGCCCTCTTCTTTATCAGCTCACCCTGTGTTCTCCAAGTTTTTTAAAGGGTTGCTTCACACCAATCCCCCGTTCAGGGATCCTGCCCCTGCTTGGGATCTTAATATTTGCATCGCTCAGCTTATACAACCCCCTTTTGAGCCATTGTCTTCAGCAGAGCTGAAGTATTGACGAAACTGTGTTTCTGGTAGCCATCACCTCTGCCAGGCGCATAAGTGAGCTACAAGCCTTGTCAGTGGAGCCCAGTTTCATCTGCTTTCATAGAGATAAGGTAGTCCTCAGGACTAACAGGAAGTTTTTGCCTAAGGTGGTTTCAGACTTTCACCTTAATCAATCCATGTCTCTCCTGTGTACTTCACTGACCATTCCTCCTCTGGTGAGAGGAGATTGCACAGTTTAGATGTCAAAGAGCCCTTAGTTACTATATAGAGCATGACCAAGGGTCACAGGTTGAATCCCTCAATTGTTCCTCACCTATGGTGAGGTTGGTAAGGAAACCTGCCACTAAAAGATCCATTGCCAAGTGGATTGTCTCTTGTATCAATTCTGTTACGAAAAACTGGGTAGGTTCCTCCCTCAGGCCTGAGGGCTCACTCTACCAGAGGTACAGCTGCATCTCTGGCTGCTGCCAGAGACATTCCTATCCTACAGATATGTCAAGCAGCTACCTGGAAAACAGTTCACACTTTTACTAAGCATTACTCCTTGGATATCCAGGCTAGGAGTGATGCTCGATTTGGCACAGCTGTGCTTCAGAGCCTATTTCCCAAGTAGGTTCTGTCCCTCCTCCAGACCATGGAGGTACTGCTGTGTAGTCTGCATATGTCATAATAGCAAGACTTCATGTTGTTTGAAGAAAAATTACTCACCTTAGTAATGTTGTTTCTTCTAATGGAGTCTTGCTATATTATGACCTCCCCCCCAGCCTGCCCCTCTCAGAACCTCTGTTTTTGGGATGTGGGTGGGCAGTGCAATGTTAGCACTTCTTTGATGCCCACTTTATTTCACCCTTCTAGGGTGCTTAGGTGTTATGCTTAAGTTTCTTCTTGAATCCCCGACTTGAGTCTTTGTTTTGGGATCAAGATCAAAAGGTGTTTTTGTAGTTAGTAGCCAGCGGCTAGTGTGAGTTCTGGCTTCCACACAGAACCTTAGTGAGTTTTTGCTGTAAAGATCTGACAGTTTAAGTTTGAGCTTCAACAGAGTGTTCAACTGAGCTCGCGCTCAAGATTCCATGCCCTGCATGGAAGTTAACTCTTTCACCTCCAGAGCAGTTCTAACCTGGGGTTATACTGCATATGTCATAATATAGCAAGACTCCATTAGAAGAAACAACATTACTAAGGTGAGTAATTTTTTCTTTCCTTCTAGTCCCTCTGCACTGTCACTTACAAAGACATTAAAGAGGACTGGTCCCAGTACTGAACCCTGTGCTACCCCACTAGTAACCACCCTTTCCTCAGAATGAACGTTTGCTATTACCCTCTGTATCCTGTTGTCCAGCCAATTTTTTTACCCAGGCTACCACTTTGGGACCCACTCCTAGGCTGGCTAACTTGTATATTAATCTTTTGTGTG
Organism: Neoceratodus forsteri; assembly: GCA_016271365.2. Lineage (NCBI taxonomy): Eukaryota > Metazoa > Chordata > Ceratodontiformes > Ceratodontidae > Neoceratodus > Neoceratodus forsteri. The sequence continues at coordinate 47,113,462 of CM028136.1, read as the reverse complement.
GGACTGTGTCAAATGCCTTGCTAAAGTCTAGGTAGGCCATGTCCACAGCCCCTCCCTGGTCTACTACATTGGTCACCCAGTCAAAGAAATCTATTAGATTCATCTTACACGACCTTCCTATTGTGAAGCCAAGCTGCCTTGGGTCCTCTGCACCACTGGCCTCTAGGAATTCAACAGTTCTTTCCTTCAGAAGTGATTCCGTCATTTTCCCTACTACTGAGGTCAAACTTACAAGTCTGTAGTTTCCTGCCTCTGTCTTGCTCCCACTTTTGTGAAGGGGAATCACGTCCGCCCTCCTCCAGTCCTCCGGTACCATACCATCCTCCCATGATTTGTTAAAAAGGGTAGTCAGTGTTGGCACTAGTTCTACCCTTAGTTCTTTTAGAATTCTTGGGTGAATCCCGTCAGGCCCCATTGCTATGTCCACCTTTAGTTTTAAGAGTTCTTTCAGAACTCTTTCTTCTGTGAATGGACTGGTATCGACCTCCCTATCTGGAGTGCTTCTATTCTTTGATTTAGGTACCTATACCTCCTCTTCTTTTATGAATACTGAGAAGTATTTATTCAGTATCCCTGCTTTTCCACTGTCACCCTCTTCCCACCCTTCCTTCCCTTTATTAAGCCTCACTATCCTTCCCTTGGTCTTTCTTCGCTCCCTAATGTACCTATAAAAGGTTTTATCCCCCTTCTTAACTGAGTTGGCTATTTTTTCCTCAGTTTGGGCTTTTCCTAATCTGACTGCCTTCCCTGTTTCCTTCTGCTTTAACTGGTAAAGTTCTCTGTCCTGCTCCTTCTGTGTTTCCTTATACTTCTTGAATGCTACCTTTTCCTCCTTAATCTTCCCCGCCACCTCTTTTGAGAACCATAGTGTTTTTTTCCTTCGTTTTGCTTTGTTGATTTGCTTCACACAAAGGCTTGTTGCCTCTGTGATGGCTGTTTTGATTTTTCTCCATTGTTCCTCCACCCCTCCTTCTTGCCCGTTTGCTAGTGTTTTTCTTAGGCACTCTTCCATTTTCCCCAAAGTCAGCCCTCCTGAAGTCCAACACTCTTGCTTTTGCATGGCTAGACTCTATGGCTGTGTTTATCGTAAAACCACACTGTTTGGTGGTCAGTTCTTCCCAGATGGCTACCCACTTCCAAATCCGAGATCCCTTCTCCACCCCCATTTGACAGTACCAGGTCTAAGACTGCTCCCTCCCGAGTGGGTTCCACCACTAGCTGTCTGAGGCATGTCCCCTGTAGGGCATAGAGAATAACCCTGCTTTTGTAAAGTAAAATGGTATGCCAGTATGTAGGTACCAGTGTTTCCAGATTTTAATGGGGGTGTGCTCACTAGTTAAAAAAGTAGCCTGTGGGGGGGGGGGGGTTACATTAATAGTATGGGATTTTCTAAATAAGTGTCATAAAGCTTCTGAAGAAGGACTTGGTTGATCCGAAAGCTTAAGCACTTTGTTCTTTTGCTGTAACATCTATGTTGGTCCAGTAAAAGGTATCAAACGATTTGCCTTTGGATCTACTCTATCACTAAGGTAATTCTTCTATAATTTATAATTTAACAAGTACTGTGTGTAGTTTTAAAAGTCTCTGTTAAGTTACTAAAGTATTGTTTATTTATTCCCAACATAAGGATAAGCCTCAATAATACTATACTAAGTTATACAAAAATTTCCCAGTAATACATCACTACTCTCAATAATACTATCGTTTTTGTTGATAATACTACTATTCAAAGATCATCTCCAGCCATAGTGTTCTTATAAGCGGGCTGTTCTTATACACGGGCTGCTTGTTTAAATAATATGGCACCTGCAATTCACGATTCTGGCCTCAAGGTGGGGGGTCATAGAATGCACAATAAGCTACTCTGAGCAGCAGCAAATGATTACAAATACATTAAAAACTTGCAAAACATTGCTCTGAGGTTTACCTGTACGGCGGGGGAGGCTGTCTTGTGCTGGAAGGGGGTGTCAGTCTCTCTAGGGCTGCCGTGACTGGTGAACATAGTGCGGGACAAAGAAAAGCGAGCAAGTGGGTGTGGAGGTAGTCCTGTAAAGCGGTGACTGTCTTCTGCTGGAAGGGGGTATCAGTCTGTCTTGGGTTGCCGTGACTGGCTAACAAAGTAACAGACAGCAAGGAGAGAGCAAACGGATGTGGAGGTAGTCCTGTACAGCAGCGGCTGTTTTATGCTGGGAGGGGGTGTCGGGCTGCACAGCACTGCATCAGATCGCAGAACAGATGACAGGACAGCATACAGACGGGAGCGAATGGGAAGGAAGTTTATGTGTAAGATTAGGGCTCTTTTGTGCTGACGGATTACTGAGCTATTCGAAAAAACAATAGCCAGATAGCACCTTTTTAGCAATCAGTTCATATTGGAATGCATTGAATGCACTGAATGTTAAAGTTAATTAGCAGTCATTCACACGTAGCCGCATACTGGCAAAGGCGTTAATAGCCAGAGACAAGGTGTGACAGTAAGGTTTCATGAGTTTCACTGACAGTTGGCAGTGAACTAGCACAGAAAATGTTCCTTTAACCAGGCTGATAGTGATTATAAACGGGCTTCACTCACAGAGGAATGCATTACTAAAAATCGGGACATGGGACTCATGTTCTTATAACCGGGATGTTCCTTTAAGCGATGTTCTTATAAGTAGGCTCCACTGTATTATCAATGGATCCATATATTACAAAAAACAACAGAAACATAAGTGTTTTACAAGACATAATACCTTCGAGAGGTTTTGGGGACTTTAGGACTTCTCGAGCTTCGCTCTCGAGGTTCCATGTCCCCAAAACCTCTCTATGGTATTACTGCCTTTTAGAAAATGGTCAGAAAGGATTCTGTCTCCTGATTGGCTGAAAGTCCTTCTAACCTGGGCATCTATTTTTCAGTAGATGCCCAGTAAAAAATAAGTGCCAGTCCAAGTGGCACCTCACTGCTCAACATTCCACAGTGGTGCTTTTTATTGGCTGAAGGCACTGAAGAAAATTTGAAACGACCGCCATTTTTTATCTCTCGCTTAGCGAGAGGTACTGCTCTCCCCCACCCAAAGCAATCATTATTTACTTGCAGCCGCTGCCTGTTTTAAAACCAAATAAAAACCACACTTCACTTATCTTGTGGTTGGAAGAGTAACACAACAGAACCACTCTCCCGACTGCACTCTCACAGTAGTCTCATAATCCTCTCCTGACCGCGATCTCACACTGCCGTCCTGCCACAAAGAGAGTCATCACTCTGCACAACTCCCGCACAATCAGTAACCCTGCTGTAGAAAAAGAAACAAAAAACATTTACCTGAAGATTTTAAGAAACCAAAACGAAATCTTTTGTTTCCTGGTACACCGCGCTTTTTCTCCTTCCTTGTATATCACGGTCAAAGATCACAGGGCACACAGACACAATTTCAGACCAAAAAAAAAAAAAACATGTACCCAAAAAGAAAAATAAACTTCCCAGAGAGTCCAACAAGCTATTTTCAAACAACAGTGCTTTTCTTCTTTACAAACAGCATGTGTCTGTGTGTGTGAGACTCTCTCTCATGGGGGCGGCGGCACTCCACCAGAATGCTGCAGGGAGGAGTAACAGCACCAGGAACAGCCTATGGACTATTTTATGAATACATTATCTGGTACACCTGTATTCTTATTTTTCACAGTAATTTACTGTATTATTTTACAACTTCACAATAAGTTACACAGGTGGCCATTTTCTAAGCGCAATAATACCCTCCAGGGTGGGCATTATTGGGAAATACCGTACCTTCCAGGGGCTATAAGGCCCTCTGCCTCGGCGTCGGACCTCATTACGCCCTGGGTATTTCCCAATAATGCCCACTAGTCAGATATTATTGCTTACGTACTACACACTTATCTAGTATTGTATTTATCTTTTAAGTGAGGCATGAATGATTATTGTTGTATTGTATTTGTTGATTACTTATGGCATTATTTTAGTGTATTGTATTTTAATTCAATAAAATGTTATTGATAATGTAGACAGGTTTTGTCTGGTGACTGATAGATAACTGGTGATTTATTTTATTTCTCAGATTACAATATTTATTTATTATAACTGATCTTACTGAGATGTATGTTACTGTGGCATTTGTTTGCTTGTGAAGCACTCTGAGCTCTGGAAAGGTGCTACACAGAAATAATGTTCTATAGTGTACAGCGAAGGCTTGTTCAGGATGGAAATTGTAATACAGTTCAACGGTCATGGAATGTGGTTACACCACACTGTGGTACAACATTTCAGCTAATTCTGAGGGCACAAGCCACGCTGTTCAGTAGAACAGCTGCGGTAACAGAAACTGCAGGAACAAACCAGATAGCGGCAGCAATGTCGACAAGCACACGACTTCAGCAGGATCAACCAGATATTATAAGCTATAAGTAAAAAACACACCCGCAGGATCAACCAGATATTTATGTAACCCCCCCTGCAAATGGGGGTTCCCAAAAGTCTTCCAAGAGCTTGCCTATTTGCTCAGAGCCTGGTTGGTGTTCAGCGTTAAAGCTGTTTAACTGTGATTGCCAGTGATTGCTTTTAAAGCCTCAAAGTACTGTCTCTTTAAGGGCTGCCTGCTTGCAGTCATAATTAATCTGGATGGGGGGTCTGTGTGTTTCCCTGTTCGAGTCCCACTCGAGCTGCTTACAAGTCTTCTCCGTCAGGTTCTGGATCTGGTTATCTCACCAATCACCAGCCTCTTTAACAAATCCCTCTGCCTAGGGCAATTCCCCTCTGCCTGGAAGATAGCTACTGTGACCCCAATACACAAGGGTGGTGATAGGACCCTCCCTAGCAATTATCGACCTATCTCAATCCTCTCTTCTCTCTCCAAGGCCTTATAAAAAATTGTGGCCATCCAAATCTCTGAATACCTCGATAAATATAGCATCCTCTGCCCAGAACAACATGGTTTCAGAGCAGGCCACAGCACCAATACTGCCCTCCTGGAGTTCTCTAACTTTCTTCACACCTCACTGGACTCTGGCTCCCTAGCGGATGCAGTGTTCATTGACTTATCAAAAGCCTTTGATACTGTCTCCCACCCCCTCCTGCTAGCTACCCTTAGTCACTTGGGCTTTGCCACTGGGCCTGTTTCCTGGTGCTCCAGCTACTTGTCGGCCCGGTCAACGCAGAAAATAAACGGAACTTCCCAGCACCTGCCCCTATCCGCCCGGAGTCCCTCAGGGCTCCATTCTGGGCCCTTGCTCTTCCTTTTTCATCTCCCTGCCCAGTGTATGTACTGGTAAAATCCTTCTTCGCAGATGATGCTGTACTCTTTGCCTCCGACCATAATCCCATCTCACTTCAGGATTCTCTGCAGAACTCTACAATGACGAGAAGCCTGGTTTACTGAGCACAGAGTCGTAATTAATCTAAAGAAAACCAAAACCATGCTCTTGCCCACCCCAAAATAAATCCAGTAACTATCCTCTCGCAGTCCACTCCACCTCTAAACTCCCTATTGAGCTAGTTCACTCTTATAAATACCTAGGTATAACCTTTGACCCTGCCCTCTCTTTCCATGCCCACATCTCTGCCCTTGCCTCAACCTCTAACACTCGGCTGGGTACTCTATCGTCATAAAAACTGCCTCCCCATGGATGCCCTCCGACTTGCAGTCACATCCTCTGTTCTATCTCTGGTAGACTATGGCCTACCTGTGTATGGTGCAGCAGACCAGACTGCCCTGCACAAGATCCGCCTCACCTTAAACAAGGCCTGCAGGCTCATAACTGGGGCTCCTAGTCTAACCCACACTTGCCTTCTTTACACCATGGCTAATCTACTCAACCTAGATGGGCGCCTCAATGCCAAACCTGCCTCTAACAAAAAAAATCACTCCTGGGCTATCCCACGGGTCTGTCAACCACTATCCACCGTGCAAACCCTACAGTGCATACCCGTATATCCCGCAAAACTGCACTGGTTATACCGAGGGCGAGAACCTCGCAAGGTCAAAGGGCTTACCCCTACAGAGCCCCCTGTTGGTATAACGCCCTCCCCGCCAGACTCACTGATGCCGCCTCGTTATCTTATTTTAAAACTAGTCTTAGAAATCACCTGCTCTCAACACGCAGCTGTACCTGCTTCTAAGCCTCCTCCTATCCTTCCAGACAAAGCTCACTGAGCCGCTCTCTGACCTTCTGTCCAGTTCTACCTTTACTTGCTACTATCTTCCCCGCACTCCTCTTCTGATGTCTTCCACCCAGCCGTACCTTTGTCTGCCCTCTGAATCAATCTCCATGTAACTACTGTATATTGTCTACTCTGTAAAGCGCACATGTAAGCCTGTTGTATACTGTGTTTGACATATGCCTGTATTTTTGGCTGATTCCTAAATGTACTCTGATTTTTTGTCTGCCTTGATGTTTGTTTCTTGCACTGTTTTGTCCTCACTGTGACAAGGTACCTTAGTAAATGAGCCTCTGGCTCAAAGGTTGTTAAACTGATGTTCTAATAAATAAATAAATCGCTCCATTTCTGCAATTGCTATTTGGGCAGAGTGAGCACTTTTGAAAGATGTAACTAGTTGCTGGGAGCTATTTAGAGTAATAGTGAAAATGCAGTTTGTCTAACTTGCCTTTCTTGCAGCATGGACCGTTTCTACTAGCTCCACCATTTTGGTCCCGAACTGCCGAATTGGACCAACTGGGTTGTGAGGACTCTAAGATGGAGCCTGTTAAAGTGGGGCTGTGTGGAGCGAGACTCTGGGAATTGTAGTTTTTGGACTGTTGGCGCCTTTTTGCACCTATAGAGGGAGCCTGTTGTGACTGACACCAGAATCAGCCAACCGAATCTTTTGGACCAGAGGGAAATTCCCCAGCAGCCTGCAGCACTGGGTCAGAACAGAGATGGAGCTGGAAGAATGAGCAGCTCGTGGAGCTGCTGCCCCAAGGGGCAACATGGAGACTTGGCAGGAAGGCTGAATCTGGCCTGCCTGCCTTCAGCTCTCTTATCTGGAGAGAGAGGGAGAGAAATGGAGCGTTTTATTTCGGACCATGTCCCCGAATTATTTAGTTGTGCCCCGAGTTATGAGCAAGACAACTGAGAAGGACTGAACAGAAGTAGATCTGTTTGGGAAGTTGAGAGAGAAGGAGCTCTGAGTGTTCGGGCGGCCGCTGCGGCGTAGTTCGCGCGGGAGAACTATGGAAGGCCTGACTGCTGGCCTACTTGCCTGATTTCTGCCCCTGAGAAGGAGAAAAGGATTTTTTGGGATCGAATCCGAATTTGTACAGAACGAAGCAAGCTCACCCTGTAGAAGACCAAAGATTTTGCTGAACGCGATCGGCCTGTCAGGAACTTTAGCTACTGTAGTGCTCCCGGGTTTAGCAGTGATTTTGCGATTGGGACCGAGGAGTCACTTGCCTGGTACAGTAAACTTTCTTTTCATATGAATGTGCTGTGTGCTGTAAGGGGATCGCGATCGGATCCCCCTTGCTGTAAACTGTGTGCAAATTTCTGGAGGCTGTTCACGCTGCATCGGACTGAATCCGCTTGCTTTCACATGCTGTTGGGCCCTGCCTCGAGGGTCTTGTCCTGCTACCCTGCTCCCTCTGGCATCCAGAAGGTTCATCCATCAGCACTCCTGTGTTTAGCTCGAGTACCGTAATTATCAGAGTAGCTCCCTACAACGTTTCTTAAATCCAAGTGTGTCATCTGATTTAATTGTTTTCCTAACTGAGCCTCCTGACTCCGGATTACAAATTTTTGAGTGCTTGCATGGTCTTTTTTTTTTCCAATCACAAGGCCCCAACCAGCTGCATCGCCGGCCTACCCCGGGCAATGGTCCTGGCTAGCCCCCTTCCCCATCCTGGGTACTCAGAGTGTGTGACTGAGTTGAACTATTTCTGCATGCGCAGTACTGTGATTATTTATGTGACTAAACCAATTAACCTGATTTTCCCCCTCCTTGTTACAGTCCCCCTAAATAAATCAGATCTGTTGTTTTCGAAATATACCTTGCTTGTGGTGTCAGTATATGCTGAAAGTATTGCATTATAGCTGTGTGCCTTGCATAACCTCATTTTACAGGGGGTCCTCAGAGCCACACTGCAGGATCAGTCCTGGGGTAAGTGCCAGGTTTATATGTATGTTTTTGCATATCTGGGGCCTTGGGAAGGTATACATTGTGTACAGTGTGGGCCACTAGGAGGAGAAAAGGGGGGGAGGTCGCAGTGTCTCAGAGGGCTGTGCCCTGGTTATTCAGACCAATACCAACCCAGACCTTTGGGTGGAGGCACCTGTAATTGAACCTAGGCCCCTTAACCTGTTACTAGCCAAGCAGGCAGGGGTAGTAGCCCAAGGGATAGCGCCACCTAGGGGTTACAATTAAAAATAAGTTGCATGAAGGAAAGCGATTCCCCGACTCAGTCCTCTCACTTAGTGAGAGATACCACCGCCATGTTTTTTTTAATCCCGCCCACAAGAAACTTTCAACCAATAG